>JAZKJV010000030.1:0-1457996 GCA_037367405.1 Ottelia alismoides
TCGATCCTAGTCCTTCATCTGAGAAGCAACCCAGCTGCCCCCGTTCCCCAAGGCACTCCGCTTGTCTAAGGGGCCAAAAAGAAAATCAGAAAAGGTCCCACCAGTTAGAGTTCAACCAGCAGATGATGAACCGATTTCACATATAGCTTGACTTTATAGAAGGCCTTGGAGCACATACCTCTCTTCCAGAGATCGCTCAGAGACATGACCACAGTTCAGAGGAAGAGGCGGAACCATCAGTCAGAGATCCATGTGCTCACTCGCGCCACATGCTTTGCGATCCAGAACCATCTGCCAGCCAAGAGGCCAGATGCAGGAGCCCCGTATGTCAGATGCCACATTCAGGAGCAGATGTTCGATCATACTCTATAGACAACGGGTCTTCGATCAACCTACTTCCGACAGCCTTACTTGACCGCTTCGAGTTAGGCCCTCTACGACAGAGCATGACGGTCCTTCCGTTTGTTGATCGATCTTCAAGAGGCTGAAGGGGTTGCTGAAGGACATTGTCATCACGATTCAGGGCCTGAAATTCCCGTGGACTTCGTTTGTGTTGGACATGGAGATCCCTGAGTCCGTGACCGATACCCCCATCATTTTAGGACGCCCGTTCTTGGCCACAGCCAAGGCAGTGTACGATCATGATAGCGGGAAGGTATACTTTCGCATCGAGGGTGAGAGTATACAAATAGAGACGATCAAGGAGAGCCATAGATTCCACTTGCTCAGAGCCGCATTCAGATTCAGATCAGATGACAGAGGGCAGGGCGAGACATCCACCAGGACTGCGATTTTGTGATTACAGATGATGAGGCAGTTTGGACAGATCCAGCAGCACATGCCATCCTCTCACCTTCAGAGTTCACTGATGCACAGACGCCAGCATAGGAGAGCTTGGAGAGCGCATTCCTGGTCTAGGATACATCTCAGGAAGCAGAGCCGGTTCCCGATCATGAGGTAGGATTTTTTCTTGTGATTTTGATACAGATCCCTTGGAGTCAGATATAGATTGGGCATAGTTGATGATTTGATTCCTTGTCTGACTTCCACAGAGCCTACAGCTAGAGTGGAGACTGATTCCATAAAGAGCATAGATACACCAGCCGAGCAGTCTTCGCCAGATTTAGATATTCTCATTCTCCCATGCTGATTTGGGTCGCGTTCACTCAGATATTTCAGAGGCTAGATCCACCAACACCGAGTTTTCCAGAGCTGAAGCCCTTACCTTCAGCACTAAAGTATAGGTTACTTGTGGGTGAGCATGAGATGTACCCAATCATTATCTCAGCGGATTTGACTGGAGAACAAGAATCACGTCTGATGGGGTTCTTGAAAAGAACTGCAAGGCGATTGAATGGAGCGTAGACGATCTCCGGGGGATAATTCCGGCCCTGTGCTCCCACCATATCTATCTCGAGGAGGACGCGAAGCCGTCGCGTGAGTTCCAGCGGCGGTTGAAACCGAACCTTTGAGATGTTGTCATGAAGGAGATCTCGAAATGGTGGAGCATCGATTTTATCTACCCCATCTCTGACTCCAAGTGGGTCAGTCCGTTGCATGTGGTGCCCAAGAAGACGGGCATCACCACAGTTGTTAGTGAGTCTGGAGAGGAGATCGCTACCCGGGTGCCCACTTCTTGGCGGGTCTGTGTGGACTACAAACGATTGAACTAGGCCACCAAGAAGGATCATTTCCCCGCTGCCTTTTATTGATCAGATTATAGAGAGGCTAGCTGGGAAGAGCCATTACTGTTTCTTGGACGGGTACTCGATACAAACAGGTGGCCATTGCGCCGAGGACCAGGACAAGACCACCTTCACCTGTCCCTTTGGGACATATGCTTTCAGACGGATGCCCTTTGGATTGTGCAACGCTCTGGTGACATTCCAGAGGTGCATGTTGTCCATCTTTTCGGACATGGTGGGGGAGTGCTTGGAGGTCTTCAAGAATGGTTTTTCGGTCTACGGCGACAGGTTGATGCTTGTCTTGATTGCCTAGACGCCGTCCTTTCAGCTATGCATGAGGTTCACCATGTGCTTTCATGGGAGAAGAGTCTCTTCATGGTGACTCAAGGGACAATGCTTGGCCATATCATCTCCAACAGGGGCATGGAGGTTGATCCGACCAAGGTGGATATCATTAGGAAACTCAGTCCACCGTCCAACTTGCGGTAGTTACGGTCTTTTCTGGGGCATGTCAGTTTCTACCGACGATTCATACATGATTTCAACATGATTGCCCGATCGTTGACTGATCTGCTGATGAAAGACACCGAGTTCAAGCGTCATTTGAGACTCTCAAGAGTCTAGTTGTAGAGGCTCCTGTCCTCCAGCCGCCTGATTGGTCTCTCCCATTCGAGATCATGACGGATGCCTCCGATTTTACCGTAGGGGCCGTGCTGGGATAGCAGAGGGATGGAGTGCCATTTGCTATTCACTACACTAGCCGTACCTTGGATGCAGCTCAACGGAACTACACCGTCACTTTGAAGGAGATGCTAGCTGTAGCTTTCACCCTAGATAAGTTCAGATCTTACATCATTGGATCTAAGGTGACCATCTTCACCGATCATACCGCCATCAGGTACCTCATGGCAAAGAAGGATGCCAAAGTCAGATTGACGAGATGGATCCTTCTACTCCAGTAATTTGACATAGAGATTAAGGATAAGCCCGGAGTCAAGAATGTGGTGGCAGATCATCTCTCCCAATTGGAGTTTCTTGAGGATTCTGAGCAGACTGAGCCTATTTGTGAGACCTTCCCAGATGAGGCGATCCTTGCTATCGCCTCTCTCCCGTGGTACACCGATATTGTGAACTATCTTGTTGCCAAGAAAGTTCCACAAGATTGGCCCAGGCAGCGACTTGAGACCTTCCTCGCGAAGGCCAAGTTCTATCATTGGGAGGATCCCATCCTTTATCATGAAGGAGGGGATAGCGTCTAGCGTAGGTGCATTCCTCAGGAGGAGCATCACAGCATCTCACTTACTGCCACAAGCTTGAGGCAGGAGGACATCACTCTGGGAGGAGAACGACACCGAAAGTGATCCAATTCGGCCTATGGTGGCCTACTCTCTTCAAGGACTCTGATGAGTTCGTGAAGAGGTGTACTGACTGTATGGGCACTTGTGGACATCGTGATATGATGCCGATGCAGCCCATTCATTTCTGTGAGGTTTTTGATGCATGGGGCATCGATTTCATGGGTCCATTCCCTAAGAGTCAGGGATTCAAGTACATTCTGTTGGCCGTGGATTATATTAGTCGTTGGGTTGAGGCCATCCCCGTTCGAACCGCAGATGCTAGGACTATTTGCAGATTTTTGAGGAAGAATATCATTTCACGGTTCGGGGTATCTAGAGTTTTGATATTTGACAGGGGGTCTCATTTCGTCAACGACAAGGTAAAGGCCCTTGCTAGCGAGTTCAGCATAGACCATCAAATAGCCACACCGTATCATCCTCAGACCAGTGGTCTTGCTAAAGTGTCGAACATGGAGATCAAAACTATTCTGCAGAAGGTCGTCCGCTCTGACCGAAAGGATTGGTCACAGATTTTGGACGCGGTCTTGTGAGCATATCGGACGTCCTTCAAGACACCTTTGGGTACATCTCCCTTTCGCCTCGTTCATGGCAAGCCCTGCCATTTACCTATTGAGCTGAGACATAGGTCACTTTGGGCAGTCATAGATATTCTTATTAATCCAGTGAGTATAGGAGATCAGAGGAGGGCAGAGTTAGCAGCCCTAGAGGAGCTTCGTGACACAACCTTTTCGAGCAGCCTTCAGTATAAGAAGAGAGTGAAGGAGTGGCATGATTCTCATATCAGCCACAAGCCGTTTGAGCCAGGACAACGAGCATGGTTGTTCGATGCCAGGTTGAGATTATTTTCAGGGAAGTTGCAGAGCAAATGGAAGGGGCCCTATCTGGTCAAAAAGGTACACGACAATGGAAGCATCGACATATCTGAATTGTCATCTGAGAGTACCTTTCGTGTTAACGGGCAGTGGCTCAAACCATATCTAGATCATGAGCTGCTGGTCGTTGACATTGCCCCAATTCACTTTATGTGAGATGTGGTCTCTTGACTCACATCTATTGCATCTCACACCTGATTATCACTGTTCTCCTGACTTGTATAGATCCGGTTGTCCATATCACACTATTCTTCAGTCCAACATCCCATTTCCATCTTTGATTATGTTATACTTAGGGTGCACTTTACCCTAAGTATGGAGGGGGTGTGAGACTTTTGATTTTCTTTTGATTCATTTATACCTCTATTTTGCTACCTATACTTAGGATATTTTACCCTAAGTATAGGGGAGGTAGACCATGTACATTCTCACTCGGATTTCCCTTTGTGTACAGCCTGCTATACTTAGGATTACTTGATCCTAAGTATAGGGGGAAACCCCGAGATCTTCTTGTTCATTTCTATTCTTTCATTCACCCTTGTATATAGCCTTTCTCTTTTCACTTCCTGTACTAAGCACGAGTTATGTCTTCTTCATCGCTCTTGATTCACTCTGAGGACATCGTTCGAGCTAATTATAGGGGGGTATCGTATATATTTTCATATATACTTTAGCCATAACTCATACTTTATGTGAGTGTATTAATAAATAAAAATGGCTAAAACCCTTAAAATCCATAAAAATTAAAATTTTTCCCTTATAAATAAAATTCTTTATTTGCACATACATAGCTATGTACAAAATTATTTTTGTAAAATGTTTGTAAAAATCTTTTGTGTAAATAGCTTGGAAATTTTTGATATCAAAATTATGTATATAGTACAAAATTTTTGTAAAATGTTTTGAAAAACAAAAGTTTGCAAAAACCTTGTGTAAGTTTGTGTAAATATTTTGCAAAACTTCGCATTCATGCATACATCCATGTTTTCAAACATTTTTCAAAAATTTTTCACATTTTCAAAAATTTTGTAAAATTTGCATCTTTGTAAATATTTGTATAGTTTTTCCTGAATCATAGTTGACATTTAAACTTGCCTGGAATAAATTGAAAAATGGAGCTTGGTTAAGATCTTAATCCACCTAATTCTAAGAGGAACCTTATAGGGCTTAGGGTTGATACTTTTAAGGTCCATGATGACTTAATTCTTTGAGTCCACTAGGCTATGATCATTTGTCATCTCGATGAGCCTAAGTAGAGCACTTAACAATGCACACATGACTCTTACAGACAATGGCTTTACTTGGACCAGCACATTACACCTAGCTCTCTACGGATGAGGTGGTGAGGAGGCAGTCTTCTTTGACTTGGGGTAGCATATGAGGGTAGTACTTCTAGGCGGAACAACTCTTCTTCTTCTAATGAAGGAAGTGCTAATCAACTTGGTCTGGTAGCCGTGAGGTCTAACGACAGGAGTTGTGGGTTACAATAAAGATTCAAAAGTGGGATAGTCTACTGGCTCAAGAGGAAAAATTCCTTATGTATATATGCTGCACTTTGCAGATATGTTGTATATATGCACATAAAAAAATGCAAAAAAAATAATAACTCCAAAAAAGTGGTGGGTCTGAGAGAAAATGATAATCCCACCGGAGTGTATATAGTGCAATAAAGCAAAGCTTATGTTATCCATGTTCCATCTCATGAAGCTTGCAGCAGGGAGACTTAGCTACACAGGTTGAGCTCCCAAGGATACATGGCTACACTGGCCATGGTCCATTCTCTTCTTTCCCCTCTTCTTGAGCTGGTTGTACTTGAACTTTAGAAGGGAATACCCCTCTCCTCGAGAAAAGAGTTGCCAGACTAGGGTATTAGAGTTACCTTGTTGGGAGGGTTGTCACTTTGCTACTTCTGAGGTGGAGAGCTATACCTCACTTACACAGTACAAGGAAAGACTCATGGTCATCAGAGTTTGTGTATGTAGACTTGTTCTGATCTGGATTATTGAGGAGTCTTGACTATAGATTAGTGGAACTTAGAGGCTGTTGAGTTTTAAACCTAAGTCCAAATAAGGTTTCGACAAATTAATAATCCAAAGATCTGACTGAGCTCCATACTTCAATTTAATGAAGACAAGTTTAATAATCAGCATTGATACATTCTTTTTCCCTTCTTTTTCTTTTCTTTTCTCTTTTTCACTTCTTTTTCAAATAAGTGTTTGCTAAGGGATTAGCAAAGTAAAGTATAGGGGGGTGATGAATACTCATTCATCACTCTTTATTCTTTTATTTTAGCTAAAAATCTTTGCAAAACACCATGTAGATATTTGTAGATATAATAAATTACCAAGTTGCATGCTTTGTGTAAATACCAATAATTAGCATGTTTTTGTGCAAAAATAAAAGAATAAAAAATAACGGAAAAGAGGGAAATATTTAGAATAAATATTGAATGACCTAACCCAAGGAGGGCCAAGCATTAGCCTGACCGAAAAATAAAACAAGTAGAGAGAGATAGGGCCATTCACCTTATATATTCCACCTTCATGTATATATTTTATTATTATAAAAACAAAAATAAAATAGGTTTTTATTAATTTTATATATTTCTAAAAATAAAAATAAAAATGAGAAAAATAAAGTAAAAAACAAAAAGAAATAATTTCTCTCTCTCACCCTTGTATATACCATGTACACATGTACCTATACCTATTTATTTTACCCTTACAAATAAATAACAAAAATAAAAATAAAAATAAAATTAATTTATATCCCAAAATTTATGTTGTAAATAAAAAAATATAAAATTGGGGTAATTGTACAAAAATAAATCAATAAAAATAAAAATACAAAATACATGTGTATTTATACCTGCATATAATATTATATTATGTATATACATTAATTTATTTTTCAAAAAAATAAATAAAATCACTAAAAAATAATTTGAAAAATAATAAACATTTTTCAATTTGAAAATTTTTGAAAATAAAATCATTTTCTATTTTTAATTTAATTTTTAAAAAAATTTCCAATCCTTGAATTCTGATTGGTCCACGGGGGATCGTTAACCCCTGGTCAACTCTCCCCCCTGGACCACTTTACACCCGGATCCACGTGCTGAGCCGACTTCACTGATTTTTGTACCGCGATCCGATCACCATCTTCTCAAACCCCAGGCTCCGATTGCAAAGGCATGATCCATGATCCACGCCCGCCATCTCATCTAGGGGTTCGTGCCTCGATCAGCGCGCCCGATTCCCATCTTCTCAGACCCCTGCTAGTATAAGACCTGAGCCCCAGCCGCCATTTCATGCACCTTCGGCCATCGTCTTCGACCCCAGTGACGTCCACCCTTCTCCTCGAGTGACAACGAGCATCGGAGGGTGTTGTAGCGAGAGTTTGGAGGCCTTAGCCCCAGGTCCGGCGACCAATATCGTCGTGCTCCGCCACCAGCGAAGCCCGAGCCACTGGAGGCGTCGCTCCATCGAGGCAAAGACTCCAGGAGACTCAACATCTCCATCCCAGACGTCCTCGACCATCACTTTGCTCTCGACTCAACATTCTTTCTGTGCAGGAATAGAAGGTAAATGGGCCTCATCTGGAGGTCCTATCACTGAAGCACAGAGCTCCAGGCTTTCCTTGTCGCCGGGGGTCCTCCAGGTCCTCCCGGCCCCATCGGAGTAGCCCATCAGCTGCGAACGACACCAGCTACCTTTTCCCCATCCCAACAGCATCGGAGGAGCCCTCAGGCGCGTGGCACCGGCCGGGCGAAGTTCGCCGGCGACCAGTTCTTCCAGGGATCTCCTCCACCGTTCGATCGACCTCATCCACCAGTTCTGATCTCAGCCATCCATCTGCGGGAGGCTCGTAGCCGTCTGATCCATCTGAGGATCTGATCCGGGACGTCCATCACCGAAGGGGTACCAGCCATCCACCACCGTCTGATCATGAGTGGACCTCTCTCGATCGTCGGATCTTAATAATAAGGGTAATTTCACTTAGGCCTTTTTAGTTTAGCATTTATTCCTAGTCCTGTAATTTATTTTTAGAAGAGTTTTATTTTTGGATAATTTGCACTTTGGACCTTGAGTTTCTTTTATTTGCAATTTTATCCCCTGTGAATGTAGCTCACATGGTTTGGCACGTGTTTTGTGGGTCATTTATAGTTTTTTTCCCGAACTTTATGGATGTTATGGTTTGATCTTTTATAAATAAGAATGAAATTTATGCCCCTCTGAGTGTGAACCACATGCCACACTCGTGCGATTTGGGATTTTTATAGACTTGGCCCTATTCTTTTTACACATGTTATCATTTTGACCCTTGGAACTTATTTTCTTTGCACTTTGGTCCCTGTGTGCTGTGCATCTTTTATTGGTTGAAAAAAATATCAAATCAACTCCAAATCTCTTGAAATTTGGATACATGGCCCCTGCCACAGTGTAAAAATTTCAATGATTTTTTGGGATAATTTTGTTTTGATTTTCTATTTTTAAAAATTCAAAAACCCTTATTTTTGTCACTGTCTAACTTTAAAAATCAACTAAAAATATTAGAAACTCTACAAAAAATCTAAAAAAGTTGTGGTTTGCTTGTTTTTGTGATTCTTGCTTCTATCCAAATTTTGTTGTATTTGGACTTATAAAAACCTAAAAATTGAAAAACCCTAAAAACCTTATAAAAATCATTAAAAATTCTAAAAAATTCAAAAAAAAATACAATTTCTTCTTCTGTAGTTAGGATTTTATTTGTAATTTTTCATAAAATTGTCTCCAAATTTTTAGAGGCTATTTTCATATTTTTAAATAGCCTTTCAAATCTGGCTGTACAGTAGCCTCCATTTTTGGTTTTATTTTATTTTTATAAAATCAACCAAAAATCATAAAATCTGAGAAAAATATTAAAAATTCTTTAAAAATTATAAAACTCAAAAATATTTTTATTATAATTTTCTGACTTGTTTTGATACATTAAATAAATCCTTGAGTGTGTTCTTTTTACCTTAGTTTCATATTTTCTTCATAATTAAAAATCACAAAAAAATTAAAAACCCATAAAATCCATCAAAAATATTTGTTTTATTTTATTTTAGATTTTAGATTACTTCGTATGCCTCGAGCCAATCCGTCCTCCTTGAGTTCGATCCTGGTCGCTATACCAGGTTAAATAAAAAAGCGAGACCGCTATTTGAGTTTGATTTCTTTGATTTTTGATTTGGTGGTCTTGGTTATCTTGTTGAGTCTGACTCGAGGGGTTGAGGTCGCAATGACCCTTGATACCTATCTCCCTTAGCCACTCGTTTATTTTCGGCTCATCACTCTCCACCACCTCCTCGCTAGATAGCACGAGGGCGTGCACTCCCCCTTTGTCCGCCGATGATGCCTTCCACCAAGCCTCTGGTCCAGAACACAATAGACGCATACGTTGCGGAGGACGTGGAGAAACGATCCGTACATGGTACGGAATGGGTGGTGCAAGTGGGTCTCAGACTTCCTCGCAAGGGTGCCAGAGGGAAAGAGAGATGGAGAGGGAGCTGCGCGAGGTTAATGCAAAGATGTCCGCACATGATGAAGAGATGGCTAAGATGCGTATGGACATGACAAATGTCATGGCATACATAAGCCATCTTCAAAGCCAAGCCCCGCCACCTATAGAACCTGCACAACTCGGCGATGATGAGGAGAGTGATGAGGAGAGCGAAGAAAGTGAAGAATCAGAATAGATTACCATGGATGTAAAATATGTATGTAATAAATTTTAGAATTTTCTTGAACATTTTATTGTAATCTTTCTAGTAGTGCCTACGATGATGTAGACCTGAAAAACTATTTATTTTTAAATAGGGAATTTTTACACCCATAATCCTGAGTAATTCTGCAGTAACATTCATAACCCCGTATAATCGCGAATTACATGTAGGACCTTAAATAAGTAAGCCTTCTTACACCCATAACCTTCCGTTACTTTAGTTCGTTAACTCAACCAGAGAATTGAGTTAATCTAATCATTCCTTGATCAGACGGCTGGGTACTTCCTCCTTCCTCCTCTAGCAGATTTCCCTCCAACGCCATCTTCTTCCATCTCTTCTCTCACCTCTCCTCCGTCGAAAGCCAAATCCCGTATGGATTAACATCATGTTGTAACAGATCCAAGATCCAAATATAAAGCTGAAAATCAACCAAAATACTTGTACATTAGCATACCCATAAAGGAGAAATGCTGCAAAAAAATACAATGAATAATGAACAAAATAAACAACAATGAATAGTGGGCTGGAGGAGGTCTTCGGCGGGGGGAGGCTACCAGGAGGAGGTGCACAGGGGAAGGGCTTGGTGGGGCAACCTTATCTGCCTGGGCTGGAGGGTGGGCGGGGCAACCTGGCCAGAAGGACGTTGCTGGGGGTCGGCCTTGGTGTTTTGGCTGGAGGAGATCTACGGTGGGTGGGGGGGTGGGGGGTCGGTTGCGCTGCAGAGTGGGCGGGGGAGCCCAGGAGGTGGGCGGGGGTCGGTTGCACTGCAGAGTGGGCGGGGGAGCCCAGGAGGCAGGCGGGGGTCAGGTTGGTGGGGGTCTTCGGGGGGGGGGGGGGTTGATTGGGCTGGAGAGTGGGCAGGGGTCGGGCTGGAGGAGGTGGGGGGTCGATTGGGCTCGAGAGTGGGCGGGGGAGCCCAGGAGGCGTGCGAGAGTTAGGCTGGAGGAGGTCTTCGGGGAGTGGATGGTGGAGCCGAGGAGGTGGGCGGGGGTCGGGCTGGAGGAGGTGGGGGGGGGGTCGGTTGGGCTGGAGAGTGGGCGGGGGAGCCGAGGAGGTGGGAGGGGGTCGGGCTGGAGGAGGTCTTCGGCGGGGGGGGGGGACCAGGAGGCATGGAAGGACATATCGATATCTGTATCAATATCGGTACTATATCGATACCGATATATCGCCGATATATTGACGCCATATCGCCAATATATCGGCGATATATCGACGTCATATCGCTGACATCAGACCGAATCTCGCATTTTTGGCTTATCGATATCCGATATCGACCATATCAGCGATATATCGGTGACCTGTCGATACTGATATATCGTCGATATATCGCCGATATATCGCGATATGGCCGTCCATGCCAGGAGGAGGTCTTCGGCGAGTGGGGTGTGCCTCGTCAGGAGGAGGTGGCGGGCTGGATGAGGTCTTCGGTGAGGGTGGTGTACCTGGCTCGAGGATGGGCGGGGAAGCCTGGCCAGGAGGAGGTCTTCGTCGGGGGGAGGGGGGCACTTGGGTTCCTGTGGTCCGAGCAGGGAGGCTGGGCATGGAGCTCGAGCAGGAGAGTTGGGTACGAGGCTTGCGGGGGGAGCTTCCAGGAGGAGGAGCTTGGTTAGCCGGGGGGAGGGAGGGTTGGGCGCAAGAGCTTCATCGGCAGGAGGGGGGGAGGAAACTGGAACGAGGTTCGCCAGGCACAGGGCTCGTGGGGCTGTCCAGGAAGAGCGGAGGGGGGTGGGGGCTTTCGAGCAGGGAGGTTGGGCACGAGGCTCCCATCGTTCGAGCAAGGGAGGAGTTGGGCACTATGGCAGGTTTTGCAATTAAGAATGAATTTTAGGGGTAATTTTGTCTTTTTCAAAAGAAACTGTCAACTATAACGGTCATCCCAAACAGAATATAACACGGGGTTATGTAGTGTAAGAGTTAAGCATTACTCGGGGTTTCTGGTGTAATTCGCGATTATGCGGGGTTATGAATGTTATTGCAGTATTACTCGGGGTTATGGGTGTAAAATCCCTTTTAAATATTATGTTGTTGAATTTTGATTTCTATTAAGTGTCTTATTTGGTTTTGCAGAAGGAGTGTGAAAAAAACACTATGAATCTAGTAATTTTTTTTGCTATCAGGGGGTATTGGGGATGGTTGTAACCGTCTCCTAATGTGCTACAGAAACGTCCCATCTGTCCAAGATAGCTCACGCGACTCATTTTTGCCTTTGAAAGATTAATGGGGATGGTTGTAACCGTCCCCTATGCTCTTCTGTTGGCGTCGCTATAGACCCCAACGAAGATGGGACGGTTAAAACCGTCTCCTTTAAATACAAAGGGTGACGGTTCCAACCGTCCCGTCTGAATGTTAAGCACTCACTGTCTCCTTTTGGTGCCCATGGGAACCAAAGGGGACGGTTTAAACCGTCCCTAACGCGCTTCTGTTGGCGTCCCTATAACCTGATCTAGCGGGCAGGACGGTTAAGACCGTCCCCTCTGATTCTCAAAAGGGACGGTTTCAACCATCCCTTCCTCTTCAAAGGACCTGGCTACCTCAAATTTGTGCCAATGAGGGTTAAACGGGACGGTTCCAACCGTCCCTTAAAGCCTTCTGTTGGCGTCGCTAAAGGACCTTTTGACGGAGGGGACGTTCGCAACCGTCCCCGTTATTTAACGTAGGCGACGGTTGCGACCGTCGCTTCCGTTTGACATCGATTTCCTGTCGCGGATATCGACCAGTGGGACCTAAAGGGGACGGTTGTAACCGTCCCCACTGGTCTTTTGTGGCCGTCCCGAAATGATGTCCGAGCATTGGGGACAGTTGGCATAGTCCCCTAAGCTGCTAGAATGGGGACGGTTGTAACCGTCTCCACTATTCGTGGTATTGGGGACGGTCGTAACCGTCTCTGTTCGTTAACGTTAAAGGAACGGTTCCAACCGTCCCCAATGGTTGATTAAAAGGTGTGTTCGTAGTAAGCACCCCATCTAATTAAATGAGACGGTGGCAGAGGGGACGGTTCTGGGACCGTCCCCTCTAAGCAAAAGGGACGGTTATCACAGCAAAAAGGACGGTTCTTGACCGCCCCCTTAGGGCTACCTGCCTGTAGTGATTTCACTATTAAAAAATGGTTTGATTGAAATTGCATTATACTAAAAGTTCCATGCTTTTTATCTCATCCATAATTTTTTAAAATATAATCTTCAATATTTGAATTTATTATTTTATTTAACACATAATCCACATATACTTCTACATATCCGCTTACTAGCTCAGAACCGCCTGACCGAATGAATACCGCATACCGACTTTCTGAACCGTGCCTGGCATATCAGTTGTCATTGCAAACGGGGCTCATTTACCTCCTAAAGGACATGGGAGATGTTCATTTTACGTCATCCATGCACCTGCATAATGTGCTACATGCACCAGATTTTGAGATGAATTTACTTTCTATTAGTCAGATCACTAAGGATTTGCATTGCTGTGCTATTTGACCCCTCTTCTCTTATATTTTAAGACATACTCACGGGTAGTGTGATTCCTGTCGCCATGAATAAAGAAGGCTCTACAGACGGTTCCGGTCTCCATATGTAGGTGCCTCTTCCATTCCTATTGGATCGATATCACCATACATATGACATCTTTGATTTGGTCACCTTCTTCCGTAGAAGATGTATCATATCCTTCCACATATATCCACACATTTTACCTTCTAGCGCGAGGCTTGCCAGCTTGGGAAGCATCACCTTTCTTCTTTTCCTGGTCGTCAGTTGTAGTAGTAGACATTTATTTGAGCTTGTCCACCAAGGACTCTTGTAGCTCTGGATGACTTTTCTAGACTATCTTGTATTTTTCTTTTGAAAAACAAGTCTGGAATTGGACATGTTATTGAATCTTTCATTATTGAAATAAAGAATATGTTCTATGCTATCATTAAGTTTGTTAGCTTTGACAATGCCTAAGAATTCTGCACATTATAGCATTTTGAGTTCTTCAGGTCTCTTGGTTTCGTACACTAGACCTCGTGGGCTTATACTTCTTAGCAAAACAGTGTTGCGACTGCGAAAATCGACACTTACTTTATGTAACCATATGATACTTTTGATTTAGAGTCGTGCTCCACACTCTTTCTGGGATGATGCGATTCTTACTGCATGCTACTCGGTGAACCATATGCCATCCTCTATTTTTGGAGAGATGGTTCCTTTCTCGATTATGCTTCTTGGGAAGGACCTATTCTCCCTTACACCATATGATCCTATAAGTATTTATAAGCAACGAATTAACAACCAATGCATTTGATGGTAGTGGTAATAAGATAGTTACAAATTTAATTGTTGCGGAACTTTTAGTCACAATGACCTTGGAGGCAAATAAGAGACAAATTTTTAAATTATCACTAAAGTGATATCGACAGAAATAAGACTTTCAGTGACAAATACAATATACCAATAAAATATACTTTTGTTGTAATCGTTGTGCAGGCTGGCAAATTTGGTCACAGTGTTAGGGGAATGGTCCAATGATGTGAGTTTTTTTCTAGGGTCTGAATTTGACGAGGGAGATCTTCTGAGGATGTAGCGGAAGGAGAAATGTTATCTTGTTTCCATGCAACAATGTCGAATTTTAACCGTTTAACTTTAAGATGCCATGTATGGAAGGGGTTATTCCCCGAGCTAGGTATGGACCAGGAGTCCTTTACTAGGTTGGAAAAAGAAGGTTTATTGAACCAGAAGCTTTCCATTTTAAAGGGCGGTCATACCGATTTAAGGGAGGTGATGGAGGTGAGAGGTGATTTATGGTCGGAGTAGGTTTTTGGGAGTGCTCAGATTTTTGCCAAAGCGGAAATCTCAAGTAGTGTTGGAGAAATAAGGTTTGGGTCAAGAATCACCCATCGATTTTGGGATGCCTCAATCCAAGTGTAAGTGTTGTCTTGGTCTTTTAGGTCGATGAGTCGGAGTCAAGGCACCATTCGGTGAATCTGGAGTGATGGAGGGTGCTTTGAAGATGATTCAATTTGATGTCCTGGACTGGATGTTGAATGGATACAAAATGGTCATCGAGAACACATGATTACGAAGGAGATCCTTTAAAAGTATTGATTGTGCATATAAAAATCAGTATATCTACATTGAATTCATGCATGATTCACTACAACAAAATGAGTATATAGCGATGTTTTTTTAAAATCTGTCAGTATCTGTCCATTGTTAAATATATAACCATGGTCATTCAATTTAAAATTATTTTTTATATTTGAAATTAGCAACAAATTTCAAATCCGCTATTATATCTTTAGCAACAGTGTATATAGAAACATTTATCCGTTGCTATTTTTAAAAATTTTAAGTAATCATAGCTAATTATTCGTTCAAAATTTAGATACGATGTTCATTAAAAATTTGAATGTAACAATGGATAAGTGTTATTATATGTACTGTCGCTAACAATACAACGATGGATATAATTTCAAGTACAATTTTTTTTTGCAACAAATATGATTGTTATTATACATTTACAACTGGACAAAATAGTGACGGAGTTAAAAAAATGTAATCATATACCCTTTTCGTTTTACTTGATCGTGTAAGTACATCATATACCTACAATTCTATATGTGAATATATATATGCTAGCAGAACCATTAGGAAGGAGTTCGTCTGCTGTAGCGGGAACTGCAGCAGAGCCTGCAGTAATCACTGGAGCTGTACGATCTCGATTGAGCAGTTCACACGTTTGCACTTTTTGTGAGCCTATACCATGAAAAATCATGCAAACTGATCGATCGAGATCGAGCGGCTCAAGCGGTTAACACCACAGCAGACGATCCACTCTGGAACCATTATTACAACCAATCTATGTTTTTTGTTAGATAGGATCGTCGGCTGCAGAGGCTGCTAAAGCAGACTCTAAGACATGTGGGCCGTTCGATCTTGATTGAACAGTTCACACGATTTCAAATTTTTTGTGTGTCCGTATCATGCGAAATTGTGTAAACCACTTGATCAAGATCGAGTGGCCCACACGTCTCCTGCAGAGTCTGCTGGAGCCTCTGCAAGAGACGGTCCCATTTCTGTCTATTTCCCCTTCGTTCTTTTTTCCCTCTCTTTCCAGGATAACATATAAACGGGCATTAAACCACGTCGAGACCCAATCCAAGTACAAGGAAAAAAGAACGAAAGATAATCGAGATCCGATCTGGACGTCCCTCCAGACCCATGCAACATGCGCAATTTCCAGAAAATAAGGCCAAAAAACCAACGCAGCTTCTGAAATCGGAGTCGTCTCGTAGCCAAATGAAACAAAACATCCATGCAGATGCATGCAGCGGTACTCCATATCTAAGCGTGAAGCTACCACCAAGATTCCTGTTGCACCGTCAAAGATAGCCTCCTCCGTCAAGTGGGGGTGGAGGGGTGGGTGGGGGCACCTCTCTCTCACATGTTCTTGTCCCCATTGCCCGCTCGCTTTCCCTCCCTTGTGCAGTTGCTTTGCTTAGGACACGGGGAATCCTTCTTTCCTTCCTGCTAGAGAGAGAGAGAGAGAGAGAGAGAGAGAGAGAGAGAGAGAGAGAGAGAGAGATGTGTAGGGGCAAGTAACCCGTGATGCGCCTTAAATGGTGGCACCGCCCACGAGTTATTACTCACATCATCGTCATCATCACTCCACTTACTTGATCCCCATTCGCGGCTCTCATGATCCTCACCATTCATGGGGAGGAAGAAAGGTTGGCTGACCTCCGTCACCAACATCTTCAGATCGTCCAGGAAGAAGGATGCGGACGAGGTCGTGGCCGTGGAGATCGTCTCCGTTGAGAGCTTCCCCGAGACGCCCGTGGGGTACTTAACCAATGACGAGGAGGAAGGGACACTGTCGTCGGGATGGGAGGATCGCGTGCAAGAAGCAGAGGAGGAGAGGGCGGTGATTCTTATACAATCTTTCTACCGAGGTTACTTGGTATGTGTGTCTCTTGTACTTTTCCGAATGTGTTGAAGTAGATCCGAAGGTGTTTAAGGATGTTTCTCGGAAAAAAAAGATCAAATTCATTCAACACAAAGACATCCCCATTCGGGAGCCAACCCCTCAAAAAGATGGTAGAGATTCAATGAGAACAACAGTAATCCCCTAGTCATCCTGGTAACAGAAAGATCATTATTTTTCTCTCAAACTACAAATTAATTCGCACGTGTTTATCGTATGAATGGTAAGTGTAGGCGAGGCCAGCGCTGAAGGCTTTGAAGGGGCTAGTAAGGCTTCAAGCAATAGTAAGGGGCCACAATGTGCGAAAGGAAGCGAACAAAACCATGCAGTGTATGCAGGCTCTGATTCGTGTCCAGGCACGTAGCGCGCGTCGTCTCCACCTCAATGACAAGGAGCATCACCATTGCCATTATCTTTCGCAACAAGTTCCACACAATGACGACATGGAGGATGAGGGCATGAACCGCAATTGGGAGTGTATACCAGAGGAGTTGAGGGCTTGTTCTCAGAGGAAGCATGAGGCTGCCATTAGAATGGAGAGGGCACTTGCCTATGCTTTCACTTTTCAGGTACATTTTCCCATCCTTTTTTACTTCTCTTGAACTTGAAGAAATCCTAATCAAGTTATTTGTCCTTCAATAATCGGCATCGTACTACTAGATGGAAATTTATGTATAGAAATCCGGCGTTTACGGGGGCGTGTACGTAAAGTGCCGGAGTGTATAGTATGCAGTTCCTATAGGGACAGTCATGTAAACTTCCCATGCCCTGGTGGCAGCAGATGTAAACTTTCTATATTTCTTCTAGAATAGGTAAATAACACAGTGGGAAATTAATAGTTGTTTTCACCAAACCTCTAACTAAATTATTAAGCTCAGCCATTTTAGTTTGGTAACCATTGGACTTAATGGTAATGGGAACCTAAATTAAATGGGTCAGATTCCAGTTGGACTTTAACTTGGGTTCATTAAAAAACGGATTGATCCAATCCTTTGTTAAATACGCGGACCTGAGGAAATTTACAATATAAATACCTTAATTTGTCAGTCAACTTATTTATAAAATAAAAACATAACACATATTTTAGATAGATTTCAACACATAATATGATGATTGATCTAAAATTCTGCAACTACAATTATGGCTCTATCCTTTTTTGCAAAACACTTGTGCCCTTTTATTCTCACAATCACAATCTGTCCTATAAGATAAAATACGGGCATACGTGTAATTACAAAATGGTATAATTTTGAATTTTGTAAGAATATACGGGCTTAAATGTTATTACAAAAGGGTAGGGCATGATAGTAATTGTAGAATCTCATAGGAGAACAAGTGTAAAAAAACCTGTCTTTTAATCGTAGTATCGACTCTCCCTTTTATGCTAAAATAAAATATTCCGATCCGAATAAATAAAAATAACTATTTTAATACTCAGATCATTTTTTTCTATATGTTTTTTGGATTGGAGACAACAAAATGTAGATCAAGCGGGCCTGTGGGTCGGACGATAATAAGCATACCAAGTAAGAAGGCAAGCTTAAATTATTTTTGCATTGTATATTTTTGAAATCTAGCACGTGGATTAAACTTTTATATAGACACTAATCAGTAATATGAAAACCATTTCACCCAAATACATATTATATTCTATTTAAAAAAAATTCTAAATTCCATAACCCCTTCATGCATCCAATAATACTGACGCTGGCATGAACAAAATAGCAAGATCAGGAGCTATGCAAATCAGAGGTGGAGAAGGAGCAATGGGATTGGAGTTGGCTCGACCAGTGGATGGCCTCCCAACAGCGCCATTCTCTACACAAGCATCCCTATTCCGACCATCCGTCGCCGCGGCCGCTGCCGGACGTAGCCTCCACCCGCAGCACCACAGATGATGTTTCGGAGAAGACCGTGGAGATGGACACGGCCTTCAGCACCTCATCTGCCCAAGGGAAACCCCCATCTGAAAAGGTATCCAATACGTATATACCCCAATGCATGGACAAATAATTAGCATCACTACTATGTAAAAAATCACCTTTTTTTTACATAAATATGTCTGAGCATAGAATAGAACTCTTCGGTACCAGTACTAAGGCCTTGTTCGTTTGGAGGATAAGGGGGAATGGAATAAGGGGAATAAGCCCCCAACACGGTTCCCCGTGGTACGACTATTCCCCATTATTTTATCTTATTTCACTCTTATTCCTATCTTTATCCCACCTTACCTACCGTTATTTCACCTTATTCTCCTTATTCCTATCCTCCAGCCGAACGGAGAATAGACCCTTATTCTCCTTATTCCCCATCCTTATTCCTGCTTATTCTCCTACGGAACGGGCCCTAAGTAACTAAAAGAATTTTTTGCAAACAAAGATTCCAGGCTACATGCAAGCTACGCAGTCGACCAAGGCCAAGATAAGGAACCATCACAAGCCCACCAGGCAGCAGCGAGATGCGACTCAGTGGCGAAAACCGTCAAGGGTTGCAGTGCCAGCACCGATGGGTGGCTGTGACTCTTCTAGCTCATGCGCAACGGCATCGGAGAAGACCAACATGCTGATCATGAAGAGTCCGAAATTGGCGACACGAGCTTATGACTTTCACGAAACGAGACGGAAGGTAGGGGCCAGCCCGGAGTCTAGCGTCGGGAGCAGGGACGTCCGAACCCCTCCTCCAGCTACCCGGAGGTGGAGCAACTATATATAATGAGGATTAATTAGCTGAGTGAACTAGAGGGTTGCCCATGCCAGCTTTTCTGGGAGTTTCTACTAATAATTGATTAGTGTATGTCTTCTTGTTGATATTAAATGAAAATTTTAGGGTCGGATGTGTGTTGATCTGCTGTATTATAGTCTTCAAAACTATAAAACTTGCCATTTTTTATAATGATCAAGTTTCATCAACCAAAAGCAACAAATCAGTTCAAAGTTTTAGCAGTAAACCACCTGTCAGAGAGTTAGAAGTTTTAGCCAACTTAAACCAACAGTTGACCAAAGCTTTGAACTAATTATTTCTCACGTTCCAAGTAGAAGTGCACATTTGACAATCAATGTGTTTGCTACAATCTTTATGTGTTTCTATAATCTTTGTTGTTCTGGAATATGTTAATGCAAGGCTTATCGGGAAGTGAGTTATTGAATTTTCGGAGACAATAATGTCCTGGCCATGATTCTCTCTCAGTCTACAAATTTTCCACAAGCCAGCTTTGCTTGAGTGTGGTTCAAGGTATGTCGAACGTGTTGTCATTCCTGAAGAAATGTTTCGAATTTTTATCATTTTTATTAAAATGTGAATTGTTATTTTAACCTGTTGAGATATTTGTATCTCACATTATTGTTTTTCTCATTTCTATTTTATTTATCTACCTCTCATGTAATTAACACATGGATTTTCTCCTATATAAGAAAGTCCTAGATTCTCATCTAATGCATTCTCTTCTTTTCTCCTAACATGGTATCAGAGCAACGGTCCTAGACCGGGGTTCCCGTATCCCACCAACCCTAACCCTACACGCCCCCTCCCCCACTTCCCACCCACCGCCGGTACCCAACCCCCCCCTCCCCCCCCCCCCACTGCGGGGTACCCCCATGAGCAGCCAAGCGTCGCCCAACTGCCCAGGGGTTGCCGCTGGGGCTCTCCTTTGTCGCCCAATGGCTGCTGAGTACAACAACCTGCTGACCCGCGGTGGCCAACATGACTGGACCGGCCACTCCCAACGCCGGTTCGGCCCCACCTTCGTGTTCTTGTTGTAGTTTGGTCATTTATGCATGCTGCTAAGGTTTGATTTTGTTCAGATTTTGTGGTTTTTCACATATAAATCACGTCTTCCGACTCTAGACCACAACAAAAAGGAGTGAGGATGGTTTTATGAGTATACAGATACAACCAATCCTCCATATGATTGTGTGGACTCACTCAGATCAGTCTACCCATCAGTTTATTTCGGGTTTCCACGTTCTTATTATAATGTCAGAGAACAAGGGTGACGTCTTCTCATCGTCTGGTGTCTTCAAGGGTCTGGCTTCCATCGTGAAGATGGATGGGACCGACTACAAGTTGTGGTCCATGCAGTTTTGCACCCTCATGCAGTTCAACAAGGAGCACATTCTGACGGATTCAGAGCCGGCATACAAGATCGGGGCTAATGCTTCTTGGAAGAAAGATGATGTCTGTGCTCGCATTTGGCTCTTCGGTACATTCACCACAGAGATTGCCAACGATATTCTCAATCAACCCACAACAAAGACTATGTGGGACATCTTAGCAGACACATATGGGTAGACGAATAATGAGAGCAAGATTCTTTGGCTGCAGTATGATATTTTCTCGACCAAGAAGAATGGTCGACCACTTCATGCCCACTTCTCACATCTTAGAGGCATGTTTGAGCGACTGCACAACTTCATGCCTATTACTACCAGCACTGAACAACAACAGACATATCAGAATGCCACTATGACCGGAGTCTTTCTGTCATCTCTTGACTCCGAGTACGATGCAACACGTACTCAAGTATTGACTGGAGAGACGATACCTCCAATGGAGGAGATCTATAAGAGATTGAATATGATCACTACCTCATCTACTACTACGGCTCAGACTCCCTCTGCTATGGCAGCCTCTCGTAGCAGAGGGGGGACTTCACAGTTTTGCGGGCACGGAACTCGGGTCGAGGAGGAGGAAATCAACATGATCCACGTTCACATTGCCACCGTCCTGGTCATTTTGAGAAGACATGTTATCTGAAGCATGGATATCCTACTTCTGCCCGTGTTGTTGAGCATACCAAGCCTACTTTTGTCCCTGCTTATGATGCACGCTTTGATGATATTGTTTCCAGATTACGAGAGATGATGAGCACTCCTACCACTTCAGCTGCAGGTTCTTCAGATGTAGCAACTACTGCCAGAGCTTCGTCTAGTTCATCGGGTATTGCTTATGCACTTACCAGTTATAACAATTGAGATTTGACTGATTGGATTATGGATTCTAGATATCATATCATATATGTGGCGATCGAGCACATTTCAGTTCTTACAAGTCTATCCTGCCTGGTAGATCCGTGGTGATTGCTAATGGAATCCGTCTACTCATTGTTTGTTAGGGGGAGATTATTCTAGCTCCTTCTATGCATCTGCAGAATGTTTTATATGCTCCAGACTTTTAGATGAATCTTTTGTCTATTAGTCAAATTACAAAAGATTTACATTGCCGTGACATATTTGATCCATCTTCTCTTGTGTTTTAGGATGAACTAAAGGGCGGGGTGATTAGATGTGACCGTGACCAGAGAGGACTGTACAAGCTTGTCCTACCACCGTGCTGAGGCTATTACTATTCCTTTGGAATATGTTTGTCCTTTTATGTGGCATCTTCTCTTTGGACACCTTTCTCTAAAGAAGATTTGTCATGTTGTACCTCAGATCTCTACTCGTGCTACCTTGGACTGTGAAGCCTGTCAACTTGGGAAGTACCATCGTCCTTCATTTCTGAGTCGTCAGAGTCGTCATAGTAGTCAATTATTTGAGTTATTTCATTTTGTAATATGGGGTCTAGTCATATTCCTTATCATCAGGGATACCATTTTTGAATGGTTGCTGTGGATGATTTTTCTAGATTATCTTGGGTGTTCTTGTTGAAACATAAGTCTAAAGTGGTTTCTACATTAAATCTTTTCTTATTGAAGTTAAGAATATCTTTTATGTTAGTGTGAAATTTATTCGTACTGACAATGCCTTGGATTTTTCCAACTTGCATTTGTCTGAATTTCTCCGATCTCTTCGTATTGTTCATCAGACCTCTTATTCTTATACTTCACAGCAGAATGGTGTGGCTGAACTCAAACACTGTCATCTTCTGGATGTCACGAGGACCCTTTTGATTTAGAGTCGAGCTCCTCATTCCTTCTGATGTTATGCTGTTCTCACTGCTTGCTACTTGGTGAATAGCTTTCTGTCCACTATTCTTGGAGAAAAGGTCCCCTTCTCGATTGCGTTTCCCGAGAAGGACCTATTCTCCCTTACTCCTAAAGTTTTTGGGTCTGTGGCTTTTGTCCACAATTTCACTCCTTGCGTGATAAGCTCTCACCTAAAGTTGTTAATTGTGTCTTTGTTGGTTGTTCTCGTACCCAGAAAGGGTATGATGCTTTGATCCTATAGGATGAACATATTATGTTAGTGTTGTTGTCATATTTTTTGAGATTGCACACTTTTCTCCTACACGTGACTAGTTGTCTAACATTGTTTCTGGTGAGGATGTTGTTTCTCCACCTCCATTATCTCCACCATCTGCACCCCATGTTGAGTCTCAGTCATCTATACCTCCATCAACTTTACCTCTGCCTACCCTGACGTAGTTCCTACCACGGTTTTAGATTCGCTGGTCTTTTACTCGCCCCTCTACTCATGCACCTTCCCCATCATCCATCACGCCTCAGGTATGTAATGAGCATATTGTTTCTACTAATAACACTAGAGATTTGAATGTTCCATGGGATACTGCACAAGATGAGTTAATCATAGAACAAAGAGGCTGATGACCCGGATGTACCTATTGCCTTGAGTTAGCCACGTCGCTAATGTGACACTTATCCTCTCGCTGTGCATGTTTCATTGGACCATCTTTCAGAGGAGTACAAGAGTTTTTTGGGACTCTATGTTGTTACTATCCCACGAACATATCAGGATAACATACAAGATAGTAGGTAGCGACTTACCATGGAAGAGGAGATGGCTGCTTTGCAGTCGCATGGTACTTGGAACATTGTTACTGCTCCTCCATGTGCCTCTGTTGTGGATGCAAATGGATCTTTACAGTGAAGCAACGGGCAGATGGCAGTGTGGATCGCTACAAGGATAGGCTTGTAGCATGTGGGTTCACTCAAACTTATGGGGCGAACTATCAGGATAACTTCTATCCAGTGGCCAGACACTTGACGCTTCATAATCTTCTATCAGTTGTTGTTTCACGGGACTGGCGTCTTTATCAACTTTATGTGAAGAATGCATTTTTATACGGTGATCTATAGGAGGAGGTATATATGCAGCAACCACCAGGGTTTGCTACTTAGGGGAATTTAGGAGGTGTGTAGGAACTTCTCTCCAGTGGCCAGACACTCGACACTTCGCATTCTTTTATCAGTTGTTGTTTCACGGGACTGTCATCTTTATCAACTTGATGTGAAGAATGCATTTTTATATGGTGATCTATAGGAGGAGGTATATATGCAGCAACCAACAAGTTTTGCTACTTAGGGGGAATCTCAGGAGGTGTGTTGGCTCCATAAGGCGATTTATGGCCTAAAGTAGAGACCGAGAACTTGGTACCAAAAGATATCGAAGTTGATAGGGCAACAAGGGTTTGTGTTATCTATTGCGGATCACTCACTTTTTGTTCAGAGGACACATGGAGGTATTGTTGCTATTCTTGTCTATGTTGATGATATTATTGTCGCAGGGGATGATGGGTAGGGTATTTAGTCTGCCAAGGAGTTTCTAGGTCAGTAGTTTGTGACTAAGGACCTTGTCAATATTCGATGCTTCCTTGGATTAGAGTTCACTAGGAACTAGCGTGGTCTTGTGACGACCTAGAGGAAGTTTGTGACAAATCTTCTTTCAGATACATGTATGACAAGGTGCAAGCCTACGACTACCCCTATGGATCCGAGTATGAGATTATATGCTGATTACATTGAGGAGGTAGATGGGAGGAGATATAGGGAGCTTGTTGGGAAGCTCCTATATGCCATTATCAATAGACCAAATATATCTTTTGTTGTGAGCAAGGTTATCTAGTTCATGGAGCAACCCAGGAAGGTTCATATGGATGCATTCTATATGATCTTGAGATATTTGAAGACTTCACCTGGTTTTGGTCTTATATTCAGTAGAGATACATCTCTTAAGGTGACAGCTTGTGTAGATGCAGATTATACAGGTTGCCCTAGAGATAGAAAGGGTACTTCTAGCTTTGTTATTTTCGTTGGGAGCTCTCTCGTATCATGGAAAAGCAAGAAGCGAACAATGGTTGCTAGATCTAGCGTATAATTGAGTACATGGCCATGACACAATGAAGTGCAGAGATGATGTAGGTTAGATCTATGTTGATTGATCTTGTTGTTGAGGTTTCTCTTCCCATGCAGCTTTTATGTGACAATCAAGCATTTCTATTTATTACCAATAATCCAGCATTTCATGAACGGACCAAGCATATAGAGGTGGATTTCCATTACATTAGAGATATGATCCAGAAAGGTCTCATATCCACCTCCCATGTTGCTACTGGAGATCAGACTCCTGATATTTTCATCAAGGCTCTTGCTAAAGGTCCATTTCAGAAGTGTTGTTCCGAGCTAAGCTTGATAGATTCATATGCTCTAGCTTGAGGGGGAGTGTTGAGATATTTGTATCTCACATTATTGTTTTTCTCATTTCTATTTTCTTTATGTACCTCTCATATAATTAACCCATGGCTTTTCTCCTATATGAGAGAACCCCAAGGTCTCGTCTAATGCATTCTCTTATTTTCTCCTAACATAACATATGACAAGATATGAGTTATCATAGGTGAAAGGGAAACATTCAATAATGCAACAATGGCTGATAATGACATCTAAGCCTTCCGTCCTTGAAGTTTATAGGTGAATTTGTTTATGACCCTCCCAATCTTTAGCTTTTAGGGTAGGAGACGATTGAAATTCCAAGTAAGTTATTAGTAGTAAATTGTGTGTTCATCCCAATAACATTAATACATCTCATTTTTCTTCTTGGTTTGGGTTGGGTTCGTAAAAGGTTGATTTGTTCTTATAATTAATTTATTTTCAATCTAGAAATCTTGGTAACGATTCTTAGGGTTGGCTAAAGATTTCTAATTGCCTCGCTATCAAATTTCAAGAAGATAAGGGGGTGGTTATTGATCGACTATTCAGAGGAACCTAATGTCTGGTCTTGGAGGAGCCTGCGGTGTCCGACAAGTCAGCAATCGTTGTATCGACCCTCTCTCGGCACTCAGCTCATAAACAATCAAATCAAACAAACAAACAACCCACAATGTATGATAAATCAATGAAAATTGTGCTAGGTGAAATTTATTACACCATGCAAATAAATGTGTATAGCAAGCAAGTGCATGGGTCGAACCACTGAGAGAAAATACACAGATAGGGTAGTTACTGTTTAGTAACAAAAATAAACAACAATTGTTTTTATACCTTTTCTGCTTTTTTGAATTTTGTGATTTTTATTATAATTAGTTTTTATGTATTTTTAATATTTCATATTTTTTATGTTTTAAAATTTTTATTTTCTTTTTTTGCTTTTCTAATTTTAATTTCTTTTTTATTTTAAAGATATAATAAGTATATATATGTATATCTATATATAATAATATGTATAATAAAAGGGGTTGATGGGGATGCCCCTGTTGGCTGCCCCGCCCCATTTTTTGTTAATTTTTTTATTTTTTTGAAAAATATCATCATGTATATTCATCCCTATATCCCTCGTATATGTCATTCGAATTTCGTCAGAAACAGAGACTCCTACAACCTCCATCCAGACATGGTTGATTTTAAAAATCATGCGACCGTTAAAAAAATGACGTCTGGATGGAGGTTGTAGGAGTCTCTGTTTCTAACGAAATTCGAATGGCATATAGGAGGGATATAGGGATGAATATACATGGTGATATTTTTCCAAAAAAATAAAAAAATTTTGCGAAAAATAGGGTGGGAACAACCATGTTGTCTGTATAAATACTATATATGCTATTTATACATAATAAATATAAAAATACAGAAAAAACAAATAAAAATAGTATTTTTATATTTTTTTAACAGTTTAGATAAAGTTATAGGTATTTATAAATAATAATATTAAAAATAAGCATATAAGTATATATAATATAAATAGTCTATATAGGGTTTTATATTTATAAATATAATTATATATACTCAAAATTTATAAAATAAAATATTTTTTATGTTTTTAATTTTCCCCTATTTTTGTGATTTTATTATAATTTTTGCTAATTTTTAAGTATTTAATTGATTTAAAATATCAAAAAGTGACTTATAATAGTAGACTAGATTGTTTTGTGTTTTAAAAATAGGTAATAAGGTCAAAAATTATCAAAAATATTTTTAATATATCATATTCAATATAAATTAAAATAATAAATAAAACAAATATCTTTGGATTATTCTACAATTTTGATTGATTTTTATGAGATTTTTAGTTTTTTTTCATTTTTAAAGGTTTCATTTTATATTTTTTTGTGATTTTTTTCTAGAGTTATAATTTATAGAAATATATAATAAGTATTTTTTTGGATTTTTGAGAATAGGTTTTATAATTTTCCCTATTTTTATAGTTAAACATTGAATACATAACTCCTAAATGATTTTTAATAAATGGAAATTGCAAGTAAATATTAAAATAAAAATATGAACAAGCATAATATTAAGAATTTACTACAAATTTTTCTAGATTTTAAAAGCATATGAGCTATTTAAACAAACTAGAAAAGCATAAATAAAATTAAATGCATAGCAGTGGTATATTTGCAATAAAAATGAAAAACAATGGTTGCCGTGCAAATATCCTAAAAGTTTAACACTATATTTACAATTTTATAGACTAAATAAATATTAGAAACTGGAAGGGTACAACTGCATTTTGTCTGCCTTGTACGGTGAAATAACAAAAATCTAGAGGGTCGTGTCAATCCACACGGCGGATCAACAGTTGTTGAGTTGACCATTCAAGAAATTCACTAAATTCAACAACTAATCCACAATAGATATAGCAGTGGAAAATAATTGTGGAGTTAAAATTTATTATAACTCGACAGATGTGTATATATGTGTAAGTATGTTTAGAGTGTCGAATACATAGAGCAAACTAGAAAGATCAGGAAAATGAATGTGCAAATTTGTGTTCCTTCTTTGTGTCTAAGTGTTTTTGGTGGATTTTTAATTTTTATATTTTTTTATTATTTTTTATTTTATAATTTCCTTCTTTTTATATTTATGATTTTTAATTTATTTTTCTTTTTAATATATAATATAGGAATATATAAAGCTATATATACAATACAAGGTAATATAATTATAAATACTACTATAAATAAATAAAAAGTGTAGAATAAAATGTTTTTGGGTCATATTTATACAATACAACTTTTTATTTTTGCGATATTTGGGGATTTGTTTGCTAATTTTTAAGTATTTTTAAAGTAAAAAATACCTAAAACATGGATTAAATAAATAGGATAAACTCATTTGGAGATTAAAAATAGCAAAAAGTGTCCAAAATTTTCCATATTGATATAAATATATAATAAATAATATGAATTTTTAAAAATAAAAATGAGTATTTTTAGAATTTTTAGGGATTTTTTATATTTTTATAAAAGATTTTGGAGTTTTTAATTTTTAGTCTTTTCCTTTTTTTCTATTTTTAGGGAATTTTGGTTTGGAGTTACAAAATATAACATACTAAATATTTTTTTGGGAATTTCCCAAAATATTTTTATATTTTTTTTTGGAAAATTTTAATTCAAACAACCAAAATGTGCTCTTAACCCAAAAATATGGCATGAAACTTCAAGCAAGCATTCACTTAACACTATTTTTGTGTAATATTTGGAGCACGTATGATAATTTTAATAAATAGAAAACATCAACAAAAAACGTGTACTGGAAAGTGTATAATTGCAGTTAAAATTAAATGCATGGACTTTAGTGCAATTTATCCAAAAGTATTCAACTAATATTTAATGTTCCGTGACTAAACACAAATACAAAAAGGCGCAAGGCCCTTATTGCAAAAACACCACCTCATGCGGGACCGCACATGAGGTGACGTGGACCGAACTTAGATGTAACATCAAATAAGTAGCAGGGGTTCCTTACAAATTTTACAAAAGCTTTAAACATTAAAATAAAATACAAGACTAAATGGAAATAAAATAAAAACGAGGGCGAACTATGCAATAATCCCCAAATGTGTGCCTGATCGTGCGGTTGCGGGCGCATGACTTGCCACGCATCAGCCTCAGACTACACGATAACCCTTTGCAGCTGATGATCTAGATTAGATCCCATGCTGGGATCCTACAGTGGAGCTCGTTCAGATTAGACGCCTGCTGCTTCTCGGGTAGAAGTGATTTTGATATAACAGTGCTGGATGGTGGAGGAGGAACGGAGGATGAACTCGCCCTAGGCAAGCTTCAACCATGCACATCGCGTCTCTCCGCCCCCTACGGCTCTGTTGAGATGCTCATCATGCTCCTGCAGCCTTCCCGCATCTCCTAGGTACCTTAGAAATGTCCGGGGACCACTGGAAGGTCCCTGAAGCCCATTGGTCTCCAAGCAGATCTGGAAGCTCTGTTCAGTATTCAGATGGAGCTCAGATGCTCCCTTCAGCACAAGCACAATATGTAAACGACACAGTGAGGGAATGGGAAGGCGTTGGCTTCTATTAGGTGCAAGTCGGAGGTGGAATGGGATGGAGTGAAGTCCGACAGAAGGTGGAGGAATTAGGACTTCGGTGGTCCAAATCTACGAGGAATTGGGTGAGCTGGAGGTGTGCAGTCGATGAAGAAATGGAGAGGGAAGAAAATAGGATGGTTGATGGTGGTCAGAGATGAGGTTTCACAGTGAAACATAGTGGCAAGAGTTCAAAAGCTCTGGCGAGGATTACCTCCTAAAATCTAAGCTAAACGAGTGATTAAAGACAAAATAAAAGCATAAAACTAATCCTAAGAACTAAAGTTATCTAAAAAGCAAGAAAAATTAACCTTGCTCGGTCGGAGTCGAGGAGGGAAACCTCGACAACCAAGATGCCCGGAGATGGCTGGGAACGCCTCCTCCGCACTCCTCCTCGCTGCGAAGGGTGGCGGAGCACTCCTGTCACAAGTCTCTAAGCCGTAGAAGTCCTCCAAGGGGCTGAGAGAGGGAGAAAGGGAACCAAAAAGCAAAAATGGTGGAGCTCGGGTATATGTATAGATGAAGGATGGAAGGAGGTTTGACTAGGGATCACGGGTGCATCGATGATGCATGGCCCTAGGAGAGGAGTCAATGGAGATCAAGGATGAACACAGAAGAAATCC
This sequence comes from Ottelia alismoides, assembly GCA_037367405.1. Classification (NCBI taxonomy): domain Eukaryota; kingdom Viridiplantae; phylum Streptophyta; class Magnoliopsida; order Alismatales; family Hydrocharitaceae; genus Ottelia; species Ottelia alismoides. Next base: position 29,741 of record JAZKJV010000030.1, read on the forward strand.
AATGAAGTGATCTTTCTTCCTCGAGCGGTGTATCATAAGAAAATAACGAGAAGAAGGGGTGTCAGCTACTCTGATATGGGTCAGAAGAGGACAATTGACCTTATGTCAACTGTCGAGAGGTTCCGGTTGGTCCACGTGGACCAACGAGAAAAAAGAGGATCGAAAATTATTTTGAAATTCGACTAAAATTAATAAATGAATTAATTAAGCAAAAGATATAAAATAAAAGTTGTTCATTATTTTATGTAGTATTCAGTTCTTAATTTTATTTATTTTATGACATTATTTATTATAGGTTATTATTTACAAGTATACTTATAAGTATATTTACCTATATTTTGAATATTTTATTTTCATTTTATATTTTATATTTTATTATTTTATGTATATAATTTATATGTTTATAACTTATTTAAATATACATAAATATTTTTTAGTTTTCTGATGTAATTTGTAAACTTAAATAAATAAGGGTATTAATTATATAGGTTTATTATATTCTAAATATGTACTTATATTATAAGTAATATTTACAAAATTATAAAAATATAAAAACATAAAAATTATAAAGAATAAATAAAATGAATATTCTATTCAGGTAAACTATACTATAGGGGTCCAAAACCTAACTTTCACATCTTAACTCTAAATTAAGTGAAACTACCTTCATTAAATAGCTTATTAAAAGTTATAAACAATTAAAGATGATTTGTACATTTTGAATTCATATGGAGAAGATATGGGTCTGGGAAGTTTGAGTTTTGGATTTTTATTCAGAGAATAAAAAGTACACTGTATAATATTTTTGTGTGAAATCAATTTTGTATATTTATTTGTATTTTAACTACAACTTCCATGTACAAAGTTTCTTTATTTAGAGTATAAATAATACATAATAGGATAGGCCTCAAAAAGGACTTATTGATGAATAAAACAATAGTATGTTTGTTGGATTTTTGGTCCTTATCTCCCCCTACTTTATTCCTTGTGGACACAGTAATCAAGATGCCTAGGTCTCAGGGTTTAGGGTCATAAAATACATTTGGCATTTGATGAATCTATGATTCTCATGCTTTATTATTTTATTTTAGCATTATCTTTTAGCAAAAAACATCTATAAATATATGTAAGTACAATAAATTACCATTGTACATGCCTTTGCTTGTATTCCATAATTAACCCATATTTTCCAAAAATAAAAGAATAAAGAAAAACGAAAAAGAAAGATGTATTTAGAATAAATACATAGTGACCTAAACCCCGAGAGAAGGTCAAAACTTGGCCTGATAGACACGGAATATAAGTAGGGGGAGATAAGGTACATTATAGATAATACCTGTACAAATATATATTTATTTTACATTTTGTGAATACCATATTATTTTTGAACACTTGTAAATATCTCTAACAATAAAATAAAAATAAAATAGAAATCAGAAAACACAAAATAAAATAAAAATACAATCCGCAATTCATTGTACAAAAGACACACATGTATATATGGTATAGAACACCTATTTAACTAATATATGTACTTATTCTATAAAAATCAAAGAAAATATTTTTATGTTCCTCAAATTATTTTGTGAATAAAATAAAATATATTTTTGTAAAAATAATAAAATAAAAATATATGTACATAATATACAAGTGTATCATACCTATACATGCGACATTATATTGTATATACCCTATATATTTTTTTATAAAAATAATTTAAAATCACAGAAAAATAGTTTGAAAAATAATAAACAGTTTTCATTTTATTCATTGTTATGCTTAAATCATTTGCTATTTTATATTCATTATTCTTTATATTTCTAGCAAGGAATTTTCCTATTGGTTCACGTCGAATTGTTGACCTCGGTCAACCCCTCCTCCCAGCTGACCCGACCCGACTCCACCTCTGTCGGACCTGTTTTCTCTCCATTTTCCTGATCAGGTCATACCTCCATTTACATCGATTCTTACACCTAAATGTTCTCCTAGGATCTATCATCTTCATGGATCCTTAGGAGCAACCGGATCGCCCTAGGGTTTCACACTTATCCTCGAATCTTCTAGACCCTAGGGCACCTCTATAAAGCCTCTCTTCCGCCACCCGAGATCAGTAGATCGTCCCTCACACCACCATTTCTCCTCTAACACTTCCAACAGGGTAACAACCTTCTACAGGTTCCTCTGGGAGCTCAGTTGGGAGCTGGGTAGCACGCAGCTCATCGCGTGGCTGGAGCAATGCCGCAACAAGCCTCATGTGCCTTCCATAGCTCAGTTGAGGCCATAACCTTGCCTCCACCTTGCCTGAAGCTCATGAGTCTTTCAGCACCTTCAGGTATCATGCATCCCATTTCACGTTTCACTCGATCTTTCATTATCTAATGCCGCCAGTTCATCAGCTCTGACCAGCTGGTCGGAGCCCCACCACATACATCTATCGGCACAGATTGACTTCATGACTTGACATCGTCCTTCCTACGCAACCTGACCCCCTTAAAATCACTCATCAAAGCGAGATTAAGGTAAGATCTCCCTCTCCCATGTATGCCAGGGATTGAACACCACCCACCATCGCTTCCTTGGCTTTCTTTACGAAATAATGTTGGTCGGAGATTCATCTCTGAGCCTGGACTTTACCTGCAGGTTAAGACACGCATGTGTGCACCATTTAACCCTTTGACGGACAAGCGGAGTAGCTCCATATGGTGGAGCACCACCACGTTGATCTGGTCGTTCATCGCCTCATCAGAGCTTGCCACCCGACACAGGGCATCCTTCTGAAGGTGTTGGATCTCTTGGAGCATCGATCCGACCACCCGATCGATGATTGCCTTCGATCGAAGCTCCCCCGCTACCTGCTCTTTCAGTAGGTTTCACATCCGTCAGATCCGAAGGAGCTCCTCCAGATTGAATCTGAGCCGCACGATCATGCCATTTTCCAAAGCATTAGATCGGCTTTTGACGTGTGAATGACATGTACGCTCACATGTGCTCAGAGCCGTCAGATCCACATTCTAATGGTCTATTAGAGCCGTACCTCAGTGCCTCTACTAGAACCGTCAGATCATTTTGCAGAGGCATATTAGATCCGTTCGTCAGAGCACGGGCCACGCACGCGCCTGAGGGTATGCTTCACCTTTTACGTTGTCTTTTATGTTATTTAGATTTCGTCCAATAAATAATATGTGTAGTTAAGAATATTTGAAGTTGGACCCATGTGGTTTGCTTATTTGCACTTTAGTCCAGTCGATTTTATATTATGTGTAGCCTCACGTGTTTTCTGGGATATTTGCAACTTCTATGTTGAACTTTTTAGTTGTTATGGAATGAATGAAATATTTTGAGTATTTGCATGTATGCCCCTGTAAGCACAGCTCCACATGCTGCGCATGCGTTTCCTAGATTAACTGTATAGAGACCCCTGAAGTTTTTAATACTTATTATTCTTTGGTCCCAGAACTTAATCTATTTACAGAAAGGTCCATGTACACTATTTTTAATTACATGTCTTTTATTCAATGCAATAAATAGAAAGTTGTCCCTAAATATTCTACAAAAATACATCGTAGCTCCTGCTTGCATGTTGTTTGCGTGGTAATTTTACTTTGCCAAATTACTTTTATTTTTCTATTATTAACAATTCAAAAACCCTTAAAAAGTGTCATGTTTGTCTTAAAAAAATTATAAAATTCGAAAATATCTTGAAAAAATCCATAAAAATTAGGGTAGTCGTATTTTAGTATCTTTTAGCTTCAGTATTAATTTTGCTTAAAAATACCTTGTAAAAGCCCAAAAAATTACAAAACACTTGAAAACTTATAAAAATTATATAAAATTGTAGAAAATCAAAAAATAGTGATATTAGTCTCTGTTTGTAGATATTTATCTATATTTTGTCACAAAAATCACCTTTAGGAGTTTTGGGCATTTTAATTATTTTTAACTTGCAAAGTCTCCTAGTTGTGCGCTACTTGTTATTTTTGTCACTATTTTATTTTTAGAAAATAACAAAAATATTTGAAAAATCTATAAAAATCACCAAAAACATTATAAACCATATAAAATCTAAAAATATTTTCATTACAATTTTTGAGTATTTTGGTCCCTTAGAAAAATTCAAAAAGAGTGCTTGTTTATACTTTTTATCGTTTGTGCTTATTTCTCTCCTGTTGAAAATTAAAATTTTGAAAAATTAAAAACCACTAAAAATATTTTGATTCCTGAAATATCATTACTTAGCTCTTTATTGTGCTCCTTGAGTTCGACCCTAGTCGCTATACCAAGTAAATAAAATTAGCGAAACCGCTTACATTCATCGTTGGTTTTGATAATGGTTTAATTTTCTCGATCGTTAGCTTGATTAACTTGGGTCACAATGACACCTTAATTTCATACTTAACCCGGGTCAATTAAGCTTGCATCAGAATGGCGCCATTGTCGGGGAGCACAGTTAAGTAGTTAGATTTATTTTTGCTTATTTTCTCTCTATCTCTTATAACTGTTTCTGACCTTATTCTGCTTTGATTTTTCATGCGAGGGACTGTCGGAGTATGACTCTATCCATTTTGGAGGGACCAATGATAAACACGAAGAAGAGAGCGGTTGTATTGATCCACAAGGCGAATCAACAGTCGATGTCTTGTCCACTTCAAAATCCCGTATTTAATCAACAATGAACCCACAATAGTATAAATCAAGCAATGAAAGACAAGTGTGGAGTCAAATTTATTTTAACTCTACAATAATGTGTATAGTGTAAGTATGTAGAGTGTCGAACATAGGGAGCATAAAAGATAGATCAAGCAAGTGCAAAAGGTGTGATGTGATTAATTGTCTATAAGTATGCAAATGTTTTAGTGGGTTTTTTTAAATTTTTATTTTTTATTTCATTCTTAATTTTATATTTTTTTATTTTGATTTTTAATTTTCTGATTTTATATTTTCTTTTTATATTATATATATATATTATATTTTCTTTTTCAATGATAGAATATATATACAAAATAAGAAAAGAGAAGATGGGGGATTTATAAAAATAGAGAAAAATAGTCAAAATCAGAAAATAAATTGTTTTTGGTCTTTTTATAATTTTCTACTATTTTTGTGATTTTTAGGGATTTTTCAGAATATTTTTGGTATTCTTAAAAGCCAAAATACAAGAAAACAATGAATTAACTACTGGCCGAGATTAAAATGGGAATGAAAAATAGCAATCAGTAACAAAATTTTCCCAAATTACAGAAACTGAGTTTATATTTTTAGGATTTTTCTATGATTTTTTAGATTTTTATGAAGTTTTTAGGTGTTTTCTAATTTTTAAGGTTTTTGTTTTGAAATTTTTAATGATTTTTGTATTGACACTAAAACACACTAAAATAGACCTTAGGTAATTTTTTGGAATTTTTCAAGGTGTTTTGATATTTTTTGGTATTTTCAAATGCAAACAGTAGCAAAAATGCATGTTTTTGATTTTTAATAAATATTAAAATGCAATAAAAATGAAAAATAAAAATATAGCATGAATGAGCAAGCACACAAGAGCTTATGGTAATTTTTTGGGAATTATTTGAGTTAAAATGATGCACTAAATAAATAAAAACATCCAATAAAAATCACACAGCTGATAGGGGCATAAGTGCAAATATCATGGAGTATAGGGGCCAACGTGCAATTTTTACACAAAATATATAACTAAATAAACACTTTCCAGTACCAGTTACAAATTTTCAAAGCTGCAAGGATACAAGCGCAAATTACCCAACCCTACGCGTGATTGGCACGTGCCTGGAAGGACCTAGTTGTAATATCAAAAACACCCAAGGGCTGAGATGCAATTTTTCCAAAAATATTACACTTAATATTAAAGTTTCTGGACCAAAGCTAAATAGCAAGACCCGCGATGGGTCCTCTGCAAAATGCCCCGCGCCTCACGTACTGGTCACGTGAGGTGACGTGGCGAGGACCTAAGTGCAAATATATAAAGTTCAGGGGCCTAAATATAATTATTACAAAACTTTTTAAACTGCAACTGAAAGTTTATGGACTCAATAAAAATTACAAAAAATGCATGGGGTAAGGATGCAAAATTCCCCACTCGGGCGCAATCCAATGGTGGGGAGTCTCCCACTTGACACGTGGCTGCACGTCGTCGCCCGATACCGCTTCGACGATGGCGGTCCACGATTAGATCTGGGCTAAGGATCGGACGGTGTGGCGTGGCCCAGATCCAACGGTGGCTGCTGCGCCTGGAAGATGGCCGAGATCCAACGACAGGGGAGGCGGGATGAAGAACCGAGAAGAACTCCGGCGTGGCGAAGTTCTCCCGACCAGATCAAGCCTCCCCGGCGTCCTTCAAGCTTCCAAAAGGGGTCGGCGGCTTCCTGCGGTTCTCCTCTAAGTGCTGGTCAGCCCAAAAAGCCTCAGCGAAGGCCGAGGTACGCTGGAGATGATGGCGGAGCTGGAGGGGCTCGAGCGTCTCCGACGAAGGCCAAAATGGCCCCCAGGTGTTCGTTTAAGTCCACGTACCTGCAAGAAAGTGTGAGAGGATCCAGGGCAAAGTGCATGGGTCCCGCAGTGGTGGAATGGCGGTGAAAGGTGGCGCGAAGGTGATCGGCCGGAGTTGCGCTCCGGTGAGGGTCACGTGGAGGGTGATTTGATCGATGAAATCGAAAGATTCTTGGGGGGATTCGTTCCTAAGACTAGGGGATAAAGATGCGAAGAAAAATAAGAGGGAAAAGGGCTGCCTCGACGGTGGAACACCGGAGGGAAGTATACCTCGATCGCCGGCGAAGGGGGAGGTGGTGGAGCCGCCTCGAGCGTAGCTCGACCCACCCGAAGGTCGCAAAGGGGAGCTGTCACCTTCTCCTTGCGATTGGGCACGAAAAGGGAGCTAATTCAAAATTCAAAGGGACTATGTGACTATGTGACTATGGCGCTCCAAAGACCAAGGGAGATCGGGCGAATCGACGGCCTTCTCCCCCAAAAGACACAAGGGCGTGAATGGCTGATTGTCGAGGAGCAAAAGTTACAGAAGGCGCATCATGAAAGGGTGTAAGGAGACGCCTCGAAAAATCCGTGAATATGGGGGTCAAACGAGGTCTGAAATGCTACAGGGGTGGAGGGCAGACATTTGACTTGAATCAACGAAGACGTCCCCCTGGTTGGTCCACGTGGACTGGTGAATACCCATTCATCACTCTTTATTCTTTTATTTTAGCTACAAAACCTTCGCCAAACACATATAGATATTTGTAATTAATAATGATTAGCATTTGGCATGCATTGTGTAAAAATAATTAATTAGCATGTTTTTGTGCATAAATAAAAGAATAAAGAAACAAAAGAAAAAGAGGGAGATATTTAGAATAAATATTGAGCGACCTAATCCCAAGGGAGGGCTCAGCATGGGCCTGACCGCATAAAAGCCAAAGTAGAGATAGATAAGGAAGCTCAGATGTGTACATATACCTGTAATTAAATAAAAATATTTTCCTCTAAAACAAAAATAAAAGTGGGTTTATATTTATGTGTATATATTTGTAAATATAAAATTAAAATAAAAAATGAGAAAATTAAAAAGAAAATAAAAATGCATTCACCCTTGTATATTCACCATGTACATGAAACCACTTCCCTATTTATTTATCCCTATAAATACATAAATTAAAATCCCATAAAAATTGTACATATTCTATACTTCATAATGTAAATAAATAAAATAAAAATCACAAAAACAAAAATAAAATAAAAAGAACAAAAATAAAAATCAAAATAAACATTGTATATAGACCATGTATATATGTGTATATAACTATTTATTTAACCCTTGTAAATAAATAATAAAAATACCAAAATAATCCAAATTTTATTCTATAAATAAATAAAATATAAAATTGGAATAAAAATGTACAAAAATAAGTAATTAAAAAATCAAAAATCAAAAAGACAATATCGTATATACACCTATATATTATACTATATTGTAAATACCTAATTCTTATTTCAAAAAAATAAATAAAAATCACAAAAAATAGTTTATAAATAAATAAACATTTTTTTTTATTTTTTAACTTTTTCCAAAATAGGCCATTTGTTATTTTATATTGAATTTCCAATTATTTTACACGTGGCCGCATCCCATTGGTCCACAGGGGATGTTGACCCCCCGGTCAACTCCCCCCTAGACCACAGCCCCGCAGATCTGCGCCCGACCCGCCTTTTCTCCCATTTATTGCGCATCGATCCGAACTCCAAATCTGCTAACCCCAGGCCCTAATCCGTCATTGATCAACCCTGATCCACGCCCGGAGGATAGCATCGAGGTCCGTGCTCCGATTTCCTCGCCCGACACCCTTCTAGCCGGACCCCTAGGACTATATAGCTTCAGCTCCGGCCGCATTTTCACGCATCTTTGGCTCCTCATTTCCCTACCCAGGACCTCCACCACCTCCGCCTGAGTGACAGCTAGCGACCGGTGGTGTCGCAGTGAGGAGAGAGTGACCCGGCCACTGATCCAGTGACCTAGCGCCGCCATGCGCCGCACCTGGAGCAACGCTCGAGCCTCGGGCATCGACGACCCTCGAGGCAAGGACCAGGAGATTCAGCAGCTCACCCACAGTCGACCTCGACCATCTGGTAACCCTAGTTCCTTTTAGTTTTCGCCAATTTTCATTTACGCCCAATTTCCTCGTCCGCCGACGACCGTCGATTCCGGCCATATCCGTCCCCCTTTCGACCATCGGACTCGACCCTCATACTCACGAGCCTTCTCCACACCTTCTACACCCACTCGTACCCCCCGACTCGCCCCGAAGCGAGGACTTCGATCTTCACTGCCGACACCTCGCCGGAGATCGACCATCTCGACGCACCGACCACCCCCTTCGCCTCTAATTGGGTCGAGGCAATTTGCCCTCGACCCAGGAGCTCATTGCGATACTTTGTAGGTTATGCCAGGCCCATCTGAGGGCTTATGCATCCAGAGACAGCAGCTTCAGGCCATCGCCGCCGCCGGAGCTCCTCAGAGCTAGCCGGCTTCATCGGAGATCAGCAGCAGCTGCGGGACATCTTGGCGGAGCCATTCCGCATCTCAGGAGTAGCAGAGGAGGGCCACTGCACGCGTGTCGGGCCGGCGAAGTTCGTCGGCCACCTGTTCTTCCTGGACCCTCCAGAGCCGTCCATCGAGCCCCTCGCCCAGTTTTGATCATGTCCGTCCATCAAACGAGGGGTTCTCGACCATCAGATCGATCATCAGAGCTCATCTGGAGCATCCGCTGCAGAGGAGAGGCGCCAGCGATTCCAGCCGTCTGATCAGCCACGTGGCGCCACCCAAGTTCATCTGCGAATAAAGGGTAATTTACCCTTAGGCCCTTTGCCTTTTTGTTTTTATTAAATAGTCCTGTAAATATTTTATCAAGTTTATTTTAGTTTGGAAAATTGCATAGAGGACCTTGTCATTTATTTGAATTGCATTTCTACCCCTGTATGTTGTGAACACGTGCATCGACACGTGATCTTTTGGTGAAATTGCATACTGTGGCCTGAAGTTTATGTTTGTTAATGAATGAAATATCTTTTTGTAATATTGCATTTATACCCCTATGAGTGATGTAATTCTACATGTGCCGAATTTATTGGGTAATTTGCAATTAGTTACCTGGGCTTTTAGCACTTGTTGCTAATAAGCCCTCGGAACTATTTTATTTGCATATTGGTCCATAAGTGCCCAGTACACGTGCTTCGTGCGTGAGATCTTGGACATTTTGCACCAGGACCCTTGGACTTCTGTGTTTGTTACTTTTAGGCCCCCAGAGCATATTTTTATGACGAACAGGTCGCTGTGACTGTGGGCTATTGTTTGTTGTAAATAAAATATCAGATTGCATCCAAATCAAGTGAAAATTTGACATGTGGCTCCTGCCACTGTGTAGAATTTTCATTATTTTTTTGGAAAATTTTGGAGCCCGTTTATTATTTTTAAAAATTCAAAAACATCTCTTTTTCTGTCTGTCCAGATATAAAAATAACAAAAAATATTAAAACCTTTTCAAAAATTCTAAAAAATTCATATTTTGTGTGTTTTGGTGTGCTTGATTTTCTGACCAATTTTGGTTGTTTTTGGATTTAAAAATTTTAAAAATTGAAAAACCTTGAAAAACTTAGAAAAATTCTAATAAATCATAGAAAAACCAAAAAACAATAAACTCAGTTCCTGATTGTTCCTTTTTATTCTTACTTCACAGGAAAAATACCTCCAGGCTATTTTAGGGCCATTTGACATTTTATTTTGGCCCTTGAAGACTGGCTGGACAACAACTCCATTTTTCTTCCTTCTTTCATTTTTATAAAATTCCATAAAAATCATAAAATCCTCAAAAATTCATTAAAACAGTAAAAATTATAAAAATCATAAAAATATTTTTGTTTGATTTTTTGAGCATTCTAGAGTAATTAAATAATTGTTGAAAGTGTGTGTTTTGATTGTTTTATTATTTTCTTTATAATTTAAAATTCCAAAAAAATATAAAAAATATTAAAAATCCACCAAAAATAAATTGTTTTTATTTTTCTTTATTTTAGACTACTTCGTAGGCCGCAAGGCCATCACGTGCTTCCTGAGTTCGACCTTGGGTGCTATAACAGGTTAATATCATAGCGAGACCGCTATTCAATTTTTATCGTGTTTTGATCTTTATTTGGTGGTCTGATCTTTTTCTTGATTGAGCTCTGAGTCCCAAGTGACTAAGGTCACAACGACCGCATTGATTTATCTACCTTAGTCGCGGATTTTCGGCTCATCAGAATGGCGCCGTAGCCGGGGAGCACGGCTTAGTAGTCGTTTTTATTTTCATTTTGTGTTGTTTTCTTTTTCGTGGCTTTCCGCGGCTTTTTTGTAGTCCGCAGCTTTTCGCGGCTTTTTATTTTTCTTTTAAAATACATTGTAAATTCAAATTAAAATATTAAATGACTTTATTATTTTTAGGTAATTAAAAAAGAAATATTTGTTATTTTATAAGGTATTTTATTATGAATTTTAATTATTTTTATGAGGTATAATTTTGTAAGTTACCTTTTATAGCCCTTATAGGTATATTATCTATATATTTTATTAATTTATTTTTATTTTGTGAATTTAATTGTATTTATTTTTGTTTAATATTTTATAATTTATAAAATTATTTATACACTTAATTATATTTATATTTTATTTTTCTGATGTGTTTTGTACATTTAATAAAATATAAGTATAAATTCTACAGGTATAAGTATAGGTATTATACCTATGTATTATATATACAAATATTTTATTTTGAGTTTTCTTTGAGTTTTATTTTGATTTTAATGTACATATTTATTATAAGTAATATTTACAAAATTATAAAAATATAAAGTTATAAAAATAATGAATAATTAATAAAATGAATATTTTAATATGTACAAGTATACAATAGGGGTCCAAAACTCAACTTTCAAACCGCAGCTCCGCCAAATGCGAAACCACCACCATTAAATAGCTTATTTTAAATTATATACAATTAAAAGTGAGTTTGATGCATTTGGAGTTTTCGTTTATGAGATACAGGTCTGGGAAGTTGGGATTTTGGATTTTTATTCAGACCATAACATTTTATCTGTACATTATTTTTGAATGAAATCAATTTTGTATTTTTCTTTATTTAATTATCTACATCTTTCATGTACAAAGTTTCTTTATTTGATGTATAAAAAGTGGAACCAAAAATAGGTCCCAAAATGAATAAAGAATGAACAAAAACAAAGGGGATTTTATTGTATTCTGGCCCTTATCTCCCCCTACTTTATTCCTTGTCGACCTATTCATCGAGATGCCTAGGTCTCAGGGTTTTGGTTCATAAAATATTTACAATATTTTATTATTTTTCTTTTCTTTTATTTATTCTATAATTTTGGCTTTAATTACAGTATCTTATACACTATTTATATGCACATGCATTAATGCTAAGATGCTGAAATTAAGGGTATTTACACGCATTTGCTAGGGTTTTTTAGGCCAAAATGATAGAATAAAGATGATGAAATGTGGATTCATCATCCCTCTATACTTTACCTTTGCTAGTCCGTAGCAAACACTTATGCAATAAGTGCAGAAAGAAAAAGAAAGAAAAGAAAAAGAAGAAGGTGGATTAGAGTTGATTATCAAGCTTGCCTTCACAAAATCAAAGTTTGGAGCTTAAGTCGGACCTTTGGAATTTTAGTGCGGGTAGAACCTTAATGAGAACCAGATTTGAAATCCAACAGTCCTTGAGAATCCCAAAACTCTGTTCAAGTCTCCTCAATAGCCAGGTCAGAAATATCTCAACTCATACGCACACCCTTACGACTATGAATCTGACTTATACAGTGTAAGTGATGGTGGCTCTCAACAACTAGAATGATAAAGAAACTGACTTCTCCAGTACGACAACCCAATGATTCCCCAATCCAACAACTCCATCCTCAAGGAGCGGGGTATTCCCTTCTAAGTTCAAGCGGCAACCATCTCAAGAGGAGGGGGTGAAAAGAAGAATGGATGGTAGCCAGTGTAGCTACCTATCCTAGGATGCAAGACCAGTGTAGTCAAGTCATCCAACTGCAGGCTCACATATTTGACTTTGGAACTCAAGCTTGCTTATTGACTTTACAACATACGTACCTACTAAGCAGGCATTTTATTTTTGTACATGCCTGTCCATTTTTTTTCTCGAAATACTATTCACAGCAGCATTTACATAGGGTGTTTTTCCTCTTGAGCCAGTAGACTATCCCTCTTTTGAAGCTTTATTGCAACCCACACTCTCCTGTCTTTAGAATTCCTTGTCACTGGATGGGTTGGGGTGCACTTCCCTCCCTAGAGGAGGACAAGTGTTTCCACCTGTGTGTGTCTCATACCGGCAAATCCAATCCCCTCACCACCCCAACTGAGTTGAGCCATGTGAAAGGTGCATGTGTCCACGTTAGGTCATTATCAACAAGAGTCGTGCGTGTGCTCCGAAATACTCTACTTAGGCAGTCAAGAATCCATTGAACCAAGTCCCGTTATCCTCAAAGAATTAAGTCAACTAGACCAGAAGTACCTCAAACCCAATTCCTATAAGGTTCCTGTTATTTAGATTTTAAGGTCCAATCAAGCTCCAATCTCCGGATTTATTTAGACTTGTTCAACTATCAAACTCAATCCGAAAAATACGAATGCTATGCAAATGATATGCAGAATGCAGAAAATATTTTTGTGATGCAATTTTCGAGATTTTGAACTTTTTATAGATTTCTGAAAAGATGATAACGATGCATATGTATTTTTTGTATTTTTCAAGAAGATTTTTCAACTGTTTTTGGATTTTTAATTTTGCAAATATTTTTGAAATTTTTGAAAACAAAAAGATTTTGGCTAAAAACTAGGTGAAAAATATTTACACGGGGATGCATCTCATATTTATAAGAAGTGGATTTTAAGAATTTACATGGTAAGTCATCAATTTTATAGGTATATATAATAAAGAATTTTAGGTGTGATGTATGTATTCCTCAAACTTATTTGATACAGATTTTTCATATAATTTTGAAAACTATAGTCCAAAAAAATTTTTACAAACACTTTTACAAACATGTACACACATTTGAAAATCATTTTGCAAAGATTTTCAAACAGTATCATATAGATTTTTCAAAATATTTTTGCAACCATTTTTCAAACCATTTGCAAATCATTTTTTCAAACATTTTATTTCACACAAAGAGAAGAAATTTTACAAACAACACATTTTTACAAAGGTTGAAAACATGTAATAAAACGCTTTCAAAAGATTTTCAAACTATTTTTCAAACATTTTGCAAAAAATATTTTCACCTGATTTATTAATCAGTACATACAAAAAGAATTTGAGGAATAATAGCATCTTTTTATTAAGGTTTTTAATGAATTTTAAAGAATTATTAGCCATATTATTAAGAAAAATACGAAAGTATGAGTTATGGCTAAAGTATATACGCAGTAATACGACCCCCTATATTTAGCTTGAGCTATGTCCTCATAGATCGGAGAGAAAAGAGAAGACATAACTCGTACTAAGTATAGGCAAGTCCAGTGAATAAATTAATAAGAGATGAATAAAAGAATGAGAAGTTGACCGTCCCCCTATACCTAGGATCAAATAATCCTAGGTATAGCAGAATGTACACAAAGCAGGGAGGGTCAAGGGTAGGAATGAACAGATCGTACTCAGATTGTCTCCCCCTATACTTAGGGTAAGATATCCCTAAGTATAGACAAGAAGATGAGACAATGGAGAGGATCAAAATGAATAGAGAAACTCGGGGTGCACACCCCCCTATACTTAGGACAAAGTATGTCCTAAGTATGGAAAACTGTCCACAAGGGGCAACACCTTTTCGGTAGATGAAGAAGATAGAAAAGGAAAAGAAGAAAAGAAGAAAAGAGATTGGAAGATGGCAGAAGAGATAGATCGTGAGAATGTACACATCACTCCCCTTATACTTAGGGTAAAAGAAGCCCTAAGTATAGGCAACAACATGAGTGATGACACGGAACGATGAATGAACACTCGGCTCGTCCACCCTCCTATACTTAGGACAAAGTACGTCCTAAGCAAGGCAAACACGAGAATGGGTGGACGAGCAATACGGAAGAGAGACAGATGTACACAAAAGTGAATATACAACATAGATGGATGTACAAATGATCAAGAAGGTAGAAAGCAAACCTTCTTGCGAGACCGCTGAGGAATAGATCTGGTGTGGTGTAGGTCGACATCGGGGTCCACAGTAGACGGAAACCGATCAGGGTCGACAGAGTGAAGGCCCTCTGTGGAATCAAATCGAAAAGGGACGAACTGGTCAATGGAAGTAGTATGGCTAGGTTCGCCCTTGGTGGTCCTATGGTGTGAAGGCACAGACGAGCTAGTGGAAGAAGTACAACTAGGTCTGGCCTTGGGGGTCTTGCTGATATCAAAGTGGAATGGGACGAACTCATCATCATTGGCAGAGGTGTAATCGGAGTCGTCCTGCGAGGTTTCGTCCAGGTCAAAACCAAACGGAACGAAGTCATCAGTGGAAGAAGTCGAAGTTTGTTCGTCCTCAAGAGTTTCACCTGAATCATTGTCTTCATCAAAATAGACGAATCTATCAAAATAATGGCCAGCATCATATTCGACCTCAATCATCTTTACTTTTAAGTGACCAGGAACGGACTTATCAGTGGAAGTTGTCAAACCAGGTCCGTCCTGTCTAGTCTTGGTATCTGCCCTCCGCTCAATGGTATCAATCACGTAAATCCCACTGATCTCATCAACACATCGCCACACACCAGAAGGAGGAACTTCGAGGTCCATGCTTTCCGAGTCTTCCTCCTTTTTGAGGATTTCTCGGGTCTCATCAACGGTCAATAAGCAAACTTCTCTAATATCATCAGATAGGTCATAGGCCTCGGAGTCAGCTATAATCGGTGAAGGTGCATCAGGTGCAGGTCTCTGGTCGACTATGTGTGTGGTGATCGATGCTTCACTTTCGTCAACAAGACAGAAGTGAATCTCTCCTGATCCATAGTCAATAACGATCCTCGCAGAGGCGAGGAATGGTCGTCCCAGGATGATTGGAGATGGCTCCCCTGTGGAGGTCTCCATGGGCAATACGATAAAGTCAACATGGTGGCTTGTGCCCTGAATAGAAATGACAGCGTTTTCAAGGCGGTCTTAAGTTCTATTTGATTTAGCAGAATTTAGGTGGTCTTAAGTTCCACACAAGGCGGGAACTCAGTCGATGCGTCGACCACGCAAAAATCCCAACTAAAGTCAACAATGAACCCACAACAGTATTAATCAAGCAATGGAAAATAAGTGTGGAGTCAAATTTATTTTAACTCTACAAAATGTGTATAGTGTAAGTACGTAGAGGTCAAATACAGGGAGCAAGCAGGATAGATCAAGCAAGGTGCAAAGAGTGTGATGTGATTAATTATCTACAAGTATGCAATTTTTTGTGGGTTTAATTTTTTTAAAAAAAAATTATTTAATTTTTAATTTTGTATTTTTGTATTTTGACTTTTCATTTTCTAATTTTATATTTTCTTTTTATATTTTATATTTTTTTAATTTTCTTTTTCAATAACTAGAATATATACAAACTAAGAAAAGAGGCTAATAGGGTATTTATAAAAATAGAGAAAAATGCTCAAAAATTAGGAAATAAAATATTTTTGGTCTTTCTATATTTTTCTACTGTTTTTGTGATTTTTGGGGATTTTTCAGAATATTTTTGGTATTTTTAAAAGCTAAAATACTAGAAAACAGTGAATAAAGGTTTTGGCCAAAATTAAAATGAGGGTTAAAAATAGAAATCAGTATCCAAAAATCCTCAAATTAATTTTAAATAAAAGAGAATACAATAAGGAAAATTTTGAAATAGAGTTTATATTTTTAGGATTTTCTAAGATTTTTTAGATTTTTATGAAGTTTTTTGGGGTTTTCTAATTTTTAAGGTTTTTATTTTGAAATTTTTAATGATTTTTGGAAGTAATGAAAAGACACTAAAATAGACCTTAGGTAATATTTTTGGAATTTTTCAAGGGGTTTTGATATTTTTTTGGTATTTTCTAATGCAAACAATAGAAAAAATGCATGTTTTTGATTTTTAATAAATATTAAAATGCAATAAAAATACGATGAAAAAATATAGCGTGAATAAGCAAGCAAACAGGAGCCTATGGTATTTTTTGAGAATTTTGGGGTTTTATGGATGCATGGAATAAATAGAGACAACAAAAAGATAAATCACACTAGCAGTGGTATATATGTAAAAATCAAGAACTACAAGGGCCTCAGTGCAATTGCGCCACAAAATATAATACTGAATATAAAACTTTATGGACCAAATGTAAAATCCAAGACCCGCAAGGGTGTCCTTGCAAAAGCACCAGACCCACGTGCGTCGCACGCGTACCTGGCAGGGGCACCAATGCAATTATCGAAAAGTCCTGGGCAAGTTTGCAAAATTTCCAGAAAGTTTATAACTGTAATAAAAAGTTCATGTACTAAACGTAAATAAAACAAAGCCCCGGGGGTCTCTACGAAAAAATGCCAAGTCACGTGCGTAAAGCACGTGGCTTGGCAGGGACCCAGACGTAATAATACAAAACTTGGGGCATCACAGTGCATATTTCACAAAACTTTAAAAGGGTTGATGAAAGCTTATGGTTCTAATATAAAATACAAAAACCGGCGGGGTAAGAATCGCAAAATACCCTCGCCTTCGCGCGATCGAACGGTGGGATCTCTCCCACTTTGCCACGTGTCAAGCTACTGGTCGCACGATGATGGTTGGGCTTGGACGTGCACGATCAGCGGCAAAGATCGACGGTTGAGGCTTCGCGGGATCTGACGGCTGCTGCTTTGCTGTACGAACACCGGGGATCCAACGACACCGAGGGGCGTTGGATGAACACGTGAAGAACCCGTGCCCGGTGAGTTTGAATCACCGCGCACGGGCTCCTCAGATGCCTTCCTTCGCCGCTAAGAAGCCTGGGAGTATGCCGGTGATGCTCTGAATCGTCTGGAGGCCGCAAAATAGGTCGAATGGCGTTGGAGCTCTTCCGCGGCGAGGCGGCAGCTGCTGCGCTCCAGGTGCGCCGACGACCTTCAAAATCCCCTCAAGGCGTCTCCAAGACGTGTAGACCTGCAGCAAGTGGTTAAGGGGGTCGCGAGCAAATTGCCGCGACCCACCTGGTGGTGAAAAGGGGCGGAGCGGTGGAATGGATACTCGCCGGAGCTTGCTCCGGCGAGGCGGCGACGGAGTGATTAGATGGGTCTTAGGCGAAGTGGAATACGGAAAATAGAAGCTAAGGCTACTGGGACTGAAACTAATGCAAAAAAATAAATAAAAACGGACCTCAAGCCCAAGAAGGGCGAGGTGAAACCTCACGGCGGCGCGGCCACCAGAGGTGGCTGGAACACGACTTCAGGCCTCGCCACACCTCGACGGAGATGTGGGGAGACTCCCCTGTCACCAGAGCATACCTCTACCCACACCCGGAGGTTTTAGGCGCCCAAAATCGGTTCAAAGAGGAAGGGGGACGACGGGGGTAGTTTTGAATGGTTGACGGAGCGGCGTGAAGAACGAGGTGGAAATGGGTGGATCGATGATCCAAAGCCCGCAAAAACACTAGGGCGTGTATGGTGGAAGATCGAGGAGCAAAGTTGTAGAAGATACTTTCTCGAGATAGTGTAAGGAACGACCTAGAAAATTGGTCAAAGATGACAAGACAACACAGTTCTGACATGCGCAGGCAGGGGTCAGAGAGTTGACCCGAGGTCAACTCTCCAGCCCATCTGGTTGGTCCACGTGGACCAACCAGGAAAAAGCCTATAAAAAGTTTGTGAATTCAAATTAAAATAGTAAATGACTTTATTATTTTTAGGTTATTAAATAAGAAATATTTGTTATTTTATAAGATATTTTATTATGAATTTTAATTATTTTTATGAGGTATAATTTTGTAAGTTACCTTTTATATCCCTTATAGGTATATTATCTATATATTTTATTAATTTATTTTTATTTTGTGAATTTAATTGTATTTATTTTTGTTTAATATTTTATAAATTTATAAAATACTTTTATACACTTAATTATATTTTTATTTTATTTTTCTAATGTGTTTTGTACATTTAATAAAATATAAGTATAAATTCTGCAGGTCTAAGTATAGGTATTATACCTATGTATTAAATATACAAATAATAAAAATATAAAGTTATAAAAATAATGAATAATTAATAAAATGAATATTTTAATCTGTACAAGTATACAATAGGGGTCCAGAACTCAACTTTCAAACCGTAGCTCTGCCAAATGCGAAACCACCGCCATTAAATAGCTTATTTTAAATTATATACAATTAAAGGTGAGTTTGATGCATTTGGAGTTTTCGTTTGTGAGATACATGTCTGGGAAGTTGGGATTTTGGATTTTTATTCAGACCATAACATTTTATCTGTACATTATTTTTAAATGAAATCAATTTTATATTTTTCTTTATTTAATTATCTACATCTTTCATGTACAAAGTGGAACCAAAAACCAAAGGAGATTTTATTGTATTCTATAAAAAGTGGATAAAGTGGAACCAAAAATAGGTCCCAAAATGAATAAAGAATGAACAAAACCAAAGGGGATTTTATTGTATTCTGGCCTCTATCTCCCCCTACTTTATTCCTTGTCGACCTATTCATCGAGATGCCTAGGTCTCGGGGTTTTGGGTCATAAAATATTTACAATATTTTATTCTTTTTCTTTTCTTTTATTTATTCTATAATTTTGGCTTTAATTACAATATTTTATACACTATTTATATGCACATGCATGAATGCTAAGATGCTGAAATTAAGGGTATTTACATGCATTTGCTAGGGTTTTTTGAGGCCAAAATGAAAGAATAAAGATGATGAAATGTGGATTCATCAACCAACACAGGAGGAGGAGCAGAAGACAACATGGGATTTTTATTTTAGATAGAAATTATTTTTGAAAAACATTTGTTATAATTTTGGCTCTTGGACTCTTGAGATACTTGAACATTATTCAGGGTCTCTTTCGTCGACTATCGGTGAACTCATGGGACTTCACCGGATTTAGCCCCTTAATTTAGGACTTTTATTGCTTGAGCTTGGTAATTTCTAAGGTCCAAACAACCTAATAGACTATCTATTCCTATAGATCGTATTTGGACTTAGTAAAATAAAGAAAAAGTTAATTTAATCGGTTAAGAGACCATGCGCCGAGAGAGGCCGTATACAATGCTTGCAGGACCCACTATGGTGGGCATTGATCAACATCTAAGACCAGACTTAGGTCTCTTCTCTTATTAATTAACTACCATCTCTTCCTGCTAATAGAAGTTGCTCATCTTAGGACAATTTCATCGTGCATCATATATATTAGTTTTAATTTTTGTCTTTAAATTTATGTGCGGATCACCCTACATGTAGAGTGATGGAGCAAGGTACGCATTTCTATCTCTGCATGCATCATTTTGTTTGATCGTGCATCGGCTTTTCTGCTTTCCTCCCCCAGTTATATTGTACTAAAATAAAAAGGAAATTGGAAAATTCATTAGAAGTTGCCTTATTCAGAAAACATCTAAAAAGTGATAAACAATAAAATCTGGGACTGCTAAAGTAAACTTGACCTAAAACTAAGCTTCACTAAAAAATTCTTGTTTTGGGGAGAGTAACCCCCTCCTTGTATGATTATCTGTAGAGAGTTGAGCGAACCACATACTAGGATAGAGCCACGCCTGAGACTACCAGATCTAAAACGATTAGCTATTCTCCAGTGAGGATCTGCAGGTAGTTGGTAATCAGTCTATATTCCCTTAACAGAGTGGGTGGTTTAGAGGACACCGTGAAAGCGCGGTCCTCAAGCAACGAGTAGCTGGAAACGGTCCGTACTTACACTCATACTGGAAGGAAATAGGCGCAACTAGTCGTAAGACCTCGGGCCAGTCTCTAGGGAGAATCAGGCACCTAACAGCTCATTAACCCACTCTGATAAATTGGATTATCATCAAAAATAAAATCTGACAAGATAAGCGGCTGAAATCTTACGGTCATCAATGTGTTGCGCTGGTGGATTAGGGGTTTGATTTCTCATCCTGCTTGCATCCCAGATCTAATCTTTATAAATCCCGCATCATGATGATGGGAAGGAGGTCTCTTAGGCTGCCTCTAGAAGCATCGCTTTCCAGCACTCCTCCCTATTAATCTAGGGCGACTTCAGAGAGCTCAGACCCGCTCTCTGAACATGAATTCATCTCCACCCTTTTCCCCCTCGATCATCCTTCTTACATTCCCGAGGTACAGACAGACATGCTAGTACAACTATACATTCACTTGACAACACCTGAGTTAGGGTCTTTAACCTTTGTAGAGACCGGTGAGATGAACAGCAGTGAGGAGATGATCGATGAGCAGCCGCATATGTCATCGTTCGTGTTAGATCAGGACGCCATCAATAACACATTGCTCGCTTCCCTGGAGACCATGCAAGGACAGATACAAGATCACAAAATATTCACGGCAGAAGTAAGGAGAGAGCTTACGCAGATGTGAGCCAGGTGAGATGAGCCAGAACGACTGGCTGGTGGTGGAAGGATACCATGCCAGGAGGACAAAGTAGACGACAGATGTTAGGACGAGTCGCAGTATCCAGCTAGACTAGCCCACACCATGAGATAGTTGCACAACCCTAGTGTAACCCTTACACACCGATGGATCCAGTCGCCAGCCATCCTGGGCGACTTTGAGCTTCACCCTCAGACCATCCGGCTATTGCCCAAGTTCCATGGGATAGCCACCAAGGATCCCCATCTCCATCTATAGGAGTTCGAGATGATCTACAGCACCGTCCACGACAGACTGGTGGATGAGGACACCATCAAATTTATCACCTTCCCATTCTCATTGGTTGACAGAGCAGCCTATTGGCTGAAGCATCAAGGGAAGGTGATAACTACTTAGGAGCAGCTCCGGACCGAGTACTTGAACAAGTATTATCCACTCGGACGGACCAATACAGCTAGAGCCATGATCAGCATTTTCACCATGATCCCAAATGAACAGTTTCATGAAGCTTGGGATCGTTTTAGAGAGCTCATCAACATGTGTCCCCACCATGAGATCAACAAGCCCAACCTCGTCCAGAGTTTCTTTTGTGAGCGGACACCTGAGCTGCATGGGTTAGTAAACGCCTCGTGTGGAGTTTCCTACTTCGCCAAAGATGAAGATCATGTATGGGCCATCTATGAGGAGATGGCAGAAAACTACACCGTGATGTCCTAGTCCCGTGTATACGAAGCCTATCCCACAGGAGACTTCATACTAAAAGATAACACGCATTGAGGTCAGTCCCTCTACATCTTCTCCGACAGCAGCACTAGAAGAATCTTCGGCTGTCGATATGGGTATCATCAGCCAGAAGTTGGATCGGATAGAAATCATCGAGAAGAAGTAGTGTCAGGTCCTGGACAAGCTCAATAAGATTGATGAGCTGGCCCAAATATTGAGTGACTTGAAGACCCAAATCATGTGTCTTCAAGAGGCACAAACGACTTCTCAGCCCCATCCCAGGTCACAGACTTATCCAGGGAGCAATAATCCACAACCTTCCACCTCATACTGTTAAGTCCATCACATTCAGGTGGAACCCATTCAGCAGCTACCGCCATCCTGTTCAGACACTCATATGGTGGTATATCATTCGGATCATCCCTTCGCAGCCTTTCCCCCACCACTTCATGAGCAGCAGGAGCCGTTGATGGAGGTTAACAGGATCTGGTACTCCCAATACCAACAGCAGCCCAAGATCCATCGTGACCACCTCGGCTTCCGATGGTCTACTGGAGGCACTTCATCCCAACAGCAGCCTCCAGCACAGGCTGGACAGGTCAACCGACCACAGCAGCCCCAGTACTCCCAACAGCAACAACAACACAGTCCTCGTCCCCAGTATCAGGGACAACAGTGGAGGCAGCAATAGCCTCATCAGCAGTACTCCCAGCCTCCTCCTCATTACCAACAGAGCCAACCTCATTTCTAGCGACGCAACCCATCTGGTTCTCATGGTCACTCATATGAGAATCCGACCCTTGATGATCTTGCCCGGATGTTGACACACCAACAGGCTACTTTCTAGTGAGAGATGGACGAGTTCTTACAGGAAATGAGTGAAATAATCAAGGGCAAGGTCGCCATACCTGCTCAGATCGAACCCAACCCGAACAATCTGAAGAGAAAGTCTGAGCATGTATACTTTACATAGACCGCCTCTCCTAGTGATATTCTGGATGCCACTTATTCTTTGTTTGATGCTGATTTTGTGACACTTAGGTGCGGTAGGAAGCCAGCCGACGGTGACTCGTCTAGGTGGCAGACCACTGCAGATGCTAGGACGCCAGAAGAAGTCATAAGCAGTACTGATGCCTCTCACCATGATGATGACGGTGGTGCTAAATCCACCAAGGATGTTGATCCTGATGATGATGCTGAGGCCGTTGAGATTCCAGTTGCAGATGGTGATATTGAAACCACCCTTGTTCCAGTTGATATGCCAAAGCACGGTGCTGATACCGCAAGTTCAGATGTTATCGGTGGTACTAATACCACCAAGAGTCCTTCTATTATGTTGACTTTTTTTGTACCTAAGGATATGTTTGGAAAAATACAAAAAATAGAAAAACTTCAAAAACCAAAAAAGATCTTTCTACTCCAAGAGTTTGACATAGAGATTAAGGAAAAACCTGGAGTTAAGAATGAGGTGGCAGACACCTCTCCCGATTAGAGAACCTTGAGGATTCTAATCAGACCATACCTATTACAAAGACATTCCCAGACGAGGCGATTATTGCTATCACCTCTCTCCCATGGTATGTTGACATTGTAAACTATCTTGTTGCTGAGAAAGTTCCACAAGGTTGGCCCCGACAATGACTTGAGACCTTCCTCGCGAAGGCAAAGTCATACCATTGGGAGGATCGCACCCTTTACCGCGAAGGGGGGGGGATAGCATCTGGCGTCGCTGTATTCCTCAAGAGGAGCATCATAGTGTCCTCACCTATTGACACAAGCTTGAAGTAGGAGGACATCATTCTGGGAGATGGACATCATAGAAAGTTCTCCGATCCGGCCTTTGGTGGTCTACTCTCTTCAAGGATTCAGACAAATTCATGAAGAGGTGCACTGGCTGTCAGAGGATGGGCACTTGTGGACAGAAAGATATCATGTCGATACAGCCCATTCACATATGTGAGGTTTTTCACGTATGGGGAATCAATTTCATGGATCCATTCCCTAAGAGTCAGGGATTTGAGTACATTCTGCTTGATGTAGATTATGTTAGTTGTTGGGTTGTGGCCATCCCGTCTGAGCCGCAGATGCAAAGACTGTTTGCAAATTTTTGAGGAAGAATTACATTTCATGGTTCGGGGTACTTAGAGTCTTGATTTCAGATGGGGGGACTCATTTTATCAACGTCAAGGTAAGGGCTCTTGCTAAAGAGTTCAGAATTGACCATAGAGTTCCCGCTCCATATCATCCACAGACTAATGCTCTTGTTGAGGTTTCAATTAGGGAGATTAAGACTATTTTGCATAAGGTTGTCCGTCCAAACCAAAAGGATTGGTCACAGTTTTTGGACTCGGTCTTGTGGGCCTATCATACTTCCTTTAAGACACCTTTGGGTACATCTCCCTTTCGCCTCGTTTATGGCAAGCCATGCCACTTACCCGTGGAGATTAAGAATAAATCACTTTGGGCAGTCACTGAGATACTATTGGATTCTGAGATTGTAGGAGATCAAAGGAGAGCAGAATTGGCAGCCTTGGAGGAATTGAGAGACACAACCTTCTCAAGTAGCTTACAATGTAAGGATAGAGTGAAGATATGGCATGATTATCACATCGGTCATAAACACTTAGTCGAACCAGAGAGTATGGCTATTTGATGCTAGGTTGAGATTATTTCCAGGGAAATTACAGAGTAAATGGAAGGGATCATACTTGGTCAGAAAGGTGCACGACAATGGCAGCATTGATATATATGAATTGTCTTTTGATTCCACCTTTCGAGTCAACGGTCGACGCCTATAACCATATCTCGATCATGATCCGCTGATCGTTGATGTTGCCCCTATTTATTTTGCATGATATGTGATCTTCGACTCACATAATCTGCATCTCATACCCGATTCTCACTTCTTCCCCGCAACTGTATATATCCATATTGTCTATATCACTCATTCTTTTGGTTTAATACCCAGATCCATCTTATGATTTTGCTATACTTAGGATATACTTGTTCCTAAGTGTATGAGGGTATTAGGCTTGTGATTGTCCATTTCCTCCATTACCTCTATTTTCTACCTATACTCAGGGATATTTCGCCCTAAATATAGGGGAGGTAATGTCTGTATATTCTACCCCTCAGTTTTTCCGTTATGTATAGTCTTCTATACTTAGGATTGCTTGATCCTAAGTACATGGGGATCACTGACTTCTATTGATTTTATTCTTTCATTCTTTTGAGTCGTTGTAGTATAGTATCCTTTCCTCCATACTTAGCCTGAGTTATGTCTTCTTTCATCGCTCTCTAATCACTCTGAAGACATCGTTCAAGCTAAGTATGGAGGCGTCGTATATATTGCATATATACTTTAACCATAACTCGTACTTCGTGTGCTAATAACATGGCTAATATTATAAAACAATGCTTTGAAAGCATTTTCAAACATCTTTTTCAAAAAGTATTTTTGTACAAATTTTGTAAAAATGTTTGAAAAATGTTTCATTTTCAAAATATTTGTAAAATTAGTTCTGTATAAAAATTAAGTATACTTTACAAAATTTCTGAAAACTATGTAAAAATAAAAAGTTTGCAAAAACAGTTCGTAAAAATATTGTAAAAACTATTTTGAAAAATTATTTTGCCACATAAGGAAATAAATCTAGGGTATGAAAAGTACTTGTATATTTGTGTACATTAAAAACCATAAGCTACCCCTAAAATCCATCTTGTACATAAAACATGTAACATAAACGTTTTTGTAAATATATATGCATATATATATATATATATATATATATCTTTCCTTATTTTTCAAAATACCTAAAAATTTAAAAATTCAAAAATCCATAAAATTTGCATAGCTTGAAAATTTTCCACCAAAAAGAGTTTTTGTAAATATTTGCATCATGGTTGACATTTAAACTAGTCTGAAATTAAATTGAAAAATGGAGCTGGTTAAGACCTTAATTCCATTTAACTTCAGAGGAACCTTATAGGAGTTGGGGTTAAGATTTTTCAAGTCCATAACGACTTAATTCTTTGAGTCCACTAAACTATGTTCACATGTCATCTTAATGAGCCTAAGTAGAACACTTAACAACGCAAACATGACTCTCAGAGAAAATGGATTGAGTTGGGCACACACCTTAAAATAACTCAACATGGATGAGGTAGTGAGGAGGCATAATCCTTTGGCTTGGAGTAGCATACGAGGGTAGTACAGCTAGCCGAAACCTCCCGGTCTCCTCTAGGGAGGGATGTGCACCTCAACCTAATCTAGTAGCATTGAGGTCTAACGACAGGAGAGTGTGGGTTGCAATAATGCTTCAAAATAGGGATAGTCTACTGGCTGAAGAAGAAAAACTCCTTATGTATATGCTGCACCTTGTAAATATGTTGTATATATGTCGAAAAAAAGAAGTTCAAAAATTGCAAAAACTCGAAAAAGGGGACAAGCCTGATTGAAAATAAAATATCTGCCGGAGTGTATATAGTGAATAAGCAAAGCTTATGTATCCCACTGTCTCATCTCAAGGAAGCTTGCAGTTTGAGACTTAGCTACACTGGTTAAGATCCAAGGGATATGTGGCTACACTGATCACAATCCATTCTCTTCTTTCCTACTTGAACTTAGAAGGGAATACCCTGCTCCTCGAGGAAAGAGTTGCCAGACTTTGGGATTAAAGTTACCATGTTGAGGAAGGCTATTTCTTTGCCATTTTGAGGTGTGGAGCTACACATCACTTATACAGTACAAGGAAAGATTCATGGTCATTAGAATTTACGTATGTAGACATGTTCTAACCTAATTGTTAAGGAGTCCTGATTATAGAAATGTGGAACTTGAGGGCTATTGAATCTTACACCTGCTTCCCAATAAGGTTCCGTCAAATTAATAATCCAAAGGTCTGACTGAGCTCCATACTGTAATTTAATGAAGACACATTTAAAAATCAATTCTGATGTTGTCTTTTTCTTTTCTTTCTATTTTCACTTCTTTTTTCAAATAAGTGTTTGCTAAGGGACTAGCAAAGGTAAAGTATAGGGGATGATGAATCTATGATTCTTATGCTTTATTCTTTTATTTTAGCATCATCTTTTAGAAAAAATATTTATAAATATATGCAAATACAATAAATTACCATTGTACATGCCTTTGTTAATATCACATAACTAACCCATATTTGCCAAAAATAAAAGAATAACGATAAAAGAAAAAGAAAGATGTATTTATAATAAATACAGAGTAACCTAAACCCCGAGAGAAGGTCAGACCTTGGCCTGATTGACATGGAATATAATTAGGGGGAGATAGGGTACATTATAGATAATACCTATACAAATAAATATTTATTTTACAGTTTGTGAATACTATATTATTTTTGAACACTTTTAAATAGCCCAAAAATAAACTAAAAATAAAATAAAAATCAGAAATATAAAATAAAATAAAAATAAAATCCACAATTCATTGTACAAAAGACACACAAGTATATATGGAATAGAACACCTATTTAATTAATATATCTACTTATTCTAAAAAAATCAAATAAAAATCTTTTTATGTTCCTAAAATTATTTTGCAAATAAATAAAATATAAAATAAAATATATTTTTGTAAAAATAATAAAATAAAAAATATATATAATTTACATGTATATCATACCTATACATGCGACATTATATTGTATATACCCTATATAATTTTCATAAAAATAATTAAAAACCACAGAAAACTAGTTTGAAAAATAATAAAAAATTACATTTTATTCATTTTTATGCTAAAATCATTTGCTATTTTATATTCATTATTCTTTCAATTTCTAGCCTGAAATTTTCCTATTGGTCCACGTCGAATTGTTGACCTCGGTCAACCCCTCCTCCCAGTTGACCCGACCCGACACCACCTTCATCGAACTTGTTTTCTCTCCATTTTCCTGATCAGGCCAGACCTCTATCTACATCAATTCTTGCACCCGGATATTCTCCTAGGATCTGTCATCTTCACGGATCCCTAGGAGCAACCGGATCGCCCTAGGGGTTCATGCTTCTCCTCGAATCTTCTAGACCCTAGGGCACCTCTATAAAACCTCTCTTCCGCCACCTGAGCTAAGTAGCTCGTCCCTTGCGCCATCATTTCTCCTCTAACACCTTCAGCAGGGTGACAATCTTTTGCAGGTCCCTTTAGGAGCTTGATTGGATGCCGGGTAGCACGCAGTTCATCGCGTGGCCGAAGCGTCACTGCGACATGCCTCTTGCGCCTTTCGCAGCTCAGTTGAGGCCATAACCTTAATGTCCACCTCGCTTGAAGCTCTTGAGTCTATTAACACCTTCAAGTATCACGTATCCCCCCTGCATTTCACGTTTTACTCGATCTTTCATTATCTACCACCGCCAGTTTATCAGCTTTGACTAGCTGGTCGGAGTCCCGTCATGTACACCTAACCGCACAGATCGACTTCGCGACTCGCCATCATCTTCCTACGCAACATGACCCCCTTAAACTCACTCATCAAAGCAAGATTAAGGTTAGATCTCCCTCCCATGTACGACGGAGATCAAACACCACCCACCATCGCTTCTTTGGCGTTCTTTACGAAATAACATTGGCCGGAGCTTTATCTCCGAGCATGGAGTTTACCTGCAATTTTAGATACACACAGGAGAACCATTTGACCCTTCGACAGACAAGCGAAGCAGCTCCAGGTGGTGGAGCACCACCACGTTGATCTGACCGTTCATTGCCTCATCGAAGCTTGCCACTCGACGCGGAGCATCCTTCTGAAGTGGTGGACCTCTTGGAGCATCGATCCGACCACCTGATCGACGACCACCTTCGATCGAAGCTCCCCTGCTACCTATTCTTCTAGTAGGCTTCATATCCGTCAGATCCGAAGGAGCTCCCCCCGATTGAATCTGAGTCGCACGATCATGCCCTTTTCCAGAGTGTCAGATCCGCTTTTGACGTGGATCTGACACACATGCTCACCTGCTATCAGAGCGTCAGATCCACATCCTAATGGTCTACCAGATCCGTATCTTAGCGCCTTTACCAGAACCGTCAGATCCTTTTGTAGAGGCAAATTAGAGTCGTTCGTCAGAGTACACGCCTCACATGCGCCTGAGGCTATACTTCACTTTTTACCCCGTCTTTTATGTTATTTAGATTTCATCTAGTAAATAAAATGTGTAGGTAAAAACATTTACAGTCAGACCCCTATGGTTTGCTTATTTGCACTTTAGTCTAGTCGAGTTTATATCATGTGTAGTCTCACGTGTTTTCTGGTTTATTTGTAACTTCTATGCTGAACTTTTTAGTTTTTATGGAATGAATGTGTAGAGGTTTACGTTATGTCATGATGTATCTTTTCGTATTTCTTATTTTCCTTAGGTCTATCTATGTAATTTACCCAAGGATTTTCTCTCTATATAAGAGAACCTAGGGCTATGTGGAATAACATAAAAGAGTTTTACTCTAACATGGTATCAGAGCCAAAACCCTAATCTAGGGTTTTCTCTCCACCCGCCCCCCTCTCCCGCCACCGCCGCCCCTCCTCCCTTTCGGTCGCCGCCCACCCTCGTCGCCGAGGCCCCTCCCCCCGCCTACAGCCGCCGCCCGCTCTTCCCCGTCACCCTCACCCGCCGCTGAAGCCCCTGCCACCCTCACCCGCTGCCATTTACCGCCCGTGCTCGTGGGCTCTTCAGCCGTAGAGGAAGCCTCTCTCCGGGCTTCCCCTTCTCCGCTCGGCGCCGATTTCAACATGGGTTCAAGTACATAAAGTCTACATATGCACTTGAATCCAACCGGGTCTTTGTAGACACCAGTCCTTGTGTCTATCATTCCTTGTCTTCTTCTCCGGTGATATGTCAGAACAAAAGGTTGATATGCCCTCCATAGGTGCCCTTAAGGGTTCGGCGCCAATCGTCAAAATGGACGGGACAAGCTATGAGTTGTGGTCGATGCAGTTCATGAGTTTGATGAAGTCAGGTGGTAAGAAGCACATTCTTATCGAAGATGAACCGGCAGAGAAGACGGGGATATATGCCTCCTGGGAGGTTGACGATGCGTATGCCAAGGTCTGGCTATCAGGGACACTTTCGATGGACATTGCAAATGACGTCCTCCATCAGCCCACCGCCAAGGCGATGTGGGATATTCTTGCCACTACATGTTCTCAGATGCGGAACGAGACTAAGATGCCGCAGCTGCAACATGATATTTTCACAATGAAACAGAATGGACGGCCACTTCATTATCTGTACACGTCACTGCGAGGGATGTTCGAGAAGTTATACAGTACCATCCCACTCACAGCCACTCCAGAACAACAGAAGACTTTCCGCAATGCTACCATGGTGGGAGTTCTACTTGTTGCTCTCGATCCTGAGTACGAGGCTGTCCGCTCCCAGATCCTTGCCGATGACACTATTCCTCCTATGGAGGAAGTCTACAGGAGGCTCAGTCGTATCCCTATTTCGTCCAGCACATCTACTCCACCTCCTTCGGCGATGGCAGTATCGCGTGGGAGAGGTGGTTCGTCTTCTTTTCGTGGTCGTGGTCCACGTGGCCGTGGAGGTCGTATTCCAAGGACATGCTCGTATTGTCATCACACTGGTCACTCAGAGGACACATGCTATTATAAACATGGGTTTCCACCTTCAGCACATGTAGCTGACCATGTTCAACCTTCTTCAGCGTCTACTCCAGATCTTAGGTTCGAGGAGCTTGTGGCGAGACTTCGAGACATTATGCCACAGTCATCATTGGATGCTGCGAGTACCTCAGATGTTACAGCATCGGCATCAGCCAGTACCTCTGCTGATGCCAGTACCTCAGGTAGTACTACTCCGGTCCTCTGTTACATGATCTATCTGGTTGGATTATCGATTCTGGAGCCACCCACATATGATTCGTGACAGAGACAAACTTGAGTCCTATAAGGATATCTCTTTAGGTCGCTCTGTGCTTATAGCTGATGGCACTCATTCCCCTATTGTTGGACAGGGGGAGATCTCTTTGACACCCTCTATGCACCTACAGAATGTTCTACATGCACCTGAATTTTCTATGAATTTATTGTCAATTAGTCAGATTACAAATAACCTGCATTGTCGTACTATATTTGACCCATCATCTCTCATTTTTCCGGACATACTAATGGGCAGGGTGATTGGCTGTGGCTCTGAGAATAATGGCTTATATCGTCTGGTCCGGAATTCCTTTGTTGGCGTCTCTCTTCACTCACAAGGATCGGTCTCACTGTATACATGGCATCTTCGATTTGGGCACCTTCCACTTTAGAAAATGTGTCATCTCCTGCCACAGATCTCTTCCACTTCATCATTTCGTTGTGATGCTTGTCAATTAGGGGAGCACCATCGTTCTGGCTTCCCAAGTCGTCAGAGTCGGAGCAGTAGCTCCCCGTTTGAATTATTTCATATAGATATTTGGGGTCCTAGTCGTGTCCCTGACCATCAGGGACACATGTTTTATCTGGTTGTGGTTGATGATTTTTCTCGTGTCTCTTGGACTTTTCTACTTAAGAATAAATCTGAAGCAGGGAATGTTATCAAGAATCTCATCAACGAAGTGCAGAATATTTTTTCATCTAGTGTTAAATATGTCCGCACAGATAATGCGTTGGAGTTCTGTACTCATTCTCTCTCTCTCTCACTTCCTTTCATCTAAAGGCATTATTCACCAAACCTCTTGCGCCTACACATCACAACAAAATGGAGTTGCCGAAAGGAAACATCGTCACTTTCTTGACGTTGCGCGAACATTACTTATTCAGAGTTGTGCGGCGTTGGATTTTTGGGGAGATGCTATACTTACAGCATGCTATCTGGTCAATCGCATGCCTTCTTCGGTTCTTGGGGAGAAATCTCCAATTTCTGTTCTCTTCCCGGATACGAACTTATTTTCACTTACTCCTCGTGTATTTGGTTCAGTTGCCTTTGTTCACCATTTGTCTCCGGGACTTGACAAGCTCTCTCCTAGAGCTGTCAAGTGTGTCTTTGTAGGTTATTCGAGGAAACAAAAGGCTATCGATGTTATGATCCAATCCATGACAAGTACTATGTCAGTGCAGACGTTACATTTTTTGAGCATGTTATGTACTTCTCCCCTGCGGGTGATAGATTGGTATCTTCCTCCACGCCTTCAGATAATCATGTCTATGTTCCTCCACCACCAAATATGGGTCAACCCGTCTCAACTACGCCACCACCACCACCACCACCACCACCACCAATACCTCAATCTTACCCCATTCGACCATTCCCTAAGTTCTACACACGACGGTCAGGGCCTGCTCAAGCTACAAGTCAACCATCCACCACGCCTCAGGTATGCTCCGATACAACTACTAATGATGGGTTAGATAACGTACCATTGCAGGACTCTTTCCTACAGAAGGCGGATCCCCCAATCAGCACGGTGGACAATGATATTGATATTCCTATTGCACATCGAAGGCCGAAGAGGAAATGTGTGTCCTATCCTCTTGTGTCGCAGGTGTCCTTTCATCATCTTATTGGTGATTTCCATAGGTTTGCAGCAATTGTTTCTTTAGTGGAGATACCACGGACTTATCAGGAGGCCATGAAGAGTGAGTGCTGGAGGTTGGCCATGGAGGAAGAGATGCATGCTTTACAGTGTAGAGGGACTTGGACCCTTGTTCCTATACCATCAGGTGCGTCTGTGGTTAGCTGCAAATGGGTGTTCATAGTTAAATATCATGCAGATGGTCGTCTTGATCGATGCAAGGCAAGACTTGTTGCACGCGGATTTACCCAAATATATGGTGTTGACTACTTGGACACTTTTTCACGGGTGGCTCGCCATTCGGCGCTTCGCATCCTCTTATCCGTAGCTGTGGTACGCGAATGGCCCATTTTTCAGCTTGATGTCAAGAATGTGTTTCTGTATGGAGACCTACAGGAGGAAGTCTACATGCAGCAACCACCAGGTTTTACTGCTGAGGGGGAGACTCACATGGTGTGTAGACTTCATAAGACGATTTACGGCCTTAAACAGAGTCCAAGGGCATGGTTCCAAAAGCTATCTCAGCTGATCGAATGACAGGGGTTCAAGAGATCAAATGCAGATCATTCGTTGTTTATTCAGAAGACTCTCAGAGGTACAATTGTTGCCATGATATATGTTGATGATATTCTGGTTACAGGAGATGATGCTCAGGGAGTCGAGATGACTAAAGCCCTCTTGGGCAGTTAGTTTGTTACGAAGGATCTGGGTACCATACGATACTTTCTGGGGATAGAATTTGCAAGAAATGCACAAGGGATGGTGATGACCCAAAGGAAGTATGTTACAGACTTGCTTGTTGAAACATGAATGATTGGGTGCAGACCATCGAGCACCCCCATAGACCCAAGTATGAAATTGTATGACAATGATACTGAAGAGGTGGACAAAAGAAGATACAGAGAGATGGTGGGTAAGCTTCTGTACATCACCATAACTAGACCTGATATTGCTTTTGCTATAAGCCGTGTAAGTCAGTTTATGGAGCAGCCTAGGCAAGTCCATATGGAAGCACTATACATGATACTGAGATATCTAAAATCTTCTCCAGACTCAGGTTTGCTATTCAGAAAGGACACGGATTTGTCCATTTCCGCTTATGCAGATGCAGACTATGCAGGGTGCCCAAAGGATCGTAAGTCTACTTCAGGTTTTGCTATCTTTATAGGAAGCTCTCTGGTTTCTTGGAAAAGCAAGAAACAAACTGTTGTGGCAAGATCGAGCGATGAATCTGAATATAGGGCCATGGCACAAGAAAGCACAGAAATGATGCGGGTTCGAGCAGTCTTGGAAGACTTGAATGTGAATGTCTCTTTACCCATGCAGCTTCAGTGTGACAATCAAGCAGCGTTGTTCATTGCCAATAATCTAGCGTTTTACGAAAGGACGAAGCATATCGAGGTAGATTGCCATTACACTAGAGACATGATCCAGAAGGGCTTTATCTCCACGTCACACGTCAATTCTGAGGACCAGACTGCTGATATATTTACCAAGCTGTTGCTCAGAGGACCTTTCCAGAAATGTTCTTCCAAGCAGAGCATGATAGATATCTATGCTCCATCTTGAGGGGAAGTGTAGAGGTTTACATTATATCATGATGTATCTTTTCGTATTTCTTATTTTCCTCAGGTCTATCTATGTAATTTACCCAAGGGTTTTTTCTCTATATAAGAGAACCTAGGGCTATGTGGAATAATATAAAAGAGTTTTACTCTAATAGAATGAAATATTTTGAGTATTTACATGTATGCCCCTATGAGCACATCTCCACGTGTTGCGTGTGTGTTTCCTAAATTAACTGCATAGAGACACTTGAAGTTTTAATACTTGTTATTCTTTAGTCCCAGAACTTAATCTATTTGCAAAAGGTCCATGTAAATTGTTTTTAATTACATATATTTTATTTATTGTAATATATAGTAAATTGGCCCTAAAAATTCTACAAAAATACCTTGTAGCTCATGCTTGCAATTTGTTTGTGTGGTAATTTTAGTTCGCTGAATTTCTTTTATTTTTCTATTAGGGACTTTTACCCGACAGACCTTATAAACTTTGCCAATCACCTCCACGACCTTTGAAACAACCTAATTCCTCCCTTGACCCCATAAACTTGTCAACTCTTACCCCATGAACCCTCCGGGTAATATGTTTTAAGCCCTTGGGGGTTCTTGGGGTAATTTACAGGGTCGATGGGCTAATTACATTGTGCAAAAGGTCGTAGAGGCATTTTAAAATGTTTATAGGGTCTGTTGGGTAAAAATCCCTTTCTATTATTTAAATGTCAAAAACCCCTAAAAAGTTTTCTATTTATCTTAGAAAATTATAAAAATTCGAAACTATCTTGAAAAATTCCATAAAAACTAGAGTAGTTGTATTTTAGTGTCTTTTAGCTCCAGTATTAATTTTGTTTAAAAATGCTTGTAAAAAAATGCAAAATACTTGAAAATTAAAATTTATATAAAATTGTAGAAAAATACAAAAATAGTGATCTCAGTCTCTATTTGTAGATTTTTGTCTATTTTTGTCACAAAAATCATCCCAGGAGTTTTGGGCATTTTAATTATTTTTAACTTGCATGTTACTCCTCGTTGTACATTGCTTGTTGTTTTTATCACTGTTTTATTTTAATAAAATCATAAAAACATATGAAAAATCTACAAAATTTACCAAAAATATTATAAACATATAAATTCCAAAAATATTTTTATTACAATTTTATGAGTATTTTTGATCCCTTAGAAAAATACAAAAAGAGTACTTGTTTATACTTTTTATCGTTTGTGCTTATTTCTCTCTTGTTGAAAATTAAAAATTTGAAAAATTAAAAACCACTAAAAAGATTTTGATTCTAAAAATTTCATTACTTAGCTTTTAATTGTGCTCCTTGAGCTCGATCATGGTTGCTATATCAGGTAAATAAAATTAGCAAAATTGCTTACATTCATTGTTGATTTTGATAGTGGTTTAATTTTCTCGATTGTTTGCTCGATTAATTTGGGTCACAACAACACGTTAATTTCATACTTAACCAAAGTCGATTAAGCGTGCATCGAAATTTATTATTTTTATTTTCTATTATTTCTTTATTTTATAATTTTGACATTAAAACTATATTTTATATATATTAAATGAAATAAATAGTGAATGCTAATTTTCAAAAATAATGTGATTTACATGCATTTAGCTAAGGATTTTAAGGCCAAAATGATATAATTAGGTGGTGAAATGGAGATTCATCATGTAGGTTGCCACATGAGGTGAGCTTGCACGTGCCTAAATGTAATATACAAATGGTTCCAGGGGTTCGTGTAATTTTCACACAAAATATAAATGGTACTTTAATATTTACATGACTTAATTGAAAATACAAAGGGGAAGGGGTTACTAATAAATTTACCCCTCCAAAGCACGCATCAGGCAGTGCAGAGCTTGCCATGTGTGTCGATCAATGACAAATGAAGGTTTCATTTTAGCTCTTGATCGGACGACTGCGATTAAATTTGCAGTGGCACCTTGATCCAAAGGCTTCTGGGGTGGTCATGAAGAACACCCCAAGAACATGTGACCGGTGAGCTCCAATCGTTGATTCCAACCACATACAACGTGCATTCTCTGAGCCGATGGTCTCTACACCTTCCTAGAGATCCTCCGCATCAACAAGATGTCCCAATGGGTTCTGGGCCCTGTCGGAAGGGACTTGGAGCTCTAAGGACCCGGAGCTCTTGGTTGAGCTTTAATCTTGTCTCTAGGTGGTTCATTGAGGTCCAACTCCTACATGAATAGAATCACATGCTCGAGGAAAATGTCCTTGGCAAAAACTTGAAGCTTGTGGCACAATGGAGCGAATGGACGATGAAGTTCTTGTGAATGGAGGAGGGGGGCTTCGACAAGCCTCGATCCGTGCAAGATCGAGGGGGGAAACAAAGGGGAATGTGAAGAAAGCGACCAAGATCGAAGATGGGGTGGAGATATGGAGCAAAACAATCAGGGCATGATGAATTTCAAGCTGGAGGTCAAAGCTCCATCACATCTAAAACTCAAAATTAAACTAACCTATAAGATAATCGATCAAATTGAAAACTACATTACACTACTACAACTAAAAGCTAATAAATATACCTAAATTGGTAGCTCATACCTACGTAAAATAGGGAGCAGGAACCCTCACTGGAGTATGAAACTCGGCGATGGTGGACTGCCTCCAACCGCTCCTCCACGCCGACAGGTGGGGGGGGGGGGGGGGGGGCTCAGCTGTCACCTAAGACACACAAGATGCTCCTTTGGGGTTACGAAGCATGAAGAGGGATCAAACTTGGAAAGGGGACATGGAGGTTTTATTTATAAACATTGTGGAGGAGCCTTGTTGACCTAAGATTTAGGAACGCTTAGGGCTATGTACAACGGATATAAAGTTAGACGTGCATTAGGAATGATGGGAGAGTGGTTTGCATGAAAGATCAAGTCGAATGGATTGATGGATCACCTGGAAAATGGGGAAGAAGATGGGGGTTCCATCACTTTGACAGGGGTAGGTGGTCTGGGAAGGGGAGTTGACCCTCAGTCAACAAAGCGAGCTCCCTGATGTGGACCAATCAGGAAAATAAGGGAGAATCCCTTATTAATTCAATATAAATTACTAAATTATTTATATTAATTTAGGTTGAAACATGAAAAGTGTTTGCTATTTTCTGTAGTATTTTATCATAAAATCTATTCATTTTTACAAGTTAATTTATTAGATGCTAATATTTACAAGTATACATATAGGTATATTTACCTATATTTTAGGTCTTTTATTGTTATTTTGTATTTTGTATTTGATTATTGTATTTTTAGATTTTATATATTTACAACTTATTTAATTACATATTTATATATTTTTATTGTATTTTTAAATTTAATTTATATATTTAAATAAATAGGGATGTGTATATTATATGTGTAATTTACCTATATATTAGGATACATTATGTTTTAATATTTTGATGCTTTTATTCTATTTTTATTATGGAAATGTGTTTTGTATCATATTTATAAATATATAAAAGCATAAGAAATGTAAAATATAAGGGATGAATATATTGAATATTATATACAAGTATATAGTACAATAGGGACCCAAAAGCCAAAATTTGCATCTCCATTCAAAATTAAATGAAACCACCTTCATTAAATAGATAATTAAATTTTATGAATAATAAAGTTGTGTTGGGTCAATTTTGAGTCATATGGAGGAGATACAAGTCTGTAAAGTTTTATTTACAACTTTTTATTCAGAGTGTCCCAAGCACAATGTGCCTTATTTTTAAGTGAAATTAAGTTTGTATTTTTCTTTGTATTTTTATGTACAACTTTCATGTTGAGGGTTTATTATTTGAGGTATAAATAATACATAATAAAGTAGGACCAAAATGGGTTTATTGATGAATAAAAATTAGGATTTTAATAGTGTTTTCTATACAATTAGTCTGCCCTATCTCACCCTACTTTCTTCCTTGTCAACCAAGTCATCAAGATGACTAGGTCTCAGGATCTAGGATAACTTTGTGTCTTTGACACTTCATTCTTTTTCTTTTATGTCCTTTATTCTTTTATTTGGTATTAAATTCATATATTTATACAGTGTATACGTATCAATTATTAAGTGTTATCTTGTATAAATTAATACTATATACATGCATTTAGCTATGGATTTAAGGCCAAAATGAAAGAATAAAGGTGATGAAATGGAGATTCATCACCCCCTATACTTGCCTTTGCTGGTCCCTAACAAACAATTATGCTAATAAGTGCAGAAAAAGAAAGAATCTTGGAATAATTTTTGACTTTCAAACTTGTCCTGATAAAATCAAAGTTTGTAGTTTAGTTTAGATCTTTGGATTCTTAATGTGTTCGAAATCACATTAAGGTTAGGAAGTGTGACACAACAACCCTTAGATTCCATAATCATCTATTTAGTTCAATTCACACTCTGGTCAGAACCATCCTATTAGTCGTATACTCTCGCAACCTTGAAATGAAAAGTACCATGCAAGGAATTGTGTTAGCTCTTCTCAGACAAATCACTAAACTATCGAGGAGTCTCCTCCTCTAGCAACTCATCCTCGAAGAGACAGATATTCCCTTCTAAGGTCCAGTGCGTGCTAGTGCATAATCGAAAGGGGGAGAAGCTAGAACGATGGGAAAAGACCTCAATATTTTTATGGAATTTTAGGTGTAGGCTTCTTTTTGGATTTTTCTTTGCTTTGCATTGCTCTGCATTCTTATTTTTCCCCGACAGATATAGAATCTTGTGGTCCATCCATGTTTTGGGGTCTTGGAAAAAGTTGTGCTAACAGACCATTCATCATCTGAAGCATTATTTCAATCCAATTTCCCTTCATTAGATGTCCTTTCTACCAGAAGAAGTGGGCTGTGTATCGGCAGTCTCCAAGAATGACTCCTAAGCCACCCTTGATGAAGCAACTTAGTATCATCCTGACTTAGACTCCAAGTTTTTTCAACAATCCAACTGGCTTGAGCTAAGTGTTAAGTGTGAGGTTTCTAGTCAAACCACTGTCTCAAAAGTCATGCGCATGACATGAAGGGTTCTAGTTAGACACATTGAATCGACTCATGAACATAGTCTCATGGAATCTAAAGAATTAAGTCATGGTGACCTGAAGTATACCAATTCCAGTCCTTAATGGGTTCCTCTGAAATTAAGTTGATTAAGGTCTATACCAAACTCCAATCTTCAGACTTTATTTAGACTTATTTATTTGTCTTGATCATTGTGAAAAATGCAAAAACTGTGTACAATGCAAGAAAATCTTTTTGTGAAGCAATTTTCTGATTTTGAACTTTTTATGGATTTTGAAATGTTTTGTAAATTTTTATGATATTTTTGAAAATATTTTTCTAATTTTTATGGACTTTGAAATTTTTAGAGATTTTTAATAAGGGTTGGTGAAAGAAGTATTTTCATATTTTTACACGTGAGTGCATGCGTATTTACAAGACTTGAAAATTTTACATTGGGACTTTATATGTTAAGGGTTATTTATTATTTATAGGCGTTTATATACAAGGCTTATCAAGAAAATATTTTCTACAATTATATACAAGGTTCTCAAAATATTTTTAAATAATTTTCACAAACATTTTGAAAACTTATTTTTTAATACGAACTCTAAAAAACATTCACAAAATTTTGAAAATCATTTTGCAACGATCCTCCAAATAATATTTATATAATTTTCAAAATATTTTTACAACTATTTTCCAAATCCTTTGCAAACTAAATTTTCAGAACTTTTATTTCAACAAATAAACAATATTTTACAAATATTTACAAAAGATTTTTACAATAGTTTTTAAAAACATTTCACAAAGATTTTCCAAACAGTTTTTAAAATATTTTTCAATAAATTTTCCCTCTATTTTTTAAATCATTTTATAAAAAATTTTAAGATGATTTATTAGCTATATTTAAAAGATTTTTTTGAAAAATTTTTATACATATTATTAATGTATTCTTTACATTAATTAATTGTATATCCTTGCCCATATAGTATAGTAGCCATATTATTCAAAAAATATGAAAGTACGAGTTATGGCTAAAGTATATATAATGTATATGTGACCCCCTATACTTAGTTTGAGTCATGTCCTCACAGTGATCAAAGAGAAAAAGGAAGACATAACTCGTGTTGAGTATAGGAAAGTATATACTACAACGACTAAATAAAGAATGAGAAGTCGACCATCCCCCCTATACTTAGGATCAAGCGATCCTAGGTATAACAAACTATATACAAAATAGAAAATGAATTTTGTATTTTTAAAACATAGAAAATGAATTTAATTTTGCAAAAAGAATTATATGTTATAGAATATATAATCAGAAGCTTAGTTATTTTTTATGGATTTTTAAAGCAATTAAACTAATTAATTCAAATAATATAAGAAAAAACAAAAGCAGCAGAAACATGACCTAATTGCAATTAACCATAAATTTCAGATCATTTATTAATAGGAGAATAAAATCCAAGGTAATATATGTAATTTCCAAGAAATACACGTGCTTAGGCATGTGGTCTATGCTGACAAGGACTAAAATGCAATTTCAGAAACTTGTAGATCTTTTATTAACAAGAAAACTCCAAGCTATTTATTGCAAAATGACCATAAGACACGTGAAAACTCATGCGAGCACACTTCAGTCTTGCAGTTTCTTTTCACGAATGAAGTGTAAATTCATGAATGAAGTGAGCTAGGTACGTGCACAACGTGTGGTCCAGATGTCACCTTCAGATCGGATCAAATGGCTACAATTTAGGGGTGATCGTGTGCTCCTGATCTAATATGGGGCTTCTTATTCTTAATCGAATTGTAACAAAGACTGGAGGAAGAAGTAAGAAGAAGAAAGCTCCAAGCGAACTTTGATTGCCTCGATCTCGATGGATTTGGTCCCAATCTACACTGTATATTGGATTTTGCCTCGACTGATGGTGAACAAATTCTCCAGATCTCACTGATTGGGGATCTGGTACGTGCTACTCAAATATGTCCTGCTAAAGTGCAATGCGCACTCCAGATGAAGTTCCAGTACCTGGAAATTATTCTAAGGCTCGAAAACCAAGTCCTCAACCTAATAGTGATTCAAGAATGATAGAAATGGCATGGATGGATGGGTCGGGTCTTCGAGTAGACAGAGGAATTAGACCTAAAAAGCCCAGATCCACATATCTGAGATGATCGGATTGCATATGAGGATGCCGAGAAGTGGAATATCAAGATGAGGTGATTAGCAGGATGGATAGGAATGGTTTCGTATGATGGAAAGCACCTCTGATCTGATGATCGGAGGATAAAATATCGACTACTAAAGCAGAGATTAAATCAAAGCGGAAATTGAGACAAATTGGAAATAAAACTACTTAAATTGCCTAGGATCGAAAGAAGATGGAATTGAGATGATTTTAACCTCCTCACGGCTGTGAAAGGCCATGGAAACTTGGCTCGTTGGAGATGATCCCGCCGACCCCGATCAGAGAGAGTGCCATTTGTCACTGGGATCTCTTCTCGTAACTTGATCCCGGTGGGGGGGGGGGGGTTGGATAAAAGACGGATCGGAATCGAATAGAAGACCTAGAGAGGCTTTTATAGGCCACGAGAAGAGGCAAATTTCAAATTAAAACGGAGTGGGAATCGAGGTCTGGGAATCGGGCATGAAAATTCGGTGAATGAGTCGGGTCGACACTGGAAACAGATGAGAAGGAGAAGAGGGTCGATTGACCCGATGGTAAACAAAGGAGTATGGGCCAATCACATCCTAGCCTGAATAAAGACAAATAGAAAATGACAAAAGTATTGAAATAAATACAAATAAATTAAGATAATTAGAAATTGAATTTAAATTAAAAATATGTGAATATAAAAAATATTTATACATAAATACACTTTTTAGTGATTTTTAATAAATTAAATAAATTAATTTATTTGGTTAAAATAATTAAATACATATATTTACAGGTTTAAAATAACTATATACACAGTATACGTAATTTAATTATCTATTTGTACAAATATTTAGACTATTTTATATTTGATTTATTTAAAGAAATTTAGTAGTTTTAAATATTTTTTTATTTTATTTTTATGAATTTATTTAATGGAATAAATAAATACACTTATGCACAATATAGATACATTATACCTATGTAATAAATATAATATTTGTTACTTTTAATTTTTGATTATTTTTGTTTGTATTTTATACAAATAATATAAAATATGTGCAAAACATTAAAAATATAATATGTTGAAAAATGTAAAGACAGAAACAAACAAACAAATAAATAAATAGGTACAATATACACATATATAGATACACTAGCACTCTAAAAAGCCGACTTTCGCATTTCAACTCCAAAATTAATGAAATCACTTTCATTTATTATAAATACAATAAAAGTAAGTTTGATTAATTTTGAATTGATATGAAGTAGATATTAATCTTTCAATTATGGCACTAAATATTTTTTGGAGTGTTGTCCCTTTTATTCTACACACGACTTA
Source organism: Ottelia alismoides (assembly GCA_037367405.1). NCBI lineage: Eukaryota > Viridiplantae > Streptophyta > Magnoliopsida > Alismatales > Hydrocharitaceae > Ottelia > Ottelia alismoides. Next base: position 72,215 of record JAZKJV010000030.1, read on the forward strand.
TTTTTGCAATTATTTTTAGTATTTTAATATAATTTTATGTACAAGTTTCATGAAGAAAATATTTTTATTTGATGTTGAATTAATTATAAATAAAATAGTACAAGATATTTTCATAATGAATAGTGATCAATATGCATAATGTGAATTGGTTTTCTGAGATTTTTTATAATTTAAGGACCTTATCTCTCCCTACTTTATTCCTTATCGATTAGGTCAAGTCTTGACCTACTCTCATGGGTCAGGATTAATCTGTATTTATTTCATATATGCAGCCTTCTTTTCTTTCTTTTTCCTTTCTTCTTTATTTATTTATTTTGGGTTAAAATAATGATAATAATACACTGTTAACATAGATATTAGATTGTTAATAAATGAGAACTAATGCTTTTTACATCTGTTTTGTAAGGAATTTTAAGCCAAAAAGATGAATAAAGTGAATTGGTGATTCATCACCTTGCTAGTAGCATGAGTAGGATGTCTGGAACCTAATCAGTATAGTCATGTATCCTCTATTGAAGCTTGTCCAGTACATCCAAGTCTTCAATTTACATGCATTTGACCATTGTGGTCAGAAATTCTTTGCTTTTTGATGTATTTGCATTACGTCTCTTTTACAGATGAGGACTCCTTTTTCCGTTCTTTTTGACATTTTTGGGCAATGAGTGTTTGCGCCCTATTTGGTAGATAAGAAAAAAAGTATACAATTCATGGTGGTGGATATTTTTGATGCCATCTAGACTACATATCTTAGCATGAGCAGGCTATTACTCATTTGAATCACCGTTCAACCCACTACTTTGGTCTTTAAACATCCTTTCTCCGTGAGAAAGTAGGCGATGTATGATATATGTAGTCTCCATATCCTTATCATCTAGCACGCCTAATGGAGAACACAGAGAACACACATACACACTAAGCTTAGAGTGAGTCGATCATGCACACATGTTAGTTAGATTTAGCTAGGTGTCAAATGCAATAGTTCATAGTAATTCATTGCTTAAGAGTCATATTATGTGGGGCAATCTACTTCGACACAAACACTCGAAGTCTGAACAATGGTCCATGGACCTCAAATAAACACAAGAAGTAACCTGAAGCTCTAAGTTCAAGTTCCTAATGAAATTCTTGAGAATTTAAGTGTGTTAACTCCATGATCAATCCCATTCTCTGAATCTGCTCAAGTCTTGGTTCAGAAACCAATACCATTTCAAAATATGTAATTTCTAATATTTTTGTGAGGCATTTTTTAGATTTATCTTTTTTATGAAGTGATTTTCACATTTTCATGGGTTTTAATGGTTTTAGAAATTTTCATCTTGATTTTTATGTCGTTTTATGGATTTTTCAAACATGCTAATTTGTACGCATTTTTATAATCTTGTATTACCTCAACAAGAAAGCTTTGTAGAATTTTTATTTTGATTTTAATAGTATATAGAATAGCAAAAGTAGGTGTTATAGGTAAAGTATATATGGAATATATACGACACCTCCCATAGTTAGTCTACATTATGTCCTCATACGTTGGAGAGAGAGAGAGAGAGGACATAACTCATGTTGAGTACCAATAGGGTGAAGAATAAGGTAATGAGGGATCCCCCAACACACATGATACTCAAGTTTTGGAAATCTTTAGTAAAAAAAAGATAAGTTGCAAAGAATAACAAATCAATCAATAAAGTAACGGCCATTGACCCCTATACTTATGATATGGACATCTTAAGTACAATGAAGGTTATTAACAAGGAAACAAAAAAAAAAACTTTCCCCATGCTTAAGATCTAGTCATCCTAATATAGTAAAAAATCAATAAGATAAACGGTAGAATAGTATAGAATATAAGAAGATATACAAAAGAAAATAAAAGAACAAAAAATAACAGGATCCTGAGTGAAGGAATAGTTGCAAAGGCTCTACACAAGATAAAAATGTCTTGTGCAAAGTAAATGTTCTCAACTCGGGCTAGATAATCAGTGCTCTGAATTAGTGGCTTCAACATATGGTCATTGACAATAAATGGATCTACACCAGCTGACAACTAGGATATCTATATGCTTCTATTTCCTTGCATCGTTTTCTCTACATATGGTCCCTCCCACTTGCTTTTAATTTGCTAAGAAAATCCTTAACCTAGCATGAACATCCAAACTTTGTCATTTCTCGAAGATCTTTTGGAGAATGTGTTTGCCATGTCATGACTCGACCTTATCCTTATGTATTAGATTTTTCTCATACGCTAGACTATGCATCTCTACCACCAACCTATTCAGATCTGTATTCCTCTTATCCTTGGCTCTAATATGTTGCAGTTTATCTCTTCTACTACCCATTCTGATATGTGCTAGATCCTCTCTGGACAAATGGCATTGTTTCCCGTAAATAATTTGAAAAGAAGAAGTACCCAATAGGTCTTGTCAGATGAATGATCAGTAAACAGTCATATTTCATCAAAAAAATGTGATCAGATCTAATAATGGGCAAAGACTACAACCAGTACCACCGATGCTTATCCTCCAGAGATTGCCACTGTCTCTATTCAGCCCCTACCCTTAGCAATTGCCACCCCACTCTCCCGGAAGAAACAACAACTACCAACAGTTGACCATAACCTCCAGTGACCACCACTCCCCTCCCCCATCTCCTTAGCCACAACCACCTCTCCATCCATTACTAGTTGCTCTAACACCCTTATTGTTGGTACCGCCAACAACGACCAGATTTCACAATGTGATCTCAAGGCATTGCTTGCCTACAGCTTACACCATTAACTCGCCTGACACTGTACTTTACCTGTTTTCACCATACAGTAACTACAGCTGTCTTTTTATTCGAAACATATAGATAAAATTATCGTTGCAGTTTTTATTTTTTTTAAACCTACGTATCTGCATGTTTAGAGTTTACACAGGTAGGCACAGGAGTAGGAGAGGGAAGACGAGGAATAAGGACTTGGAGAGACTGCTAAAAGTGAAATATTATATTATCAAGGTCAATGATGGATGCGTGTATTTTTAAATTAATAATAGTTGAAATCAAATTATTTTGAAATAAAGCAGACCCCAAACATAGTACATCATCTATTTATCACAAGGTGTAGCAGTGGGTTATAAATAGTGAGGGTTACTACCAAATAACCGAGTATTAAGCATCTTGGGATGTGGTCAAGGAATTCAGTTAGGCCCAAAAATCCAACAAGTTGTGTAGGCTAGTAATCCTCATTAACGGACCAGGTTAAGGGCCCAAGACGTCACATATCAGAGAGAATTCCACCTAATAGTGAAAAAGACTACTTAAGAGGTGAAACCTCTCTTGCAAAAGAGATATGAGGAAATGACTACCCAAGGGTGTGCAGCCATCAGCATTACAGGGAACAAGTGAGGGTCAATTTGGCAACAAGGGTGTTGCATATATAAATGAGACGATTGTAACTCCCCAAACATAGTACTACATCTAGTAATCGCAAGTGTGATTGTGGGTTATAACTAGTATGTGCTATTACTAGCCAACTTGGACTTAAGTACTTTGGGGCGTGGTCAAGAGGCCTAGTTAAGCTCAAAAGCCCGACAAGTTTTTTTGAAGGAAAAAAGGGTGTCAAACCGTGAAGGTAGACACCCAAAAACTTATATTCACAAGTTAGGTACAAAAGGTTACAAAGAGCAAGACCCCGATAGGAGTCTGGCATGCTCTATTACATTTTCGACACAAAATCTTTCCACATGAACAATATTTCCATTCCTTGCCAACCAAACTGCCCATAAAATAGATGTTGCATGTTGTTTCTCAGCTATTGTGTGAGTTCCTGACAGTCCAATGAACTCCCAGAATTCTCTAACCCTTGAAGATGCCACGGTAGGTAAGTTGGCACCTGTCCAAATTTGTCTCGAAGAAGAACAAAGGAAAAACAAGTGATTAGCATCCTCCATCTCCTCTCCACACCACAAGCAAGAGCTGTTAACCTGAAAGAGTCGGCCCTCCGAGCACCGGCCATCACTCGCTCTCTCCCAAACAACCAGAGAAAAACTTTCACTCTTTTAGGAATCCTCCGAGACCAGATTTACCCTGACCTTGGTATTGCAATTCACAGAGCAAAGATGATGGATGCATATAAGACCTTGTAATCTTTCTTCACACTAAAATCACCATATGCCCATATCCAATGACTAACTTTTGCACCATCCTGATGAGCGCAAAAATGATCACTCGGATAAAGGTCCTAATCGGTCGTTGCGACCCAAGCAGTCAAATGCGAACAATCAAGAAAAATAGACCACCACGAGAGATAAAATCAATCAAAAATAAGCTAGCGGTCTCGCTATTTATTTAACCTGGTATCGCGACCAGGGTCGAACTCAAGGAGCACGGGTTGGCCTCTCGGCCTACGAAGTAGTCAAAAAGAGAAATAAAATAAAAGAAGAAAATATTTTTGGTGGTTTTTAATTATTTAATATTTTTTTTGGATTTTTAATGTGTTAAGAAAATAAGAAGAGCAACTAAGCACACACTTCAACAATTTATTAAAAGCACTAAAAATCAACCAAAAATTCAAACAAAAATATTTTTATATGTTTCATAATTTTTAGTGTTTTTGGTAAATTTTTGAGAATTTTCTAATGTTTATTTAATTTTCTAAAAATCAAAAAGTGACTAAAACAGTAGGTACTGTCCAGCCGAGCTAAAAGGGCCTAGATAAAATATCTAAAGGCCCCAAATTAGCTGGGAGGTAATTTTCCTGTAAAGAGAATAAAACAAGGAAAATTTAGGCACATATTTTATTGTTTTTGGATTTTTAATTGATTTACTAGAATTTTTATATGATTTTAGTGTTTTTCAATTTTTAGTGGTTTTCAGTAATGAAAAATAGCCAAAATTGGCTAGAAAATCAAACACAACAAAAAAGACAGTAGACAATGTTTTTGTAATTTTTAGACACTATTTAATATTTTTTTGTGATTTTTAAAGTTAGACAGTGAAGAAAATAGATGTTTTTGAATTTTTAAAAATATCAAATGAAAAAAAATGTCCTCAAAAATCCTCGAAAATTTTACACTATGGCAGGAGCCATGTGTCCAATTTTCGTTGGATTTGGAGGTAATTTGCTATTTTATCCAAAAATAAAGAAGGGGCACTGTGCACAGGGACCAAAGTGCAAATACCCGAAAGTCTGGGGGGTTTGGTGCAATTAACCCAGGAAGTCACGTGCTACGCGCGTGCCTGGGGCACTCAGGGACCCAAATGTGAGAAAAATAAGTTTCGAGGGCCTTTTGGTAACAGGTACCAAAAGCCCAAGGGATTATCTGCAAATAACCCAATATATAACGCACATGCTCAATTAAAATACGCACAGGGGTATAAATGCAAATAAACACAAACTTTCATTCAATTGATAACAAACAGAACTACAGGGTAGATAATGTAAAAAGCCCAGAAGAGCACGTGTCGAAGCACGTGTCAGACCACACACAGGGCATATCAGTAAATACATGTAAGCACACGGGTCTCTATGCAAATATCCCAAAAACTAAACAACTAAACTAACTAATTACAAGACTAAATACGAAATGAAATAAACAGAAGGGCCTAAGGGTAAATTACCCTTTATTAATGCGGACCGCAGGATGGACGCCACATGGAGGGATCGACGGTGGGGATCGGTTGGCGCTCCAAAACTGGGGTCCTCGAAGTGATCCGACGCTCAGGGTTAAGCAACGTGGTGTGATCAACGATCATGGCTCTCTGTGGCTAACCCACGAGCATCGGGCGGCTGGGATCGGTCCTCCTCAGATCTGACGGTGAAGGCGGCTCCGGGAAAGGACTGTCCAGATAAGAACTGGAGCGGGAGGGCTGATCGAACGGCGTCTGAAGGTCGAGGAAGAACAGGTGGCCGGCGAAGTTCGCCGGCCTCGTGCGTGCGCTCCTGACCTCCCCTGCTGCGCCTGAGGATCGGAGAAGCTCCGGCATGGCGCTGCGCAGCTGCTGGTGTCCTCCGATGACCCAGCCGAGCTCTATAGAGCTCCGGCGAGGTCGGCGGAGGCGAAGCTCCTGGCTCGATGTCGAAGGACCTCAGATGGCCCTTATTGAACCTGCAAAACAGTCCAGGAGACTCACGGGTCGAGGGCAAACTGCCTCGACCCAGTTAGGCGGAGTGACGGTGAACGATGGGGCGCTGTAGGCGAGCTCCGGCGAAGGGGGGATGGTGGAGCTCGAACCCCAGCTCCTGTGCGAGCTGGGTTGGATGGGGATATGGAGAAGGTGCGCGGGAAGGAGGCGAGGGTGATGGTGAAGCCCGATGATCGATTGGGGGTCGGTCGTGGACGGAATCAGTGAAACACGGCGGAGAGGCGATTTGGGCGTAGTGGGAAATCGACGAAAAGGGAAGGCCTAAGAGATTACCTGGGTGGACGAGGAGACTGGGGATGAGCTAAGGAAGCTCTGGGTCTTCGCCTAGAGGAGCGTCTCCCTCCGAGGCTCGGGCTCCAGCAGGTGGCGGAGCAACGGCGGCGAAGCTTGCCAGATCGATGGAATCCGGTCCCTCTCCTCGCTTCAACAGCACGAGCAGTGAGCTGTCACTCTCACGCACACACCGGAGCTCACAGGGAGTGGAATCGAATAGCCAAAGATGAGAAATGAGGAGGCGGAGCTGGAGCTAAATATGGGTGCGGGTCCGGCTAGAAGAGGTCGGGTAGGGCGATCGAGCGTGCGGATCCCGATGTGGATACCCCGGCGAGGGTCTCGGATGTAGCATTAAGGAGTCGGACCCGGGGTTTAGGTGGTAGGCGATCGGGTTTAGCGGGGAAAAATCCGAGAAGATGGGTACCCGCTAAGGACCCGTGTGAAGTGGTCCTGGGGGGGTAGTTGACCGGGCGGTCAACAATCCCCAGGACCAATGAGAAAAGGCCACGTGGCTGGATTTTGAAATTAAAATTAAGGGTAGCAAATGGCCGATTTAGTGAAAACTTAAAACATGAAATATTTTTATTTTATTTTTTTCTATTTTTTTTAGTGATTTTTAATAATTTTTTCGAAATAAAAATAAGGTATATACATAATATGTTATATATAGGTATATATATACACTATATGGTATTTTAATTTTTGATTTTAAATTTTTATTTTTGTGCAATTTTATTCCTATTTTATATTTTATTTATTTTCATTATAAAATAAGGAATAAAAAGATATTTTTATTTTATTTTAATTATTTATATACATAGGTGAAATAAATACATATATACATTTATATACATGGTATATTTACAATATATTTTTGTGTTTTTAATTTTGTTATTTTTATTTTGTTTTTGTTTTAATTGTTTTTATTTTATTTATTTACACTATATAATATAGGATATTTACAAAAATTTTGGAAATTAATTTTATTTATTTATAAGGATAAATAGGGATGATGGAACTATGTACAAGGTGCTTATGTACATGAATGAGATTTTTGGTTTCTTTTTAATTTTTATATTTTATATTTATAAATATATACAAATATATACAAGCCTATTTTTTTGTGAGGAAAATACTTTTATTTTATTTACATATATATTTACACACATGAGCCCCTATCTCCCTCTACTTTGGTTTTTATGCGGTCAGGCCCATGCTGAGCCCTCCCTTGGGTTAGGTTGTTCAATATTTATTCTAAATATTTCCCTCTTTTTCTTTTTAATTTTTATTCTTTTATTTTTGCACAAAAACATGCTAATTATAAGTTTTTACACAATGCATGCTTTTGGTAATTATTTGTATTTACACATATCTACATGCATTTGCAAAGGTTTTTGTAGTTAAAATATAAGAATAAAGAGTGATGAATGAGTATTCATCACCCCCCTATACTTAACTTTGCTAGTCCCTTAGCAAACACTTATTTGAAAAAGAAGTGAAAAAGAAATAAAGAAAAAGAAAAAGAGAATGTACATGGATCAAGGCTGATTATTAAACTTGCCTTCATTAAATTAAGGTATGGAGCTCGATCAGATCTTTGGATTATTAATGTGTCGGAACCTTATTTGGACTTAAGTCTAAAACTCAACAGCCTCTAAGTTCCACTATTCTATAACCAAGACTCCTCAATGCTCCAGATCAGAACAAGTCATCAATAACAAACCCTGAAGACCATGAATCTTTTCTTGTCTTGTGAATGTGAGGTCTAAGCTCTCCACCTCAGAAATGGCAACTTGACAACCCTCCCCAACAAGGTAACTCTATGACCTCAATCTGGCCACTCTTTCCTCGAGGAGCGGGGTATTCCCTTCTAAGTTCAAGTTCAACCGGCTCAAGAAGAGGAGGAAGAAGAGAATGGGTCAAGGCCAGTGTAGCTAAGTACCCTTGGGAGCTTGACCAGTGTAGCCAAGTCTCCCTGCTGCAAGCTACATCAGGTGGATCATGATACTCAAGCTTTGCTTATTGCACTCTATATACATACTCCGGTGGGATTATCATTTTCTCTCAGACCCACCACTTTTTTGGAGTTATTTTCTTTTTGCACATTTTTTTTCGAGTGCATCTATACAACATATACATGTGCAGCATATATACAAGGAGTTTTTCCTCTTGAGCCAGTAGACTATCCCTCTTTTGAAGCTTTATTGCAACCCACAACTCCCGTCGTTAGACCTCATGGCAACCAGACCAAGTTGAGACGCACTTCCTTCACTAAAAGAAGAAGAGAGGTTCTGCCTAGAAGTACTACCCTCATATGCTACCCCAAGTCAAGGAAGACTGCCTCCTCACCACCTCATCCGTAGAGAGCTCGGTGCATAGTGCTGGTGTCCAAGTAAAGCCATAATCTATATGAGTCATGTGTTGTTGTTAAGTGCTCTACTTAGGCTCATTGAGATGACATGTGATCATAGCCTAGTGGACTCAAAGAATTAAGTCACCATGGACCTGAAAAGCCTTAAACCTAAGCCCTATAAGGTTCCTCTTAGAAGTTAGGTGGATTAAGATCTTGATCAAGCTCCATTTCTCAATTTGATTCCAGGCTAGTTTAAATGTCAACTATCATCCAGAAAAACTATATACATATGTACAAAAGATGCTATTTACATAAATCTTTACAAACATGCAAAATTTTTGAAAAATGTTTGAAATCATGTATGAATGATGCATGAAGTGCAATTTTTGGAAAAAGATATTTACACAAATTTACACAAGATTTTTGTAAACTTTTGATTTTCAAAACATTTTGGAAAAATTTTGTACTATATACATAATTTTGATAAGAAAATATTTACACAGACTTTACACAAAAGATTTTTGAAATAATTTGTACACTAGCTTATTTATGTGCAAATAAAAGAAGTTTATGTACATGAAAAATTTTTAATTTTTGTGATTTTTAGCCATTTTATTTATTAACACACTCACACAAAGTACGAGTTATGGCTAAAGTATATATGAAATATATACACACCCCCCTATACTTAGCTCGAACGATGTCCTCAGAGTCAAGAGCGATAAAGAAGACATAACTCGTGCTAGGTATAGGGAAGTGAAAAGGAAGGCTATATATAAAGAAGAATGAATGAAATAGAAAAGTCAAGAGGGTCTTGGGTCTTCCCCCTATACTTAGGATCAAGTAATCCTGAGTATAGCAGGCTGTATACTAAGGGAAAAACCGAGTGGAGAATGTACAGGGTCTACCCCTCCCTATACTTAGGGTGAAATATCCCTAAGTATAGGCAGTAAAAACAAGGGTAGGCAGAAACAAAAGAAATACCCAAAGGTCCTACATCCCCCCTATACTTAGGGTAAAGTGCACCCTAAGTATAGCATAATCACAAGATGAAGAAAGGGATGTGAGACTAAAGAATGTAGTGATATAGACATCTGGATCTATACAAGGCGGAGGATCAGTGAAACTCAGGTGTGAGATGCATTAGATGTGAGTCAAAAGACCACATCTCACGCAAAATGAATCGGGGCAAGATCAACGACCCGCGGCTCATGATCTAGAAATGGCTTGAGCCGCTGGCCGTTCACTCGAAAGGTACTCTCAGAAGACAACTCAGATATATCAATGCTACCGTTGTCGTGTACCTTTCTGACCAAGTAGGGTCCCTTCCATTTGCTCTGTAGCTTCCCTGGAAATAAACGAAGCCTCGCATCAAACAGCCATACTCTCTGTCCAATCTCAAAATGCTTGTGGCTAATGTGGGAATCATACCACTCCTTCACTTTCTCCTTATACTGTAGGCTGTTTGAGAAAGCAGTATCTCTAAGCTCCTCCAGGGCTGCTAACTCTGCCCTCCTCTGGTCTCCTACACCATCTGGATCCATGAGTATATCTGTAACTGCCCAAAGTGACTTGTGCCTCAACTCAACAGGTAAATGGCACGGCTTGCCATATACGAGGCGAAAGGGAGATGTGCCCAATGGAGTCTTGAAAGACGTCCTATATGCCCATAAGATCGAGTCCAAAAGCTGTGACCAATCCTTTCGGTCAGGGCGGACGACTTTCTGCAATATAGTCTTGATCTCCCTATTCGACACCTCGGCTAGACCATTCGTCTGTGGATGGTAAGGTGTAGCAACACGATGGTCTATACCGAACTCGCTAGCAAGGGCCTTCACCTGGTCGTTGATGAAGTGAGACCCCCCATCAGAAATCAGAACTCGTGGAACCCCGAACCGCGTGATGATGTGCTTCCTCAAAAATCTGCAAACTGTCCTCGCATCAGCGGCTCGGGCGGGGATGGCCTCAACCCAACGACTAACATAATCCACGGCCAACAGAATGTACTCAAATCCCTGACTCTTAGGGAATGGACCCATGAAATCGATGCCCCATGCGTCAAAAACCTCACAGAAGTGAATGGGCTGCATCGGCATCATACCACGCTGTCCACAAGTGCCCATCCTCTGACAGTCAGTACACCTCTTCACGAACTCATCTGAGTCCTTGAAGAGGGTAGGCCACCACAATCCGGATTGGAGCACTTTCTGTGCCGTTCTCCTCCCAGAATGATGTCCTCCTGCCTCAAGCTTGTGGCATTAAGTGAGGATGCTATGGTGTTCCTCCTGAGGAATACACCGACGCCAGACGCTATCCCCTCCTTCGTGGTAAAGGATGGGATCCTCTCAGTGGTAGGACTTGGCCTTCGCAAGGAAGGTCTCAAGCCGCTGCCTGGGCCAATCTTGTGGGACTTTCCCAGCAACGAGAAAGTTCACAATATCGGCATACCACGGGAGTGAGGCGATAGCAAGGATCGCCTCATCTGGGAAGGTATCTCGAATGGGATCAATCTGCTCAGACTACTCAGGCTGCTCTAAACGGGAGAGATGATCCGCCACCACATTCTTGACTCCAGGCTTATCCTTGATCTCAATGTCGAACTCCTGGAGTAGAAGGATCCATCTAGTCAATCTGGCCTTGGCATCTTTCTTTGCCATGAGGTACCTGATGGCGGTGTGATCTGTGTACAAGGTCACTCTAGATCCAATGATATAAGATCGAAACTTATCTAGGGTGAACACTACGGCTAGCATCTCCTTCTCTGTGACGGTGTAATTCCGCTGGGCGGAATCCAATGTGCGGCTAGCGTAGTGGATAGAAAATGGAACTCCGTCCCTCCTCTGTCCCAGCACTGCCCCTACGGCAAAATCGGAGGCATCCGTCATGATCTCGAATGGGAGAGACCAATCAGGTGGCTGGAGGACAGGAGCCTCAATAACACACTGCTGGAGAGTCGCAAAGGACGAAAGACACTTGCCATCGACAAGGAACTCGGTGTCTTTTGTCAAGAGGTCAGTCAACGGCCGAGCAATCCTGCTGAAATCCTGAATAAATCTCCTATAAAATCCAACGTGCCCCAGGAATGACCGTAGCTGCCTCAAATTGGACGGCGGTGCGAGTTTCCTAATGACATCAACCTTGGCCGGATCAACCTCCATGCCCCTGTTGGAGATGATGTGGCCAAGCACCGTCCCTTGAGTCACCATGAAGTGACTCTTCTCCCAAGATAGAACCAAATGGTACTCAATACATCGCTGGAGTACTCGGTCTAGGCAGTCAAGACAGGAGTCGAATCCGTCGCCGTAGACTGAGAAATCGTCCATGAAGACCTCCAAACACTCCCCTACCATGTCCGAAAAGATCGACAGCATGCACCTCTGAAAAGTCGCAGGGGCATTGCATAGCCCAAATGGCATGCGTCGAAAGGCATATGTACCAAAGGGACAGGTAAAGGTGGTCTTCTCCTGATCCTCAGGAGCGATGGCCACCTGGTTGTAGCCCGAGTACCCATCCAGGAAGCAATAATGGCTCTTCCCTGCCAGTCTCTCAATGATCTGGTCAATAAAAGGCAGGGGAAATGGTCCTTCTTGGTGGCATGTTTGAGTCTCCTGTAGTCAACACAGACCCTCCAAGAGGTGGGTACTCGTGTAGCAATCTCCTCTCCCGACTCACTGATCACAGTCGTGATGCCCGTCTTCTTGGGCACCACATGCAAGGGGCTGACCCACTTGGAGTCGGAAATGGAATAAATAAAATCTGCACTCCACCATTTTGATATTTCCTTCATCACGACCTCTCTCAGGTTGGGGTTCAGTCGCCGCTGGAACTCACGCGACGGCTTCGCCCCCTCCTCGAGGTAAATATGGTGGGAGCACACTGATGGACTAATCCCATGGAGATCTGCTACGCTCCATCCGATTGCCTTGCGGTTCTTTTCAAGAACCCCCATCAAACGGGATTCTTGCTCTCCAGTCAGATCGGCGGAGATGATGACTGGGTACATCTCAGGTTCTCCCGCAAGGAACCGATACTTCAGCGAAGTAGGGAGCGGCTTCAGCTCTGGACAACTGGGTGCTGGCAAATCTGGCCTTGGAAGAAGATGCGTGAATGCTGCTAAGTCTGCCAAATCTGCCTGGGAGAAAGAATACGAGCTCTCGCAAACTGGATCTGGAGGAGGCTGCTCAACTGTGCTGTCTCTGATCTGCTCTGCCTCTACCTCCTCCTCATCTGTAGGCTCAGGTGGACTTAGGTCTGGCATCTGGTCATCACAATCTGCCCAATCAGACTCTGAATCCGAGGGATCTGCATCAAACAAGGTGGCATCAGTACCACCATCACACAAGGTGGCCTCAGCACCACCATCACTAGAAACCGTGTCGCGGTCAAGAACCAGCTCTGCTGCCTCTGTAGTATCCTGGACCAGGGCTGTGCTCTCCAAGCTCTCCTCTGCTGTCATCTCTGTATCAGTGGTGTCTGGAAATGAGAGGACGGCATGTGTTGCAGGGTCTGCCCATGCTGCCTCATCATCTGTGATCACAAAATCACAGTCCCGGTGGATGTCTAACCCGGCATCTGTCAGATGCTATGTATATATGCTGGTCTCTGAGCATGCTCTCTCTGGCTCTGTTGTCCTCGACCGTCTCTATCTGTACACTCTCGCCCTCGACGTGAAAGTGTACCTTCCCGCTATCATGATCAGTCACCGCTTTGGCTGTGGCCAAGAACGGACGATCGAGGATGATGGGGGTATCGGCCACTGAGTCAGGGATCTCCCTGTCCAACACTACGAAGTCCACGGGGAATTGCAGGCCCTGAATAGTGACGATAATGTCTCGCAACAACCCCTTCGGCCTCTTGACAGATCGATCAGCAAACTGAAGGACTGTCCTGCTCTGTCGAAGAGTGCCCAACTCGAAGTGGTCGAGAAGGGCTGCCGGAAGGAGGTTGATAGACGATCTGCTATCCAATAGAGTGCGGTCGAACCTCTGCTCACTGATCTGGCATCTGACATACGGGGCTCCTGAATCTGGCCTCTTGGCCGGCAGACGCTTCTGGATCGCGAAGCACGTGGCTTTCGTCAGCACATGTATCTCATAATGGTGGTTCCTCCTCCTCCTCCTGACTGTGGTCCTATCTCTCAAAGATCGCTGAAGAAGGGGAATGTGCTGCAAAGCCTCCTGAAGGGTCAGCTGTATGTGAAATCTGCCGATCATGCTCTGACTGAACTCCTCCTGCTCTCTCTTTTTTGGGTCTTTTTCTCTTTTCTTCCCCTTCCCCATCTGAAGGGCTCTAGGGAAGGGGATCATAGGGTCCTTCGCAGATGAAGGACTAAGAAGAGGTCTAGACGGCTCGACAGCCGGATCCACACATACATCAATCACCACAGTGGGACCAGAAGAAACTAAACCTTTTCCTTTATTCACAACAGTGTTCTGAGATACATTAGCATGAGGAAAAGCAACATCTCTCTCTACAAAAACACCGGTGGTCTCAGTACCACCACGGGCTGGCTCTGCTGCTGGACGTCTCGCGGCCTCAGTACCGCGGGCTGGCTCGGCTACGCTGGTGGCATCAGCACCACCTCCTCAAACTGGTGAAGCGGCGGCCTCAGTACCGCCGGTGGAATCAGCATCCTTGGTGGCATCAGTACCAACATCATCATCGTGTGCGGCCTCAGTACCGCTCTCCTCCTCCTCATCTGGCGCCCTGGGTGGATACTCGAGTCGTCGCTCAGATGAGACGCCGCCTGCTGGTGCTCTACCGCTCCTAAGTGTAACAAAATCAGCATCAAATAGATCCGAAGACATATCATCAAATGGATCACTAGGAGTGGCATGCTCAGTGTAAACTACCTGCTCAGACTTCCTCTTGAGGCTATTGGGATTCGGCTCTATCTGTGCAGGAATGGCAGCCTTCCCTCCCATCAGGTCCCGCATCTCCTGGCGGAACTCGTCCATCTCCCGTCGAAAAGTAGCCTGCTGATCCGTGAGGATGCGGGCTATGTCATCCAAGGCGGGGCTCTCATGGGAGCCCGACGGGTAGCCTCTCTGGTGCTGAGGCTGCTGGAACTGGTGCTGCTGGTGCTGAGAGGGGTAGGAGGAAGGATGCTGTAGCTGGTGTGGCTGGTGAGCCTGCTGCTCACGTCTCCAAGACTGTCACTGCTGCTGATAGGGACGAGGAACGAAGGACGACTGCTGGTATGGCTGGTGGGCTGGGGGCTGCTGCTGCTGGTGCTCCCTCTGCTGGCTATACTGCCCTCCCTGACCGGATGACTGCTGCTGGGGCTGGGTACCTCCACTCCCCCACCTGAATCCGGGATGGTCTCGTCGGATCCCATGCTGGGGACGGTCATACCAAATCCCGTTGACATCCATCAACGGCTCTGCATCGTACTGGGCTGGCGGGAGTACTGCTAGAGGCTGATCCGGCTGGTATACCACCATCTGCAGGTCTGGAGATGGTGGTGACTGGTAAGAGGGTTGCTGCTGCTGGTATGGCTCCGCCTGTACAAGATGAACCTGTCTAGGCTGCTGAAAGGAGCTGGAGCACTGGGACGAGCTGCTGCTGCCGCCGGTATCGCCTCGCGACTGAAGACGGGGCTGGGAAGCCGTCTGTGCCTCCTGGAGACACATGAGCTGGGTCTTCATGTCGCTCAGAGTCTGTGCCATCTGCTCCATCTGAGTGATGCCCTGGCACTGTTCTTCTCGATCAGCTCCATGCGGTCCAACTTCTCGCTGATGATACCCATATCCGCAGCGGACGACTCTGCCTGTGCTGCTGCAACTGCGGATGAACTGGATGGACCGGCATCGACCCGTGCTATCCTATGGTACTACACGGGTCTGGGCTGCTGCTGGGGTCTCCCCTGAGTGTACAACCGGGTCTGGGACATCACCATATAGTTCTCGGTCATCTCCTCGAAGATGGCCCAGACCTGTTCGTGATCCTTGGCGAAATATGACCCGCCACAAGAAGCATTCACCAAGCCCTGGAGCTCTGGTGTCAGCCCGCTGAAGAAGCTCTGCACAAGGTTCGTCTTCGAGATATCATGGTGCGGGCATCGGTCTGTGAGCTCACGGAACCTCTCCCATGCCTCATGGAATTGCTCGTTGGGGAGCATGGAGAAGTTGCTGATCAGGGCCCTCGCTGCATTGGTCCGCCCGAGTGGATAGTACTTGTTCAAGTACTCGGTGCGGAGCTTCTCCCAGGTGTAAACAAACTTCCCCAAATGCTTCAGCCAGGTGGCTGCTCTGTCCGCTAGGAAGAAGGGGAAGGCGATCATCCGAATCGTATCCTGGTCCACATGGCGGTCGTGGACAGTACTGCAGATCATCAAGAACTCCTGGAGGTGGAGATGGGGCTCCTCGGTGGCAAGTCCGTGAAAACGGGGAAGCATCTGTAGGGTGTTCGGGGGGAACTTAAAGTCCCCCACGATAGCAGGTACCACCACCCAATGATGCATCAGTGTAGATCCGGGATAGTGCAACTCCCGCATCGGTCTCGGTGGTCCTTTTGCCACGGCGGCTGCCGCTGCGGCGGCGGCTGCTGCTGCTGCGGCTGCTGCTGCTGCGGCTGCTGCGGCTCGTGCCTCTACATCTGGTCCGTCCTCAGGCTCGCTCTGATCTCTCTCTACTCTGAGTCGCTCCAACTCTCTCCTCATCTCAATCATGAAAGCTCCCTGATCCCTCAGCTGCTGCTGCACTGTCTCTAACGAGGCGATCAGGGTGGAGTTGATCGCTCCCTGGTCCATCACGATGTGCTCTGTCCTGGAGCGGTCCTCTGAACTACTGGTCATGACGTCTGCAAAATCAAATGAGCCATACTCAGGTGCTGTCAAATCTGCTATTTTCTCCTCTGGCTCATATCTCTCAGAACCGAAAGAAAGGGGGTCGAGGGGAACAGGGCAGAATCGTACTCGGGTTCGGAGAACTGGTCTCGGCTCTCGTGGGCCAACCTAGATGATTGGGTAGACGCGCCCGAAAGCGGTGCAGCCATAGGCTGCCTAAGAGAGCGTCTACCCATCATCGTGATCTGGTCGAGTAGTGCAGATGGGATCTGGAGAAACTATGATCAAAATGCAAACCCCCAGTTCACCAACGCAACGCGAGCTGAAGACCGTAAAAGCTCGGTCAAATTATCTTGTTAATTTTTATTAGGTGAACACACAAGATATCAGAGCGCTTATGTGACCTATTGGGATACCCGATACTACCCCCAACCGACTGGCCCGCACGGAAGAGTCGGTAGTCAGCTGGAAATAGCACCGGAGGGCTCTACCTAGGGTGCGGGTCACTCTCTCGCGCAATCAAACCAAACAAGGAGGGGGTTGCTCTCCCCAAGACAAATTTTTAAGGTGAGCGTCTTTTAGGGTCAATAGTTTTAGCCAGTCCCAATTTTATGGTTTTTCTTTTTAGTATTTTTCAAATAAAAACAAACGCCTAATGAATTTTTCGGTTCTCCTGATTATTAAGTCAAAAACAGGGGGAGAAGACGAAAAAGCCGATGCACGATAAATCAATGATGCATGCAAAGTCAGAAAGGCGTACCTGTCTCCAGCACTCTACATGCAATATGATCCGCGCATAAATGTAAAGACAGAAAATAAACTACCTAAATGATGCAGCGATGAAAACCGAGTCCTAGATCAGCAATTCTACTCGCAGAACCGTCTAACTGGTCACCGTCCTACAGGCCAAAGGTCCGGTCTTGGTCTACCCCTCCTCTGCCCGACAAATCGGGGGTAGGAGAAAGCGCTTTGTGGGGTAGACTACGGCACGTAAGCCACGAAGGAAAATGAGTCAGTTATTTTTATTAATTGATTATTAGTAGGTCCAATTAAGCGTACTATAGGAGCAGGCAGATAATTAAGTGTGGGGGCCCTACTAATTACGGCACAAGCAAGTATAAAATCCTAAGTCTAGGGGCTCGATCAAAAACCGTGTAAACACCGGAAAAGGCAGTAAAAAGGAAAGAAAACAAAACCGCGAAAAAGCCGTGAAAAACTCCTAAGGGTCCCCCGAGCACACCGGTGCTCGGCGAAACAGACCCGCTAAGCAAATAAAGTCCACAAGTCCAGTCTCTGAGTCCCTGTATTATTACAATAATAATCAGAATCAAAATAAAAAAATCTAACTAAACCTCTCCCACTCAACTCTCTCTCTCGCTCTCTCCTGCGGCTCCGTAAAGAAGGGAGCCGCCTCCAAGTCCTGCGGTTGCGTCGGCTCCTCGAAAGTCGCCTCCACGGTCCTCGGGCCCTCGCAAGAAACAGAGACAAGTGGTCAGACCAAAATAATCAAATAATGATAAGAAAAATAAATGGAAATAAAATGAGGGTATATATGCAAAAATACAAAATAAAATAAATACTCAAAATAAAACAAGAATAAAAACAAAAGAAAAGAAAATAAAACAAAAAAAATAAAATATACACAAAAGCCGCGAAAAAGCCGCGAGCTCTGAAAGAGCAGCGAAAAGCCGCGGAAACAAAAACGAAAAATAAAAACAAAAACTACTAAGCCGTGCTCCCCGGCAACGACGCCATTCTGATGAGCGCAAAAATGACCATTCGGATAAAGGTCCTAATCGGTAGTTGTGACCCAAGCAGTCAAATGCGAACAATCAAGAAAAATAGACCACCACGAGAGATAAAATCAATCAAAAATAAGCTAGCGGTCTCGCTAATTATTTAACCTGGTATAGCGACCAGGGTCGAACTCAAGGAGCACGGGTTGGCCTCTCGGCCTACGAAGTAGTCAAAAAGAGAAATAAAATAAAAGAAGAAAATATTTTTGGTGGTTTTTAATTATTTAATATATTTTTTTTGGATTTTTAATGTGTTAAGAAAATAAGAAGAGCAACTAAGCACACACTTCAACAATTTATTAAAAGCACTAAAAATCAACCAAAAATTCAAACAAAAATATTTTTATGTGTTTTAAAATTTTTAGTGTTTTTGATGAATTTTTGAGAATTTTCTGATGTTTATTTAATTTTCTAAAAATCAAAAAGTGACTAAAACAGTAGGTACTGTCCAGCCGAGATAAAAGTGCCTAGATAAAATATCTAAAGGCCGCAAATTAGCAGGGAGGTAATTTTCCTGTAAAGAGAATAAAACAAGGAAAATTTAGGCACCTATTTTATTGTTTTTGGATTTTTAATCGATTTACTAGAATTTTTATAAGATTTTTAGTGTTTTTCAATTTTTAGTGGTTTTCAGTAATGAAAAATAGCCAAAATTGGCTAGAAAATCAAACACAACAAAATAGACAGTAGACAATTTTTTTGTAATTTTTGATACTATTTAATATTTTTTGTGATTTTTAAAGTTAGACAGTGAAGAAAATAGATGTTTTTTAATTTTTAAAAATATCAAATGAAAACAAAAATGTCCTAAAAAATCCTCGAAAATTTTACACTATGACAGGAGCCATGTATCCAATTTTCGTTGGATTTGGAGGTAATTTGCTATTTTATCCAAAAATAAAGAAGGGGCAATGTGCACAGGGACCAAAGTGCAAATACCCGAAAGTCTGGGGGGTCTGGTGCAATTAACCCAGGAAGTCACGTGCTACGCGCGTGCCTGGGGCACTCAGGGACCCAAATGTGAGAAAAATAAGTTCCGAGGGCCTTTTGGTAACAGGTACCAAAAGCCCAAGGGCTTATCTGCAAATAACCCAATATATAACGCACATGCTCAATTAAAATACGCACAGGGGTATAAATGCAAATAAACACAAACTTTCATTCAATTGATAACAAACAGAACTATAGGGTAGATAATGTAAAAAGCCCAGAAGAGCACGTGTCGAAGCACGTGTCAGACCACACACAGGGGCATATCAGTAAATACATGCAAGTACACGGGTCTCTATGCAAATATCCCAAAAACTAAACAACTAAACTAACTAATTACAGGACTAAATACGAAATGAAATAAACAGAAGGGCCTAAGGGTAAATTACCCTTTATTAATGCGGACCGCAGGATGGACGCCACGTGGAGGGATCGACGGTGGGGATCGGCTGGCGCTCCAAAACTGGGGTCCTCGAAGTGATCCGACGCTCGGGGTTAAGCCACGTGGTGTGATCAACGGTCGTGGCTCTGTGTGGCTAACCCACGAGCATCGGGCGGCTAGGATCGGTCCTCCTCAGATCTGACGGTGAAGGCGGCTCCGGGAAAGGACGGTCCAGATAAGAACTGGAGCAGGAGGGCTGATCGAACGGCGTCTGAAGGTCGAGAAAGAACAGGTGGCCGGCGAAGTTCGCCGGCCTCGTGCGTGCGCTCCTGACCTCCCCTGTTGCGCCTGAGGATCGGAGAAGCTCCGACGTGGCGCTGCGCAGCTGCTGGTGTCCTCCGAAGACCCAACCGAGCTCTGTAGAGCTCCGGCGAGGTCGGCGAAGGCGAAGCTCCTGGCTCGATATCGAAGGACCTCAGATGGCCCTCATTGAACCTGCAAAACAGTCCAGGAGACTCGCGGGTCGAGGGCAAACTGCCTCGACCCAGTTAGGCGGAGTGACGGTGAACGATGGGGCGCTGTGGGCGAGCTCCGGCGAAGGGGGGACGGTGGAGCTCGAACCCCAGCTCCTGTGCGAGCTGGGTTGGATGGGGATATGGAGAAGGTGCGCGGGAAGGAGGCGAGGGCGATGGTGAAGCCCGATGATCGATTGGGGGTCGGTCGTGGACGGAATCGGCGAAACACGGCGGAGAGGCGATTTGGGCGTAATGGGAAATCGACGAAAAGGGAAGGCCTAAGAGATTACCTGGGTGGACGAGGAGACTGGGGATGAGCTAAGGAAGCTCTGGGTCTTCGCCTCAAGGAGCGTCTCCCTCCGAGGCTCGGGCTCCAGCTGGTGGCGGAGCAACGGCGACGAAGCTCGCCGGATCGATGGAATCCGGTCCCTCTCCTCGCTTCAACAGCACGAGCAGTGAGCTGTCACTCTCACGCATAAACCGCAGCTCACAGGGGGTGGAATCGAATAGCCAAAGATGAGAAATGAGGAGGCGGAGCTGGAGCTAAATATGGGTGCGGGTCCGGCTAGAAGAGGTCGGGTAGGGCGATCGAGCGTGCGGATCCCGATGTGGATACCCCGGTGAGGGTCTCGGATGTAGCATTAAGGAGTCGGACCCGGGGTTTAGGTGGTAGGCGATCGGGTTTAGCGGGGAAAAATCCGAGAAGATGGGTACCCGCTAAGGACCCGTGTGAAGTGGTCCTGGGGGGGTAGTTGACCGGGCGGTCAACAATCCCCAGGACCAATGAGAAAAGGCCACGTGGCTGGATTTTGAAATTAAAATTAAAGGTAGCAAATGGCCGATTTATTGAAAACTTAAAACATGAAATATTTTTATTTTATTTTTTTCTATTTTTTTAGTGATTTTTAATAATTTTTTCGAAATAAAAATAAGGTATATACATAATATGTTATATATAGGTATATATATACACTATATGGTATTTTAATTTTTGATTTTTAATTTCTTATTTTTGTGCAATTTTATTCCTATTTTATATTTTATTTATTTTCATTATAAAATAAGGAATAAAAAGATATTTTTATTTTATTTTAATTATTTATATACATAGGTGAAATAAATACATATATATATTTATATACATGGTATATTTACAATATATTTTTGTGTTTTTAATTTTGTTATTTTTATTTTGTTTTTGTTTTAATTGTTTTTATTTTATTTATTTACACTATATAATATAGGATATTTACAAAAATTTTGGAAATTAATTTTATTTATTTATAAGGATAAATAGGGATGATGGAACTATGTACAAGGTGCTTATGTACATGAATGAGATTTTTGGTTTCTTTTTAATTTTTATATTTTATATTTATAAATATATACAAATATTTACAAGCCTATTTTTTTGTGAGGAAAATACTTTTATTTTATTTACATATATATTTACACACATGAGCCCCTATCTCCCTCTACTTTGGCTTTTATGCGGTCAGGCCCATGCTGAGCCCTCCCTTGGGTTAGGTTGCTCAATATTTATTCTAAATATTTCCTTCTTTTTCTTTTTAATCTTTATTCTTTTATTTTTGCACAAAAACATGCTAATTATAAGTTTTTACACAATGCATGCTTTTGATAATTATTTGTATTTACACATTTCTACATGCATTTGCAAAGGTTTTTGTAGTTAAAATATAAGAATAAAGAGTGATGAATGAGTATTCATCACATCCCTCAACGCATGATTTAGATATGGAAAAATTTGGGGAAGCACCGAGCATACTCCACACCAAAAGTTTGAAGGTTTACCAGTCTACTGGGATGCCACTTCAGGATCTCTATCATGCCATAAATCTTCGTCAATAGTGTACAAAGTGTATCTAACCCCAAATACGAGTGATCCATTTTGTCAGGAGGGCCTTGTTCATCACCTCAAGGCTTAGGACTCCTAAACCACCATCAGTCTCGATAAGCATCACAACCTTCAAAGCAACAATCGAAGTGCTAGCCCAAAAGAATCTACGCATCAAATTCTCCAACCGACCACGAATCCCCACCGGGAGCAAGCAAGAAGATAAAAAAAGATGGGAATTGCGGAAAGGACCGACCTCAAGAGCACCAAGATCTACCCTATGATAAGCAAGAAGCACGCCAGCCTGCAAGCTTGTTCTCAAGTCTCTCTACCACCGGAGCCCAATCTGATTACCTTAAATGACCATCAACCACATGCAACCCCAAATAGGTGATTGGGAGAGTCCCTCATCGTGAGCGCAAGAATTCCCCACAAGCCCCTCGGAAAGACCAAATGGAATAAAAGTTGATTTCTCCTCATTGATTATCAGCCCTGAGACTCTCCCAAATAGGTCCAAGATTTTAGAAATTCCCTCAGCCTTAAGAGCACCACCTTCCACAAATAGGAATGTATCATCAACATACTGTAATATTAGGATAGACAAACCATTTAAGGTGAATCCCTGGAGGAAATTTCCCTCCATCGCATGAGTAACCATACTTGACAATACGTCTGCCATAATAACAAAGAGAAGAGGAGCTAGCAGGCACATATGCCTAACCCCCCTTTGCGACTCGAAACCCCCCCCCTCCTATCTTCCATTAACCAACACTAAGTAGGGCGTCATCGTCGCATACCTATTCATCCAGGAGATCCACTCATATGGGAAGCCACGTCTGGAAAGGGACTCCCATATGAATTTTCAGCTAACACAATCGCACGCTTTGGAGAAGTCAATCTTCCAGAGAAAACCTTTGTCCTTCCTTCTCTTCCAATCAGCAACAATATCCGAGGCAATGATCACACCATCCATCATAAGTCTACAGGAACAAAAGCTATCTGCGATTCACTGATAATGTCACCCAAAACAACAAGAAGCCTATTCGCAAGAACATTAGCAACAATGAGATATATAACATTTGAAAGGGCAATGGGATGAAGTCCTCTATTCGATCCACCACATCCCTCTTAGGAAGAAGAAAAATTAAAGAATGATTTAACCGATCAAAATCACGATTTTCTCCTCTCAGCTCTTCCACCACAGTTAGAACATTCCGGCCCACCAAATCCCAGAACTCACGGAAGAAGAAAATAGAAAACTAATCTGGCCTCGGAGAGCCATCGGCATTTAAATCAAAAGATGCTATGTGGACCTCCTGAAGGGTGAAAGTGGAAATCAATTGAGCTTCCTGGACCTCCGAAACTCGAGGTACCCCTCTATCATGCCAACGAACCCCATCGAGGTGATCTCCCCTACTCATCTCCTTGAAGTGCTCAACAACTGCAGCCTCGATTGCCCTCTCACTTTCAACCCGCACTCCCCTAACCTCCAAAGAGTGGATAAAATTTTTCCGTCTCCTTCCATTCGCCATCGCATGAAAAAATCTGGTATTCGCATCACCTTCCCTCAACCAAATGTGGCGCGAACGTTGTCTCCACTCAACCTCTCTTTTCTTGTCCTCTTCTAGAAGCGCCTTGTGATGAGTTGAGCTCATCAACTTCTCCTTCCCAAAAAGCTCCCTGACATCTTCAATTCTATCTAGTCTAACCACTTCAGCCTGGGCCAAGTCCCTTCGTTCATTACGATGTATTTTAAGCTCCCTAAGAAAACTCACCAACATCGACCTTAGTGCCTTCAACCGAGCCGCCATATCCCCGGAAGCTAATCCAAAAGAACCAACCTCCCTCCAGCACTAAGCAACATGAGCCTTGAGATCCTCCTCCAAGAGCCAAGAGCACTCGAACTGGAAAAGGCTTCCTAAATGAACGGACTCACTAGAGTCCCAACAAATAGGTGTGTGATCAGAGTGGCAACGTGGCAAAGAGCTAGCACCCGTCAGTGAGAAAGCCGTCAGTATCTCCATCGAACAGAGAAACCTATCTAGCCTAGATCTTGAGTAGATGTTTTGCCACGTATAGAGGGAGTTCAAAGCATCAAAAACTTCCAAAGAGCTCTCCTTAACAAACTCTCTAAAGGCAGGTGAATCAGGATCCAACCCACCTCAATCTCCGAGCTAATCTGAAGACAATAAGATGACATTAAAATCACCACCAATAAGCCAAGGAAGGTCTTCATAACTCACCCACATCAAACAAAGTTCCTCCCAAAGGCCCGAGCCAGCATGTGCACCTGAAGGCCCATAAACTGCAGAAAGAAGAAAACGGACACCATCGGCCTTGCGCACCAGAACCACTGACAATGAGTGTTGAGCTTCCATCGAATCCCTCACCTCCAATAAATCACCATTCCAACCAACAAGGATGCCTCCTGACGCACCAATTGAAGGGACCGACTGAACTCTGAAAGTCTAACCCCAGATAACAATCTTTACTGAGGAAGGTCCCACGTCTCAAGCTTTCTCTCTTGTAAGCAAACCACATCTGCTCGCCATCCATCTATCAAAGATCTGACAGTTCGGCGCTTCTCTAGCTGCCCTAGGTCCTGGACATTCCACGAGATGATCTTCATTTATCAACAGAGGGGCTTCCCCCGCCAACTCCACTTGGATGCAACGAGCCACTTGCTGTCGTAAGCATTCCACCGATCTCTTTTCTACTGACTCTCCATCTTCTGTAGATGTATTGAAGTCTAACAAAAACCGCTCCCCTGAAATAGGGTTCGGCTCCCGTCTCGATGGCTTCTAGAAGCCCCGATCCCCCCTCCACACGGCACAGCTTTCTCGAAGTTACTAAGATCACATCTGAGCAAGGTGGCCTCTGGAGCCTTTCCACTATACTTCCCCTTCACATTCCTCTTCTCCTCTCCCACTTCCTAGATCGTACCCAACACCCTCTTGCCACCTTTTCTGAATTTGTGAATGTAAAAAAACCTCCCCCCGGATGGGCATGCATCCTCATTTGCACCAACCGCCACTGCCTGCTCGAGACCGGAGTATCATGAGAAGTCCATGGGAGTTGGATTAGCATTTCCGACTTCGGTCTTTGACCCAGAGCCTAAAGACGTGGCAGCCATAGGGGTTATACTTGCATCTTGTCGCAACACCCGCCAAAGAAACATTAACATCGGCCTTATTCACTCCAGCCCCACCAACCACGTCATCCTGCATTGCTCGTAATGGAGACGTGCATGGAAATTTCCCTTTTTTGGAAAACGCCCCCCACCAACTCGTTGCATCCTTGGATTTGAAATGTTACTTTATTTGGAACCAAGAGTTATTGCTTGTAATAACTCCTCCAGCCAATGGCCCCGTGAATTGCGGTGTATCCACCCCACCGGGTAGATCAAACGCCGGTGGGCAAGTAGCTTCCTCCTTCGCCGCGACTGGCAGCGCCGCCTCCTCCACCTCTCCTCCTCCTCCCCTCTTTAAGGGGTCACCAAAACTCCCCGACGTACCTGATAATGTCGAGGAAGCATCATCTACCACCGCAAGGCAGAGAAGGAATGAGGTCCGGCCCACAGCCAGGGTCGCCAACTCCGACAAAGGGCATGACATCCCCAACAACATCGCCAAGACTTTAGAACCACCACCTGGATTGAGGCCATCATAGAGGATTACGACCACCTTTTCCAAAGGCATCAAGCACGCCTGGATAATGTCAAGATGCCTACACCTCAACTGAACCCCAGAAATCTGAAGACATCTCGATATCGACCTCGCAGCAAGCTCCGCACCATCACGAAAGTGAGCCCTCTGCCAAGGTCGTTCCACCAAGGGGTTGATGTCGCCCTTTAGGAGATGCGCCTCCTCTCTTTCAGAAAGTCCACGGGCGCATACGATCCCACTATCGAAGTCCATTACATCTCCTTTGAAGCTCGAACCTAGCAACAGCAGAAGGTCTTCCATCACCCTTACCGTGTCCCCAGCATATGCATCCAAGACTAGATGCCGATCTCTGATCTCTAAAACATGTTCTGACGGCTGAGACTTAGGCTGCCAAGTCCCCCGATGGTGGCATACAAACCTCCGATGCCCCACTCCATTACACTTGAAGCACATGATCTGGCGAGGTGACCAACATCACTGCATCGAAAGCACCGTCTTGATTCTACTCTTTTCTTCCTTCGACCCCTCTTCGCCACGACCAAGGACCACCCGGCTTCGCCTTCGACCTCGACCATCTCCACATCTCTTCCAACCTCTGTGCCTAACGCACCACTCCTCCCGTCACCCGCTGAGGTCGCTCTCCCTCTCTCTCCGTCCTTCTCCATTTCTCGCTCTCCCCCGCTCCCTCTCGTGCTCTACCTCCATCTCAAATCTTTTTCAAAAGTTCGACAAGTTGTGTAAGCTGGTAAACCCCGTTAATGAACTGGGTTTAGGATTCGGGATATTACAACATAATACAATATGCTCATAATTATCATAGATTTAGGAGCCAAATATGGGTGCTCAAATGAGCTATTATTCCGTGAATCTTTTATAACTAGCAGGATGTGAACTAAGAGTATTGAGAACTAATCATATGAGAGTATTTTATTAGTTGGAATAATTGTGTTATCATTACATAGTTAGTTAAAAATCATGCATTATTCATATAAACTTTATGATATCAATGTAGAGGACCTATGATTAGGGCAACTTGGCAGCCACGACTTAGTAATCCTATGCCACTATGGTTAGTTATACAAAGCGTGGTTCACTCATTGTTTGGAGAGGTATGTTCATATCTTTATAGTGACAACATAATATAATCAATACCATGATTTACATAGAATAAATGATAGGATGTCAGTTGTAACCATTAACAATGTACTTAAGGGAATTAAACCTGAGCAATAATATGAATTCTGCAAGATACATATGTTTACATACTTTAGGGTATTAGGTGACTACTAGAATTAGGGGTGTCAGGAAAGATCGGACTCGATGAGATTGACTCGAACGCAACTCAATAAGAGATCGTGCAACTGCCTCGAAAAGCTATCGAGTTCAAGTTCGAGTCAGATAAATTACTCGTTAGGATTATTGAATGAAGTTCAAGTTAGGGTGTGCTCAACTCGCTAACTCATTATGATTTTATTAGACTTCTATTCACAACTTCTTCCATATGTGCATACACAGTGTATGAATATGAGGCAGAAATAGTGCTTCATTGACAAATAATTTTGAGTCATGTGATGTTTATCCATTCTCTATCTTAATTTTTAACTGTTCTCTAATTTTATAATTACATAAGTACGCTTGCGAATATGATTAAAATAGTAACAGAAGTTACAAAACCTATACATGGCATACTCATTTCCCTCCCTACGTGTGATGCTATAGCTCCTCCTCTTCCTTCTCCTCCATCATCTCCCACTAGGCTTCTCCTTCGTGCACAAGCCACACAACCACTACTAACAGCCAGCGCAGCTCTACAACTTCTGGTTTCTCGTTCGTTCACAAGAAGCACATGCCATCATACCCATCCCTACTACAAAAAGCTCAAATATTATTAATTGCTCATGAGATCACTAACGAGTTCAATTATTTCTTCAAACAAAGTTCACAAACAAGGAATATAATATCAACCTACTACAAAAGGCTCGTGAGCCAACTCTAACTCAAAAAGTTCTTTGAGTCAGCATTCATGGGCTCGAATCTTATCGAATATGAGATCGACTCTGAGTTTTGTTATCGAGTTTGAATTCGAGTTTTGGGATCTACTTGACTCATTCAACTCGATAGGAACCCCTAACTAGAATCACATTTTCTATTTTTTATTTTATTTCAGCAATATGCATGTAATGAGCGAGAGGAACCAGTAGAATAGGTGGGTTTCTCTAAAGATCTAGAACTTGGGAAGCATAGGCACCGTGGCCCTAAAGATGAAGATTGTAAGTGAATATTTAGTTTAATTAATCAATATGTATACATTTTATTATAAGAATTAAATTTATAATGATTACTTTTAGCATAGATTCTCATCAGACCGCATGATCACATACGAGTGCAACCACACTACAATTGATGGGGACAAAACATGGTGTGGCTTGACGATAGATATGAGCAACGATATGTAAGTTTATGAGAACATTCAAAATATTCAATCATACATTATATTATTAATTATCGTTCATATTACGCAATTGTAAATATATATTCTGGCGAAGGGTAGAGG
The DNA here is from genome assembly GCA_037367405.1 of Ottelia alismoides. NCBI lineage: Eukaryota > Viridiplantae > Streptophyta > Magnoliopsida > Alismatales > Hydrocharitaceae > Ottelia > Ottelia alismoides. The sequence goes on from JAZKJV010000030.1 coordinate 100,501, forward strand.
TGAAACTCCTTGCAGCATAAAGAATGTATACCTTCCCAACATTCTAGATTTGCATGTAGTGCTAGGACCTGTATTACCATGACTTAATGGTATTAGGAAGAAGTATTCGACATCATCAGTTGAGCGCAAGATGCTCAAATTTGAGATCCCAGCATTGAAGTTTGATATAGAAAAGGAAGAGGATGGAGGGGTATGTGCTAAGGGTTTGTTTGGTTGCAGGGTTGGGGAGGGTTGGTTTGAGTTGGGGTACCTCTGTGAATAGTAAACTGTGAGAAGGATTGGGAGGATTGGAAGGAGGGGTACCCCGGGTTGGGCCAACCCAACCCTGCAACCAAACGAACCCTAAGGGTAGAGGAGGAGGCAAGGATAGAAAAATGGAGATAAGGAGGGAGGTTGAAGAGGGAATGAGAGAAAGAAGGCGATATGAGGTAGAAGTCCAATGATGAGTATCATAATCGTTCTTCAGATATTGCCACCAAAGTACATGGGTCGCCCACTTGGTTGTAATGGAGATGGTAATGGTGGCGGTTGTGATGATGATGATGGTGATGATGACGATGATGACGATGACGACGATGATAGAGGAGGTAGTGATGCGAAAGCATGTCACAACCTCAATTCTAGGTCGCCAGTTCCTCCCCTTTACCAGATCCAGTTATTGGATAAAGATTAGCGAGTGCTAGGTTACGAATAAAAGAAAAGCAAACATGTAGGTAGTAAATTTATTATACTATAAAAATTCCATATTTTTCTCATTATATTAAGTCTTATTCCTTTTATTCCATGTCAAAGATTAGTCAAGTTGATTTACCTCACTTATCATAGACTCCAAAGCTGTGGACACTCCAGAAATGAAGATTGTGGCGATCCGATGAGCTTATATCATTGCATGTTGCCCCAACCAATTCTCCAATACTACCCTGACGGTTTTCTTTTATTTCATTATCTAGTACTTTCAAACCCACCTCAACTCATCAAACAAGGAAGCACACCGTCCTCAAGGGATCGATTGTTTAAAATCACATGCTAATAACATTTAATCGTGTATATATATATCATTATCTTTAAAATACATGTTATCGTGATCCAACCACTATTAACCACCCATACCTCCACATGGCATGACCACATCATCAATCAGTCAATCCCTCTTATGATAGTTAAATACCATGCATTGCAAATAATTTATCTCGCGTGCTTAACATATCCAGGCAATCTGTACCACCTTTGTTTGGCTTGCCATATGAATTTTTTCTGACAAAGCTAAAGGTTGCATACTCGACTCGTAGTATCTTCTCCAAGTCATCACTAACGTGATACAATTTTTTTATCATTGGATCCAATTTAAAAACATGCTAATTTCACAAGATATATTTCTATGCATAAATATTTAGCTTCCTTTATCCATACCAATTTGAGTATATACATACATACATACATATATAAATTCTCAAAATTACTTTTATATGATATATATTTATACATCCCCAGAAGACCTAACTTACTATAGTTTTTAAAATCATAACATTTATATGTATGTATAATCACGCCGATTCAATTGTATATATTTTAGTGTGAATTATTAATCAATCATCTTTAAATTTGTAAAACAATCATGTTAGTATTCTTCACAATGAAGAATATAAACTCAAGAAAATTTCTTTAATTTAATTTGAAAATCCAACATAAATTAGAGGAAAGGATTTTGTTATCTAATCATGATGTCTTTCGTGTACCACAACCTAGTTTGATTCGTGTTCAAGTAGGACGATTTACAACTCCTAAAATGATCAAAATCTATTTTCAATCAAGAATATGAAGAGCATACGAAGAATGCAAAGAACGAGTGAAGAACATGAAATTCTCTCAAAATATCGATAGAGTTTCCCATTATATCAGGTGATATTTCTTATAAAATTTCGGCAGATTTTCCCCTTATATAGGAGGATATTTCTAAAAACATTTGATAGAATTTCTTATTATAAATAATATTCTAAGGAAAAATAGAAGCAAGATATGAAATTAGGAATAAAAAAGAAGAATGATGCATAACCGGTATACCTCGCATCATGTGTGAGTGACGGTTATGTTTACTAACATTCCAGCTTCCTGCACCCAAACAGGGTATTCCTCATGTTTCTTCATCATATAGCAACTCTATTAGTATACAATGAAAAATCGGCTAGTATCATGACATAGGTGAGTGACGCATGTTCACTGACAATATAGCCGCACACATTCAAATAGGGCTATGCTTAGATTTCTTCCTTATATGCTGATACTAACATAGAACTAAAAGGAATTTGGAAAGAACTTGAAAAATGTAGATAAAGTTAGATCTCCTTATCTCCTCCTTAGAGTTGTCGAGGGGAGGGCGCATTGTTCTCCTTCTCCTCTTCTTCTCGATAGCGAATCTCTAGCGCTTCTTTCACGCATTCCTCCCCTACTCTCAACCTCTTAACCCTAGCCTAGGAGGTGGTGGTGGATGAAATGAAAGTTGTAGAAAATAAAGGAGTATGGGTTATTTATAGGCTCCAAACTCCTGAAAAACATGGTTTAGAATCAACTGATTTCACCCATGGTTTTGCCTAAAACCATGGTTTCTTCCATTACCATGATTTTTGCCCATAATTTTGATCAAATTTATCACGAAGCTCATGATTTCATTGATAATGCTTCATTAGCGTTAATTACGATTAAGCAACATTGATTGTGATTAATAATTCCTAATTATGATTAACATCTACTAACGCATGATTACCATTCTTTAGGATTAATATTGCTTAATGATCATTAATATCTTTAATCAAGATTTGATAATACTGATGATGGTGGCTAAAAGCTAGTGATGTATTAACTAGCATAAATCTCTTTTGCTTCCAAAATTCATAACAATTCGAAACAACCTCCGATTCGGACAAAACGAGTTCCTTGAATACATCTTGCCGGATTGGATTTAAGATCCATGTTCACGATAGAATCAAGGAAGTTGATTCTTTTAGGGCTTTACAGAGCGAAACTTGAGATAGTTGCATCACTCCCTTGACCATGTGTATGTATATACTTGTGTCTGTGTATGTATACTTTTGTGTGTATGTATATACTTGTATACACATGTGAATATATATCATAGATATACAAAACTACATGCATGGAAATGTTGACGATGGTCTAACTCATATGTATTTTTGTTACTATACCCTGTAAAATGTAAATTAACATTCATAATTCAATATATATTGCATGTATTTATATTATTATGTTAAGATGGATAAATAAAACTTTTATTTAATTTCATATCATAACTTTCTAATGATCTTATTTTGTTGCCACGCGTGATCTAAAGGATAAGTATGTGGACTTCGCTAGATTAATGAACACAATCTTGTTGGAGCTTATTGATGAACAGTAGAAAATGCATATGCTACCTTTTTTTAGCCGAACAGATGCCTAAAACCATTCATGAGCCGTTAGAGCAAACATGTGACGTGCCCATTGCAAATTAAGGTATTTTTAGCAAATGGTCTAAAGAATCCATGTGGATATCAAGACCTATGATAATAAGCTTGCCAACCGGTCAGAAGGCAGAAGCGATGACACGGCAACACACCAAATAACGCGTTTCAACCGTTGAGAAATCTCAAATATATTGCAGTGCAAATTGTTCATACATGAAGCATTTTTCTATTATTGGTAACCGATCGGAACATGTGGCTACGCATTTCTATAGTTCTGCCATCTTCTGTCTAAGCATCTCGGGTTAATACATAGGGAAAAATGGGACTGCTTTTTAGGGAGCTAACTTGGTTTCCCTACCTTATTTTTTTAATTTTTTTATTTTGTTGAAAAACGCTTCCGTGGATCTTAATAATTGTATCTCTATATTATGTCATTCAAGTTTCATGCGAAACAGAGACTCATACAACCTCCAGACGGGGTCGATTTCAACAATTCTGCGATCCTTAAAAAATAACTATATGGATGGGGGCTGCAGGAGTTTATGTTTCGCACGAAACTTGAATGCCATAGTATGAGATATAATGATGAAAACTCACTGATTCATTTTTCTTAAAAAATAAAAAATGAAAAAAAATAGGGCGGAAGGAGTCAAGTTAGCTCCCTCGAAGGAACAACCCCATTTTACCTCTCTCTCTCTCTATATATATATATAGGACAAACTTCAAATGAGGTGGTGTCTCACCACTTTTGTGGTGAGCCCTCCATCTCAACTATTTATTTCAAATCACATGGTTGTGATAAATAACACATTAATTGCATTATTTTAATGATAAAAAACCTATTTTGGTCATTTGTCACATTCTAAAAATAGTATGTGACAATCCTAACCTTAATTATCTCCTCTCCCTCTCTCTCGCAACTCCTCTCTCTCTCTCTCGATGGCGGACGACCACATGTGAAGACCGACCTCCCTTCGATGGTGGTGCGCATCGAGGACGATGGTAGATCCTCCTCTGTCTCTCGTGGAGGAGGCAGCGGAGGGATTGCACGACCGTATGTCGTGGAGAAGGCGGAGGTTGCGCAGGAGTGGGCGGTATCGCGAGAGGTTGTGGCTATGCAGGAAGACGACGACGACATACATGCACGAGCGAGGCTGAGACGCACGAGCAGGAGGATGTTCGTGATGGTGCACCATGGATGAAACGAGAAGCTTTACCTCCTTTTTTTGGATCTTGTTGGTTGAAATGTGGAGCAAGTCATCGACGGTGACGGATGGCAAGCGAGGAGGGGTGGAAGGGGAGCATATTTACATAATTGAAGTTGGATTTACATTGTTGTATATCTTTTTTACATAACTAAGATTCGATTTTACATACTTATTCACTTTTTATTACAAATCTCAATATTGATTTCTTATTTTGCAGAGCTCTGCGTGTATTTTACACAAGAGCGTGAAACTGTTACAAAGATTCACGTAATTTTTACAAAGGAATGCATATGAATTACAAAAATAATTAAAAAGTCCATACAATGTTACACAAAGATATAAAAGATGGAATTTACGTATCAGTTTAAAGAAACTACAACTGCTTATTAACTTTTTACAAAGGGTAATACAAAATTTACAAATGATGATAAAAACTTTACAAAAAAAACTAATGAATGGGAGTTGAAAAAATACATTTTTTGGATTTATAAAATCAAAATAATTCCACATAATATCATTCATATTTACAAATACACGCATTAATTTGCATATGCTCAGAACGTTTTTGGAAACCCATAAATAAAGAAATTAACGAAAAGTTCCTAATTAAAATGAGTCTAAATTGGTAATGATGTTATTAAATAAAATTAAATTTAACTTGAAACAAAAAGATCGAAGTATCCTTTTTGACAACATACCATTGGATCATGATCCAATGGATCTCGTTGATGGCTCACCACAAATTGGTGAGACCCCACCTCATTTAAAAGGATCCCTATATATATATATGATTTTTATCCAATGCGCACAGGGCTCATTAGCGTTTCAATGAGCACCCATTCTCGGCCATACACGTGTATTACTAATTAAGTTGTTCCCTATTTCGAAGGATGTTGTTTTTGGAAGGAGATTAATATGCAAAACGATTTAACAATAAGTGATATTCCAATTATATCGCGTCCTAAAAAATAGGAAGATCATTTTGGAAAGAAAATATTTGAATCGATGATTTCTTGCAGAAATTCGAGATCCAAATGCTTAGGTCAGTAATATATACACAATGAACAAGTAAGTGCTTGTTGTGAAGTCAGTAATATCCAAACAACGGTCAGTAATCTACATTCATTTTATTACATGGTGCAGATTTCAGTAATATATACACAATGGACAAGTAAGTGCTTGTTGTGAAGTCAGTAAAACCATATGAAATGATCAGTAATTTCCATATATTTTATTACTTTGAACAGAATTTAGTAATTTAGATATGATACTCAAGTAATATATATACAGTTATCAAGTAAATTATTGTTTGTGTTCAGTAATGTATATATCTATGTCTTATACCACATGTTCAGTAATATGTGTACGATTCTCAAGTAATAGCTACTATGAGATCAGTAATAACAAAGTAGTGGTCAGTAAGTCATAGGCATTGCTCAAGTAATAACAAAGTAATGGTCAGTAAGTCATGGGCATTGCTCAAGTAAGAAAGTAACCATTTGTTAATGCAATGCACATTACATAGACATTGGTATTACTAACCACATGTTCAGTAATATGTGTGTGATTCTCAAGTAATAGCTACTATGAGATCAGTAATAACAAAGTAGTGGTCAGTAAGTCATGGGCATTGCTCAAGTAATAACAAAGTAATGGTCAGTAAGTCATGGGCATTGCTCAAGTAAGAAAGTAACCATTTGTTAATGCAATGCACATTACATAGACAATGGTATTACTAACCATTTTTTATGTTATTACTGATCTCACTACACACATTTACTTGACCATTTTATACATATTACTGAATTCTGTATAATGTAACTATTTGGATGTAAATTACTGACCATTGTTCTTGATATTACTGATCTCACAATAAGCATTTACTTGACCCAATTATATTTATTACTATCATAGCATTCGGACCCTTAATCATCCGCGTGGAATCATTTATTTGAATCATTTATTTCCAAAATCGTCTTCCAATTTTTAAGGACGTTATATAATAGGAAATATACGATTTTTTTAAATACGTGGTAGCCTATAATTAGAAATATAGGTATTACTAATACACGTGTATGGCCGAGAATGGGTGCTCATTGAAACGCTAATGAGCCCTATGCGCAGTGGATAAGCCCTCTATATATATATATATATATATATATATATATATATGAGGATAGGGAGTATGCACCCAGGTGCATGTAATCCTACATGCAACCGGGCCTATAACTCTCACATTTTTTTACTTTTCTGAAAAATACCATCATATATATATTTATCTATATATCCCTCCTATATGTCACTCCAATTTCATCAGAAACAGAGACCCCTACGTCCTCCATCTAGAACACATTATTTTAACGGTCTTAGAAATGCTGTAATCAACATGTTCTGGATGGAGGACGTAGGGATCTCTGTTTCTGATGAAATTGGAATGACATACATGAGGGATATATAGATGAATATACATGACGGTATTTTTTAGAATAGTAAAAAATGTGGGAGTTATAGGCCCAGGTGCATGCATAGGGACAGCCAACATGGCTGCCCCGCCCCATTTTTGGGCATTTTTTTGAAAAATATCGACATGTATATTGACCCCTATATCCCTCCTATATGTCATTCGAATTTCGTCAGAAACAGAGACTCTTACGGCCTCTATCTAGACAGGGTCGATTTAAAAAATCCTGCGATCGTTAAAAAATGACGTCTGGATGGAGGCCGTAGGAGTCTCTGTTTCTGACGAAATTCAAATGACATATAGGAGGGATATAGGGATGAATATACATTATGATATTTTTCCAAAAAAATAAAAAAAATTGCGAAAAATGAGGTGGGGCAGCCCCATTTTCCCCGATATATATATGGTTAAATGAGGCTACTGGAGTAGCCAAATGGCTACTCCCACCCCTATTTTTCATCTATTTTTTGTTTTTTTAGAAATAAAAAAATATGTATATTAATCACTATATCCCCCTAACATGTCATTCCAATTTCGTCAGAAATAGAGACTCCTGTGCCCTCCATCTGAAGGGGGTCAATTTCAGCAATAAAAAATACAAGGGAAAAGCGGTGAGAGCATGTAAGTTGGCTACAACCAGGGAGCATACTCCCTTTTCTCATATATATATATATATATATATATATATATATATATATATATATATAGGAGAAACTTCAAATGAGGCAGGGTCTCACCATATATATGGTGAGCCACCCTAATTTAGGCATCTTTCAAATATATTTTACAATTTCTTGTTTCATACATGTAATAATAAATATTAACACAACATGTATAGTGAAATAAAATTATGAAAATATTATTATAATGGATGGAAATATTGATTTGAATTTCGATGCTATATTTTACAAAATTCATTTTTTTACAATGTACAGTTTATATTTTACAAAACTGTTACAGAGTTTTTACTAAATTCGCAGTGGCTTTTAAAATTTCAGAAAAGCTCTCACCTCATTTGAAAGGTCCCCTATAGGTCTTAACACCAAAGTAGAAAGAGCAGATGGAAGTTTTAAGACTTATATACTAGTTATGTAGGTGAGCACTCACATCGCAATCCTGAAAATCAATCTAATCACGCAGGAAATCAAATAGAAGAGGAAAGCAACAAACTTTTTTTCCCGAGAGCTCACCAATCGATCAGGATTTACAACAAGGGTGTGACCTCATCAACTCACTACTAGCTAGATTTTCGGACAATATATAATAGTAAGTCAGATAGGCGGAGCACAGGTTGAGTGAGGGCTGAAGTTCACCATTCACAAACAAATACATGGTACGAAAACAAAAGGGTGGAAGCACAATTTTTATCAAGGAGTAGTCAAATATATATGTATTATTTATGTATGAAAAATGAAAATAAAACCATTATTTTTTTCAAACGATTTTTTTAGATATAGTTATTATTTTTAATGGTGATTTCGAAAATTTGTAAAACTTATAAGTTAGACAAAAAACGTATAGGGATGCAAATGAATATTGTTGTCTCTGATCTCCTACTATATCTGTTTTCTATAGATTTTTATATCAGTTCTTTATCCAGTTTAAAGTGGATAGTGATATAGTTATCACCTTAATATATGTATATGTATATATGCTTTAATATATTGTTGTAGTCTTGTAGATTTAATTTTTTACTATACATAACATAATTTTATATCTTTTTATCATATTTATAATATTGTTATGAAATAATTACATTTTAACATATTTGTCTGCATTAATATAAAATAGATAAAGATATGATAACACCTTTATCTGGATCTGTAGATGAATTTTTGCGACCCCACGTACATAGAGGCATATACAATCCATTGGTAGATCAAATTTTTTAAAATAATGCTATTATTTTCTAACAATGATTTTTAAATTTTGATATACATAAAATTCAAGCATGCTCAAATCCATCCATAAGGTTGAATTATTAACTATAATGTTAAGATAACGAATTTGCAGTTAGGAAAGAGAACAAAATTTGTTATACTTTATTATGAGAGTGAGAAAAGAGGAGAGACGGAAATGGGCTCAAACTTCATTTCCTATCAAACTGTACTGAAATTATGATCTGGTAAAGGTTATGATCGAATTTTAGTTACAGTAAATATAATTAATCTTAAAGTACTGATTATTTTTTTATTAGAGTCAATATATTAATCTTAAAGAAGAAGTTTTAGTATTTAAGGAGGGGTCATTTTAAACCATTCAAATAATATCTAAAGTGAAGCAAATGTTAAGAAGCCTCCAAAAAGCCTTTACATCCCATGGTGAGGAGGACAAATGTTATTCTATGTAAGTAATAGATATATACGGCAATGAATTAGATGCATATTGAGTAATTCATGCAGTAATCTCTTGATTTTAATATATTTCTGACATGTTATTTTGGACTAATCTTGCAACTAAACTAACCATACATATGTCCTTATTTGTTAACATATTTTTAAAGATATTATGTGACATAATTGTCATATGTACTAGGGTCCATACTCAGGTGTAAGATTTATTTGTTGGAAAATTTGATGTGATTAAAAATAAATTTACAATCTGTCATAGCATTAGAAGACACAAAAGCAACCGCAGCGAAAAGGTAAATAATTGTATGTATAAGTATATGATGTTAGCTCCTAATATTAGGAATATTGAAATATACAAAGTTCATCAAAATACAATATAAAGCATGAACAAATATGTATAAAATCAGGTGATACTAAAACCTAATTTAGTATTACATAATCGTTTGGATAATATCATGCAAGATATTTCCAATCAAAAGTATTAGTTTGTCCTAATGATAGACATGCTTTAGTATTCTTCACTTACCCATGTAACATATATATGAAGAACTTTCCATTATAATTACATATATTTTGATCTTTCATTAAAATTTAAGAAATTATGTAAGCAAAATATTTAGGGATGCAAATGGATACAAAATATATCAGTATGTGATTCATCGTCGTATCCATTGACATCCATATTCATATACATTTTCAATTTTCAAAGACATAAAAGATATGGTTAATAATTAAAACTACAATCAGAACTATATTTTTGTATTCCAAAATGTTAATCTTATAAAAAATACATTAATTTATATTCATGTATCATTTTAAGGTGTAAAATAAGCTTTGAGAAAGAAAATTGTCATTTCTGTACATGATATTTTAAAATAATAAAATCAAATAATCTTGTATACATACATACACATATGTTTATATAGTAATATTAATTTGAATTAAATTTTGTTACGAACTATCATAACGTACATACTAAAAATATAAAGAAATCATAATGTACATTCTAGCTTTTCAAAAGTAGTTGCTCTAGAAGAAAAATCTAACCTACATTTTTCAAATGTTATAAATGATATTAATATTTTTTACTTTTCCATTTTTAAATGAATGCTACTTAATTCTATTAATTCTAAACTTAGATATCTAGAGGGAATGGGGAGAGAGAATGTGAATTGGTGGGGGGAAAGAGAAGGAAGGTGGAGTTAGAGAATTGGAGGGAGAGAGAGATGATCGCGAGGAGAGAGAGAGAAGTTGGAGAAAGAGAGTGAGTGGGTAGGGAGAGGGAAGTCATGAGGACTCCCATTGTAATTAAATTATCCATGTGTCCACCTAAGGGAGAGAGCCTGGAAAAACTCAACTATAGTGTGGGTTTTAGATATAGAGCCAGTTGTAAAAAGGGTGTGCCTCAAGCGGCTCGATCAAGATCGAGCGGCTCGAGGCGTGTATCTTTTTACAGCCAGCATCTGCGGTACTACAGAGGATTCGTACTCTTAGATCTGTGCTCTTAGCTATACTATCAGTAAAATAATGCATAGGTGGTATAAAAAGTGGGATATCCACGTGTCCTCATTAGTTTTGGACTTGTTGTTTTTGATGCTATTGTAATGGAATACTTGGAGTGGTTTAACTTAGGTCAACATGGAATGTAAGCATCTATATTAGTTAGGGTGAGACAGAGATAAATCGACACCTTGGTAAGGGATGCTTGCTTACGTGCTAGTTGCAAACGATCTTCAAGTTGTCATTGGAACGAAGAACATTTATTAAAAAAAGAAAGTGGGATGATCTAATGATTAAAGTTGGCCATCAATATCCTCTAGTTCCTTTCCCTTACTCTTAAATATGTAATGTGTGTTTTGAAAATTGAAATGGACTAGCCTGTTCGATCAGCAAACTGGAGACCGATCCAGTTAATCATATTTTTACCGATTCTATACTAAAGTCTTAATTTTGATCGAACCACCAGTTTAATCAATTAGTTCAAATATGGTTTAACCATTTTAAATCAAAATTAAACCATATTTAGTTCTGAATTTATTCAAAAATAACACTATTGGTGGGAGTTAAATCTGTGATCGTTAATTACCTACCTAAAACTTGATAGAATGAGTCATGCTGATGATCGGATGGTCAAAACCGCCACCGGCCGTTGCGGAGGCCGACAGTTGCGCGGCCGTCGCGGAGGCCCAAGTCTCATGGGAGACTATAACCACCGGGCGTAGGGGAGGGGTGGACGATGCGAGCACGTTCACGCCCTATAAATACCTCCTTCAGGAGGGGAATGGATCATCGACGGATCCAAAGTCGCTAACCAGGAGCCCCCTCCCTCTTCCACCTATCTCCTCTCACGTTCTCTCTCGAAGCAAAACAAGAAGGGAGACATACCTCATCCCCAAACTGGTATCAAAGCTAGGTTATCCCGCTACTCGCTATTTTCTGCTGAACATCGTGACATCGCCATCTGGAACTCCGAGGAGGCCGCCGCTGTTGCTCGCCCACCAAAGAAAACTCATACGAGGAACCCTAAACACAGATCAATAAAAAATGACAAGTAAGACTATTGCCATTGAGGTAGGGAAAATAGAGTACCTCAATGGTACTAATTATGAATTGTGGAGTAGATATATCTACTGATGAGTACATATTATACTGGTATAAAAGTATACAAAATACATAAAGAATTCCATTAATATCTGATACATACACCTCAAATATTACTTAAGCCAGATATTATCGATTCTGCAAATACAACAAGAAAATCACCTCTAGAAATGCATAATTAAATTAATGACCAAATTCTCTCTTCATCATCAAATACAATTACTCATTGAAATACTTTATCCAAGCAAATTGCTTGATCATTAAATCTAATTTGGCTCTATATAATTTGTTAGCAAGAAATGAAGAGGAAACATTGTGCAAAATTCACATTCTTTATTCCCTCTCCCTTTCCCATACAACACATGGCTCAAGAAGCATTTAAAACCCATGTTCCCCATGTTCCTTTTTCCCATGCACCTTTTCCCCATACAAAAATTAATTCTTCATGCATTCATGATGATATTTTATCTTTATTTGCATGGGATGTCTCCCTTTATTTGTAAGCATATTTCATCTATAAAAGGAGGCCTTCTTACCCCATTCTTAACTCACGCACCCTCTCCCTCTCCCCCATTTTCTTCTTTCTCATTTTTTCTCTCTTGTTTCCATCTCCCTCTCTCTCGTTTTTCTCATGCAGGCACAAAGATAACGCCAACAACGTCCAGCCGTTCTCCTCCCCGTGGTTTTCCTCCAGCCCGTAGCAGCCCGTGCGTCCACACGCATGGTCATCTCCTCCAGTTCGTAGCAGCCTGCACGGCTATCTCCTTCCGCGTTGCTGCGACGCATCTCCTCCTCGACGACCTTCTCTCTCCGGCACCATACTCGTGTGTGCAATCAGCCCACGTGTCTTCTCACACACTCCCATCTCCGCCATCATCGTCATCTTCACTCGGGAATCAAATAGAAAAGCATTTCTTTCCCATCTTATTTGTCGCATGAATTTTTATTATCTTGGTTAGTTGGTTTAAGTTGAATTTGAAGGAACAACTCTTTTTGTGTAAGCTATTGTCAACTCTATTTTTCTTGAAAATATATGCAATGCAAGTTTTTTCATCATTCTCTCTTGAAAGCTTCCAAGTAAATCTCATCTTCCCATATTAAATTGCAAATCAACACCCACTTCCTTACTTAGTTGCACTCATACCATCATTTGCTTACTCTAAGTTCTAAGAAGTATTTTCACCGTAGATCACATTCTGTTATAAATTTTCTTTCATCGAAATACATTTATAAATTGAATCAAGTTTTAAAGAAGAACAAAAAGAGTGAGTTTGCTTAGTCCCTGCGGATACGAACCTCTACTTGCACTATATAACTCATATTTTTCCAACATGCTTGTAGTTGTAATATTATTTGTTTGATTGCGGTTTTGCGTGGAACAACAACGACATGGTAAAAACAACTTTTTAAACCGCGTAAAATCGTATCAACATTTTGGCGCCGTTGCCGGGGACTTAAGCAACGCTTGCAATTTTTCTTAACTTCCAACTTGTTTTCAAGTATCTAATCCGTGCATTTTTTTGTTTGCTGTTTTGCAGGTACTTAGGCTTCAAAAAGAAAAAAATACTTGTCTTTTCATTTATTTTGCTTTAGCAAACTTGTAATTTGAAAAAAAATTTCCCTCCCCCCTTCTCGGAAAAGCTCGCCATCAAGAGGACAAAACATTACGGATTAGCGCCAGAAGTGCAGGCACTGTGAGCTTTTCTTTCTCTTAGGCATATTAGGTTTTTACTTCTCTTGCATTTGTTTGCGCATCAAATTAAACCGAAAAAGATTAAAAAAGAGTTCTTATTTGCATCATCTCTGTGGTCTTCTCCCTCTGCTCACCTAAAAAGATCACCAAAACGTGCTTTATCACGCTAAAAAGATAAGCTTGAAAGGCCACCGCAGTGGCCCGAGCAGAAAGCGGACCAATTCTAAATGCTTGTTTGATGCAAGTGTATGACACAAAAATCACGAGCACATAGAACCCTTGGATAGAGACAGAAATCCCTGGTGCTACGTGGGATTGCAGAGAGAGATCGTAACTCCTCGACGCGTTGGACACAGGTTCTTGTGGGAAGAAGCAGATCCTCGATCTGAGTACCACACCCTGGATCCCCCAGCCGGATTAGGACATCGATTTCTCACAATCTTCCACACTCACCTCATCCTTAAGGACTCTAATTTCTCTGAAAACTTTTGTTGAATCACTAAATTAAAATCGAAAAGATAACCGCTTCCGCGGTAATTTTTGTGTGAGTTGGTGAAACAACAAATTGCTTGGTGTTTGTGCTGTGTATGCTAGGTCGTAGATTTTTGAAAAATCCATTGGAACAATCTTTAGATTACGACCCTATCCGCCTCCTTCGACTGAGAAATCTGAAAATTCATCTAACCTAGGAGACATGGGAGCAGATAAACCGAACACCATGGACCTCATCTTCCAACAATTACAACTTTTGAGAGAAGAGAATGCGACAGTCCGACATAACATAGCTCCTCTCATCCAACCACCACCCATCAGCACACATTATTTCTCTGCAGCAGAGGACACAATCCATTGGGTCCAAAATCACACCCAACCCAAACAACTGATTGAGCCCTTATTAACACAACCAACCTCAGATGTAGATTTTGATGCTTTGACCCATGCCATTCAACAATTGGCTGCAACACAACAAAAGACCAATCAAGCCAATATACCAAATGAGAGACCCAACATACTTGGACAACCGTTCTTGGCCACTGCCAAGGCACATTTTGACTGTGAAGATGAGAAAGTGGAATTGAAAATCAATGATGAAAATATTCATGTGGATCATGTCACCCCTACTTCTGGTGACTCTGAAATTGAGGAATGTGGATGGATAGAGAATTGTGTTATTCTTGATGATTTTTCCCCCATCCATCTCAGCAAAGATCCTCTAGAGGTTAGTCTGAACACCTCACAACTCAATCATAAGGACATGTCTCATCTAGACTCTCCACTTGAAGCCCCACAATGTCCTCTCACTGATCGGGAAATTTTTGAATTAGATGAAGTCTGGGAAACACTAAATACTGATCTCAAATTAACTTCAGCCATGGGTATGCCAAAGATGAAGACATGTTTTGATGATACCATTGATCCTTCCTTAGATGATTTTGAAAATTATGAACCTCGGTGTATTAATGATATCGATTGGTCTGAAACAAAAGTTGAAATTGAGGATGACACTTATGTTGAATGGGAAGAAGAAAAAGAAGGAGCTATACCATTTGATGTTGATTCCCGATGTGATTTTTCAATTAAGGAAATTACAGATTTAGAGCTAAAATCTGAGGACATATCATACAATGAGTTGACGTCTTCATGCACCAAAACTCCCTTCCATCCAACACATGATGATATGCTGAAGATTTTTTGCGATGACTCGTTTAAAGATGAAATTTCCAATTCCATTACCCCCACCACAAGGAAAGAAGATCAAATCAATTCAGTCAATGACTATATGGATACATCTTCTACTACTGAGTCTGATCAGAGTGATTTTCAATTCTCTGATCCTTTTTGGGATGATACCGAGGAACTACTCAAAACAATCGAAAAAAATCATCCATTAGCCAATATTCCCCTGCTCCTGACCTCTGAATCTCCTAATTGTATGTCTTGGAAAGAATCATCTTTGTGGCTTAGGAAGAGAACTGAAATAAAATTCACAATAGATGCCACCGAGGATAGCCATGATGATTATTTGAGGGTAAATGATGATTTATCACAATATACAGAGGACCTCATGGAGGAATCAATTCTTGATCATGTAGAGCTCGACTTCAATACATCATATCTGGTCCATGATCCCTTCACCAGTCCACCCATTTCCCTCCCATCACATCAAATCCAAGATCAAACTGGTTCATCTCTCATTCATCAACCAATTAATGTCTTCACTGTATTAATGAGAGCACACATTTATCAAATTCATCAACCACACTCTCACATTTGGGTCAGGATATCCGTATCATATCAAAAGTTTCATTTGGGTTTTCTGAATACAGCTTATGCACTCACACGCAACACTGGATACTCTTGATAAGCTGAATCGTCGAGTTGGGACGTTAAACCAACAACATTTTGTGGGTCAACACCCATAGGTATCTTTTCCTTTCTTTGTATCCTTCTCTTTACTGCATTGCATTAGATAAGTATGGGGGTCCACCTCCACACTTCACAAAAAAAAACCAAAAATACTTTTCACAATCACTCACCCCTTCTGATCCTCCTATTACACTTTGTCTTCACCATGAGGGCATGGTTTCTGATAAGTATGGGGGGTGTCTGCATAGTTTTTCAAAATTGCATACTCTTTCAAAAAACTCTCTTTTACAAAAATTCCCCTAAAAATATTTTCAAAAGCAAGAAAACCAACAAAAATACATCCTTCCTAGTTTTATCCCATTTTGAGAAATCAAATCTTCACTGCATAAATCATAGACTGAGGTTGAGTTGACCCTAATCCACTTGACTTCATCAGAATTTCACTAGGCATGAGTTTTTAAGCTTTCTTCAGGTCCATATGGACTTTATTCTCTCAGTTCCACTAACTCTACTGGTGAATGAACTTCTGTATCTAACTAGATCACTTGAGAAACTAGTAGCACTCTTAAACTCTTCAGTGGATATTAAGCAACTGCACACAGCACTTAGCTCGATTGAGTTTATTTTACGAGATACAATTACAATCTAGTTGAGGTGAGGAGTTGTCCTCTTGGTTGTGCCAATGCCTGAACCTTATCTATAGTCAGTGAAGGAACCTGACTCAGGAGCAACATGATCTCTCTAGTCTAAGTGTGTCAGCAATTAAGCCAGTATCGTGCCTCCAAAGTCAATATTTAGCCGATACTACCTTTTTGATGCCAAACCCAAAACAAAAACACCACAAAAGGCATATCTCAATACAAAATGCCAAAAACCACCAATCATGCAAAGATGTGCGAAGCAAAAGCAAGGAAAGAAGACCACCAAATAACCCTCCTCCACCAAAAAGCTGTGGTAGCAGCCCAATGATGCTACCTAAATTTTTAAAAGAGGCCCAAAGAGGCCCAGGGTTATGCTCTGCAAAAGGAAAAGAATGAGAGCAACGGACCAAAGCGGTCTACGGAAAACCCCGAAATTAAGTCCCATTCTCCAATAAACTATGACCTATTTTTTTATGCTGACATATTTGGGTGAAAGGAGATTATGCCTGAATCTAGGTGAGGACTGAGGCTATTTGTATAGGGAATCATTCGGTACCTTGATAGATTGTGTTGTTAGCTCGTTCTCTTGACTCACGAAAGCTAAAACTATCACTAACACTGTTTATATCCACTCAAGGTCAAAGAGAATACCTGTTTCTTAGGGATGAGCTGACCTGATCGACCTTCTGAAACCATGTTTGATTTTATTGGAACTGAGAGGCTGTTGAAACTATAAAACTTGAGTCAAGTAGACGATTCAAACAAATCATTAATCCATGGGTCAACTCTACTGAAGTCCGTGTATTCGTGTGGTTAGGATCTGAAAACTCGAGACTTTGTGGGTATGTCTGCTGCAAACCCTCACCAGATTTATCTTGGCTAGTCTCCCTATCCTTCATTATTTCTTATCTTATTCTTGCTCGGGACTAGCAAGATTTAAGTATGGGGGTGTGATGAGTACATATTATACTGGTATAAAAGTATACAAAATACATAAAGAATTCCATTAATATCTGATACATACACCTCAAATATTACTTAAGCCAGATATTATCGATTCTGCAAATACAACAAGAAAATCACCTCTAGAAATGCATAATTAAATTAATGACCAAATTCTCTCTTCATCATCAAATACAATTACTCATTGAAATACTTTATCCAAGCAAATTGCTTGATCATTAAATCTAATTTGGCTCTATATAATTTGTTAGCAAGAAATGAAGAGGAAACATTGTGCAAAATTCACATTCTTTATTCCCTCTCCCTTTCCCATACAACACATGGCTCAAGAAGCATTTAAAACCCATGTTCCCCATGTTCCTTTTTCCCATGCACCTTTTCCCCATACAAAAATTAATTCTTCATGCATTCATGATGATATTTTATCTTTATTTGCATGGGATATCTCCCTTTATTTGTAAGCATATTTCATCTATAAAACGAGGCCTTCTTACCCCATTCTTAACTCACGCACCCTCTCCCTCTCCCCCATTTTCTTCTTTCTCATTTTTTCTCTCTTGTTTCCATCTCCCTCTCTCTCGTTTTTCTCATGCAGGCACAAAGATAACGCCAACAACGTCCAACCGTTCTCCTCCCCGTGGTTTTCCTCCAGCCCGTAGCAGCCCGTGCGTCCACACGCATGGTCATCTCCTCCAGTTCGTAGCAGCCTGCACGGCTATCTCCTTCCGCGCTGCTGCGACGCATCTCCTCCTCGACGACCTTCTCTCTCCGGCACCATACTCGTGTGTGCAATCAGCCCAAGTGTCTTCCCACACACTCCCATCTCCGCCATCATCGTCATCTTCACTCGGGAATCAAATAGAGAAGCATTTCTTTCCCATCTTATTTGTCGCATGAATTTTTATTATCTTGGTTAGTTGGTTTAAGTTAAATTTGAAGGAACAACTCTTTTTGTGTAAGCTATTGTCAACTCTATTTTTCTTAAAAATATATGCAATGCAAGTTTTTTCATCATTCTCTCTTGAAAGCTTCCAAGTAAATCTCATCTTCCCATATTAAATTGCAAATCAACCCCCACTTCCTTACTTAGTTGCACTCATACCATCATTTGCTTACTCTAAGTTCTAAGAAGTATTTTCACCGTAGATCACATTCTGTTATAAATTTTCTTTCATCGAAATACATTTATAAATTGAATCAAGTTTTAAAGAAGAACAAAAATAGTGAGTTTGCTTAGTCCCTGCGGATACGAACCTCTACTTGCACTATATAACTCATATTTTTCCAACATGCTTGTAGTTGTAATATTATTTGTTTGATTGCGGTTTTGCGTGGAACAACAACGACATGGTAAAAACAACTTTTTAAACCGCGTAAAATCGTATCAACATCTACTTTGTCCTGCTACACGATAGCATACACTCCATAATAGAAAAACCCGACCCTACATTATCTGAGAATCCAACTGTGGAAGATATTAGGTCTCGCGAACAGTGGGAGAAAACAGAGAATAGGGATAGAAGTTTTATGTTGACCCATATGGTGTTGAATCTGATTCGGGTCTTCGAGACCTGTAAATTGACGTATGAGCTCTGTACTTCGGTTAAGGAGAAATATCACTCCAAATCGAAAGTGAACGTCCAGCTTCTTCTACACAAGTACAACTCGTGTAGAATGAAAGAATCTGAAAGCATCCTCGAGCACGTGAACAAGATGATCGTGATGGTCAAAGATCGGGCAGTTGTTGAATGCGTAATTCCGGAAAGGATGTGGATAGCAACCATCTTAGGAAGTCTCATGTCGTCATTCAACATGGTTGCTTTATCCTTGAGGATGAACGACAATATAAAGAGTGTGACGGACCTACCTGCACAACTGACGATTGAACAAGACCTCTCAAAGCAAAGATCGAAAGTAGAGATCTTTGAGGTTGAGGAGGAGGAAGAAGAAGCTAATGTGATACACACAGAGAAAAGGCTAGGCCCGTCCAAGGCAAATTTCAAGAGAAAGAGTAGGAAATACCCACGTGGCTCTTGCTACGGTTGCGGTAAATATGGCCATTTCAAGGTCAATTGCCCCAACAAGAAGAAGTCAGGAAATTCTAAATTGTATGAAAATAAAGGCAAGAAGAAAATGAAATTCGCGGTTGTTGTAGAATGCAACTCCGTCGTCACGAACAGTGACGGATGGTGGATCAACTTTGGAGCAGCCAGACACATCACCAA
Organism: Ottelia alismoides; assembly: GCA_037367405.1. NCBI lineage: Eukaryota > Viridiplantae > Streptophyta > Magnoliopsida > Alismatales > Hydrocharitaceae > Ottelia > Ottelia alismoides. The sequence continues at coordinate 120,469 of JAZKJV010000030.1, forward strand.
GACGAAGGAAGGCCTGATGGACTTCAAGGAGCTAAACAAAGGAGAACAGAGGATCTTCATGGAGAACAACACCTACCTGGATGTGGAAGGTGTTGGGACATACAGACTTGACCTGGGGGATAGCATTATGATACTGCATAATGTACTATATGCCTCAGGGATACGTCGGAACCTGATCTCTGTCCCAGTGATACTCAAGAAGGATTTCGAAGTCCATTTTTATAATAAACATGTATCTATAGGAAAGAATAAGAAGGTCTATGCGATGGAAAAGTTTGTGCCCGAGCATGATCTATTTTGTCTTCCTGTAAAAAACTCTAGTGAAATAATGAATGTCTCTTCTAAGTATTCCTTGTGTTGTTTGTCTGACTATGACTTGTGGTACATGAGACTTGGTCATCTAGGAAATTCTAAGATGGATCAAATGATTAAGACAAATCTATTGCCTAAGATCACAAGTGCAAGGATGCCCTGTGAATACTGTTTGACTGGTAAAATGACGAGAAGACCCTTCTCAACCGGAATTCGGTCAACAGAGTTACTAGGTTTGATTCATTCGGAAATATGTGGACCACTGAGCGTCAGTACACATAGAAATAATGATTACTTTATAGCATTCATTGATGATTACTCAAAGTTCTTCTATGTCTATCTCTTAGGAAGAAAGTCGGAAGCACTTGAAACATTTAAGAGATATAAGACGGAAATGGAGACAAGATTGGGAAAAACAATCAAGACTCTTAGGACAGATAGAGGTGGGAAATATACCTCAAAGGAGTTTGAGGATTAGTGTATTCAAACAAGCATTCATAGACAGACTACAATGCCCTATACACCACAGTAGAATGGTGTAGCAGAAAGAAAGAATGGAACTTTGATTAATGTAGTAAGGTGTATGCTTTCACACTCAGGACTCTCCAAGAAATTCTGAGGAGAGGCAATGTTGACTGCGAACTATATACAGAATAGGATTCCCATCAAGTCCGTAGAATCAACGCCATATGAAATATGAAATGGCAGAAAACCCGAGTTGGGCCATCTCCGGAAATGAGGATGTGTAGCACATGTTCTGGTACCGAGTCAGCTTATAGACAAGCTAGACTTCAAGACATTAGTGCAAGTTCATTGGATATAGTGAGAATTCTAAAGGATGTAGGTTCTTCCATGAAACTAAAGGTCTGATCGAAAGTCGTGATGCTACTTTCCTTGAAATTCATCAAGAAAAGGAGCATGAAGTAGAGGAATCAGATCCTCTGATTGTCGTACAGGACAATGAAGACGACTTGAGCATTAGACAAGAACTTGAGGATGATATCGATTATCCAAATGTAGAGAACGAACCTATGGAACATGATGATCCTTTAGAGGAAGTGTGTGGATCCACACAAAACACGAGTATAATCGATAATAAGAGACTCAGAACACAGCACGCATGGATGGAAGATTACCATTTCTATGGATGCGAGGCGTCGTGTTACATTGTGGATGACGATGTCACAGATGGTACAGATCACATATCCTTTGATGAAGCTATGGCTTAGTTTGAGTCGGAATCATGGTTGGCCGCCGTGACGGATGAATTGGACTCAATCGAAGAAACAATGTATGGGAGTTATGTGATTTGCCAGAAGGTAGGCGATCTATAGGATGTAAGTGGGTATTCAAGAATAAGTACCAAGTCCATGGTACTATTAACAAATACAAAGCGAGATTAGTTGCTAAGGGTTATACTCAGCAAGCTAGAATAGATTTCTAGGAAACCTACTCTCCAGTGGCTAAGTTTGCATCTATTCGGATGATCTTAGCCATAGTCGCACATATGGATTTGGAATTATTCCAAATGGATGTGAAGACAACCTTCCTTAATGGAGAATTAAAGGAGGAGATTTATATGCGACAACCTGATGGATCTCAGGTTGAAGGCCAGGATAAAAAGATTTACAAGTTAAGAAAGTCATTATTATATAGCTTGAAGCAGTCTTCACGGCAATGATATCTCAAATTTCATGAGAAAATTATCCAATTTGGATTGTTTCAAATAAATTGGATAATTGTGTATATATCATGAAGAGTGGGAGCAGGTTTGCAATCATGTCATTGTATGTGGATGACAATCTGCTTGCAGGTAATGATATACAAATGCTCAATGAAATCAAGTAGAAATTGAGAAATGAATTTGAGATGAAGGATATGGGTGAAGCATCCTATGTTCTTGGAATTCAAATAACAAGAGATAGGGACTCAAGGACATTAAGCCTTAGTTAGGAAAGATATTTGCATACTATATTAAGGAGATTTGGAATGCAGAATAGCACTCCAGCTCCAATACCACTTGTGGTGGGAAAGAGACTCCGCAAGATTCAGTGTCCCGAAAAGGGGCAGAGACCTTTAATGTACCATATGCACAAGCGGTTGGGAGTCTAATGTATGCAATGATGTGTACTTGACATGACTTAGCTTATCTAGTAAGCTTAGTCAGTAGATATCAAAACAATTCCGGTCCAGCACATTAGGAAGCTGTAAAGAGAGTTCTTCGATATCTGAAAGGGATGATACATCTGCAACTTGTGTATCAAGCAGAATCGCTTGAAGTGATAGGATACTCCGATGTCGATTTCGAAGGGGATGTGGATGATAGAAAATCCACATTAGGTTACCCATTCATGTTTGGTGGTGCAGCCGTTTCTTGGGGTAGAAAGAAATCAGGATGTGTATCTCGACATACACAGAAGGATGAGTACATTGCATGTAGCATAGCCACCACTCATGTTGTGTGGATCAGCCGTTTTCTAGAGAATCTAAGCCTCGAATTGGTCAAATGGCCAATTGAAATATATTATGACAATCAAGCTGCGATAAGCTTGATTAATAGTAGGGCTAATAGTTCTAAAGGAAAACATATTGAGATCCAATATCACTATATACAAGATATAGTGGCGAAGGAAGAAATCACGATAACCTACATACCTACCAGCGACATGTTGGCTGATTACCTAACCAAGGGAATAGCAACAGGAACATATATTAAACATGTTGGTTTAATGGGACTCAGGAATGCATGAGTCACAGAAGAGGTTCTCATGAATAATAAATCTCAATGTAGACATCTTTATACACTACACGAATAGTGGGAGTGTAAAGGTTTTGACCACTACGGTCAAGTGGGAGATGATAGAACGAGTCGTGTGGATGACCGGATGGTCAAAACCGCCACCGGCCGTTGTGGAGGTCGGCAGTTGCGCGGCCGTCGGGGAGGCCTGAGTTTCATGGGAGACTATAACTACCGGGCGTGGGGGAGGGGGCGGACGACGCGAACACGTTCATGCCCTATAAATACCTCCTTTAGGAGTGGAATGGATCATCGACGGATCCAAACTCGTCAACCGGGAGCCCCCTCCATCTTCGACCTATCTCCTCTCACGTTCTCTCTCAAAGCAAAACAAGAAGGGCGACGTACCTCATCCCCAAACTTCTAACCAAGTACTCTACTCTAGCACAACTATTTGAATGTGAATGATTTTAAATATAATTAAACTACTATTACTTTATAAAAAATATATATGTATTACATTTGATGGTGCATATGAAAAAATATTTTATGTGTAACGTAAATTATATACATTGTTTATGTGCTATATTTCTATTTCAATTATATTTGATTGTATATTTTATATATTTTTTTATTCATTTGGTTTGATGAACCAACAACCACTTTTTCTTCAAGCGGTTTGATTTTCAAATAATGACAAGATCATCGTCTAACTAAATAGATTTGGTTGAATGTCTCAATCCAATCTAACTATTTCCGTAATGTTTCCGATTCGATTTAAAAACATTGGTGCAAGGACGAAGAGAGCACTCAGAGTTGAAATGGAAGTATAATTAATTTAACAAATATTATGATTACCCTCGGTTCGTGTTCCAATACACGAGATCTATGACCACATAATGTGGATTTTGTGATAGTTTAGTTAATTAGGTAAACCTCATCATAGGTGAGACTCGGAGGTAGTTCATGGCATATGGATTGGGTCCTCTTGATCTGTTCTACACTAATCGGGTCAAAAAATCTTTACATAAATCCGTTTAACAGACCTGCAGATTGTAAAAATTCACGATATAAATCAACAAAATGGTACTTAAAAAACTAAATTGAGTGACATCAATTAGTGAATGTAACTTCGTTTACCCTTAAAATTGATCATTATACGTGAGACTTTGAATATCCATTAATAATGTTTTCATGTTTAAATAAGTAAATAATGAGAGAAAATTTATTTATCCCAGATACTTGTTTGGTGAAAGGGAGCGGATTGTCTGTTGTAATACAACAGGTGTTGCATTATAGGGGACCGTCCGATAGGGTTCGGACGGCCCTCCTAAAGGGTCGGGGATAGTTGGCCCCTTATGAGGGTCATCCAATCCCCATCGAACGGTCCCTTGTGATACAACACCTGCTGTATTACAACATACGATCCTCTGACTTAGTGAAAACACTGGAAATGTTAACATGCGACGAAATTAGTTTAGATTTATGCACATAATTGATGGAAAAGTTCTCTATATTGCATGCAATCTCAACCTGCAGTGCCACGAAATATCCATATATACCCAAAACATACCAATTAAAGGAACTCCAAACTATCAAATATGTAATGTACTTCCCCTCACATGGCAGATAAAATCCAAGCGGGTATCAACCTCGCGGTTGACTTCGAAGGAATGATTTTTTTGGCACAACCTACAAAGCTATGAAATATCCATATATACCCAAAGCATTGTAGGTTGAGCTTGCATGCAATGCAAAATAGTTGGCACATTTGTAAACCTCTTAAGCGGGAGAGGAATTCTCGATTATAAATGCACCTTCAATTGGTGTGTCCCTTAGGATTCCAAAACCGCGGCTAAAAACGAGTCGTTGCAAGGAGTCGAATTAACATTGCAATCGAATTCAAAATAATCCGTATGATTAATTTAATCGACCTGAGAAATGAAATCCACAGCAAAAGTATCAAGATCCGAGATCCGAATTGACTCTCCCGAGCCTGAGTCGGAAACTGAGCGGAGCGAAATGCGCGCGCGCATGTGTTCCTCCATTCATCCTCTCTACTATTACTACAAGAACTTGGGTGTGAACTCATATATAAGCCCACCAAAAGTTTAGAAACACTAGATGTGGTACTAAACTTCTATCAAAACTACTACTTGTTTCAAAATTGGGAATTCTCAACTTTTCCTCCATTGCAATTTAGTTTCTCAATTAAAACCAAATTAAATTCCAATGTAATGGCATAGATTTACCAAACTAAAACCTAATTGCATTTATTCTAAATACAACAATCCCTCACGAATTCATCAATATGAAAAAGAGATTCAAAGAGAGTTAAAAGACATCTTTCGACTGTCACACTTTGCTTTCAGTAAAGGTACCTTCCGGTTTGAACCTCTACCTGAGTTTACTACTTTCACTTTAACATGAACTAAGTGAACCATGTCTTCAACTTCAAAACTTAGTGTTAAAGTATATGGTAGAAACAACAAAGTGTTGTTCTTGGTACAATATTCAGGGTTAGTGCTCTTAAAGGCCATGCACCCTTATCATGTTTCATGAGTGTGTTCAAGAAAGACCCTCTTCCTTTAACTGTGGCCTACAATAACACTCACATATGTGGCGTTCTCCAAGGATGCACTGCTAACATCCTGCCCACAGGCTTGAACCCATTTAGAGCCTACGCTCTTCTTTATATAGCACTTTGGCTTTCAGGCATACGACACTCATGCCTAAGCATTAGAATTAAGAGTGTCAACCAGTTCTCCAAACAACTTGTTATTACCACATTGAACCTACTTTGTGGGTTCTCCATTCAGATAGATTGGGTTGCTACTGTAGAGGAACTCTCAATGGGTCTCAATCTCATCCCAAGCCTAAACTTTAGGACTAACGATCTATCAAGTCCCTTAGTCAACGGATCTATCGTATTGACTTTGGATCTAACAAAATCCACAGCCACAACCCTTGAGAAACTAAATCTCTTAACATCTTAGTCTGATTTGAATGTGTCTTCTTGTTTTTTGATTGAACTTTGAACTCTTGATCTTGACAATTGTTGTTATATTGTTACAATGTACCGAGATCGCGGGAATTTACTGAAATACAATGGGAATTTCAGAAAGAAATTCCCTTAGCCATTCAGCCTTAATTCTAATGGTGTCAAAAGCACATAGCTCGGCCTCAAAGGTAGACCGAGCTAGAATGGTCTGCTTCACAAACCTCCAGAAGACTACACCACCTACAAGAGTAAAGACATACCCACACCATTGCTTCCAGAATACTCCATTTTCCCTATCCAGCTTGCATCACTATATCCTTCTAGTATAGATGGATGTCTACCATAATGTAAACTTAGGAAAGTAGTTTCCTTCAAGTACTTCAGTACTCGATCTAGAGCCTCCTAGGGAGTACAGTCAGGACAACTAGTGTATCTACTCATCTCTACAACTGAGAATGAAATATCGGATCTTGTGCAATTCACAAGATACATTAAGCTTCCAATCACTTGTAAATACCTTAACTGAGCTACAAGTATGATGGAGAGATTTCGATAGAGGATCCTAACACCTGTTCTTGGAGGGCATGTGGTGCCCGACAAGTCAGGTCTGGCAATCGCTGATTCGGTTGCTCTCACAGTACTTGGATCGTATCTCAATCAGCATAAAAAAATAAACATCCAATATGGAAATGTGCGGGGTAAAATTTATTATACCATGCAAATATTGTGTATAGAGAATAGGTGTAGGGGTCGAACCATTGAGAGTTACAGGGATATGCAAATAATTATTGTTTACAAAGAATAAATAACAACTATTTTTTATGCTTTTCGGGTTTTTTATTTTTTTGTGAGTTTTAATTATATTTAATTTTTTATGGCTTTTTATTTTTATATATTTTTTATATTTGTAATTCTACAATATTTATTTGATTTTTATATTTTCTGATTTTTAATTCCTTTTCCTTTTTAATATATAATATGTATATAAATGTGCATATATATTAATATGTAGAATATAATAACTATATATGATATAGATATATGATAAATATACAAAATTTAGAAAATATATACATGTATAGTCCTTTTTATTTTTTTAAAGGTATTAAATATATTTATAGGTATTTATAAGTATATAATTATATATATATATAGTAGATATATGCTTTTCTATTTATAAATATAGCTAAAAATATTCGAAAAGAGTAAAATAAAATATTTTTATATTTTTTATATTTTTCTCTATTTTTAGGAATTTTTTACTGATTTTTTTTGCTAATTTTTAGGTATTTTTGAAGTCCAAAATACTCCAAAATAGGGAGTAATTAAATATGTTGAATTGTTTTGAGATTTAAAAATATAAAATGGGGTTAAAATTTCTCAAAATTAATTTTAATAAGTAATAATATATACAAATAGATAGAAGAAAACTATTTTTTGGATTTTATAAGATATTTTCTAATTTTTTGAGGTTAGGAGCATTTTTTTATTTTGTAAGGTTTTCTTTTGTTATTTTTTTGTGATTGTTGGTCTGCATCTATATTATACACTATATATATCTTTGGAATTTTCAGAAGTGTTTTTCTAATTTTGTTGTATTTTTATATCTAAATAGGGAATAAATAACTCTGTTCGATTTTTAATAAATGGAAAATAATAAGTTCTAAATAAAATGCATGGCGTAAATAAACACAATATTCCACATTTAATGCAATTTTCCATGAATTTACACGCACCAGAGCTATTTAATCCAATATGAAAAGCATAAAATTAATTATGCATGCCTAGTAGGGGTATAAAATATAAAGCAGAGAGTGTACATACAAAATATCCCAAAATTTTGAACTTATATTAAAAAATTTATCTACTAGAACCAAATAAAAGAACCTGGAGGGGATTTGGTGCAAATTTTCAACTCTCGTGGGGCACCACGTGCGCTGACCTGACAGTGGACCTGTGTGCAATTTCTAAGACAAGCAGAGGCCCAAGTACAATTTTTACAGAAAATATATAATGTAAATAAATATTTAAATGACTACTTATTAAACTTCAAAAAGAACAGGGGCTTCTCAATAAAGTATCCCTTCAAAAGAATGTGATCGGAAATACGTGAGCACTCCATGAGGCATATCTAGCGGCTCGGGTGGCAAACTACTTCGTTTAATTTCGATGGCCCAGATTAGAACTAGGTCGCGCCTCTGATTGGACGGTAGGGGATGGACCTGGAAGAACACCTGAAGAACAGGTGTCCGTTGAGCTTTGATCATGCTAATCTCCTCCGTCCGATCTTCTCCTTCACAGCTGAGCAGCTCCACAACTTCCGGGGAGCTTTGTGCTTATGCAGATACCCTCAATAGTGTCTAGGGATGTAGGAAGAGCCCTGGAGCTAACGTCCTATGGAACTCTTGTGGGATGTTGCTCCAGGTAGTGTTCCCGTTCGCAGACCTGCACCAAAACTTTAAGGGGGTTGATGGCTATCTCCTCGACCCTCTATTGAAGCTGAAAGTGCACGGGGGTGATGGGACTCCGATGAGGGTGGCGGCAGAGGAGTTCAGTGACATGGATCCATCTAAGAATCTAGATGGAAACAGAGGGGTTTTGCATAGAATCAAAGGGGCAAGGAGAGGGCGGTGAAAGGGGAACAAAACAAGGGTAGATCATGGTGGATTTGGTGCAGGAGCTTAAGGCTCGGACAATTTTGATTCCTAAAATTACACTAATCTACAGACAAACTAATGAAATTAAAACTAAATCTAAGTTACTAGAATGAAATGCAAGGAAAAGACGCTAAGCTAGCATCTCAACGAGCTTGGGAGCTCGAAGCAGGAAGATGCCGTCGGAGGTGGTCCGGTCAACACCAAGATCTGGTCCTCCATCGCTTTCTCCACACCAAGAAGGTCCGGAAGTGGTCTTGACAAGTGGGATCAAGAGAAAAAAGAAGGTAAGAGGGGGTATTTATAGGGATGACTTCCGATCAAAAAGGTGGAGCGATGGAGTGTAGCTCGAATGGGGTAGGTGAGGATGAGAGTATGGGCGAGGATCAGGGATGGAAGGGCTACATAATGGTGGGTTGCTCGATGGAAATGTGGAAGAGGGGAAGGCATGGGAAAATGGAGAATAAGGGGGCTCCACGTGTTCTGACAAAGAAGGAGACGAGGGTCGGACAGTTGACTAGGCGATCAGCAGTTCACACCCCTTGGTTTGTCCAAGTGGACCAACTAACAAAAAGATTGTAAAAAATGCTTTGTTTGTATTAAAAATAGAAAATTATTTATTTGATTTTTAGTCAAAAAAATAAAAAATACTTATAATTTTATGTAGTATTTATTTATGATTTTTTATTTTTACAAGGTAATTTGTAACATGTTAATATTACATGTATATAGGTAAATACACTTGTATTTTATGTATTTTAATTTTATTTTATATTTTATTATTATTTACGGGTATTGTATTTTATATATTTATAACTTATTTAAATTCATATTTAGGTATTTTGATATATTTTTGTGAGTTTATTCATGTACTTAAAAAATTATGAATATATACGTTATAGATGTATTATACGTATAGTTTACTTAAATATTACATAGCTTTATTTATTTTTATATATTTTAATGGTTTTATTATGATTTCATTATGTATATATATTTTAAATAGTATTTATAATTTCATAAAAATATTAAAAACTTAAAAATATAAAGAATGAATATATTGAATATTGTATACATGTATATTGCACAATGAGGGCTCAAAACCTAACTTTTGCATCTTAACTCTAAATTGAATGAAACCACATTCATAAAATAGATAATTTAATTTTATGAACAATAGAAGCGAGTTTGTTGAATTTTGAATTGTATGAAAAAGATACAAGTCTGCAAAGTTTTCTTTGCGAATTTTTTGTGTATCCCAAGCACGCTGTGCATTATTTTTTAGTGAAATAAATTTTGTATTTTTCTTTGTATTTTTATATACAATATTGATATTCAAAGTTTATTGATTTGATGTATAAAAATAAGAAAAATAAAATTTAAGCCAAAATATAACTATTGGCCTATAAAACTAGGGTTTCTGTATTGTGTTCCATGTACAATTGATCGCCCTATCTCCCCATACTTAATTCCTTGTTGACCAAGTCAGCATGATGATCGGGTATCGAGAGCTATGGTCATTTAGTGTCTTTAACACTTCATTATTTTTATTTTATTTTCTTTATTCTTTTATTTTATTAATAAATACGACATTTTAAAGTATTTTGTACAAATGGTTTATGTGATTTATTGAGTGTTTATTTTCACAAATTAATGATATATACATGCATTTAATTAGGGATTTAAGGCCAAAATGAAAGAATAAAGGTGTTGAAATGGAGATTCATCACCACATATATTTGCTTTTGCTAGTCCCTAGCAAACACTTATGTAATAAATGCAGAAAAATGAAATTAAGAAAAGAAAAAGAAATAACCTGAAAGATTTTTTTACTTTTTAACTTGTCTTATTTAAAATCAAAGTAAGGATCTTAGTTAAGACCTTTGGATTCTTGGTTTGTTCGGAACAACGTTGAGGTTAGGAAGTGCGGCATAACATCTCTTAGGTTCCATAATCCTATCATTCAGTTCCATTCAAAGTCTGGTAAGAACCCTCCTCTCAGTCGCATACTCTCACAACCTTGAAATGATAGAAACATATGTGTGAATTTTTCAGCTCTTCCTCTCAATTGCATACTTTCGCAAAAATGTATTTTATGTATTTTCTGGATTTTATGTGGTTTTATATGAATTTCTATGTGTTTTTAGTTGTATTTTTTTGTTTTTATAAGGAATATAAAGGTGAATTTTATATAGAAATTAAAACAAATGAAAACAAGTAACCACATATTTTTTCAAAAATTTCAAACAAATACTGCAAACATGGATAAATCAGGGTGTTCTTTATTTATTAAAGATAAGAAAACTGATAAAATTTTGAAAAAAAATTGCAGTTAATAGATATACTTAATATGAGCTTATATGAATTATTAGGGAATTGATGAAGGTAATTTGCTATTTATTAAGCAAGATTAATAATTAAAATTAAAAATTGATGTACATGGGTATTTATAAGACTAGGCAAACAACACAGGAGAGGGGGAAACTATAAAGTTTTCCCAAAAGAGGTGTGTTGATGCACGTGAGTTGCATTGACACGGATCTCGAGGGAATAAATTTATTTATAGGGACCAAACAATAACAGAAATGCTTAGGATTTATAATGCAAAATACCAGCAAATCACGTGCCTAGCACGTTTATACAAATAAATAGGACCAAAGTGCAAATAAAAAGAAACATAAGGTAAATAATGTAATTATTCAAGCAAGAATATAGTGACACATGTCTAAACGAGACTTAGTTACAAATCGACAAAAATGCAGAGGTAAAAGTGCAAATGCTTCATCGTTCCACATGGTTAAATGGACGGTTGGATCTGGATTTGATGTTTTGATCCGACGGTTCAGCTTTGGGCGCACACAGACGATCTGGATCTGATTGGAGGCTTCGATCTGATGGTTGAAAATTGGGGGCGCTTGGACAGTCAAGATCGAAACTGGGCGAGATGTGCTTGATCTGACGGTCCTCGACATGGCTCGAAGGACAGTGGCGAAGGTCTGGCAAAGTAAGTTTTGATCGATCAGATCTCAACCGATCTCAACTCGATTTGCCTGTTGATGGCTTCTGCTTGCTCCTACAACTCTCCTCCGGTGATCTGATGTGCCACTGAAGTCCGACGGTGGTCCGATCAAGATATAGAGCTCATGAAGGTCCGCGGGTGAAAACATGGCTCTACGTCTTGATCTACATCTCCAAATAGATCCTAAGCTCATGCAAGTTATTCTAATGCTAGGAGCTAAGACTCCGACCAAATTATTAGGACACAACACAATGAAACAATGGAATGGATGGGGACTCTGGTGCAAGTGATCGGAATAGGAGTCGGACTCCATATCTAACATGATGTGGACATGTTCATACTGTGAAAGAAGATGGAGAAGGTGTGACAGATGTAATGCGCGAGTCGATTTGTGAATTCGATGATCGGAGATCCCCGATCTTGAAGATCGGAGCTTGGGTATGGAAATTTGATCTAGGCTAATTACTTAAACTAAAAGCGAATTGAGAAGGAGAAATTGAAACTAATGTTACCTAGAGCTACCTACGGGTGGAAGAAGAAGGTCGTAGCCTCGATTTGATGCAGAATACGAAGAAGTGTGGCCATCCTACGGCGAGCTCCGACGATAAATGTGGATCACGTCTCCCAGTCACTCTCACACGCTCCCAACCATGGGAAAGGATTGCTATCACCTCACCTCTGTTACAAGAATTGGCCTCAGGTGAATGAATTGTAGAAAACAAATCAGAAGAGGAATTTGGATCGAAGGGGGTATAAATAACATCATCTCCAGGTGAAATTTGAAAAGAGGGCACGCACGAATCGAGGTAGATTATTTGGAAAGGATGATCGGGCGAGTGAAATCGTTATTCGAGCTACCAAATCCACGAAGGAAGTGGATGCTGAAGATGAATAGATCGAAAGGTAAAATGGACAGAAGAAGCACCGACGAGCGAAGTAAATGGGTGGGCTGGAAGGCAGACAGTTTTCCCGGGTCCAACCAATGAGGATACGACCTGTTAGAAGACAAACAGACAAGGGCAAAATACCAAGAAGAAGCGTAAATAAATTATAAATAAATTAATACATAGATTTAAATAAATAAAAAATGTTAAGAATTGAATAAAGTTAATTTATGTGATTTTTAATAATTTAAATACATGAAATAAATAGGTCAAAATAAATAATTACTCTTATTCATAGGTATTTTTAACTATATTTACAACACATTGATTTTTAATCAATTATTTTTACAAATAATTACATAATTTATTATTTTATTTCTTTACGATATTTTACAAGGATTTTATTCATATTTTTATTTTATTTTTATGAAATAAATAATTAGGTTAGTAAAATAGGTATATCTACAATATACATAGTGGTATATACACAATATGTACAATAATTTATTATTTTTTTATATTTTGAATTTTGTAATTTTTATTTTGTTTTTTGTTGAATAAAATATAATATTTATAAATATTTAAAAATACAATATGAACAAGTACATAATATATATATTCACATAAGCTATGGTATAAGCACAATGTACAATACACTCCAAAAAGGCACATATTGCATCTTAACTCCAATTTTAGGAAACGCTATTATTTTGAAGCTTATTTTATTTAGAGTACAATAAAAGTGAGTTTTCTTTATTTTGAGTTTTTGTGGAGAAGATATGGGTCTGTGAAGTTTGGCTTTACGACTTTTTCAAAGTGGCATTATTTACACAATATACAATGAATCTTCTTGCAATTATTTTTAATATGTACATCTTGTTTTTATGTACAAGTTTCAAGAAGAAAATATTTTTATTTGGAATGAATTGAATGATAAATAAAATAGAATAAGAACTATATACAAAATAATGTTGTATATATGTATTGATGATGCATAATGAATAGAATTGAATTTTCTTTATTTTTTCAAGAGGCTTTATCTGTCGCTACTTTATTCCTTGTCGATCAGGTCAAGTCTTGACCTTCTCTCAGGATAAGAGTCATCATATATTTATTCCATATATATAATCTTCATTTATTTATTTATTTTAGATTAAAAATAATGATTTTTATACAATATTTACAAAAGAATAAGAAATAATAAAAACATTGATTTATTAATATTTACATGTGTTTAAGAAGGGATTTTAAGCTAAAATAAATGAATAAAGATGATGAAATGCGTATTCATCATACGCCTCTCGGTGTGCAGGTCCACACACCACCTGGTGTGAAGGGATGCACTGTGTGTGATTGATTCTGTTTGATTTAATAGTAAATTAATATTTTGACCTTATTATCTACCTAACTATAAGCTATTGTGACATACTTGACCACATTAACTAAAATTTAATGTGATAATAAAATTATCACAACATAACTATTTATCTTGAAATTATCATTTATACATCAATACACCTACATAATTGTAGGACCACACCTCCATCTCCCCATCCATAAGAAAACTCATGCATACATCTCCGCATATACAACTTCATATTGACATCATACAAGTTCATCAACATATATACAATTTTTTATTTTTATTTAACAATGACCAAGGTTTATCGAATATTTAGATCACATCTATACATACTACCCTCAAATTCAAAACTATACACATACACATTAATATCTACCTTTTATACACCTACACGCATATGCTACCATCACATTCACATCTACATACCTTCATACGGTCAATAAATATGTAAACAATTCTATCCATTCAACAAACATCATTATCATCTATGCATCTTCTAATTTTAATAAACTTCATTTATGCATTCTCTCCCCACATTTACATCTGTGCATCCTATTAACAAACATCATTATCATCAAACATGACTACACCTTCACATACCCTCGTCAATAACGTGATTACAAACAGGACTATACATTAACATACCCTTACATTCACATCTATGCATCCGATCAACAAACATCATTATCATCGAACATGTAAATAAATCTTTCCCATTCAACACCCTCTACTTTCAATTTCAAATAATTATCATTTATATGACCAATATTTATTGAATAAAAAATATTACATATATTGACAAGAAGTACTAATTTGTTTTAAGCATTTCATCATATGCCTTATCTACAATACGATTTATTTGATATTTGCTAATCCGGAATCAAATCTTCAATATATAAACATTACACTAATGATTACATAATCTAAATATAACCTAAATCATCAAAATAACAATCCATGGATCGAAAATTAATCTATATCTAAAAAATCTAAAACTTAGGTTTCTCCACTTATAGGCAACATAATTTAAAATTTTTTGAAAGGAGTAGTTGTTATACCTCAAGGAATGCGATGGGAAGCAAGAAGGTGATAGAGAATGGTCGTCGATGGCGGTGGATGACCTTCAACAATCATCGGAGGCACGATTTTGGGGAATATAAGGCGGGGAAATGAGCATTGGAATCGGAGCTTGGTTCTGTTTAGAGATACTGGGGAGCACATTTAAGTGCTCCACCAATGGCCCGCGAATGCTCGCTCAATCATTGACATGCGCCCACCAGCATCCGTGCCTCCAAATTCAAATGATTGAGCACATATATCTTGCAAGTGCTCGTCTAGTCCTAGATGAGATCATGTGCTCGCCATGTGCAAGCCACTATGTGCACTTCATTTGCGTGTTTTCATAGTGTCTGCTCCTTTGTCTTGTGCTCGATCTTGGGAGAGTAAAGTCGGACGGATCTCGATATCGATAGTTTTGCTACAGATTTTTTTATGAGTTGAATAAATTAATCCTACGGATTAGTTGTGATTCGACTGCTACGGGAATTCGATTTGATCGAACGTTTCTGACTTAGCTGTCGTTTCAGAATCCAAAGAGGCACCCGTTGAGGGGCATTTTCGGAAGACGAAAAGTTGCGTGTTAGGTCTATCTATACCAATCCCCGGATGTATGTTTTCTTCACTCGCAAGAAAGCTTTCTCCATCTTACCGCTCTTTGTTCTTTCACTACGACTACGACCCGTTTCTTCCTCTTTCGGCTGCAGTTTTCTAATGTGTTTTGGAGATCTACAGACGACGATCGTATGCTGTCGTATCTTGGGAGAAGGTCGTCAATACCCTACGCATAAGTATTGTGGGTGCGATATCATCTCTAAGGACATCACATTGGACGCTTCGGTGATCTCTAATTTAATCTATTTACTATTTTATTTATCGCAATGTGTTTATTGCTTTACATTTCTTGTACCTCGCACTAATTTTTTGTTCTATATAATTTACCGGTTGTTTTATATATTTTTAATCAAATTATGAATCATGATTGTTCTTTTCTTAATATGTAATGCATTTATATTGATTCGTATGGATGCAGAAAATTACTGTTTATTGCACCCGATAATCCTTTTAACAACAAAAGATTATTTCCGCATTGTTCTCCCAACATCCTATCACGTGGAACGCACGACTTAACCTACTGGTTATTCTAATTCGTTGTAGCGAGGGTACCATCAGAAATGTGCTGGATATACCGGATAATACAGCGGTACTAAAACTCCATTTTCTCTCATTTCGCGAGGATGACTCAGTCTCCTCTACCCATTTCTCAGACGATCTCATGGGGGAAAGAAAGGATGGCTCCTCTCAGACCCTTTCTCGTCTCCGAGCGCAAGAAGACGAGTCCTAAACGATTACGACAATAGATAAAGGATGTGCGTCTCCATTTGTTCCCGTCAGAACCAACAAATGGGTCTCGATGGAGACCAGGTGTGGACAAGTGATGTCCTGGTAGGTTGCAGTAGATGGAGGTGGACGCCAACTGCTCTTCTCCAGACGCGTGAAGATGCCCCGTTGAAGTCGTTGTCCACCACCCTCTTCTAATTTTGCGGTCAGTATTGGTCTTATCGTACGTGTCGTTCTCCATCATCCACAAGTCGTATTCATACGGAGAATATGTCAAGTTCCGGAAGGTTTTACAGAAAATAAAGAAACTCGACTTCTACGGCAACTGATAGAACGGCAACGGAATCTGGTTCTCTTCTAACCTCTACTTGCTTTTGTCTTCTTGGAAGAATTCTGCACCTGTTTGGTTGCAGGGTTGGGTAGGGTTGGCCCAATCCTGGTTACTATTCACAAGGACACTTCCTTCTCACAGATTACTATTCACCCACCCCAACCCCGCCCAACCCAACCCAGTCCAACCCAGCAACCAAACATGCCCTAAAGTTGGGACAACGAAAGTCATAACTCGGGAGTTGATGGGTTATATTTAACCTACTTTATCCAATACTTTATTATCAATCAAATGCCACGTTAGTATTTTGCTAACATTACTCTCTTCGGTAACTTTAACGTTCTCACCTCGCAATCTTCCCGCAATCTCTTAGGTATTTTCTCACCTCTCTTCGGTAACTTTCTCTTAGTATGTTGCACCCCTTTTCATTGCTAGTATTTTGCTAATGTTATATTTAAAAAACTCTCTCTTAGGTAACTTTCTCACCTCGCAATCTTCCCCCCGATGCCAACCCCTTTTCCCCCTCCCCTCCCCGACCCCCCCCCACCCCCGATGTCAACCCTAGCGCTACCACCTGCTCCTCCCCTCCTCCTCCTCCTGAAATCCATCCTCCTCCGCCCCCGCCATCGCAGCATGCCCTAGCGCCGCCACCTGCCCCCTCTGCGACCCCTTCTCCTGCCTCTGACGTCCTACCCTCTACTTCACCCTCAGGCTCGGGAGCTTCTTCTCGACCCTCTCTTCACTCCTTGACCACCTCACGCCCCTCGCGCCCCAGGCGTGAAGTGTGTGGCCCTCTCCGCTCCCCCCTTGTCTCCCGTCGTATGGGATTTGTTCCCCATGTTCGTCTAGATGGAGCGGGTGTAGCCTTTGCTACCAAGGAAGATGTGGATGCCCTCGACCAGAGATGGGCTTGCACATTGGTCTTCTATGTCCTCGATAAGGCCCCTTTCAGGAAACTGCTACTCAACTTCATCGATAAGGTCTGGAAGCCCGACGGGGCATTTAGGCTATTCCCAAGGCCGAATGGATTCTTCTACCTGAAGCTCGGCTCGGAGGAGTCCTGCCAGCGGATTCTGGATGGAGGCCCATGGCTGTTCCAGGGGAGGCTTGTTGTCCTATGAAGATGGGATGCTGGCGCCTGCTTGGAGAAAGACCTGCTATCGGAAATACCTCTGTGGGTTAGATTCCATGGTTTAAGCCTCGGACATTCCTCTGATGCCATCCTCAACAAGCTTGCGAGCCTGTTGGGCACACCGCTATTCATGGATGCTGCAACCGCGACCGGACAGAGAGATGGTTATGCCCGATGCTGCATTTCTATTCACGCGGCAAAAGGAGATACCCAAGGAGGTTCCGCTCGTATTCTACAATGGACAGAGACAATCGATCGGCGTTGAGCTTGAATGGAAGCCGCCACAATGTGCCCACTGCGTCACCTTTGATCACAGCACCTCACGGTGTCCCTCTGCCCCTCGTGCTACCTCCTCCGTCGCCGGTTTGGATGATGCTGGTACTGCCGTGGATGATTCAGCAACAGGGTTGCGGCTTGAAAGATCCACCATCCCTAAGCCGGGGAAGGGGGTTCACAAAGCCAATGCTCCGAAGGGTACTCCATACACGATCGATTCTGCCCAGATGCCGAGAACAAGCCTGATTACCACACTTTCGCTACAGCCTTCCTCGCCGCCCCCTGCTCCTGAAGGCGGCCCCCATCCTCATAACGCTCTATTATCAGGCCTGAGGTCTGGCCCCTCACGAGAATTGACTCGCAATAGCCCTCCTTGCACTCAAAGCCCCACTTCGCCATCGGAGGGCTTGCTGGGGATTCTGGATTGGACAACCCCTCAGGTATTGAATCTTGAATCCACCTCCACCGAGGTGATGCACAGGGAGGATGGGCCTATTTGGGCGGACGAATCGCCTATTACTGAAGGCCACATTGCTACCCCTGTTGTTGATGGCATTAATCCCCAGGGGAGAGGTTCACGGAGGTCGACAGGAAGGCCTTTCAGCGCCTTCCCTTTTGGCTCCAAAGTTCTATTACAGCGCCACCAAGCACCAGCCAAGAGGGTCTCCTCCAGGTTTGCGATGGAGGTAGATCTCAACACTCCGGCATCCCAGGATCTTACTCCAGCCGTTGGTGAACCTAGTGGGTTCGTCGAACCACAAATGATGGCCACTCCAAATCCAAACTGGACCACAGCTACACACAGGAAGAAGAAGTCTCTTCCTGGATCTGCCAAAACACCTGGCCGTGCAGGCCACTCACAACATCATTAATGTCAATTATCGCCCTCAACGTGCGTGGACTGAATCGGCCACGCAAGCAAAGGGGATTGCTGAAAGCTTTGATGAGAGGTGGTGGACAATTCAATGCCGATCTCATCAGCCTATTAGAAACAAAGATAAGACCAGCTAATAGAAGCTCGTTTGCTTCACGTATCCCTGCTGGCTGGAGCTTTGTGCACAATGACACTGAACTGGGCCGTATCTACATACTATGGAAGGTGTCCACGTGGACCTGTACAACTGTTAACACACACAACCAGGCTATTACCCTTTCTTGCACCAACTTGGGGGGTCTTAGCATCTTTGTCACTATGGTCTATGGTGATAACAATCCCTCTGCGCGTAGGGGACTTTGGGATAACTTGAGAGATTTGCGCATCCCTAATCATACCCTCTGGGTAGTCCTTGGTGATTTCAACATAGTCCGATACTGTTCGGAAAAGATGGGCGGCCAGCCACCTGGGAGAGGTGCAATGGAGCAATTCAACTCTTGCATTGATGATTGCTGTCTTACGGACCTTCACGTGACTGGGAACCCTTGGTCCTGGTCCAACTCTTCAATTGGCCCCTCCAGGATTGCAGCTCGTCTTGATAGGGCCTTGGTAAACAAGGCTTGGATTTCTCAGCTTCCACACTTGAAACTTACTTACATATCGGTCAGATTCAGTGGTCATCACCTTCTTTTGATCCGCTTTGCTCATCGGCCTTATAGGCGGTCTCCTTTCCGCTACTTTGACTATTGGGCCTCAAGGGAGGGCTACTTGGAGATTGTTAATGCTGCGTGGTCGACACAGGTGGTGGGCAACCCGCTTTTTTGTTTGATGCAGAAGGTGAAGGCTGTGAAGAGGGCATTAAGGGATTGGGCGCGCAAGGAGGCGCATATCTTCAATGGGGCTAAAGAAATGGAGGCTGTTCTATCAAAGATTAACGGCGTGTTAAGTGACTCCCCTCTTGACCCTCATTTTGCTCAACTCGAGTTAGATGCCAAGGAGCACATGACTAAGCTTGACGAGGACCTTGAGTCAGCTTGGAAACAGAAGAGTAGAGTGGATTGGTTGCAACTCGGCGACAGGAGTACAAAGTTTTTTTTTCACTTCGGCCAAGAGCAGGATAGCGATGAACTACATTCCATCCCTTCTGGATGGTAACGGGAATCTGGTGGATACGTGCGCCGAGGTCTCTAAGGAGGCTACATGTTTCTTCGAGGCTCTGCTTGGACCGTGTGGTAACTGGCCCTCTAGGCCTGAACCTCCTGCCCCTCGCATGGTGCTTACGAGTGAGGCTAGCTCATGGCTAGTCTGCCCTTGGGCCGACCTTGAGGTTTGGGATGCTCTCCGTAGCAACAATTCTGCAAAAGCCCCGGGCCCAGATGGTTTCAATGCTGGCTTCTTTAAAAGACACTGGGCTTTGGTGAAGCCAGACGTCTGTGTTGCCATGAACTTTCTCCATAGCGGGGGCAGCATGGTCCGTGAAGTCAACCATTCCTTTCTTACTCTGGTCCCAAAGGTGGAGTCCCCATCTAGGCTGGGAGACTATAGACCCATTGCTTGCTGCAATGTCATATACAAAATTTTTTCTAAGCTCCTTGCCACGTGTTTGGCGGCTGTGCTACCCAACCTAATCTCCTCTAATCAAACGGCCTTTATCAAGGGCAGAGCAATTGGAGACAGTACCCGCCTGGCACAAGAATTGGTTGGTGCATTTGACTGCAAGAGGAATTCACAGAGGGCATGCCTTAAGGTGGACCTCACTAAGGCGTTCGACACAATTGATCACTCTTTCATCCTGAAAGCGCTTGATCTTATGGGGTTTAACATCACGTGGATTGCTTGGATTAGGAACTGCATCACTACAACTTCATTCTCCATTCTATTGAATGGGACTTCAGTTGGTTTCTTCAAAGGTACTCGTGGTTTGAGACAGGGAGATCCCCTAAGCCCGCTCCTCTTTGTTGTGGGTATGGAATCTCTCTCCATGTTGGTGGAGAAGGCTGTGGATAAAAGGTTGCTCAAGCCTATGGGCCGGGGAAAAACTTTGGCACCCACGCACATCATCTATGCGGATGATCTCTTATTTTTCTGTAAGGCCCCCTGCTCCTCACTTCTTGCGGTTGCCAGTATCCTAGATGAGTTTGAAAATATATATGGGCTACGGACGAATGCCCGCAAGAGTAAGCTACTCAGACCGAAATACGCGCCCTCAGACTTCGGTTGCACCCTTCAGCTGGGGGTCTTTAGGCGTGCCTTCCCTACTTCCTATCTAGGGCTGCCGCTTACCACCTCCCTTGGTAGAAGCTCTCCTACGTGCAATCTTCAAGAAAGAATTAAAGCAACGATTGGTGGATGGAAGGCTAATGCTCTCTCCTTGGCCGGGAGGGCGCAACTCATTCGCTCTATCATCAATGGTATCTCCTTATATTGGGTTGGCGGGACCCTTATTTCTCGTGGTGAAGCTGCTAGGATTGATAAATTATGTGCTAATTTCCTCTGGGGCTTTGGGAGGCACTATGTCTGTTGGGACACGATTTGCCTTCCAAAGTCCGAAGGTAGAATGGGCTTGCGTTCGACATTGATGTTGCGTGATGCTGCATTGCTGGTGTGGAGCTGGAGGCTAATCACTGCGCCTAACTCTCTATGGGCTGATTATTTGAGGTCTAAGTACCTTTCTTGCTGCTCTTTCCGTGAGGCTACGGCCAAGCGCGGGGACTCCTTGATCTGGAAGGCGATGCTTCGGAGTAGAGACACTTCCTGGGGATATTTTCCTAACTCTGGTTACTCACTCTCACCTTCAAATGTGCCTCATGCTTTCCCCTTCTTGTCGGCGGTGGAAGCGATCAGGCATCGGGCCCCGTTGGTTCCTTGGGCGGGCGTTGTGTGGAGCAAAGGAGTGGTGCCTAGGCACTCCTGTACGTTGTATCAGGCTCTCCTGAATAGGCTCCCAACTTTAGACAGACTAGAAAGAATTGGGATTACACCCCCTAATGGATGCTACTTGTGCCAAAATGATAATGAGACCTGCGAGCATGTTTTTTTGCAATGCAGCTATGTTGTGGATGCGTGGGATATGGTTCTGGTGGGCCTTGATCTTCCGCAGCCACCTTCCCGGTCACTAATCAACACTGTGCAGTGGACTGATCAGCTCCCCTCGGCCAATCTCCGGAGGTTGGGCTGCTGTGCGTTTGCGGCCACCGTTTGGGAAATATGGAAAGAACGCAACAGCCGTTGGAACTCTGGGCGGAGCTCTATTGCGCAAACGCTGGCAAGGAATATAATCTCGTCCGTGAGGATCTCAATGACTTCTTAACTGATTCGTGTTGCTGCAATTTTGGTGTTTTTTGATGTTTTACATGTAACTGCTACGCTTTGCAGTAGTTCTATACCTGGTGCTCTCCCTACAGCCCTGTTGGCTGTGGAGGCCTCAATTTTCGTTTAGCTACACACTGGTATCTGATATCTCTGTAATTTTTTGTTCAGTATGCTGGAATATAGTGGACTTATTATCTATCAAAAAAAACATTACTCTCTTCGGACACCACGACAATACTATTTAATATGCCTCTACTGTATTATTTATTACATGGCAGTTATCAAATCACTTTTTTTTGTTTAAATATGATTCATTTGAACACAATCCGGTTAGGTTATTGATGAGACAAAAAATTATCCTTCTTAACTTAAACTATAAAAACAAATAAAATGTATTGATTAAATTTATATTTTTTTCCATTTATACACTACTTAACTTTTACAAAATCAGCTATAGTCCTCTCTTTTTTGAAATATCAGCTGTGTCTCTATCTTCCTGCATCGTTATCATGTTTGCCCTTCCGTTAGTTTGATTGTCAATGAGTTGATCTAAACCAAGATTTATTCAAATCATGATGTGGTTAAGATTTTATGTCCTTAACATTTGCCTTCCTTCTCGCCCAATCCCTCCTCCTCCTCCTCTGCCCAGCACCTTCTCATACCTCCTCCTCCTCCCAACTCCACTGCCACCGGCCTCCTCTTCCATCCCCAAGCACCATCGCCACCGACCTCCTCCCTTACCCCAATATCATGTGCCACCACACCATCACCCCTGCCACCCTACTGCTCCCGACCTCCACCACCCCAACATCCCTGCTGCCCCCGACCTCCATCACCCCCACAACCCCGACCTCCTCCACCGTGGATGTATGGATATGATAAGCTCTTTCAAATAAGGCTCTCACGTCAGTGATTAATCTTTGGAGAGTAGTTAGTTGTCGATGCTTGGCTTCATGTTCTATCTAGTGCTTGTTCACGTTCAGTGGCTACAAGACCTGGATAGCCCTCCCCCTCTATCTGTATTAGCAGCACCGTGGACCTGAAACAAGGTCGCAATGTTTATGGAAATATAGCGTCAGCAATAATAGCATACTAATAAACAACGATGGCTCCTTGGTAGATGGCGGGACATATGAATTCCCTCCACTGGATGTGAAGGAATGAGGGAGAAAGTCCAGACCAATGATCTTTGATCTAGAAGGGACAAAATGCGACATGAGAATGGAAAAAAGGTTAGTATTCTGATAAATCGAATTGGGAATTTTAACACAATCTGGGAACATTCTATAAGTTGACCCCAATCATGGGACGCAATCAAAGAAATCTAGGAATGGAATAATCTAAAGAGAAAAAATGGGGAACATATGTTCAACGGTTTCCTGCGATTGAGGAGTGTCCAGCTCGCCGGTTATCACTTCCAGGAGCTCTGATCGTGCCTGAGGAAATTGGTTGTCGTCGTCTCTGTCACAGGGTCCGGCCACTGTCGCGATGGATCATAGGGGGAGCTCGAAGCGGCGCGCACGGGGAGGGGAGAACGGAGGACGTGGGGGAGGAGGAGGAGGGAGCCGGATATCTCGAGGCGGAGGAGGATGGGGACGTAGATGGTGGGTTTAGAAAGGAGGGAGGACGAAGGTTAATAGAAAAAGGGATATTTACATCCATAACCCTGAGTAACTTCGTAATTACCCTGGATACCCTCTCTAATCACGAATTACACTCAAGACCCTGAATAACCATTCCGTTTTACATTCATAACCTTTCGTTACTTTAGATCAGTAACTCAACCAGATGATTGAGTTAATCTAACCCAATCAATGATCGACGGCTGAGATTAATCGAAAAAAAGAAGGAAAGATAGAAGGAAGTGGGTTCGAGTGCTGAAGCTTTAAACTGAGGTACAACCTGGGGCTTGGTCTAGAGTGGAGCATGGAGCGACTGGCAAGGGAGCTACTAGAGCTTGGGGGCGAGTCGCGGGAGGGAAGGGCTGGAGCTGCGGAGGTGCTGGAGCTTGCGGGCGGGAGGGAGGCAAGAGGGCGAGGCCTGGGGCTTGCGGGCGCGGGGGGGGGGGGGGGGGGGGTGGCTGCTGCGGAGATGCTGGAGCTTGCGGACGGCGGGAGGGAGGCAAGGAGTGAGGCCTGGGGCTTGCGCGCAGGGGGGGGGGGGTTGCGGGCTCGGACGGGAGGAGGGGGAGGGTTGCGGGCTCGGACGGATGGGGGGGGGGGGGGGGGGGTTGCGGGTTCAGATGGGAGGAGGGGAGGGTTGCGGGCTCAAACGGGAGGGGGGTTGCAGCGGAGGTGTGCTAGAGCTTGCAGGCGGGAGGGAGGCAAGGGCTTGCGGGCGCGGGGTGGGACGTGCGGGCTCGGACGGGAGGATGGGGAGGGTTGCGGGCTCGACCGGAGGAGGGGTGGGGGGTTGCGGGCTCGGACGGGAGGAGGGGGAGGGTTGCGGGCTCGACCGGAAGGGGGGGGGGGGGTTGCGGGCTCGGACGGGAGGAGGGGGAGGGTTGTGGGCTCAGACGGGAGGGGGGCGCTGAAACTTGAGGGCGAGTGGCGGGAGTGGGCTGGAGGTTGCGGGGGCAGGGCTTGGCGGAGGTGTGCGCGGGGGGGGGGGGGGGGGGGGGGGGCTTGTAGGCGAGTGGCGGGAGCGGTTCCAGGGGCTGGGGGAGGCGCGCACGGGGGCAGGGCTTGCAGCCAGGGCAGAGGCGCGCGAGGCAGGGGGTGGGCATGCAGGGCAGAGGAGGGGGTAGGGGGTCGGGCTGCTGAGCGGAGCCGTACGCGGGAGCGTGGGGTGGGTCTGCAGGTCGGAGGTGCGCCGGGCTGGAGCGAGCGGCGGGAGGGGGGAGCTTGCTGGTGGAGGTGCACGCAGGGGAAGCTCGGATCGAAGGTCGTACGGGCGAGGGGGGTTTATTTTGTTTCATTTCCATAATGGCATCATGTTATAAATAGGGATATTTACACCTATAATCCTGAGTAATATTGTAATTACCCCAGAAACCCTCAATAAACACGAATTACACACAAGACCCCGAATAACCATGTCGTTTTACATCCATAACCTTCCGTTAGTTTAGTTCATTAACTCAACCAGATGGCTGAGTTAATCTAACTAATATGTAATCTAACGGCTGAGATTAAAAAGAAAAGAAATAGATATGAGACGAGGAGGTTGGATTCGATTCTGGAGTAGGGTGCGGCAACGGGGTGGGCGGGCGGAGAGTTAGAGCTTTCGGGAGAGCGGGGGTCGGAGGGATATCCCCCTGATGCTTGTAGGGCAGAGGGGAAGCTGGAGCTTGCGGGGTGGGGGGAGGTGGAGCTTGCGGGGCGGTCGCGCGTGCGGGCGGGGGGATGGACCCAGAGCTTGCGGGAGGTGGGGGTGGCGGGATGGGAAGCTGGAGCTTGCGGGGTGGGGGTGGGGACCTGGAGCTGGAGCTTGCGGGGTGGAGGGAGGTGGACAACCCATCCCCGCGACCTTCTCCTTCGCGCCCTCCTGTGTGGTCGTTCCCCTCCAAGCCGCAGCTCTCTGCAAATCACCGACAAC
Organism: Ottelia alismoides; assembly: GCA_037367405.1. Taxonomy (NCBI): domain Eukaryota; kingdom Viridiplantae; phylum Streptophyta; class Magnoliopsida; order Alismatales; family Hydrocharitaceae; genus Ottelia; species Ottelia alismoides. The sequence goes on from JAZKJV010000030.1 coordinate 146,298, forward strand.
TGCTACACCCGTGGTCGCAACCAACCCTAGCCGCCATCGCATGGGTTGTACGTACACCCTCCTCTCGCATGTGTCTGCATGGAGCTTGCGAGGCGGTGGCGGGGGGAGGGGACCCGGAGCTGGAGCTTGCGGGGTGCGGGGGTGGGGGGAGGTAGAGCTTGCGGGGCAGTGCGGGGGAAGGGGAAGTTGGCGGGGTGCGGGGGCTTCTAGGGCAGGGGTGTACACGGCAGAGGGAAGGGGGTTCCAGGGTAGAGGCGCACGCGGGCGGGAGCGGGGCCGGGGTAAGCTCGGCATGAGGCGTGCTGGGCAGAGGCGCACGCGGGAGGGCGCAGGGCCGGGGGAGCTCCGCCTGAGGCTTGTTGGGCAGAGGTGCACGTGGGCGGGGAACCTGGAGCTTCTAGACGAGCGGGGGAGGAGGGGTGTGGGGGGAGGGGGTGATTAATCACCAGGCCAGGCTGGAGGTAGCCAGCTCCTCCGCCTCTCCCTTTGCCGTGGTGATGGGTTGACCTCCAGCTTTGGTTAATATAAGGAGATGGCATGATTTGTAAATATGATTGAGCATTAGGGATAATTTTGTCATTTTTTAACAGAAACCGTAAAATATAACGGTCATGTCAAACGGAACATAACACAGGGTTATGTCATGTAAGAGTTAAGGATTACTATAGGTTACTCATGTAATTATAAATTATAGAGGGTGCCTGGGGTAATTACGATATTACTCAGGGTTATGGGTGCAAATATCCCTTATAAATATGATGTTTTTTGAAGGGCAAAATTGTCAACATTTAACTTTTTCCGTCAAAGTTAACGGATAATTATAACAGAACTTAACACAGGTTATGACATGTAAAGGTTAAGCATTATTCGGGGTTCTGGGTGTAATTCGTTATTATAGAGGGTATCCGGGGTAATTACGAAGTTACTTAGGGTTATGGGTGTAAATATCCCATAGAAAAAAATTGAATTTTCACCCTTAATATTTTTTTCTTATTACTCCTTTATCAAAAATTTAATGTTTATTTGAAGGTGGATGAACGGTAATTAATTCAGAGATACAAGTGATAATAGAAAGGTAAGAGTACAATTGATATTCCAAAAAAGGAGCATAAATGCTTAAAGGGGTATAAATGTAAAGAACCTAATTTGTTAGGTACTAATGGTCGCTGCATGTCACCTTGTCCTAAATAAACACCCAAGTTTACCATAACATCTACAAGTTTCACTTGTAGGAACGCATTTCCAAGATGTTGGACCATTTTTATGCGTCCTCACCGTGTCTTAGTTTATGTTCATATGGTGAGTTTGACACAAGATGGGGTTGAAGTATGCAAATACAAATCGAAATAATAAGTACAAATTAAGGTTTGAGAGACAAGACTAAAAAGTGAATAATTAAAATCACATAAATATAAATAGGTAAACTTTGTGAAAAGGTGCGATGAATGTTTATTTTACTTGAGCAATCTTGCTGTGGTATTATGTGACTTTTGGTGTTTGGTGCAATAAGCTAAAACTGCTTTTCATTTTCCAATTTTCGAACCCATACAAATTTCAACTTAAAATCCAGATTCTGAATACAAAAATCACTCATGTCATCTGATATGAACCAAAAGATCGCAACAAATCATCTATTGGTCATTTGCTGGTTGTAAGAGCAATTCACTTTTACTCTTAAAAATAAATACCCGTACTTTGCACGAGTAAAAAGTATGTGTAAGGTAAGAGGGCAGATCCTCTGCAGTGTTGCAGAGGTCTGATGTCAAATCATGGATCACTTGAGCTACTCGATCTCGATCGAGCGGTTCGCATGTATTTCTACGGTAATTAAGGACCCACAAAAACAACTAATTCGTGTGAACCGCTCGATCAAGATCGAGCGGCTCGCATGATCCACAGTTTTACATCAATATCTGCAGTACTGCATACGATCTGCTCGCGTAAGGTAATATGCAAAACAATTTTTTTCTCGTGCTTTGCATGGGATGTGCACTAGTTATAATTAAACCCATACTAAGTCAATTAAACTTGATCGTGGGACCACTCGGTAAGTAATAGCTATGAGTTAAATCCTCATCTTATACTTAACCGCGCTCCCTTTCATTTGCCATCGATTTTCAAACTAAAACATCACATCATTAAAGCGTCTTCCGTCATCCCGGACGTCATCTTCAAGTATCAAAGTAAAAGCAAACAAAAACGAGAAAGGGGAGAATATATAAAAAATAAAAGATCCAGATCCATATCCTCCATTAGCCCACACGTACAATGAATCACCTTGCAACATTTTATATACCTGAAAATTGCGTGGTATGATCAAACCTCTCCTTTATATGCCAAGCACATTATATTTCTATATTAATCTTATTATTTTGCAAGAAATCATGCAATATTTTAAAGAGTTAAATGAGGCTACTCCCTGGGAGTAGTCAACAGGCTACTCCCGCCTCTATTTTTTCCTCATTTTTTTATTTTTTTGAAAAATAAAAATATGTATATTCATCATTATATCCCTTTAATATGTCATTCCAATTTCATTTAAAATAGAGACTCTTATGCCCTCCATCTAGAGGGGGTCATTTTCAGCAATTCTAAAACCGTTAAAATTTGACAGTCGTGATTGAGGGTATAGAGATCTCGAATTAAGTCGAATTTTTAATGACATCATGGTGACATATTGTGATCTAAATTCCAATATATTTCATTTCAGAAAAATAGAAAAAAAATATAGGGAAAATGGGTGGAAGCATGTAAGTTAGCTCCAACTAGGGAGCATGCTCCTTTTTCCCTTTTTTAAATACCACGAGAAAATATCAGTACGACTGTTTCATTCAAGCTATCCTTCCGATTTTAGAAAAATTCATGTTACCAGTATCCAAGTAAGCAAGAGTTGAATCTAGTGAAAGTTCCACAGTCATGAAATGCTCGAATACGTTACAAATAATATGAGCATGCCATCAAGCTCATCAATCTAAATAGCATGCAATCAGACCATCTAAAAATTACCTATAAGGGCATGTTTGGTTGCAGGGTTGGGCAAGGTTGGGTTGAGCTGGGTTGGGCTGGGTGAATAGTAATCTGTGAGGAGGATATATACAACTTCGCATGGAAAAACCCATGCATACATCTTCGCATATACAACTTCATATTGATATCATACAACTTCATCAACATATATACAATTTTTTATATTTGTTTAACAATGACCAAGGTTTATCGAATATTTAGATCACATCTATACATACTACCCTCAAATTCAAAACTATACACATACACATTAATATCTAACTTTTATACACCTACACGCATATGCTACCATCACATTCACATCTGCATACCTTCATATGATCAACAAATATGTAAACAATTCTATCCATTCAACAAACATCATTATCATCTATGCATCTTCTAATTTTAATAAACATCATTTATGCATTCTCTCCCCCACATTCACATCTATGCATCCTATCAACAAACATCATTATCATCAAACGTGACTATACCTTCACATACCCTCGTCAATAACATGATTACAAACAGGACTACACACTAACATACCCTTACATTCACATCTATGCATCCAATCAACAAACATCATTATCATCGAACATGTAAATAAATCTTTCTCATTCTACACCCTCTAATTTCAATTTCAAATCATTATCATTTATATGACCAATATTTCTTGAATAAAAATGTTACATATATTGACAAGAAGTACTAATTTGTTTTAAGCATTTCATCATATGCCTTACCTACAATACGAATTTATTTGATATTTGCTAATCCGGAATCAAATCTTCAATATATACACATTACACTAATGATTACATAATCTAAATATAACATAAATCATCAAATCAGCAATCCATGGATTGAAAATTAATCTATATCTAAAAAATCTAAAACTTAGATTTCACCACTTATAGGCAACATAATTTAAATTTTTTTTGAAAGGAGTAGTTGTTATACCTCAAGGAATGCGATAGAACGCAAGAAGGTGATAGAGAATGATCGTCAATGGCGGTGGATGACCTTCAACAATCATCGGAGGCACGATTTTGGAGAATATAAGGCGGATAAATAAGCATTGGAATCGAAGCTTGGTTCTGTTTAGAGACACTGGGGAGCACACTTAAGTGCTCGTCCAATGGCCCGCGAGTGCTCACTCAATCTTTGACATGCGCCCACCAGCATCCGTGCCTCTCAATTCAAATGGTTGAGCACATATAACCTGCAAGTGCTCGTCTAGTCCTAGACGAGCTCATGTGCTCGCCATGTGCAAGCCAATATGTGCATGTCATTTGCGCATTTTGATAGTGTCTGATCCTTCGTCTTGTGCTAGATCTCGGGATAGTAAAGTCGGATCTCGATAATTTTGCTACAGATCTTTTGCGAGTTGAATAAATTAATCCTATGGATTAGTTGTGATTCGACTGCTACGGGAATTCGATTCGATTGAACAGTTTTGACTTAGCTGCCGTTTCAGAATCCAAAGAGACACCCGTTGAGGGGCATTTTCGGAAGACGAAAAGTTGCATGTTAGGTCTATCTATACCAATCCCCGGACGTCTGTTTTCTTCACTCGCAAGAAAGCTTTCTCCATCTTGCCACTCTTTGTTCTTTCACTACGACTGCGACCCGTTTCTTCCTCTTTCGGCTGCAGTTTTCTAATGTGTTTTCGATCTACAGACGATGATCGTATGTTGTCATATCTTGGGAGAAGATCGTCAATACCCTACGCATCAGTATTGTGGGTGCGATATCCTCTCTAAGGACAGTCCATTAATGGACGCTTCGGTGATCCCTAATTTAATCTATTTACTATTTTATTTATCGCAATGTGTTTATTTCTTTACCTTTCTTGTATCTCGCACTAATGTTTTGTTCTATATAATTAACCGATTGTTTTATATATTTTTTAATCAAATTATGAATCATTGTTCTTTTCTTAATATGTAATGCATTTATATTGATCGGTATGGATACGGAAAATTACTGTTTATTGCACCCAATTAATCCTTTTAACAACAAAAGATTATTTCCGCATTGTTCTCCCAACATCCTATCACGTGGAACGCACGACTTAACCTACTGGTTATTCTAATTCGTTGTAGCGAGGGTACCATCAGAAATGTGCTGGATATACCGGATAATACAGCGGTACTAAAACTCCATTTTCTCTCATTTCGCGAGGATGACTCAGTCTCCTCTACCCATTTCTCAGACGATCTCATGGGGGAAAGAAAGGATGGCTCCTCTCAGACCCTTTCTCGTCTCCGAGCGCAAGAAGACGAGTCCTAAACGATTACGACAATAGATAAAGGATGTGCGTCTCCATTTGTTCCCGTCAGAACCAACAAATGGGTCTCGATGGAGACCAGGTGTGGACAAGTGATGTCCTGGTAGGTTGCAGTAGATGGAGGTGGACGCCAACTGCTCTTCTCCAGACGCGTGAAGATGCCCCGTTGAAGTCGTTGTCCACCACCCTCTTCTAATTTTGCGGTCAGTATTGGTCTTATCGTACGTGTCGTTCTCCATCATCCACAAGTCGTATTCATACGGAGAATATGTCAAGTTCCGGAAGGTTTTACAGAAAATAAAGAAACTCGACTTCTACGGCAACTGATAGAACGGCAACGGAATCTGGTTCTCTTCTAACCTCTACTTGCTTTTGTCTTCTTGGAAGAATTCTGCACCTGTTTGGTTGCAGGGTTGGGTAGGGTTGGCCCAATCCTGGTTACTATTCACAAGGACACTTCCTTCTCACAGATTACTATTCACCCACCCCAACCCCGCCCAACCCAACCCAGTCCAACCCAGCAACCAAACATGCCCTAAAGTTGGGACAACGAAAGTCATAACTCGGGAGTTGATGGGTTATATTTAACCTACTTTATCCAATACTTTATTATCAATCAAATGCCACGTTAGTATTTTGCTAACATTACTCTCTTCGGTAACTTTAACGTTCTCACCTCGCAATCTTCCCGCAATCTCTTAGGTATTTTCTCACCTCTCTTCGGTAACTTTCTCTTAGTATGTTGCACCCCCTTTTCATTGCTAGTATTTTGCTAATGTTATATTTAAAAAACTCTCTCTTAGGTAACTTTCTCACCTCGCAATCTTCCCCCCCCCCCCCCCCGATGCCAACCCCTTTTCCCCCTCCCCTCCCCGACCCCCCCGATGTCAACCCTAGCGCTGCCACCTGCTCCTCCCCTCCTCCTCCTCCTGAAATCCATCCTCCTCCGCCCCCGCCATCGCAGCACGCCCTAGCGCCGCCACCTGCCCCCTCTGCGACCCCTTCTCCTGCCTCTGACGTCCTACCCTCTACTTCACCCTCGGGCTCGGGAGCTTCTTCTCGACCCTCTCTTCCCTCCTTGACCACCTCACGCCCCTCGTGCCCCTGGCGTGAAGTGTGTGGCCCTCTCCGCTCCCTCCCTGTCTCCCGTCGTATGGGATTTGTTCCCCATGTTCGTCTAGATGGAGCGGGTGTAGCCTTTGCTACCAAGGACGATGTGGATGCCCTCGACCAGAGATGGGCTTGCACATTGGTCTTCTATGTCCTCGATAAGGCCCCTTTCAGGAAACGGCTACTCAACTTCATCGATAAGGTCTGGAAGCCCGACGGGGCATTTAGGCTATTCCCAGGGCCGAATGGATTCTTCTACCTGAAGCTCAGCTCGGAGGAGCCCTGCCAGCGGATTCTGGATAGAGGCCCATGGCTGTTCCAGGGGAGGCTTGTTGTCCTACGAAGATGGGAAGCTGGCGCATGCTTGGAGAAAGACCTGCTATCGGAAATACCTATGTGGGTTAGATTCCATGGTTTAAGCCTCGGACATTCCTCTGATGCCATCCTCAACAAGCTTGCGAGCCTGTTGGGCACACCGCTATTCATGGATGCCGCAACCGCGACCGGACAGAGAGATGGTTACGCCCGATGCTGCATTTCTATTCACGCGGCAAAGGAAATACCCAAGGAGGTTCCGCTCGTATTCTACAATGGAGAAAGACAATCGATCGGCGTTGAGCTTGAATGGAAGCCGCCACAATGTGCCCACTGCGTCACCTTTGATCACAGCACCTCACAGTGTCCCTCTGCCCCTCGTCCTACCTCCTCCGTCGTCGGTTTGGATGATGTTGGTACTGCCGTGGATGGTTCAGCAACAGGGTTGCGGCTTGAAAGATCCACCATCCCTAAGCCGGGGAAGGGTGTTCACAAAGCCAATGCTCCGAAGGGTCCTCCATACACGATCGATTCTGCCCAGATGCCGAGAACAAGCCTAATTACCACACTTTCGCTACAGCCTTCCTCGCCGCCCCCTGCTCCTGAAGGCGGCCCCATCCTCATAACGCTCTATTATCAGGCCCGAGGTCTGTCCCGTCACGAGAATTGACTCGCAATAGCCCTCCTTGCACTCAAAGCCCCACTTCTCCATCGGAGGGCTTGATGAGGATTCTGGATTGGACAGCCCCTCAGGTATTGAATCTTGAATCCACCTCCACCGAGGTGATGCACAGGGAGGATGGGCCTATTTGGGCGGACGAATCGCCTATTACTGAAGGCCACATTGCTACCCCTGTTGTTGATGGCATTAATCCCCAGGGGAGAGGTTCACGGAGGTCGACAGGAAGGCCTTTTAGCGCCTTCCCTTTTGGCCCCAAAGCTCTATTACAACGCCACCAAACACCGACCAAGAGGGTCTCCTCCAGGTTTGCGATGGAGGTAGATCTCAACACTCCGGCATCCCAAGATCTTACTCCAGCCGTTGGTGAACCTAGTGGGTTCGTCGAACCACAAATGATGGCCACTCCAAATCAACTGGACCACAGCTACACACAGGAAGAAGAAGTCTCTTCCTGGATCTGCCAAAACACCTGGCCGTGCAGGCCACTCACAACATCATTAATGTCAATTATCTCCCTCAACGTGCGTGGACTGAATCGGCCACGCAAGCAAAGGGGATTGCTGAAAGCTTTGATGAGAGGTGGTGGACAATTCAATGTCGATCTCATCAGCCTATTAGAAACAAAGATAAGACCAGCTAATAGAAGCTCGTTTGCTTCACGTATCCCTGCTGGCTGGAGCTTTGTGCACAATGACACTGAACTGGGCCGTATCTACATACTATGGAAGGTGTCCACGTGGACCTGTACAATTGTTAACACACACAACCAGGCTATTACCCTTTCTTGCACCAACTTGGGGGGTCTTAGCATTTTGTCACTATGGTCTATGGTGATAACAATCCCTCTGCGTGCAGGGGACTTTGGGATAACTTGAGAGATTTGCGCATCCCTAATCATACCCTCTGGGTAGTCCTTGGTGATTTCAACATAGTCCGATACTGTTCGGAAAAGATGGGCGGCCAGCCACCTGGGAGAGGTGCAATGGAGCAATTCAACTCTTGCATTGATGATTGTTGTCATACGGACCTTCACGCGACTGGGAACCCTTGGTCCTGGTCCAACTCTTCAATTGGCCCCTCCAGGATTGCAGCTCGTCTTGATAGGGCCTTGGTAAACGAGGCTTGGATTTCTCAGCTTCCACACTTGAAACTTGCTTACATACTGGTCAGATTCAGTGATCATCACCTTCTTTTGATCCGCTTTGATCATCGGCCTTGTAGGCGGTCTCCTTTCCGCTACTTTGACTATTGGGCCTCAAGGGAGGGCTACTTGGAGATTGTTAATGCTGCGTGGTCGACACAGGTGGTGGGCAACCCGCTTTTTTGTTTGATGCAGAAGGTGAAGGCTGTGAAGAGGGCATTAAGGGATTGGGCGCGCAAGGAGGCGCATATCTTTAATGAGGCTAAAGAAATGGAGGCTGTTCTATCAAAGATTAACGGCGTGTTAAGTGACTCCCCTCTTGACCCTCATTTTGCTCAACTCGAGTTAGATGCCAAGGAGCACATGACTAAGCTTGACGAGGACCTTGAGTCATCTTGGAAACAGAAGAGTAGAGTGGATTGGTTGCAACTTGGCGACAGGAGTACAAAGTTTTTTTTCACTTCGGCCAAGAGCAGGATAGCGAGGAACTACATTCCATCCCTTCTGGGTGGTAACGGGAATCTGGTGGATACGTGCGCCGAGGTCGCTAAGGAGGCTACATGTTTCTTCGAGGCTCGGCTTGGACCGTGTCGTAACTGGCCCTCTAGGCCTGAACCTCCTGCCCCTCGCATGGTGCTTACGAGTGAGGCTAGCTCATGGCTAGTCCGCCCTTGGGCCGACCTTGAGGTTTGGGATGCTCTCCGTAGCAACAATTCCGCAAAAGCTCCCGGGCCCAGATGGTTTCAATGATGGCTTCTTTAAAAGACACTAGACTTTGGTGAAGCCAGACGTCTGTGCTGCCATGAACTTTCTCCATAGCGGGGGCAGCAGGGTCCGTGAAGTCAACCATTCCTTTCTTACTTTGGTCCCAAAGGTGGAGTCCCCATCTAGGCTGGGAGATTATAGACCCATTGCTTGCTGCAATGTCATATACAATTTTTTTCTAAGCTCCTTGCCACGCGTTTGGCGGCTGTGCTACCCAATCTAATCTCCTCTAATCAAACGGCCTTTATCAAGGGTAGAGCGATTGGAGACAGTACCCGCCTGGCACAAGAATTGGTTGGTGCATTTGACTGCAAGAGGAATCCACATAGGGCGTGCCTTAAGGTGGACCTCACTAAGGCGTTCGACACAATTGATCACTCTTTCATCCTGAAAGCGCTTGATCTTATGGGGTTTAACAGCACGTGGATTGCTTGGATTAGGAACTGCATCACTACAACTTCATTCTCCATTCTATTGAATGGGACTTCAGTTGGTTTCTTCAAAGGTACTCGTGGTTTGAGACAGGGAGATCCCCTAAGCCCGCTCCTCTTTGTTGTGGGTATGGAATCTCTCTCCATGTTGGTGGAGAAGGCTGTGGATAAAAGGTTGCTCAAGCCTATGGGCCGGGGAAAAACTTTGGCACCCACGCACATCATCTATGCGGATGATCTCTTATTTTTCTGTAAGGCCCCCTGCTCCTCACTTCTTGCGGTTGCCAGTATCCTAGATGAGTTTGAAAATATATCTGGGCTACGGATGAATGCCCGCAAGAGTAAGCTACTCAGACCGAAATACGCGCCCTCGGACTTCGGTTGCACCCTTCAGCTGGGGGTCTTTAGGCGTGCCTTCCCTACTTCCTATCTAGGGCTGCCGCTTACAACCTCCCTTGGTAGAAGCTCTCCTCCGTGCAATCTTCAAGAAAGAATTAAAGCAACGATTGGTGGATGGAAGGCTAATGCTCTCTCCTTGGCCGGGAGGGCGCAACTCATTCGCTCTGTCATCAATGGTATCTCCTTATATTGGGTTGGCGGGACCCTTATTTCTCGTGGTGAAGCTGCTAGGATTGATAAATTATGTGCTAATTTCCTCTGGGGCTTTGGGAGGCACTATGTCTGTTGGAACACGATTTGCCTTCCAAAGTCCGAAGGTGGAATGGGCTTGCGTTCGACATTGATGTTGCGTGATGCTGCATTGCTGGTGTGGATCTGGAGGTTAATCACTGCGCCTAACTCTCTATGAGCTGATTACTTGAGGTCTAAGTACCTTTCTTGTTGCTCTTTCCGTGAGGCTACGGCCAAGCGCGGGGACTCCTTGATCTGGAAGGCGATGCTTCGGAGTAGAGACACTTTCTGGGGATATTTTCCTAACTCTGGTTACTCACTCTCACCTTCAAATGTGCCTCATGCTTTCCGCTTCTTGTCGGCGGTGGAAGCGATCAGGCATCGGGCCCCGTTGGTTCCTTGGGCGGGCGTTGTGTGGAGCAAAGGAGTGGTGCCTAGGCACTCCTGTACGTTGTATCAGGCTCTCCTGAATAGGCTCCCAACTTTAGACAGACTAGAAAGAATTGGGATTACACCCCCTAATGGATGCTACTTGTGCCAGAATGATAATGAGACCTACGAGCATGTTTTTTTGCAATGCAGCTATGTTGTGGATGCGTGGGATATGGTTCTGGTGGGCCTTGATCTTCCGCAGCCACCTTCCCGGTCACTAATCAACACTGTGCAGTGGATTGATCAGCTCCCCTCGGCCAATCTCTGGAGGTTGGGCTGTTGTGCGTTTGCGGCCACCGTTTGGGAAATATGGAAAGAACGCAACAGCCGTTGGAACTCTGGGCGCAGCTCTATTGCGCAAACGCTGGCAAGGAATATAATCTCGTCCGTGAGGATCTCAATGACTTCTTAACTGATTCGTGTTGCTGCAATTTTGGTGTTTTTTGATGTTTTACATGTAACTGTTGCGCTTTGCAGTAGTTCTATACCTGGTGCTCTCCCTACAGCCCTGTTGGTTGTGGAGGCCTCAATTTTTGTTTAGCTACACACCGGTATCTGATACCCCTGTAATTTTTTGTTCAGTATACTGGAATATAGTGGACTTATTATCTATCAAAAAAAACATTACTCTCTTCGGACACCACGACAATACTATTTAATATGCCTCTGCTGTATTATTTATTACATGGCAGTTATCAAATCACTTTTTTTTGTTTAAATATGATTCATTTGAACACAATCCGGTTAGGTTATTGATGAGACAAAAATTTATCCTTCTTAACTTAAACTATAAAAACAAATAAAATGTATTGATTAAATTTAGATTTTTTTCCATTTATACCCTTCTTAACTTTTACAAAATCAGCTATAGTCCTCTCTTTTTTGAAATATCAGCTGTGCCTCTATCTTCCTGCATCGTTATCATGTTTGCCCTTCCGTTAGTTTGATTGTCAATGAGTTGATCTAAACCAAGATTTATTCAAATCATGATGTGGTTAAGATTTTATGTCCTTAACATTTGCCTTCCTTCTCGCCCAATCCCTCCTCCTCCTCCTCTGCCCAGCACCTTCTCATACCTCCTCCTCCTCCCAACTCCACTGCCACCGGCCTCCTCTTCCATCCCCAAGCACCATCGCCACCGACCTCCTCCCTTACCCCAATATCATGTGCCACCACACCATCACCCCTGCCACCCTACTGCTCCCGACCTCCACCACCCCAACATCCCTGCTGCCCCCGACCTCCATCACCCCCACAACCCCGACCTCCTCCACCGTGGATGTATGGATATGATAAGCTCTTTCAAATAAGGCTCTCACGTCAGTGATTAATCTTTGGAGAGTAGTTAGTTGTCGATGCTTGGCTTCATGTTCTATCTAGTGCTTGTTCACGTTCAGTGGCTACAAGACCTGGATAGCCCTCCCCCTCTATCTGTATTAGCAGCACCGTGGACCTGAAACAAGGTCGCAATGTTTATGGAAATATAGCGTCAGCAATAATAGCATACTAATAAACAACGATGGCTCCTTGGTAGATGGCGGGACATATGAATTCCCTCCACTGGATGTGAAGGAATGAGGGAGAAAGTCCAGACCAATGATCTTTGATCTAGAAGGGACAAAATGCGACATGAGAATGGAAAAAAGGTTAGTATTCTGATAAATCGAATTGGGAATTTTAACACAATCTGGGAACATTCTATAAGTTGACCCCAATCATGGGACGCAATCAAAGAAATCTAGGAATGGAATAATCTAAAGAGAAAAAATGGGGAACATATGTTCAACGGTTTCCTGAGATTGGGGAGTGTCCAGCTCGCCGGTTATCACTTCCAGGAGCTCTGATCGTGCCTGAGGAAATTGGTTGTCGTCGTCTCTGTCACATGGTCCGGCCACTGTCACGATGGATCATAGGGGGAGCTCGAAGTGGCGCGTACGGGGACGGGTGAACGGAGGACGTGGGGGAGGAGGAGGAGGGAGAAGGATATCTCGAGGCGGAGGGGCTTCTATGGGCGGAGGAGGATGGGGACGTTGATGGTGGGTTTAGAAAGGAGGGAGGACGAAGGTTAATAGAAAAAAATGAATTTTCACCCTTATTTTTTTTCTTTTCTTATTACTCCTTTATCAAAAATTTAATGTTTATTTGGAGGTGGATGAACGGTAACTAATTCAGAGATACAAGTGATAATAGAAAGGTAAGAGTACAATTGATATTCCAAAAAAGAAGGAACATAAACGCTTAAAGAGGTATAAATGTAAAGAACCTAATTTGTTAGGTACTAATGGTGCATGTCACCTTGTCCTAAATAAACACCCAAGTTTACCATAACATCTACAAGTTTCACTTGTAGGAACGCATTACCAAGATTTTGAACCATTTTTATATGTCCTCACCGTGTCTTAGTTTATGTTCATATGGTGAGTTGGACACAAGATAGGGTTGAAGTATGCAAATACAAATCCATGCATGTGGGTTGGACAGAAGGTCCGCAAAGGACTATTTCCCACTGATATTGAAAGGCCTGTGGTAGGAGTGAAACTGCTTGGAGGTGCAGTGAGCATGGACAAAGGATTTGTTGAAGACTTGGCTATGAGGAGAGCCACCAAAGCTGTTGAATTAATGAAATTACTCTCCCAGTTGGATGACCCACATAGTGAACTTCTTTTACTACGATCTTGTATGGGTTCAGCCAAGCTCATGTTTGGCTTAAGGACATGTCAACCCACATGCATGGACCAAGCTGCTGCTTTTTTTGACAGAGGGCTACGTGAAGCTATTGAGGACATTGTGGTTTGTGGAGGTCCTTTCTTTGGCGACCTTCAACGGCGGGTGGCATCTCTACCAATCAAGCTCGGTGGCTTAGGACTGTATTCCTCTATTGAGGCTTCTTCATATGATTTTGTGGCCTCTAGAGCTCAATCTTGGGTGCTTCAAGATCACATTTTACGAAACAGTGGGTATGTGATATTGATCTGTTTTTTTTTATGCCTTGGAGAGTCTACGTGTCAAACTCCCATCCTTAGATCTTACATGTTTTACTAACAAGGATACCGTCCCCCCTAAAGTCCAAAATGTTTTGGCGAGTTCCCTTTTTATTAAAATTGTCAAAGAAATTGAGGTTGAATTTGACATGACGGCTAGACAAAAGGCAATTTTTCGGTGTTTGCAATCTGACCATGCTCAAGATTTTCTTCTAGCTATTCCTATTGATGGTCTTGGAATGCATATGTCACCTATTGAGTATCGTACTATTCTCAGATATTGCCTTATGATTCCTCTATTCCCAGCAGATGAGGCATGCCTAGTATGTCACAAATCTTGCCTAGACTCCTTTGAGGAGCATGCCGTTCATTGTCGTGAACTCCCAGGTTTTAAATATAGACATGATCTTGTCAGAGATGTCCTCTATGATGTTCTCAAGAAGGCTGGGGTTGCATCAAAGAAAGAAGCACCTGTGAATTTTTTGTCTGATCCACATGAGGAGAGATCCACACTCAGACCAGCGGATGTTTTAATTTTTGGTTGGGCTGGAGGAAAATAAGCATGTGTTGATCTAACTGGAGTGTCTCCATTAGTTGGTTTGATAAAAAGTGATTTTACTGCAGGATACGCTGCACAGAAAGCTGCCTCAGCCAAAGTTGCTAAACATGAGAAGGCATGTATTGACAATCAACATGTCTCCATCCCTTTCGGGTTTGATACCTTTGGGTTCTTGGTATCTGAAACTGTAGAGCTCCTTAAGAGTGTTCAGAAAATTATGCATAGTGATGTTATGGTCCCCAGGTCTATGAATGGTGTGTTCCGAAGAATTGGATTTGCCATCCAAAGGGGATTGACGGCGCAGCTTGTTGCCCGTCTCCCAACAATTTCTTTGTAATATGTACTCTTCTTTTAAAAATAATAAGTACAAATTAAGGTTTGAGAGACAAGACTAAAAGTAAATAATTAAAGTCACAAAAATATAAATATGTAAACTTTGTGAAAAGGTGCGGTGAATATTTATTTTCCTTGAGCAATCTTGCTGTGGTATTATGTGACTTTTGGTGTTTGGAGCAATAAGCTAAAACTGCTTTTCATTTTTCCAATTTTCGAACCCATACAAATTTCAACTTAAATTCCACATTCTGATCACAAAAATCACCTCATGTCATCTGACATGAACCCAAAGATCGCAACAAATCATCTTTGCAGAGGTAAAAATCATGGATGGCTTGAGCCACTTGATCTTTATCGAGCGGTTCGCACGTATTTCCACGATAATGACAAAAACACCGAATTCGTGCGAACCGCTCGATCATGATCGAACGGCTCGTGTGATCTACGATTTTACAGCAATCTCTGCAGTACTGCTGACGATTTGCCCACGTAAGATACCATACAAAGCAACTTTTTTCTGGTGCTTTGCATGGGATCTGCACTACTTATTTCTAAACCATGACGAAGTCAATTAAACTTGATCCTAGGACCACTCGGTAAGTAATAGCTATGAGTTAAACTTTAATCTTATACTTAATCGCGTTCCCTTTCATTTGTCATCAATTTTCAAACTAAAACATCACATCACTAAAGCGTCTTCCGTCACCCCGGACGTCATCTTCAAATATCAAAGAAAAAGCAAACAAAAACGAGAAAGGGGGGAATATATAAAAAATAAAAGATCCAGAGCCATATCCTCCATTAGCACACACGTACAATGAATCACCTTGCAACATTTTATAACCTGAAAATTGCGTGGTATGATCAAACCTCTCCTTTATATGCCAACCACATTATATTTCTATATTAATCTTATTTTTTTTTTTGCAAGAAATCATGTAATATTTTAAAGAGTTAAATGAGGTTACTCCTTGTGAGTAGCCAACGGGCTACTCTCACTTCTATTTTTCCCTCATTTTTTTATTTTTTTTAAAAATAAAAATATGTATATTCATCATTATATCCCTCTAATATGTCATTCCAATTTCGTTAGAAATAGAGACTCTTATGCCCTCCGTCTGGAGGGGATCATTTTCAGCAATTCTGAGACCGTTAAAATTTGACAGTCTTGATAGAGGGCATAGAAGTCTCGAATTAAGTCGAATTTTTAATGATACCATGGTGACATATCGTGATCTAAATTCCAATATCTTTCATTTCAGAAAAATAAAAAAATATATAAAGAAAAAAGGATGAGAGCATGTAAGTTAACTTCACCTAGGAAGCAAACTCTTTTTTCCCTATTTTAAATACCACGAGAAAATATCAGTACGACCGTTTCATTCAAGCTATCCTTCCGATTTTAGAAAAATTCATGTTCCCAGTATCCAAGTAAGCAAGAGTTGAATCTAGTCAAAGTTCCACAGTCATGAAATGCTCGAATACGTTACAAATAATATGAGCATGCCATCAAGCTCATCAATCTAAATAGCATGCAATCGGACCATCTAAAAATTACCTATAAAGGACAGCCGTACCCGCTCCGCCGCTCGTCGGAGCGGCCTCGGTGGCAGCGTTGGGTAACTTAGCCCCTAAGCTAGGACCTTCTTCCACGTTACCCAAGCATTAACTAATCAACCCATTGGGTCGAAATTCCTCCTCTGACCCCACGCATACAACGCGTTCTCGTCACCATCACATCACATCTCTCCTTCCTCGAACCTTCTCCTTCTTCCTCCCCTCAATATAAACCCATCACTCATCCCCACAATCACAACACATCAACAACGCACCTTTCTCCTCCTTATTCTTCTCTCCTCCGTAGAAGAACCCAACATGGAGAACATGTCCAACCTCAACGACGACCACCTGTGGCAGTCCTTCAGCGACAAGCTCCGCCTCCACACGCCCTCCCTCGCCCCCTCCGACTCCATATGGAATGACTCCTTCCTCTCCTCCCGACGTAACTACGACACACCTCGCAAGAACCTCAACACCCCCCACCTCGACCAGCAGACCGCGAAGCCGAGCACCGCCGATCTCAACAGCTCCTTCGGGTGGAAGACCGAGTCCAAGATAGCCGGCACAGGAGTTGGGTACTTCAACAAGGAGCTCCCCAAGCCTGCCAGGGGCAAGAACCTCAACTACAACGAGGATTTCAGCGGGAAAGGCGCGGCTTTTGGGGGGAAGAAGAAGAGCAACAACGTCAACAGCAGCAATGGAGAGAAGGGAGGTGGGGTTGAGAAGAGGTTCAAGACGCTCCCCGCAGCGGAGGCTCTGCCGAGGAGCGAGGCTGTTGGAGGGTACATATTCGTTTGTAACAACGATACCATGCCGGAGAATCTGCAGCGCATGTTGTTCGGTATGTGGTTTTCTGAATTGGGTTTTCCATTTTATCGATGAAGGATCCGATCTTTTCGGATTTGAAGATCAAAGATTTGATATATTTTTTTGGTGATCTTGATGTGGGTGTTTTTGCAGGTCTGCCTCCGAGGTACAGGGACTCTGTGAGGGCGATCACGCCTGGGCTTCCTCTGTTTCTGTACAATTACTCCACTCATCAGCTTCATGGTATTTATCAGGTAATTTCGATTCATACTTACATGGAATCCTCTAATTTTTTTTATCCAGATAAAAATCTAATCTAATCTATGCTCTGGTGGTTCTCAGGCTGCAAGTTTTGGTGGCACCAACATCGACCCATCTGCTTGGGAGGACAAGAAGTGCCCCGGAGAGTCCCGCTTCCCTGCACAGGTTTGTAATTAACATTAATAACTTGACCAACTCGGCTTAATTGCATCTAGATCGGCATCTGACTAGAAATATGGCGCAGGTGAGAGCAACCACGAGGAGGATCTATGAGCCACTGGAGGAGGAAGACTTCAGGCCCATCCTCCATCACTATGACGGTCCCAAGTTCAGACTGGAGCTCAATGTTCCAGAGGTAAACAGAAGTACTACAGCAATTATTCAGCAAATCCTTGACGTGTATATATCGATGAGATTAAGTTTTCTGAACAGTTTGAGTTTTTGCTTGCAGGCTCTTGCATTGCTGGACAAGTTTGAGGAGAAGATGAGTTGGTGAGAGGTTTGGGTTTGGCCTCTGCTGAAAATTTTGAGATGATATCAAGCAGAGATGAAACCAAGGTGGTGGTTTTTCCAGAGATTGGAAGAATAGGAAAGAGAGATGATAGTTGGGGGCGGATCTGTCTGCTGTGATTTCCCCTGCTGTAACGCAGGGGAGCCATCGGATGAGAGATGGACTGCCCTGATAATGGGGCGGGGATAGTGTGTTCCTTATCAGGTCCGCTAGGTTACAGCAGGGAAAACCACCGCAGACGATCCTCTCTATGTAATATTTGTTGTTCTGATGATAGAAGTGAGTTTTTTTATGTTGTAACGAGCATTATAGCAGCATATGAATGGTGGTATATGTATATATGATGAGGATTTTTATATAAGATATAATAATAATAATGCAACAGCAGTTCAAACCAGCTGAATGGACAATTGTTTGATTAGATGGCCTTTTATACTGCACGTGATATGATTAGTTTGATGTGGAGATGATCAAGAGCTTGAACAAGAGCTTAGTTGGCGCAGCTGAGAATCCAACAAAAAAAATTGAAAATCTTTAACAGGTGTTATTGGAAATGGACAAATATATTGCATCACATGGAGGTGGAAGAGGCTTGTGCTCCAAGCATAGGAGCAGCAGCCGAGTAGGGATGATGCCAAATTCTACGAGTTGCTTTCGGCCATAAAGAAGTCTAGAAGCCTCTTTTGTTTGGAGGTGTATTATATTGCTCATTTACACCCCTAAAATTCCACTCCACCGAAGTCGAGTTGTGAGATTTACACACATAAACTGAGTTATTATCGTAATCACATGGATATGAACGTCGATAAATATATGAGTGTATTAAAATGAAGGGTTTTGTACATTTGTGCTCCTTCGAGATTCTATAATAAGAGTTATATGCCCCTACATATATCAGTTGCGACTCTGTATTCTCCCTCCACGTGAGTCTCACTTTTTATCTTTTTTAAAAAATCAAATAAATCAATTCTCCATCATCAATTCTATCAAAAAAATAATATACTATACCATCATATCATATAAAAATTATAAACTACTCCACTTCTATTCACTTGTTCAAACTCCAATACAATCACATCACAATAATTACTCACTTTTTCAAACTTCAATACAGTCATATCACAATAAACTCACTTCTAACCCACCTCCAGTTTATCCCTCTATCCAAACACCAAAACCCAAAAATTGGTTATCTGCAACCAGTTTAACCCAGTTAAACCCACTATCCAAACACACCATAAGAGTCATGCCCCTACATATATCAGTTACGACTCTGTATTCTTACAAAAATAAAAGTATTGTCATTCCGTCAATGTAATATAGCGGCACACAAGTGTAATACCAAAAGGGTAATACTGTGAATTTTGTAGGAACATATGAGCATAGGAAGTTATTTTGAAAAAGATAAGGGTATAAATATAATTGTATAATCTCATAGTGGAATAAGTGTAAAAATTCAAAAATGAATATGGAAAAGTTATATTAAAAATATTTCTTATTTAATATTATACAAAAATACTTATTATGTTTGGTTGACGGTAAGTGTATTAGATGACTTGCACATGATTTATATATATTAAATACAATTATTTCACTCTTATTATACAAGTTATATGGTAAAAGAAAATATAAAATTTAATTAGGAATTGTTATAAATTATCTTACAATTATGCTTTATTATAAAACAAGGTAGAGGTCGGCACTATATGGTCCACGAATATAATACAACCAAATCGTTGAAAATGGGTCAAAATGAATTGGGTCGTTTGGATTTTCGGTTAGGTTAGACCCGATTCATATTCCTTCAATGGGTGTTGTGTTGGTTGGTGCAGCCAACTCATCCAAATAGCCTAAACTATTTATTTGGATAACTTAACGTTTAATCACACCAAACCCAACCAACATATATACCTAATATATAACGTTAAGAATTCTAAACTCTTATATTTCTAAATTACAACTCTTGTTCTCCTATCCAAGTTATCAACTTGTTAACCAACTTCGTCTCACCGAGCATTATTTCAATTCTCATTTTATGTGGTATAATGTATTTTTTCTCTAACAACCTTAGCATGATTAGTACATATTATAGACATGTGAGAGCCTGCCTTATTACCACACAACTGCACTCCAATCCAAATTTATTTCAAGTGACATAAATTACTCCTGAAATTCCCTTATTTTAACCGAACAACTCCATATCAACTTGAACATACACCAACCTACTTCATCCATGTTGGCCTTGATTCCTCCAACCTTCTTCTTCTCTATCAAGTTTGATACATGCTTACTTTGACATCCTTTTTCATGCATCAATGGTCTCATCACTATTTGGTCTTCAATTAACAAGACTTTTTCTATGGGCAATTTGGTTTTCACCCAACCCAATCGACTCAAACCGCTCACTCAAACATCTCAACCTCATTTAATTTGGTTGGTTAATGGGTATCATTTTTTCAACCCAAATCGAATAACTCAAACTCACCCAAACCGATCGAATGCCCACGGTACATGTACTTATATGCTGTTACAGCTGTATTTTAAATTATGCAAAATTACAGATCTGTAATATTTTCCAGTCTACTTTGAAATATTCGTTTCAACCAATACGAATGGAAGCAGTACACCAATAAGGGTCGATATCGTTATCGATAGGCCGTCCGTGTGAAGGAGAGACGTGAGGTGTTGTAGAACCATTCAAAGATGGGTTTTGATTTCCATGCACCGATGTTGACATTCAACCGAAACCTCCCGACTTTGAAGGAAGGCTCTTTCTATTCTGTTCCTGCTTCTTCAAGGAAGGCATATCAAGACTCCATCTGTGCCTCCTGCCTTTAACTTTATTTATGACCATGACTTCGTTGCAGCAGTTGGCCAATCAATCTTATTTTCCATTTTTTATTGCAGGGCAATGATGCATGCAGTTGGCCAATTCTTCCTTGTTTTCTAGCCCCCACTTTGCCTGTCAATTAATTAATTGATGAGAGCTTTTGACCACATTGAAGTTACTCGGTGCCCATAAGATGATGGTAACAATAAACCATTGTCCCATGCATTTCAGATGAAAATTAATAGAATATGGATTTTTATTAAAAAAAAGTCAAGTTCATTCATTTTTTAGCATGGAGTGTAGGATTAGGATGTCAAAGAGAAACAAACACCAAATTATAGCATCCACTGGAAAATCCCAGAGGCATGCTTCTAAAATTTCATGTTTTTTTTCCAACACCAATGGGGTCATGAATGTTTCAGCACTCTCACAATGTTCAGCAAGACTTGGATTTCACCTTTCCTTTTCCACAAAGGCTAGGTGGGTAGAGGCGACCAAGGGTAATAACCAGTTAAGTAGGAAAATGCATAGCATGCAGTAAGGCAAAAAATTGATAGGGCACCATTAGATAAGGAAATTGGAATTAAAGAAGATGAAATTTTCAGTGGTTGCATGATAGTTGATCTGAGCCTTATCAACAACAATTGCGCGCTGCAATTTCCAAATTAACCACAATGTCCTATATGGCATCTCAAAAGTGTTTTTCATTTGCTAGACTTGAAGGGTTGGTCAGACCTATCCTCACTACAAGTAAGGCTGCTAATTGAACTGAACGGTAACGAACATATCTAAGTTCGAGTTCGGTTCGTTAAGAAAGTTATGAATCGGCAATTCATCATCTTTATTCATCTATTTTGGCTTAAAATACCTTACAAAACACATGTAAATATCATTAAGTCTCATTTCTTAACAATCTAACATCATCTGTTAATAGTATATGGTTATCATTATTTTAACCCAAAATAGATAAATAAAGAAGAAAGGAAAAAGAAAGAAGATAAGGATGTATATATATGAAATAAATACAGACTGATCATGACCCCTATAGTAGGTCAAAACTTGACGTAATCAGAAATAAATAAAGTAGGAGGAGATATGATCCTTAACTTATAAAACATTCCAGAAAATCAATTTCATTATGCACATATTATAGGACATTTTATTTATCAATAATACGATCTCAAATAAATATATTTTCTTCATAAAACATGTATATAAAAATATACCCTAAATAATAAAATAATTGTAAAAATAAACCATGTACGGAACAAAAGGGATAACATTAAAAAAGATGTAAAACCATAAATGAAAGATCAATATATACTCCATATGAACTCAAAATGAATCAAACTCATTGTATTTATCATAAAATAAGCTTTAAAATGAAAGTAGTTTCATGAAATTTGGAGTAAAAATGTGAAAGTTGTCTTTTAGAGTATGATTGTACATGTATACTTGTATTTTACCTATTTGTTTATTTATTTATTTAATCATTTTTATTTTTTGAACATATTATATTTTTTATGTTTTATTTATATTTCATATTACTTATATAAAACACAAATAAAGTAATAGAATTTAAAACAACCAAGAATAATAATTGCGTTTGTTATTATATTGTATATATCACTATTTAGTTGTACCTCTGTAAACAAATTCTTAGCAAAAAATATATTGAAAACTCTTTAGTGTATTCTAATAAAATAAGAATATAAAACTTATAAAATTTGTACATAAAAATCACTAATAAAAATATCTATACATTGTACATAGATAAATTGTATCTATATTGTAATTATTATGATTTATTAACCAAAATAAATCAACCCATAAAAATAAAACAAAAATATATAAAAACCCTCTAATTGTTCTGTAAAAAAATAAAATACAAAATGTTGTATATATTTGTACAATTAAATAAATAAAACTATGTTAACTTTGTATATAGGTATTTTATATCGATAAATTCATGTATTTATCTATTTTAATTATTTAAATTAACTTATTTAATATATTAAAAATCACAATAAAAATATTTATTAATTTATTAACATTTTGTATTTTGATAAATATTTTATGTAAAGCCATTTACTAATTTATTTTTAGTTATTTCTAATTAGTTTAATTTATTTTGTCTTTTTCTTTATGTCTCTATTCGGATTGGGCCGTGATTGGCCCAAACCCGTTTTGTTGACTCGCGGGTCCATCTACCCCTTTCTTCTAGACCCGATTAAAATGCGCCCAACCACCTCTTCTCCAAATTCTTCCAACATGATCTTCTGACCCCAATTGACTTCCTCGTGATCCAGATCCACGCTCGAATATCTTCATCACAATTCCATCTCGATTTACGCACCATTCTTCATTTGAATCTCACAGTTTCTCATCGCCTATAAATAAGTCTCAAATGTTTCCATTTCATTTTGATCCGTCTTTCGTACATAATTCTCCCTGAAATCGAGCAAGAGTGCATGTAGCAGTTGTGAATTGCGCTAAACCTCCGATTGGGAGTGTGAGGAGCTTGAGAGGAGGCGGGATTCAGGTACCGGCGGAGCTCTGCTTGGCTGTGTTGAAGCTTCTGCAGCAGCTATTGCATTGAGGTGAAAATCCCCTGATTTCCTTCGTCATTTCATTTCAGGTATCTGTAGCTTAGATTCCCTTTGATTTAGTCTAATTCAGCTTTGATTTCCATTGATTTTTGTTCAGTAGCAGTAGATGTAGGATCCGCATCTCCGATCATCAAAGATCGAAGGTGTTTATCTCTGATTGATGTTAGTTGACCTATTTAATCGCCTTTTGTCTCGCTTCTCTGTATCTTTTCCATCATCTGATCAACTCAGATCGTCATATCTTAGTTGTTAGGATCTGAATCCCCCATCCAAGCAAGGACCCCATTCCATTCAGCGAATCGCCTCCATTTTCCATGTTTTGAATAACGATTCGGCTGAGGACTTTGTCTTCCAGCCTTAGAATAATTTGCAGGTGCATGAGCATTCACCTGGAGCCTAGATCAAGATCTCAAGTGCCATTCGTAGCACGCATAGGAGCTTCATCTTTGGGTCTCTGATTAGTGAGACCTGGACTCATTCAGCATACTAGTTCGATGCAGAATCTCATTTGGAGTTGCTCGAGTCCCTCGTAGTGGAGATCGGGACCAGAGTCACCTAGATCAAGGCGCTCGAAGGTCTTCAGTGTTCTTCCGAAGCCCTCCAGATCCAATCGATCAAGAACGAAGCGTGCCAGATCCAATCCTAACCATCCGACCGCACCCAAATAAGATCCATCCGATCAGATTTCCGAGATGCAATCACAGCCGCTCATGCAAGACATGCAACACACACACACCAGTATAGAAATTGCCTCTCCCTCCCTGGATATTTCCTTAATTGTAAATAAGTCATGCGAATATATATCACATTGAAGATAATTGCTTGTATGTCCCTGTAATTCTATCAACTGTACATAAGTCCTACCTATTTGAGCTCACGTACGCATATACGTGCTTTGTGGTTATTTTACAACAATTGCTTGAACTTTCTCATGTTAATAAATGATCTGAATTTTATTATATTTGCTAATTAATCCCTATTAGTGCGGATCATGTGTGCTGAACACGTGTATTTCTGGATTAATTGCATAACTGCCCTGGATAATCGCTCTAATAACTACCTGAAATTGTAATTCAGTCCTTCTTCCGCTGCATTTTATTTGATTATTTGTTTGCTTAGATTAATTTGTTATCCAAAAATTCTATTAGGTTAGGTTGCTAATAATCAGATTTATCATAGATAAATTTGGGTTTAAACATTTATTTTATTTTCTTTTTTAAAAATACAAAAACATCACATTTTCTTTATTTGATATTTCATAAAATTTTGAATATATTTTTAAAAACTATAAAATTATTATAATTTTACTTTACTATGTTTTACCATCTGCAAAAAAAATCAAACAAAAATACTTACATAAAAACTTAACATTTTTTTGAATATTCTAAAAATCTTATAAAATCAAATGAAAATGTCAAAAAATCAGAAGAATGCATAATCGGACTTGTTTTAAATATTATTAAAAATTCTTCTATATAAAATTTGTTTCCAGGTTGTTTGACTTTATTTTCTATTTTAAAATACCATAAAAAGTGGACTACTTTTCCTTAAAATTGTCTTTAACTTTAAATCAATAAAAAAATCCATAAAATATAAAAATACTACAAAAAATAACAAAAATAGTAAAAAATAAAACATTTTGTTTTAATTTTTATTTATTTACATATTTAAAAAATATAAAAAGACTTTTATTCACTTTTGTGTATATACATTCATAAATTGATTTCCAAGGCTAAAGTCACATAAATATTTACAAAAAATACAATCCACTAAAAAAATTAAAGTTAGAAATAATAAAAAATAAAACATTTAAAAAATAATTTAAAAATAAAAAATTAATTAAAATCGATAAATATTTATAAAAAAATATTAAAAAACTATAAAATTTTAAAAAAAGAAAAGAAACTAAAAATCTCCATTAATTAATACCCCTTGATTATTTGTAGCCTCCCTGAGTTCGACCATGGAAGCTATACCAGGTTAATAGCAAAACCTTCACTTAGAATAACTTTTTATTCAGGAATTGTTGGGTTGCAATGACCATACTTTCACTTTTATATCACTTAATAATTAAAACCTGATAATTTTCCACGTAAATCAAATGGTGTCGTTGACGGGAGGCACAAAGAGGGTAGTTAGGTTGTTTTGTTTTGTTTCTACGTTTTGTTTTTATTTCTCTTATCTCTAAAAATTAGAAATAATAAAAAAATAAAACATTTAAAAATATAAAATCCATAAAAATTCCATAAAAATCATTAAAAAAGGCATAAAAATAGAAAAGAAGAGAAACTAAAATCTTTATTAATTAACAATAATTAATATCCCTTGATTATTTGTAGCCTTCCTGAGTTTGACCATGTAAGCCATACCAGGTTAATAGAGAATAATTTTTTATTTAAGAATTGTTGGGTTGCAATGACCACACTTTCACTTTTATATCACTTAATATTAAAACCCCATAATTTCTCGCTTAAATCAAATGACGTCCTTGTCGGGGAGGCACAATGACGTTAGTTAGGTTGTTTTGTTTCTTTTCTACTTCTTTATTCTTATTTCTCTTCTCTTTTATTGCATTCATATTTTTGATAAAAAAAATGTTCTAACGTTTTTCTTGTTTTACCTTTGTTGCGAGGGCTCGACGAGCAAGGGAGACCATCTTGGGAAAGTCAACGCACCCGAATGAGGTGGAGGTCGATCATTCTTTATTGATCGACAGGAGAGTGCAAGCGAGGAGGAGGAGCCATAGAGGTCTAGTTTCCTTCTTATTTTCAGTTTTTTTAGTCATTCATTCTTGTAATTAATTTGTTGGCAGTTACCCTTTCTTTGTTTTCTATAGAGCCATTATACACTCTTGTGTGGTTTTGTGAAGCCTGTTCGCATGCATAGGTGTCAGGGGATTTATTAATTTTTTGTATTTTCTTCGCATTCTACTTTTCTTCTTATTTTCCCATTTCTTTTCTTTATTTAATGTGTTTTAATTTTTTTTGCCCTTTTTTTTATTTGTCTTGTGTTCTTGAGACTCTAGTTTCTAAGATTTTATTTGTGGTTGAGCATGTTAATCATTAGGTCCAAACCCTAATTATACTTCATGTTTCTATAAAGATATGCTTTGGACTTAACCAAATAAATCGGTGATTCCCGCTAATGGAAGTTCCTACTAGGATTGTTCTCGTTGCATTCATATAGGTTAGATTTATTTTATGTGCATTGATCATATTGCATGTAGACTGTTGGAGCAAGGTATGCATTCTTACTTGTGCATGCATCATTGATTTCACACGCATTGATTTTTCTGACGTCCTTCCTCTGTTTTCTTGGACTTAGGTTAATAAAGGAATTGTAAAAACTATTAGGTGACTTTGATTGAAAAATATCCAAAAAAGGTGATAGCCAAGTAAATTTAGGACTACTAAATGAACTTGAGCCTTAAAATTAAATACAACGATTTATTTTGTATTGGGGAGAGCAACCCCCTCATTGTACATAGGTACTTACCTCTAGATAGAGCGGGTGAAGACGTATCAATAAGTATTAGAGCCAAAAACCTCTGAGCTTGTGCTTAAGCATCCGTGTACTAGTTTCCGGTACTCGATCGAGCTGCAAGAACTTGTCTTCGACCATAAAAAGTCATTTTGGTGTGCTCCACTCACATCTCAACTTGGGCATGTTATACCCGGCAGCTTGAGCAGATGGTTCTACTTTTTAGCGGGGTGTGAAGACGAACACTGGACGACACCACTTGTGAGTTTGACTTAAGTAACTGTGTTATCACCTAACTCTAAAATTGAAAAGATAAGCGACCGAACTTCAATGATCTTCATTGTGTCTAGTTAGTGAATTTGATGTTTTGATTTGTATTTTCTTGTTAGAATAAAGACCCATATGCACGTTTTTATGCCTTTCTTCTCATTCCTCTCTTTTGATTTGATTTTCATGTTCTCACATCATTTCTTTTTTATCAAAGATGTCAAATTGGAGTGATTTCTATTTGGATTTCGCGAACCTATTTCTTTACTCTCCAATTCGCTCATCTTCAACTTTAGAAAGACTCTCTTCCCGAATTCTCTTCTTTATCTTTCACACCATATATTTCACCAATAAATCTGTTGTTCAAGATGGATTTCCAGCTCGAGCTTTCTTTTTTACTCCTTCATTTTTGATAACTGATCGAGTGCCTTTCACACTTTCAGAGACTGAATCAGATATAGAGACTCGATGGCACCTAAGGGCAAGGGACTCGTGATTGATCATAACATGATTAACAACACAATGTTGGCAACTATTCACGCTATTCAAGATCAGCTTACAAAGTACGCCAATGTTCAGAACAGACCTAGAAATATGATCTTGGAGATGAGATATGGTAGAAACATGAGAGAGGATGATTAGCAAAGAGGAGGTGAGAAGGGGAGAGATTATGAGCAGAACAGAGGAGATCCTAAGCAGAACAGAGGAGATCTTGAGCAGAATTGTGTAGAGAGGAAGCTGACATTTAGAGATTCTTATAACCCAGGAGCATGGTGGACTATCAATTGGATTCAGAGTCCTGCAGTTCATGGTCATTTTGAGTTGAAGCCTCAGCTACTTCCATTTCTCCTCAAATTTCATGGACATACTAGTGAGGAACCGTACATACACCTCCAGTAATTCGATTGTATATGCAGCACAATACACTACCATAACATCATGTTAGAGGTAGTGAAGATGATTGCCTTTTCCTTTGACCTTATGGATAATTCTCTATTTCGGATCAATCATTTAGTAAAGGTGGTGATGTCCTGAGAAGAGCTAAGATCAGAATTTTTGAACAAATATTATCCCATGGGATAGTCGAATCAGATGTGGTCACTCATAGCTTACTTCTCTCAGATGTTCCATGAGCCTATTTACGATGTGTAGGAATGATTTAAAGATTTGACGGAGAAGTACCCCCATCATGATATTCCAAAGACGAGCTTAGTGCAAAATTTCTTTGGGGCTTTCAGATTGAGAATCAAAAATTAGTAGATGCCGCTAGTGGGGATTCACATTTCAACAAGGATGAAGACGTTTTATGACAAATCTTCAAAGAAATGGTTGAGAGATTAGCAACATTATCATCTTCCCATGTATCAAAAGCATCCTTCTTTATTCCCCCTAAGAATGTCAATATAATGACATCTCATGATGTGGATAGGATTAATAGCTCTGACTTGAGAATTATTGGAAATCGCCTATCTAAAGCTGATATTATTGAAAAATGATCGTAAGATCTTGAAAATTAAATGTGATCGAACAAAAGACAAAACAACTGGATAAGCTGGATGAAATCCTAAAGCATTTGAAGTTGCTGGATAGC
Source organism: Ottelia alismoides (assembly GCA_037367405.1). Classification (NCBI taxonomy): domain Eukaryota; kingdom Viridiplantae; phylum Streptophyta; class Magnoliopsida; order Alismatales; family Hydrocharitaceae; genus Ottelia; species Ottelia alismoides. Next base: position 174,898 of record JAZKJV010000030.1, read on the forward strand.
ACGATTCATTATTGTCAGAGTTCGAGTGATGTAGCCAAGACATCTGCAACAGAGCATATTTCTTCCTCTTCAACATCACAAAGTTTTAGAGTATGTGATGTTGTTCAGCATGTATATTATGTGCAAACTCCAGATCAGAGACCATAGTAGCAAATTGTACTATCCAAAGACTCCATATTATTCAGAGAAGTAGTTTTCACCTCCACCTCACATTCATGAGGTAAATGGCATTTGGAAAAACCGAGAATGCAACCAAACTCGTCCTCCAGAGCCGTCTCAGTTGGGCTCCCAAGCCTCTACTAGGATATTTCATCGGGCTCAAGGAGTGAGGCCATATCAGCACCAACACCAGCCTCATTTTCAGTCTCCACCACATTTTCAGACTTGGAGACACGGTTATAAGCAGATGCAGCCAAGACATCCTTATCAATCATATCATCAAACACATCCTATTCCATATCAGCATCAGTATCCTCCTTAGTGCCAAATATCATTCTACATATCATGGGTATCCCCGGCAGCCAGAGGCACATTTTGTGGACCCAGCACTTGATCATCTAACATAATTGATGAAAAACATGTTCAAAGTGAATCACTGGTTAGATGATTTAAAGTTGACTAATCCCCACAATCTTCATTGCAACAAGGAGCAGGTAGCACATCATGATCCATCCACTCTCGAGATAGGTATGACTTCTGATTTTTCATGGTTATCTAATGCCGTTACTCTCAGGAACGACATGAGCTTACAACCACCAACACCAGTGGGATTGGGAAATAAAGTGATTGATCGAGCTTCAGCTTCATCTTCATTTATTGAGCAGAGGCCAAGTGTTGCAGCTGATGGAGGAGCATCGATATCAAAAAACCAAAAAGATAATAATGGCAGATGTAGAGTCGAGTCCATAGATAAGGAAAGCACACATGTTATAGATCCATCTTCAGTAGACAGGGCAATCTGTTCTTCTTTTCCTTTTTCTATTATGGACGACATTGTATAAACCGATTCTAGTCATCCATATGTAAATGATGATTCCAAAATTAATAAAGAAAGTTGTTCATATTTATTCCATTTCCTAATGTATTGAATAAAAGAACTACATTAAATTAAAAACAGCCTTATATAATCCTTGTGTGGTGGAATTCTATAGAATATCTTCCTTGAAATGCCACTCCTAAAAGCCATGGAGTTTATGCATGTCGTGAAGAATGAGATGAAAGAAACTTTTACCCCTCAACATCTGTCAAAGAAGAGAGGACGTAGCAAAACAGAATGCACATCTTAACCATGGCTACTACAAATGCCATAAACCATCAACTCCTAAATAAAAAGAAATATAAGGGATCATCCATTATCATATGCCAGATTTTAGGACAATAGTTCGATCGTACTCTTCTGGACAACGATTCATTAATTAGCCTAATGCCTTTTCATTACTTAAGCATCTCAAGCTTGGACCACTTAAGAAAAGCATAATGATCCTTCAATCTGCAGTCCAATCTATCAAGATGTCAAAGGGCATACTTGAAAGCGTTGTCACGATGGTACTGATCAATAACCATTCATCTACCTTTGTTCTTTCATTTTATCGTTAAATTCCTATAAACTACCTAAAAATATCAATAAATTATACAAACTAATAATCTTTATTCATCACTAAATGCTACTTAATTATATGTATTAAAATTCAAAATAAAAGATAAAAGAAAAGTAAAGAAAATTAAGTTAAGTATCAAAGATACCGAATGACCTTAAAACCCAATATCGAGTCGATGTTGACTTGGTCGACCCGGAATAAAGTAGGGAGAGATAAAGGTCAGATACAATACATAAAACCCTAATTCGATTCACTAAAAATAATCATTATTACACTATTTTACTCTTTATTTTACACACTCCAAACAATAAAATGTTTGACATGAAACTTGTAGATAATAATATAGAGAAAATTATAAAAAAAAATTACCAATAAAAACAATGCATAGTGTAACAGGGACATACAGATGAAAAAGCTGTAAACTGAACTTCACAGATCAATATCTTCTCCATATGAACTCAAAACTCACCAAACTCACTCCATTGTATTTCAAATAAAATTATCTAATGAAGGTATTTTCATTAAAAATAGAATTAAAATACAAAATCCAGCTTTCAGGGGAACCATTGTACTGTGTATCTGTATATATAACTTATTTATTTCATTCTTTATTTTTTATTCTCCTTATATTTTTAAATCATTATATATATTATTTGAAATAGAGAAAAGAGAGCCTACTTCATAAAGTATGTAACCTTACCTACTTCGTACTCATTTTTGACAAATTTTTATTTTTTTGGAAAATACCACCATAAATGTTCATCACTATATCCCCTCAATATGTCATTCCAATGTTGTCGGAAATGGAGACTCCTATGACCTCCCTATGGAATCGGTAATTCTAACGGTCTTAGAATTGCTATAATCAACCTGTTCTGGATCGAGGGCATAGGAGTCTCTGTTTCTGACAAAATTTGAATGACATATTGGAGGGATATAGTTATGAAAATATATGGTGGTATTTTTCAAAAAATAAAAAAAGCCAAAATTAAGAATTAAGTATGTAAGGTTACCTACTTCATGAAGTAGGCTCCCTTTCCTCTTTGAAATAGAGGAAAGGGAGCCTATTTCATGAAGTACGTAACCTTAACTACTTCATGTTCATTTTTGGTAATTTTTTTATTTTTTTGAAAAATACCACCATAAACACTCATCGTTATACCCCCCTAATGTGTTATTCCAATTTTATCGGAAACAGAGACTCTTATGCCCTCCATCTAGAACAGGTAATTATAACTGTCGTAGAACTGTTGTAATCGACCTGTTTTGGATGGAGTGCATAGGAGTCTCTATTTATGACAAAATTTGAATGACATATTAGAGGGATATAGTTACGAAATATTATGGTGGTATTTTTCAAAAAAATAAAAAAATTAGCCAAAATTCAGAATGAAGTAGGTAAGGTTACCTACTTCATGAAGTAGGCTCCCTTTCCTCTTTGAAATGGAGGAAAGGAATCCTACTTCATGAAGTAGGTAACCTTACCTACTTCATGCTCATTTTTGGTAAATTTTTTTATTTTTTTGAAAAATACCATCATAAATACAAACTAAAACCATTAAAAAGATATTGAAATAAATAATACATTAAAATATATAAGTATATTATACCTATAATATATAGACGTGTAATTATTTATGTATGTACATAAAATCATAAAAATAAAATAAAATAATTTAAATATGTATTTCATTATATTATAAATATATAAAATATTTATATATGATAAAAAAAGTAGAAATACAAAATAAAAATAAAAAAACCCAAAATATAGGTAAATATACATATATCTATACATGTAAATATTAACATCCTGCCAATAAAGCTATAAAAACAAATAAAAATAACCATAAAATAGTTTAAAAAATAAGGAATATTTTCATGCTTTAAGTTTTAATTAATAAATTTATTTGTCACTTTTAATCGAATTAATAATGAATTTAATTCATGTTTTGTCCTAACTTGGTCCACGTGGACCAATCAAGACCCGACTTCAGTTGACCCCTGGTCAATCGTCCTCTCCTCAGCTCTGATTTTATCAGAGCTCACTAGATACCCTCTTATCTATTTTCTTTACCTTCTTCCATGCCTCCATTCTTCTCAAGCAACCCATCTTCCTGCACACCCACTACCCTCTTCCGCACCATCTTGATAGCATCCACCAACTTCATCTCCATCTCGCGCAATCTGCGCCCAAAAAGTCACAATCCTCATGTGTATAAATAAACTGCACCGCCTTCTTTTTTAGTTTTGATCCTCTCTTTACGTCGTAACCTAAGAATAACATAGGCTCAAGGTACACCCTTGTGACTAGACCTGGCCAATGGGCAGGGGCTCGCCCGCCCAGCCCGCTTATAGGCCGGGCTTGGGCCAAGAGATTTCGAGAATGGGTCGGCCCGGCCCGGCCCGCATATATAAAAATATAAGTTTAAAAATTATATTTTTCATACATTTAATATAATATACTTCAATTTTTTGTTTTGCATTATCAATATTACATCTTATTTTATAGTTTACATGCAAAGTAACACATATTATGGTTACTTGGACTTAGAAAGATTAGATGATGCTAAAAAACTTAATTATCTTCATAAATTTGATTAAAAATCAATAAAAAAATACTTTACATTCGGCCCATAGGCTGGCCTGGCCCAACTCAGACCTGGGTTGGGCTTGGGCCTTGAAGTATGGTCCGTGGACCGGGCCAGGCCGGGCCTTCGACAGGGGGTTTTAGAACCCCAGCTCGTTTGGCCTGGCTTGACCTGCACTTTGGTCAGGTCTACTTGTCGCAGGAGGATGATCTCGCCTCTTCACGGTGTGGAAAAGGAACAGAAAGAGCGCTCCACCTTTGCCGGAGTTTGCTCCGACGACCTCTACTCCCATGTCAACCGACCCGGGTTCGAGCTATTTTAACCGCTTTCTAGCATGGAAGGAAATATCGTGATATATTAACGATATATCACCAATATATCGATATCGAGATGAGATTGATATGGGTACCGATATGGTGATATATCCTCCTTTCCAGGCATTTCCTTCACAAAAGCGCGTTGACATGGGCGATATTTCGACGATATATCGCCGAAATATCGTCGAAATATCGTATCGACATGATATCGAAATGATATCTATATCGATATGGCCTTCCATACTTTCTAGTGTAGATTTCCTTTCCAGCTTTTATTTCTACATGTTATTTTACGTATTCATCTTGTGTTTCTTAGATCCGTAGATTATAGTACGCCGAGCACTAGAGCTCCGGCCAGTGTTTCGCTTGTACAACCACTATCCAACCACCAGAGCCACCTCATCACTTTCTCCTTCTATTTCTCTATCTCCATACCACTTCCATTCCCCTTGATCTTGCACAGATCTAGGATTCAGGTCTCCATCTCGCCCGCCTTCGTCAGAGACCTCCGCTCTACCTCATCCTCGATCATTTCTGCCCAATAAAGGGATACGTCCCATCGCCCTTGTCCTCCCTTTCTTCTTGTGCAAGTTTGCTCTCCAAAGAACCCCAGTTGGGGTTGATTTCATTCTGCACAAGACCTCTAGATGTCGTACTTTCTGACCTTCATGCCTCCATCGATGAGGCCTTACGTATGTGAGGGAACCTACAGGTGGGACCACCATCAGGAAGCGAACGGGCATCTTAGCTACTCAGCAAAGTCTTAGAGTCGACCTGGGGGAGATCAAAGGTCCCCAGCACCATGTTCTTGAGTTGTTCTTCCAAAGCCCCTCAATATTGTTCGATCATAAATGTGCCTCCAACAGAAGCAACTACCATCAGATTGAGCGCCTCACAGCCATCAGATCATGGTCTTGATCTAATCATGACCCTCCATCGGTTAAGCGGTACGCGTGCATCTCAATCGTCAGATCGCTTAAGTGAGTGCATGTGGACCACGATTAGCACACCTTTTGGGTAATTTCATTCAAACCCCTATGCCTTTTGTATTTTTGTTTAATTATGTAAATACAAAATTAAGTGCAATTATTTTAGTGCGAATTGCATGATGGATGTCTGACTCCTAATAAAATTGCAAAAAGGTCCTTCCGCCTCACATGTAGTGACACGTCAGGCCCTGTAAATTTTACATATATGCCCATGTAATTCTGAAACATGTTATTAAATGCATTTAAATTTTATATAAATTACAACCAGGTCCCTCTATCTACAGTTTTTATTTTTGTATATATTTATCATTATAAATGTTTTTATTGCTTAAAAATTATAGGAAAATTAATGTAGATGCATGTTGTAATACTTGACCATTCTTAATTCTTATTTGGCATTTTAATTAATCATCATATTTATAAAAAATAGAAAAACATGCATTTTCTTCATGTTTAAATATACAAATCCATAAAAATTTAAAAATTTGTTCTAAAATTTTGCAAAAAAATATATTATCTATATTTATATAATATATACCACGCATACAAAATCCTAAAAAATACAAAATAAACAACCTAAAAATTACAAAATCTGAAAAAAAACTTTTAAAAAATAACAAAAATTATTGAAAAATTCAAAAAATATATCTATAATATCATTATTATTATATATAAACATGTCTTTTATTTAAAAATTAAAAATAAATTAAACATTTTGCAAAATTAAAAAGAAAATATAAAATTAAAATCTAAAAAAATAAAAATATAACAATTTAAAATCCACAAAAATTAAATATAACCAAAACCACATAAAAACAAGAAAAAAGCAAGAAAACTAAAAAATATTTGTTATTAGTTAGAAATAATTATTAATAATAAGCCGATCTATATTGTTTTCTCCATGTGTTGGATCTCTACACGTACTTACGCCTATACACATACATTGTAGAGTTATAAAAAATTTCTAACTCACATCTTTCTTCATTGATTTATCATTTATATGTGGATTTGATTGTTGAATAATTGCATTAGCAACAACTTGAGTGACTAATTTGTCGGACTACATAATGGATCATTGGTTATCAAATGACGATGTTGTCCGGGAGTAACATAGATTATACATAGCTATCTATTTTGTTTCATATTTCTGCTTTATTTCTTTTTATTCAATAACTTCTTATCTAAGTTAATACATCTTTTTTTGTTGATTTTGTTGTAAGGGCCTATGGAGCGAGGATGGTTTTCTTAGGAGAATCCGAGCACCCGAGTGACACGGAGATCGCTCCTTCTTTACGAATCGATAGGAGAGAGCATCAATGCCAACAAGAGATCGAGAGAAGCAGAAGCAAAGAAGTTTAGAATTATTAGTATTATTATTATGGTGAGAGAGATACATTTATTGTTATTTGCAATAATACAGGATACGACACTGGACATTGAACTTTATGAGTCCATTTCATCAAGTGATTGCTCACCTAGGGGGCCAATCGATTTTTCTTCTGTTTTCTCGCCTTCTACTTTTTTGAACGTCTTATTTTCTCATTATTTTTATTTTTTATTGTAATTTTTACTTTTTACCTTTTTCTATTTTACGTCTTCGTTGATTGAACCCTTAGATATTTAGGATTGCTTGCTCGATACTTAGTTCCTGCACCTATAGTTCATTGTGCTTAGACTTAGTCAAAGTAAATTGTGCTTTACGTTAATAGCAATTCCTACTTAGGGCAATTTCACCGCATGCATTGCTTATATATTAGTTTAAATTTATCTAGGGATCACTTTGCATGTAGAGTACTGGAGCAAGGTATGCATTTCTGACTTTGCATTCACATTCATAATTTTCTCGCATGTCAGCTTTTCTGACTTCCCCCTCCTATTTTCTTGAACTTAGAATAATTGAGAATCTGAAAATTCATTAGACATTTGCATGAATTTTACCCAAAATAAGTGATAAATAAAAAAATAAAAAAAGGATTGCTAAGAAAATCTTAACCAAAATTTAAGTTGATTAATGAACTTCATTGGATTGGGTTCATAAAGCCTACATTGTTTTTAGGTATCTTTCAGATAGAGTGAGGCACGACCCTAGGATTTAGAGTTCAAATCTCTGTCTGGGTACTGGCTTGTATATTGATTGGATTTACGAAGTATTGGCGCTTCTATCGATGTGTGGGCGTGTAGGGCTGAGTTTGCTTGCAGACTTAGTCTGAAGTACTGAGCATAGGGGAACTGTGACAATGAGTCCATGTCTTATTGTGCCACATCCAAGTACCCCACAAGGGGGAAGTATTTGATTCGCTTATCAGCTCCCTTCATCTTCTTCTTTGATTGAGTAGTGGATCCACACCCATTAACAATGACCCTTAAAAAAGTACATGCTACATGTTACAAAGGAAGTGGGAAGTACATGATATTTGTCTAGTAGTACTCACTCTCCTCTAGGGTTAGCCAATAAGGACTTGTTACAATATTGTTTGAATAACAACAATAAAAACTACCAAGATAACAGTCAAAATCTAACGGCTTCACGTGTTGTGTTGGTGAACCTACCCTTGTTTTGAGGTTTGGTTAATTAGTTTTTAACTTAGTCAAGATAAAAAAATATCGTGCCTTTGAGCCTTTCATCCCCACTTCTTTTTATCTTTCTTTTCACCCCCATCACTTCTGAGACTTTTGTCTTCCTCTTCTATTTCCTTGCAAATCATTGCGCTCCTTATTCCTCATCTCATTCGCTTTTGTTCTTCAAGATGTCGGGTCTTGGATGGCTTAGTCTGGACTCCACATACAACCACATCGATTCCACGACTCTGACATCTCCAATAATTTGGGACGATTCCAAAGAGATCGGTTCGGATCTTACGAACCACTCTCAAGTCTCATCGTCTTCTTTATCTCAAATAAACCCAGATTACTCTTATCCCAGCTTTCCTCCTTTACGGATGGATATCAACTTGTCTCCATACACATTGTCTGATTCAATAAAACTCGGAATTGACCTTAATTCTGAACATCTCTCTACATACGATGCAAGATTCAAGTGTTATCAAGATTCATTTCATCATGCAAATCAATAGATTAATCAGGGATTTGTTTTCTCTAAGTCTGATTCAAAGATGGCTCCACCAAAAAAGAAGGCACATCAAGTTGAGCAGAATGAAGTGAACACTCAGATGCTCACCTCCATACAGGCAATCCAGACACAACTGACTGCATAGGACAAAGCTCAAGTCGACTTCCAAGAGATGCTATTGGAACTGCGGAGAGATTGAGATAATAGAGGAGGAGGAGAAGAAGCCCATGCAGATGGACCCTGTGGAGGGGATGATGAGAAAGAAGATATGATCCTAAGAATACATTGAAAGAAACTTATAATCCTTACGTTGGCCAGATGACTGAGTGGATCCAGAACCAACGATGCACGAACATTTTGAGCTCAAACCAAAGCTCTTGTCTCTTCTTCCATCATTCCATGGGAACACCTATGAGGAACTCCATATCCATCTCCAGTAGTTTGGCCACATCTGCAACACTACTTACTAACCTAACATCTCATTAGGTGTAGTTAAGATGACTTCCTTTCCCTTTAGCCTTTAGGACAAGGCTTTATATTGGAACGATCATTTAGGGAGGGTAGTGACGACCTGAGAGGAGCTCAAGTCAGAATTCCTCCACAAGTATTATCCTCTCGATTATCTAAACTAGATGCATGCTTGCTTCTCAAATTTCTCTCAAAGATCGCATGAGTCCATTCATGAATGCCAGGAGAGATTCAAATATTTACAAGGGAAGTGCCCCTACCATGACATCAATAGGAACAACATGGTCCAACAGTTCTTTGGAGGCCTCACTCAAGAAAGTTAGAGGTCGATCAATGTTGCATGTGGTGGCTCTCACTTCAATAAGGATGAAGACATAGTCTGAGAGATATTCGAATAAATGGTTGAAGGAGAGGCCACATTGTCTTCATTCCATGCATTTCAGAAGCATCCCCAGATCTACCACAAGACTGTCAATATGACGACATCACATGATGAGGATAGGGATGAGAGCTCCAACCTGAGTATCATAAGGAACCTATCCAAAGTGGACATTATTGAGAAACGATCACAATATCTTGAGAAGTTAGTTGTAATCGAACAGAGAACGAAGAACCTGGACAAACTGGACTAGATCACCAAGTAGCTGGAGCTCTTGGAGAGCACCATCAATTCCTGCCAGTTTGAGAATGCATCTGCCATGACTTTTGTAGAGCCAAAGAAATCACCATCTTCGTAGAGTCCAGGGCAACCATCATCAGTCCAGCACATGTATTACGTGCATGCACCTGACTAGACTCCACCATCATTGCAACCGCACCAATAGAAGATTGTGTACCACTCTGATCCCCCAACCATCTCTTGTAGAGTCGTTGTTCCCACCTCTGCCCCAAATTCAGGAGGAGAAGGGCATATGGAGCAATGAAGCGTAACTTACCCGTCCATGCAGACAACAGCAAGGTCAGTCTTCTGCCATTCGACCATAATACCAAGCACATGGTGGAAAGTTTATCCAGGGTCAACCTCAGTCACATCAGTCTCTACTCCAAGCACATACTTGGAGATAGTCATATCAGCAATCGGCATACTGCCAACAACATCATTATCATCATTACCTAACTGCTCGATATCAGACCCAATATCTCCCCTCCTCACTATTATCAGCAAAAGTATCCTCCTCAATACTATTCACAAAAAAATCATTCGCAGCTTCTGCATCATCAATATCAGTCTCAGCGTGTTTAGCTTGTTGAACCCTCCGAGGTCACGTCCATGAACCTGCCCTTGACTGTTTGGCTCAGCTGATGAAAAGCCTATTTGAGATGAGCTAAAAACTTGATGATTTCACCACCATCAAGATGATAATACTAGTGTAAGTCGAGGCCAACCCAAATAACTTCAAGCACAAGGAGTAGATAGTTCGTGAATGTGTCCTCCAACCCCAACAAGCTGGGTATCAATGATTCTATTATGTTATCTAACTATGTGACTCTCGGGAGTGGTAGGATCTTGCAGCAGTCTGCCACAACCAAGGGAAAAAATAAAGTGTCGTTTGACGAATCACTATCTTGTGTATCAGTCGATCCAACAATAGAGCTACGTGACAAAGAAGAAGGAGGAGGATCCACACCATATTAAAAATATAAAAAATAAAGAAAAAGACCACAAATAGAATAAGAGCTAAGGTAGAACCGATCCAACCAAGGAGAAAGCCGTGGGAGTAGCCTATCCCATGAAAAAGCAGAAGCTCTTGTTTCTTTTGCTTTTCCCCTGTTTTGAATTATTGCATTCCCTCTAGCTAGTTATTTGTAAAGAATGATTCAATTGTAAATAAGAGCAATGATTTTCAGTTTGTAAATATTCATTTTCCAGACACAATGGAAAATTCCAAAAAATTAGAAGATTGAAAATGCATTCCTTGATTCAACAATTGTTGAGATTCTTCAGAGTATCTTTCTTGAGATGACTTTATTTAAATCCATGGAATACATGCCTTCTATGAAGGACTAAAAGAGGCATGTACATCAAAGCGTCAGTCCCGTAAAAACATATGCAATAGATCAGAGAAGTACATACTCTCCACTACTACTTTGAATGCAATCAGTGACCTCCCAACAAAGAAGAAAGATGAGGGATCACCTTTAATCGATGTGAGACATCCGATTAGGTTTTTGAGCGAACTTTGCTTGATAGTGGTTCCTCCGTTAACCTTATGCCCTCTTCATTCAAGAATTTGGGATGGGTCCGCTTAAACCCGCATGCATGATCCTTCAGTTTGCTGATCGATCCATTGAATGGCTCAGATGATTATTGGAGGATGTTATGTTGACGTTGCAGGACATTAAATTCCCAGTGGACTTTGTTGTCGTGGACATGGATTCCTCTACATAGTTACTTCAGGCCTCTATTATTCTTGGTCGGTTGTACCTTCAAGCAACCGAAGCGGTAGTTGATTATGGGACTGGAAAGATCATGTTCCTGTCTTGCATTGAAAAGGTCATAATGGACATGATCACCATTTCGAAAGCGACAGAGCGTACATTTGAGATAAGTGAGGCAGCAGTGCATGTAGAAGACTATGCTATTATTGAGAAGATTAAAGAACCACACATTATGTTGAATGATCTTGAGACACAGGTGTTGACTACGATTTCTCGAGGATCGGAAATTAATAATGGCTATGAAAGTCGTTGTTATTCTTGTGACAAATAAACAAATATTTTTTTATTTTTGCTACTTACTAACCTGTATAGCAGACATGTTCGAACTCAGAGAGGCTACAAATCTCGAGTGTTATTCAATCAATCGAAAATCAATTAAGATAAAAACAAGAATCTCAAAGGATAACTATCCTTGGTTTTTTTGTGATTTTTTTATCTTTTTAATTTTTTTAATTTTTTAATTTCTATTTTTTTGTATTTTCTGATTTTCAAAATTTTAGTAATTTCGATTCTGTAATTTTTTTATTTTCAAAAATAATACGGAGCAATACTCACAAGATCAAAAATACGCACACCAACTCTTTTTGTAATTTTTCAATTTATTAAAATACTAAAAAAAATCAGAGAAAGTATTTTTGGGTTTTAAAAGTTTTGAAATATTTTGGGGATTTTTGTGAAATTTTCAGATGTTTTTCTATTTTTTAAAAAATCAAACAATGAGAAAATACGAAATTGTGTGCAGCCTGGAGTAATTTGCAACTTAAAAATATTTTAAGTGCCCAAAACTCCTGGAAATTATTTTTATGACAAATTATATGCAAATATCTACAAACATGAACTGAAAACACAAATTTTGGATTTTTGTAGAATTTTTTCGATTTTTATAAGATTTTCGATATTTTTCAATTTTTTGGGATATATAAATGATAAGCACAAAATCTGCACAGAAAGTAAAAGACAATGAAATAAAACTACCCTATTTTTTTGGAATTTTTGGAGTTATTTTCGAATTTTTATGAATTTTTGAATTTAAAGATGAGAAAAATGACATGTTTTTTATTTTTTAATAATAATAAATGATGAAAAAATACAATGAAAAATTTATGCAAAAAAAGATAAGCATATCATGAGCATAGCAATTTTTTTCATAATTTATTGAGCAAGAAAAGAATTTATTTCAATAAGAAAAAGATACAAATAAGTAGTCTGGATATACAGGGACTCAAGTGCAATTATTAAAAGCTTTTGCATGAAAATGGAACAAGAAATAAATAGAGGGAAGAAGGTGTAAATTACCCAAGTTGTACGTGCGTCGCACGTGCTAAGTTCTGAGTGCATGGGCTTTATTTGCAAAGTTTGAAATCTCTAGGGGGGTCTTTGAAAATTATGCAAATGTTGCAAACTCCAGGGGTGTGACTGTAAATTCTCCAATTATTTATTCAATACCCTAGGGTTCTATCGTACTTGTTCTCCCAAACACAGGAAAAGGGGTGCCGCCCCTACCCTTATTCTTCCCAGGCGAAGGGGCACAGAAAGCGGAGCATGGGTGGAGGCGGCGCGTGCGACGGCGTGGTGGAGATGGTGAGGTTGATCCGCGCAGGCAGCGGTGGAGTTGGCGGTCACGGGTGTTGGAGCAGAGGAGGATGGTTCGACGAGGCCACCGCATACGCTCAGTAGAGCACGAGGACGGAGGCGGAGGGAGGCGCTTGGAGGAAGACGGAGGAGCACAGAGTATCTCGCGCAGGGCTGCAGGTGACACGATGGCAGCCTGAGGGTGGTTCCGCTCCAAGGATGGCGGAGACGACTGTGCTATGAAGGAAGCTTGCGGTGGGCTGGAGAAGATGGCGCGATGGCACTGGAGTGATTGAAGGAGTTGGCGACGAAGGTGCTCCTCGCACGAGGGTAGGGCTTCGCACGGAGGTGAGGCGAAGCACGGCGCGGAGGTCGCTCCACCGTGAGGCGGAGGTCAGAGACGACTGAGAAGGCCTGCGGCGAAGGGTGGCGCTAGGCGAAGGCAGCGGTCGCGGTGGTGGTGGCTGCTCCCAGGCGGAGCAACATTTTTTTATTTTTTTTGTAAAGCAGAAATAGAGAGGAAATTTTTTTAACTTTTTTTTGAAATCTGAATAGAGATTTTTTTTGAAGTTTTATTTATATTTTGTGTTTTTTTATTTCTCCTGCAAAACAGATGTTAGAAAGGAAACAAACAATATATATTTTTTTGTGTTTTTTTTTAATTTTATTTTTTATTTATAAACAAATTAGAATGTGAATGGAGATCCGGCGAAAGATGAGGAATCGAATCTGATTCTTCGACAACCGTGCGTGGTCGGAGTTGAGAGATCGTGGGAGATAGAATGTGAATGTGGAGAGATTGAGAAAATGAGATGAATGATTCGAGTCGGTGGCGGATTAAATCGTGGGTGATGATTATAAGATCTAGATAAAAAAATTGACTACAAAGAGAAAATGCGAGAAATAAAACTACGATAAAAATAAGAAGAAAATGACGATGGATCTCACCTTAGGAGAGGAAAATGATCGTGATCGCCTCGATGAAGGCCAACTCACTGTCACCGGACGGTTCGGAGGCTAGACACCTTTCTCGACAAGAAGACTCTCGGAGATCGTGCTCCTCTCACCAAAGATTGATTAAGTTGGAATGAGGGAGAAGGAGCCATATAAATAGAGAAGATAATGGAGATGAAATTTGAATTTTTGACTTTTTGGATAAAGAGATAAGAGAGATGAAAATTGAAATGAGATAAAGATAAAGAGAGATAAAAATATTTACAAAATTAACTATTTTTTTATTTTCTTCACTTTTTTTATTTGAATAAGAAATGTTATTTTTTTATTTTTTTATGGTGGTTAATTAAGAATAGCAACTATATACATATATGACATTATATACATGGTAAATGAGCAAATTAGACTTTTTGTTTTAAAATTTTAATTTTTTATTTTTATTTTAAATATTTAGTAAAAATATGTACAAATATATTTATAAATACAATATGTACAAATTACATGGAAAAATTGCACAAACCACCCTGGAAAACCAACTATTTACTCATAACTCCAAAAATTATGAAAATACAACCATTTTAAAGATAATTTAATTTAGAATCCAATGGAAGTGAGATTGGTTCAATTTGAGATCATATGGAGCCAGAATTGGTCTTTCAATTAATGCTTAATGGCTTTTTCCAAGTGTGGTTGTTTTTATTCTGTAAATGATTTAATTGTGCAATTATTTTTATTAATTAGAAGACATTTTTATTTACAACTTTGGTTTTGAAAGTTATTTGATTTGAGGTCAATTAAGGTACAAATAAAATAGTGTAGTATACAAATATACATAACACACAATTTTTTTGGATTTTCTAATTGAGGACCCTATCTCCTCCTACTTTATTCCTGGTCGATCAGGTCGAATCTTGACCTTCTCTCAGGGTTCGGGTCAGCCTGTATCTATTACATATATGCAGTCTTCCTTTTTATTTTATTTTCTTTATTTTTCCTTTATTTATTTATTTATTTAGTTTAGGTTAAAATAATATATAAATATACAATATTTACATACAGATGCAAGTTAGTAAGAATATGGAGTTAGTGTTATATACATGTATTTTATAAGGTATTTTAAGCTAAAATAAATGAATAAAGATGACGAATCACAGATTCGCCATCCCCCTATGCTTTACCTTTGCTAATCCCTTAGTAAACACTTATTTGAAAGAATAAGTGAAGAAAAAGAAAAAGAAAGGGAAAATAAAGAAATTAGGACAATATTGAGTATTAAACTTATCTTCATAAAAGTGTAGTTTGAAGCTCTGTCGGACCTTTGGATTAGTAGTGTGTCGGAACCTTAATGGGAAATGGATTTAAGACCTAACAGCCTCTAAGTTCCACATGACTCCTATTCAGGTCTCCTCAACAGTCATGTCAGAACAAGTCTACATACACCAATTCTTATGACTTTGAATCTTCACTTGTACGGTGTAAGTGAGGTATAGCTCCCCATCTCAAAAGTAGCAAAGAAATAACCTCCCTCAACAAGGTAACTCTAGTTCCCCGTTCTTGCAACTCTTTCCTCGAGGAACGAAGATATTCCCTTCTAAGTTCAAGTACAACCAGGTCAAGAAGAAAGGATGGAGAAAAGAATGGACGGTAACCAGTATAGCTACCTATCCTTGGATGCATGACCAGTGTAGCCAAGTCACCCGCTGCAAGCTTACAAAAATTTGTCTTTGAAGCTCTTATTGAAAATTTTTTATTTATATTTTTTTACCCTTGTATATACACTCCGGCAGGCATTTTACTTTTCAATCAAGCATGTCCACTTTTGGAAATTATGCATTTTTTCGTACTTTTTTTTGAAAGCATATACAAGGTGCAGCATGTACATAAGGAGTTTTTCATCTTGAGCCAGTAGACTAACCCTCTTTTGAAGCATTAAACATCCTGTCTTTAGACCTCAACATCGCTAGACCAGGTTGAGATGCACTTCTTTCCCTAGAGGAAGACAAGAGGTTCCGCCTAGATGTACTATCCTCATATGCTACCCCAAGCCAAAATATTCTGCCTCCTCACAACCTCATCCATGAAGAGCTACGTGTAGAGTGCTTGTCCAAGATAAGCCACGGTCTGAAAGAATCATGTGTGTGTTGTTAAATGTTCTACTTAGATTAATCGAGATGACATGTGAACATAGTCTTTTGGATTCAAAGAATTAAGTCACTAGGACCTGAAAAGTCTTAACTTCATTTCTTATAAGGTTCCTCTGGAATTAAGTGGGTTAAGGCTCAACTAAGCTCCATTCTTCAATTTTATTCTAGACATAGTTTAAATGTCAATACTATCCTGAAAAATGCACATACAAATGGAAGAAAATATGAACAATGCAAAGATTTTTTAAAAAAATGATGCACATGTGAAAATAACATTTTTTTAAATAATTTTCTAATTTTGAACTTTTTATGGATTTTTGGAGAAAAATGTAGATGTAAAAGAAAAGTTTTTTTTATTATTATGCAAGTTTTTATAGATATTTGGTTTTGTAGTTTTTTTAAAAGGAAAAAGAGTTAGTAAAAGATATACAAGTATATACAATATTTTTTTTGTTTTTTTTGTTTTTTTGTTTTTTTTTGTTTTTTACAAACATTGATTTTACAAATTTATATACATAACCCCCCAAATAAACATATTTAGAAGTACGAGTTACGTCTAAAGTATATATATATAATATATACAACACCCCCCTATACTTAGCTCGAACTATATCCTCATAGTGACCAGAGAGCAAAAAAGGAAGAGATAACTCGAGCTAAGTATAGAAAAGTGAAAAGACTCATATGCTACAACAACTCAAAGAAAAGAAGAGAAGTTGGTGATCCCCCCTATACTTAGGATCAAGTAATCCTAAGTATAATAGACTGTACAAAAGGGGAAAATCGATGAAGAGAATGTACAGACTCAAAAATAAAAAGACACGATATGAACAACATCACCCCCTATACTTAGGGTAGAGTATCCCTAAGTATAGGCAACAACAAGGGTGATAAACATGACGAATATGAACAGCACAAACCATTCACCCCCCTATACTTAGGATAAAGCACATCCTAAGTATAGCATACACACACACGGAAAAGGGGTGAATGATAAAACGGAAGAAGAAAGAGTGAAACAAAAGGATATACAAAAGGAGTGGATGTACAAAGGTCAAGAAGGTCGAAAACGAACCTTCTTGCGGGACCGTTGAGGTATGGATCTGACAAGGTGTAGGTCGATATTGGGGTTATCATTAGACATAAACTGAGTAGGATCGACCAAGAATGTATCCTCAATGGTTTCAGATTGTGCAGGCCTAAACCAGTTATTGGAAGTAGTGTGGTCATGTCCTGCCTGGGAAGTCTCGCAAACATCAAAGTAAAATGGCTCGAAATCATTATCAGAAAAAGTAGGATCAATTTCAGCCTGGCGAGCCTCTACTGGATCATCATCTTTATCAAAAGGCCCAAATTCCTTTATAAAAGAAACCAAATCAAATTTGGCCTGATCGATCTCATCTGAATCAGAGTGAATAGGAACGGACTCATCAGTGAAAGTAGTCGAATCATGTCTGTCCTATCTAGTCTCAGAGTCTGCCTTCCGCTCTAGGGTGTCTATCGTGTAAATTCCGCGGATGTCATCAATGCATCGTCACATACCAGAAGGGGGAACTCCAAGGTCTATGCTTTCCCAGTCTTCCTCCTTAAAGAGGAATTCCTGGGTTTCAGAGTTTCATTATCATCCATATAACAAGAATCTCTGATATTATCATCGAGGTCAAATTCCTTTGGGTTGTCTAACACAGGCGGGCTCTCATGGGATGCAGGTCTTTGGTCAGTAGTAGGTGAAGTGATCAACACATCGCTCCCTATATCAGAACAGAAGCGAATCTCTCCTGAACCATATTCAATAACGGCTCCCGCAGAGGCGAGAAAAGGTCGTCCCAGGATGATTGGAGGGTGCTCCACAGGGTTGGAGGTCTCCATGGGCATTACAACAAAATCCGAAGTGAAATCCATGCCTCGAATAAGAATGACAACGTTTTCTAGAATACCCTTCAGCCTTTGATAGATCCAACAGCAAATTGAACTATTATCCTGATTTTCTTGAGAGGCCCAAGATGAAGAGACCGTACCATAGAGAAGGGTATTATATTAATTGACAAACCGCCGTCAAGGAGAGTGTTATCACAAGAATAGTCAGATATGGAGTAACTCACAAGAGGTGTGGCAGTGTTTCCTTTCTTAAAATACGGACGGTGAGAGATGGCGTAGGTAGTGGCCATGGTCAAGATGTGACGCTCAGATATTCTCCTTCGCTTTCTCTTCTTGTGTTGAGGAGTAGATAAATCTATCATAGCCTGTTGAAGTGGAGCTTTAATGATCTCATGAAGGGTGGCCACCACTTCGGGTTCAGTCAACATTTTTTTAATTTTTGGACCTCCTCCATACAAGGGAGGAGATCAAAATTAGTATATACATGAGGATCGCCAAGAGCAATCTGTATAATAGAATCCTCAGGGTCAAGATCGGAACATGTGGTGGATGATTGTGTGGGAAATTGGTTTGGCATGGGTGCCCTCTCCTCACAAAATGAATCAATAATGTGTCTCCCAGAATCTTTCTGGATTTTTAAATTTTTCTCATTTTTTGTATTTTGGGTGATTGCAAGCTCTCATGATTATCCTCAAGTGAATCCATATCCTCAAATAATGGAGCAGCATTCTGGCTTGTATTTATATTGAATAGATTGTTAATCCTCGAATTCATATGCTCCATCATCTGGTTCAGTATCTACAGCATGGAAATCATGAAAGGTGACTCCAAAATCCCAGGATCGGGTGGGTTGAATGAGGGTGGGTAAAAATCATCGCCCGATTCTTGAAATAATGGGTTAGGAGGATATGCACATAAATCAGGAGGAAAGTCCTCCTGGAAAAGGGAAGGTGGATCGTCTGGAGAGTACGAGGTATCCGCAAAGATCGGATTAAAATAACTCCAGTTGGCCATTTCCAAACAAAAGACAGGGATCGAGAGAACACAAGGGTCAAGTCAAAAGATATAGAGAAAGGCGCAAATGCACAGAAGGATCGAGTATGCACACAAGCAATCAAATACAATACAAACCTCCAGTTCACCAACTCAACTCAATGTGAAGACCGTGAAGGTTCAGCCAATTATCTTGTCAATTTTAGAGTTTGTTGAGAATACAATCTATCAGAGCGGTTAGAGCGAGCTGTTAGGAACCCAATGCTCTCATGGGACTGGCCTAATCCCAAAGTTAGATCTTTCCCAGCCAGTATGAATTGCGGACCGTTTACCAGCTACCCAATCAATTCAATCTGTTAAGGACGTCACGAGCCGCTTTACCGGCTACCGGAGAGATCCTCATTGAAGAACGACTAACCCAAGATAGTAATCTGAAAAGAGTTAGGGCGTGGTTCTATCCTAGTGTACGGGTCGCTCTCTCGCTCAAGCAAACCAAACAATGAGGGGGTTACTCTCCCTAAAAACAATGATTTTTCCTTGTATATTTTTTAGGGTCGAGTTTTCTTTAGCTGTCCCGTATTTTAAGCAGTTGTCACTTGGTTAAAATATTTTCAAAGAATCGCCTACCCAATGTCTATTTCCTTTTTAACTTATGTGAGTGAAAACAAGGAAGGAGATCGGAAATGCCAATACGCGATTAAAAACAATGATGCATGCAGAGGTTAGAGATGCGTATCTTGTCGCCAGCATTCTACATGCAAGTGATCCACGCAGAATTGAAATAAACTATCCTATATGCAAATGCAAGTGAACCGTCCTAGATGATAGCTTCTATTAACGGGCAAGAACAAGTAAATTTGACTAAGTCCAAATTACGCTCTACTCTATAGGTACAGAAATTCTTGTTTAGGGTGTTTGGACCTAATTAGTTACCTGGCTCAAGCAAATTAATTAAAGCAATCAAGAGGTAGCTCACGAAATCTGCGGGAAACAAAGAAAATAAGGCGATGAAAACAAAAATGGTGAGAACCCCCAAGTGCACCGGCACTTGGCGAAACAGACCCCGCAACAAATGAATATCTGTTTTACAAAGATCAAATGCTAGAGAAAAAATCTCTCTCTCTTTCTCTCTCTTTTTTGTCTCATTCAATTCTTCTTCTCCTCTTCTTACGATATCATACGGCTTGATGAAGAATCATGCCACCTCTACGTTGCTTGGGTGCTTCGGCTCTCCTAGAATCGCCTCCTTCGCTTCGTGGGTCCTCACAAGAAAAAGAAAAGAGAACATGTAAGAAACACAATTATCAAATATGAGAAAGAAAAATGAAACAAATGCAGTGGATATGAAAAATAGAATAGTGTGGCAAATTATAAGCAGATATTTACAACCAAGAATAGCAAGTCAAAAGAGAAACCTAACTACTCTCTCTGTGCCTCCCCGGCAATGGCGCCATTTTGTTGTCTCCGATTTTCTTCAGGGATTTTGATTTTTTTATTTTTATTTTATTTTATATCCCCGGGAATGACGCCATTATGTTTACTACGGTTTTCTCGAGGATCGAAAATTAATAATGGATATGAAAGTCGTTGCTATCCCTAAAAATCTTGTGACAAACAAACAAATATTTTTTATTTTTGCTACTTATTAACCTATATAGCGGACATGGACGAACTCAAAGAGGCTACAAATCCCAAGGGTTATTCAATCAATCGAAAATCAATTAAGAGAAAAACAGGAATCTCAAAGGATAACTATCCTTGGTTTTTGTGATTTTTTCATCTTTTTAATTTTTTAATTTTTTTATTTCTAATTTTTTGTATTTTCTGATTTTCAAATTTTTAGTGATTTTGATTCTGTATTTTTTTTTATTTTCAAAAATAATACGAAGCAATACTCATAAGATCAAAAATACGCACACCAACTATTTTTGTAATTTTCAATTTATTAAAAATACTCAGAAAAATTCAGAGAAAAAATTTTTGGGTTTTAAAAGTATTGAAATGTTTTGAGAATTTTGTGAAATTTTTATAGATGTTTTTCTATTTTTTAAAAATCAAACAGTGAGAAAATGCTAAATTGTGTACAGCCTGGAGTAATTTGCAACTTAAAAATATTTTAAGTGCCCAAAACTCTTGGAAATTAATTTTATGACAAATTATATGCAAATATCTACAAACAGGAACTGAAAACACAAATTTTGGATTTTTATAGATTTTTTTATGAATTTTATAAGATTTTTGGTATTTTTCATTTTTTTGGGGGTTTTATGAATGATCTAAGCACAAAATCTGCGCAAAAAGTAAAAGAGAATGAAATAAAACTATCCTAAATATTTTGGAATTTTTAGAGTTATTTTCGAATTTTTATGATTTTTTGAATTTCAGGAAGAGAAAAATGACATGTTTTTTATTTTTTAATAATAATAAATGGTGACAAAATACAATGAAAAATTTATGCTAAAAAGATAAGCATATCATGATAACATGATTTTTTTCATAATTTATTGAGCAAGTAAAGAATTTATTTCAATAAGAAAAAGATGCAAATAAACAGTCTGGACACACAGGGACTCAAGTGCAATTATTAAAAGTTTTTGCATGAAAATAGAACAAGAAATAAATAGAGGGAAGAAGGTGTAAATTACCCAAGTTTCACGTGCGTCGCACGTGCTAAGTTCTGAGTGTAGGGGCTTTATTTGCGAAGTTTGAAATCTCCAGGGGGTCTTTGAAAAGTTTGCAAATGTTGCAAACTCCAGGGGTATGACTGTAAATTCTCCAATTATTTATTAAATATCCTAGGATTCTATCGTTCTTGTTCTCCCAAACACAGGAAAAGGAGTGCCGCCCCTACCCTTCTTCTTCCCAGGTGGAGGGGCACGACAAGTGGAGCATGGGCGGAGGCGGCGCGTGCGACGGCACGGTGGAGATGGTGGGGCCGATCCGCGCAAGCAGCGGTAGAGTCGGTGGTCACGGGTGTTGGAGCAGAGGAGGACAGTGTGACGAGGCCACCGCCTATGCTCGGCGGAGCGCGAGGACGGAGGCGGAGGGAGGCGCCTGGAGGAAGACGGAGGAACGCGGAGTATCTCGTGATGGGCTGCAGGTGACGCGATGGCAACCTGAGGGTGGTTCCGCTCCAAGGATGGCGGAGATGGCTGCGCTATGAAGGAAGCTCGTAGTGGGCTGGAGAAGATGGCACGACGCCACTGGAGTGATTGAAGGAGCTGGCGGCGAAGGTGCTCCTCGCACGAGGGTGGGGCTTCGCGCAGAGGCGAGGCGAAGCACGGTGCAGAGGTTACTCCACCGCGAGGCAGAGGTCAGAGACAGCTGAGAAGGCATGTGGCGGAGGGTGGCTTTGGGCGAAGGCGGCGGCCGCGGTGGTGGTGGCTTCTCCCAGGCGGAGCAACGCTTTTATTTTATTTTTTTTATTTTTTTGTAAAGCAGAAACATAGAGGTTTTTTTTAAAATTTTTTTGAAATCTGAAACATAGATTTTTTTGAAGTTTTATTTATTTTTGTTTTTTTATTTCTCCTGCAAAACAGATGTTAGAAAGGAAATAGACAATATATAATTTTTTTGTGTTTTTTAATTTAATTTTTTTATTTATAAACAAATTAGAATGTGAACGGAGATCCAGCGAAAGATGAGGAATCGAATCTGATTCTTCGACCACCGTGTGTGGTCAGAGTTGAGAGATCGTGGGAGATAGAATGTGAATGTGGAGAGATCGAGAAAATGAGATGAGCGATTCGAGTCGGTGGCGGATTAAATCATGGGTGATGATTCTAAGATCTAGATAAAAAAGAATTGACCATGAAGAGAAAATGCGAGAAATAAAACTTCGATAAAAATAAGAAGAAAATGACGATGGATCTCACCTTAGGAGCGAAAAATGATCGTGATCGCCTCGACGAAGGCCGACTCACTGTCACTGGACGGCTCGGAGGCTAGACACCTTTCTCAACAAGAAGACTCTCAGAGATCGGGCTCCTCTCACTAAAGATTGATCAAGTTGGAATGAGGGAGAAGGAGCCATATAAATAGAGAAGATAATGGAGATGAAATTTGAATTTCTAACTTTTTGGATAAAGAGATAAGAGAGATGAAAATTGAAATGAGATAAAGATAAAGAGAGATAAAATTATTTACAAAATTATCTTTTTTTATTTTCATCGCTTTATTTATTTGAATAAAAAATATTATTTTTTTTATTTTTTATGGTGGTTAATTAAGAATAGCAACTATATACGTATACTATATACATATATGACATTATATACATGGGTAAATGAGTAAATTAGACCTTTTTTGTTTTAAAATTTTAATTTTATTGTTTTTATTTTAAATAATTAGTAAAAATATTTACAAATATATATATATATAATATGTACAAATTACATGGGAAAATTGCACAAACCACCCCGAAAAACCAACTTTTTACTCGTAACTCCAAAAATTATGAAAATATAGCCATTTTAAAGATAATTTAATTTTGAATCCAATGGAAGTGAGATTGGTTCAAATTGAGTTCATGTGGAGCCGGAATTGGTCTTTCAATTAGTGCTTAGTGGTTTTTTTCCTAGTGTGGTTGTTTTTATTCTATACATGATTTAATTGTGCAATTATTTTTTTAATTAAAAGACATTTTTATTTACAACTTTGGTTTTGAAAGTTATTTGATTTGAGGTCAATTAAGGTATAAATAAAATAGTGTACTATACAAATATACATAGCACACAATTTTTTTGGATTTTTTAATTGAGGAGTCTATCTCCCCCTACTTTATTCCTGGTCGATCGGGTCAAATCTTGACCTTCTCTCGGAGTTAGTGTTATATACATGTGTTTTATAAGGGATTTTAAGCTAAAATAAATGAATAAATAAGGCAAAACATAGATTCATCAACAGGAAATCCTCTTCCCTGAGGAGGACCTGGACAACACGGTCCATGCATGTTCCCTTGATGACAAGGAGGATGAGTCAGAAGCATTGATTGAGATATTCGAAGAAGATTCATGCCAAACTGAACATAAAGAGATCATTGTAAATATGTCTGATACTTTATTGTCTGAGCCAAGAGGGACAGAGGTGAATAACACCTTATTTTTAGTAGATCATTCATCAACTAGTTCAGTTTCAGAGGTGTCTGAGAAGCTGATTCAAAATTTACTTGAATTAAAGCAGCTTCCGATAAATCTTAAGTATGCTTTCCTTTCGAGTGAGCAGAACATGTATGACGTCATCATTAGTAGCAGATTGACCACAAATCAAGAATCTCGCTTGCTAGATATTCTAGAGAAAAACTGCAAGATGATAGGTTGGAATGTTTATGATCTCCGAGGGATAAACCTGGCATTGTGTTCACACCATATCTACTAAGAGGATGTTTGTAAATCGTCCCGAAAATTTTAAAGAAAGTTAAACCCTAATCTTCAGTACGTAGTCATGAAAGAGATAACGAAATGGTGTGATGTTGGCTTTATTTATCCTATCTCCTACTTGAAATGGGTTAGCCTATTGCATGTAGTTATGAAGAAATCCAGAATTCAGTGGTCATAAATTATCGAGGAGAGGAGATATCTACCCGAGTAGCTACTTCATGGTGTGTTTGTGTTGATTATAGACGCTAGAATTCATCAACTAAGAAGGATCACTTTGCTCTTACTTTAAGTTCTTGAAAGGTTGGCAGGGAAGGAGTTCTTTTATTTCTTGGATGGGTACTCCAAGTACAACCAAATGGCAATCTCTCTTAAAGTTCAAGAAAAGACCACTTTTACATGTTCGTTCGGCACCTATGCTTTCAAGCAGATGCCCTTTGGTTTATGTAACGTGTCTGCTACACTCCAAAGGTGCATGCTGGTTATTTTTAGCCACATGGTGAGTATTTTTCTTGAGGTTGTTATGGACTATTTCTTGGTCTATGGTGATAGTTTTGATGCTTGTCTTGCGCATCTAGGTAGTGTGCTTACGAGATGATGTGAAGTCAATCTTGTTCTTTGAGGGGAAAGGAGTCACTTCATGGTTACTGAAGGAATTGTGCTAGGCCATGTCGTCCTCAAACGAGGTATGGAGGTTGACTCGGCAAAGGTGGATATTATTACAAAACTTGATCCACCTTGAATAGCCAAGAATGTGAGATCATTTCTGGGGCATGTTGGATTTTATATAAGATTTATCAAGGACTTCAGCAAGATTGCTTGAATTCTCATAGGGATTCTAAGCAAGGAGACTGATTTCATTGTAGATCAAAAGGTTCTCCAAGCCTTTACTCAGCTGAAAGAACTTGTTACTCAAGCATCCATCCTACAGCCACCCAATTGGTCTTTCCCATTCGAGATCGTTATGGATGCATTTGATTTTGTCATTGGGGTTGTGTTAGGACAAAGAAGAGATAACTTGCCCTACACTATTCATTATGCCAGCAGAACACATGATGATGCACAAAAGAACTATACAGTTACAGAGAGATATGCTGGCAGTTGTTTTTGATCTTGAGAAGTTCAGATCCCATATCCTCAGTTCAAAAGTTATTTCTTACACTGACTACTCTGCTATCTGATACATACAACTGAAGAAGGATGCCAAGTCACATTACTCATATGGATCCTTCTCCTCCAGGAGTTTGATTTGGAAATTAGAGATAAACCTAGAGTTAAGAATGCGGTAGCAGACCATCTATCTAAAATTGAGTGCACAAATACTCCCTTGAGCGTTGTTTACATAGACCTTTCCCGATGAATCTATTCTAAATGTTGCTTCTCTCCCCTCGTATGTCGATAGTTTGAACTATCTCATTTCTGAGAAAGTTCTACAAGATTGGACAAGAGTAAAAAAGGAAATAAATTTGTCCGATATTCATTCTACCATTGGGAAGATCCATACCTTTTTAGGGAAGGTGCATATGGCATTTGAAGTTGGTGCATTCTTCATGAGGAGTACACTAGTGTCCTTGAGAATTATCATAAGATCAAATATGGAGGACACCATTCTAGAAGTAGAATGACAATGAAAGTATTGTAGTATGGCCTTTGGTAGCCTACACTATTCAAGGATGTTGCAGCGTATGTGAAAGGATGCACTGATTGTCAGAAAATGGGAGGAATCATCAGTTCCAAAGATTTTATGCCCCTCAAATTTATTCATATATCAGATGTTTTTGATGCTTGGTGTATTGACTTTATGGATCCATTTTCTAACCGTTAAGGATTTGAATACATCATGCTTATCATTGACTATGTGAGTCAGTAGATGGAGGCTATTCCTACCCGATCCGATGATAGTCGTACCGTTTGTCGCTTTCTCAAGGACAACATTATTTCACGGTTCGGGATTTCAAAGATTTTGATATACGATGGGGGTAGCTATTTTGTTAATAAAGAAGTCAAATGGATTGTTAAGTAGCAAGACATTGATCATCGTCTCGCATCTCCTTACCACCCACAATCTTATGGCATGGCTGAGTTATCCAACAGGGACATCAAGTCAATCTTACAGAAACTTGTTAGGCTGGATACGAAGATCTGGTCTCAATTTCTTGACTCGGTTCTATGGGCTTATCTGAACACCTACCAGTCTCCATTAAGAATGTCTCCCTATGGTCTGGTTTATGGAAAGTCGTGCCATCTGCATGTACAACTCATTCATATATCTTTATGGGCAATTAACATCTGTAATTTGGACTCACAACAAGGTGGTCGAAACAGAAAGATGGACCAGAATAGACTCGCAAAATTCAGAGATTCTTCATACAATAACAACCTTACATATAAGGAGTAAGTCAAACGTTGGCATGACAAGCACATCAAATAAATAACTTTCGAGCATGGACAAAATGTGTGGTTATTTGATGCGAAGTTGGAGATATTCCTGAGCAAACTTAAGAGAAAATGGATAGGGGCCTTCATTGTGAGAACTGTACGTGACAATGATAGTATACTGATATCAGAATTGTCATCTAACGTACAATCATTTGTATTCATCGGACAGCTGCTAAAACCATATTTAGATCATGATACATTCCTATGTGTTGTTAATTCAATTAATGTGATTTTGGTTGACGATCTCCCAGCCACAACATTCAGAAGATTCAGACGATGCCCCAAAAACATTTTTGACTAATTCTTTCTCTTTTTATTGGTTTTCGATTCTTTCATTCTTCCTATTATTTCATTCATCCCATTTATCTGTGTTATACTTAGGGTGACCAAATCCTAAATATAGGGGGGATGAGTGCAATCGAGTGTTCTTCGTTATTCTCTCGCTTGTATTTCAAATTGTTAATAATATATTATACACTTATGCACAATTTACCCTAAGTATAGGGGGAGACAAGTCAAATCATTGATTTCTGTGAATTCTAATCCTCGAGCATCCCTTCTTTGCGTACAATCTGCTATACTTAGGATTTATTGATCCTAAGTATAAGGGGGTGATCGACTTCCTATTATTTTATTTGAGTTGTTGTAGTATAGACTTTTCTATACTTAGAACAGGTTATGTGTTCCTTTATTGCTCTTTGATCACTATGAGGACATAGTTCGAGCTAAGTATAGGAGGATCGTAAATATGTTATATATACGTTAGCTATACCTCATACTTTCATATTTTTAATTATATATCTAATATACTATATTGGCTAAGGGTATACAAATAAATCAAGTATAAAGAATAACTCTTGTAAATATGTCTCTTTGAGAAATTGGTTTGAAAATATTTTGCAAAATGATTTGAAAAATAGTTGTGAAAATGTTTAGAAAAATCTTTTGAAAACCTTTGGAAAATACTTGTAAAATATTTACGAGCCATTTGAAAAACAATCTCTTGGTAAATATTTGCAAAAGTCTGTAAAAATATATTTGAAAAACTCTTTGTAATTTATTCACAAAATAAGTTTTCAAAATATTTGACAAATGTTTGCAAAAATGTGTTCAAATTTATTTGAAAACCCTGTAAATAATACCATTGCAAAATTTCTTCAAATAAAACATGTGCATACCTATACCAAATTCTTTATATACTTGTATAAAAACATGTATGTACCTTGTCTAAAAATTCTTTGTTAATGTATAAAGTTTCTTTGTGAACTTGTAAATACATCTAATTCACTAACCCTTTTTTAAAATCCCATAAAATTTACATAATTTCAAAAATCCTAAAATTTTAAAAATATTTTCGAAATTCCATAAAATTTGCAAAATCTATTTCAAAAATCCATAAAAAAATCAGAACCAGAAAATGCAATTCACAAAAATATTTTTCTTACATTGCACAAGCATTTTTTGAATGATTTTGATGATTGAACAAGGCTAAGTAAAAGTGAAGATTGGAGCTTGGTCTAGATGTTAATCCACTTAATTTCACAACAACCTTATAGAAACTGGAATTAAGACTTTTCATGTCAAAGAGGCTTAATTCTTTGAGTCCACAAGACTAAGTTCACATGTTATCTTAACTAGACTAAGTAGAGTATTTCGAATACACGTACGACTCTTGCTGAGAATGACCTAACTTGAACACTGCACTCTGCACTTAGGTCAACTATGAGGAGGTGGTGAGGGCAAGATTCTTTATCTTGAGGAAGCACACATGTGGAAACAGATGTAGCCCCAATAGGTGGTCGGTGCCCCTAAACTTATCTAGTGATATGGACATCTAAAGACATGATGTTGTGGGTTGCAATAAAGCTTCAAAAGAGGGATAATCTACTGTCTCAAGAGAAAAATCTTCTTATGTAAATGATGTTGTGTATAGTATCAAAAAAATGTGCAAAATCAAAAACTCAAAAAAGAATAGATGGGCAAAAATCAAAGAAAAAATGAATCACGTCGGAGAATGTATGAAATAATCAAGGAATTATACTTCAAAGTCAATATCTCAAAATTGCCTACAATGGGAGACTTTGCTACACTGGCCAGGCTCCATAGGATATGTGACTACATCGGTCGCAATCCATTCTTCTCTCTACCCCCTCTTCTTGACACGCTTGCACTTGAACTTAGAAGGGAATATCCATGTCCTTGAGGAAAGAGTAGCTAGATTATGAGGGTTATCTTATTAAGGGAGACTATTCCTTGCTATTTTTGAGGAGAAGAGCTACATTCGCATACACTATGCAAGAAAGACTCATAATCATAAGGATTTGTGTATGAAGAGACTTATTCTGACCTGGCTATTGAGGCAACCTGAACAGAGATTTGTAGAACATGAGCATTGTTAAGTCTTAGATCCTATTCCCAATAAGGTTCCAAACAAACTAACAATCTAAAAGTCTTAACAGAGTGCCAAACTTTGATTTTGTGATGACAAATTTGAAATCAACATCATTCTACTTTCTTTATTTTCCTTTTCTTTGTTTTTCTCTTTTGCTTCACTTATTCTTCTAATAAAAGTTTGCTAGGGACTAGCAAAGGTAAGTATAAGGGGGTAATGAATAGCCATTCATCTACCTTTATTCTTTCATTTTATCTTTAAATCCCTATTAAAATACTTGTAAATATCAATAACATGCACAAATTAACATTCTTTATTCATTTGTAAATGATATTTAATTATCTGTATTTAAATCCAAAATATAAGAATAAAGAAAATAAAAGAAAAATAAATAAAGTTTCAAAGATGCTGAATGACCCTAAACCCCGAGACCAAGTTGATATTGACTTGATCGAATAGGAATAAAGTAGTGAGAGATAAGGGTCAGATATTAGTATATAAAACCCTAATTCTGTAAATGAAAATACCTATTTTTACACTATTTTATTCTTTGTTTTACACATTCAAAAAAAATAAAATGTTCAACATGAAACTTGTACACAATAATATAGAAAATTTTAAAAAAAATTACTAACAAAAATAATGCATATTGCAACTAGGACACACAGATGAAAAACCGTAAACCGAACTTCATATAGAAATATCTTCACTATATGAACTCAAAACTCACCAAACTCACTACAATTGTATTTCAAATTTAATTATCTATCTAATAAAGGTTGTTTCATCAACAATAGAGTTAAGATACGAAAGTCGACTTTCTAGGTATTATTGTATTGTATACTTGTATATAGTCCTCATATATTCCATTCTTTATATTTTTATTCTCTTTATATTTTTAAATAATTGTATATATTATTTAAAAAATATTATAAATATAAATATAAAATTAAACAATTAAAAAGATATGTAAATAAATAATATATTAAAATATATAGGTATATTATACCTATAATGTATAGACATACAATTATTTATGCATGTAAATAAAATCATAGAAATAGAATAAAAATATGCAAATGTGTATTTAACTATATTATAAATATAATATATATATATATATCATAATAAAAATGAAAAATATAAAATAAAAATAAATTACCCAAAATAGAGGTAAATATACCTATATTTATACATGTAAATATTTACATCCTACAAATAATATTATAAAAATAAATAAAAATAAACAGAAAATAGTTTGAAAAATAAGAAATATTTTTCAGATTGTGAGTTTTAATTAATAAAATAATTTTTTTATTTTTAATTGAATTAATAAGAAATTTAATGCATGTTTTCTCCTAACTTAGTCCACGCAGACCAATCAGGACCAGACTTTAGTGGACCCTCGGTCAACTGTCCTCTCCTCAGCTCTAATTTTGTTAAAGCTCATGAGAAGTCCTCTTCTCCATTTTCTTCGCCTTCCTCCATGCCTCTACTCTTCTCGAGCAACCCATCTTCCTGCACTCCCCACTACCCTCTCTGATGCCATCTCCATAGCCTCCACCAACTCCATCTCCATCTCATGCAATCTTCGATAAAAAAAGTCAATGTCCTTCTATGTATAAATATACTACCCCGCCTTAGTTTTGAGTTTTTATCCTCTCATTGCACTTTAACCCTAAGAAGAACTTAGTCTCGAGGTACACCTTTGTGACAGGAGGTTGAGCTCGCCTCTTCACAACGTACAAAAGGTGTAGAAAGAGTGATCCACCTTCGTCGGAGTTTGCTCGTCTGCTTCCAGCTCAACCCGACCAGGTTCGTGCTATTTTAATTGCTTATTAGTGTAGATTTCCTTTCCAATATTTATTCTGCATTTTTTTATGTATTTATCCTTGTGTTTTAGTTTAGATCAAAAGATTACATTACGCCCAATGTTTTGCTTGTTTAACCATTGTGCGACCCCCATAAGATCTCTATCGATCTTATTTATTGTGCGCCTTGTGAGCATGTTTGGATCCGTGGAGGCAAGCATTGGATGCTCCCCTAAGCTCATCACTCTCTACTTTCCATTTATCCATCTCCATACCACTTCCATTCCCCCTAATCTTGCACAAATCAAAGATTCAGATATCCATCTCCCCAGCCTTCACCGGAGACCTTCGCTCTGCCTCATCCTCAACCATTCCTGCCCAATAAAGGGACATGTCGCATCGCCCTTATCCTCCTTTTATTCTTGTGCAAGTTTGCTCTCCAAAGAACCCTAGTTGGGGTTGATTTCATTCTGCACAAGACCTCCAGGTGATGTGCTTCTTATCTGACCTCCAGGCCTCCATCGATGAGGCATGGATCTATGTGAGGGCACCTGCAGCTACGGATCATCGTCAGTAAGAGAACGAGCATCTCAACAACTCAGCAGAATCCTGGAGTCAACTTGAGGTGGAGATCGAAGGGCCCCAGCGTAGTATTCTTGAGTTGTTCTTCCAAAGCCCCTCAATACCGTCCGATCAAGAACGTGCCTCCAGGAGAAGCAGCTACCGTCAGATTGAGTGCCTCGTAGTCATCAGCTCATGGCAGAGATCTAATCACAATCCTCAATCTGCAAAGCGATACCGTGCATCTCAGCCGTCAGATCTCTTAAGTAAGCGCACGTGGATCATCGATTAGTGTGCCTTCTGGGGCAATTCCATTCAAATCTCTGTGCCTTTGTATATTTCCTTTATTTCTATAAATACAACACTAAGTGCAATAATTTGTGTAAACTGTGTGCTAGACCTATGACTCATGTAAAATTGCAAGGTCCTTCTGCCTCACGTGTAGCGACACGTGAGACCCTGTAAATTTTGAATATATTCCCCTTGTAATTCTAAGACATATTATTAAATGCATTTAAAGTTTATATAAATTGTAATCAGGTCCCTCTATCTGTAGCTTTTATTTGTATCTATATTTATCATTGTAAATGTTATTATTGCTTCAAAATTTGTAGGATAAAATAATGTAGATGCATGTTGTGATGCTTGACTATGCATACTTTTATTTGGCATTTTAGATAATTTTCTTATTTTTTAAAAATACAAGAAACATGCATTTTCTTCTTATTTAAATATAAAAACCCATAAAAATTAGAAAATCTTTATCAAAATTTCCCCAAAATTATATTACCCATATTAATACAATATCTACCACTTATCCAAAAATACTTAAAAATACAAAATATAAAACGTAAAAATCACAAAACCCTAAAAACATTATAAAAATGAGCAAAAATTATTGAAAAAAATCCAAAAATATATCTTTTTGCTTATGCATTTTCCATATATTATATATTATATATTAAATTAATTTTATAATAATTTTGTATTTGTTTATATTTATTAAACCTAAAACAAACTCTGATATTTACTATGTGCACTATTCTTCTATATTCATTACCTTTAAAATACCTAAAATTTAGTAAAAATTCTATAAAAAATATCAAAAATAGAGAAAAAATACAAAATACTCCATTTTTTGTATTTTGACTATATTTTTATATATTTAAAAATATAACACCTTATATATACTATATGCCTTATATATTACTTATATTACCTATAATATCATCATCATTATTATTATTTTACATAAATATAACTTTTATTTTAAAAATGAAAAAGAAATAAAAAATTGCAAAAATAAAAGGAAAACATAAAGTAAAATTCTAAAATAAATAAAAAATATGATAATTAAATTTCATAAAAATTAAATATAACTAAAACCCACATAAAAGCAAGAGAAAAAAGCAAGAGAACTTAAAAATAAATATCAATTAGAAATAATTATTAATAATTAGTCGATCTATACCATTTACTCTTTGTTTTTGATCTCTACATGTATACACATATACACATACATGGTAGATTTATAATAAATTTATAACTTACATCTTTGGTTTATCATTTATATATGGACTTGATTGTTGATTAATTGTATTGACCAGTCCCACAATGA
This sequence comes from Ottelia alismoides, assembly GCA_037367405.1. NCBI lineage: Eukaryota > Viridiplantae > Streptophyta > Magnoliopsida > Alismatales > Hydrocharitaceae > Ottelia > Ottelia alismoides. The sequence continues at coordinate 208,107 of JAZKJV010000030.1, forward strand.
ATTGAGTGTCTGATTTGTCTGATTATTTGATTGATATGTTGTTATCATGTACATGGCATGAGCTTTCCAAATGGACTTTGTTGTTGTAGATATGGAGTCTACAGTACAATTACATCACACCCTAATTATTCTTGGATGATCCTTTCTGCATACAACGAAAGCTATCATTGATTGTGTGGCAGAGAAGATAGCATTTCACTCTCATAGTGAAAATGTGAGACGATCTCAGAGCTGAAAGTGAAAGATGCATCAGATGAGAGTGTTTCTGATCCATCTGCCATAGAAAACTACAATTTTGTAGTAGAGATCAGGCATGAACAATTATATTCGGATGATATTGAGACCCAAGATTACCTCTCTCAAGAGGAAAAACATGGAAAATGTGTTGTTCTGCAGTCCACATACTGAAGATGGGAGTATTATTGATGGCGTACATAAAGTATCTGAAGAAGATTCAGTAAATCATGAGTACATCAAAGAGATGATCATGGTTTATGGATGTGATATTTCTGAGGACAGCATTGATTCCTTCCTTCCTTTATGTGTGTGCCCGATCATTATGAATCCATTGAGTATTTTCACCTCGTCAACTCTGATCGGGGGTTTGAGAATTCCGACATGGACACACCTGATGACGACCCCGATGTCGACATTCATCTCATTGACTCCATAACTCAACGGACATGAAAGAAGGTCAAGCTTCTCCCTTCTTGAGCATTGTATATGCATTTTATTCTTCCTTACATTTTTTATCATTCACCATTTTTCCACGTGTGCGTGCTCTATACTTAGGATGACTAGATCCTAAGTATAGGGGAGGTAAATGACCCTAGTTGTTCAATTCTCATTCTGTTTCATTACTCATGTTATTGCTTATACTTAGGGATCCTTTACCCTAAGTATAGGGGGGTGATGTCGTTCATTTCATCTTGTTATTTCCATTTTATTTCTTATGTTCTCTTACTTGTCCCTCAATTGTTGATATTATTCTTTATACATAGGGATATTTTACCAGAAGTATGGGGGACAAGCCGAGTCATTGATTTTTGTACATTCTTTTCCTTGATCATCCCCATTTGTACACTATTCTATACTTAGGATTACTTGATCCTAAGTATAAAGGGATGTCCGATTTTGGATGTTATAGTACATAACAACAACTTCTATCCATATTTCATAATAAATATTGCTAAATGAGATCTCATGCTACTAAACACCTTTTCAATATAATAACATTGTAAGAAAACTTGTAACTATTTCCAGGATGTGATTGGAGTGATTGATGGGATGTTTAACCCTACAAACACATATACCTTCCTCATACCATACCATGGAGTCATTACGCACCTGTCATAGTTTAGGGCCTGGAAGGGCCACGCTTGTGCCAGGCTCGAGGAGATGTACAATCATATGCACTCACAGCTCCAGTCATATGTTGAACAGACATTCGGATAAAGAAGGCTTAATTCAAGACAAACAGTGGGCGACCAATCTACAGCTTTGAGAAACATGTGATGGTTGTAATGGCATGTTGCATTATTAACAATTTATTCGTGATGTTTGGGGCGAGGATCAGATATCGAGCGCATTTACCCACGACTCAACACAAAGTCGGGTCCTTGCGAAGTCCACGACGAGTGACGAGGACTTCGATAACAACTTTGCAATGAGAGATATTAGGGACTCCGAGGAAGACATCTGAGCCGGAGAGGTATTGCATGACGGTTTGAAAACATCCATGTGGGAGAACGATAAGCCATCTTGCTGGTCGATTACGTTTCTCCATCTTTTCATATTCATGTTTTCTATTTTACTACTTGGGAGATTACATCGATGTTGTACCCATAATGTTGTATCAAGAAAAACTTTATGTCCAACATCTCTGATGGTTTTTAATTCAATTGCATTGTTAATTTTGTCACGATCATGATTTCATATCTCGGTGATGATGTCACAAGTTTCAAATAACTAACCAGTGATGTGGAAATGTGCATGACTAAGCAGGTACTACGACAGTATGGCTTAACTTACGGAACTGTCAATGTTGGTATTTATGCGGAAGATGCAATCTGAGGGAAATTTCATCCTAATTTATTTACTGTTTTTTTAGAAATTGTACAATGCTTAATTCTTTTGCGACTATTTTTTGATTTATCGGTATTTGAATCTTCTCCAGGAATCCAACCTAGTTATGACCATGCTTCGTTATGATTAACCAAAGACTCACATGCTTAGATGCTTCTTCCCGGACGATGACAACCTATTCTTTAAGGAATTGCAAAGACATGAGGACGCTGAGGATCGTTTGTGTTACAGTTTCTCAAAAGCGATAATTTCTTCCCATTAAATACATTTAAATACAATTTATCCATTCTAGTAAAGACAACTGTCAAATCACATCATTATATGCATAGATCCTATGGATACAAGGTAAAAGCATCAACGTTGACCCTGACGCACGAGTCCTTGCTGGCAGAGAGGGCATTCTTGGTGGATATAATATATATGTTGGATTTTTCGGAAGAATCCTTCGTTGAGAAGATGGAGGAACCCCAACGTCAGCTACAAGAGGAGAAAAGACTGATGGTGCAGATGACGGTCGGATCAACTTCCATGCATGAGATTGTAGAGGAACCGGTGTATGATAAGCATGTCATAATGTGATAAATAATGTACATTGAACTTTGGCTTTGTGGATTTTGAATATTTAATTTTCAGGTGGAAGTTTGTATCGGTTTGGTAAGTGACAACTATGTTATCAATTTACTATATATTTTAACTCATCAAAATAAATAACAACCAACAACTATAACTAACTTTCAAACCTTATTACTTAATCCCCAGTAATCAACCGAATAGAGAATAACACTTATTCCAGCTTATACTCATTATTCCTATACTTCATCCGAACAGAGAATAGAGCTTTATTCTCCTTATTCCCCATCCTTATTCATTCTTATCTCAAACCAAACACCCCCTAAATGCTATAAATATGATAATAAAGTAATAATGGCAAAGCAAAACTAGAGAGGGAATGTAAGTTTCCGTCTCCAACAAGACAACATGCCTTAGGAGGCACAGTTGGTTCTAGAAGACCCGGGTCCTCAAAGACGAGGTGCCACACGTGCAGGTCAGGGTGCGCGGGTGGCGGTGCGAAGGAGAATGCCGGAGAGTTAGACAACAACGCATGGACCAGAAGGTACGGTGCAGAGGCGAGTCACACGGAGCCGACAGAGGCGTGGACTCGACACAGGGATGTACGTCGAGGTGGGGGAGTTTACTTAAATGGGGACAGAGAAAAAAAATATACTCAAAATGGGTACGGCTGAAAAATATTTCCCAGAGTAGGCATATATCGGCAAACCGTTTGCCGCTTCGTGTTCCGCGTGCGGAAAACGGTTTGCCACACCACATGGACGGACGGGAGGGGGCAGGGATTTCAAATTTTACCGTTCACGTGGCGCGGCAAACCGGTTGCCGCACGCGGAACACGAAGCGGCAAAAGGTTTGCCGATATATGCCTACTGCGGGAATAATTTTTAAGTCGTCCCCATTTTGGGGAATATTTATCAAACTTAATACCCGAATGGGGATTAACTCCGAGGTGGGATGATCTCGTTTCCTGGAGAGTGGCAACTTGGAGATGGGCATGTGGGCTAGAGAGCGGAGGAACATGTGTTGTGGCCTAGAGAGCGGCCGATATGGAAGGTGCAGTTGTGTTCCTATCTTGACGGATGTTTTCGGGAGTTCATTCCCCTATGAAGCTCAATGTCGAACTCACCTCCCTCCTCATGCTTTTATAATCAAGGGAGTAGGGAAAAGGTGAGGCATCGGTATCACGCTCCAGACCAAGCCCGTGCATCCTCGGGACACACTAGAAATGGCATGCACAAGAGGGGAGAGTTTCTCTCAAGGAGGATGAGGAGCATACAATGTTAGTGAAACTGGATCGTTTGGTTAATCAGTTTTGAATGTTTGGGTCAACTTGGTGAAATTTTGGTTCAACCACCGATCCAATTGACAATCTACAACCTGATTTAGCCATGTTTAATCAAAATTGAATCGCTCAACTATAATTCAAATTTTAATTGTATTAAAATAATAATGACTATGATGAGTTATGAACTCATGACCTCTGGTTACCCATTACAGAGTGCCAATCAACTCCAATTCAGGTTTTTGAAAGGGTTGGACAGTAAACATACTTAACATATTAATGTTCTAGAGTATTATTTAAATATCATTTATATTTACATGAATAACATTTAATATTGTATATTCAATAAAATTGTATAAATTAAGATATTTACATTATTTATTTATTGTATATATTTTAAGAGTGTTTGAGTGTGTATTTTGTACATAGTTTAATTCATTCCAATTTAGTTACATGTTTCAACTATTTTCCCTTATCGGTTCAGTTTAATCAGGTTTTAGAAAAATAAAGATATCATCATCCGGTTGAACCAGCTTGATTCCATGATCCATCCCGATTCAACCCTTTTGATGAGATTTTCGACTCAATCTCTGGTTCGGTTTCAAAAACATTGGGAGCAGGTTGGGTTCGTACCCGAGGAAGATCTACAGTGGCCTTGGGTGAAGACGAGAGATGTTGATGCTTTACAGGCTCCATGTGTATTCACATACATGCTTCATACGTGAAGTTGGGAATATAATCTTCTCCTACAAAAAATGAATGTTAAAATAATTTGGCATTGTGACCATTGCAATATCTATGATTCTGTTCCACTTATATTTATTACTTCCATTATGATATTTACCAAGTTATGAAATATCTCCATTTGAATTATATTTTAGTCACCTAAATATATATTCCTTAATAGCTAAAGGTATGTGATTTGCATCTATAAAAGTTATTGCACTATCCTTTAGAATTCACTATGTCCACACATACATTGCTTGTTTAGTTAGACAATACTACTCGTGTGTACTTACTTTTGATACACATAACTTAAACATATATTTTAGATTATGGGTGTCTATTATACACCTTAAATCCATATAGGTATATATAAAAAGTTGTAGAAGGTTATGGATCTTGATTAATTAGTAACACTTCTAAGGGAAAGTTATAATCGATAGAGTTTGTTATCAAAGGCAATTCTAAGAGACATACCAATTTGTGAATGTATTATGTAAAGACAGTGATCAGTAAAGTGCATTCTTGACATAAATTATATGTGATGTGTGTATCATGTATTAGATGTGAATATGTATAAAAATGAGATAAAATGTATGAACAGAACATCGAGTTTCACATAATTCAAGCTAGTTCTCGCGATGAATCGAGGACTCATCAGTAGGGTAGTAGTATATGCATCTTGATAGCTAAATACACATGAGTGTAACAACCCATCACATGACCTTGAGTTTGTTGCAGTAGTCTTTACTTTAAATATATGGAGATACTACATGTATGTTATTACTTTTTAGATCTTCACTAATCATAAGAGTTTAAATATTTTTTTCGATCAAAAAGAGCTCAACATGAGATAGAGATGATTGCTAGAACTTTTAAAGGAATAAGATTGCACAATTTCTTACTATCTTCGAAAGGAAGATATAATAGCAGATGCTCTTAGTAGAAAGATTTATTCCCATCGTATGGTGACTAGCAGTCCAATTTAGAGGTACACTATCAACGTTGATTGAACGTAAACCTTTTGATAGTAGTGCAAACACCATAACTATTCTTCATCATTATAGATTAGAGATAGGGGATAGAATAGAGAAAGTCGAGGAAGATGATCCAATTCTATAAGACTTAAGACGTCAAATAAAAAAGAATGAAATCGAGGGATTCCATATATATAAGATGGTTTATGAATGTACCAGACATGTCTGGGTTGAGGAGAAACATCTTGCATGAAGGACACTATTTAAGATTATCGATCCATTCTGGAATTATGAAAATGAATAAAGATATCCGTTCATACTTTTGGTGGCATGGAATGAACGGGAACATTGCCGAGTTTGTGAACTCTTATTTTACTTGTCAATAGGTTAATGCTTTACACATGTCAATAGGTTTATTGCGACCACTTCCTATCCCTGAGTGAAATGAAAGCATTTCCAAGGACTTTGTCACTAGCTTACCATAACCACAAGTGGCAAAGATAACAACTAGGTAATAATATATTATCTAACCAAGGTACACATTTTATTGCAATCATCTTTACTTCCACCCTAGATCAGCTTGTTGATCTATATGATACACATATAACATATTTCTGTGGTGTCCCAAAGGAGATAGTTTTAGATCAAGATTCACGATTTCAATTACGTTATTGGGATAACTTCATGAAAGCACTAGGCACAAAGCTTTCCTAGAGTATGACATGCCACCCTCAAATAAACAATCAATTAGTACATACAATTCAAGCCTTCGAAGATATGTTTAGGTGTATGCCTTAGAATGGAAAGGATAGTGCATTGAGCATTTACCCATTGCATAATCCACCTACAACAATAGTTACATGCAAGTATTGATATGGTACCCTTTGAGTCACTATATGGGTGTAAGTGCACCAGTCCTTTATGTTGGAAAGAGTTTGGAAAAGAAGGATCGTTGCCTAGAGCCATCAGAAAAGCTATAACAATGTTAGGTGCAGAGAACTCTAGTTTGAGGTGGGTGACTTTGTTTTATTAAAAGTCTCTGCTATGAAAGGAGTATAAAGGATTGGCATGAGAGGTAAGTTAGCACCCAGTTTTGTAAGTCCCTCTGAAATCACTCAATGAGTCGGTAAGGTTGTATATAGACCTTGCACTTCCTCCTCATCTTTATACAATACAAGATGATGTTTTTCATGTATCAAATTTACAGAAGTATGTTAAGGATACAGAGCATGTTATAAGATGATGATTTACAAGTTGAACTAGACCTGACATACCAAAAATACATATGCAAATATTAGATAAAGATATTAAGAAACTGAGAAATAAAGAGGATCATCTAGTCAAAGTGTTATGGCAAAGCCAAGATTATGAAGAAGTCTCATGGGAACTTAAGGCATATATGAGAGAGAATTATGCTCATTTACTTCAGTGATGATATCATGTACAAGGATGTATATACCCAATTATAAATAAAATTGGTTTTCATTCTGTTTAAGATTTTTATGTCTTCCATCCTCTTTAAGGTTTATATGCGTCTATTCTAAGTCTCAAGGATGAGACTTCCTTTAGGGAATTTATAATTGTAAGGCCCTGAATTAAACCCCTTGGATCTTATTTTACAAATTGTATTTAGATTCGATCGTAAAGATGAATTTGAAGGAACTTGTTTCATTTGAATCAGAGGTCATTTCAAATTGTTGTGAATTTTGGAAGCAAGAAAGGTTGACGACAATTAAGTTGTCCTTAACATGTAATCACTGACATTAGGACTAATTAATTATGACTAAAGAAACTAATAATGATTATGATTACTAATCATAATTAGTGAATATTAATCAGAGTAGTAAATATTAATCATACTTAAGAATAATTAGTCATGATTAGTACTAATTAATCATAATTAGAACTTATTAATCATGATTAACGCTAATTAAGAATCATTAGTGAAGTCATGGCTTCGTGATAGTCTTGGCAAAAGTAATGGGTAGGGAAGCCATGGTAATGGAGAAAACCATTATTTTAGACAAAATCATGGGTGAATACGATGGATTCTAAACCATTATTTTTATGAGTTGGGGGCCTATATGTACCTCCTCCACACTAGGGATGTCAGCGGGTCCGGTTTGGGGCGGATATTACTATTCCCAAACCCATACCCATTTATAATATCACTATCCATACCCGTCCATTTATTAAAGGGGTAATTTCTAGCGGGTATCCATATACCCGTCGGATACCTGTGTGCCCAATGGGAATCCATATCTTCGACATGATAAATCTTAAGTTGTTTATAAATGTATACAAGATTTTCACAGATAGACGAAATAGAGTGAGATAATGTAATATGATGATTCATAAAAATGTACAATATATAGAGAATATTAAATGGTTATATATGCTAATAGTTTAACTCTTTTGTGTTGATAGTTTTTATTTATTAAAGATATAAAAAGTTAGTTGAATATGAATAAATGGATGGAGAGGAGAAAATTGAGTTGGATATTTATACATATAGATCGATACATATTAGATATGAAATAAATTTGGGTCTAGTTTGATTAAAATGCAACACACACATTTATCTTTATATATTTTTTTATTCGGGTTTGGGGTGGGTTCGGGTACCCACAAGGCAATCCTAAACCCATACCCATACCCGCACGGGTAGTCAATTCAAAACCCAAACCTGTCCAAAAGTAAATGGAACGGGTTTGGGGTCCTTAAATGGGGTAGGTTCAGGTCGGATATCCAATGGGTAGACCCAGATTGACATCCCTACTCCACACCCTCCCCCCCCCAGGCTAGGGTTGAGAGAAGGAGAGCGAGGTATAGAGAGTGCAAGCGAAGCATTGCTGGAAAGAGGAGGAGAAGGAATGTGCAATCCATTCCCTAACAGCTTCGGGTAGGAGGTAAGTAAATTTGACTTGAGCTACCTTTTCAAGTTTACCCCTTGCATATTAGAATGTAAGAAATAAACCCAAGCATACCCTGCTTGGGTGAGGGCCGCCAGCTATTGGTGAACTTGTGATCCTTCGCATTCTTAACCCGCCCAATTTATAAGACATGTTGATTATTCGCTACATGCTAATAGTAGTATTGTTATGTAATGTAGAAACATGTGTAACACACTACTTTGGTGCGGACAGTGTTGCCATTAATGAACATGTGATTCTTTACATGCAATGTCCATACGTGATGGGAGGTGTACCAGTTCTTCATCAATTATTCTATTTGATTCATTCTTTCTAAAATCCATTGTTGTTTTTATTTGGAATATCCCTTTTATAAGAGAATCTCTATCTAAATTGTCTTTGAAATATCACCCGAGATAAAGGAAAATCTGTGAAATTTTATTTCAAATGTCACCCGAAATAAGGGAAAATTCTGTCGAATTTTCTTTGAAATATCACGTAATATAAGGGGAAACTCTATCGAAATTTTAAGAGAAATCATGTTCTTTGTGTTCTTCGCTCCTTCTCATGTGTTCTTTGTATTCTTGACTCAAAAATAGATTTTCATCATTTCTAGAGTCATTTTTTATTCTAGTGAATCTGCATAAATCATAGGTCACACGAAAATATCATGATTAGGTAAGGGAATCATTCTTTTTGTTGTTGGATTTGAAGTTAAATTAAATAAAATTCTTGATTATTGTGTCCATTATTATTAAGAATGTTCACATGCTTATTTCTATAATTTTTTTGGTTAATTGAACCATGATTCACAGCAAAACAATTTCTAAATAATTGAGTTGGTGTAATATTGCATACTTGCGGTTATTATGATTTATGCGAATTTTGTGAAATTGAAAGTTCTTCAAAGATAGGTCTTTTTGACAAAATATAAATGAATAAGATACTTAGTAGAGAAGCAAGTTAAGTACTTATATATAAAGTCATATGATGTGAAATTACCATGATTTTAAATAGATCCAAGGTGGATTATGTCTCATTTCTAATGATAAGGATGACTTAGAATAGATAATACGTGCCAGGCATGTAACATGCAGGTTCGTCGGCAGAAATCTGTATGGTAGACCAAACCTATGTGGTACATGGTTATCCTGATATGTTGAGCATCTGAAATAAATTACTGTCGTGCAATGTACCCAACTGTCATCAAACAGATTGTCTAGCTGAATATGAGGGTTTAAAGACCTTGAATAACACAATAAAAGAATATTTGTCAGAGTAGAATTGGAGGATTGGGTGAGACCATGTGTGGCATCATAGCTCATCAGATCAATGCCACCTCCAATCCCAGAGAATCCGTAATTTCAGAGTCTATGATATGTAAGGTGATATCACCGAGACTAATGCCTAAAGTGGAGTAGAAAGTATAGGATCTAGTGGAAGGAGGGATAAAAGAAATGAAATTTTTTCATATAATAATCTTTCTAAATTACCTTACTTATTTACTTTCTCTTCTTCATTACTGGACACTCACTCATCCCTATCATATATTTTCTATTTTCTGCATACCAATAGACATCGGTGAGCCATCGTCGGGACAATAGCCAGCTAGCCAGCCATCCAACAATATTTTTTTTCTATGTAATTAGAAGTTCTTTTGTGTCCTTTTTTTATCTTGATGTATATGTAAATGCATACAATTATTTATTGTTAAATACTTTCTTTGTAGTATTATTTATTGTAATATCTTTCTAAATATTAGTTCTTATCATTGCATAAAGTTATTATTGAGTAACTAGATCCGATAAATGGTAGGATCCGACAATCAGAATCGGAGTCGTTACAATAATGGCTAGAGAGTTAAACATTGCCTTCAGTGTCGGAATCTATGAGTGTATAACAAAGATGTATGGGTGTACCTTTTGAAATACAATCAATACCACTAACAATGATCAAGGGACGTGCTTGTATTATAACTAGTATACCAGTGCATCTTCAACTATGCAAGTTCAAAAAGGGATATTTAAACACAATTATTTGACTGCTAAGGTGAAAAAAATATGCAGCTATTTAATTTGGTTTACTCGTGCACTTTCGCTATTGCAATCAAATTAAACAAAGGTTCAATAAGACATAATAAGCTCATAAAGTGTAATGGTGAGCATAACATATAGTGTATGGCCTTTATGTTCTTCCTTGTCTTAATTGTGCTTTTGATCCTGAAATTGTTTGCCCTTTCATTTATTACAATTAAAGTTAGATATAATGAAAAGTTGGCATTGAACATAATGGGCATTAGTTAAGAAGTGACTTACAAGGCACACATCCATCTTGTAGAGTATAGAGATCAGATAAATTGATGAAAGCCACTTTATGATATGAAACAAGCTCCAAAGCAATGGCACGAAATGCTTGACAAGACAACCTGAAACTTATAGCTATATTAATCATGGAACCAACAAGTATGAGTATTATATGGTAGAGGAAACATGGCCACTATCTTGCAACCGTGTATAAATGTTTTTTTTGAATTAGTTTAAGGATTTTGTGTAAAACTATACCATTAATGGAGAGTAAGCTTGAAACAAAGGCTATGGGAGTTGATACAGTGATATTGAATCTCATGTTAGTTAAATCCATTGCATATTTCCCATTCCATGATTTTTCAGAACACATTATGATATCAAGACTGCATTGCTACTCTCTCAATTTAGGTACTCATTAAACTACGTGTCTTGCAAATTGCGCTAGACCGATTATTTCCTTTGTGGTATCAAAGTTGAGAAGGTATAACGATTTATATTCATGAGAATGATGAGAATCGGGACTTGAGTATCTTAAGGAGGCATTCGGTTCGGGAATAAGCATGAATAAGGATGAGGAATAAGGAGAATAAGGGTCTATTCTCCGTTCAGATAGAAAGATGGGAATACGGAGGATAAGGTTGAATATGGGTAGTAAGGTGAAATAAAGATGGGAATAAGGGTGGAATAAAGTGAAATAATGGGATGTGGATGGGAATAGTAGTACTCTTGGGAATCGCGTCGGGCGGGCAATTGATCCCTTATTCCAGTGCTTATTCTCCAAACGAACAGAGCTTAAAAGTAGTAGTTCTCTTGGATTACGTTAAGTTAAAATATCATCTAGTGTTGGAAGGATTTAGTTATGCAAGTTGAGAGGAATCCATCCATGATCGTGTTGTATTTTATGTGGCTATACTTGGAGGTAGGTTTATTGCCTTGAGGTCTATGAATCAAACTATCTTAACTTGATCTGCTTTGGAGACTGACAATATGCTTCGGATATGAGATTTATTGGTTTAACATCGACATAAAATGACCGTGGGAGTTTACAGAAACCTGTATTTTGAGACTTAGAGTATGCATCAATAGGTGGGTAATTGGATCCATATAGGGTCCAATTACCACATGCACCTATTTTAGTCCCACATCATCTATTAATGGGACTTGGTCATTATGATGGACTATATAGAAGCCTCATGCCACCTATATTCATTGAGAGAGTTTATTATACACAAACCAGTCCTCGTCGGAGAATATGTGCTCTTGTACTGCCCAGGGTCACCTGAACCGAAATAAATCTCATCATCGGAGGACTTTAAGAAACTGGATCACTCGAACATGGAGTGCCTCAACAACTAACAACAATAACAATAACAACAACAACAAAGCCTTTTCCCACAATTAAGTAGGGTCGGCTACAAGGATTCTTCGCCTCCATTCAGATCTATCTTGGGTCAATCTCGGACTTATATCCAAAAAACTAAGATCCCTTCGTATAGTCTCTTTCCAACACTTCTTGGGCCGTCCTCGCCCTCTCTTAGCCGGCTCAACATCCCAACACTCGCATCTCCTAACCGGTGCATCAGTGGACCTTCTTTGCAAATGACCAAACCATCTTAAGCAGTTTTCTCGCATCTTATCCTCGATCGGAGCTACACCAACTTTCTTTCTGATTGCATCATTCCGAATCCGATCTTTACGTGTATGTCCACACATCCATCTTAGCATTTTCATTTCTGCTACAGCCATTCTCTGCACATGTCTATGGTTCACAGGCCAACATTCAGAACCAAGCATAGCAGGTCTCACAGCTGTTTTGTAAAACTTTCCTTCAATTTTTAAAGGAATTTTCTTATCACAGAGAACAGCGGAGGCTCCTCTCTACTTTAGCCAGCCTGCATTTATTCTATTAGTAACATCTCCATCAATTTCCCCATCATGTTGCAAAATAGATCCCATATATCTAAAAGAATCTCTCTTCTGAATGTTATCGTCACCAATCTTCACCTTGATTCCTTCACCATTGCTTCCATCAAAGGTGCATTCCATATATTCCGTCTTAGCCCTACTTATACGAAAACCTTTAGTCTCCAATGCATGTCTCCAAACCTCAAGCTTCTCATTTACTCCATCTCTATTCTCGTCAATCAACACAATATCATCAGCAAATAACATACACCAAGGTAACTCATCCTGGATGTGACTTGTCAACTCATCCATAATCAAAGTAAAAAGAAATGAACTCAAAGCTGAACCTTGATGTAAACCAATGTTGATATCAAAATAATCAGTCTTCCCCGTCGGGGTCCTTACATAAGATAAAGCCCTATCATACATATCCTTTATGAGATTAATGTATAGGACGGGTACTTGTCTCTTCTCCAAAACTCTCCACAGTATCTCTCGTGGGACGGATTCATAAGCCTTCTCCAAATCAATAAAGATCATATGGAGATTCTTCCTTTTAGCTCTATAAATCTCCATTGTTCTCCTCAACAAATGGATGGCTTCAATAGTTGAGCGACCTGGCATGAATCCGAATTGGTTTTCTTTTACTTGGGAAACTTGCCTCAACCTTCTTTCGATCACACGTTCCCAAATTTTCATAGTGTTACTCATCAGCTTGATATCTCTGTAATTTGAACAATTTTGAATGTCTCATTTGTTCTTATAAAGAGGCACCACGATACTCCTCCTCCAATCTTCAGGCATTTTCTTGCTTCGCCAAATAACATTGAATAGATTTCTAAGCCAACTCAAACCACGCTCACCTAAAACTTTCCATACTTCTACAGAGATGTCATCCGGTCCAACACCTTTCCCGGGTCTCATAACCTTCAAAGCCTCATCAACTTCTTTTCTTTGTATTCGTCTATAGCATGCACGATTCACGTAACTTTCACTACTAGCTAGATCACCCAATGTGATCTCTCTAATTCCTTCTCCAATGAAAAGTTTATGGAAGTACTGCTCCCATCTAGTCTCTATATCCTTCTGAGTAACAAGCACGTGACCTTCCTCGTCCTTAATGCATCTCACTTGAGAAAGGTCTTTGGTCTTTCTTTCTCTTGCTTTGGCCAACCTGAATATATCCTTCTGGCCCTCCTTAGAGTTGAGATTTTTATACAAAACCTCATAAGCTTTTGACTTAGCTTCGCTTACAGCCTTCTTTGCTTCCTTCTTCGCTATTTTATAGTATGTGACAGTTTCCTCTGTTCTATCCTTAGACATAGCTTTAAAGCAAGCTCTTTTAATTTTTAGCTTCTCTTGCACCCCTTCACTCCACCACCAAGTCTCCTTTTGACCCGGAGCTCCTCCTTTTGACTCGCCTAGCATCTCTTTGGCTACCTTTCGGATACAAGATGTTACTGCCTCCCACATCTCGTTTGCACTACCGCTACAATCCCAAGATAAGTCTTCTAAAACCTTCTCCCTGAAGCTTGATTGCTTCAGGGGAAGATTCCACCACCTAGTTCTAGTGATCTTAGGAACCTTCCTTTTCTTTACCAGCTCTTTTATTTGTAAATCCAAGACTAACAAGCGATGTTGGGTTGTCAAACTCTCTCCAGGGATTACTTTGCAATCTTTGCAACACAACCGATCTCTTCTCCTCAACTTAAAGTAATATATCTGTGTTCTAGTTGAGCCACTCTTATAAGTAATTAAATGCTCCTCCCTCTTCTTGAAAAGAGTGTTTGCTATGAAAAGATCATATGCAGTTACAAAATCCAGAATGACTTTTCCCTCTTCGTTTCTATCCCCAAAACCATGTCCTCCATGCATACTTGCATATCCTGAAACATCTTTTCCCACATGTCCATTAAGATCTCCACCTATGCAAACCATCTCTCTATGTGGGATTCCTTGTAAAATCTTATCCGGATCCTTCCAAAAAGATTGTTTAGTCCTTTCATCTAAACCAATTTGTGGTGCATAAACTGAGATGATATTCAGAATTTCTTCTTCAAGCACCAACTTTAGCAAAATAATCCGATCCCCAAATCTGTGCACCTCAACCACACAATCCTTTAAATCTTTATGAACAACCACTCCAACACCGTTTCTGCCATTATCTTTACCTGAATACCAAAGCTTAAAGCCTGTCTTCTCGATCTCCCTTGCTTTCTCTCCAACCCATTTAGTCTCTTGAAGACATAATATATGAATCTTCCTTCTTTCCATTGTATCCACTATCTCAATCAATTTTCCAGTTAAAGTATTGATATTTCAACTACCAATCCGTAACTTCCTTTGCAATCTCTTTTGGACTAACTTCTTTACTCGCATGCGTCCATTATGCGAGAACCCTTGCAAATTTTGGACTGCATCCGGGCGGTGATGCAGCGGAACTAGCTTATTTACCCGCATGTGTTCCTCATGTGAGAACCCTTGCAAATTTTGAACTACATCCAGGCTGCGATGTAGCGGCCCTTGCTAATTTTTCATTACATTCGGGCGATGCAACGCGTCGCAAGTAGGGAACGCCCCAACAAAATCTGTATGTTTGCTTAAATCCATGTTTAAAAGATCCGAACGATTTCGAGATAAATTCATAAATAGTGTTCTTAGAAGAATTTAAGAACACTATTTACGAATTTATCTCTCTTGCGTTGACTGTCGGCTACCTAACGCGCAACCCTCCTCAACAACTGATGATATAAAAGCTGAATTGGAGAACTCTAAACAGAGAAAAAAAATAAAATCAACCCCCTTTTTCTTACATTTTAAAAATGTTACCCTTAACTGAGAATGCATTTTTTTCTAGTTTACCCTAAACTATATTCAGATTCCAGCCCTACAAGAGAACTTGTATTAAGAGGCCATAGAGTTGATATGATCCAAAAATAACACTGCAAAATCTGACTTAGGGACTTCGATAAATATTCAATTCTAAAGTTTAGGATCTAAATGTTTAATCCTAAGGTCAAGATTATGGGATAAGATTAAAACCTATTGGAAATTTCCTGTAATGACAACCCAACCTCAATGAGTATCATCTTCGTTTAATCATGTATGTTGCACAAAGTTTTTTCCTGCTATTTATGTGCTGCTTTTTTTACGAAGGATATACCTGGAAGACGATATCTGCGATTAAGATTGATACTTATTCATTCATGCATCCACATATTTTCGCTCCGAATTTCAATGGAAACCCAGTTAAGCAATGTAGAAGATTAAGCAAGGAATATAATTAACAAACACCAAGCAAACCCCAGAATTGCATCCCGCATAAATGTGATCCGATATGCAACTAATCACCCTTCGCACTATGCATGTACAGTCTTCCCACTGTTAGAACGAGATCTAAACACATCATACATACAAGACTATACATACATTATACAGGATCGTAAAAGGTATTAAAGAATGATACATCAGGAATTCCTTACCCAGCCGATTCTTCTTAAATTGTCAGGGTTACCTGCTTTACACTGGCAACAAGCAACCGAGAGTCCAACCCAACAGCAATCCTGCACTTGCGAGGCTAAAACCGACAGCAAACGCGACTAGAAGCCCGCAGATGCCGCATGAATGATTCTCTTTTGCTTTCTTTTCCTCATCTTTGCACTCTCGGAAACAATCATCGGAGGCGGCCCATGGCAAGTAAGCGGCTTGGGTGGGCAGATCCTCATCTCTGAACTTGAGCTGGAGGAAAAGCCTTTCCAGCTGCAACAATTGAAGCCATTGCCTGTAAGCAAACAAGTGAGATGCTTGCCTGAGAAATAGCTTCACGATGTGCTCTTTCTCATCGTAAGCTTTCTGGGCAGCAATCTCAGCCTTCCGTGCTCGGGTTTGTGAGTGGCACAGTGCTTCCAAAAGCTCGGCCTTGCTTGGATCTGAAGGACAGACTCTTTCTTTCTTATCATTTATATTGACAGCTCTTATGTGATCATCGCTGAAATTTATGCTTGCATCAAGATATAGAAAAAGCAATCCACAAATTGTCAAGGAAATAGTAAAGTGAATATCACAGACTGTCGATAACTAAAAAATACACAATATTGCTGATCAAAGCATGACAAGAATAAGGATATCTTCTGTTGCTGCAACCGTAGTTGACTTTGGACGCATGGGTACACGATACACAAAACAAATGAAAGAAAAAGGTAGATGATGTCTCTAATATGCGAGCCCTGCTGTGGAAATCCAGACTTGTGTATCCTAGAGGAATCGCAATGTAGTTATGCAATTGTCTATTGAAACTGATATTTCACCGCAGGACCGTTATCAGAGAGGAGATGGGGGAGCGGTGTTGAAGGTAGGTGGGAGAATGGAGAGGGAGTGGGAGCAGTGTGGAGATAGCGGGAGGGAGAGGGGTCGAAGCACGTCGTCCAGTGGTGAGATCAATTCCGTATGTGTGTGTTCTTCATGGTTCTTCATGTCATACTGATTGGCAATCTGCTTAAACCTGATAAATACATTGACTTCAAGCATCTGAAGCCTATCCCACGGATTCTCAGACATGTTCTCGGACAGAACCTCTACAGTCCCAAAGAACCAGATATATCCATCTCGAAGTGCTTATCCTATGTACTCTGCACTCATGACTAAACGATGACTGAATTCGGGGGAAATCATTACTGAATTAATGATCAGCATGAATCATGCTCACCTACCGTTCACCAGCGCAATCATGGCTATTCTTCGTCGCCATGACTTCAACTTCTACCATGAAGAGCTTGCTGGTTTCCCCCACGCACTAAGGCCCAAAATCTCCGATCACGTGACTCTCTGCTGACTTGATTCACCGAGCTCGATGACATCAACACCGCCTCTGATCAATTGCTTTTGTTCGCTATGTTTTCTTGTTTTGTTTTTTTAAAGGAAAAAGGATGACCACTGTACAGGTGTGCGCCCAAAAATGTCACCATTAATTAACAAGGTTACAAGTACATGGCTATTAAAGCTAAAAAAATTAGAGGAAAGCATCCCAAGTTGAGACCCACCTCTAGTTTTATATTAAATCAGGGAATTTAGCTTACAGTTGATCAGGTCAAGCAAAGTGCCCTACAATGTCCCATAATATTTTCTGAATAAAAGCACTGACCACGAAAGATGACAACATTCCTACCACACCAAATGACCCACAATAATGCAAAAGGAAGTAATTTGTTCTCGTACGAGTTGCCACAAATCATACATATGGACCTCCAGAAGAGAGTGGTGTAATCCACCCTTAGCCATGGAATCTCCGCTAACCTCCACACATGGGTTAAACGATCACACTTGAAAAAAAGATGATCTAGATCTTCAATCTCACCACCACACCTGTCATCGATCTCCTATCCGAAGAATCTCATCCCGATGCTCCTTTATGAGAATGCGACCATGCACAATGAGCCATAAGAACACCTTGATTCTCTGAAGGATTTCGCTCCCCCAAATGATCTTCGCATCCTGACAAATATCCTCATATTGTATCCTCTAATCATTTGCAAAAGAATGATACACATTCTTTACAGAGAACTTTCCCTCAGCCCATGTGCAGTGATCCCTTCCACGAGTCACGCCCACCTCACCAGCCAACTCCCTCTGCAAGCTCAAGAATTCCTCCAATCTTTGCTCCGAAAATGCCGCCATGAATGATGGTGACCAGGAATCATGCTCCCATACCTGTTGAACCAAAATGTCCATGTTCTCAGCCAGGGCCAAAAGCCATGGAAAACTATCACCAAGAACGCCATCACATGTCCAATTATCCAACCAAAACTGGAAAATTTCTTCGCTACCTTGCACCAGTCGCACTTCTCCATCAATTCCAACAACTGCCACAGTCGGGATGGCACACGGATAGCATTAGCCATAACCGACCTAACAATACCATAGATTATCCACATCAATGTTCAGAAAGGCGGCCCATGCGACCACATATGCAGTCGCATGTGCGTACTCGGGCCCCCTAACGCACAGAATATGTCATATATGTTGCTTATGTGTTAAAAGGGCATAAACAGCCCGAGTATTCCGCATATGCGGCCACATATGTGGATGCATATGTATTAGAGGTTTCCCCTAAATGCCTTAGTTATTTTTTTCCCAAAACCCTTATTTTCCCGAACACTTTCACTCCACCCCATCATCTCCCGCGCCGCGAGAACCTCCCTCCCCGATATTTCTCCTCCGAGCCCTAGTGCCCGGTAGGTCCTCTCTGCATTCCCTGGGCGGTGCATGTTGCTACTCCAAGCCCAAGACCTCCGCCATGTCCTCTCCTCCACATCCTCGGTTGTTCCGTGTTGCAGCTCTAGCTTTTCCTCCGCCTCTTGGAAGCTTCTGAAGTAGTTGTGTGCAGCTGCTCCTCCGTGGTGACTTTCTTGCACTATGCCAAGTCTTCTCCTTCACCAGTCGCCAAGTACTCTCCGCAGCCGCATGAAAATATGTATTTTTTTACATTTTATGTTCAAGTATTTATTATATATGTATATTTTTCCGGGGAAGGGAGTGCCAAGCTCGGCTACAAATATCTATTTAATAGATTTCTCAACATTAGATAAATACTCTTGATATGTAAGATTCAATTTGTTTTGCATCTATGCTTTTCCAATGTGTATAGAAGCACTTTGTCTTGGTAGAATTGTACCCATTATTATTGATATGTGTTACGTTAGAGGCTTATCAACAACTTTTGCTTATTTCATGATTTTTGTTTATTTATTACATATTTTTTGTATTGAAGTTACTTTTGTTCATTTATTTCCTGATTTTTTAGACTAAAAAACGTGCACACTTTAGCTGTCTTAGATTGTGATTAGAGAAGCTCCACCAATATGTTTAGGTTGTGCTTAGGTCATCATTTGATATGGAATTTTAGTATATTAACTATTTTGCGATGAATTTAGGTTATCATGAATTTGCTAACACACGTATGTTGTGGAACATGTATTTTTTATTCCACCCACATCTATCGATCCAGGATGGAGATATGTGCATCTCGTAGAGAAGACCGATTCGAATTCTGTGACTTGTCACTTGTGTGGCAAGGTCGTAACCCCTCTAATGGTCTGGTGGTAGAAGCAATGGCTCCCACTTCAAAAGGCTAGGGTTCGAATCCCCCCAACCTCCCCCCCTCCTCCCTTCTACCAATAAAAGGTTTTGAGAGGAGGAATCAACCGAATGAAATAATATATTGGGAATAATATATTGGGAACATCAAAGGGAATTGCAAATAAGGATGAAAACGAATATGAATATATCTGTATCTGATCCGCAATCGTATTCTTGTTATACATATTTTGACATTCGTATTCGTTTTAAAATGGATGTGGATATGGATATCACTTTGATATTCACTAATATTCGCATTCGTATTCGTATATCCATTTTCATACATAAGTATAGTAATATATTTATTTATAATTGTATGTAACAACATTTTATGATTGCATTCACCATTGTTGATCTAATTGTTATGAAAATAATATGTCTTCATATCCGTCAATATTCATATCCACATTCGTATTCGTGTTTTAAAATGGATAATGATATGATTATACCTATATTCGCATCCGTATCCGACCATTTCGTCCCTAATTGCAAATCATGTCCCAATGCAAACTCTGAAGTGCAGAAGGAGATACGTGATTGTGTAGCGGGAATTATGAAGATAAGAACGAAAAAACTATCAGTTTGAAAGAAATGAGAGAGGAGGTGATGACTAGAGCTACATGCTCTTTTACAACACCTTGTGAAGGAACATGTCCTGGAAAAAGGCCGGGGATTGCTCCTCTCTATTGGGGGCTTCCCTCGGGGAGCTTCCGCTTGAGTACCTGGGTTTGCCGCTCTTTCTCGGTCGGCCGCGCTTGCGGGACTATCAGCGGGTGATTGAGAAGGTGGAAGCCAGATTGGCTGGTTGGCGTGCGTCAATGCTCTCCAAAGGCGGTCGTCTGGTGCTTGTTAAATCGGTTCTCTCGGCTATCCCCATCTATTTCTTCTCGGCTCGCGGATTGCCCAAAGGAATCCGGCTTCGCTTGGAGAAATCTATGAGGCGTTTTCTTTGGGGCAAGAATGGTTCTGACAGAAGAGGCATGCACTTAGTTGGGTGGGACGACATCTCTCGGCCGAAATGTGAGGGAGGTCTAGGCGTTAGGCGTTTGGAGGTGGTTCGTGATGCTTGGCTTCTCAAGTGGGCGATGAGGCTTCTTGGCCGAGACGAGAGTTTCTTGCTGCAGTGCCTCCGCGTTGCATCTGGTCATGCCTTTGCCTCCGTTTTTGGCGGCCATTCCCAGGGACACACCAATTCTTTCTCGCGTGATGTCTTTTTGGTCTTCAACTCTAACCGCGCGCTGGTTGCTCCGGCTATCGGTGATGGGAGATCCTTTCGCTTCTGGACTGTGGATTGGTCCGGGAAGGGCATTTTCATGAACCTTTTTCCTCGACTTTATGCGATGGCCGGGGATAAACTCGCTTCCGTGGCCTCTTACTGGGCCGATGGAGTCTGGTGCCCTATTTTATTGGGCACGCTTTCCGACCAGCGGCTCACTGATTTCACTGATTTGATGACTCTACTTGCGGACGTCTCCACGCCTTCTTCGGGCCGTGATCATTTTGTTTGGTTGGACGGGAATTTCTCCACTCGAAAGGCTTATCTCTCTGTTCTCCCCTCTGTATTAAATGCGGACGCAGCTCTTATTCGCCACTGCAAACTCATTTGGGACCTCAAGATTCCGGAGAGGATTGGCGTTTTCCTTTGGATTCTCAGACGCGGAAGATTGCTTACGCGTGACCGCTGCGCCTCCATTTTTCAGAATATCTCCTCTTTCTGCGGTTTGTGCGGCCTCGACATTGAAACCTCCGGTCACCTCTTCTTGCATTGTCCCTTCGTGCAGGCCATATGGGATGGCGTGGAGTGGGTGAATCGTTCCTCCATGCTTGACTTTTGGGAGAGCCTTGCTACTGCCTCGACTCGCCCTAGATCGGAAAGAATTGTCCCCATTGCACGTATTTGGAGCATTTGGCTGGGAAGAAACAACTTGATTTTTGCGGGGCAGCGCTTCTATAAGGAAAACATTTGTATCGCTGCAAATAATTTCTGTACGGACTGGTTATCCATGTAACGCTCTTCTTTTTGGGAGACGGATGGTATCTCTTTTACCATCAACCTTGACTTTTGTTGTACACCCGCTGTAAGTATATTTCCACCTTCATCATTAATAAATTGGGGCGAACACCTATGAGTGTTTCCCCCACCTTTGAGTGTCAAAAAAAAAAAAGACCACGATCATCTGATAATGATATTGCATCATTTGGCATAATGTGCCAAACCATTATCAAGGAAACACTAGCGAAGAGGAACGTGCATGTGTCAATAAATCAACAACAACAACAAGAAAGCCTTTTCCCACATTAAGTAGGGTCGGCTACATTGATTTTTTGCCTCCATTCAGATCTATCTTGGGTCATTCTCGTGCTTAGATCCAAAAAACTAAGATCCCTTCGTATAGTCTCATTCCAACACTTTTTAGGCCTTCCTCGTCCTCTCTTAACCGGCTCAACATCCCAAAACTCGCATCTCCTCACCGGTGCATCAGTTGACCTCCTTTGCAAATGACCAAACACCTTAAGCGATTTTCTCGCATCTTATCCTTGATCGGAGCTACGCCAACTTTCCTTCTGTGACATCAATCTGAATCCAATCTTTAAGTGTGTGTATCCACGCATCAACCTTAGCATTTTCATTTCTGCTGTTTATCTATTGTTCACAGGCTAACATTCAGATTCATAGAGCATAGCAGGTCTTGCGGCTGCTTTGTAAAATTTTCCTTTGATTTTCAAAGGAATTTTCTTATCATAAAAACAGTAGAGGCTCCTCTCCACTTTAGCCAACCTGCATTCATTATATTTTTAGCATCTCCATCAATTGCCCATCATGCTGCAAAATAGATCCCAAGTATCTAAAAGAATCTCTCTTCTGTATGTTATCATCACCAATCTTAACCTCGATTCCTTCACAGTTGCTTCCATCAAAAGTACACCATGTTTAGTTTTAGCCCTACTTATACGAGATCCTTTAGTCTCCAATGCATGTCTCCACAAGCTTCTCATTTACTCCATCTATAGTCTCATCAATCAACAAAATATCATCAGTGAATAACATACACCAAGATATCTCATCCTGAATGTGAATTGTCAACTCGTCCATAATCAAAGTAAAAGGGAATGGACTCAAAGTTGAACCTTGATGCAGACCAATGTTGATGTCAAAATAGTCAGTCTTCCCAGACTGTATCCTTACACAAGATGAAGCCATATCATACATATCTTTCATGAGGTTAATGTATAGGACATGTACTTGTCTCTTCTCTAAAACTCTACACAATATCTCTCGTGGGACAGAATCATAAGCCTTCTCTAAATCAATAAAAATCATACGGAGGCTCTTCCTTTTAGCTCTGTAAATCTCCATTGTTCTCCTCAGCAAGTAGATGGCTTCAATAGTTGAGCAAGCTGGCATGAATTCGAATTGGGTTTTTTTACTTTGGAAACTTGCCTCAACCTTCTTTCGATCACACGTTCTCAAATTTTCATAGTGTCACTCATCAACTTGATAACTTTATAATTTGAACAATTTTGAATGTCACCCGTGTTCTTATAAAGAGGCACCACGATGCTTCTCCTCCAATATTTAGGCATTTTCTTGTTTTGCCAAATAACATTGAATAAATTTGTAAGCCAAGTCAACCCGCACTCACCTAAAACTCTCCAAACTCCTATAGTAATGTCAACAGGTCCTACACCTTTCTCATGTCTCATAACCTTCAAAGCCTCGTCTACTTCCTTCGTATTCGTCTATAGCTTGCACGATTCAAGTAACTTTCACTACTAGCTAGATTTCCCAAAGTAATATCTATATTTCATTTCCCATTGAAAAGCTTATAGAAGTATTGCTTCCATCTAGTCTTTATATCTTTTTTAGTAACAAGCACGTTATCTTCCTCACCCTTAATACATCTCACTTGAGAGATATCTTTAGTATGTCTTTCTCTTGCTTTAGCTAACCTGAATATATACTTCTGACCCTCCTTAGAGTCGAGATTTTTATACAAAACTTCATAAGCTTTTGACTTAGCTTCATTTACCGCCTTCTTTGCTTCGTTTTTCGCTATTTTGTAGTTTGTGACAGTTTCATTTGTTCTGCCCTTAGACATAGCTTTAAAGCGTGCTCTTTTAATTTTGAGCTTCTCTTGCACCACTCCACTCCATCACCAAGCCTCCTTTTGGCTTGGAGCTCCTTCCTTTGACTCGCTAGCATCTATTTGGCTACCCTTCGGATACCAGATGCTACCACATCTCGTTTGCACTTCCGTTACAATCCCAAGATAATTCTTCTAAAACCTTCGCCCTGAAGCTTGATTGCTTCAATTTAAGATTCCACCATCTAGTTCTAGTAATCTTGGAAATCCTCTTTTTCTTTACCAGCCTTTTTATTTGCACATCCATGACTAACAAGCGATGTTGGGTGGTCAGACTCTCTCCTGAGATTACTTTGCAGTCTATACAACATAACCGATCTCTCCTTCTCAATGCAAAGTAATCTATCTGTGTTCTAGTCGAGCCACTTTTATAAGTAACTAAATGTTCCTCCCTCTTCTTGAAGAGAGTGTTTGCAATGAAAAGGTCATAAGTTGTTACAAAATCCATAATGACTTTTCCCTCTTCATTTTATCCCTGAAGCCATGTCATCCATGAACATTAACATACCATGAAGCATCCTTTCTTACATTTTCATTAAGATCTCCACCTAAGAAAATCATCTCTCTTTATGGCATTCCTTGCATAATTAAAAGCTTGTTTAGTCCCTTCATCTAAACTAATTTGTGATGCATAAACTGAGATGATATTCAGAATTTCTTCTTCGAGCACCACTTTTAGCAAAATAATCCGACCTCCGAATCTTTGCACCTCAACCGCACAATCCTTCAAATCCTTCCAAACAACCACTCCAACACCATTTCTACCCTTGATCTTTACCTGAATACCAAAGTTTAAAGCACGTATTCTCAATCTCCCTTGCTTTCTCTCCAACTCATTTTGTCTCTTGTAGACATATCTGAATCTTCTTTCTTTCCGTCATATCGACTATATCCATCGATTTGCCAGACAAAGTGCCAATATTCCAACTACATATCCGTAACTTCCTTTGAAACCTCTTTTGGATTGACTTCTTTACCCAAATTCTTCTATGATTGTAATATTCCTTTCAACGTGGCGACGAAGAGCTACTTCATATGCATGTGCAAAGCAATTGATCAATACGGAAGTGACTACAAGTCTCCATCATATTATGAAATCGTAGAGCCTTTGTAACGGAATGAAGTGGAAGAAACAAAAAAGCTTTTGAAAGGACACAAGGATACATGAAAGAAAAGTGGATGTTCCATCATGACAGATGCACGGATTGACATGAGGAGAAGAAGTATAATGAACTTGTGTGTTAACTGTATCTTGGGCACATGTTTTCTGAAGTCTGTGGACACTTTAGCCAATGCACACTGTTGAATATATATCCTCATTAGAGGAGGATTGTATCAAGGAAGTTGGAGTGGACAATGTTATGCAAATCGTGACTGACAATGCATCTATAACATGGCGGCTAAGAGGATCCTCAAGATAAAATATCCAAACATACTTTGGTCATCTTGTACTGCTCAATGCATAGATCTCATGCTTGGAGAAATTAGCAAAGAGTTGAAGGTCAAAAATTACATAGCAAAGGCCAAAACACTAATTATTTTCATCTACATCCATGTAAAGGCATTCAACTTGATGCGACACTTTACCCAAAAGGATGAGATGGTCAGACCAGGGCAAACAAGATTTGTCACTTGTTTTCTCACGTTATAAAGTGTCTTTGAAAAGAAACAGAAGCTGAGATTGATGTTTTCTTCAAGTAAATGGAGAGAAAGCAAGCGGTCCAAGATAAGGAAAGGTAAAATTGTTTGATCAATTGTTCTTAGTACATTATTTTGGAGCCAAGTTTCCTTGACCTTGAAGGTTTTTTCCCCACTCGCCTGTCTCTTGCATATTGTTGATGGTGATAGGAGGCCATCGTTGGGCTTTATGTGGAGGGCTTGAAGATGCGAAGGAGACAAAGAGTATTTTTAATGATGTTGAGCATTCATGTAAGTCCTAAAATTAAATTGATGTCATTGATTCAAAGTTGAGAGGGAGGTTAGATAGTTCTCTTCACCTTGCAACTCACTATCTCAACCATATTATTTTTATAGGGATACTAACATCATTTCAGAAGATAGCTTTGTCACAAATGGTTTTTTGTATTGCTTGGAGATATTTTACCCTGATTTGGATGTTCAAGATTTCATCACAACAAAAGAAATGGTTCTTTATAAAAATGGAGATGGGGCATTCGGAAAACCACTAGCTATCGGGCAGAGATTTGTCAATGACGGCGGGTTCGATCCAGGTACTAGCCTCTCATTTATAATATACTCTTTACATATATTTCAAGAATGTAAAGACTAAGGAGTTGACATCCTAATTTTTCTTGTAGCTAATTGGTGGTTGTTATATGGTGGTGAGACACCATACATAAAGGCAATAGCAATGAAGATATTAAAATTGGCATCCTCTTCTTCTAGATGTGAGGGGAATTGGAGTTCTTTCGCAACGGTTCATGTTCACATTTGTAATTTATGATTATTGATTAGACTAAGATTGATGTTGGTTTAATCAATTGACATTTTGATTAAATATTTGCATTGCAGATCCACACGAAAAAGAGGAACAAACTTGAAACCAAGAGAATTAATGACTTGATTTTTGTAAAAATCAACTCAAAACTGAAGGAGCGACAATCTCAAAAAGGAAGAAACCCGTTCGTTTCCAAGGATAGTCGGTAGAGTCTGGAACTGCGCATGGATAATCTGATAACTTGTAGAGTCTGAACAACCGGATGGTTTAAAATCTCTGTATCTGGAGAATCTGAACAGACCTGTAACTCTACATATACTCCCCCTTTCTCCCATACTAGTCGGAATACATGACATCGACTATGTTTAGAGAAGACAATAAAAATGAGGAAAAACATGAAAACTCTTAGCTGATAATGATTTTTTTCAGCTTTCTCAATCAATCATTCAATTTGTTTATCATTTTTTTCCGGCTATTTCTTTTTTTAAATAACCGTTGACACATTTTTTATGGCTTTCTCTTCTCACATTTTTTGGAAATATGCGTATGGCTTTTTTTTGTACTTGCCTTTTTCAGATTTTTTTAGACATCGACTATGTCAGCCCAACATAAACAACCCCCTTTTTTCCATTTTTTTAAGATGTGGCTCATAGATATACTTGGGCCTGGAACATCAAGCCCCCTCCCCCCTCTTTTTTTTATAATCGACGGCTGCCTTCGTTAGGGTTCCCAATCAAGGGAACCCATCATACAAGTATCGCAGCCCCTCCTGTGGTTTCTTCGTATGTTGCCCGTCGCCAGGGCAAGCAAGGGAGGAGGAAGGCGCCGTCGAGGGATGAGGGCTTGCGCGTGAGGGCTCCGCCATATGCGGAGTCACCTAGTGCGAAGGAGGAATCGTTGATGTGAGGTTTCATGTTCTATTACTGGGACTCCGTCGCCTGGTGGGTTTCGTGCTACTGGGACTCCACCACCTGATGGGTGCGGTCGGATGCGAGCCTTGGAGGCGGAGGTGCGTCAGGACAGAGGAATGCCAACGGGGCAACGCCAGAAGCGGCTGGCGGTGCGTCGCCACCATCTCTGCAGGGGAATCGCTGCCTGAAGCGCAAGGCAGAGAGCCTCAACCTGGAGATACCGCTTGCGCCGCCTGGGACTCGAAGAATGATTTTTTTAAAAAAGGTGGTTGAATGCTTGCGATGGTCTCCGCAACCTGTTGTCAGCGCTGCTCATGCGTGCAGCGCGAGATAGAGGTGGAAATCGGAGGGTTGCACCACTATGCGGGTTTCGCCTGAAAGGGCAGCAAGGGTTCCGCCTGCTGCTCGTGAGCAAGAGAACACGCCGTCTGCGTGTCTCTTTCTCCGATGATCCCTTTGTGCCACATGCGCTGAGAGTTTGCATCGCTGTTGCCTGGTTGATGCGGAGGATCTCGTGGAGATGCACGCATGGAGAAGCAGACGGGCTTTGATATGGAGAATAGCAACTGGGTGATGTTGATGTTATTTGTGATTTAGGGTTCCAGAATGAACCCTATGTTAATCGATGAATCACCGTCGATCTTGACTTGATGTTGATGAGCATTCGTAAACATATAATAATGAACAATACTTGAACAGAAGATTTCCAGAACTTTGAATCATAAACATATAATAATCTTTGAACATCAATCTTCAAGAACAGAAATAAGAACATGAAAACTTCAAGAATCGAACCCGCTTTGATACCATGTTAGAAAATAGGAACGTGGAAGCATAATCAGGAAAAAGATAAAATATTGTTGAACAATGGGATTTTAACGTGGAACCCTAGTCCCTAAGGAGCGGGATGAAACCACGGGATAAGGCCTCAAAGGGCCATATGTTGCATGCAACTTTCTCAATGGATACAGGAGGTCTAGGGCTCCTTATATAGCCTCCACAGAGCCTCCAAGTCCAACCACTGGTAGATGTGGGACTAAACACTGGAATGGGGTAAATGGATCCTAGAATGATCCATTTACCCATCTACAACTCATGTGGCGCACAACCAAATACTCCAACAGATAGGACACATGTAAGCGAGTGGATCGGATCAAAGGAAGGTGAAGAAGAGGTGTTCTAAGGCTCATGATTAACTTGGAGCTTGATGATCTAGGGAAGTGGAACAGATGAATTGGTGGAGCATAGGAGAAGCCAAAGGAACGTGAGTGCATTACCAAGTGTGGAAGAGGAAGAAGAATTTATCACGGATTCAGATAATAAAAACGATGATGAAGAAGTTCCTCCTGTTATTTTTGACGACTTAGATTAGGAGTTTGATTATTTGTGTATGACCACTTTGTTTGAGTCAACATTCTTAGATATTTTGTTATGAATATTATGATCCACTATTTTAAATGGATGAATTTTGAAAAATGCTTTGGTTGAAATCACTTGTACAAAAAAAACTTCACTTCATATTTCTTTCATGTTATATTTTTTGAAACATAAATATCTAATGTTTGAATTTATTATTTTATTTTTAATCATTTTTATATTAAAATAATAGAAACTGCATAATCCACATATACTTCCACCCACCTGCTTACTCGCTTCAGACCGTCTGACCGAACGAATACCACATAGTGACTTTCTGAACCATGCTCTGCAGTAAGCAACAAACCAAGTCTTCAGATTCTCCCTGTAGCCTGATGATCCAACTTTAAAAGTAGTGCCTTATTCATGCACTCTACCTTCAAGACACCCAGTTCCCTCTTCTTTTTTGTCATAGTAACTGTGACTCAATCAATGAGATGGATCCCTTTTTTTCCTGTTTCCCATCGTCTCAAAAGAATAGCCTTAACAAATCATCCTCCTACAGACTCCCCACAGGTAGCAGTCTTTTTTTAGAAGTAATGGGATGGAACCCCTTTAGAGTTCCATCAAAAAATATCCCATATGTAGCAGTCTGGTAGAACAAAAAAAACATGGGAATAGCTGAGAGGACATGCTTGAACAGAACCCGTTTACCACCTCTGGATAACGGCTCCGCCTTCCATCTACCATCTTGCTCTCCAATCTATCCAAAACCGACCTCCAGTCATTCGCCCTAATCTTCCCCCATTGAGTGGTAGCCCTAAATAAGTAATGGGTAACTTGCCAATTAGGCAACGCAACATCTCAATAGCCTAACGCACCTCCAACGAAGAGAGACCAAATGGCATTGCCACCGACTTCTCCCTGTTAATCCGTATACCCAAAATATCCCTAAAAATGTCCAAAATATGAATAGCACTTCTCAGCCAGTCTGATCGTCCCTCCAGAAAAATCATTGTATCATCAACATATTGAAAAAGAGGGATCAAGATGTCACCATTGCGACAATCGAGCACCATCTGCCATCTGATGCAAGCCTCATCATAACAGTCAACGCATCTGCCACAATCATGAACAACAAAAGAACCCGTAAGCATTGCTAGCAGACGCCTCGCTAAGGCTGAAAGAAGCCACCTTTAATAAGCACTGAATATAATTCAGTATTAATGCACCATTTCATCCAGGATATCCAAACATCTGGGAAGCCTCTCTTCCACAAAGATGCCCAGAGAAAACACCAGTCGACGCAATAATATGCCTTAGAGATGTCAACCTTCCAAAGTATGCCCTAGTACCATTTTTTAGGAGAGTACCAATCCATACTCTATAAATCTATACCAGGTATGAATGATGTCTACTCAGGGAGATGACATCATTCATGATGCAACGGAGACGGTTGACAAGGGTCTTAGCAACGATAAGATAGATTGCATTAGAGAGTGCAACAAGCACGTAGTCGCAACTCTAATAGGCACCTCCCTCTTCAGCAACAAAAAAAATTAGGATGGTCTACTCTTAGCAGCTCTAAGGATAGGATTGCTCCCTCTTCAACAACAAGATGATGATTGGGAGATAGGAATGAAGGAGTTGGAGAAAAAGAAAGACTTTGTTGCATTTTGGGCTCATCAGCACATTCAGGATGGTCTACTCTTAGCAGCTCTAAGGATAGGATTTTGATAAGTGCTTCAAAACTCTTTATGATATGTTCCCTTAGTGAAGATGATTACATTGATTTGATTCAGATGAAATCAAAAAGATCTGAAGAATGGGGAGGCGGTTTCTCAATTCTGAAGAGAGTGAGGATGAATTTGGTGTGGCAGATAACAGTCCTTATTATTGAAGGTTCGCAAGAAGCAAACAGAACGTACAATTGCAAAGGAGTATCAAGAAGCAAAAAGGGTTGATAATTTTTGGGTTGGGGAGGATTGGAAGATACGACGGAGAAACTCTGTGGAGCAGTTGCCGGATGAAAATAAGTTATACTATGTGGAGCAGTTGCCAGATGAAAATAAGTTATCTATTACATCAAATGGATGGACCAAGGAGGAAATGGAGGACTTCAAGAAAAGATTGGGAAGAAGAAACCCTGACCATGCCTACTTGGTAAGGAAAGAGCTGGATATTAAAGAGTGCTTTGAAGTAAAGAAGAAGCAAGGTGGTATTAGAACTAGGTCTACTACCTCACAATTTAAAATTTACTTTATCTTCATAGTTTGATGAGGTATTACATTTTGCTTTTCAAGGCCTTGTTGGCCATTTCTTAGTTCAAGTTTTTCTCTTTATCAAGGCCATGTTGGCCATCCATATTTCAATACCATTGGGCCAACTCACTTGTAAGAAGGCCAAGTGCCATCACTATGGATTGCATGTACACATCTTTTATCAAAGAAAGCAGATACACGAGCACCCAAAATTATCGGGCTTGCTAAAAAAAGAAGATGAATCAAGATATTATTCCCCTAGCATGGGGGCAGTCATCAAACAACGGCGTCCCATTGAAATCACCACCCACAAGCCAAGGAGACAAATAGAATCGTGCCTTGATGAGTCTTAGCTCCTCCTATAGAACAAGGTGCTTCAAATGCCCTGAGGGACCATAGACATTGTTGGAGTATATGTGTCATATGTAAGATGGGTAAATGGATCCTTGATCCATTTACCACATCAAGAGTTTAGTCCCACATCTACCAGTGGTGGGACTTGGAGAGTCTGTGGAGGCTATATAAGAAGCCCCAGACCTCCTGTATCCAGTGAGAAAGTCAATAGACACATCATCCCTTTGAGGCATTCTCCCGCGGTTTCATCCCGCTCCTTAGGGAGTAAGGTTCCACGTAAAATCCTATTGTTTTATAATGTTTTTATTCTTTATCTCTGATATTCGCTTTCGCGGTATATTTTCTAACATGATATCAAAGCCATGTATATTTTCTAACATGGTATCAAAACAGGTTCGATTCTCGAGGAGTTGTTCTTGAAGATTTATTTTATATTTTTTTGTTCAAAATTCGAGATTCAATTCTAGGGTTTTTGTTGAAACCCAATTCATGATTTGGTTGGAATTCCACTCTTTGTTGTTCGTGAAGATTTTGTTACATCTGTTTCGGTTCAAGTTTTGGTTCAAGATATCTAGGGTTTTCTGAACCCCAAGATCTACAGTTCAGGTTGTCTTCTTCTCCAGATCCAGTTCGGCGATGGCCCTCGGCGGTCCTCGCTACAACATCAGTGCAGCGGAAGCGTGGGGAGCCCTCCCCCTTCTAGACATCGCAACCTCTCGACGCTCGCACAACCTAAGAGAAGGTTGTTGCTCTTCTTTCCACCTCCAGTGCGAGCAAGAGGCCCTAGGCGAAGCCTCCTTCCAGCAGGTGGAGGCGGCGGCGATATCCAAGCCTTCATCAGAAAGCTTGGTAGGCCGCTCCATCACCGCCGCAACATCCAGGCGACCTCCAGGCGAAGCCGCAACATCGAACGGCGGCAGCCCCAGGCGGTGCTCCTCCCTTACGCATCTCCAGGCACCTTGAATGCATCTCCTCCCAAAGTAGCAGCTCCTCTCCCATACCTCAAGGCGGCGACTCTACATCGAGCCCCATCTCTAATAAGTCCAGGCGGCGTCGCCCGCATCGTGCCCTCCTCTCATCGCGGGCCATCTCCAGGCGCCAAGTCTTTCGCGTGTCTCCGATCTCGCGCAGCAGCGCTCCCTCTCCCTCTTTTTGACTGCGGTGCAGAGCAAGTGCCCCACCGGGACGGCAGACATTGAGAGAAGGGGTACCCAACTGGGAACCCTAAATAAACCCCAAGTGGGCCATTAAAAAATTTTCAAAGTCAGACTGGGAAAGAAGAAGAAAAAAGAGGAAGGACAGGTCCAAGAAAAAAAGGCCCAGCATTCAAAGAAAAAGAAAAGAAAAAATTGAGCTGGGCCCAACGGAAAAAATTTTGGCATGTTTGAAAAAAATGTTTATTTTGAAAAAAAGAAGGCGCGTATAAAAGAAAAGTCGTACGCTTAAAAAAAATTTTAAAAAGGAGGAAAAGTCGTAAAAATGAATGACTTATTTGAAAAAAAATGATTTTAAAAGAAATGCAAAAGCAAAGTCGAAAAAAAGGATTATCGACTTATGTGGTTCATTTTTTTCTCGCATTCTCTTGTCTTCTACCAACTTTGTCGATGTCATTGTTTTCAGACAAGTATGAGAGAAAGGGGGAGTATTGTGTAGAGTCGCAGGTCTGTTCCAGATTCAGATGTCAGATTCTAGACCAGCCGGATGTTCAGTCTATGCCATTCAGTTTTTCAGACTCAACAATTGTTTTCCAGAGTCCTCAGTTAGATGTGCACATGTTTGCCATATTGTTTGTGGTCCCCATCTTTGTTTATGGTCAGAGTTTTCATATAATCCATAGGGATTCCAGAGTAGAGATCCCATTCCCTATGCCAAGTGGGCTAGGATTTTCATGTGATTTCATAGGGACTCCAGAGTAGAGATCACATTCTCCGAGCCAGTATGAGAGAGACCCAGTTGTCCGATGAGAAGACTTTTTCATACTCCATTCTCCAGTAACTCTGGACTCCGACGAGGATGTCTCCACGGCTTTCCAGTTCGACCCTTTCAGAGATGGAGCAGTTGTCCACATGATGTGGCAGGCCAGAGTTCTCCAAGTAGAGACTCATTTCAGTTGTAGTGACTCTGACAGGCGCAATACAGAGCACATGCTCTCCAATGAAGAGATTCAATTCACCTCGCATTCCGGCCCGTTTTTCCACCTCACTAGCACGGCATGAGAATCAACATCCTCGACAGCAGCCGATAGTTGTGCGCGTTGAGTTGATATTGTTTGTAGTGTCTTGTATTGTAAGTTGAGATTTCTTTCTGTTTGTCCAAGCTGAGCATTACATGCTCCAGCTTAAGGGGGAGTGTTAAAGTGCATGCATCATATGTAAAATGGGTAAGTGGATCCTTCCAAGATCCATTTACCACAACCAGAGTTTAGTCCTACATCTACCAGTGGTGGGACTTGGAGGCTCTGTGGAGGCTATATAAGAAGCCCCGAACCTCCTATATCCAGTGAGAAAGTCAAAAGACACATCAACCATTTGAGGCCTTCTCCCGCGGTTTCATCTCACTCCTTAGGGGTAGGGTTCCACGTAAAAGCACGTTGTTCTATAATGTTTTTATTCTTTATCTCTGATATTCACTTCCGCATTATATTTTCTAACATGGTATCAGAGCCATGTATATTTTCTAACAGACACAAGACGCCATCACCTCCACATTATCCTAAGCAAGATTAAGCACAAAATTACGAATTGGCTCACATCCTGTCAACAAATTTCCATGTATCACTATTCCACCCTAATAGGATACCTCCAACCATCCCCACAGCTCTGATCGCCCTAAACTGTCAAAACCTTGGGTTTGAGAAAGTCTTCCATATAGTGTCTTGTTATAATTAGTAAGCTTCGTTTTTTTGCAGACATCACATCCACCAACCAGGAACCAAGATGTGAAGCTGCCATTGAGCATTTATCAGGTTTACCCAGCCCTCTAACATTCCAAGAAATTAACTTCATTAATTAACCAGACGGGTTTCCCCTGCAAAGTTCACTCTAATCCATATTATAAACCTTAAGTGATCTATCAAAAAGTCACTGAAACCTATGAGTGATCGATCTACCAATCAAACATAACCAATCACTAATATATATATAACAAAGCTCGACCACAAACAAATGCCACGATTGATTGGTCATCAGAAGAAAACTTATCAATCATTACAGTTATAGGCTTCACAAGTAAATCCAAGGGATCAGTCACAACTTCAGATCAAAGATTGTCATCAAGGCAGCAATGATTAGACGACAACAACAAGAAAATCTGCGGAAACAAAAACCTCTACTAAGCACTACAAATAAGATCAGATAGGGTCTTTACAAAACCATTGAGCAGCCTTGCGTAGGAGACCTCAACGGAACTGCAGAAGTGCCCCCCCCCCCTACCACCACAAACCTACTGTGTGAATACCCCGGGTACACAGACAGAGAGACTCCACAAGCACCCAACTCTTAATTGGATTGCTTTGACACCATGTAGAAAACAAATACGAACAAACTACATATGGATTGATGTGGAACCCCTCACACAAGTATTTTTGTGAAAACCATCTACAAGACAGTGAAAATTATAAAAGATTGGATCAAGCATCCTCTGTTAGGTGACAAGATTATTCTCTTTGTTTTATTATTAAAAAAGGGTGAACTCTGGAGGTGGGAGTCACCGCAGCATCTATTTCATTATAAAGAAGTTAGAGTACATTACATTGATGCCCAAAAATTAAAAAGTGCATTACAATGGGACACACATTCTTCGAGTAGAACCTCTGGTTACTAGAGATCAGATCATTTCGCCCAACCCAGATGGCCCAAAGAACGGCAAATGGCTTGGAACAGTCATCCATAGAGCTGGTACCCACTCCCCGAACCGATCTCTAGAACTCCGTTGACCTGTCGGCCTCCACCCATGGGATCCAAACCTACCTCCAAACCTGCACCGATGCCGAGCACTCGAAGAATAGGTTATCCGCGTCCTCAACCAACCCCTCGCACATGTCGCATCACATGTCTGCCAAGCCAAACAATCTTCCCTCCTTGTTTTACAGCATAAACAGATTCTTCTCAGACACCACAGGAAAATCTTAACTCTGCACAAGATCTTGGCCGCCCAAACCACCTTCATGTCCTGACAAAGCTCCACATCCTGCACCTTTGTCATTCTCCTCATCGCTTCATATGCTTTCTTAACTGAGAATCTCGCACCCTCCCACTCAAAATGATTGGCGTCTTGCGTGAAGTCCCCCGACGATGGGAACTCCGCCTGCAACCTAACATACTCCTCCAGGCGCTGCTCCGAGAGATCCGACATGAATAATGGCGACCATAAACCCAAATTCGCCACCTCACAGAGAAGGGTCTCCTTCGACGCCGCCAAGGCAAATAGTCTCGAAAATCTACAACCAAGTACTCCCTCCCTCATCCAGTCATCACGCTAGAATCTGAATAAGTGACCGTCCCCCACCTTTGGTCGGAGTCTGGACGCTAACGAAGGTAAAACTGCGCGGATTTCGGTCCAGAGCGGTAATTCAAACCTCATTCTCCCAGTCACCAACTCACCCCTGACACCATAAATAATCCGCACAAGCTTAACCGCCAGCGAGGTCGAAAAGCCCCAAATCTGAATCACCCACTTAGCCAGCAACGCCTTGTTCATACACTCAACATCACGAACCTCTACACCACCGTAGTCACGCCCCTTCGTCACTTCGTCTCAGCTCACCAAATGCAAACAGTCATCTGCTTCTTACCGTTCGACCAAAAGAATCTCCTCATCAAAGACTCAATCTTCATCCTAACCCCCACCGGCATCAGCCGAGTGGAGTAGAAGAAGATAGGGATGGTCGAGAGCACATGCTTCAGGAGAATTAGCTTCCCCCCTAGATAAGGTGAGCGCCTTCCACCCAGCCGATCTCTGCTCCATTCTCTGCACAACGTTGTCCCAATCTGACTTCTTCAACCTCCCAACCACCAACGATAACCTCAGGTAGGAGATAGGAAGCTTCCCCAGGGGGCACTCTGTCAACTCTGCAAATCTGGTGTGTTCTGCATCATCCATCTCAAATGTAATGACCACCGACTTGTACCTGTTGACCTCAAGACCAGAAAGACTGCTGAAAATATCGACCAAGTGGGTCATGTTGCAACTCCGTTCCTCCGAACTTCCAAGAAATAAGATCGTATCATCATCATACTGAAGCAAAGGGATAGAGATATCTCCCAGCTGAAAGCCCTTACACCACCATGCCTCCACCGCACGCCTAAAAAGATTTGCCAGAGCATCTGCCACTAGGACAAAGAGCACAGGAGCCAACGGGCACCCCTGACGGATACACCGTTGTGGCTGAAAGAAATCCCCCTTCGGCTTGCCATTCACCAGGATCGGGTAGGAGGAGGTAGTGACACATCTCTTCATCCACTCAACCCAAACCTCTGGGAAACCTCTCCATCGCAGAGACGCCCACAAGAATCTCCAATCAACACAGTCATATGCTTTGGCGTAATCGATCTTCCATAGAACCTCCTTCTTCGATCGCTTCCATTCAAGGCAAATCTCTGATGCCATCACCAAACCATCCACCATCTGACGCCCCGAAATGAACGTTGACTGCCCTGCAGCACCACTGAGTCTATCACCACCTTGAATCGGTTCGCCAGAATCTTAGCCACAATAAGATAGAAAGTGTTGGAAAGCGCAATATACCTGAAATCCTCCACCCTAACCGGAGACTCCTTCTTGGGAAGGAGGAACAGCAAAGCCCCATTTACCTTCTCGAAGCCTCTGTTCCCCCCTAAACTCATTAAGCACCTCCAAAAGTTCCGCCTTCACTAAATCCCAGAATTCGCGATAGAACAACACCGAGAAGCCATCAGGACCAGGAGCAGCATCCGCATTCAACCCCCAGACCGCTCTCTTCACCTCCTCCTCAAAAAAAGGAACCACCAACATCTTCGCATGCTCACTAGACAAGGTCTCCACTCCACTTCCCAGCCACCCCCAACTGTCCCCCCTTCTCCTCTGCGATGCATCAACAAAGTGGCCCCGCAATGCACAGCCAATATGTGCCTCCTTCGAGACTCACTCCTTCGATCTCAACCTCATGCAAATAGTTTCTCCTCCTCCTCCCAGATGTCATTGTCTGAAAAAAAAACTCGTATTGGCGTCACCCTCTTTCAACCAACTTTGCCTAGATCTTTACCTCCACTCCACCTCTTCCTTTCTATCCTCCAGCAGCAATTCTTCAAGTAAACCAAGCCTCTCTGTCACCTCCGCCTGGTCTAGACCTCTCTCATCATCAAGCCCATCCAACCGAGCCACCCCAGCCTAAGCCTCTACCCCCTATCCCTCTGCCTTGCCTTCATCTCCCTCCCGAACACAATAAGGAATGTCCTCGGTGTCATCAGCTTTGCCTCCAACCAAGAGAAGGCCGAGCCCACAGAGGTCCAGCTTCTCCACCATTCAACGACCTCCTCCCTAAACCCCTCCCCTCTCCTCCAAGAGCCAGCTCCACTCGAAGCGAAAAAAGAACATGCTTCTCCTCTCCTCGCCGGACGACCAAAGAATCGACGTGTGATCAGAATGGGACCGTTGCAGTGCCCAAGCACGAGAAAGGGGGAGCATCTCCATCCCTTCAGGTGACAGAAAGAATATATCCAGTCTGGATCGCGATCTCGCATTCCTCCAAGTAAAAGCACAACCGGCCGCATCAATAATTGACAGGCCCAAGGAGTGGGCCAC
The DNA here is from genome assembly GCA_037367405.1 of Ottelia alismoides. Classification (NCBI taxonomy): domain Eukaryota; kingdom Viridiplantae; phylum Streptophyta; class Magnoliopsida; order Alismatales; family Hydrocharitaceae; genus Ottelia; species Ottelia alismoides. Next base: position 246,266 of record JAZKJV010000030.1, read on the forward strand.
TCTCCGGAAGCCCTTCGAGCCAAATTTTTCTCTTTGTTATCACGTAAAGGTGAGTATGCCCAATTTATATAGGAGTGAAGGTTGAACAAGGTCACGCCTAAGATCTGTTTAACTCGAAAATTAAAACTGAACAATTATGATGTGTAATAACCATCTTAATTAGGGATGCAAATGGATGGATACGAATACGGATATAATTGTTACTGTATCCTTCTCTACTTTTAAATACGAATGCAGATATGGATATTGATGGATGTTAAAATTATGATACCATATCCTTAAAAGACATACGGATATAAAAAGGATACTGATCGCATACTAGTAATATTAGAAATACTATATAGATTGCTTTAAATATGCATGATTTGGATGGAAAACACATGATATGAATAAATTAAATGTGCTTATATCTTAAAACTTGTACTAAATATGGTGAAAGAAGGTCAGTGTTACAAAAGTCGATATTCAGTCGCAGGGTTCACTAAAAAAGAATGAGTGGCATTCAAGCGACTGTTCGGGGTAATTCGAGTTTATTCTTTATTGTTTTATATATAAGTTATTTCTAATACATATATTCTTATATTTTTATATATATATAGTCAATTAACAAGAATCCAAAATAAAAGTACCAATGAACAAGATATATGTATGGAATTTTGACATTTGTGATGATACCATGATAAATGATAACCCTTAGTCGGCCGAAAAGTCAGCCAGTCGGTCGAATAGTCGAACCGGCTATTCGGTCGGGCTGACGATTGGACGACTAGATGTTTATTCTAGTCAAGGACCCCCACCACCACCTCATAGCCAAACCGACTATTGCAACACTGAAGACGCTATGGAATTATGTTACAAATTGTTAAAAATAAACCTACAAGTATATTTATATATGAAAACATACATACAAATATGGATGTTTGCGGATATCAAAAAGATATCAATATTCGTATCCAAGATATCAATATTCGTATCCGTTTTAAAATAGATGCAGATATTTATGGAAAAATTAGAAAACTTGTTTATTCCTAGCAACCCTATGGGTAAATTACATAAGATGGATATAAAGAAATAAAATAAAGAAGAGGTACACAGAGAACATAGAAATATCTCTACACTCCCCCTCGAGATGGAGCATAAATGTCAATCATGCTCAGCTTGGAAGAAGACTTCTGAAATGGTCCTCTGAGGAATGCCTTGGTAAAGATATCTGTAGTTTGCTCTCCTGAACTGACATGGAAAGTAGAAATCAAGCCCTTTTGAATCATATCTAGTATAATGCTAGTCTACCTCAATATGCTTCGTTTTTTCATGGAATGCAGGATTGTTTGCAATGAATAAGGAAGCCTGATTATCGCATTGTAACTGCATGTGTAGAGGTACATTTATATGCAAATCTGCTAGCACTGCTCGAACTCACATCATTTATGTACTTGCTTGTGCCATAGCCCTGTACTCAGATTCGGCACTTGATCTAGCCACAGTCGTTTGTTTTTTGCTTTTCCAAGAAACAAGAGAACTGCCAACGAACACCGCGAAGCCCGAAGTAGACTTCCTTTCCTTAGGACACTCTACATAGTCTGCATCAGCATGTGCAAAAACAGAAAGAGTTGCTCCTTTCATGAATAGTAATCATGCACAATATCATATATACAGCAAAAATATGTACCTGTCGGGGCTGCTCCATGAACTGACTCACCCGACTCACTACAAAAGAGATATCAAGTCTAGTAATAGTAACATAGAGGAGCTTTCCCACCATCTCTCTATATCTCCTTGTGGAGAAAAGAAGAGAAGAATATTGTGTGTTTATTCTGTGAGGTCTAGGGGTCCTTATATAGGACTAAACCCTAGGGTGCTCAGAGGAGAACTTACATAAATACCCCTGCGGAGTTACACTGATAAATAAGGAAACAGTAATAATAAGGAAACAGTGATAAATAAAGAAACATCAATCTACGGTAATCTCTAACACTCCCCCTCAAGTTGGAGCATATTCATCAATCATGCCCAACTTGGAATTTATCCAGGAAAGCCGCTTCTTAGTCACTGCCTTGGTAAAAATAACAGCAAGTTGAAGATCTGTTGGAATGTGCGAGGTGGTTATCTTCCCTCCTCATACAGCATCTCCGATAAAGTGACAATCAATCTCAATGTGTTTTGTTCTCTCATGGAACACAGGATTGGTAGCAATGTAGGTAGCTGATTTGTTGTCACAGTACAAGGGAATAGGAGTGGATGTAACAGCATTTAGTTCTTGTAGAAAAGTGAGCAGCCACGTGATCTCACATGTAGCCTGAGCCATTGCTCTATATTCAGCTTCAGCACTAGATCTTGAAACTATTACTTGTTTCTTGCTCCTCCAACTAACCAGGTTTCCTCCTACCATCATAGCATATCCAGTTGTAGATCGACGGTCTTCAGGAGAGCTTGCATAATCAGCGTCAGCATATGCAGTGAGATTTGTGTGACCATTTGCCCCATAGAAGATTCCTCGTCCTGGCGAGTCTTTTAGGTAGCGAAGGATTTGAAGAACATCTTGCCAATGGCTGCCTGTAGCATGGTTTCTCTATATAGTGGCTGGCTCTGCTTACAGCATAGGATATATCAGGTCTAGTAACTGTAAGATATAGAAGTTTGCCAACCAGGCCCCTATATCGTGTAGTGTCTTCAAAGAGAGGATCAATTGGATGCAGAATGTTTTCTAGGCTCTGCTGGAATTCCTGAGGGTTTACACCCAAGTAGTCCTGCCTCAGTTAGTATGTCAAGGCAGTATTTCCTCTGCGACATATGTAAGCCTTTCTTAGTACGTAGAGCTTCTATGGCTAGAAAATAGCGAGGTTGTCCAAGATCCTTGGTGACGAATACTTTTTTGCAAGAAAGCCTTGGTTTCTAGTATCCCTTGGTCATCATCTCCAGTAATAATCATATCATCTACATATGCAAGAATTATAGTACCAGTATGTCGTCTCCTGACAAAAACCGAATAGTCAGACGTAGTCCTCTAGAAGTCCATGGTCCCAATCTATGTACTCAGTCTATCAAACCAAGCTCTTGGACTCTGCTTTAGTCTGTAGATGGCTTTGTGAAGTCGGCATACATACTCCTCATCGACTTCGTAATATGGGGGTTGTATCATGTAGACTTCTTCGTCAAGCTCTCCATATAGAAATGCATTCTTGACATCTAACTGAAACATAGGCCACCCTTTGTTCACAGCCACAGAGATGATAGTTCGTATGGATCCCATTCTAGCCACAGGGGAGAATGTTTCGAAGTAGTCTACCCCGTATGTTTGAGTAAAGCCTTTTGCTACAAGTCTTGCCTTTAAACGATCAATGAAACCGTCAGGGGACTGCTTTGTAGTGAAGATCCAGCGACATGCAACTGGTTTACATCCAGTAGGGCATTTGACAAGGTTTCATGTTTTTCTAGACTGTAATGCTTCCATTTCTTCATTCATTGCCATTCTCCATCCCTCATCTTGTAGTGCACTATGATGATCTTTGGGAACAGAAATAGCCATTATAGCATCTGCATATCTTTTGTCAGAGCAAGATAACCCATTAGTAGAGGTTGTAGAGATAGATATTATTATGCTATGTACATGTTTGTTATTTCTTTGTTTTCTCTGGACTACTTTATACTTTACCCTTAAGGTCTCTCCCTATATAAGAGAGCCTAGGGTTTCTCTGAATAATAGATCACTGTTTTCTCCCAACATGGTATCAGAGCCCAAGCCCTAGGGCTCCATTTCTCTCCCCACCCGCCGCCCTCTCTCCTCCTCTTTCCGCTGCCGCCTGCTCGGATCCCCCATCGCCGCCAACTCTCCCGGCGGTTCCCGATCGCCGCCAACCCTCCCGGCGGCCCCCATCAACGCCGCCAACCCTCCCGGCGGCCCCCAGCAACGCCGCCAACCCCTCGGCGGCTCCCAGCAACGCCGCCAAGCCCCAGGCGGCCCCCTCCAGTCCCGCTGCTACCCCCCGGCGGCCGCTAGTTCCGCCGCCAACCCCCCCTCCCTCCCCCCCACGGCCTTAGCCGATTCACGGTGCCCCAAGGCGTGCCCTAGCCTACCTTCCGGCGTGCCCTAGCCGATCATCGGTGTGCCCGTACTCGTCCCTTCCTCCGGATAGATGGATTTGAGTGCGTAACGTCTACATACGCACTCGAATCCTATGCAGTTTGTGTAGACATCTATCACTTTGTCTACAAACCCTAGTTCTTCTCCAGCGGCAATATGTCAGAATCGAAGGTTGATATGCCCTCCATAGGCGCATTCAAAGGTCATGCGCCAATAGTCAAGATGGATGGGTCGAATTATGAGCTATGGGCGATGCAGTTCATGAGCCTCATGAAGTCGAATGGTAAGAAGCACATTCTTACCGAGGATGAGCCAGCAGAGAAGACAGGGATATATGCCTCGTGGGAGGCTGATGACTCCTATGCAAAGGTCTGGTTGTCAGGTACATTGACGATGGAGATTGCCAACGATGTCCTCCATCAGCCCACTGCCAAGGCGATGTGGGATGTCCTAGCTGCTACATATTCGCAGGTGCGAAATGAGACCAAGATGTTACAGCTTCAGCATGACATATTCACGATGAAGCAGAGCAGCAGACCTCTTCACTCCTTATACACATCCCTGAGGGGGATGTTTGAGAAATTATACAGTACTATCCCACTCACAGCGACTCCTGAACAGCAGAAGACATTTCGGAATGCCACCATGGTGGGCGTCCTACTTGCGGCCCTTGATCCTGAATATGATGCCGCCCATTCTCAGATCTTAGCCGATGCAGTTAGTCCTCCAGTGGAGGATGTTTACAGGAGACTCAGTCGCATTACAGTTTCTTCCAGTTCTTCTACTCCACCCCCATCGACGATGGCAGTTTCGCGTGGGAGAGGTGGCCCGTCTTCTGGTCGTGGACGTGGACGTGGACATGGACCCCAGGGAAGGGGTGGTCGCTTTAGTCAGCCATGTTCCTATTGTCACCGCACAGGACACTCGGAGGAGACATGCTATTCTAAGCATGGGTTCCCAGCATCGGCACGTGTTGCAGAGCACTCTCAGTCCCAGTTGGCATCTACTGCAGACAACCGTTTTGACGAACTTGTGGCACGTCTCCGCGATATTATGCCACAATCGTCTGATGATTCTTCTGGTGGACCTTCAGATGTTGATGCTACAGCATCCGCCAGTTCATCTGTTGTTGCTAGTACCTCAGGTAGATCTACTGCATTTACACCGTCTCATGATATCTCTGATTGGATTATAGATTCGGGTGCCACACATCATCTCTGCCGAGATTGAGATAGACTTGAGTCCTACAGGGACATTCCTCACGGCCGCTCAGTGCAAATCGCAGACGGTACTCATTCCCCCCTTGTGGGACAGGGGGAGGTCTTCGTATCCTCTACTATGCATCTACAGAATGTCCTACATGCTCCTGAGTTCTCGCTGAATCTGTTATCTATTAGTCAGATTACGAAGGATTTGCATTATCGTGCTATATTTGACCCATCTTCTCTTATTTTTCAGGACATACTAACGGGCAGGGTGATTGGTTGTGGCTCTGAGCAGAATGGTCTATATCGGCTGGTTCGAAATTCTTATGCTGGCGTCTCCTCTCATTCTGTCGGACTAGTTTCTCCGTACATCTGGCATCTACGTTTTGGTCACCTCCCGCTCCAGAAAATGTGCCATCTTCTACCTCATATCTCTCCCAGTTCGTCCTTTCGCTGTGAAGCATGTCAGTTGGGAAAGCATCATCGGTCGAGCTTTCCTAGTCGTCAGAGTCGGAGCAGTAGCTCCCCGTTCGAGTTGTTTCATATAGATATATGGGGTCCAAGTCGTGTACCCGATCATCAGGGGCACAGATTTTATCTAGTGGTAGTGGATGATTTCTCTCGTGTATCTTGGGTCTTTCTTTTAAAGAATAAATCTGAAGCAGAAGATGTGATCAAGAATTTAATTAATGAAGTGCAAAATGTGTTCTCTTCTACTGTCAAATATGTTCGTACAGATAATGCCCTAGAATTTTGCACACGGTCCCTTTCTCAATTTCTTTCATCAAAGGGCATTATTCACCAAACCACTTGTGCGTATACATCTCAGCAGAATGGTGTGGCGGAAAGAAAACATCGCTATCTCCTTGACATTACTCGAACCCTACTGATTCAGAGTTGTGCTCCTATTTCTTTCTGGGGGGATGCAGTTCTTACCAAGGTTCCAGAAGTCGGCAGTCGGTATTCGGTCGGCAGGGTCACTAACTAAGGATTAATCGGCAGTCGGGAGAGTAATCGGATTTAGTCAGGCATTAGTCGGTTTGGAATTTTTTTATTATTTTAAATATATAAATCAATTGTTATAGCATATACTCCCATTTATATTCATATATTTGCCAGTTTTAATATTTTTAAGAGCATAAAAAATAGCAAGAGAATGAAAATAGAAGCAAGTTAAGAACAAAATGTTTGGCACATAGTACAAACAAATGGATCTTTGAGAGGAAAGTAGACAGGGAGTGGGAGATGGAGCGCTGGTGGCGTGTGAAGGCGACTGAGAAGGCGACTGAGAAGGGGACTGAGAAGGTGATCAAGAAGGCAACTACGAAGGCGCTCGTTAAAGGAAGTGCGAAAGACGACGAGATGGCCAAAAGCGTGTTCGATCCTCGTCTGGGGGGTCAGTCGGCGAATGCTGCTGGGGGAGGAGATACCTATGTACACATGCTGAGCGAGATGGCTGGGGTTCGTGAGGGAGTTGGGGGGCCTGTGGAAGGAGGTGTGCAGAAGAGTGAAGGCGGAAGGGGTTATCAGCCGATGGACAAGGGAAAGAAGATTCTCCATGGCGGGGAGGTTGCATGGCATGATGGCCAGATGCAGATGGAGGGCAGCAGAGCAAGAGATGGCGAGTGGACGTTCGTCTCCCACAAGAAACCGGGCCGACGATGCTTTCGTTGCGGGGAGAGAGGGCATGGTGCGTCCTTCTGCCGTCTACCCCTGTGTTGTCACTCTTGTGGTCGAGTGGGGCATCGGCAAGCTTCCTGCATGTCATCCGGGTCTATCAAGGAGGCGAGGCCGACAGCCATGCAGGCTTCCTTCGTCGCTGCCTCCACATATGGTAATACTTCTCACATGGTGCAAGGGGGAGCGACGTATGCGGATGCGGTAAAGAAGACTTCGTGGAGGGGTGCTGAGACAAGCCATGGGGGTGCAAGGTCTGTTGTTGATACGTCAAGCCATGGCGGAGCTCGTCGGATGGGCAAGAGGTCGGGGAACGTGCGTACTTCAGAGCTGTTCGCGGCTATCGGTCACGCGGTAAAGAATACTATTGACTTGGACATGGTTTCATCGCATTTAGAGGGCTTCTTCGGCCCGCAATTCATGGGGGACGTTGTGATGCTTGGCGATAGAACGTGTTGTGTTCGTGGATTATCGGAGCCTCAGATGGTGCGTTTGTTTCGAAACGGGGACGTTGGAAATGTTGTGTGGAAACCTCTCAGGTACGTAGATGGGTCCTGTAGGGAGTTAGAGGTTTGCTTGGCTACGGTAAGGGGTGTCCCCTTCCTCTCCCGCTCGACTGCTTGCTTGCAGCGAGCTTTGAGCCGGTGGGGTTATGTCCGAGAAATCCTTGATGATGGCCTCCGACCGTGCTCGGCGGCGGATGAAACGAAGATCCTTTTTGAATGTCCCAAGCCTTTCCTGGACCAGATCGGGGGGCGGAGTGAGTTCGCGAAGCCGGTCGTGGGATGCTTCTCCTTCATCATTGAGTTTGTTGTTGATGTTCCTCCGCCTCCGCCGATGGTTCCGATGCCGGTGATGCTCACGAAGGCGGCGGAAACCGAAACGCCAGGGGATGCTTTTCGATTGCCGTTGGCGGTTGGCTTCCCAAGAAGCCCCTGCAAAGGAAGGGCCACGTTCATTCCTGGCACGCGTCGTTTCGAGAACCTTCCTTGCCATTCGTATCTGTCGTCAGGTTTGTTCCCTTTGCATGGTGACGTGGACGAGTGTTGACGCATATTTAGTTATTGTGTCTTTTTGCTATTTTATTTTCTTGTTATCCTCTTTATGTAATTTACCCATAGGCTACTCTCCTATATAAGAGAGCCTAGGGCTATGGAATAAACATCTCATTCACGTTTCCCAACATGGTATCAGAGCGACGGTCCTAGACCGGAGTTCTCGAAACCCTAACCCTAACCCGCCCCACCCGCCGGCCTCTCTTCTCTCTCTCTCCCCTCTCGACGCCGCTCCTCTCTTCGATCGCCCATCCGATCCGATCGCCGACCTGCGGCGCCCTTCAGAGCATCTCGCGCTTCTCACCTAGCGCTAGATCCGATCGCCTAGCGCTTCTCGCGCTCTTCTCGCCGATCTGCGCAGCGCATCTCGCGCATTCTCCAGCGCCTTCAGCATCTTCAGCGTGTGGCGACACTTCAGCGCCTAACGCGCCTCCAGCGCATGTGCGCCTAGTGCACCTACATCCAGTTTGCGCGCAGATCCAGTCTTGATCGAGCACTTTGAGCGCAGCCACTGCGCGCATCCTTCAGCCAGTCCCTGGTCGAGCACTTTGCGCGCAGCCTCCGCGCAGCGTGCACCTACATCCAGTTTTGCTCGCACGTGCTTCCTGCACGTGCCTGCGTGCTCCACACCCTAAAACTCTAGGGCACAGATCTTGATATATATGGGGTTGGTTGCTTGACGTCTACACACGCAACTGATCCCGTCTATGTCATTGTAGACAAAGATTGTTGTCTCTCGGTCACTCCAGTCTTCCATCTCCAGTATGTCAGAAAGCAAGGCAGATATCCCATCTATGGGCGCATTTCGTGGTCCAGCGCCCATCGTCAAGATGGATGGTACGAACTATGAACTGTGGGCAATGCAGTTCATGAGTATGATGAAGTCTACGGGTAAGAAGCATATTCTTACCGAGCCCGAGCCTGCAGAGAAGACTGGAGTTCATGCCTCATGGGAGACCGATGATGCATATGCCAAGGTGTGGCTATCCGGTACATTGGCCATTGAAATTGCCAATGACATCTTACATCAACCCACGGCTAAAGACATGTGGGATATCCTGGCAGCAACGTATTCTCAGGCGAAGAATGAGACGGAGATCCTGCAGCTACAACATGACATATTCACAATAAAGCAGAACGGCCGTCCTTTACATTCTCTCTATACATCATTGAGAGGGATGTTTGAGAAGCTCCACAGCTTCATGCCTCTTACCGCCACGCCAGAACAGCAGAAGACATATAGGAATGCGACGATGGTGGGTGTGTTTCTCGCTGCACTTGATCCAGAATATGAGGCAGCACGTTCACAGATTTTGGCAGACTCGACTATTCCTCCCATGGAGGAGGCTTTTCACAGATTGAGTAGGATCACAGTACCTTCAGCAGCTGCGAGTCAGAATCCCTCTGCCATGGCGGCCAACAGAGGCCGTGGTTCTCATTACCAGGGTCGTGGACGTACTCCCCGTGGAAGGGGTGGCCGCACTAGGCCAACATGCTCATATTGTCACTGAGTGGGACATACTGAAGATACATGCTACTCAAAGCATGGATTTCCTGCATCCGCACGAGCCGCTGAGCAGATAGAGCCCCCGTCTGCAGCTACACTGGATCAACGATTTGATGATCTAGTTGCCCGTCTTAGGGGCATTATACCACCATCTGGCCCAGCACCGTCGACAGAGAATCATACTGATGCTGCTGCGTCTGCTTCTGCCTCTACGATTACTTCAGGTAGTATACTTGCTCTTCACAGTAGTAGATCGGATACATTGCCATGGATCATGGACTCGGGCGCTACACATCATCTATGTGGCGACCGGGGTCTACTTACAGGATATACTCAGATTCCTCCAGGACGGACAGTAGTGATTGCCAATGGCACACATTCTCCTATCACGGGTCAGGGGGAGATTAGATTGACATCCTCTATGCAGCTTAAGAATGTTTTGCATGCACCGCATTTTTCTATGAATCTGTTGTCGATTAGTCAGATTACGAAGGATCTTCATTGTCGTGCTATTTTTGATTCATCTTCCTTGATTTTTCAGGACATCCGTACGGGCAACGTGATTGGTCATGGCTATGAGCAAGGAGGCCTTTATCGTCTGAACCAGACCCCGTTTGCCGGAATCACAGCTTCTCCCGTAGAACAAGTATCTCCTCTCCTGTGGCATCTGCGTTTTGGTCATTTACCGCTTCAAAAGTTGCGTCTAGTCCTACCTTATAGTCTTCCTCACACACCTATCCAGTGTGAGGCGTGTCAGTTGGGAAAACATCACAGGTCATCTTTTCCCAGTAGTCAAGGTCGGAGTAGTAACTCCAAGTTTGAGTTGTTTCATGTCGATGTCTGGGGTCCGAGTCGTGTTCCCGATCATCAGGGGCACAGGTTTTATATTGTATTTGTGGATGACTTTTCTAGAGCATCATGGGTATTTCTAATGAAAAATAAGTCTGAGGCTGGAAATATTATTATTCACTTTCTAAATGAGATTCAGAATGTTTTTTCCACAACGGTCAAAATTATGAGAACTGACAATGCCTTAGAGCTGTGCACTAACAATCTAGCCAACTACTACTCCTCTAAAGGAATTTTCACCAAACATCTTGTGCTCATACGTCTCAACAAAACGGGGTTGCAGAAAGAAAACACCGTCACCTTCTTGATGTGACAAGGTCACTTCTCATTCAGAGTCATGTTCCGTATTCCTACTGGGGTGATGCAGTCCTCACTGCATGTTATCTTATAAATCGTATGCCCTCGTCTGTCGTCAATGAACAGGTCCCTTTCTCACTTATTTATCCGGACAAGGATCTGTTCATTCTTACTCCTCGTGTGTTTGGGTCAGTCGCATTTGTCCATCAGTTGTTGCCTGGTTCTGACAAGCTCTCTCCTAGGGCTGTCAAGTGTGTCTTTGTGGGGTACTCCAGAACTCAAAAGGGGTACAAGTGTTTTGACCCTGTGCGTCGGCGGTATATGATCAGTGCAGATGTTACATTCTTTGAATCCATTATGTATTTTTCAGAATCCGGGAACATGCAGCCACCACCATTATCTCCTGAGACCGTATTCATGGCACCACCAATATCACAGCCGTCACCACCGACATCACAGCCGCCACCACCATTACAACCACCACCACCACCACCACCACCGCCACCAATAATATCCCCGTTACCATTCCATTACACCAGGCGGCCGAATCAAGCTCATGGCCCTGACCAGTCAACTAGCTCGCCTATGGTATGTAATGAAAATATTAATGTTGATGGATCTGACGACATTTCTCAGCAGGATGCATTACAGGAGCAGGGTGATACCACAGAGGATCTGGATGTTCCAATCGCTCTACGCAAGCCGAAGAGAAGCTGTGCCAAGTATCCAGTATCAGCAGCGGTTTCGTTTGAGAGGCTATCTGGACCATTCAGGACGTTTGCATTGGCACTTTCAGCTACAGATATTCCACGGAACCACCATGAGGCTTTGCAGGATTCTCGATGGCGGCTAGCAATGGAGGAAGAGATGACGGCACTTCAGTCTAGAGGAACATGGAGCTTGGTCACTATACCACCGGATGTCAACCCGGTGAGTTGTAAGTGGGTATTTACAGTGAAACATAATGCAGATGGCTCCATTGACAGGTACAAGGCACGCCTAGTTGCAAGGGGATTCACACAGACATATGGAGTAGATTACCTTGACACGTTCTCCCCGGTGGCTCGTCATTCCACTCTGCGGATCCTCTTATCAGTTGCAGTTACTAGAGACTGGTCACTCTATCAACTGGATGTGAAGAATGCCTTTCTGTATGGCGACCTGCAGGAGGAAGTCTACATGCAACAGCCACCAGGTTTTGCTGTTGAGGGGGAGTGTTCCAAGGTTTGCAGATTACATAAGGCTATCTATGGCCTTAAGCAGAGCCCCAGAGCATGGTTCCAAAAGCTGTCAGACCTCTTTGAGAAACAAGGATATAAACGCTCCAATGCTGATCATTCCTTGTTTGTACAGAAGACGGCAAGAGGTATTGTTGTAATCATGGTTTATGTTGACGATATTTTGATTACAGGTGATGATGACCAGGGCATTAAGCAGGCAAAGGAAAGGCTGGGGACCGAGTTTGTCACCAAGGACTTGGGAGTCCTTAGATATTTTCTGGGGCTGGAGTTTGCCAGAAATCCGCATGGATTAGTCATGTCACAGAGGAAGTATGTCACAGATCTACTGAGTGAGACAGGTATGCTAGGGTGTCGACCTGCTACGACACCAATGGACCCTAGCATGAAGCTGTATGATGATGACACAGAGGAGGTTGACAGGAGAAGATAAAGAGAGCTGGTAGGCAAATTGTTATATGTCACGATCACTAGGCCAGATATATTATTTGCAGTGAGCCGTGTGAGCCAGTTCATGGAGCAGCCACGCCAGGTGCATATGGATGCAATACACATGATACTTAGATATCTCAAATCTTCTCCAGGTAAAGGTCTGCTATTCAAGAAAGGAAAGGGGATTTCTGTCTCAGCATGCGCAGATGCAGACTATGCAGGATGTCCTAAGGATAGGAAGTCCACCTCAGGGTATGCTGTCTATGTTGGAGATGCCCTAGTCTCATGGAGGAGCAAGAAGCAAACTGTGGTAGCTAGATCCAGTGCTGAATCCGAATATAGGGCTATGACCCAGGCTACTACAGAGATGATGTGGGTGAAAGCGGTGCTGACAGATTTATGCTTAGATATACCACTTCCTATGAACTTGGAGTGTGATAATCAGGCTGCTTTGTTCATTGCAAACAATCCTGCATTCCACGAACGGACCAAGCATATTGAGGTGGATTGCCACTTCATACGTGATATGATTCAGAAAGGATTCATTACCACATCCCATGTTACTTCAGAGAACCAGACTGCAAATATATTCACCAAGGCATTGTTACGTGGCCCATTTCAGAAGTGTGCTTCCAAGCTGAGCATGATTGACATCTATGCTCCATCTTGAGGGGGAGTGTTGACGCATATTTAGTTATTGTGTCTTTTTGCTATTTTATTTTCTTGTTATCCTCTTTATGTAATTTACCCATAGGCTACTCTCCTATATAAGAGAGCCTAGGGCTATGGAATAAACATCTCATTCACGTTTCCCAACAACGAGAGATTTTTAGATAACCCCAAGGAGACGCTTTTTGCGGAGGTGAATGTGCTCTCGGGTAAGGGGCTTGCATTATCGGATCCGGACCCTCTTTCGGGAGACCGGTCTTCCTCATGGTTTACCTCGGATCCGGATACCCTTTGGCTATTCTCGGACCCGCTCAAGACTGTTCAGGCTTCGGCTCTCTCGGGCCTCCCAAAGCAACTTCGTCCTTCGCTGACCCTGCACAATGCCTTATTGGGTGCCCCATAGATGCTTTCTCTCCCTACCCACGACAACGTCTTTGATGTTGGTAGTTCTCGGCCTTTGTCGTCCCCCATCACGGCCGCTTCCAGCTCGGTGATTATCCATGAGGAGAGCCGTGAGGATGAAACCTTGCTCTCTCCCGCTGCAGAGACAAGAACTGGCGACAGAAGGAGCGGGAAGAGATACAGAAGGAGAAGCAAAGCCAGGACTCCAAGACCAGAGGCATCACCGTGCCCTTCGTTCAAGCTTGTTGTGGCGGAGGCTGCAGGAGTTGCGTTGTTGCAGGGGAAGTCTGACTCTCGCAAATGAAAATTCTATCGTGGAATGTCCATGGGCTTGGGGACCCAGATAAGCGGAAAACAATGGGATTTAGATTCAATAAATGGAACTGCGACATTGTTTTGCTCCAGGAAACGAAACTTCAATCCTTGTCAGAGACCAATTGGAAGGCGTGGGGCGCGGGTGGTCTTGACCAATTCAGAGCTTTGGATGCTTCGGGGTCTTCGGGTGGGCTCCTTGTGGCGTGGCGCTCGCGGATTTGGTCTTTCGTCTCGGTGACTCGCGACAGGAGTCAAATTCCTAAGTAGTACCTGGGAATTACTTAAATACCCAGGTACTACTTAATGTTTTTTTACTTAAAAACTATAGAGGTGTCGCATGTTGAACATGCGACACCCCTTAAGTTTTTTTTTTACCCAGGAACTGCGTATGTGACGCATGTTGGATATGCGCTATAGATAACGCATATTCAACATGCGACATATATCCAGGGAATTCCCCTCGAAGATGCCGGGTCTCGAAATGTTCTGTACAGGTATCGCATGTTGCATATGCGACATTTGTCCAGGGAATTTCCCTCGAAAATGACTCGTCTCGTCCAATGGTCCGATAGCCTGTAGAGTATACTGATAACGCATTTTCAATATGCGTCATCCTTACAGGAAATTTCACTCAAAAATGGCTGGCCAGGTGTGGGCTTTGAAATTTCAACATATAACGCATTTTCAATATGTGTCATCCTAACAGGAAATTTCCCTCGAAAATAGCTGGCCATGTGTGGGCTATGGAATTTCATGTTTCTAAAAACCCTTGAAAAAGCATGCCAATTACATGTTTCTAATGTAAATAGACATCTTTTTGCAAACATTCCAGACATTGCAAACATTCCGGACATTCCAAACATCAAATGTTTCAAATGAAAGATGTATGACCCAAAGAAGACATTCCAAATATTTAATATAAGTAGACTTGTTCATTCATGAATATACATTACATTTTTTGCATCATATTAAAAATTACAATGATTACAAGTCAACGTTTTTCCCTCCGCTGGTATGTAATCGTAGAATCTGGAGGATGGAACGGTAATAGACGGTTCGCTTCGTCTATCATGTGGATTTGAGAGGGTCCTAGGACATCTTCCTCGAACGTTGGCATCGACGGCGGCGTTAGTGTGCAGTAAGTTGGTCGCGTCTGGCTGGCGTCCAATCCATGCCTCAACGGTGCATGAGGCGTTGGCAAGTCCTCTCGTGGTCGCTCGGTGGCAGGTGTGAAGTAGTCTCCTTGCGCAATGTTATCATCTTCCGCAGCGGCTTCTTCATAGTACATGGGTTCCGCGACTTGTTCACGCGCCCTACCTCGACCTCTTCCTCTTCCCCGTCCTCTTGCCCTTCCTCGCCTTGCCTCCTCCCTTGCCACATCTGCACGCTCATCATGTAACGTGACCGCATCTGCAAATTGTAATGACAGCCACTCCGTCATTTCCGCCTTCGCTTGTGCCGCAATCTCGCGGCATTCCTCGTGTCCAATGTCGTAGACACGGCTCCACAAAGCGAGCTGCATCTGCAAATTCCTCGCATGTATCTGCCCATGTCGCTCCAGGTGTTGTCTCCCCAGTAACCGCAGGCCCATCAATTCGCAGCCCCATGATGAATGCAACATCCTGCAAGGTGATAGTAATCTCCCCACTAGGCATGTGGAAGGTGTGTGTCTCGAGTCTCCACCGTTCAACTAACGCTGTCACCAGATGCCAATCCAGGTAATGAACTCGAGCTCTGAGATGCACCCAAATCCTGCTTCGACTACGTAAGGCAGTAGCCGGTCATCCAAAGGGATCCGACGTACATGGGTTTCTCGTCGTCGGCAACGCAACCACGAAGATTCCTACAAGAAAATTGTTAGGAAAAAAAATTGAAGGAAGGAAGAAATTATAATTACTTACATCGCCAGCCCAAACTCGACGTGAACGATGTCGCTCCTGAAGGTGCAAAACTGAAGGATCAAAAAACCGACCATATCAAGCTGGTGGATTCCTGGACAATGAAGTCATAATGTGATAGAATGTGGAACTTCTTCACAGCGTAAACCAAATCCTCCCTACATTTGAACGTCCTACCCTTGCGGATTTCGTCAGCAACACCATCAAGTCTAGACTTGCTTCGAATGTCGTCTTCATATGTTGAACGAGTATTTGACCCTCTAACCCCAAAAAAGGGTATACGGGGTGTAATAGTATGCGTGGTTTGTTCATCAGTTGGGAGCTCCTCGTCCATCAGATCATCTTCGACATCTTCGCTACCTTCTTCCAGGTCATCATCGGTCCCCCAAGGGATGAAATCCTGATCCATCCGGTTAACCTCTCGCAGCAACGGCTCACTCAAGCCCAAATCCTGAACCGTGCTTGGCTGCGTTACAGGCGCATCCGTATCAAAGTAGGGTCCCATGGTTGGGACATTTCTTGGTGGCGTGCTGCGGACAACTGCTGCTTGTGTGCTCGGGACTCCAGACGGTCCCTTGTTAGTCATAACAGTGGGGACTTCGCTCACAGATACATCTTCAACATAAATATCGGTAGGCATTGATTTCCCAATGGTCCGAGCGTACACAAGAACTGCCTGCACATCATCATCATTGACAATAGATGAAAATGACGGTTCCTCTCCTGGGCCTCGAGGGATGCGATGTAATAATCGGATTTGTTGACTGTCAACATCCAAGTTGAACTTACGGTAAACCAAGTTCAACATCTCATCGAACGTCATATTAGGAGTCAACATAAACCCCCTCACGTTGGTTGACGATCCGCACATGAGTGTACTACTCACACATACAATACAACTGCTCCATTCTAACCTAATACGTGACACAACGTACAAGCAAACGTCATACATTCGAGAAATGAAAATAACATGCATATGATACAAACAATAACTAAAGAAAACGTTTTACCAAGTCCAATTGTTCGCAACAAGTGATTAGCCCTAATGAGAAGCGGGGACGGCTAGGACGGTGCCAATCAGTGAAAACACGGAAAAGGAGTGTTCCGCGGGGCTAGGAGTGACCAAAAGGGGGGTTTTTGAGAGAGGAGGAGATCTCAAGATGCGGGTGCTGAGGTTGGCGTCGGGGGCGGCTGGGGTGCTGGAGAACGAAGGGCACTAGGGCAAGGGTCGGGAAATGGGAAGGCCGCTGGGCGCGGGGCTTATTTAGGACCAATATCGCATGTTGCGTTATCTATAGCGCATATCCAACATGCGTCACATACGCAGTTCCTGGGTAAAAAAAAACTTAAGGGGTGTCGCATGTTCAACATGCGACACCTCTGTAGTTTTTAAGTAAAAAAAACATTAAGTAGTACCTGGGTATTTAAGTAATTCCCAGGTACTACTTAGGAATTTGACTCCTCGTGACAGACACGTCATGACGGTGGTCTTAGCTGGTACGTCCTCGCTTGACCTTTTGGCGGTTTCTTGTGTGTATGGGCCTTGTGATGGTGGGCTACAGGGTGAACTGTGGGAGGATTTGCGGGAGGCTGGTAGGGTGGTGGGGAGGACGCCGTGGGTGATGGGCGGTGATTTTAATATCACCCTCTTAACTGAGGACAGACCAGGGGGGAGGGGGGCCAGGACTTGGGCTCCTCGGATTTTGCTGACACCATTGACTTGCTTGGGCTGGAATTGATGGACGTCGGGGACGTCGCTTACACGTAGAGGAATTCCAGTTCGCGCTCGCGTCTTGACCGCTTCTTTGTCTCCAACGAGGTGCTGGATGTCTTTCCTTTGGCAACGGTGACGGCGAAACCACGTCTTACTCGGATCATACCCCTGTATTGTGGTGCTCTGGGTCCGCTTCGGCTCAGAGGGGGCTTTTCAGGTACGAGAAGTGCTGGATGTTGGAGGACGGTCTCAAGGAGATTGTTTCCTCGCATTGGGGTGAGGTGGGTGCCTCGGGCTCCGCCGCCTTTCGTTTTGATCAGAAGCTTTCCACCTTACGCGCCAGATTGGCGACTTTCAAAAGAGAAACAAGGGCTACTAGGTGCGCAGCTAGGAAGACTGTCGAGGATGAGATTCGCTTGCTCAATGGTTTGGAGGACACTAGGGCTCTTACGCCGACGGAGATGGAGTCGCGGTCGGCGGTGCGGAAAAAATTGCCTTGGAGGATAAGAAGCGGGCCACGGAGTGGAGACAGAGATCGAGGAGCTCTTGGCTGCGGGAGGGAGACGCGAATACGGCTTATTTCCATCGAATTGCTAACGGGAGACGCAGATCCAACGCCTTACACTCCATCGTTGTTGATGGGGTCAGGGTGGAGGGGAACCAGAACATGGGCAAAGCAATTGCAAATCATTTCAGGGAGGCTACCTCTACAAATGTGCCGAGACGATGGAAGTGGTTGGGTCGGAATACGAGATTGGTGGAGGCTAATTACCATGCTGCCCTTATCTGTGATGTTACCCTTGAGGAGGTAAAGGATGTTGTATGGGATCTCAATGCTGATGCGGCGCCTGGTCCAGATGGCTTCCCTATCGCCTTTTATAGGGACTTTTGGGATCTTGTTGGTCATGACGTGCTTGAGGTAGTGTCGGAATTTTGCCAGGGGAATAGGGGCTTTGATCGTATTAACCGGGCTCTCGTGGTTTTAGTTCCCAAATGTTCTGCTCCGTCCACCGTCGGGGACTTTCGCCCCATTACCATTTCTAACGCAATATATTTAATCATGGCGAAGGTTCTTGCGAGGAGACTTAATGGAATTCTTGGGAGCTTGGTTTCTCCGACTCAATCTGCATTTGTCCCTGGCCGCCAGATATCTGATTGCACCACTCTTGCATCTGAGATTGTTGCGGACTGGAGGAGGAGGGGCGTGAGCGGTGTCCTCTGGAAGGTTGACTTTGCTAAGGCGTATGATAGCCTTGATTGGAGATTCCTGTGGTCGGTTTTACGGTGTTTGGGCTTCCCGGACGTTTGGAATTCCTGGATGAGGCGTTGTGTCACCACGGCATCTCTTTCGATCATGATCAACGGCAGACCGGAGGGGGGCTGGATCCAACCTCGTAGGGGGTGCAACAGGATTGCCCTCTCGCGCCAATGCTTTTCATCCTTGCGGCTGATGTGCTGGCTGATATGGTGCCGGGGTGATCAGCCATGGGTACTCTTCTGGCTATTTACGGGAGGGGCTTCAGGTCCCGCTCATCCAATATGCGGATGACACCCTCTTCCTCATTGAGGGGGGTATCGAGGCGGCCACTGGTATGGCTACGACGCTGAAGATCTTCTCGGAGATGTCTGGGCTGTGCAAAAATGACAACAAATCCTCTTTCGTCATGTTTGACCTTGCGGAGCAGGTGGCTGATGGGTTGAACGTGGCCTTGGCATCTACTCAGGTCTCTTTGCCTCTTGAGTACCTGGGCATGCCGCTGGCCCTGGGGAGAACGAGGCTCCGTGACTGGCTGAGGGTGGTGGAGAAAGTTGAGATGCGGTTGGCGGGGTGGAGAGCTGCTATTTTGTCGAGGGGGGCAGATTGGTTCTTCTCAAGGCTGTGCTTTCTTCCATACCTACCTATTTTATTGCTAATCGCAAGATCCCAAAGGGAATTCGTGAGAGGTTGGAGAAGAGGATGCGCGCGTTCTTATGGGGGAATAACTCCTCTGGTCGTGGGGGGATCCATCTCGTGGGTTGGAAGGATGTCACGTGTGGCACAGATCAGGGGGGGCTGGAGGTGAAGTCTCTTGAGCAGATGAATGAGGCGTTTCTCCTTAAATGGGCAAGTAGGATCTGGGGTCCGGGAGAAGACTTTGTTTGCATGGTGATTCGCAGCATCTATGGAGTGACGGGTGCGCCCCATCGGCAGCTCATTAATCCGGCGACCATGACGCCTTTTTGGAGGGGCGTGGTGAAGACTTTCGCGACAAATCTTGAGCTCTTCCGACCGGTCTGTGGGAGAGGGGATAACTTCTTGTTTTGGGAAGACAATTGGACCGGGACGGGGGCCCTCTGCTCTCGCTTCCCTCGGCTATACGCCTTGGCGAACAACAAGCTTTGCCCGGTGATGGAGTGTTGGGTGGATGGTACTTGGTGGCCTACTTTCTCTGCAAATTTCTCGGACCAAAGATTTGAGGACTTTTTGGCTTTACTTGACGCCGTGAGGGAAGTGGGGGGCCCATCTGGTGGAAGAGATCATTGGTGCTGGAAGGACAGCTCTTTCTCGGTCAGGGGGGCTTATGGGGCCATCTCCAGACCGCCGTCGGCAAATTCAGAGCTGCTGAACAGGGACTGTACCTCTATTTGGGACTCAAACCCTCCTGAGAGAATTGGGTTCTTCTTGTGGCTTCTTCGGAGGAAGAGATTGATGACGCGCGATCGCTGCGTCAGACTACTGGGCGTCGTTGCGAACAGGTGCCTGCTTTGTGATAGCGCGGTTGAAACGGTGGAACATCTTTTTTTTCTTGTCCTGTGGTCGCGCAAGTTTGGCAGGAGGCGGATGTGACTTGGTGCTGCTTTGATGATTTTCAGCCCTTCTAGAACTCGTTCCATGCTAATCGTGCCAGGCCTAAGAGAGAACGGCTATATCCCTTGGCCATTCTCTGGGCGATATGGAGGGGAAGAAACGACCTGTTGTTCTCGGGTCATAGGTTTTATAAGGAAAATGTGGGGTTTTTGGCAAAAAGGTTGGTGGACGACTGGGTGTTGTAACTTTCTCTGCGGTACTTTCTTTTTTAGGGTGTCACAGCGCTATACTTTTGTAATCCTACTTTTGCTTATCAATCAATTTTGAAGGGGCGGACACCACCGAGTGTTTCCCCCTCCCATGCAGACTTTCAAAAAAAATAGTACAAACAAATGTTCAAAAATAAAAGAACTGTTAGAGTAAATGATACTCTTCTGTGTTATTCCATAGAGCCCTCGGGTCTCTTATATAGAGAGAAAACCCTTGGGCAAATTACATAGACGTACATGGTATAAATAGGAAATACGTAACAGTACATCATGACATAACATAAACCTCTACACTCCCCCTCAAGATGGAGCATAGATATCAATCATGCTCAGCTTGGAAGAACATCTCTGGAAAGGTCCTCTGAGCAATGGCTTGGTAAATATATCAGCAGTCTGGTCCTCTGAACTGAAATGAGAAGTGGAAATGAAGCCCTTCTGGATCATGTCTCTAGTATAGTGGCAATCTACCTCGATGTGCTTTGTTCTTTCATGAAAAGCTGGATTATTGGCAATAAACAATGCTGCCTGATTGTCACATTGAAGATTCATGGGCAAGGAGACATTTACATTCATATCTTCTAAGACTGCTCTAACCCACATCATCTCTGCGCTTGCTTGTGCCATAGCTCTGTATTCGGATTCAGCACTGGATCTCGCCACAACAGTCTGTTTCTTGCTTTTCCAAGAAACCAAAGAGCTTCCTATGAAGATAGCAAATCCAGAAGTAGATTTACGATCCTTTGGACATCCTGCATAGTCTGCATCTGCACAAGCTGAAATAGACAGATCTGTATCTTTTCTAAATAGCAACCTGTGCCTGGGGAAGACTTCAGATATCTCAATATCATATACAAGGCATCCATATGAACTTGCCTAGGCTGCTCCATAAATTGACTCACCCGGTTTACTGCAAAGGCAATATCTGGTCGAGTTATGGTAATGTATAGGAGCTTACCCACCATCTCTCTGTATCTTCTTTTGTCCACCTCTTCGGTATCATTGTCGTACAGCTTCATGCTTGGGTCCATAGGCGTGCTCGACGGTCTGCATCCAATCATCCATGTTTCAACTAGCAAGTCTGTGACATATTTTCTTTGAGTCATTACCATTCCTTGTGCATTTCTCGCAAACTCTATCCCCAGAAAATATAGTATCGTGCCTAGATTCTTCGTAATAAACTGACTTCCCAACAGGGATTTGGTTATCTCAATTCCCTGAGCATCATCTCCTGTAACCAGAATGTCATCAACATATATCATGACAACAACCGTACCTCTAGGAGTCTTCTGGATGAACAGTGAATGGTCCGCATTTGATCTCTTGAACCCCTGTCGTTCAATCAGCTGGGAAAGCTTCTGGAACCATGCCCGTGGACTCTGTTTGAGGCCATAGATAGCCTTATGAAGTCTGCACACCATCTGAGTCTCCCCCTCAACAGCAAACCCCGGTGGCTGCTGCATGTAGACTTCCTCCTGTAGATCACCATACAAGAATGCATTAGTGACATCAAGCTAAAAAATGGTCCAGTCACGTACCACAGCAACAGATAGGAGGATGCGAAGAGTGGAGTGTCGAGCCACTGGTGAAAATTTATCCAAATAATCTACCCCATAAGTTTAGGTAAATCCACGTGCAACAAGTCTGGCCTTGTATCTGTCGAGACGCCCATATGCATGATATTTCACCGTAAACACATACTTGCTACTCACCACAGAGGCACCTGGAGGAATGGGAACTAGAGACCAAGTCCCGCGAGACTGTAAGGCACGCATCTCCTCTTCCATAGCTAGACGCCAGCAATCAATCTTCATGGCTTCTTGATAGGTCCGTGGAATCTCAACCGACGAGACAGCTACTGCAAATCTCTGGAAATCACCATTGAGACGATGAAATGAGACTTGAGACGCAAGAGGATATGATGCACATTGTCTTCTCTGCTTCCTTTGAGCAATAGGCCGATCAAGATCTTCTATCACTGTGGTGACTGGCGGATCCTCCTCCTGTAGTAAAGGCTCCTGCACTGGTGCATTATCTAACCCATCATTAGTGATAACATCAGAACATACCTGAGGCATGCTGGATGGTTGGCATGTAGCTTGAGCAGGGCCTGACCGCCTTGTGTAGAACTTAGGAAATGGTACAATTGGAGGTGGTGGTGGTGGTGGTGGTGGTGTAGTGGAGTCGGATTGACCCAGGCTTGGAGGTGGAGGCACATAGACATTAGTATCCGTGTGTGTGGAGGAGACCAATCTGTCACCTGCAGGGGAGAAGTACATAATTGGTTCGAAAAATGTAACATCAGCACTCACATAGTACTTGTCATGAATGGGGTCATAGCAACGATATCCTTTCTGTGTCCTCGAGTAGCCCACAAAAACACACTTGATAGCTCTAGGAGAGAGCTTATCAAGTCCTGGAGATAACCGGCAAAAGCAACGGTGCCAAAGACACGAGGTGTAAGAGAAAACAAGTCCTTGTCAGGAAAGAGAACAGAGATAGAAGCCTTTCCAAGAACAGTAGAAGGCATGCGGTTGACCAGATAGCATGCTGTAAGTATAGCATCCCCCCAAAAGGCTAAGGGGGCACAACTCTGAATAAGTAATGTGCGAGCAATATCAAGAAAGTGTCGATGTTTCCGTTCTGCAATACCATTTTGTTGAGATGTGTATGCACATGTGGTTTGGTGGATAATGCTCTTAGAGGAAAGAAATTGAGCAAGAGAACGAGTACACAACTCCAATGCATTGTCAGTACGCACATACTTAACAGCAGATGAAAAAACATTTTGCACCTCATTGATAAGGTTTTGACTATCACTTCCTGCTTCTGATTTATTTTTAAGAAGAAAAGTCCAAGACACTTGAGAGAAATCATCAACCACGACTAGATAGAACATGTGCCCCTGATGATCTGGGACACGACTGGGATCCCAAATATCTATATGAAATAACTCAAATGGGGAGCGACTGCTCCGATCCTGACGACTGGGGAAGCTATACCGATGGTGCTTACCTAACTGACACGCTTCACAACGAAATGACGAATTCGGAGAGATCTGAGGCAGGAGGTGATGCATTTTCTGTAGCGGCAGGTGACCAAAGCGAAGATGCCATGTATATGGAGAGACGGAACCCTGAGAATGTAGTGATACGCCAGCGTAGGAGTTCCGTACGAGACGATAGAGGCCATTGTGCTCAGAACCACAGCCAATCACCCTGCCCGTTAGTATGTCCTGAAAAATGACAGAAGATGGATCAAATATAGCACGACAGTGCAAATCTTTTATAATCTGACTAATTGATAATAAATTCATAGAGAACTCTGGTGCATGTAGAACATTCTGTAAGTGCATGGAGGGCAACAAAACCGTCTCCCCCTGACCGACAATAGGGGAATGAGTGCCATCAGCTATGAGTACTGAGCGACCAGGCTCAAACACTCTATAGGACTGCAAGTTATCTCTATCACGACAGAAATGATGGGTGGCTCCAGAATCAACAATCCAACCGGAGAGATCATGGTTATGATAGGAGACTGAAGTACTACCTGAGGTATTGGCAGTAGCAGATGTACTAGCTGACGCTGAAACCGCAACGTCGGAAGCGTCAGCACCCTCGGAAGGTGATTGTGGCATAATATCACGAAGCCGTGCCACTAGCTCCTCGAACCTCTGATCTGGAGTAGATGCTGGTGAACCTTGAACATGATCAGCGACACGTGCAGAAGGAGGGAAGCCATGCTTGGAATAGCATGTATCCTCAGAATGACCAGTACGACGACAGAATGAGCACGTAGAACGCACACGACCTCCTCGGCCACGTCCACCACTTCCTCCGCCACGAAATGAAGACGAACTACCTCGTCCTCTGGAGACTGCCATTGCCGAGGGAGGTGGAGTCGCTATATTTGATGGAACTGGGACACGACTGTGCCTCCTGTAGACTTCTTCCATCGGTGGAATAGTGGCATCGGCAAGGATCTGAGAGTGTGCTGCCTCGTACTCTGGGTCAAGGGCAGCAAGTAATACGCCTACCATAGTGGCGTTGCGGAACGCCTTCTGCTGTTCTGGTGTGGCTGTGAGCGGGATGGTGCTATATAACTTCTCGAACATTCCACGAAGAGACGTGTACAGAGAATGAAGAGGCCTCTCATTTTGCTTCGTAGTAAAAATATCATATCATGCTGCAACTGCAGCATCTTCGTCTCGTTCCGCACTTGAGAGTATGTAGTGGCCAGAATATCCCACATCGCCTTGGCGGTGGGTTGATGGAGGACATCGTTGGCTATCTCGTGTGCGTTCCTGACAGCCAAACTTGGCATACGCATCATCAGCCTCCCATGAGGCATAAATCCTCGTCTTCTCTGTCGGCTCCTCTTCGGTAAGAATATGTTTCTTACCACACGACTTCATAAGACTCAGGAACTGCATAGCCCAGAGTTCATAGTTCGTCCCGTCCATTTTGACTATTGGTGCCGAACCTTTGAAGGCACCTATGACGGGCATATCAATCTTTTGGTCTGACATATCGCCGGAGAGGAAGACCAAGGGATGAGAGACAACAGAACCGGTGTCTACAAAGACACGTTAGGATCCAAGTGCATATGTAGACTTATGCACTTGAATCCATCAGCGGTGGATGGGGCCCGGCGGCGAGGGAGGGGCAGGGGGTGGGCCCCGGCGGCAAGGGGGGGTCCCGGCAGGGGGTCCCGGTGGCTGGAGAGAGGCGGCGGGAGGGCCCGGCGGCGAAGGGGGGTCCCGACGGCGAGGGGAGGGGACCCGGCTGGAGAGAGGCGACGGCGGTAGGGGGGCGGCGGGTGGAGAAAACCCTAGACTAGGGTTTTGGCTCTGATACCATGTTAGAGTAAATGATACTCTTATGTATTATTCCATAGAGCCCTCGGGTCTCTTATATAGAGAGAAAACCCTTGGGTAAATTACATAGACTTACATGATATAAATAGGAAATACGTAATAGTACATCATGACATAACATAAACCTCTACAAGAACAATTACAACATGCCCAAAAAATAGTACAAGCGAAAGTAAGACAAGTGTCACAAGCCATTGGGTTCAATCCTCAATGTCGTCATCCAAGTCCAGCTCTTCTTCTTTATCATCGCCTTCTTCTTCATCATCGTCATCATCTTCTTCTTCTATATCCTCAAGATATTGCTCCTCCTCCTCATTCATCGGTGTAGCATTGGAGCTTGACGATGAAGCTCCCCTTCCACGCTCACCTCGTTGGCTCCTTCTTGGTTCCAAATTCTCTTTGGCGCCGCTAGCATGTGCTACAACACCCTAGGTCAGTCCGAAACCTGCAAAAACCTCCTCATCATGAGCATCAACATCCCCGATCCATTCAGCTATGTGTGCACGATCACGAGATGATAGAGGATCTCTCTCTTTCTCAGCTCGACGTTCCTGCAGGTTGGAATTGAAACGCACATACACAAGATCATTCAGCTTCTTCGTCTCCAACCTGTTTCTCTTCTTGGTATGGATCTGAAGACCAAAAAATTTAACATTATATCAATTATTCATTGAAATTTTACTATTACTAATCGAATTGGGTGGGTGAAGTGGAGTCTTTACCGAGTCAAACGTACTCCAGTTACGCTCACATCCCGATGATGAAGACGTCAAGCTCAAGATTTTGATAGCCATAGCTTTCAAATGAGGTGTGTCATCTCCATAATTATGCCACCAATTAGCTATTAGAATAGAGAAATGGTCAACATAATAAAATAAGTGATTAACATTAATTGAAAAAAAATGACTAAAATACCTGGATCAAAATTACCATCATTTGCCATTCTCTGTCTCACAGCTAAAGGCTTCCCAAAATCTCCACGACCAAGTCTATATGCCGGAAGCTCGTCCCTAGTGATTGCATCTTGTATATCCAAATCTGGATAAAATTTTTCCATGCAGTCCTTAAACCATCTCCTCACCACAACATCTGGATCACCATGAGACTCGGTGTAGAAGAAAAATGGGTAGATGCAATGGAGTATCAAGCCTCCCTTTGGTCTTGAAGGTAATAGCATCCACAAAAAAATTATAAGATGACTCCACACCATTGAATGCTGCAATTATTTTCCGTTTGGCTTCTTCAAGCCCTCTGTAGACAAAGCCCATGGATGGGCGTCGATCTGCATCAACCACACGTAATAAACGAACCAATGGAGTGAAAACTCTGATAGCATGTGTTGTATGGTTCCAGAACGTAGGGCTGAATACAATGGAGCTCGTTGGTTCTCCCTTTTTGGTCTTATACCACTTGCAGTTTCTCCACTCTTCTGAGGAAAACATCAATCTCAGCTTGTCTTTCTTCTCATTCAGGCTCTCAAGAGCGAGAAATGTGGTTGCAAATCTTGTTTGGTCGGGCTTGCAATGTCCCTCTTGCTGGTGAACTTGCGCATCAAGCTTAGAGTTTTGGTGTGAGAATAGATGAACACCGTAAGCCTCTTCGCCTTTGTGATTGCACTCCTCACCTTTGTCTCTCTGCTTATCTCCTCCAAAGCAAGATCAATGGAGTGCGCGGCACACAGAGTCCACCAAATCTGCAGATATTTGGTGACCAACAATCTTCCTGCTGCTACATTGGCGGATGCATTATCCGCCACAATCTGAACCACTTTATCCACTCCCACTTCATTCAAGCACTCCTCCACCAACTTACATATGTATTCCGCAGTGTGAGCCTCATCTGAAGCATCTATGGACTTCAAAATGAAGTCCCCAAGGTGCAATTGACATAAAAATTGATGATGCTCCTTCCCCGCTTGTCCGTCCACGCATCAGTCATCAAAAAGCATCCTGCTGACGTCCACGTATCACGATGACATTGCAAGCCATCATGAATCTCCGTCACTGCCTTCTTCAAAAGCGGACCACTAAGCTCATACCTCGTGGGAGGCTTTAGTCCAGGCCCGTACTTCCCAATCGCCTCCACTATCTGCAAGAAGTTCTTCGTCGTCAAAGCATTAAACGGAATCGCCGATGTATATGCCCACTTGGATATGTACGATGTAACCCTGTCACGATGATCCTTGGAGAATGCATCCTTGATGGTCATCTGATGTGATGACCCATCCATTGCGGCAATCTGCTCCAAGGATTCGGAGACTTGTGATCTCTTTGTCGAACCCAGATCAACTTCCTCCCTCATCTCAAGAACATCGGCGACTTTCTGGGACTTCTTCTTGGCAACATCATCAAGGTACGCAATCAACCTCTTCTTCGTTTCCTCATCCACCTCGGGACATGCAGCTATGTTCCCTCTTCGGTGTGCTAGATGTTGCTTGAACCTATACACACCACCCTTGGCAATCTTCTTGCACAATCTGCAAGTGACCGTATTTGGATCTGTACGGTTCGCAAGGTAACCGTATTGCCATGCAGGATCAGTTGATCCCGGCGGCACATAAAAAGACGAGTCGCTACCGGAAGCGACATTCGCAGGAGGTGTAGCCATCTACATAACAAACAAACTCACAAATTAGGCAATCAACAAACACAAAACTAACTAAACTCACAATTTGAACTTTCTAATTAACTAACAAATCACAAGTTAGATGAAGAATTTCCAAGTTGAGCAAATTGAACATATAAGGTGGACAATGACAATCATAAAAGAATATCAAAGTTGACATAAATGCCAACATACATGTCAGATATACTTGAGCAAGTGTAATAGATGTTCCAACAAGAGAGCCTTGGCTCTAGATTAGTAGTTACATAATCATACTTCAAGCAATCATCCCAACACCAACGGAAGCACGGAAGCATAAAGAATTAAAAAAATCAACAATAACTTGATGTGATTTCATCACTGACAAGATCTACAAGGCAAATAACCCATTCAATTCTTTGGAACATAGTATCCTACCAACACAAAACATTACAACTGAGAATAACTAAAAGAATATTAGGGTAAGCCAACATACAACTTTATATCTATGATTTCATACCAACAAACAACTTAGATGATAGTCTAGTGCAAGTTCCAAGTTCTATTCAAATAGGAAAAATAGAGAGAAAAAAACGAAAAATGAAAATAAAAAATCTAACCTAGGTCCTGAGCGGCGACTGCGAGCGAGGTTGTTGCGAGGCTAGCGATGGAGCAGTGCTTTCGTGGTGAACCAGGAGGGCGGCGAGCGGCGAGAGACGAGCGGCGATGGAGCAGCGGCGCGGAGAGGCGGCGAGTGACGAGGGCTGCGGGTGGGAATCGGAAGCTAGGGCTGCGAGGGCTGCGGGTGGGACTGGGAACGAATAGTTTCTGTCGAACAGAAACTTAAGTTGCCTATTTCGGGTTATCAGGTTTAGGATATGCCCGAACCTTTGATGCAAAAGGCGGCCGATTACTCGGCCGACTACACCGATAAATCGGCCGAGTAATCGGATAGACCCGATTATAGCCCGAGTTAGGTTAATCGAGTCGGGTGACCCTCCGAGTCGCATAGTCGGGCCGACTAGTCGGCCTAGTCAGCCGACTTTTGCAACAGTGGTTCTTACCGCGTGCTATCTGGTCAATCGTATGTCATCCTCTGTTCTTGGTGAGAAAATACCTCTCTCTATCATTTTTCCTGACAAGGAATTATTCTCACTTACTCCACGTGTCTTTGGTATTGTGGCATTTGTTCATCTTCTGTCTCATGGACTTGACAAACTCTCTCCTAGAGCTGTCAAGTGTGTCTTTGTTGGTTATTCTCGGACTCAGAAGGGCTATCGGTATTATGATCCCATAAACAAGAAATACTTCGTTAGTGCTGATGTCACATTCTTTGAGTCTGTTATGTATTTTTCTCCTGCAGGTGACAGACTGGTACCATCCACTACCAATGATGATGTCTATGTTCCTCCACCTCCTACTTGGAGTTCACCTGAGTCTCCTCCTGGTCCTGCCCCTGCATCAACTTCACTACCACCACCTCCACCTCCACCTCTTCCACGACCTCCCATTCCACCTCTACCAAAATTCTATACGCGTCGGTCAGGTCCTGCTCAGGTTACACGTCAGCCAACCATCACGCCTCAGGTATGTTCAGATGGCATTACTACTGACGGGTCAGGTATGGCACATGTGCAGGATTCTTCATTGCAGGAGGGAACTACACCATCCAGTACAGCAGAAGATGATCTTGATATTCCTATTGCTATCCGGAAGCAGAAGCGGATGTGTGCCTCTTATCCCTTTGCTTCACAGGTGTCGTTTCACCGTCTCACTGGCGACTTTCAGAGATTTGCTGCAGCCTTGTCTTCCGTGGATATACCATGGACCTACCAGGAAGCTATGAAGATTGATTGCTGGAGATTGGCTATGGAAGATGAGATGCGTGCATTGCAGTCTCATGGCACATGGTCTTTGGTTATTGCTCCTCCTGATGCATCTATTGTGAGCTGTAGGTGGGTCTTCACAGTTAAATATCATGCAGATGGCAATCTAGATCGGTACAAAGCACGTTTGGTCGTGCGTGATTTTACACAAACCTATGGCGTGGACTATATGGACACTTTCTCTCCAGTGGCTCGACATTCTACCCTTCGCATTCTCTTATCTGTGGTCGTGGTCCGTGACTGGAGTATATCTCAACTGGATGTCAAGAATGCCTTCTTGTATGGAGATCTGCAGGAGGAAGTCTACATGCAGCAGCCACCAGGGTTTAATGCCGAGGGGGAGAAGCATATGGTGTGTAGACCTCAAAAGGAAATTTATGGCCTCAAACAGAGTCCAAGAGCGTGGTTCCAGAAGCTTTCCAATCTTATTGAACAACAGGATTCAAGAGGTCAAATGCAGACCACTCATTGTTTGTTCAGAAGTCATCGGCAGGTACGGTTGTTATCATGGTCTATGTTGATGATATTTTGGTTACAGGAGATGATATTCAGGGCATAGAAAGGGCGAAGGCGTTCCTAGGCCGTCAGTTCGTTACGAAGGATCTTGGAACCCTAAGATATTTTCTGGGGTTGAAATTTGCCAGGAATGCACAGGGTTTGGTGATGACCCAACGGAAGTACATTACAGACTTCTTGATTGAAACAGGCGTGGCTGGGTGCAAACCATCAAGTATTCCCATGGATCCAAGTATGAAGTTGTATGATGGTGATACTGTTGAAGTGGATAAAAGGAGATATAGAGAAATGGTGGGTAAGCTCCTTTATATTACCATAACTCAACCTGATATTGCCTTTGCAGTAAGCAGGGTGAGTCAATTTATGGAGTAGCCAAGACAAGTTCATATGGATGCTATACACATGATACTGAGGTATCTGAAGTCTTCTCCAGGTTCAGGGTTGTTGTTTCAGAAGGGCACAGATTTGTCTATCTTAGCATGTGCAGACGCCGATTATGCAGGATGCCCTAAGGATCGAAAATCAACCTCAGGATTCGCAGTGTTTGTTGGAAGCTCTCTGCTTTCTTGGAAAAGCAAGAAACAAAATTGTTGTGGCAAGGTCCAGTGCTGAATCCGAATATAGGGCCATGGCGCAAGCCAGCACGGAGATGATGTGGGTTCGATCTGTACTAGAGGATCTACATGTAGTCGTACCTCTACCCATGCAGCTTCAGTGTGACAATCATGCATCCTTGTTCATTGCCAACAATCCAGCTTTTCATGAAAGAACCAAGCATATAGAAGTTGATTGCCATTACACTAGAGACTTGATCCAGAGAGGATTGATATCTACAACTCACGTGAGCTCAGGGGATCAGACTGCGGATGTATTCACCAAGCCGTTGCTCAGAGGACCTTTTCAGAGATGTTCATCCAAGCTGAGCATGATAGACATCTATGCTCCACCTTGAGGGGGTGTGTAGAGATAGATATTATTATGCTATGTACCTGTTTGTTATTTCTTTGTTTTCTCTGGACTACTTTGTACTTTACCCTTAAGGTCTCTCCCTATATAAGAGAGCCTAGGGTTTCTCTGAATAATAGATCACTGTTTTCTCCCAATAGAGGTGAAATGAGATATTGGATGAAGTGTACATTGCCTCCTTGTTCTGCGTAGAGCGATCAGAAGCTCCTGAGGACTATCCGGGGAAGTATTGGTGGAAGCACTCAAGGATGGCACAGTTTCCTGCAACAGTGGAATAGGTAAAGGAACATGAACAGGATTAGACACAGTTCTTCTTTTATACACAATTGGTGGAGGAGGAAACTGAAGGGGAATATCGGACGTTGTCTAAGTAAAGAAGTTGTTTTGTTCAAAGAAGGTGACATCAAGAGAAACGTAACAACGATGTCATGTAGGATCATAACATATGTATCCTTTTTGAGTTTGAGAATACCCTTAAAAAACACATTTGATGGAGCGAGCAGATAATTTGTCAGTGGTATGGAAATTATGGACAAAGGTTGTGCATCCAAAAATTCGTAGGGGCAGAGGGAAAGGTTTCTCCTTGGGATATAGTAAGTTGAAAGGAGTGGAGCCATGTAGAGAACCAGAGGGGACCCTGCTTATAGATGAACATCAGTAAGAATAGCATTGCCCCAATATATCTTGGGAACATTCATATGGGTGAGTAAGGATCGAGCAATATCAAGAAGGTGTCTCAGTTTTCTTTCAGCAACCCATTTTGTTGGGATGTATATGGGCAAGAAGTTTGATGTATGGTACCCTGGAGGCAAAAAAGGTTGTCAAGTCATTCTGAGTAATTCCAGAGCATTATCAGAACGAAAGATTTTAATAGTAGTGGCGAAAATTTTTTTAACATAATGTAAAGAAGTTCTTGACAACGATATTAATTTCTGAACGTTCTTTTAACAAGAAAATCCAAGATAAGCGACTGTGGTCATCCACAAAAACAGCAAAGTACTTATGACCACTAATAGTTCTGACCGGACAGGGTCCCCAAATATCACAATGAATTAGGAAGAAAGGAGTAGTGCGACGAGGCTCAGTTTTAGGAGGAAAGGAAACTCTATGATGTTTTCCGAACTGACATACTTCACACTCAAAGGGGTTTTAGCTTAGATAGTTCAGGGAACATCATAGAGAGAGCTTTGGCAGAATGATGTCCCAAACGAAGATGCCATAGAAGGTGATCTTCAGAGATGAAGGTAGCGCCAGCAAAGTTGGAAGTAGACGGGCTGTTGAGGTAATATAGGCCATTCCTCTCATGTCCCCCACCAAAAATCTGCCTCGTCCGGATGTCCTGAAAATAGCAGCAAAATTCATCAAAAATAACACGACAATGTAGCTCATGACATAGCTTCTGAACAGATAAAAAGACTGAGTGGGAAAGCAGGAGCACAATGCACATCTGTCAGTCGAAGTTTGTTGGAGAAGTCAATAGTTCCAACAGCAGTAACGGGAGAATGATCCCCATTGGCAACACGAACGCTCTTGACAGTGGTAGAGGGTTGAGATGAGGTGAGTAGACTTGCATCTCCCGTTAGATGAGTGGAAGCACCAGAATCATAATCCATGCATGTTTGGTAAAAGAGACTGAGTTGGCTACTGTACCTAAGGTTGTGGCAAAGGCTAGAAGTAGAAGCAGATGCGTCGTGTCTTTGGTTGAGGGAGCCGAATCATTTAGAAGTTGCCCAAAACTAGTATATTCAGAAGCAGTGAATGGAGTATGTTGTCCATCTGTACTCTGAGTAGTTGTATCATTGTTCGTATCATGTGATTCGTCGTCATAAGTGTTATGAGCACTTGGTTGCTTGCCAAATGTTGCCCAGCAACGCTCAGAAGGATGATTCATGCGACCACAGTGTACGCATGTAGGATAACGACCAGTAGAAAAATCACGACCACGACCTCATCCAAGGTCACGTCCACGACCAGAGTCCCGTCCGCGGGCCACGACCTCGGCCTCCAGGATAAGGCTGTCGTCCTCTGTACCCAGATGAATAGTGGGTTGTTGTCTCTGTAGAAGAATGAACCAGAGAATTTTGAACTGGAGCCTCCAATTCCTGTAGTCGAACCGAATATGGTTTCGATCGTAGGCAATTTATCTGCCATAAGAAATTGATCTTTTGCAATTTTTGTACTTCGGGTGAAGCCCTGAGAGGAACCTGTAGACCTGCCACTCAGCACCTTCTCCTATTTGTTTATCACAGCAAGCAGGTTGAAAGATAAGTTCTTCAAACAGGCTTGAGGCTTGTACGTGTTCGGTAGTATTCAGTTTAGACTGGTCTCTTCTTGATTAGTAGACCAGATTCTTATGTATATATCAGAAGACGAAACTTGTTTGTTTCTCTGGGAATATGTGTGCTCAAGATTTTCCCACAGGGCTTTAGCAGTATCTTTATATAAGAGATTTGCAGCAATATTTGGATCTACACTATCTATCATACAAGTATAATTACCTGGCAATTGTCGACAAACCAGGCTTCATAATCTGCATCAGTGGTAGCAGGAGGAGTCTTCGTGAGGATGGCACTTTTTCGTTGGCCACCAATAAATATCTTGAAGGATCGAGACCATAGAACATAGTTTTCGGAGCCTTTCAACTTGATAGATGTGCCTTGTACCATCAGAGATACATAGACTTGATCTCGGTGGACGTCATGATAGCGTCTCTAGGTCAAGAAAAAGTGACCTAGATGAAGTTGTAGTTGATCTGTAGAACCTCCTTAGTTGCACATTTTTGGAGAGTTGTGCAGGCTCAACGCCCTAAACCGAAGTCGAACAAGGGGTCTAGGGCAGCAGCGACAGGAGCCTAGGCCACAGGGAGGTTACGGCAGAACGCAGGGGGCGCAGGGGCGCGCAGGAGCGCGAGGCGGGCGCAGGGGGAGGGGGGGCGAGAGGTGCGGAGGAGCGCGGGGGTGCAGGGGGCCTAGGGCATAGGGCCCAAGGCACGGGGGCGCACGCCTAGCGCGGGGCAGCTCCTGCTGGGCATCGTGGAGGGGAGGGAGGGGAGGGGAGGGGAGGGGAGGGAGAAGGGCGCGGTGGGCGGAGGAATATTAGATCAGAACACCGATCTAGGACCGCTGCTCTGATACCATGTGGAGAAAAGAAGAGAAGAATATTGTATGTTTATTCTGTGAGGTAGTGATAAATAAAGAAACATCAATCTATCGCTAATCTCTAACACTCCTCGTGTCAACCTCATCTGTATCATCATCATATAACTTCATGCTAGGATCCATAGGAGTAGTAAAAGGTCGACACCCAATCATGCCCGTCTTGACAAGCATGTCTGTATCTTTTGGGTCATCACAAGACCTTGCGCATTCTTAGCAAACTCTAACCCTAAGAAATACCTCAGGGTGCCAAGATCCTTAGTAACAAACTGACGACCCAGAAATTCTTTTGACATATTTATCCCCTGAACATCATCTCCTATAACAAGTGTATCATCAACATAAACCATGATAGCAACAGTACCTCTGGGTGTTCTCTGCACAAACAGTGAATGGTATGCATTTGACCTCTTGAACCCCTACTTTTCAATCAGATCTGAGAGCTTCTGAAATCATATCCTTGAACTTTGCTTAAGGCCATATATTGCCCTATGGAGTCTACAAACCTGCTGACACTCCCCCTCAGCAGCAAACCCCAGAGGTTGTTGCATGAAAACTTCCTCCTGTAGATCTCCATATAAAACGCATTCTTAACGTCTAGGCTTCATGGTTATCCTCTCCGTTGTTCAATTAAGCGTTGAAACAAAATGCAATCATGTACCACTGCAACTGAAAGTACACGTAGAGTTGAGTGACGAGCAACTGGAGAGAACGTGTCCATATAATCAACATCGTAGGTCTGAGTAAATCCTCGTGCTACCAATCTTGTCTTGTATCGATCAAGGCTCCCATCGGCATGATGTTTAACAGTAAACACCCATTTGCAAGTGATAACAGATGCCCCAGGAGGAGCTGATACCAAACTCCAGGTACCACGTGATTGTAGGACAACCATCCTTCTCCATAGCTAAACGCCAGCAACTATCCTTCAAGGCCTCCTGATAATTCCGTCGAATGTCCATGGCAGATTAAGCAACTACAAATCTCGGGAATCCCCTTGTCGGACGATGAAAGGAGACCTGAGAAACAAGTGGATATGAAGCGCATGTACGCTTTTGCATCCGAACTGCAATGGGTATATCTAGGTCATCATGAACCTTCTCTATCTATGGGCTAGTCTCTTGCAATGATCCCTACGCAGATACATCTCCAGACCCATTGTTAGAAACATTGTTATCAAAACAAACCTGAGGCGTGCCGGATGACGGGCGATGACCATGACCAAATGCAGGCTGACGGATATAGAATTTTGGTAATGGCGGAACGATGGGCGCATGCGACTGTGTAGAAGGAGGTGGAGGTGGTGATGGTGGTGGTGGAACAACAGGCACAGGTAGAGGAGATGACGGACTCGTAGGAGGAGGTGGCATGTAAACCTCATCATCAGAGTCTGATGAAGCCAACATGTCATCTGTAGGGGAAAAATACATCACAGACTCAAAAAATGTGACATCAACACTGATATAATATTTCCTGCGTAATAGATCACAGCGCATGTATCCCTTATTAGTCATGGAGTACCCAACAAACACGCATTTGACATCTCTAGGAGATAGCTTGTCAAGACCCGAAGCAACTGGTGGACGAATGCAACAGAGCCAAAAGCAAAAGGAGTAAGTGAGAACAACTCCTTCTCATGGAAAGCTATGGAGAAAGGAATTTTCTCACCCAAGACAGATGAGGGCGTACGATTCACCAGATAACATGTTGTAAGAACTGCATCACCCCAAAACGAATGTGGAGCATGACTCTGAATGAGAAGAGTCTGAGTGACATCAAGTAAATGACGACGCTCTCTCTCCAACATCATTCCGTTGAGAAGTGTAAGCACATGTTGTTTGATGAATAATACCATGTAATGAAAAGAAATGTAATAGAGCACTGGTACAGAATTCCAAAGCATTATAAGTTCTCACAAATTTCACAGAGGAAGAGAAAACATTCTGCACTTCTGATAAAAGTTTTGATCACACCCCTGCTTCAAAATTATTCTTTAATAAAAATACCCATGACAAGTTAGAAAAATCATCAACAGCAACAAGGTAAAACATGTGCCCTTGGTGATAAGGAACACGACTCGGACCCTAACTATAAACATGAAATAACTCAAAAAGGGGGCTACTGCTCCGACTCTGACAACTAGGAAAAGCAGGACCGGTGATACTTTCCCAACTGACATGCCTCGCACTGGAAGGAAGAACTTGATGAAATCTGCGGTAAAATATGACACATCATCTGGAGAGGGAGGTAGCCAAAACGTAAGTGCCAAGTGAAGGGAGAGACTAGTCCTGTTGAATGAGAGGATACGCCTGCATAGGAGTCCGGACCAAGCGATTAAGGCCACCATGCTCACGGTCACAGCCAATCACCATGCCTGTAAGAATGTCCTGAAAAACAAGAGATCATGGGTCAAAGATAACCTAACAATGCAAATCCTTCATAATCTACCTAATAGATAATAAATTCATACAGAAATCATGAGCATTGGTTTCAAAAAAAAAAAAAAGAAATCATGAGCATGTAACATATTCTATGATGCGGATTGAAATTTGGCGTGTCGGCAAAAGATAAATTTGTTTGGTGGGATTTCAGTGGAGAAGAAATAGAGGGTTGAGAAGAAGAAGACTCGTCGGAAACGAGGGAATGGGGAGGAGAAACGTGTAGATCACGTGGGGGGAAGAGAGAAGGGAGAGGAGACAGAGAATAAATCTCAATTTTATAACATATTGAACTGACTCAAACAATGGACCATCATCCCTTTATATATGAGGGATGATATTACAAAAATAGAAATCAAATTTCAAATTGAAACTAATTATCCTAATTTGACTCTAACTAATTAACCGAGTAATTTTGAAATTCAAAATCCCTAACTAACTAATCGAGATCACAGGCGATCTCGTTTATTTAATTAAAAATATGACAACTCAAATAAACAAATAAACGTAAATAAAATTGACAGATAAAAATTTAAATAAATGCAGCCCTATATTTCCTTTTTATGATGCATCAACTCTCCTCCGCTTTTAAAAATTCATCTCCCGACGAATTGTTGGATCTTCGTTCCCTCGCCGGAGAAGTCGATGTTGAAAACATACTTCCAAACTCCCCAATTTGATCTTTTTCCATGTTACGTTTGTAATTTCTTTTCATTGAAGGGCATGGTTGCAAATGTTCTACCCCCAAATGGCTCCATTGATAAATAATTTTGGGAGGAGGGGGCTTTCTGTAAGTTTTCCAAAAGATGTCACCCCTCAATTTAGGGAATCCGATTGAGGAGGCATTCCTCATCGTTAGGGTTCCTTCTCCTTTTATACGGCGGCAGCGACATGACGGGAAGGGAGGGCATAGGCGGTGGCAGGGGCTTGGACTAAATGGCCACGGGCGATGGCGCCGAGTTCGTCTGTGGCCATGGCAGGGGGCAGATGCGGGGCCGCAAGGGAGGTGTGGGCGAAGAGACGAGGAGGGGTGTTGGCGGGAGGGGGTAGTGGCGATGGGGAGGCGGGGTCGTGGCGAGTAGTGCGCGGGAAGGAGGGGAGCCTGGGATGGGGCGAGGCGAGGGAGGGAGGCGGAGTATGGGAAGGCGGCGCGGTGGAGGCGCGCAGGGACTGCGACCTGGGTAGGGAGAGCCGAGGAGAGAAGGGGGGTGGGGGAAGATGGCTGGCGGCGCGGGAAGGGGAAAGGCGGCGGAGG
The DNA here is from genome assembly GCA_037367405.1 of Ottelia alismoides. Taxonomy (NCBI): domain Eukaryota; kingdom Viridiplantae; phylum Streptophyta; class Magnoliopsida; order Alismatales; family Hydrocharitaceae; genus Ottelia; species Ottelia alismoides. Next base: position 284,334 of record JAZKJV010000030.1, read on the forward strand.
GGAGGGGTTAGGGTTAGGGGGAGGGGAACGCAGTACGGGGAAAGGGGAGGGGTTGGTTGCGGAAACGAGAGGGCTTCGGGGATGAGGACTGGGGGTGTGGGGGTCGCGGGAGGGGAAGACTGCGGCGATGTTGGGTCTGCGGCGGGTTTTGCGGGTGGCGGTGGCGACGTGGATGGGGCTGGGACTGGGGTTGTGGTCGAGGAGGAAGGCAGGGGAGGTACCTGGGGTAGTTTGGGCAGTGCCGGGACGGCCGGAGGGGGCGATGGAATCGATTCCGATGGCGGAATCAGACCTGGGAGGTGCTGGACAGCGGGCGAATCTTCCTCCACAGCGAAGTTTTCTTCGTCAAAACTCGGGACAGCGGCTTCGGTGGTTGGCGTCGTGGAGCTTTCGATCTGGCGGCGCGCATAGCCTTGAAATCAGCGATCATTTCTTGACATTTGGACTCGAATTCTTGACAATTGGACCGGAAATCATACATTGCATCCATCTCCTGGTTGTAGGCTTCTTCGGCTCGTCGCTTCCATTCCGACGAATGATGGCGTTTCGTCGCGTGCCGGCGCGCATGTCTGTACGGATCGTCAGATCGTGAGGACGATCTGTAGGCCATGCTCTGATACCAAATGATGCGGATTGAAATTTGGCGCGTCGGCGAAAGATAAATTTGTTTGGTGGAATTTCGGTGGAGAAGAAATAGAGGGGTTGAGAAGAAGAAGACTCGTCGAAAACGAGGGAATGGGGAGGAGAAACGTGTAGATCACGTGGGGGGAAGAGAGAAGGGAGTGGAGACAGAGAATAAATCTCAATTTTATAACATACTGAACTGACTCAAACAATGGACCATCATCCCTTTGTATAGGAGGGATGAGATTACAAAAATAGAAATCAAATTTCAAATTGAAACTAATTATCCTAATTTGACTCTAACTAATTAACCGACTAATTTTGAAATTCAAAATCCCTAACTAACTAATCGAGATCACAAGCGATCTCGTTTATTTAATTAAAAATACGACAACTCAAATAAACGTAAATAAAATTGACAGATAAAAATTTAAATAAATGCAGCCCTATATTTCTTTTTTACGCTGCATCATTCTACAGACGCATCGAAGGTGTCAAACTGATCTCCCGTTCTCCGGTGATCGGGGAATGAGTCCCATCAGCTATCACGATAGTTCTCCCTGGAGGAACCTATCTATATGTTGTAAGCTGATCTCTATCCCCGTATAAATGATGTGTCGCCCCGAAGTCCATAATCCACTCAGTAATATCAGATCCATGACAATATGTAAAAGCATAAGTACTACCTGAGGTACTAGTTGTAGCAGAAGTAGTGGCAGAGGCGGAAGCTGCTACGTTTGAGTCATAGACGGCCATATCGCGATATATCGGCGATATATCGGTATCGACAGGTCACCGATATATCGCCGATATGGTCGATATCGGGTATCGACAGGCCAAAATGCACAATCTCAGTCCGATGTCGGCGATATGGCGTCTATATATCGCTGATATATCGACGATATATCGGTATCGACATGGTACCGATATCGATACCGATATCGATATGTCCTTCCATGGTTTGATGTGGCCTCCTGGAGATGGTGAAGAAGCAGGGGGCATGATATCCCGCAGTCTGGCTACGAGGTCATCAAACCTCTGATCTGAAGTATGAGCAGCTGGAGACTCAACCTGCTCCGCTATGTGGGCTGATGCCGGGAAAACCATGCTTGGAGTAGCATGTATCCTCTGTATGACCTGGACGATGACAGTACGTGCAGGGCTGACGAGTACGACCTCCTCTACCACGAGGTTCGTGTCCACGAAAAGACAAAGAGCCTCCTCTACCTCAGGAGGATGCCATTGTCGAGGAAGTTTGGTTAGTAGCAATGGACGGAATAGTAATCCTGCTAAGCATGCGGACCATGGGAGGAATAGTAGCATCCGCTACCCCAGCCATGGTACCCCGCTAGGAGCGAGCAGCAGCATATTCAGGATCGAGGGCTGCTAGGAATACATCAACCATGGTACCATTCCTATATGTCTTCTGTTGCTCTGGGGTAGCCGTGAGAGGCATGAAGCTGTGGAGCTTCTCAAGTATCCCACATAAGGATATATACAGTGAATGAAGAGGCCTTCTGTTCTGCTTGATAGTAAATATATCATGCTAGAGGTTGGAGGATCTTGGTCTCATTCCTCGCCTGAGAATAAGTTGTTGCGAGGATTTCCCACATCGCCTTAGTAGTGGGCTGATGTAACACATCATTGGCGATCTCTATCGTCATGTACATGAAAGCCAAACTTTGGAGTGTGCATCATCTGCCTCACATGTGCGTTAACCCCAGTTTTCTTTTCTCCATCGGCTCCTCTTCAGTAAGAATATACTCCTTACCATTAGACTTAATAAGGCTCATGAACTGCATATCCTAGAGCTCATAATTTGTCCCGTCCATCTTGACAATAGGCGTTGGATCTCTGAAAGCACCTGTGGCGGGTACGTTGACTTTGTTTTCTGACATATTTTCGGATGAGGATTACAAGGTTTTTGTAGACTGACGAATGAATGTCTACACAAACATGCATGGATCTGAATGCATATGTAGGTTTGTGCACTCAAATCCATTACCCCAACCGAAGGCCGACGATGGAGCAAGAGAGGGGGCAGCCAGCGGCTACAAGGGCTAGCGGCCGAGAGAGAGCAGCCAGACAGCAGCGACAGCAGGGGCCAGCAGTGGCGACGGCGCGACTCGACGACGGAGAGAGGAAGTCAGCCCGGTGGCAGAGAGGCGGCAGCAGCCGAGTGACGAGGGGCAGCGGCGGCGACCTTGGAGAGAGAGAGGGGGGTGGCCGCGGGTGTGGGTTAGGTTTAGGGTACGGAGCTCCAGTCAGGACAGTGGCTCTGATACTATGTTGGGAAAATAGAAAAGTTGTTAATTCTTGAGAACCCTAGGCTCTCTTATATAGAGGAGAAATCTACAGGTAAATTACATAAGATGGATATAAAGAAATAAAATAAAGAAGAGGTACACGGAGAACATAGAAATATCTCTACAGATATGGATGTCAATATTCATACAAAATGGATATGGCAGTAGAACGGATACGGATATATCCATATCCATATCCATTTGCATCCCTAATCTTACTACCTTCATTGCCAATATGATTCCCATGAGCTTATAAAACATGTTGAAATCGATTACCACTACATTAGAGATTCTATTTGGTTTAAATCTCCCCATGACTTTAGTCTTTAGAAACATATGTTTTCATCAACCACTTGTCATGCGCTACTTTTCATAGTTGATTTCCCTAGGTGAGCATGATGGACATCTGTCTGGCACGAGGGAAAATGTAGATGAATTTAATCATTTGTCTGATGTCCTATTTGTCATTATTGTGAATTGTGTATTCACCCTCTATATAGTGTGTTAGGTTTTTCTTATGTAGATAATCAAAGTCTCTTTCTCTAGGATATTGTTCAATTTATGCAGAAGATATATGCAACTTTGGATTTTATTTCCTGATTTCATTAAAAATTAAAACATGCTTGTCGATGTTGATTACCAGTAGGTCAAAGGAAGCATAATCATCTTGGAATTTAAATCCACACAATAGACACTACAATATCTGTCGAATACAAAGGCCTCCACTTAGGGTCAAACAATATCATATGTATGGCAACCAAAAACATGAAACATTCAGGTTACTCAGAAGTATAAGAAATATTATTACTATGGTACCTGAACAGCACACTTGAATCAGGAAATGGATGCTCAATTTGAGACAAGGATGGATTCCTTGAGTCAAAACTCCCAGAAGAGCTATGCAAAGAATGCTTTGACGGAATACACATGCGAGTATTCAATTGGTAAGGCAGACCTCCATCATCTTCAAAGTTCTCGAAGCAAGGCAATGCGCCTCCGCTAATATGCATTTTCTGAGGCGGGGGGAAAGATCGCAATTATCAAAATATTCAAGCGATTTTTTGGCAACAAAAGATGCCAACTCTTCTCTATCAGCAATCTTCCACCACGGTTCGGTCTTTTCTCCACTGACCCAAGTTGATGCTAGATCAAAGCAAGTGTTCTCTTTGTTTACTGATATTGGCTGATCAGCAGCCTTCCAACTCATTAGCTCATCTCCATCATGCCAATGCTCTTGCAAATTTAATTTGTGTTTGAGAAACTCTGGAATACTGGCTGCTGCCTTCAATCCTTCAATTTTTGTTTCTGAATTATGTCTAACTAATTTAGTTGGCATCATTTGAGGAGGTTCCAAAAGAATACCACGATTCTTGTCAGCATCAGGATCAATGTTAGCTTCTGATTTCAGAGCAAATGGTGTCTTTGTCTCTGATTTATCTTCAGGCTTACCTTCCAATACATGCAACTGTTCCCGTGACAATTCCTGATAACCGAGGTTTGGCTGCACTTGAAGCCACCATTTTGTATCTGGGGGAAAGTTCAAGTTGGCAGGATTCCAGTTGACATGCGCAAAATTCAAGGGAGTGTGATCCTTTTCATGTGTAGCATCCTCATTGCCAGAGTCACTCTGCAGCTTCGACACAGGACAGCAGGCAAACTTTGGGGCTCTTTTAGCATCTTCTTGCACAAAGCAACGATTAGCCATGCGCTGCCAAGCAGTCCGTGCTTCAGCTGCTGCCATTACACTCTCAAACTACAGCTCAGGGAGTTGCCAGCATCCAAAAGCACTACATGGTAGAAATCCGAATTAGGAGGGCATCACTGACGTGAACAAACTCAATAATGCCTTCAAAAAATAAAGAAACTCAGGGCATGATTGTGAGTTCGATACTGAGCACCCTTCACATAAATATCAAACAACAATGCAAGTGCAAGATCACCAAAAACATAATGGATAGGATAGATAGTACAGAAATGACAACATATAACATCTCTAATAAAAAATGCAGGACAACAGCGGTAACTTATAAAAAGTTAGATTTGAAATTACTGATCACAGACGGGATGCAATGCAAGCATCAGTCCACAAAATCGGATGTGTGGAATTTTGTCAATGACATGAAAACCGCCAGATATGAAACTACAGCGGCAGGGTTCTGGGCAATAAATGAACAAAAACACCGGATTCTTACCCCTAACAAACAAAAGCCAAAGGAGCAAATCTGCCTTGTTTACTTTCATCATGTATAGCTGGACAGCCACTAGTAGTTTACTTCCACTACTCAAGTAGCTAATAGTTCTTTTCTACCCTTTCTGTCCACCTTGATTTTCATGCAAACGAATAGAAATGGGATAGTTTACTACGTAAACTTATATTTTGTGAATGCAAACAAGGAGAATGCTTTCTCTGTAGCATTTTATAATGCAATCTACTTCTAAATGTTAGCTATTATTGAACAGAGTTATTGCTGAATAATCAAAAACGGTAAATGGGGAATTTCGTGACCTGAATTGGGATTGTTGAGAAAATAGAAAGAGTTGTTTATTCCATGAATCCTAGGCTCTCTTATGTTGGTGACCTGAATTTAGCCTAATGGGTAAATTACACAAGGCATTCATAAGTAAAGGACATTAAGAAACAGTATGGGAAACAGGAAATAAATCTCATAACATAAATATATCTCTACACTCCCCCCTTTTTGAAGCTCAAAAACCGGGGGACGCACTCGATGGTGCTCACCCCAGAATTATTAATAGAAAAGTAAAGAGAAAAAGAAAGACTTACAGCGGGAGAAAAGAAAGGGGAAAAGGGAAAAGAAAGAGCTCAACCAAAATCGGACGGTATCACAGAACGATACCCCGACAACCCCATGAAGCAATTAAGCAACAAACCAATCACCGACCAACCGAGAAGCAGAAATGAGGACATTTTCCGAGTAGAATCTCTGGCCAGTAAACACGGCCTCATTCCTAGAAGTCCAAATGCACCACAGCCGAGCGAGAGAAGAGAGGATGTCGTTCTTGCTCCGAGCCCGCGAACGAACCAAACAATCACAGAAGGAAGCGGAGTCCGAAGCGTCAAGCCAAGGCAGATCCGCCCAGATGGCACGCGTAATACCGCAGCGGAAGAAGAGGTGGTCAATAGTCTCATCATCCAGGTTGCACAGACCACAAATAGGCGAAACGGAAGGGAAAAAAGCGGCACACCTGCTGCGAGTAAGGAGACGCCCACGACGGAATAGCCATAGGAAGATGCCAATCCGTTCAGGAACCCGGAGTCCCCAAAAGAATTGACAATCCCTGAGCAGCAACTCATCAACCACATCCAAGGGCGGAAGAAGGGCCCTGTAAGCATCACGAACAGAGAAAGAACCATTCTTCCAGCAAAGGTGATCTCGACCCACCAAAGGCGAGGGCGAGACCGCAAGGATCTCCAGAAGAGCCATAAACTCCAACTGCCGTTGTTCGGAAAGGTTGGCCACAAAAGTTGGCCCCCAGGCGGCACCATCCCAGTAAGAAGCCACCCTCACGTCAGGGTCATCCACCAGCGCGAATAACCGAGGGAAGTTATCCTTAAGATGGACATAGATGTCGATCATGCTCAGCTTGGACAAGCACTTCTGAAAAGGTCCTCTGAGTAAGACCTTGGTGAAGATATCTACAGTCTGGTCCCCTGAGCTGACATGAGATGTGAAAATAAAACCCTTCTGAATCATATCTCGTACATAGTGGCAATCAACTTCGATGTGCTTGGTGCATTCAAGAAATGTTGGATTATTTGCAATAAATATAGCAGCCTGATTGTCACATTCCAGTCCCATAGGAAGGGAGAACCTCTATATGTAGATCTGCAAGAACAGCTCGAACCCACATCATTTCTGTACTAACCTGGGCCATAGCCCTATATTCAGACTCAGCACTAGATCTGGCTACAACAGTTTGCTTCTTGCTCCTCCATGAGACAAGAGACTCTCCAACATATACAGCAAATCCAGTTGTGGACTTCCTATCCTTTGGACATCCTGCATAATCTGCATCTACGCATGCTAAGATGGTGTTTCCTTGCCTTTTCTGAACAGTAGATCTGCACCTGCGAGATGATTTAAGATACCTGAGTATCATCTGTATAGCATCCATATGAACCTGACGCGGTTGCTCCATAAACTGACTCACCCGACTAACAACAAAAGAAATATCAGGTCTGGTAGTAGTAACATAAAGGAGCTTTCCTACCAGCTCTTTTGTATCTCCTCCTATCAACCTCAATAGTATCATCATCATATAGCTTCATGCTTGGATCCATGGGTGTGGTGGCAGGTCGACATCCAAGCATTCTCGTGTCACTTAGCAAATCAGTGACGTATTTCCTTTGGGTCATCACAAGCCCTTGTTGATTTCTGACAAACTCCAGTCCCAGAAAGTATCTAAGAGCTCCAAGATCCTTGGTGACAAATTCACGACTCAGAATTTCTTTTGCTCTCTTGATTCCTTGTATGTCATCTCCTGTAATAAGAATATCATCAACATACACCATAATAGCAATCATACCTCTGGATGTTTTCTGTATAAAAAGGGAATGATCTGCATTTGAACGTTGCACCCATGTTTCTCAAATAAGTCTGAAAGCTTCTGGAACCAAGATCTCGGGCTCTGCTTAAGGCCATAGATCGCCTTATGAAGTCTACACACCTGTGAACTCTCCCCCTCAACAGCAAATCCAGGTGGTTGTTGCATGTAGACTTCCTCTTGAAGGTCACCCATACAGAATGCATTCTTGATATCTTTTTTTAGGCCAAAAAAAGGGGATACACTCATTGGTGTTCGCCCCAAAATTTATTTATTTTTTTAAAAAACGAAAAAAGCGGGGAAAGACAAAAGGAAACAGGAACAACAGACAAACATACAACAGATCCCACTCATCACCAACCTCGCGGACTGTATCCCCACATTTTCCTTGTAGAATCTTTGCCCAGAAAAGAGGACCGCATTCCTGCCCAGCCACAAGGCCCACAGAATGGCAACGAGACTGAGGAGCTCCCGCCGTGCTCTGCTCCTGTTGGCAACCAAGGAGCCGCAAAAGGAGACCAAGTCCGTCGTGCACAACCAAGCCATCCTTGCCTCACCCCAAACCAGAATCGTTTTAGGGCATTTGAAGAACAGGAGCTCAAGGGAACTCAACCGCCTCCTCGCACAAGAGGCACCTATCAGAGACGGAGCCCAGAAGTCTAGCACACCGGTCCCTCGTCATCACCTTTGCCTACGGAACAACCACAGGAAGAAGTCAATCCGCTCAGGAAGGCCTAGACTCCAAAAGGCGCAATCACGAACCAAAACCTCCGAGCATGACGGGGGAGGCCTGCAAATCGCCCCAAACGCCTTCCTAACCGAGAATGGGCCCATACGCCATCCCCAATGATCCCTTCCCACCGATGGACGACCCATCTCCTTGATAGAATCCAGCATCGAAAGAAATTCCTCGAGCCTCTGGTCCGAGAAATTGAGGAGAATGCGGGGAACCAGTTACCATCCCAACCAGCAAGACCGCAACCAACGCATTCTTATCAACCGCTAGAGCATATAGGCGAGGGAACCGCATGCACAATGCCCCCCCCCCCCCCCGTCCAATCATCAGTCCAGAAGGCGAAGGATTCACCATTGCCAAGCACCGGCCTAAACAGAGAGATATGACGGAAGAAGACCTCCATCATCCCCTTCCAGAACGGTGTGGGAGACCCCACACGAGTAACAGGGCTCGGCGGCGCACCGCCGACACCGTATATTTTGCGCAGAACGTTGCTACAGAAATCCTCCCCAGGGCCCCATATTCTGCTTGCCCATTTAAGAAGCAAAGCCTCGTTCAATTGATCCAGCCTCCGGACCCCCAGCCCCCCCCACCCTTCTTGGGGAGTGCATTACATCCCACTCAACAAGGTGAAATCCCCCCTGATTCTTCCCCATGCTTGCCCCATAAGAACCTCGCATTAGCTTCTCAAGACGGCTACAGATCCCCTTCGGCAAGTGGCGATTGGACAAGAAGTAAACATGGATGGAGGAAAGAACCGCCTTTAAGAGGACTAATCGTCCCCCTCTGGAGAGAATGGCCGACTTCCATCTCGTCAGCCTCGCCTCTAGCTTCTCAACAACCTTGAGCCAATCCCGCAGCTTCGTTCTTCCCACTGTCAATGGCATCCTAAGATAGTCAATCGGAAGGGAGCCGCAATCCGATCCTAAAGCTTGGCCACAAGCGTCAGTCTCCTCCACAGAAAGGCCGAATGGGATGACCTTTGACTTATCTGCATTCTTGAAGAGACCGGACAGTTCACTGAAAAGATCCAGGCCACAGACATGTCAGAGGCCTCCCGTAGCGCCCCCATCAATGAAGAAGATAGTATCGTCTGCGTATTGCAATAGCGGGATCAACGAGCCATCCCTGTAGTAACCGGCTGAGAATCCGCAATCAACCACACGGTACACAATGTGTGCCAGGACATCCGCAGCAATGACAAATAGCATGAGAGCAAGGGGGCAGCCTTGACGCACGCCCCGACGCGGCTGGAAGAAGCCACCCTCCGGGCGGCCATTCACCATGACCAAGAAAGAAGACGTTGTCACACAACGTTTCATCCAAGATATCCACAGTTTCGGGAATCCTCTCCTCCGCAAGACCGACCAAAGGAACTTCCAATCTAAACTATCATAAGCTTTTGCAAAATCTACTTTCCATAAAACACCTTGTTTGTCCCTTCTCTTCCAGACCGCAATGATTTTCGATGCAAGAGTAAGACAGATCGAGATTTGCCTACCCTGTATAAAAGCCAGACTGGAGTGGGGATATAATAGTCTCAAGAACCCGGCTGAGCCGCACGACGAGCACCTTCGCCACAATCATGTAAAGTGCGTTAGAGAGAGCAATGGACGGAAGTCCTCGATACGTTCCGCCGGCATGGACTTAGGAAGGAGAACGAGTAGGGACTTATTTATCCTCTCGAAGCCAGCATTGGCCCTCACAAAACTCGGAGATGACGTCCAGAACCTCGTTGCCCATGAGATCCCAAAAATCTATGTAGAAAGCCACCGGGAAGCCATCAAGGCCCGGAGCCCCATCCGCGTTCAAGTTCCAAACCGAATCCTTGACTTCCTCCAAGGGGACACCCTGCGTCAGCTCAGCACACATCGAGGGCAGTAAAGATGTAACCCCAAGCCCAGTCCACCTCCAAAGCCTGGGTATTGTCCTCGCCGAGAATTGCATAAAGTGATCGACAATCGTTTTACCCATTTCTCTGTCACCATCCACGCGCACACCATTGACCGTAATCGATCTCAGAGCATTTGATCGACGCCTCCCGCTGGAAATGCGATGGGAAAACGTCGTGTCAGCGTCCCCCTCCCTAAGCCAAGCACTTCTTGATCTTTGTCTCCATTCAGTGACGCGCTTACGGTCCTCAGACGCGATTATTTTTTGAGCAAGCGAGCGAGTGGCCAGTTCATCTCCCGATAGCTCCCTAAGATCCTCCTGAGCATCAAGTCTACTAACCACTTCCTCAGCCTCCAGCCTAGTAGCACATCTGGCAGCCATGGAGTCCTTCTTGAAGGAGCTCAGCCTCGTGCGCAGGGACCCGAGCTTCTGAACAAACCTAGATGCAGCCGATCCAGATACCTCCACGTTGGACCAGTGTGAAACCACCATTTCTCTAAAATTTTCCTCCAACAACCAACTCTTCTCATATCTAAAGAGACCCCTCTGCGTACGGGGATCACCGGAATCCCATAGGGATTGGTGTGTGGTCGGACAATGCTCGCGGGCGAGCCACCACAGAGGAGAGCGCGAAACAATCAAGAAGCTCGGCCGAAGCCAAAAATCTATCAATTGGAGAGCGAGAGTTGGAGCTCCTCCAAGTATAGGCCAAATCCCCCGCATCCATAACCTCCAGGGTCAGCGAGTCAATAACGTCAGCAAAATCATCAGAACCCGGGTCCTGACCACCCCTGAAACGTGGTCTGTCCGTTGTTCGAAGAGTAACATTGAAATCACCCCCTATGAGCCAAGGGATACCCGCGAAGGCTCTACTCGCCTCGTGCAGGTCCTCCTACAACTCCCTCCGCAGAATATGACAACAAGGGCCGTAAACACACGAGACCGCAAGTGTCGTAGAGGAATTAGCACATACCAAGAGAACTGAGAGAACGTGTCTCATGCGCAGCACCGAGCTAAACGTCAAGGCCGATGATCTCCACGCCTCAAACATCCCTCCAGATGAGCATATGGCATCCAGAGCTCTGAACTCATCAATTCCTCCAGCACCAAAAGACTTCCACACAACATCAGAGACGGATTGAAGCTTCGTCTCCTGCAGCATTACCACATCACAGCACCATTCAATGAAGCGCGAACCAAGGATCTCCTCCCTCTTGTCCAACTCCCCGAGCCCCCGAACGTTCCAGGAGAGAATCTTCATTTAGAACAAGATTGTTGTCCCTGAATGCAGATCACCCAAGAGGCCTCCGCAATGGGATGTCTTTATGACTGAGCACGGTATGGCTCAGAGTGCATAGGCGAGATCTATTCCGGCGCCTGTATCTCTTACCGGATCTTTTGTCAGTAATCCCTTCAACAGGACGAGCACTACCCACCTCACGGCCGGGCAAAAGTGAAGTAGCATAAGGAAGAGCGCCTCAAGATTGCCCATCCAGGACGGCGGCCAAGGCCGGATGAGCTACAGGCGGAAGGCGAAGCGGAATTGCGTGAAGAGCCCCCAGCAGATGACACGAGGACGCTAGAGAAGCGCGGCGACTCGGGGGGGGGATATCTGCAGCCGTGTTCCAGGACCCTCGAAGAGGAAGCGCCCAACCACCCGTTAGACGAATGAGTCAGGCATGGCGTCGGATCAGAGGCCCAGCACGGTTGAGAATAACTGATTAGGTAGGGACTCCAAAGAGGCCCAAACCGCCCCGACAAGAGAGCAGTAATTGGGCCTGAAACCCCCTAGGGCCGACCCGCCAAAGGATCCGGAGTGAGCAGCCCAGATGTCTGGGATCCGAAGCCAGAGACAAAGAGAGAGGCGGTGAAGAGAGAGCAGGTAACATGAGTAGAAAAAATAAACCAATTGTAAATATGCCTTGAATTCCAATCCATCAGTTGCTGAGATGTTTGATCTCCTCTATCAAAATTAGAATGCAACCTCCAATCGTAACATCTTGGAGTAATCGGAAGCAACCCATCCCCCCCCCCCACACACACACAGAAGGGCTCAAGGTTATTCAGGTTAGATTTATATCTAGATATCTCTGTATGATAAGTCTATATGCATACCCTATAGTCAGGATTTCGGTATTCATGTTGTATGTAATCTTTCGTATTCTATTTCTTCTTTCTACATAGGGAAGAAATATTGCCATTGTCCAAGGATGTATCACAATTACATGTGAACTTTGTAACCTTTTTTAATGAAGAGAGTGGAGGGCGTGCACCTAGAAGGTGCACTCCAAAATATATTAATAACGACATTAGCCAATACATTTGCAAGATCATATCTTTGCACTTGCTATTCGCAAGAAAATATCCAAATCTGGAAGCAAAAAAATCAAAGGTCAAAATATTGAAAAAACAAATAATCACAAAAATTAAGAAAACACACACGAAGAAGAGTCAACTACCCTAGTGATATTCGGTGTATGCACTGGTCGTAATTGCACCAACTTAGCATACCGAATTACCAACAGCTAACAAGGAGACTAGGAAAATAACTCAAACGGCACATATTACAAGGACAAAACAACAAAAGATGAGTGCAAACAAGGTTCTTGCGGAGTTTGCAAAGACAGACTCCAGAAAACTCCTAGGATATCTACAAAAGCAGCAAAACTGCTTCAAAATGGTCAGGCGGCTAGGGATCATAACAATGCCTAGATAAGAATATTAGTATATGTTGCCTATACGTTGCACAATGGGTTGATCGAGGAGAAAATAAGGATGGAAATACGAAAAAAAGGTTAAGCCGCTGTAATGTCATGTTATATGAAATCATTTGACATGTATATTGACAAATTCCATTTCTCACAAGTTAAAATAAGGAAAGTTAGCGATTACACTCTTGAGAGAAACTATGGGCAAGCTCAATTCATAGGAAGAAGGTGATAGAAGTATTGAAACATGAACACCTCAACTTACCAGAAAGAGAAGGGGACAGCATAAAGAGGAGGAGAGGACTAAGAAGAAAGCAAATAGGGACTGAAAGCGAGAGACATAATCCTGCCAAGAACTCACATTCTTCTATTCTAATGTGTATGTCTCTGATTTCAAGCACTTTTTATTCACTATGACAGGTCCTGGGATGTTTGGATCGAGAGATGGATGTCATAGGGTTTCGTGCTTATAACTCCAATGAGTTCTGGCACTCTCTAATCTTGGACCTGTAGGGGTTCAGATCAAGATACAATGTTGGTTTTATAACTATTTGAAGATTGTGGGTTGACAAAAATATGGTGTGTTTCATCAAGAGAGGTTCTATGAGGAAAATGTTTGGGAGCATGCCAAGAATATACCAAGTCATGGCAGTTGTAATTATTACCTCTATAAAATATAAATGAAAATGTATGAGTGCACATTACTTCAGATGTTTACCCTTTTTTCCCCCAAAAAATAGAGTTGCATGTTACTTGGCACATAAAATAATATGAATAGTGTTGAGTGCAGAATTTTAGCATGGCATATCATCTTCTTTTAAGCGTAAAAATTGGTCATCCGCATATCTTCTTTTCGTTCCTCTAACTGGATGTTATAAACTTAACACCAATACAAGGGGACAGGACACAAACACATGCTTGTATGTGCAGAAAGAGGGTATGTGGACCATAAACTGGTTAATTGATAAGGATCGGAAAGAAACGTGTGAAAGACTCAATTATCAACAAGCGGCAACCATATTTTATATAGCTTGTGCAGTTATCCCTGCTATCAAAAATATAAAATTCGAAAAGACTACTAGCTAAGTTTTGTTTGCCATAAAAATGTTAAAAGAACCTTACAAAAGTTCTCAGTCCCACTTAATGACACTTAGTCAAACTACCACTTGTAATGTTACTGAATCTGGAGGGCACTGAGCATTAATGAATGCAGGCCCACCTTGCTTCAACAAGGAAAACTTTCACAACTACAACTTCCTAATGCAAAGTTAGTTTAGGGATACATTCTCCTAATGTAGTTTAGTCATATTAATATAAAGAAAAAAAGAAAAAGTTCTAAGTGTGAAAGTTTGAATTATTAGATTAATATCTGAACTAACCTCTACATTAGGGAGGCAGAGAGCATTGATGACCCATTACTCTAGTGAAAAGGTTAGTTCAGGGAATAGTCTGATAAATTACACTTCCATAACTAAAATTTCTTCTTTTATTGTCTCTTTATGTCGAATTGGTTTCCAACAAAAATATCCCTAGCACCTTGTTACCATCAACCAAAGTTTTCTTTAACCCAAGAACCATCGAAAATGTCCCGATTAAGGAGATCAACTCCAACTCAGACCCCGGCAAAATCATCATACATAAAAATGGCAAAGCCTTCTCCCACTATAAGTAGGGTCAGCTACATGAATCCTTGCTCAAATCCATGTTGAAAGATTCGACTATTTTTTACGATGGCCGTCGACTACCTAATGCAACCCCCACAAAGGAGGATTAAACCCTCTTCCTTTGAGTGGTAGGTACACTGCACACTGGCAAAACCATCATACATGCAAAACCAATACATGCAGGGAAAAAATTAACTTGTATATTTCACCGTGTCAACATATATATATCCCATTTAGGAGAGTTATTTTCCAAAAGGCCAAGATCTCGTGTAAGAACCAATCTAATCATTTAAATAGATTATTCCTTAAAAAAAATCAACCAACTAGATTGTAAATAAACAATACTCACTCCAAGAGCCACCAGGCACACAACTGCAGAACCAACAAAATCAAATATCTGATCTCAATCATCACTTATATCCGGCATAAAACACCATTCATAAAGTTCATAAAAACAAATTTGACCCCCATACTCATGTTGAACAAAACAATGAACAAAATAGTGGCAAAAAAAAGAGAGCACATAAGGCATCATTTGACAGGGATCAAGTCCTAATAACCGAGAGGACGTTACAGGAAACTTAAGGCAACACATAACCCACCATATTCTCAAATTATAGGAGACCAGATCAAATAATCAAAATCAATCTAAACATCAAGAAAGAAACAAAGATCACATATATATCTAGAAAACCAAAAACCCAACTTCAGAATTAACTAAAAATCACCGGAATAAGTAGAAAAATGATGGAACCTGGTCTTCCAAAAAGAAATGAAGCATCAGCGAGAATGGGTGTTCTGTACCTCATCGGCGTGGGAAAAAATGGGAAAGCTGGCATCTTTTGCACGAAACTCGGAGAATGATGGGGTTCAAGAGGTACCCGCGTCGAGATAAGATCCAAGAACTGAGTTCCGCATCAGAAGAGAGGACGAAATGGCCAGAAGAAAGAGCAGCGGTGCGGACAGCGCTTGCTTTCTCGCACAATGGTGTCGCCCCTTATTTACCATTCTCACCCGTAACTTCTTCTTATGTCTCTCTTCTGTGTGCGTGTAGTGCATTAAAATATTGATAGATAAATAATGATGGGAACTTTTTCCCCATTCCCGTCTTAAATAAAGGAATTACAATTTAGTCCTGGTTTGCTGATTATTCTCTCTCTTATATGTGAAACGTGTATTCCGTAAAATCAAGTAGACTGCTCGTCATCCAACTCTCTTGAACTAAATATAACACATATAGTACATTTTATAAGTAGGAGAATCCAATCTGAGGTATTTATACTTTTATACTAAATAAAACATGTATAGTACATTTTTATTGGGATGTAAAAATAAAAGGATATAGATGTAATTGTTACCATATATTTACTCCTTTAAAATATGACTACGGGTTGATATGACAAAAATGGAAAGTATATTATTTATATTTAAAATAAGTAAGGACTAGATACTGCTAGTAGAAAATAATATATATGGGTAAAATGGGGTTGCCCACAGGGGTAGCTAACTTAGCTCACCTATCCCATTTTCCCTATATATTTTTATTTTTTAAAAATAAAATAATGTAAATTCATTATTATATCCCTCTATTATATCATTCAAATTTAATGAGTTCACAGAAACTCCTACGGCCTCCATCCAGACATAGTTGATTTTAAAAATCTTACGACCGTTCAAAAAAGATTGTTTAGATGGAGGTCGTAGGAGTCTCTATTTCACGAAATTTGAATGGCATAATATAGGGATATAGTGATGAATATTCATGGAAGAATTTTTCAAAAAAAAAAAAAATAAAAAAAACTAGGGAAAATGGGACGGGGCCCCCTAGGGGGCAATCCCATTTTTCCCTATATATATTAACTCAAATACATATGTGATAGCTTACTTATGCTACAAATACATCAAGTGTGTGTAAGTAATAATAATTGTATGAAGGGTAAAATGTATATGCTATCAGGGAGTAGCTAACTTGGCCACTTCCACTTTGTTTTTCTTAATTTTGTGTGATATTTTTAAAAAAACATATTGATCCAGTGGGGGCTCCTATGCTTCGGCAGAAGACTGATGAGAGAAAGCCACACCCACGACTTTGGAACTTCCGTGGTCTTCAGGTTCGTCGAGGCAGGATTCCGAAGGCCTTGAGCCTTTCTTTAGAGAGTGAAGTCCCAAAGATCCCTTTGGGTGTCCTAAGGTTCCCTCCTCATGCCTACCCAAAGGAAAGACGATTAAAGGACTGCATTCAACAAGTCACTTTCATGAGATTTAAATCGCATATTATCATGATGTGTCAATAAAATTTCGTAAAAAAATAAGGACTCCTAACATGTTCTGCAAAGGATCAATTTCAGTAATTTTGAGACTTAGAATTTGACAGGCTTGATGAATGGGATAGGAATCTCGAATTGAGTCGAAATTTGAATTGCAACATCATGAGAATATGTGATTTTAAATCCACCCATGAGTTTTTAAAAAATACCATGAAAAATAAAATAAAAAAGTAGTAGTAGCCAAGTGAACTACTACCTGATAGCGTATACATTTTACCCTTATGAAATATGATTTAGACCTTCCTCACAATGAAAGCAGATGTTCAGCCTTTGATGACTACGGTAGAAGTACTAGAGGCATCTTGAAGAAGAAAACAGCTAAAGTCGTGGAAGTCTCCTCTTTTCTTGGTGAACAGAAATGGAATTCTCGAGCTAAAGCGACCTTTTCTATAATCCCAAGTCTCAAGATCCGACCTCAGGCATTGACCAATTACCGAAATTGAGATGGAGGGCTAAAAGAAGGCATTTACTCGAGTTTGAAGAGATATTCATCTTGGACAAGATAGCTTATTT
Organism: Ottelia alismoides; assembly: GCA_037367405.1. NCBI lineage: Eukaryota > Viridiplantae > Streptophyta > Magnoliopsida > Alismatales > Hydrocharitaceae > Ottelia > Ottelia alismoides. The sequence goes on from JAZKJV010000030.1 coordinate 301,671, forward strand.
AGTTGATGTGAGATTGATGTCCTAGCAAATCCATTTACTATTTATATTTGAAGCAATGGGATGGCGACGGTATTACTCAGAATGGCATTGCATAAGATCTCTACCTTCCTTGTTGTTACATAGAATTATAAATAAATTTACAACTCCATTTACGTATGAATATGAATATATCCACAAGAATATAGATACTTGTGAATATCAAAGTAGAGGGTTGATCCTATGAGATGGGATTTTTGTGAGATGGTGAGATGGGAGATTCTGGACCACTAGTTTCAGCCAGGAGAGAGAAACCAGGAGAGAGAAGGTTGAAATTAATGGTCCAGAATCTCCCATCTCACCATCTCACCAAATCTCATCTCATAGGATCACTCCTCTATCAAAGTAATATCTATAATCTTATCCATATGAGGAGGCTTAGATGTGAGTGTATCCTTCTATAGGTCAAGGATTAGCTATCCTTCTATAGGTCAAGGATTAGCTATTTGAGTGCCATGTTAACATATACTCATGGACGATGTTACCCTTACCGCTGACCACTTTTTAATTTTTGGATGCTGAGATATATTGCTTTAATAAAAATATTATACTGAATTTTGATAAGCCGTCATAAAGACCAAATCGCGTAAAAATTCCCTACCAATGTATGTTTCCCAAACTTTACAAAGGTAATATTTCAATGCTCGGTCTTTAAGATATGTTTTAATGTGATTTAAAAGCTAATCTGATTTAAAGCTATACAAATATCATGATCAACTCCATTCATTTAGTCACAGATCACGTTGAACCAAAACTTGAAGATCCTGTATCACATTTGTTTAGTCTCACGTCACGGAGGATGCTTACAGCCAATGGCCTGGCGCTGGTACTCGTAGAGGAACTCATCAACTACGTCGTCGGCATCATACATGGTAGATTCAAGATCCTCCACCCACTTAGCAAGAGCTTCTTCGATGATGATCCGCATCTCGTCTTTGACCGCCTTCCTAGCCTACCAAACTCGCTATTTTCGCCAAGCAATCAATAGGCAACACTTCGGGCCCAAGGACCGCGACATCGAACCAATAACTAGCGTGAGTGGGCGAGACCAGTGAGGCCACATTGGGGTTGGATGAAGTAGGCTGACTACCGTTTGGAGGAGGATCGCAAGTCAGATGAGTCGAGCTGTCACCACCATCATCTTCAAAAGGATGGAGGATGAACCCATTCAAGGGAACCCTGTGAGGGGAACTTGGAGCTCCTTCTCCGCAAGCATTTATCACCATCAAGGCCCCTCACCGACAATTCTTCGTTGTGAGGGAGCCCGACAATCTCTAGAAAGATCGTTTAGCACCGACGTACTTCGCTTCTCACTCTGACCCTATCTATTGTCAAGCTTGTCTCCAGGTGATTGCTCCATCATCGTCCCCCGTTGCCCTCAAGCTCCGCCGCCGCAAAAGATCATGGCCAACGATGGTTCTTCACCACCTCCATTATGTTTGGGAAGAAGAAAAGAGTCCAAGGACCCTTTTGCAAATATTCTTTTTTCCTTGACGTAGTTGCAATTTTTTTAATATTGAATTCGTGTACTACAACTTTCTCAAATGGGGCATTTCCTCCTTAAGTTTGAAAAGATAACGATATTAAGGCGTCTTTTTAGGTGAGGACCTCATTGTAACAGATTTGATAGATAATGTACTACATTGTTACTTTATAAAGTTAGGCATGACATCGAAATTGGATGTATAATTTAGAAACCTTTATGTAATTTATTCGTCTTAATTATCCAAAACACTAAACTAAATCACTACTCAGCATGCATGTCTCTAATAAAAAAAACATCGGAGTACCAAGCATAAAATTAGATATTTCTTTCCAACTAAAAGTTTAATAAGAATTGCTTGGATTATCTTCAAGTTGTTAGAATGGGGGCGTGTATATAATATTTCATATCCTTGCCATGCAAACGAATCCAGGTATATTTTTTTATGTCAAATTATCCAAAGAAATTTTGTATTTTCTTTGAATTTTGCCTTTCATGCACGTTTGTTTCTAATATAGGGCATTTTACTGTTTCGTGCCACTGTGTACTTTTTGGTAGCATAAAAGGACAAATGGGATTTAGGGTTGGCCCACAATGCTGGAGGGAAGCGGACCCACAAGCTAGCTCATGGCTTAAGTGGCAACTACATAGGGAGGTGTGGTCCTGAACTATTGCACCCAACCTTTTAATTCTCAAGACAGGCATATAAAAATAAGAACTTCGAGTGATAAATTATGCATCCAATTCATGTGGGATAAAGAGGATTTGTAAATGAACGTGGGTAGCACCCAAGATTTTTCTTATATTCATTGAAAGTTCTGAACTTAGCCATGTTCGGTTCCAATCTCGGGTACTTAGAGAGGGGGCGGGAGGGGACGCAGCCCCCGCTCTTCCCATCCCCGGAAGTTTTCTTAAATTTCTGCCATATTAGGTATATGCTATTATCTAAAAGGCAAAAGCATATTGCTATATATAGCAAGCAGATCAAGGGCGCACCCTCCCTCCTTCCCACCCCCAAGATATTCCTTCAATCTCGCATTATGATACAAATGCAACATGTCAATTGGAAAAATACCTGAAAAGTCTCATTGCTATATATAGTAGACAGATCAAATCACAGTAAAAACCCAAAGGAAAAGTTCTCCCATCGCCCCCTGTCCAACAAAAGTTACAAAACGTCGAAACCATTGCTTGCATGAGAAGAGGAGAAGCCCTTCAGTCCTTTTTCTTTCTCCATCAATATCAACCATCATCAACGTGTGTCATGTATGCCTATGCTTTCTCTCTTCCTGCACTAATTGCATTGCATGGATATCTATTCTCAACCATTAATTGTATGCATGTTGCGTGCATTAACTACAATACTCAATGATGTACTACTTTTTCAAGAATTTGCATTGAAATGTTAAATTGTTAAGGCATATATTCTAAAGGTAATTAGTTGTTTTTATGTTTGAAATCATTGAATGATTAATCAAAAAGTTTAAATTATTAAGCATTCAAAATATTAATGATCATCAATATATTAGACATATATCACTGGGTGAATTGTTAACAAAAATATATGGTTAATTTTGACAGATTAATTGTTAAATATTTATAAGCTTTAAATCATGACTAGAATACGTTAAACATACTTTTGTTACAAAGAAAATCCATATAATAATATTTTGTAATTAATGATATTATTTTTCATATGGTAATATGCCATATTGTGAAAGATTTCAAATAATGGTATGATAATGATGAGCAAGTTCAATTGCTCTTGTAATATATAGGAGATGGAGTTATTCCAAAAAATGTAGTTTTGTTAGGAGATCCATAAATGTAGTTTTGTTAGGAATAGGTATGAAAACGGATACAGATATATCCGAATATCCACGTACCATATTCGAAAAATTATCAGATACAGATATCTGTATCTGAATATTAATTGAATACGGATCGAATATGGATATGAGTTGTAAAAATTTTCCGGATACAGATATGGTAATGGCTTGAATATCTGGATTCGGATATCCGAATACAATATTTAATATTATATTATATATTAGTTAATATAATATAAGCCATAAGCTTTTATTATTGTATTAGTATTATGCATTACATAATACAATATATTAATGATATTAATAAATTTTTATTTGTTTGGGGATGTGCATGAATAAAACGTATGAAATCATATCTCTCTTTTTGCTTCTGGTCAAGAATGGAGGTCGCCTCAACATTCCCTTTTATTCATGATGAAACTTATTTATATTTCATTGTCATTTTTAAAATCATTATGAATTTTGATAAAAATTCAATTTGTATTTTTATGTGGTCTTTATTCGATCCGTATTCGAATTCCATATTTATTAGATCCATATTTGGATTTCACTCTTTATTCGATTCATATTTGAATTAGCTCTTTATTCAATCCGTATCCAGATCCGCTCTATTCGATCCATATTCGGATTCGATAAATATCTGATTCGGATTCGTATCTGTATTTTTAAGGATTTGGTTTCCTTAATGTGTATCCAAATCATATATGTATCCGTATTTGTATTCGATAGAGATGAAATGATAATGGATATGAAAATAGACATATCCGGTATGTATCTAATCCATTATCATCCCTAGCTAGGAGACACCATTTTTTACATTTTCAAATGACCACATCTTTTAATTCTTTTAGTCATTTATTATTGATTAAAAATGAGTGTGATATTTGATGTCTTGCATAAAAATATATATTTGTAATATTATATTTTTTGTATTTAGATCTAAGAATGTCAAGTAAAATAATTACGTCATTTTTCACAAAGAAGATAGATCAAAGTGTTATTCCGAAAAAAATAAATGCCTCCAACGATCTTAATGAAGATGTATGTTCTCCTGCCAAGATTTTACGAGTAGAAATTACTAATACAGATTATACTTTTGTAGAAAGAGACACGACATTACGCAGATGATTTGGGAATATCCGTTGGAGTAGAGAGAAGATATAATTCGAACTTATATTAACATGGGACATTATCAATATGTTATGGAAAATTATCCGTATAGCAATAGTGGAAAGCAGCGTCGACGATTTCAAGCAGCCTAGTTTAATAAATTTTTATGGTTCGAATATTCTCCTTCTAAAAATGCAGCATATTGCTTTTGTTATTATATTTTCGCTGGTAAATCCAATTCTAAGTACGATACAAATGTCTTTGTTGTTGAAGGATTGCGTAATTGAAAGAAAATTAAGGATGGAAAAATTTGTCCTTGTTAAGTCATATGGGAGGCCATGGATTAACACAAAATCTGACTGAAGAGTGTTTGAGAAACTTAGTAAACAAATCTCAACATATTGAACATGTATTTCAAAGACAAGATGACAAGCAAATCAAAGAAAATCAATTGAGATTAAAGACTACTATTGATGTTGTACGATGGTTGGTTTTTCAAGTATGTGCATTTAGAGACAATGATGAAAGATCTTTTCAAAAATCACGGGAATTTTATTGTATCAATAAAATTTATTACTTCTTATAATGAGGAAGTGGATACAATTGTCTTAGAAAATGCACCAAAACTGCTAAATATGTTTCACCTGATATTTAAAAGGATATTCTTAAATTATATCGCATAAAATAAGGTGCTCCATTCATGAAGAGATTAGGGATACAACTTTTTGCATAATAATTGACGAAGCTGGAGATGAAACAAAGAGAGAATAAATGATAATTGTTCTTAGATTTGTAGGCAAACAAGTTACTTTACGTGAACGCTTCTATGATATAGTACACATTCCTGATACAAAAGCATCTACATTTAAAGATAGATTATTCAAAGTTCTATTACAAAACAATCTCAATTATAGAAGAATAAGAGGTCAAGGTTATGATGCAGCTAGCAACATATGCGAAGAATGGAATGTGTTGCAGGCCATGATTACGAGAGATAACAAATATGTATATTATATCCATTGCTTAGTTCATCAACTTCAATCAGCTCTTGCTACAGCTTCCAGAGAAGTGATTCATATCCATGAGTTCTTCAATAAATTGACAAGTATTATTAATATTGTCAATGTGACTGACGACACGCTTGAACACTCGGGTATAAGGTACTAAATAGGTCGTTGCGACCCAAGCGATCAAGCGTGTACAATCAAGAAAAACGAACCACTAATAAAGATAAAATCAATCAAATCACGAAAGCGGTCCTGCTATTGGATTAACCTGGTATAGCGACCAGGGTCGAACTCAAGGAGCACGGGTTGGCCTCTCGGCCTACGAAGTAGTAAAAAAAGAAATAAAATAAAAGAAGAAACTATTTTTAGTGGTTTTTAATTTGTTTTTATATTTTTTGGATTTTTAATGTATAAAGAAAATAAGAAAAACAAGTAAACACTCACTTCAACAATTTATTTAAAGTACTCAAAATCAACCAAAAATTCAAACAAAAATATTTTTATGTATTTTATAATTTTCAGTGTTTTTGGTGAATTTTAGAGAATTTTCTGATGTTTATTTAATTTTCTAAAAATCAAACAGTGACTAAAATAAAGGGTACTGTCCAGCCGAGCCAAAAAGGCCTAGATAAAAAATCTAAGAGCCCCAAAATGGCCGGGAGGTAATTTTCCTGTAAAGAAGATAAAATGAGGAAAATTTAGGCACCAATTTTATTGTTTTTGGGTTTTTAATTTAATTATTAGAATTTTTATAAGTTTTTGAGTGTTTTTCAATTTTTAGGTATTTTAGGTGATGAAAAATAGCCAAAATTGGCTAGAAAATCAAACTAAGCAAAACAAACAGTAGCTAATTTTTATGGAATTTTTAAATGAGTTTTAATATTTTTTTTGGGGTTTTTAAGTTAGACAGTGACAAAAATAAAGGTTTTTGATTTTTTAAAAATATCAAACGAAATCAAAAATGTCCTCAAAAATCCACGAAAATTTTACACCATGGCAGGAGTCGCGTGTCCAATTTTTGTTGGATTTGGAGGTGTTTTGCTATTTTAATCAAAAATAAAGAAGGGGCACTGTGCACAGGGACCAAAGTGCAAATACCCAAAGTTCTGGGGGGGTTTGGTGCAATTTTCCCAGCAAAACACGCGCCACGCGCGTGCTTGGGGCACTCAGGGACCCAAATGTAATAAAAATAAGTCTCGAGGACTTATTGGTAACATGTACCAAAAGTCCAGGGGCTTGTCTGCAAAACACCCAAATATAATGCACATGCTCAAATAAATCACGCACAGGGGTATAAATGCAAATAAGGTAAAACTTTCATTCAATCAGAAACAATCAGAACTACAGGGGCCTCTATTGCAAATAATCCAGACAAACACGTGACGAAGCACGTGGCATACAACGCACAGGGGTATATAAGCAAATAAAATAAAGTACGAGGTCCACTATGCAAATAACCCTAAAACTTAAACAACTAAGTTCAATATTTACAGGACTAAACGAAATAAAAAGAAAGACAGAGCCTAAGGGTAAATTACCCTTTATTAAGCGGAGCGGCTGGATGGACGCCACGTGTCTGATCGAGCGGTCAAGAGCGACTGGGGGTCCAACGCTGCTCTCCTCGGGATGATCCAACGACTGGGGCTAGTCCACGTGGTGCATCGGACGGTGTCAGGCGCTGATGGCTAACCCGCTAGCCTCGGACGGTCCAGATCGATCCTCGAAGATCTAGCGGTAGCTGCAGCTCACGACGACGACGTGATGTAATCTGGAGCGTCGAGGTCGATCTGACGGCGATGGAGGATGCTGGAAGAACAGGTCCCGGCGAAACTCGCCGACCTCGTGCGTGCGCTGGGCTCCTCCTGGGAGCACTCTGAATGTCGGAGAAGAATCGTGGAGGGCTCCCGGTCTGCCGGTAGGCTCCGATGATCGAGCCGAGCTCCGAGAAGCTCGGGCGAGGTCGGCGGAGCTGGGCCTCCTGGCCTGAATGACCAAAGCCCTCAGATGGGCTCGGTAGCACCTGCAAAATAGCTCAGGAAGACTCGCGGGTCGAGGGCAAATTGCCTCGACCCGGTGAGGCGTAGCGACAGTGAACGGTGGGTCGGAATGGCGAGCTCCGGCGAAGGTGGTGGACGGAGGAGCTCGGTTCCCAGCTCCTGTGCGAGCTGGGATGAGCGGAGGGGTGCAGAAGGTGCGTCGGAAGGAGGCGAATGCGATGGTCGACTCCGATGATCGGAAGGGGTAATGGAGTGGTCGGAATCGAAGATATACGGCGGCGGCGCGATTTGGACGTAAATGGAAATCGATGAAAACGGAAAGCCTAAGGGGCTACCTGGGTGGTCGGAGAGACTGGGGAGGAGCTGTTGAAGCTCCTGGTCGTCGCCTCAAGGATCGTCTCCCTCCGAGGCTCGGAGCTCACGCTGGTGGCGGAGCTACGGCGGCTGTGCTCGCCGGATCGATGGCCAAGCTCCCTCTCCTCGCTTCGACAGGTCGAGACGCAAGCTGTCACTCTAGCGGACTCTCTGGAGCTCACTGGGGGTGGAGACAAGTGACCAAAGATGGAAATGGAGGTGGCGGAGCTCGACCTATATACGCTGGAGGGTCCGAGAAAAAGAGCGTGGGTAGGGCATTCTGGAGCGCGGATCTCGAGGTGGATGCCCCGGCGAGGTTGACGGATATGACGTGAGCAATTCGGACCCGGGGTTTAGGCGAGGCATGATCGGGTTTGGTTGCGAAAAATCCGAGAAGATGGGTCGGGCAACACAGACCCGTGAGAAGTGGTCCTGGGGGGGAGTTGACCGGGCGGTCAACATCCCCAGGACCCAATGGGAATGGGCCACGTGGCTGAATTTTGAAATAAAAATTAAGGGTAGCTAGGGCCCGATTCATCAAAAACTTAAAACATGAAATATTTTTATTTTATTTTTTTTCTATTTTTTTGTGATTTTTAATAATTTTTTTTGAAATAAAAATAAGCTATATACAATATAGTACTATATAGGTATATGTACACAATTAGAGTTTTTAATTTTTTTAATTTTTAATTATTTTTTTGTGCAATTTTATTATTATTTTATATTTTATTTATGTTCATTATAAAATAAGGAATAAAAAGGGTATTTTTATTTTATTTTTATTATTTATTTACATAGGTAAAATAAATATATATGTACATCTATCTACATGGTACAATGTATTTTTGTATTTTTAATTTTGCTATTTTTATTTTGTTTTTGTTTTAATTGTTTTTATTTTATTTATTTACAATATATAATGTAGGCTATTCACAAAAATTATAAAAATTGATTTTATTTATTTACAGGGTTAGATAAATATGGAAGAGTGGTTTATATACAAGATGAAAAGGGGTGTTTTTGTTCTTTTTAATTTTTAACTTTTTTCTTTTGTTTCTATATTTATAAATATATACAAGTATTTACAAGCATATTTTTGGTGAGGAAAATATCTTTATTTATTTACACAAATATTTACACACATGAGCCCCTATCTCCCTCTACTTTGGCTTTTATGCGGTCAGGCCCATGTTGAGCCCTCCCTTGGGTTAGGTTGCTCAATATTTATTCTAAATATTTCCCTCCTTTTCTTTTTAATCTTTATTCTTTTATTTTTGCACAAAAACATGCTAATTATAGGTTTTTACACAATGCATGCTTTTGGTAATTAATCCTATTTACACATATCTACATGCATTTGCAAAGGTTTTTGTAGCTAAAATATAAGAATAAAGAGTGATGAATGAGTATTCATCAGTGACCTCTAAACATCATGATGAATTACAAGCTGCTCAAGCTGATGATATTTCATATCTTCTTTCAATAAATGAAATTCGATCGGGCACGGGAAATAATCAGATTGGCACTCTACTATGTGCTGGTGAAAGTCGATGGAGTTCATATTATAGATATATATGTAGCTTTATAAAAATGTATAGCGATGTGTGTAAAGTACTTCTGGCTATTGTAGATGGAGGTGATACTTATTTACAACATGGAAAGGCAGATGAAGCTTATAAGTCCATGACATAATTTGAGTTTATTCTTATCTTACATATAATGGAGAATATCTCGAGAATCGCTGAAGTTTTATATCAAGTTTTTGCAACGAAAAAATATAGATAGTTTGAATGCTTTACAACTTGTATCATCTACAAAAGAGAATCTTCTGAAGCTATGGGATGATGGTCGGACTATCTTATTTGAGAAAAATGTATCATTTTGTCAAAAGCGAAGCTTCGACATGCCAGCTTTGAATTCTTATTATTCTCTAAGTCGAATAAGGAATCGTGGACAAAGTGCAAGAAATTACAGTACTACATCATTTTAAAGTTGACTTATTTAATACAACCATTGATTCTCAATTATCAGAGATTAATCATCGATTTGCTACTAATCTTCTTACTCTCAATGTTTCTTTAGATCTTATGGATGGTTACAAATTATTCAATAAAATTGATATATGCATATTAGCAAAGGAATTTTACCCTGCAGATTTTACAGATCAAGAGATTCTATTATTAAATAAGCAATTGATATATTATCAATTTGATATCACTACACATCATATTCTAAAAAATATTTCAAATCGGGTAGAACTTTGTCAGAACTTAGAAGAAACACGGAAGGCTGGAATTTATTATTTGGTTAGTAGTTTAATCTGCCTCATTTTGACCTTGCCTATTTCAACTACAACAACATAAACAACATTTTCGGCAATGAAGATCGTAAAAACCAAACTTCATAATAAGATGGGAGATGATTTTCTTAGAAGTTGTCTTTTGACATACATTGAGAAAGAACTTGTAGAAAAATTCTCAACAGATTCAATTATTGATGAATATGACTTAAAGATGTGCACGATTTAAGTAAATTCATTTTATATAAGCATGATGTCTCGCTCTTCAATCTTTTTTAAAAAACTTGATCTAAAAATTATGATTAATTTCTACATTTTTTTTGATGGCATGTTTGATGTGAATCAATATGTAACATGGTTGATTAGAAGACTTGCGCAGAGTCTACATTTAGCTCAATATACTTTTCGTATGTTAATTTTAATTCATTGTTTTTGTTTCAAAAATATATGCAATTTACATTTTTGTTACATTTTTAGATATTATTGAGCAAATAATTATGTTATATGCTTGTAAAATTTATGTATGATATGGACATTAACTCAATCTAGTCCCCTCAAAGATAAAATTCTGGCTTCGCCTCTGGTTAGGTAGGCGACAACCAGCGCAAGAGAGACAAATTCATCAATAGTATTCTTTTTAAGAACATCATTTAGGAATTTGTCTCAAAATAGTTCAAATCTTTTCAACATGGATTTAAGCAACATTTAGATTTCGTTGGAGCATTCCCTACTAACGACGCATTGCATCGCTCAAATGCAATGAGAAGTTGGCAAGGAGCGTTACATCACTGCCCAAATGTAGTTCACAATTTGGAAGGGTTCTCACATGAAGAGTGCATGCGAGTAAATAAGTTAGTTCTGCTGCGTCACCGCCCGGATGCAACCCAAATTTTGTGAGGGTTCTCGCATAAAGAGTGTATGCGAGTAAATAAGTTAGTTCCGCTGCATCGCCACCCAGATGCAGTAAAAAATTTGCGATGGTTCTCGCATGATGGACGCATACGAGTAAAGATGTTAGTCCAAAAGAGGTTGCAAAGGAAGTTGTGGATATGTAGTTGGAGTATTGGCACTTGGACTAGCAAATCAATTGAGATAGTAGATACAATGGGTGGAAGGAAGATTCAGACACTATATCTCCAAGAGACAAAATGGGTTGGAGAGAATGAAAGGGAGATGGAGAAGGCGTGCTTTAAATGTTGGTATTCAGGTAAAGATAAGGGCAAAATTTATGTTGGAATGGTTGTTCATAAGTATTTGAAGGATTGTGTGATTGAGGTGCAAAGATTCGAGGATTTGATTATTTTGCTAAAATTGGTGCTCGAAGAAGAACTTATTAATAACATCTCAATCTATGTACCGTAAATTATTTTAGATGAAAGGATTAAACAAGTTTTTGAGTGGTTTTGGATAAGATTATGCAAGGAATCCTACGAAAGAGAGATGATTTGCCTATTTGGAGATCTTAATGGGCATGTGGGAAAGGATGCTTCGGGGTATGCTAGTGTTCATGGAGGACATGACTTCGAAGATAGAATTTTGTAACGACTTATGATCTTTTCATAACAAACGCTCTCTTTAAGAAGAGGGATGAGCATTTAATTACTCATAAGAGTGGTCCAAGTAGAAAACAAATAGATTACTTTGCGTGAGGAGAAGTGATCAGTTGTGTTGCAAAGACTACAAAGTAATCTCAGGAGAGACTTTGACCACCCAACATCGCTCGGTAGTCATGGATGTGAAAATAAAAGAGCTGGTAAAGAAAAGGAGGGTTTCCAATATTACTAGAATTATATGGTGGAATCTTCAGTTGAAGCAATCAATCTTTATGGAGAATGTTTTAGAAGACTTATCTTCGGATTGTAATGGAAGTGCAAACAATATGTGGGATGAGGTAGCATCTTGTATCTGAAGGGTAGCCAAAGAGATGCTAGACGAGCCAAAGGGAGGAGCTCTAGCCAAAAGGAGGCTTGGTGGGAAAGATGTACGACCTGATGACATTCCTATAGAAGTTAAGAGAGTTTTAGGTGAGCGTGGTTTGACTTGGCTTACAAATTTATTCAATGTTATTTGGTGAAGCAAGAAAATGCATGAAATTGGAGGAGAAGCATTGTGATGTCTCTTTATAAGAATAAAGGAGACATTCAAAATTGTTCAAATTACAGTTGAAACTTTGGGAACATGTGATCGAAAGAAGATTGAGGAAAATTTTCAAAGTAAAAGGAAATCAATTTGGATTCATGCTAGGTCGATCAACCATTGAATCCATCCACTTGTTGAGGAGAATAATGTAGATTTACAGAGCTGAAAGGAAGAACCTCTATTTGATTTTTATGGACTTGAGAAGTCTTATGATTATGTCCCATGGACATATTGTGGAGAGATTTGGAGAAGAGATAAGTCAATGTCCTATACATTAACCTCATAAAAAGATATGCAATGATAGGGTTTCATCTTGTGTAAGGATACAATTTGGGAAAACTGACTTTTTTGACATCGACATTGTTCTGCATCAAGGTTCAATTTTGAGTCCATTCCTTTTTACTTTGATCATGGACGAGTTGACAAATCACATTCAGGATGAGACATCTTGGTATATGTTATTCACTGATGATATTGTGTGTTGATTGATGAGACTAGAGATCGAGTAAATGAGAAGGTTAAGGTTTTGAGACATGCATTGGAGACTAAAGGATTTCATATAAGTAGGGCTATAGCTGATTATATGGAGTGCACTTTTGATGGTAGCAATGGTGAAGGAATCGAGGTGAAGATTGGTGACAATAACATTCAGAAGAGAGGTTCTTTTATATATTTGGGATCTATTTTGCAACATGATTGAAGAATTGATAGAGATGTTACTACTAGAATAAATGCAGGTTGGCTAAAGCAGAGATGAGTCTTTAATGTTCTCTGTGATAAGAAAAATCCTTTGAACATCAAAGAAAAGTTTTACAAAGTAGCCGTGAGATATGCTATGCTCTATGGATCTGAATGTTGGTCTATGAACCATAGGCATGTGCATAGATGGAAGAAGCAGAAATGAAAATGCTAAGGTGGATGTATGGACACATAAATAAAGATCGGATTCAGAACGATGCAATCAAAAGGAAAGTTGGTGTAGCTCTGATTGAGGATACGATGCGAGAAAATCGCTTAAGGTAGTTTTCATTTGCAAAGGAGGTCAGTTGATGCACCAGCAAGGAGATGTGAGTTTTGAGATGTTGAACCGGCTAAGAGAGGGCAAGGAAGGCCCAAGAAGTGTTGGAATGAGACTATATGAAGGGATCTTAGTTTTTTTGTTCTAAGCCCGAGAATAATCAAAGATAAATCTGAATGTAGGCAAAGAATCCATATAGCCGACCCTACTTAATGTGGGAAAGCTTTGTTGGTGCTGTATCATTGAAAGTTCTAGGTGGATGATATCTCAATTTTTATTTTTTTTCAACAGACTGTGAATGAGGTGGGTGTGGTAGTGAATGAGGTGGGTGTGGTAAGCATTTTTTTATTTTTACAAAGAAGGTAAAAATAAGCTTTGTTGGTGTTGTATCATTGAAAGTTAGGGACATTCTTTATAATTTTTTCTAATAAATAGATTTCGTAAAATGTCTCACGCTAGAGGATAAATAAGTTTCTTTAATTATAAGTTCCTAAATTCCAATTATTCAAATCTTATTTGCATATGAGTTTGATTTAATGGATGAATTGGATGAATATAATTTTGTAACAAATGAAAGTTACTATAAATTATTATGAATTTATAACAAGCTGGCATTGCTTTTATACCATAACTATCCTTTATTTCTTCTGGTTTTTAATATTAATTAAGGTTACTAAGTATAATTAGGTAAGATAGCATGATCAGTTTATATTAATCACAATTAAAATAAGTTAATCATGATTAAAATAAATTAATCTTCGTTAAAAATTCATAGGCAGGGAATATGCATCGGAAGAATCATGGATGTTGGATATACATAAACATAAACCACAAATAGTTATAATATGTGATTTAAGATGACATGTTGTCAACTATGCCATGTAATCATGCCACATAATTAGCCCCTTGGTATTTGTTTGTTTCAAAGACTTGGGTGACTACTAGGAGGCCTCCTAAGTTGCTAGTTGCTTATAAATACTGCATACCTTCTTTATTTCTAAATATTCATCCCATTATTTACCTCGAATCTAAGATTAAAAGTTGAGAGGAAGGAACAAGAAGCAAAAGCAATATCGAAAAGAAGAAGAGAAGGAAAACAAGGTTCCAAAGTTTTCTCGTAGTCGACATCAGCTAGATAGACATAGAAAAATCTAACCCAAGTTACCAATTTGGTAGAAGCTTTAATTCTTTCATATATTTTATCATATGATGAAAAAAATTGAGTAACATGTTATGTGGATGCGGATGATGAAGCCATCGATGAACCTATGTTAAGACATGTATGTCATAACCTATTACATTAGAGAGCTCTACAAAGAAGTCCTTCCTGCGATTTACCTAATCAAGATGTTAGATTCACCTATTCTTTGCCATATGCAAATACAATATCCTATGTAATAAGAAATTTAGTTAGACACTTCCGTAAGTGTGATGATAAGGTTTTTGGAAATATATTTCTAGAGTATATATTATATAGTTTACAATCCTATGAAGGAGTTGCGCCACAATTCACTAGAAATGATGCATGATTTAGTTAGATTCTCTATTTCAATTGTATGCAATAAGTCTATTCAACAATTCCTTTTCAAGGGAATATTAACTGTTACTTTCCTCTCCATGCCGAGATGTTGTGAAAATATTATCTTAAAATACCACCTCATATAAGAGATAACTCTATCATGTTTTTTAGTAAATTCAATGTTAGGGTTCAATTGTGTTCTTGAGATTCGTAAGATTTTATAAGTCTCATGCGGATTTGATTGTATTCTCAATGGTTGAAGATGATTAGGTAATGAAATCCTTCATTTTATTATTAGATTTTCTATGATTTTCATATTAAAAATGATTCTAAGATTTCTGATTTTGTGAGGATTATTATTCTTATATATCATAATGAAATGAGATAGTTGAAGATGATTAGGTAATAAAATCCTTCATCTTATTATTGAATTTTCTATGATTTCCAGATTTTAGGTTTTGTAAGGATTACTCCTTTTATATAAATCCAATAAACGAATCAGGTTTTCATTTTAGTTTTAAAAAGTGATATATGGGTTTGTTCACGTATGTAAATACTATGATTGTTGTAAATTCCATAAAAAATAGAAGACATATGAGATTATAATAAATTTATATCTGAATCACATGGCAATTAAAATTATACATAGTTTAATATAAATTTTCTAAAATAATCATGTAAATCATAAAAGGATGAAAATAATTTGATTCGAAGGATGAATTAATTCGACATAATTGTATCACTATACCTCAGGTATATGCATATAGAGGACTTCCGATGAGGTAGGATGTTCTTGCATGCATGGAAAGTCAACCATCGCATTCGTTCATGTTAATGACTTGTTATCTAAATTGTTTTATCAACTAAAAATTCATTATGGTCATTTTTGCGTATTATATTTTTACAATGTAACAAATATCTCCATCGTTCTTTTCATTATCATTTCAAATTCAATTTTCAAAATTGATTGCGGAGAGATGGATGATGATGACGGTCTCGAAAACGATGTTGAGGACGATGGCGTGGAGGACAACGTTGTGGAGGATGGTGACGTGAAGGATAATGGGAGGATGGCGGTGTAGAAGACATTGGTGTGGAGGAGAATGCCGTTGTGGAGGATGATGACATGGAGGAAGACAATGTTGTTGATGGTGGCATGAAGGATGGTGAGGGGACGATAACCTGGATAATGGTGTTGAGGAGGACGTTGGCGTGGAGGATGATGGCATGGAGGATGACAGCATGGATGACAACAACATGGAGGATGATGGTGCGGAGGCTTACACTGTACTTGGGCGGAGATCGGTGGAGGTGACGTGGGAGAGACAGAGAGTTAAGCCATCGCCATGTTACTTCGTTGCATACAAATTTTATTGTGTTTTTTGAATGATTGATTAGTATTTTATTTAGTTTTTTAGGATATTACATAACTAGTTTGTTATTTTGCAAATTTATTTTTTATTTTTTTACGTTTTAAAAAATAATCGATAAATTACTAATTTTTTATTTTACTAATTTTATTTTTTTTATTTTTTCATGTTATATTCATGAAATAATCGATAAATTACTAATTTACTCTCTTTTTTCAAAACTGCATACAAATTTTATAGAGAGGAAACACATTCTACTTGAAATTGCTAGCTAGAAATGTAACAACAAACAAAATATTACTAAATGAGATGTTATTTTACAGAACAACATACAATTTTACAATGTTAATGTGAATTTTACAAAGAATGAATTTATTTTTTTACAAATTTATTTTTAAATTTTAAAATGTTACATCGTGAAAATAATCTATAAATTAATAATTTGATCTTTTTGCATAACAATGCAAAATTTATAAAAGAGAAAATGTATTTACTTAAATTTGTTGGATGATAAAAATGCATTTTACTAACTGAGATGTCATTTTACAAAACAACATACAAAATTTACAATAGGAATGTGAATTTTACAAAGAGCATGGTTATTCTGCAAAGCACAAATTTGCTACAACATTGGCTGGAAACCCCATTGGCTATTAACAAAAGACTCATAAATAACAACAAAAATGCCAAATCAAACATGCAAAAAATAATAATATGAAATACTAAATAAAATTGATAATTAATGCAGAAAAAAATATTTGAAATACCTATTTAGATCTAACGCATCTTCTTATGGGCTTTCTATAGACACGAGAAAGACCCACCTCATTGGAAGGGTACCCCCTCTCTCTAATACACACGTGCGCACGCGCACATACACACACACATATATACATACACATATATATATATTAAAAAAACTATATACTAAACTTGATTTCTTACTCAAGACTACAAATTATTAATGGATCCATCCAATTAACGAATCAAATTTAAAGGCATAATTATTCTATTTACATGCGACAATGACTATAATGAAGTAGAATATATTGGATGGATATACAATTTGTAAAATTGTTAGAAGAGCATCAATATAGCAATAATGAACCTAAGTGGAGATGTGTCAATTGGGGAAATACGTACATAGTACATGGTTGTTCACTAAAATATGCATGTAATAACAAAACTAATACTTTGTGGTATTTTAGTTATATATCATAATTTTTAACTTAATGACAAGAAGTTGATGACTTGTCATGTTGTTATTTAAAATATAATTACTTTTAAAATATGAACTCAACTAACCTATGCAAGGACGATGAGCTTCCTTACCATTAGATAGAAAATGAAATGCCAATGGAGGGATCGTTTTAGATAATTGGTTAAACCTTACGTGGAATAATTTAACAATTAATGCATCTAAGGGTTTCCATAATCTGCAATCTATAAAACTTAAGATTAGAATTTATCTTTAACATGATTAAATATGTAAAAGGTAGCTAAAAAGAATTGTAATTTGGTAAAGGAGTAGGATTCAAAAGAAAGAAAAATATGTTTGTTTACAAATCTTTATATGTTAAGATTCTTATGTTTCGTTGTCTTTATTTATATTGTTTATTTCTCTTGTCTTGTTTATGTAATTTATCCTTTGAGCTTTTCTCCTATATAAGAGAGCTCTAGGATTAGATGGAATACAACTCAATTTTTTCTTTCCACATGGTATCAGAGCGACAGTCCTAGACCAGAGCCTGTGCCCTAGAGTCCTACCCCCACCAAAACCCTATTGCGTTGCCCATACGCCTACGCCATCTGCGCATCACCGACAGTCCTCGCGCGCGCCTGTGCTACACCGCTCATCTACGCATTGTTGTGCGCCTGCGCATGAGGCACCTCCGCCTGTGCACCATCACGCGCGACGCCGTGCGCCCGAGCAGACTCCTGTAGCCGCTTGTAAGGACCGTGTGATCCTTGGTCGTGCATCACCAATAGAGAACTGATATCGTGTCCTTAGGCACTTAAGGTGTGACGTGAATATCTAAAACACCCTAGTTACCCACATGAATCTCCGGAAAAATGGACGATGTTGTGGTATGAGTCTACACCCACAACCATCTTCCTGTATGTCGGTGTAGACACCGGTATTTCTTGTTGCTGATCCAGTCTTGGAGATAGTTGTCATCATGTCCGACAACAAAGTAGAAGTCCCATCCCTAGGTGCCTTCAAAGGTCCAACACCCATCGTCAAAATGGATGAAACCAATTTTGAACTGTGGGTCGTGCAGTTCATGAGTTTGATGCAATGTAATGGCAAGAAGCACATCCTCACGAAAGAGTAGCCACGTGACAAGACTGGGACAAATGCCTAATGGGAGGCGGATGATGTGTGTGCACGCGTGTTGCTATCCGGGACTGTATCCATGGAGATAGCTAATGATATCCTGAGTCAGCATACTGCCAAGCTTACAAAAGTCGGCCGACTAGGCCGTCTAGTCGAGTCGGGGGGGGGGGGGTGGTAGCCGACTCGACTAGGCCTAGTCGGCCTTTAGTCGGTCCACCCGACTAGTCGGCCTAGTCGGCCGACTTTTACAACAACCTTTTTATTAGTTTTTCACTTTTTTTAAAAGCAAACATATTCTATCATGCTTAATTTTATATTTAAAGTCAATTACTTCTTTTATTTCATTAAGATGGTATATAAAATGTACATATATATGCATATATATAAGAATATATGTATAAAAAATGATTTATATATTTAAAATAATTAAAAAGTACAAAACCGATTAATGACCGAGTAAATCTGACTAGTCGCCCGACTGCCGACTAATCCTTAGTAGGTGACCCCGCTGACCGAGTAACGACTACCGCTTTCTGCAACCTTGCCTACTGCCAAGGTTATGTGGGACATTCTTGCCGCTACATACTCTCCGACGAAGAATGAGTCGAACATACTACAACTCCAACACGATATCTTCACATCGAAGCAGAATGGTCGCCCCCTTCACACCCTCTATACTTCTTTGAGGGTTATTTTTAAGAAGTTACATGGGTACATTCCCTTGACTGCTACACCAGAGCAGCTCAAGGCATACAGAGACTCTGTGATGACTGGAGTCTTTCTAGCAGCCCTTGATCCTGAGTATGACGTAGCTCGTGCCCAGATCCTTACCGAAGCTACCATACCTCCGATGGAGGAGGCATATCGTAGATTGAGTAGATATCTATATCCTCTAGTAGCACTTTACAGTCTCAGACATCTTCAGCTATGGCAGTATCACGTGGTAGAGGAAGCCCTACACCATATCGTGGTAGGGGAAGCCCCAACTGGGGCAGAGGAGGGGGTGGTCGATCCCGTAAGCAGTGCACCTATTGTCACATGTCTGGCCACTCAGAGGAAACCTACTATTCTAAGCATGGGTTTCCCGCTTCAGCTCGGGTTGTAGAGAAGACAACAGACTGGGAGTCCATCACCTGCTTCTGACCAAAGATTTGACGAGATTGTGGCGTGACTAAGAGAGATTATGTCTGGGTCAACCAACTCTCCTTCAGATTCCTCAGAGGTAGCTGCCTCAGCATCAAAGTCCACGTCAGGTATAGAATATGCCTTTAGTAGTTGTTACAGGGCAGACTTGTCCAAATGGATAATGGATTCAAGTGCTTCTCATCATCTTTGTGGTAACAGAGGCGAGTTTAGTGTTTTTTGTCCGACTCAGTCTAGACGATCTGTTGTGATAGCAGATGGGACACACTCCCCCATTACTGGTCAGGGAGAGGTGCAGTTGACTTCCGCACCAAAGCTTCAAAATGTTCTTTATGCTCTTGATTTTTCTATGAATTTATTATCAATTATTCAAATCACAAGAGACTTACATTGTCGTTCCATATTTGATCCATCTGCTCTTGTATTTTAGGATATACTCACATGCAAGGTGATTGGAACTGGCTGTGAGCAAGGGGACCTCTATAGATTAATGCATTCTCCATATGTCGATGCCTCTTCTCTTCGCACTGGATCCGTTTCTCCATATATGCGGCGTCTTCAATTTTGTCATCTTCCTCTGCAAAAGTTGAGTCATGTTCTTCCACAGATTTATCCTCGCTCAACTTTTCATTACAAGGCCTGCCAGCTTGGGAAGCATAATAGATCCACGTTCTAGAGTCGTTAGGGTCGAAGTAGTCATAGTCTGTTTGAGTTGCTCCATTTTAATATTTGGGATCCCAGTCGTGTCCCAGATCATCAGGGACACATGTTTTATCTTGTTGCTATTGATGAGTTTTCGAGATTGTCTTGGGTATTTCTTCTTAAGAACAAGTCTGATGCAGGTCCTGTTATCCAGTCCTTTATTAATGAATAAGGAATATTTTTTCTACAAAAGTCAAGTTTATTCCTCCCGATAATGCATTAGAATTTTGCAGTATGCAGCTTTCTCAATTCCTTAGGTCTCTTGGCATTGTGCATCAGAGAAATTGTGCATATACTTCCCAACAGAATGGTGTGGAAGAACGAAAACACCGCCATCTGTTAGACGTCACCAGAACTCTTTTGATTCAGAGTCGTGCTCCTCATTCATATTGGGGAGATGCGGTTCAACTGCTTGCTATCTGGTAAATCGTATGCCTGCTTCGGTGCTGGGAGAGAAGATTCCGTTCTTGATTGCATTTCCCGAGACAGATCTTTTCTCGCTAGCGCCTCGTGTCTTTGGTTTTGTAGCTTTTGTTCATCAAATGTCTCTAGGTCTTGACAAGCTCTCTCCCAGATCTGTCAAATGTGTGTTTGTTGGGTATTCCAAGACCCAAAAAGGATATCGTTGCTTTGACCCTGTTCGACGAAGATACTATGTTAGTGCAGATGTCACCTTTTTCGAGTCCATTATGCATTTCCCCCACAGGTGACAGGCTTACTCCTTCAGAGGATGGAGAAGAGGTCTATATGCCTCTTCCTCCATCATTATCACCTACGACATCACCTCCACCACCACCTCATCCACCGCCACCTCCATTATCTCCTACTTTCTTTCCGCAGGTTTACCATCGACGGCCCCATGCTCATGTGCCTCCTCCGTTATCCAGCACGCTCAAGGTTTGTTCTGAACATTTGAGTTCTTCAAATGGCACTGGTGATTTGCATGTACAGACTGAGGTACATGACATGGATACTATGTCTTCTACACATGTTGAGGATCCGGATATGCCTATTACACTACGGTGGCAGAAACAGGCACAGACTATGCATCCTATTGGTTCTCATATTTCCTTGGGGCATCTTTCTAAGGATTTTCAGAGATTTGTTGTGGGTTTGTCTACCATGGAGATACCACGGTCATATCAGAGGCACTACAGAGCAGTCAATAGCGTCTGGCTATGGAGGAGGAGATGGCAGCTTTACAGTCACGAGGTACATGGAATGTGGTCCATGCTCCACCAGGTGCGTCTGTTATTAGCAGCAAGTAGGTATTTACTGTGAAGCATCGGACTGGCGGTACAATAGACAGATACAAGGCCAGATTGGTTGCTCGTGGGTTCACCCAAACCTATAGGGTGGATTATCAAGACACCTTTTCTCCTGTTGCACGTTACTCTACCCTGCGGATTCTTATTATTGTTGTTGTGGTTCGTGATTGGACACTTTTCCAATTAGATGTCAAGAATGCTTTCTTGTATGGAGATCTGCAGGAGAAGGTCTACAAGCAGCAACCACCCGGGTTTGCTGCTGAGGGGGAGTCTAGTATGGTGTGCCGTCTTCATAAGGCTATATATGGCCTTAAGCAGAGTCTGAGGGCTTGGTTTCAGAAGCTCTCAGAGTTGATTGAACAGAAGGGGTTTGTCAGATCCACTGTAGATCATATTCTCTTTGTTAAGATAAATCAAAGAGGTATTGTAGTTGTTTTGGGTTATGTTGATGACATTGTTATCACTGGCAGCGATGAATAGGGTATTCAAGAAGCTAAGGAATTCCTTGGACAACAGTTTGTTACCAAGGACTTGGCACACTTCGTTACTTCCTTGGCTTAGAGTTTGCATGAAATCAGCAGGGTATGGTTATGATGCAAAGGAAGTATATTACCGATCTTCTATCTGAGACAGGCATGACTGGATGTAGACCAGCTACTACCCCAATGGATCCTAATGCTAGGCTCTATGATGATGACTCTGAGGAGGTGGACAAGAGACGATATAGAGAGCTGGTAGGGAAATTATTATGTGTTACTATTATTAGGCCTGATATATCTTTTGTTGTGAGCAGAGTGAGCCAGATCATGGAGCAACCCAGGCAGGCACACATGGATGCAGTGTGTATCATCTTGAGATATCTGAAGTCATCTACATGTGCAAGTCTTCTTTTTAAAAGAGATACGTCTCTCATAGTTACTGGGGGTGCATATGCAGATTATGTTGGGTGTCCTAAGGACAAAAAGTCCACTTCATGCTTCATTGTGTTTGTTGGTAGCTCATTGGTCTCATGGAAGAGTAAGAAATAAATTGTTGTTGCTCGGTCTAGCGCTGAATCAGAATATAGGGCCGTGGCCCAAGGGAGTACAGAAATGATGTGGGTCAAATCCATCCTGACTGATCTAACGATTGAGGTACCTCTTCCTATGCATCTCAAATGTGATAATCAAGCAGCCTTGTTCATAGCTAATAATCCAACATTTCATGAGAGAACAAAGCACACTGAGGTAGACTGTCATACACTCGTGACTAGATCCAAAAGGGGCTTATTTCAATGTCTTATGTCGCTTCAGGTGATCAGATTGCAGATAGGTTTACCAAAGCTCTTGCAAGAGGTCCATTTCATCACTGTTGTTCCAAGCTGAGCATGATAGATATATATGCTCAAGCTTGAGGGGGAGTGTTAAGATTTTTATGTTTCGTTGTCTTTATTTATATTATTTATTTCTCTTGTCATGTTTATGTAATTTACCCTTTGAGATTTTATCCTATATAAGAGAGCTCCAGGGTTAGATGGAATACAATTCAATCTTTTCTTTCCACAATATATGTGTTTTATTTTCTTCCTAGTTTTCTGTGAGCATTTTGCTCTCTCTTTACCCTTATTTTTTTGGATATTCATTCGCTATTGGTGAGAATTCAATGGCAACCACAACAATAGCCATCAAACTAGTCACTTACCTAATGTCAGTGCATTTTATTTAACAATTTCTTTCTTAGTGTATATTAAAATGTGGAAGTTTGGATTGTTTGTAATGATACATTTGTGAATCAAATTTGTTTATATTATTTTCTGCTACAATATTTTTTCTTTGATAATAATATGAAAGATAGTCATTCGTTATTGAAAACTATCATTATTGAGCATCTAGATACAAAAAAATGAGGAGATACAGTGATGGAGAAATGAAGTAATACACTTGGTGGTACATGCTTGCCCAAGGAAACATGTCTATAATATGAATAATAATAATAGTTTAATGCACTTTTCTTAACATAATTTTCAATTAACTAACTAGAAGTTGATGTCATGGCATGTGGATGAAGAGAAATGCTATTACGACATGTCCTGTGGTAAATAAATCTTTGTATGCATTTAAACTTAAATAATCAAGTTATATAGAAGTTACCATCCGTTAATTATTACATTATTTATCAATCTTTCATTATAATGTCATAATGAAAAAGACAATTCCGTTCTTCTGATCCTAATTCCAATATGTCGTTTTAGTATCTTCTATTCTATGATTTTGCGGGAGGACCACCCTAGACCCATATTTCTATTCTCCCAAATTTGATCTTAGATCTACTCGATGCGATGTTGAGGATCCTTTTCTTTTCTTCTTTACCATACAAAACAACCGAAAAAAGGAGAATACATTGCATTTTCTCTATGTTGACAAATATAAGGCTAGTAGTAATGAAGGATGTACATTAGGAAGTCATCATAACATTTAAGGACCAGCTGAATGCCACATGCATCAATAAAATAATTCACTACCTTTCTCAATATTGGGTACCAATAGGTTCTAAGACTAAATTATTTGAGTTAGGATTAATATGTGACATGATTAAAATATAGAGAAAAAATAATATCATGGTAAGGTATTTAAGTCTAAAGGAAACACGAGAGTAACAGTTTTTAAAATCAGTATGCTTTAGTTGTTCTTCTTCATTATTGAGCATACTCACCTTATTTTTTTGTGAAACCTAAGAGGCACTGGTGGACTATTGAGCATACATAGAAATTTATTTTCACTTTTTTTATTGCATTTGCTATGTAAGGTTATAATTGTATTTTATAAGACTTTGCACTAAAAGAAGGATCAAAATCACTTAAAAGTATCAAGTATGAGGTTTTTATATAGGGTAATTAGTTATATATCCTACCCTTATTCACCCCTACCTAATAAATACACACATCAAAAGTCATAGAGTACTGTGAGGGGGCATTTCATAGCTCATAAAAGTTAGGACCTAGAAGAGGCGCAAAAAATAAAAAGGTATAACATGTGAAGAGACATCAAGTTCCCACATGTGTTTTACATGCCATCTGATGTCTAGTGCCATTAAAATATTCGATGCAGCAGGAAGCATGTATATGAATGGGATTTGTAAGATTTCCATGAGATGTCCTAAAATACATTCTACATGTTAGGCATATTCCACAACTAATTATTACAATAGAAATAAAATGAAGATTATTAATTTATCACATTAACAATAAGAAAAAAATACTTATAACTATAACATTCAAGCATATAAACTATAACTTAATAACATCTAAAAATAAAAAATATAAAACATTAAACATTAAAATTTTTGTTTAGTTATATTTTGATATATATTGTACAAGGTGATTCCATGTGAATCAGACATATCTGTCTTGTCGATTCGAACGACCAAAGTTGGATGGGGGGTACCACATGCCAACTTCAGAGGAAGATGAAACTATGTAGGAGAAGATTCAAAATGTGGATGAAGTTGAATGTTAAAGGAGAAGTGGTGGAGGCTGGTATTGGTGGAACTTGGAAGAGGAGGAAGAGGAGGAAAAAGGAAGATGACGCTGATGAGGAGGGGGAGGCGGAGAGGAGCAGTGGAGGAAGACGAATATGGGGAGGAGAGGGATGCGAGAATAGGTAGAGGGGAGGGGCAACTAGGGGTGCATGGATTGGAATTGGTAGAGGTGTGTATGAGGATACATGAGAAGATGAGTGGTAGATGGAGAGGAGGAGAAGTGAGAGACTTCGACCAAAGAAGAGGGAGGAGAAGGATTTGGGGTTTAGGGTTGGGGGCGGGAAGGGTTTTTGTTGCTGGATGATGAATATCTGATTAATCATATTATCTATGAATATTATCCTTTTTGATTAAACATCTCAATAAAAATATTCATTAATTCCACATTATTAACAATTGAACCCCTTCTTGTAAATAATCATATTTGTTGTATATAAAATTAATCCCTCTTATCTTATTTATTTTATTTCCTATCAAAAACTCAAAAAAATAGATTAATTATTGTATATATATATATTTATTTTGGGTTTTAGAAGAAATTAAAAAGACAGAAAATCACAAAAAATAAATCAATTATTTTTAATCCTTTAAAAATACTTCCAAAAATTTCATTGTATTTAGTTGACCTTTTTGGCTTTTTATCCAACATGAAACTTGTAGATCTCCTCGAGATCTACAATTTTTATGTTTTTGACTTGTTGCAGATTCAACATCCTTCCATTTCTTTTGTATTTTCCTTTATTTTTCTCTTTTCTGATTAATTTGATTGGGCCATATGGCATTCTCTGGAGCCTCCACGCAGCCCGCCCATTTACCCTCCACCCGTCTCCTTCATCTGCCCTGGGATCTTCTCCTCCCGCCTCCATATCCATTGCTCCTTTCCGTCACTCCCCTAGCTGTTCATCTCTTTTGATCATCCCATCTTGGCCACTCCCCTCCGTTCTCCTCTCCACCACCTAATCCTCTCTCCCTGATGAGATTCACGCCACTCATTCCATTTTGCACAGCCACCGTTGGATGAATTAGCATCCAACGGCTACACCCCTCTACACCACCTTCTATCTCCCCCACCGTGGGATGAAGCCCCGACTTCATCTCCACCGCACGCTCCCGCTCACTTCTCCACTCTTGGATCAGATCAGAAGATTTGATCTCGACCCTCGCCCTGCGCTTCCATCCTGATCGTTGGATCGCAAGATCCAATGGTCACTACTCTTCTTCCACCTCCAGCTCACTCACTCCCTGCATGTTTTTCATGCCGCACCCGCTCCCCCTTCCAATTTTTAGCCACCGATCCTCGATGCCTCTCCGTGGCCTAAAGGTGCCCCTACGTAGCCCTACCACCCTCCATCCTCTCCCAACCATCAATGACCCTAGATCCGACTTCTCCGGGCAATGCCATCTGTTACAAGCCATCCCATCCTTCACTTGTAATGGTTGAAATATTCCTTCAAATACACCGTCTCCACCCCGTTTCCTCTTCATCCACCAATACACGGGCTGGGACCCAGCTTCTCTTGCTCCTCCTGTGATAACGGAGGGGCGAATTGATGATGTGATGACGACCTTCATACCCAGGTGTCGACCAATGGTCTTCTCCGACCATGTCATGACAACCCAATTACCGTTGAGCCCCCTGGAGCAGTTGCCTGGGTAGATCGAAGACCCGAGATCCTCCTGGAGCTCAGCATAGACTAATATCTCCATCGTTGGTTCTTATCCTATCAGGTAAGCCTCCTCTCTGCTTTTCGTTGTGTTTCTTCGATTTGATTCGCATTATTCCACTACCCTCGACACCAATTAATCAGCTCTACACCATCGCCACACTTCCCCACTCTTTGCGCCACCCTCCGATCATTCTCTCTTCTCCTACAGACCCTCCTTCGCTCCGCTCCCTTTCTTCTTCGGCTTGTCGAGAAAGGACCTCATACCTCCAGCTTCTCCGTACACGCTAGGTCTCCCATTTCACCTTAGCATGCACCCAAATACTACTTCGGCTATAGAATAACTTCCGAAGGTCCAATTCCTTCAATGGCCGGAAGCGATGAGGTAGCTCCGTTCTAGAGCAGAGGGTTCGACGAACCTCCATCACCTCGACACTCTGGGCTCTCTCATTGCTGCGTGGACGATCGAAGACCTTCGTCGGCTTATCGTGAAGGTGTATGGATCCTCCATGTAGCAGCCAACCACCTAGGAGAAACAAAAGCCTTGTCGGAGCCCAACCATGTCCGTCGTAGAGATGGCGACACATTTGAGGAATAAGGGCTACATGTGCCATCAATTCTTGATCAGACGGCTCCTGTTGGTTCCCCGAACCTCAATACGAACCTTCACGCTCGGAGGAGCCGAGCCTATACGAAGCTACTCGGGCCACCGATGTGGCCCGAGCCACCTGTCCCGAGCCAGCCGCCCCTCTTGAACCTCAGAGCACATGTATCGCATGTGAGGGGGTGACAAATTGCAGTCGAGCCCCTATAACTTCCAAGAATTACAAAGAGGTCCCTCCCATGCACGCGTGCCTCACGTGCGAGCTTGGGAAAATTGAAGAGGACCCCTGCCGGCTTTTCTTAATTACATATATGCCCATGTGAAGGACCTTTTTGCATATTTTATCCTTTTATTTTCATCTTTTTCTCGCATTTATGCCATTGCACTCTTATATGCATAACTTGAGCATACATACTCCAAATTGAACGAATTTTCATTTTAGTGCTAATTTTATTCTGTTCTTGATGGCATATTTTATTCATTGATTTGATGTGAAAATTTAAGATGCTAAATTATAGGTGTTTCTTGTGTCATGTGCTTTTCAATTAAATGCCTTTATGCCATTTCATACCTGAATTGACAATGAAATTGGATCGCTTTATTTATGCTCATTGTTGAATCGTTTTAGGGCATCTTTTCGCATATTTGTCCATATTCTTGCATACTTCTGCTTGCATAATCATACAACACTACATGTCATCTTGCATCTTTTTATATTGCTAAAATCTAAATAAAAATTGCATTTGACTCCTCATGCATTGCATAACATATTATAATACATTGCATATTTCTCATTATTCTGCTCATTGCATCCAATTTTCTTGCATTGTGTACCTCATTTATTTTGCGTAAAATAAAATACAATAATCCATTCTCATTTTGTGTGCATCCATATCTTTCATCATCAATTGCATAATTTATTTTATGAATAATTTTTGTACATTTTGTGATGTGCATTGTGTATGCACTAAGAGGATCTAAATCATATATTATAATCACTCATATTTAATCCTTAATTTCCAATTAATAGACGAGGAGGCACGTGTCCCTGTGTTCGACCTTGGTAGACTTGCTAAATAAAATAATTATGCATCTATTCGAAGGGGTATATCCTGCATAAATATGAGATCGTATCCTATACAATGAAGATAAAAGTGACTTATTAAGTAGGTGATTTTGCAGTTCATCAGATGTGTGTGGAGGGTAGGGCTTTGCATATGACCCCAGACCTGGACTTTTTATATGTGTGTGGAGCATGTTTCACCCCAGTCCGGGTGGAGCTTCACTTGAGTGTTCGAACCTAGGGTTAGACCCGTGACTCCCCGAGCTTCCTTCATTTCAAATATTTCATGCTTGATTCGTAGGATATGACACACAATAATAGTCGAGGAGATTCACTTCATCTCCCTGACTCATTGAGACATACATAAACATCGATCTATCTGGCCAAATTTAATCCAATTCTTCCCGCTAATAGTATCATGTTTAAGTGTGGTTTCCTCGACTTGCATGCATATAGCGTAAGATTTTAATACAATCTTGCATATTCATGGAGAACGTTAGAGGCACTATATGTTTACCTCTCAAGAATGCATCATGATTTTCTCGAATGCATTGGCTCCTCTTGATTTTTCATTTAGGATATTAAAGGAAATCGAGAATGGCTGATTAGACGATGATTGCTTGATTTGTGCTCTCACATTAATACAATGATAACCTTAAGCTAAAACTAGGACTGTAATACAAGTTGACTAAAATAAATGGAATAAAATGAACTTTGGATTATGGAAGAGCAATACCCACATTGTACGTGATTGAGTGTTGAGAGATGATTGCCCAAAACCTATCTTTAAACCCTGCGTAATGGACTCAAAATTTGAATGATCACTAACTAAAACAAACAAGATTAATTTGGCCGAGCCTTTACGATCCTCATTTGTGGGTTGGTGAAATCATGAATATCTTGATTGCTTGGTTGAGCCTGATTTGTGTATTCTACCCAACTCTCCTGTATCCGCTCTCCATCTCCACAGATTCACTCATTTTTGTAAAACCATCCCCCTTTAACACTAACGATTCCCCATTTCCCCTTCCTTAATTATTGACATCTAAATACTTAGGATACTCTTCAGCCTAAGTATAGGGGGAACCTTGTACAATATCTAAGTATTCACCGCGGGTCCCTCTATCCGTATTGCATATCCAATACTTAGGCTATTCTCAGCCTAAGTAAAGGGGGACCGGAGTCAAATATATTCTTTCCTCACCTTGTTCTTCTTATACTTAGGTTATTTTAACCTAAGTATAAGAGAGGCATCTGAGTTAGTTCTGCTATATCACACTGTATTCTAACATGAGCTTTGGCTTCATATCACTTTGAGCCATGAGGACATAACAAAAGTTAAGTATATGGGGGTATACCATATATATATTATATATATATATTTTATCCCTAGCTCATATTTTGAAAATATTGAATTTTTTTGGGGCTAGGACATAAGTACTTTTGGAAATGGTTTTCGTAAAAATGTTTATAAATGCTTTGAAAAATTGTCTAACCATGTGACACTATTTTGAAAAAATATTTGACAACGGTTTGAAAAATGGGGTTTGACTCATTTTAAAAAATCATTTGAAAAATGTTTTGAAAATCTCTATATATTATGTGACACGGTTTGAAAACTATTTTAGAAAATCTTTTCAAAATGAGAGACTAACTAATTTTTTTATAAATACAATTAACCTTATTCAAGTTCCGATAAAAATCTGAAAAACCAAAATCTTTTCTTGAGAAGCGATTCTGACTACTAAGCTTAAAAATGAGTAACTACTTCTCAGTGAGGGAACTACAGTCTCCCTTAGCAGAGTGGGTGGTTAAAAGATAATGCGAATGTCATTGTCTTGAATTAATATAGGCAATCGTTTAACGGTTTGTACTTGCACCCATACTAGCTGGAAGTGGATGCAACTATTCATATGAGCTCGGGCTAGTTATTATTTCTCTTAAGATTAAAAAAAGAAAAAAAAACCCATAAATTGCAAAAATTCAAAAATCACAAAAATCACTAACTAAGGAATTTGTGTATTCATGATACATTCACTATCACTCAAGGCTTCATGATTCGAGGACACTTGATTTTTGAGATTTTGAGAATCTGAGTTAACCAGCCTGAGTCACTAGGGTTTAAGATTTAATAATCCATACTTCCCTAGTTTGAAAGATCTGAGTGCTATATTGCACTCTTCATCTCTACATTATAAAGAATATGGTTAAAACATCACTTTCACAACTGCATGAATGATGAGATGAGTTGAGATATCACTTGAGGGACTAGGACTAGAGATTTGAGTCTATACCCGATTTAATGATGCTCAAGGATGGGATAAAGCCAATGAAGGCTTCAAGAAACCTGAGTGTAAACAAACCCTAGCCAATATGTGATCAAGTTCGCATGCTATCTCTTGATACTAACCTATGTGCCAGGGTGTGAAGAAACTTAATAATTGTTGATCAGTGTGTGTCAACTTGGTAAAAGCAGTGGAGCTAGCCTACCAAAAAGAAAAGAAAAGAAATATGAATGAAAAGAGCTCTCAACACAAAGTCAATCTCAAAGAGCTTCAATCAAAGGTGAGCGCTCTCAACTTTTTCAAAGTGTCCACTTGGACCAAAGCTATTAGGACCAAGGAGTTCATACTAGCACCCAAAATGGGCTCTACATCATATAGTGATACAAGTCTAGTTATCGAAGGTATCTTAGATACTCAAAAGAGACACACCTCGGTGTACTCCCAAGAAAACAAGTGCAAACGACTTCGAGCCCTCTTGACGGACACATTGATTAACAAACAAAAAAATACATGCATTGAGTAATAAGGCACTCGAGAGGATCCTTGTTCCAATGTGAGGGAGAGAAGAAAATACACATATGCCCTCCATTATTTGGCCTTCATATACACTTTCAAGTCTGACAAACTAATGAGACGGTGGACTAAACACAAGAAACGACTTATTTCCTAGTGTTGAGGATTAGGTCTAGAGGAGGGTCTCTTGGACTGGGACCTTGAGTGACATCTCGACTTGACTCTCATAATTACAGTACACTAAATGTCGTATCCTATATTATATGTACAAAATAGAGAGTATGATAATTGGATAAGTTAGATTCCTTTTGACTAGAGCATGGTTGAGCCCGGAATTTTAGAATCACTCAAATTAAGAGTCCTTGATGAATTGAGTCTTGAAAATTCACATGCACTATCAGGAATTAATCCGACTCCTTCATTCTTTAGATGCTCGAGGACGAGCATAGTTTAAGTATAGGGAAATGATGAATCTCTGATTAATCATATTATCTATAAATTATTATCCTCCTTGATTAAACAACTCAATAAAAATCTTCATTAATTCAACATTATTAACAATTGAACCCCTTCATGTAAATAATCCTATTTGTATTTTATAAAATTAATCCCTCTTATTTTCTTTATTTTTCCTTATTTTTTAATTATTAAAAACTCCAAAAAATAGAGTATTTATATTATATAAATATTTTTTTTGGATTTTAAAAGAAATTAAAAATACAAAAAACACAAAAGAATTAAATCAAGTGTTTTTAATCCTTAAAAAATACTTCCAAAAATTTCACCGTGCTTAGTTGACCTCTTTTGGCTTTTTGTCCAACATAAAACTTGTATATCTCCTTGAGATCTACAACTTTCATGTTTCAACTTTTTTGTTAATTCAACTTCCTTCCATTTCTTTTGTATTTTCCTTTATTTTTTCTCTTTGCTGATTAATCTGATTGTTCCATGAGGCGCTCTCTGGAGCCGCCATGCGGCTCACCCCTTTACCTGCCACCCCTCCTTCCTCTACCTCGGGATCTTCTCCTCCCGCCTCCATCTCCACCGCTCCTTTCGGCCTATCCCATGGTCGTTCATATCTTTTGATCAGCCCATCTTGGTCGCTCCCCTCCACTCTCCTCTCCATCGTCTGATCCTCTCTCCCTAATGAGATTCGCGCCACTCATTCCCGCCTTCATAGCCACCATTGGATGAATCAGCATCCAACGACTGTGCCACCTCCACGTCACCTTCTATCTCCCCCACCATAGGATGAAGCCCCATTTTCATCTCCACTACACTCTCCCGCTTACTTCTCCACCCTTAGATCATATCAGAAGATCTGATCTCGACCCTCGCCCTGCGCTTCCATCCTAGCCGTTGGAGTGCAAGATCCAACGGTCACTACTCTTATTCCACCTCCAGCTCACCCACTCCCCATACATTTTTGACACCGCACATGCTCCCCCTTCCAATTTTATCCACTGATCCCTCGATGCCTCTCCATGACCTAAAGGTGCCCCGTATCCCTACCACCATCCATCCTTGCCCAACCATCAATGACCCTAGATCTGAATTCTCTAGGCAACGCCATCCATTACAAACCATCCCCTCCACCTGTAATGACCAGAATATTCCTTCAAATATGCCGTCTCCGCCCCTCTTCCTCTTCGTCCACCAATAGGCCCAACTTCTCTTGCTTCTCCGATGATAGTGGAGGGGCATATTGATGAGGTGATGACGACCTTCATACCTAGGTGTCGACCCATGGTCTTCTCCGACCATGTCATGGCAACCCAGCTGCTGGTGAGACCCTTGGAGCAATCGCCCAGGTAGAGCAAAGACCCGAGCTCCTCCTGGAACTCAACATAGACCAATTCCTCTGCCATTGGTTCTTCTTTGATTAAGTAAGACTCCTATCTGCTTTTCATCGTGTTTTTTAGATTTAATTCACGTTAATCCACTGCCCTCACCACCAATTAATCAACTCCACACCGTCACCACACTTTACCACTCTTTGCACCACCCTCTGGTTATCCTCTCTCCTCCAGACCCCCCTTCGCTCTGCTCCCTTTCTTCTTCGGCTTGCTAGAGAAGGACCTCAGACCTCCACCTTCTCCGCACACGATTGTCCCCCCAGTTTAACCTTAGCACACACCAAAATACTGCTTCGTCTATAGACTAACTTTCGTAGGTCCAATTCCTTCAACGATCGGAAGCGATGAGGTAGCTCCATTCTATAATAGAGGGTATGGTGAACCTCCATCACCTCGACACTCCGTGATCTCTCGCCGCTGCCTGTACGACCAGGGTCCTTCGCATGCTTATTGTGAAGGTGTATGGATCCTCCATGTAGCATTTAACCGTCAAAGGAGAAAAAGAGGCCTCGTCGGAGCCCAACCACGTTTGCTGCAGAGGCGGCGGTGCAACCGAGGAACAAGGGCTACAGATCCTGTCGATATTCTTGATTGGACAGCTCATGTTGGTTCCCCGAACCTCAATAAAAACCTTCACGCTCAGAGGAGTCAAGCTTACCCAAAGCTACTCGGGCCACTACAATACATGTGCTCTGAGGTTCAGGAGGGGGCAGTTGGTTCAGGGTAGGTGGCTCGGGCCACCCACCCGAGCCACCTACCCTGAACCAACTACCCCCTCCCGAACCTCAGAGCACATGTATCGCACGTGAGGGGGCATACAAATTGCAACCGAGCCCTATAACTTTCAAGATTTGTAAAGAGGTCCCTCCTAGGCATGCGTACCTCACGTGCGTGCCTAGGAAAATTGCAAAGGACCCCTGTATCTTTTCTTAATTACAAATGTGTCCCTATGAAGGATCTTTTTGCATATTTTATTCTTTTGTTTTCATCTTTTTCTCGCGTTTATTCCCTTGCACTCTTTTATGCATAACTTGAGCATATGGACCCCAAATTGAATGATTTCAATTTCATTTTAATGCTAATTTTATTCTCTTTCCGATGATATATTTTATTCATTGATTTGACGTAAAAATTTAAGATGCTAAATTATAGGCATTTCTTGTGTCATGTGCATTCAGAGCCAAAAGCCACTATCTACTATCAGCGCGGCCAGAACAAGCCCGTCGTGACATACTCGGCCCACAATTAAATGCCTTTATGCCATTTCATGCCTGAATTGACAATGAAATTGGATCGCTTTATTTATGCTTATTGTTGAATCGTTTTAGGGCATCTTTTTCGCATATTTGTCCATATTCTTATATAATTCTGCTTGCATAATCATACAACATTGCATGTCATCTTGCATCTTTTTATATTGCTAAAAACTAAATAAAAAATTGCACTTGTGCATTGCATAGCATATTATTATGCGTTGCATATTTCTCATCATTTTGTTCATTGCATCCTATTTTCTTGCATTGTGTACTTCATTTATTCTGCATAAAATAAAATAAAAAATGCATTCTCATTTTGTATGCATCCATATCTTACATCATTACTTGCATCATTTATTTTATGCTTAATACTTGTACATCTGTGATGTGCATTGTGTGCAGCTGCTGAGCCCTGATTCTCCTTCTCTGTCTGCTGGGACCCGGAACGGAAGAGACCTCACTAAGAAGACCTAAATCGGATATTATAATCACTCATATTTAATCCTTAATTTCCAATTAATCGACGAGGAGGCTCGTGTTCCTGTGTTCAACCTTGATAGATTTGCTAAGTAAAATAATTATCCACATATTTATAAGGATTGGTATTCTGCATAAATCCAAGATCGTCTCCTATACCACGAATATAAAAACGACTTATTAAGTAGGAAATCTTGCGGTTCATCACTGGAAGGATGACACTATTTGCACTTAGTTAAAAAAATTTATGAGGTACTTTTAATACCTTTAAAAAATGTATTAGACTCATGTATTTGACACTTGCTGGAATGGAGGAAAGGCAGTATGCATTATCTTATTTTGAAAGGTATTATCTCTTTTCTCTTATATCCCATTGATTACATGTATTCTCCATGAAGATTATAAAGAGAATTTTTCAAGCTTTTAGAAATAAATGGGTTTGCCCATATCATTAGGTTTATTAAAAAAATAAATTGATACCACTAATGGATATTTTTACAATATTTACAATATTACTACAACCTGAATTTTTGTTCTTGAGTAAAAAAATAAAAAAATAAAACACATTTCCTACTATCAATTTTTTAAAGAAAAGATCGGAATGGGTGTCAAGCAACTATTTGGGAATTCTCTAGTGGTTACCACATACATGTTGCTATCTAGAGCGACTTTACAAACTGGTGTAGAGAGATCGTAAAAGAACGATTTTATGCAACATGCCCATTATCCCACTAGAAAAACCAAATATTCACACTATACAGGTGACCCTTAATCCTACGTGTTAAAATGTGTATTTTAATTGTTTCAATGTTCAAAAATGCTCAATTCTTTGCATTAAATAAGATAATGCAAACAACTATTTATGTTGATTATATTTTGATTATACATTGATTGTATCTCATATTAGTTAGGAGACTTCCTACTTGTTTTACACAGCAAGTAACATGAATTGTTACTTGTCTCAAATGCCGAGTAATATTGGTGGTAAGAGAAACATGCCCCTCTCCTCTGGTTGTAGTTTTTTTCTTCCAGAAGACTTTCTATACAAAATTCCCATCTTTGGTGATTTCATCTTCGACTACTTCTTTTGCATGGTCCTTTTCTTTAATAAATTGATAGAACGATTCGTGCGGATGACCGAATGGTCAAAACTGCCAACGACGATTGTGCAAGGCCGTATCTTACGGCAAGACTAACCACCCGGGTGTGGAGGTGGGGGCGGACGATGGGAGGGCTCATGCCCTATATAAACCTCCTTAGGGAGGGGAAAAGAACATATGATCGGAACCTTAACATCGGGAGCCCTCATCCCTATCTCTCTATCTCCTTCGCACTATCTCTCCCATCTCTCCATCCATATCTCTCTCGTTATCTCTTGCAGTCGAAGGAAAGGTGTACCTCGACGACATCCCTCATTGGTATCAAAGATCCCCTGATCGTCTGCTGCTCCCTCCTTGGTCTCCACCGCCGGTCGCGCTAGTTGTCGCTGCCGCAACCACCGTCTTCAACAAACCCTAGCACAGGTTCAACCAAAGATCAAAAAAATGACAAGAAAGACAATTGTCATTGAGGTGTAAAAAATTGAGTACCATAATGGTACTAATTATGAGTTGTGGAGTAGAAAGATCTACTATGGCTTGTTGCACGATAGCATACACTCCATCATAGACAAACCCGGCACAACTTTATCGGAAAATCCAACTATAGAGGAAATTAGCTCCCCAAGCAGTGGGAGAAAATAGATAAATAGGGCTAGGAGTTTCATGCTGATCCACATGGATTTGAACCTGATTCAGGTCTTTGAGACCTGTGAATCAACTTACGAGCTTTGGACCGCGGTTAAGGAGAAATATCACTCCAAGTCGGAAGTTAGCGTCCAGCTTCTTATACACAAGTACAACTTATGTAGCATGAAGAAATCTGAAAGCGTCTTCGAGCACGTAAACAAGATGATCGTGATGGCCAAGGATCTTACGGCTGCTGATTGTGCGATTCTGAAAAGGATGCAGATTGCAACCATACTAGAAAGTCTCCCACCATCATTTGACATGGTTGCCACATCTCTGCGGATGAATAGCAACACTAAGTCTATGACAGAGCTACCTACACAGTTGGCAATTGAGCAGGACCTCTCTAAGCAAAGATCGAAAGTTGAGATCTTTGAGGTCGAGGAGGAAGAAGAAGAAGAAGCAAAGCAGTGCATGCGAAGAAAAGGCTGGGCCCCTCTAAGGCAAAATTCAAGGGAAAGAGTGGGAAATACCTACGAGGCTCTTGATACGGTTGCGGCAAATATGGCCATTTCAAGGTCAATTGCCCCAAAAGAAGATGCCAGGAAATTCTAAAATGCCTGAAAATAAAGGCAAAAAGAAAATGGAATTCACGGCTGTCGTGGAATGCAACTCTGTCATCACAGACAGTGATGGATGCCTGATCGACTTTAGAGCAATCAGACACATCGCAAAGATGAAGGATGGCCTGATGGACTTCAAGGAGTTGAGCGAAGGAGAATAAAGGATCTTCATGGGGAACAATACCTACCTGGACGTGGAAGGTGTTGGAATGTATATACTTGACCTGGGGGATAGCATTATGGTACTGAATGATGTACTATATGCCCCAAGGATAGGCGGGAACCTGATCTCTGTCCCAATACTGCTCAAGAAGGATTTCAAAGTCCGTTTTTATAATAAACGTATATCTA
Organism: Ottelia alismoides; assembly: GCA_037367405.1. Lineage (NCBI taxonomy): Eukaryota > Viridiplantae > Streptophyta > Magnoliopsida > Alismatales > Hydrocharitaceae > Ottelia > Ottelia alismoides. Next base: position 339,221 of record JAZKJV010000030.1, read on the forward strand.
TAGGCAAGAATAAGAAGGTCTATGCGATGGGAAAGTTTGTGCCTGAGCATGACCTGTTCTGTCTTCCTGTAATAAACTCTAGTGAATCAATGAATGTCTCTTCTGAGTATTCCTTGTGTTTATCTGACTATGACTTGTGGCACATGAGACTGGGTCATCCAAGAAATTCTAAGATGGATCAAATGATTAAGGCAAATATGTTGCCTAGGATCATGGGTGCAAGGACATTGCACTACGAACACAATCTGACAGGTAAAATGACGAGAAGACCCTTCTCAACCGAAATTCGGTCAACAGAGTTACTAGGTTTGATTCATTTGGACATATGTGGACCATTGAACGTTAGCACACATAGAAATAAGGATTACTTTATAACATTCATTGATTATTACTCAAAGTTATCCTATGTCTATCTCTTAGGAAGAAAGTCGGAAGCACTTGAAACATTTAAGAGATATAAGACGGAAGTGGAGACAAGATTGGGAAAACCAATCAAGACCCTTAGGATAGATAGAGGTGGGAAATATACCTCAAAGGAGTTTGAGGATTACTGTATTCAGACATGCATTTGTAGGAAGACTACAATGCCCTATACACCACAATATATGGTGTAGCAGAAAGAAAGAATCGAACATTGATGAATGCAGTAAGGTGTATGCTGTCACACTCAGGACTTTCCAAGAAATTGTGGGGAGAGGCAGTGCTGACTGCGAACTACATACAGAACAGGATTCCCACCAAGTCCGTAGAATCAACGCCATATGAAATATGGAATGACAGAAAACCCAAATTGGGCCATCTCTGCCGAGTCAGCTTAGAGACAATCTAGACTTCAGGACATTAAACTGTAAGTTTATTGGCTATAGTGAACATTCTAAAGGATATAGGTTCTTCCATGAATCCAAAGGTCTAATTGAAAGTCGTGATGCAACTTTTCTTGAAAATCATCAAGAAAAAGAGCATGAAGTGGAGGAATCAGATCCTCTGATTGTCCTACAGGACAATGAAGATGACTTGAGCATTAGACAAGAACTTGGGGATGACATAGATCATCCAAATATAGAGAATGAACCTATGGAACACGATGATCCTTTAGAGGAAGTGGGTGGACCCACACAACCTACGAGTATAATCGGTAACAAGAGACCCAGAACACGATCCACATGGATGGAAGATTACCATTTTTATGGATGCGAGGCATCATGTTACATCGTGGACGAGGATGCAGCGGATTATACAGATCCCATATCCTTTGATGAAGCTATGGCTTCGTCTGAGTCAGAATCATGGACGACCACCATGAGGGATGAGTTGGACTCAATCGAGCGAAACGATGTGTGGGAGTTATATGATTTGCCATAAGGTAGGCAATCCATAGGATACAAGTGGGTATTCAAGAAAAAGCACCGAGTTGATGGCACAATTGATAAATACAAAGCAAAATTAGTTGCCAAGGGTTATACTCAGCAAGGTGGAATAGATTTCCAGGAAACCTACTCTCCAGTGGCTAAGTTTGCATCTATTCGGATGATCTTAGCCATAGTCGCATATATGAATTTGGAATTGTTCCAAATGGATGTGAAGACAACTTTCCTTAATGGAGAATTAAAGGAGGAGACTTATATGCGACAACCTGATGGCTCTCAGGTTGAAGGTCGGGAGAAAAGGGTGTACAAGTTAAGAAAGTCATTATATGGCTTAAAGCAGTCTTCACGACAATGATATCTCAAATTTCATGAGAAAGTTATCCAATTTGGATTTGTTACAAATAAATTGGATAACTGTGTATATGTCATGAAGAGTGGGAGCATGTTTGCAATCTTATCATTGTATGTGGATGACATTCTACTTGCAGGTAATGACATACAAATGCTCAATGAAATCTAATAGAAATTGAGCACTGAATTTGAGATGAAGGACATGGGCAAAGCATCCTATGTTCTTGGAATTCAAATAATAAGAGACAGGGACTCAAGGACATTGAGCCTTAGCCAGGAAAGATATTTGCATACTATATTAAGAAGATTTGGAATGCATAATAGCACTCCAGCTCCAACACCACTTGTAATGGGAAAGAGACTCAGCAAGAGTCAGTGTCCTGGAAATGGGCAGAAACCTTTAAATGTACCATATGCACAAGTGGTGGGAAGTATAATGTATGCAATGATGTGTACTCGACCTGATTTAGCTTATCTAGTAAGCTTAGTCAGTAGATATCAAAGCAATCCTGGTCCAATACATTGGGAAGCTGTAAAAAAGATTCTTCAATATCTGAAAGGAACATTACATCTGAAACTTGTGTATCAAGCATAATAGCATGAAGTGGTAGGATACTCCGATGTCGATTTCGGAGGGGATGTGGATGATAGAAAATCCCCTTGGGGTACCTGTTCATGTTTGGCGGTCAACCGTTTCTTGGGGTAGCAAGAAACAAGGATGTGTATCTAGACATACACAGAAAGCTGAGTACATTGCATGTAGCATGATCACCACTCATGCTGTGAGGATCAGATGTTTTCTAGAGAATCTAAGCCTCGAATTGGTCCAAGGGCCAATGGAAATGTATTGTGACAATCAAGCTGCGATAAGCTTGATCAATAGTGGGGCTAATAGTTCTAAAGGAAAATACATTGAGATCCAATATCACTACATACAAGATATAGTGACAAAGAAAGAAATCACGGTAACTTACATACCTACCAGTGACATGTTGGCTGATTCCCTAACCAAGGGAATAGCAGTAGGAACATACATTAAACATGTTGGTTTAATGGGACTCAGGAATGCATGCGTCACAGAAGAGGTTCTTATGAATAATAAACCTCAATGTAGACATCTCTATACACTACACGAATAGTGAGAGTGTAAAGGTTTTGACCACTAGGGTCAAGTGGGAGATGATAGAACGAGTCACGTGGATGAACGAATGGTCAAAACCGCCAACGATGGTTGCGCAAGGCCGGATCTCGTGGCAAGACTAATCACCCGGGCGTGGAGGTGATGGCGGACGATGGGAGGGCTCACGCCCTATAAACCTCCCTTAGGGAGGGGAAAAGAACATACGGTCGAAACCTCAACATCGGGAGCCCCCATCCCTATCTCTCGATCTCCCTCGCACTATCTCTCCCATCTCTCCATCACTACCTCTCTCGTTCTCTCTCGCAGCCGAAGGAAAGGCGTACCTCGACGATATCCCTCATAAACTGGTATAAAATATGGTGTGGAGAATTGTTGAAGATAATGATAAAGTTTAAATTAAAGAAATTTGATTAAAAGCCAACTATAGTTTATAATAAATACATATGCATTTGGTCATGATCTAATAAAGGGTATTTAAGTTATTTTGCAGCATTACAAAAATGCATGATATCGATAATCAGAATATGGAGATGGATGAGATTCCATTAACATTGGTACTCCTAAATCTGTCTAACGAGTCTCTTTGAGTAGTCCCATGAGAAGAGGACGTCGAAACTATGAAATCTCTCTCAGTGATAGAGACTCTCACAAAATTATTGCATATAAACCAATTATTATTTGCTTTAGGAATGAGAAATGTACACCAATAAAATCCCATCGTGATAGTTCCATATATATTTAAAAATGGTGCAAATCAACAGTGAGGAGAAGGAACATGCTTTACTGCTATTATATTCCCTGCTTTCCTCATATAAATACTTCAACGAGACTTTAATTTATGGTTTTAGTGAAGTTGCCATAGATAGTGTCAAGTTGATCCTACTCTTGGAGGAATTAATGGACAAGGAACTTACGAAGATGACTATGTTAGATGCAAATGTAGATACACTTTTTGTGAAAGAAAAACAGAAGGACACGCCAAAATATTTGAAGGGAAAACCAAACATAAAAAGTATGGAAATATTGTGGAGCTATGTTGGAAGACAAAGAACTACGATAGAAAAAATACACGAATTTAAAATCAACTTACATAAGTTGCATCGAGAATGAATGAGTAGAGTGAAAATTTTGCCAATCGCCTCCAAAATTTCATATTTAAGGACATTTGGATCATGGGACTAACTCACATTACATATGATGCATATATTAGAGTGGTTCATAACTCATGTATTCTTGCAAGTTGAGATATTATCATAGGTAATAACTCATAGCATATGACTACAAAGACGGAAATCATGGAGTTGGAAATGTAGATTGACACAATTATCACTTTGATCGAGGTCAAACATGTACCAAATTTGAAGATGAACCTCATAACTTTTGGCATGCTAGAGTCTAAGGGATACCAATATGGTTGAGTGGGTCGTCTGCTGTAGTACAACATGTGTTGTACTCGAGCGGACCGTCTGATGAGGACAGACGACCCTCATAGGAGGCTGACCATCCCCGACCCCTATGAGAATCGTCCGATCCCCATTCGATGGTCCGCTCGAGTACATCACCGATTGTACTACAACAGACGATCCGACCTCCCAATATGGTGCGAAAGATGACCTTGTCATAGTCATAAAGAGTGCGATGACTATAGTAATTGGTAAAAATTAGGAAATATCTCTAGATTTTTAGGGCACACCATCACATGCTCGCATGCAATGACTATTCTCTCATTATTAAAGCAAATGAAAATATTATACTAATCAAATCTAAAGAAGAATCTCATGTACTTCAGCATTCTAGAGGACAAGGGATATTATTATGCTATGGAAGATGATCATACCATAATCATCATCTTGTGCTTGACTATTGTGATTACTCCTGCATTACCATTACTGTACATGAGAATACAATGTTGATATATTATAATCACATTGCAAAGATTAAAATATTCTTAATTACACTTCAATAAAATTTTCTTAGTTATACTTCAACCCTTGTTGTTGGTCAAGCCATTATATCTTATGATCTAATTTTTTTCCACATTTATGCTCTTAAAAAATGTTAACATAACAATTATGTCTCTAACTAAAATTATAATTATCTTCTAGTATAATTACAGTGGAGAAGAGAAGATTGTTAGGGAGTTCCAACAAGATAAAGGGGTGGAACACAACTTATGACATGGTTGCAACTAAGGAATGGGTATGATATGTGGGGAAGGGGTGATGATGCAATTGGGTATGAAATGAGGAATGAATCCTATGGGACAAAAGAGGAGGGGGCAAAGCTCAGAGATGGGAGAGATAAACCAAACATCCATTATTAAACTAGATTACAAATGGTGCAACTATTATAAATATCGTATATGATATATTCAAAAGTATTAAAATGATCTTAAAAATTGGAGCTGCAACCCTATAGTTGTTAGAGTGCATCAGTGCATGAGATTTGTACATGATTCTTTCAAGGATGTCAACGAGGAGTAAGAAGGAAAAAGTTCTTATGTGTGTGAAATAAGGGATAAAAACTTGATATATAAGGTAGAAAACCAATGTAAAATGGTAAAAATGACAAAGACTAATAACTAGTTGCTTTTAGAGGATGCAAGAGAGTTATAGGTGATCGATTAAAATATATAAGGTGATTGATCACTTGAATCTTGTTAGCTTCAACCTATTCAAAAAATAATGTTATTTGATTAGTGATAAGAGTTGATAATCAAAGGTGTTCATTATGTAAATAAGTTCTGAACAACGGCTAAGTTAGTTGATCAAATCAACACGGTCGATTGACTAAACTGAAATAGGTGATCAATTATAAAATTGAGATTGATTGGTCGTAAGTACTCAATAGATATGGTTTATGATTAGATAAGAAGCATGGTTATTTATAATGAAATAATGGTTCATCATGAATAAGATAATTTTTATATAATTGGAACTAGTTTGGATTCTATGAGTAGAGTCTTGTATATTTCATATGTTGAAAACATTTTTTAACTTTTACAACCGTACTAGAAAGAAGGATCTCAACTATTACATGTCTTGATATCTTTCAGCTAATTCAATCCGAAGATTTTAATTTTTTAGTTGAAGGATTCCATTCCTCTTTCTTTAGTTGCACTCTTTAGTTCATTGAAGCCTTGCCTTCAACTTTTACTCTTTTATCTTAACAAGTCAGAGTCTTGAAGTCAATTTCTTTAAACTAGTTGTTTTTTGGAATGGAAACTATAAAGGAGAAATAAATTTGTTATCATTAAAACATGATATGCAAACATATGTTACTAACATCATTTTCACCATAATTTGGGCTCCCTCACAATTTCACAAGTGTTGGTTGTGCACATATACCCTGACATCTAATGTGGGTTTCGTGAATCTGGAAAATTGTGCGATATAATTGGATAACTGCAAACATACTAATCATAAAGAACTACAATATTATGTAGAACTTTTAGTTACAAGATAATTGATACCATATCTAAGTATAACTGAAACAACAATTTAACACGGAAACCCTTTCAGGCAAAAAGCATGACCAGAGTCTCTCGACTGAGGATTTCAACCTAACCCAATCAGGTATTTCCACTAACCTAGATTACTTATGAGGGGAGATCCAATCGTATTACAATGAGTTGACTACACAGTTTTGTCTAACCATTAGTCCAAGAATACAAAAATACACAACCTCAATATCAAATAAATATGCAATAAAGAATGATGTATATGACATGATCTTACAAATCTTAGAGCTTACTTGTAAGACGAGACATTGAATCGGTAGAGCTTTGTACATGCAACATGATGTTAAATGTAGATCTAAGATCTCTCTCACAAATGGAATATAGAATATCATGCATATGGTATGGATATATTGAAAGTATAAGATATTATTTTGCCTTAATTATGAGTTTCATAGATGTTGAGGCTCAATCTAGCTGTTGGTGAACAAACCATGAATAAATTTGTCTTAAAAAGTATTCATGAAAAGTAGTCCATTAATCATAAAAAAATGTTGATCGATCATTATTAAAAAAGTGATCAATCAGTTCAACAATGTTGATCGATCACTTTCAACCAGTAATAAAAATTGACCGATCAACCAAATACAATGTTGATCAGTGTTAATCGATAAATTGAAATTATTGACCGATTAGTTATGATTGATCAGTCAAAGTGTTGATCAATTATAATTAAACAGTGATAAAATATGATTAATCATATTACAAGGATTGATCGATCAACTAGGGTGAAAGAGATTTTTTGAGGCATGATATGCATGATGTCAGATATACTTTAAGGTTCTTTACAACTCTAGGAAAGTTACTTTTACATGATTCAATAACTGAAAAATATTTGAGTTTATCTTGAGCATGAGTTCCTTATCTTTGATCTCCTTTGGGATTTGCTTTTTCTTCCTTTAAGCTTGAGTTCTTTATGATTGAGCTTTGTTTTGGTCCTTTAGCTTCCTTTCTTTTGACCTAGCTTCAAGTTAAATATAAAAGTATTGTTCTCATCAAAACATGCATGCTTATGCGATATTTTAACTTAAGATACAAGTTTCCAACATTCTTCCCCTTTTAATGATGAAAAAACTTTATGTGTTTGCAAAAAAAAGCTTGTGCTTATGAAGATATTTTGAAACTATTTTTTCTATTCTCATGCAAAGCAATTTTTTTATAAACACATCCCCTCATGACATTATCAAATAGATCTTAAAAGGCCTAATGCAATTTTGTAAACACCTTTTCTCTCCCCAATTTTGGATATTTCTCTCCTACTTTGTTTGAAAAATATTATCTTTAATTACTTCCTCTAAGTTAGAGATCTCCCTTAATCTTTTCTTAAAGGTCCCCTTGAAGATTGATGACACATTGCCAATGCATGATAGGCACGATCAATTTAATAAAAAGTTAAGAAGGCACCTAAAGTTCTTGGCGATGGATTTCTGCAATCTCGATACCTTCCCCATGGTGGCATCATCCATCCCGATTTTGCATTTGATAAACATTTGACATTTGTGAGGTACTTCTTTGATGTTGGTATTGATAGTTGTTTCTTTTCCCTTGATCTTCTAAACCAACAACTTTTTCTTTACCCTTTGATCTTCATGTCCTTTATTATTTAGATCACAATGTACTCGGTTCCCAAATCTATCTACTTTGAATAAGAAGTCTAGAAGCATACTTTTCTATTTTTCCTTTTCCTTTTTCATAATTAGGCAAAAAATATATTTCTTCTGAGTTGCCAATTTCAATGTCTTTATTTTAACTTTAAGATTACTTAGATCCATTTTTAGAAAAAATATTTCCTTTTCAAAAGATCTAAATCATTAAACAAAAGAGGCATATCAACATAATTTTTTGTTGATCTTTTTAAGAGAACCTATTTCCTTCTCATATTTCTCAACTTTTTAAAAAAAGATCTTGAGAAGTTTTATAAAGTTCATCGTATGAAAGTTGACCTATCTCATCATTTGAGTCAGAATAATTAGATGAGTTGTATTCAACCAATCCAATCTTTTCTAGTTGCTTAACTTCTCAAATATGCAAATTTTCTTTAGTTGAGGATAATCCTTCTTCACGCACCCTAGCTTATCGCATCGCAAGCATATTATTTTTGTCTTTGTCCCCTTCTTTTTTGCTTGAGAAAAAAGTTAAATTGTTGGGTGATGAATGGAATATCATCGTTATAGTTGGATGTTTCCCTTATTTCCATGCTAGTTGTAAGGGCTAGACTCCTTTGCGCCTTTTTCTCTTCATTCTTTCAGTTTACAAGTTTTGTTTCATATGCTAGAAAATTACCTATGGGATCCTCTAGTGAAGTCATGGAAATCAGTTGGCCATTCTATTGTAGTTACTTTTTATGCTCCAATTTTGACGATAGTAAACTGATAACCTTGTTAGGGTGTTCTCCAGGTAGAAAATCTCTTCCTACATTCATCAGTTGATTCATGATTATAGTGAATCTAACATTTATATCCCTTATGCTTTCCTCTTTTGCATTTAGAAAGTTGTAATCATGATAAGCATTCTAAATCATGATTCTTTCACCTTGGACGTACCTTCATGAGTGATTTCTAGGCACTTCCATATCTCATATCTTATCTTCAAGTGATATACTCGATCAAATTTAGCTTCTACTAGAGAACAACATACGGTGGTCATGATTTTTGAATTAAATTGTGTTTCTGCTAATTCATGGGTACTGTAGTATGTTTCTTTCTCTAATATGATCTTGAATTCTTTTCGGACCATGTTCCAACAAAATCTGATAATTTGAGGGAGATTGTAACCTTTGTCTTCCAATTTGAGAAGTTCATCCTACTAATAAACAGTGGATGAATATTGAGTTCCCTTTTTGTGCGCAATATTTAAATGCTGGCTACGTGTCTTAGATATTCACTTCCTTCATATGAATGAGGATCTGATATCAATTGTTGTTTTTGCAAATTCTCTGATACCAGATATTGGTTTCTCGAACCTCTAGTGGATTACAATATAATCAGATCTACATGATACAATGATTTAATGTGGAAGCCTAACCTATCGAATCTTTTACAATATGAGCACTCAACTTAGACTTTCAACTTGACCTAACGGGATCTTTCCACTAACTTGTATTGCTTACACAAGAAACCCAACCGTATTATAATGAGTGGATTACACGATCAACTCTAACTGTTAGTACAAGATTAATAAAGTCTACAACCTCAACAATAGATAAATATACAATAAAGAATGATGTTAGATGATCTTATAAATCTTGAAGCATGCTTATAATATGAGACTTTAAATCGACAAAGCTTTGGATGTGCAATGTGAAGTACAATGTAGCTCTAAGATCTCTTTCCCAAAGAATAGAATGAAGGATAGAGAGTATATGAGATGTATATATTGAAAGGATAGTATAAGGTCCTATTTATAGGCCTTTGAGTTTCATAAACATTGGGACTCAATAGAGCCGTTGGTGAAACTGTCATGAATAAATCCGTCTCTAGAAAATATTCTTGAAAAAGTAGTTGATCGATCATTCAAAATTGTTGATTGATCATAATTCAAAAAGTAATCAATCAATTCAAAAGCATGGATCAATCACTTTCAACTAGTAAAGCAAAGTGATTTATTAGTCAAAAGAAGTGATTTACCAGTCAAAGGTGTTGATCAATCATAATTAAAAAATGATAAAAAATGGTAGATTAGTGGCAATGGTTGATCGTTCAGTTTGGGTAAAAGTAATTTTTCATGGTCTAATATGCATGGTGTAGGATATACTTTAGCGTTCTTTACAACATTATCCTACTTTGAGGTTCTTTACAACAATACCAAAGCTACTATTACATGACTTAATAAATGAAAATTCTTATCTTGCGCTTGAATTCCTTATCTTCGATATTCTTTGGGCTTTGCTTTTTCTTCCTTTAAGTTTGAGTTCCTTATGCTTGAGCTTCTTCTTGAGATTCTTCTTAGTCCTTTAGCTTCCTTGATTTTAATGTATCTTTAAGCTAAATATACTAGTTTTGTTATCATTAAAGCATGCACTGGAATACAAGTTTCCAACAAGTTCTCTGACAAACTCCTTCCCTCTATAGCATATGCACACGAGAACTATTGACCTCCATCGATGAGAGAGAGAGAGAGAGTAAATGAAGCATTATTGGCGTCGGAGAAAGAATACATAATATGGTGAAAAGGAAGGGAAAACTAATAAAAACATATGATTTGGGTTTGTTTTATCAACATATTTTATTATGTTTTTTTGTCAATATACCATTGCATATATATATATATATAAAACTAATAATAGGAGTTAAATATCCTTACAAATATTTTATAGCTGTGCAAATTTTCAAAATATAAGGGAAAAAGTGTTATTTCGATATTTAGCGAGGGTGAAGATGTTAAAAAGATTTCCTTAGATAGTCTAATTAAAGATTGACTAATGGCGTAATTATAAACGATTTAGAAGTAGGATCCATAGGGTAAATATGAAAAAGGTAGCTATTGCAATGTTTCTAGGAGCACAAAATTTTGAAATCCTTACTTTTGCAATAATTAATTATCCATAAACATATGGTTTTCAATGATATTTGTTACAAAAACAAACTTAACAAGGATAAATTTCCTATAGCTTGAATGCAGTTATTTTTTTAGAGCTTCATGTACAGAATTAGAAGTCCTAATCCTAACATAATTAAAGTTGTACTAAATATTAGTAAAATATTAAAGTTATTGATATAAAATATTAGTAAAATATTAAAGTTATTGACTTGACTAAAATAGTATAAATAATGGACCAAGACAATATTTTAAAAGGTGAACCGAAGGTGGAACCAGGAATGTTATGGAAAAAATCAGATTGGATTACGGAATCAAACCGATTCAATTAGATAATAATGCCATCATTCTTTAAAATTGGATTAAATAGACAGGAAAAATAGTTAAATCGGTTGATCAGACAGGAAAAATAGTTGAATCGGTTGATCATGTATGTATCTTACAGTATACACAAAATATTTTCACATACGATTATATCAAATATTCTACATATAGAGATAATATTTTAAACTAAATACTCTATATGGCATGGTAACAATTTATTTATGTACAAAATCTGTTCTTTACAAAAAGTTACGATGGAGTAGCTGATTAGCCGTTCATGATGGGATCAACTCCTATCAGCATTATTTTTGAATTATGGTTAAGTTTCGGTTGAAAAGTGGGTTGACCAACCTAGACACTAATCGACCAGCCCCAGTAAAAATCGGTTAACTAAGCTGACCCGATCCGAATTTAGTACCAATGATTATGATGATGGAAGGAGTGTACTTAGTTCCGTCAAATTGTACGTCTTACTCGTACTTTTGTGGTGATTAACAGTACACATGTGGTGAAAGCAAGTACACGATAACATGGGTCCATGCTGCGAAGAAAGATCGTGTTATTTACACCTATAATCTTGAGTAAGTCTCATGTAATTCACGATTACATATGGTTATGATTGTAATTATAAAATTACTCAAGTAAATATAAAATTACTCAAGATTATGAGGATAAATATCTCATGTTTATAAGCATCGGGTTCCGGAAGCTCGTTCTGTGTGTTGCCAGCGCCGCTCTTTTTGTCAGATGCTAATCAATGTGCTTAGTGGAGAATTACCTCGAGCTGTCCAACTTTATTTCAGTAATAAAAAACAGCGTACCTCGTACGATCCTGAAAAGCTTTCGTAATCAAAGTTTTCATCGACCCAAAAACGTCAGGCGATCTAAACAAGTGGCTCGACCAAATCTAAACGACCTAATTAAGTTGTCTATTATCTGGTAAACAATTAGCAAGATACGATCTGCCGATGTTCTTTATATACGATCGAATATGCTGACACCTTTTGCCTCTGATAGCTTTTCGTTTCTTTTCTAAGTGCCCATACATTTGTCACTACCTTCGTTTTTCCAGAACGACTCCGAGTCCTATATTATATTCCTTCCATAAGATGCCACCCGATTGAAGGCAACGAAACTATTCAGGATATCTATGCTCTGGGTTTGGCATCTACTCCATTTCTCGTCTTTTGTACTCGTATTTTCTCAAGATTTATGATTTCAATAGAAATTAAAAGGCCCCAAATTTCTCACTTCATATTTAGAAGATTTATTCTGGCATTTCAATACCATAGGATCCTAGTACTATTGAAATAATTTTTCAGTAAAGCGACAAATATTTAACATCACATCTAAGGATTTGGTTAACATTGCTTGATTAATCATAATGCCTCCACTTCTTTGCAAGAGAAAAAAAACTATGAATAAAATAAGGGTAAATAAAAAACCCCCAACTATGCATCAATTCCTCATTACAGGCCTCATTTTTAAAATGTAACAGAGAAAGTACAATCTTGTTTTTTTATCTTAGGACTTCTGTAAGATTGCACGATCCTTTTATGTCGATGTTAAATCCTAGAGTTAGAAAGTTTAGTACCTCTTTGTTTCATTTCAAAAATGAGTATTGTAACTGGGAACCGAGGTATAGATAGGAAACTTTTTTTGTAATTTACCATAAAAAAATACAATGCTCTCCCCTTTGTTATGTACAGATTTACATAATTTTCAGAGAAGGTTAAATGAGAATGAGAGGGAGAAAAATATCAAAAGCAAACCACAAGCAGAGAAATGACAGACTTGATCTCTACCATCTCACCAAAACATAGAAACATCCATCTCCAGTGCCATTGTGGGCTGTTCCTCTAACCACAAGAAAGCTTCAAAGTTGCAAGCTATGGTCAGGGCAGTTGCTTTCAAGGACCCACCACCACCACTACCATCCAACAGCCAAGTTGCCTTGCAAAGCTTTACCAGCAGAAGTCAACATCTTCAGCTACCAGTTGCATCCTGCAAGTTTACCTGCAGAAGTCGACATCTTAACCAGTCTTCAGCATTCCACAGGCTTGGCAACTTGCACCACTGCAATGCACAAGCAAGTGGAACCCAAGGAAAGAAAGAAGGCATATAGATTAATCTCAACTCATAATCCAAATGATCACCATCAGCTCAAAGGTAATCTCCTTTCCTTCACAATAATACAAAAAAGTGGCCTTGACAGATCAACAATTATGTAGATGAAACAGCAATCAAATGTGAGGATCAAGAAAATAGTTCAAAAAGCAAGTTCAATGAATTTCGAGGTGCCAATTTGGAAACAGTTGCAAGAATGAGAGGCTAATGCTCCAATTATGCCTTTCATATATTAAGTGGGCAGCTGCAACATAGTATTTCCATTTATGTCATCCCAAGATTGGATCAAATGTCATGCATCCAACTCAAAAGATGCTAGAAAATGTTACATGAGATCTCATATAAACTATTGAGAAATAGGGAAGTTTGATGTTCAGCTGAACCATGAACAAATCTTCGTCTGTAAAACACCAATTTCATTAGTTATAATTACGATTACATTTCACTATCCATTTACAATTATACGAAGGTGGTGTTTACATGCAAATAACTGAATATGATTTACAACACAGGTAGAATGCAACTTGGGAAATCTTCCGACGACATTTTCATGAACATGAGTAGATTTGTGTTACAACGTGCATGTGTACATGATATTCATGTATGACGTAAAACAAATCAGAAACCTGACCAATGCATGGGTAATACCCATAGATGACTTGTTAGAGAAGCCATCAACGCCAGGCTACCTTTCTAACACTGGCGCAAAAGGCTGGTCCCGTTCCTTCCGTTTATGAAACACATGAAGCCTTATATCCAGTTAGGAAAATCTTTAAGCTGAATTAACTTCACAGTACCATCTCCCCCGCAAGTAAGGAAACCATCAGAAAGGACTTGAACATCCGTAACACCAGCCTGGAATATAAGAATGATGCAAAGAGTTAATTAGCAAAGAGCATGGACCTGAATTTAGTTAGAAATATCAGTTAAAACAATTTACGCGAATGATTCCACTGGAGCTAGACTGGAAAAATGTGTGCTTTTCATGTAATTTCGGCCAATGGAAGACCAATTCAGATCTTTTGGCATCCCAAAGTTTCACATCCCCATCTTTGCTACCAGTAAGAAACAAACTAGTGTTGGGAATAGTGGATATCGTGGTCACAGTTCCTGCAGTAACATATGATCACAATGAACAAAATAAAAGACCCCAGTATATTTTACGGAATAACATTGCACAAGAAATCGTGTCTTTACCTAAATGTGCTTTTTCTATGTACCAAAGCATCCCATTCACGTTTTCACTAGATTTTGAGATTCCAGTGTCTGCTTCCGCAATGAAATGGGACCTGACATTTTGGTCAGGAGGATGTTTGTGCCTTTTCATACGGCCAGTTGCAATGTAACGGAAATCATGCAGCCCGACATCACCATTTTTCCCTCCTGACACAATGATAGGTGAAGTCGAACCACATCCTATGCCATTGTTGAACACAGAAAGTGAATGTGCACCACCTTCACATGCAAAAGAAAAGTAGACACACTAAATAAGCCACGCTATTTTAATACCAGTTTTTAAGCTTCCAACTTCCGCAAGTGTATTGACAAAGTGTTGTCATAATAACCAACATCAATGATGATAACATCAAATGAACACCTTGACAAGATTTCGCCCAATTCACGCATTACTGCATGCACACAGACAACTGCAGTGCTTCTTGCTACGAATGATATTTAGTTGAAAAATATGACATTTATTAGTGAATCTAAAGGCCGGACCGATTAGGATGTGTTTCAAGGGGTCATGTTCTAACCATTGTCATTCATGATTGGGATTTACAAGAACTGGAAAAAACATATATACATCATAATTGACACTGCTGTTAGGAAGACTGAAAAAGAAACATCCTCCGTTGCATTCACGTAAGCAGCCAATTAAATGCTCATTATTTTTTTGTCCCTTGTGCTATTTACCACTGAATCTAAGAATGTGTACCAATAAAGCATTGATCTACAGATCAAATAGCCTCAAAGAATGCCTGTTACCCCTAATAATGTTCAATTACAAGAAGAAATGAATCCACAACCTACATTATCTAGTGCAGGGTAATGAATGGTGTGCAGTGCATCATTATATCATGTTTGAAAGGGGCAGCTGTCCATTGCATCCGTCACCTTCACTAACATCCACTCCTCTCCCTCGTCAGCTGCTACCACCTCCTTTACCCGCTCTACTGACTCTTACCCTCTCTTCAGGGGCTTCTCTACCTCCATCAGTGCAAGGATGCCGCTAAATTCCAGAACATGTACCTTAACTACACTTTCTATAGTATGCACCAGAAAAACAATCAGGCAACATTTCTTGGCAAAAAACCATCCCCTAGCATAGAGTTAAAGACGCCATAATAAAGTAAAGAACATTCTGCACACAATAAGAGGTTTAAATGGTTCAAGAAGGTACATCAATCAATTCGTATTAATAAGATACTTCACTCTTAACACCAAGAGCCTTAGTGTCTCACTTTATCACAGAGGAAAATGAGACTAAGCACTACATATGCAAGGAACCTTGAACTGGTTTCTCTCGTGATGCTATACCATGGTATATTACACCAATCGAACCACTGTGTTGAGCTGGACACCACCAGATTTCTGTGACATATTCTAAAGAAATTGCAACTTTCTTTTGACAAGAAATCTGCAACTTCGTTCTCAACTCAAACATGTTGCAGATGTAACAGGGACCCCTTTGTTATTTAAGAATTAGTATGAACGAGTTACCGAATATTCTCAAGTATTCACAAAATTAGTTATTAGTTGTATGCCTTGAGTAACGTGTAATGAAAAACATTGTATGAGCGCGCGGACTTGTTTATGATATCCGACAACAACGATTTTACTTGAGAATAGCCAATTAAAAAATCTAAATATATGACATCTTCACTTCGAGAGATACTCTCAGGCAGCAATCTTTACAACTGTCTACTCGTCCTAGACTGCCTGTTTTTCAGCCACCTCTATGACCTCCAACCAGCAACGATATTTAGAAAGCAGGTGGTGAGAGGAGGAAGAATAAGCAAAAAAAACTAGAAATGTTCTACAAGGATTCATGTATAGAATTCTAATATCTTTTAGGCCCTCCAGATCTTAATAACTCAACCACTGATCATGAACATCAGGATTTCTAACATAAAATCATAGTACTTAGGTAAGGATTACAGTGTGTATAGGAAAAAGGGTAAGGGTTATTACAAAGTTTGATTGGGGCATGTGTAATAAAATTAAGTTATATTGCGTCATCATTTTCTATTAGTGGAACCAATACACGATAAAATAACTAACACATTTGAAATAATTACAACGTCCAAAATGGTTAATTGATGCCAGAATTTAAATGCGTAGCAAGTTAGATGATGAGTATTGTTAGAAAATAGGAAGCGGAAGCGAAAACATGGATAAGAGAAGAACACAACGGGATTTACGTGGAGTCTGGAACTCTACAACCTAAGGAGCGGGATGAAACCACGGGAGAAGCCCTCAAAGGGGCATATGCTTCTATTGCTTTTTTTTATTGGATACAGGAGGTCTGGGGCTTCTTATATAGCCTCCACAGAGCCTCCAAGTCCCACCACTGGTAGATGTGGGACTAAACTGTTGGATGGTGTAAATGGATCCTGGAGAGATCCATTTACCCATCTCCCTCATAACTGACGCATACATCAAATACTCCAACACTCCCCCTCAAGCAGGAGCATGCAATGCTCAGCTTGGACAAACAGAAAGAAACTCAACTCACGCTACAGGACACTACGAACAATATCAACCCAACGTGCACAACTGCTGCTGTCGAGGACGTTGCTTCTTGTTAGAAGAAGGGAGTCACTGTTATGATTCATAGAGTAACCCTAGGCTCTCTTATATAGGGAGAGGCCTTGAGGGTAAATTACATGAACGTCTACATAAAAGAGAGAAATAAGAAAACAATTATAAATAGTGGAAGCTATTTCTACACTCCCCCTCAAGGTGGAGCATAGATGTCGATCATGCTCAGCTTGGATGAACATCTCTGAAAAGGTCCTCTGAGCAATGGCTTGGTGAACACATCAGCAGTTTGATCTCCTGCGCTAACATGGGCTGTGGATATCAGTCCTCTCTGGATCAGGTCCCTGGTATAATGGCAGTCAACTTCAATATGCTTGGTCCTCTCATGAAAAGCTGGATTGTTGGCAATGAACAATGCTGCCTGATTGTCACACTGAAGCTTCATAGGTAGAGGTACAGCTATATGTAAATCTTCTAATACGGAGCGAACCCACATCATTTCCGTGCTGGCTTGGGCCATTGCCCTGTACTCGGATTCCGCACTGGATCTTGCCACCACCGTCTGTTTCTTGCTTTTCCAAGACACCAGAGAGCCTCCAACAAACACTGCAAACCCTGAGGTTGATTTTCTATCCTTAGGATACCCCGCATAATCTGCGTCTGCACACGCTGAGATGGATAAGTCTGCGCCCTTTCTGAATAGTAGCCCTAAGCCTGGAGAAGACTTCAGATACCTCAATATCATGTGTATAGCATCCATGTGAACCTGTCTTGGCTGCTCCATAAACTGGCTCACCCGGCTAACTGCAAATGCAATGTCTGGACGAGTTATAGTAATGTAGAGGAGTTTTCCCACCATCTCTCTGTATCTCCTCTTATCCACTTCATCAGTATCATTATCATATAACTTCATGCTGGGGTCCATGGGGATGCTTGATGGTTTGCACCCATCCATACCAGTCTCAACCAGAAAGTCAGTAATGTACTTCCGTTGTGTCATCACCAATCCATGTGCATTCCTTGCAAATTCCAACCCCAGAAAGTATCTTAGGGTTCCAAGATCCTTTGTAACAAACTGACGACCTAGGAATGCCTTCGCCCTTGCTATGCCCTGAACATCATCTCCTGTAACAAGAATATCATCCACATAGACCATTATGACAACCGTACCTGCCGAGGACTTCTGGATAAACAATGAGTGATCAGCATTGGACCTCTTGAATCCCTGTTGCTCAATTAGATTGGACAGCTTCTGGAACCACGCTCGTGGACTCTGTTTAAGGCCATATATTGCCTTGTGAAGTCTACAGACCATATGCTTCTCCCCCTCAGCAGTAAACCCAGGTGGCTGCTGCATGTAGACTTCCTCCTGTAAGTCCCCGTACAGAAAAGCATTCTTGACATCTAGCTGTGAAATGTTCCAATCACGAACCACTGCAACGGACAGGAGAATACGGAGTGTTGTGTGTCTCGCCACTGGAGAGAAAGTATCCATGTAGTCACCACCATATGTTTGTGTAAATCCACGGGCGACCAAGCGTGCTTTGTACCTATCCAACGTGCCATCTGCATGATATTTGACTGTGAAGACCCATTTACAGCTCACCACGGATGCATCAGGAGGTACAGGGACCAAAGTCCATGTGCCACGGGACTGCAAGGCCCCCATTTCTTCTTCCATAGCCACTCTCCAGCACTCACTCTTCAACGCTTCCTGGTATGTCCGTGGTATATCCACGGAAGACAAAGCTGTGGCAAACTTCTGGAAATCACCTGTGAGTCGGTAGAAGGACACCTGTGAAGCAAATGGATAGGAAGCACACTGCCGTCTCTGTTTCCGAATAGCAATCGGAACATCAAAGATCATCATCTGGGTCCACCTGTAATGAGTCATCCTGCATATGTACCGGACCTGACCCGTCAGTAGTAACCTCATCAGAACATACCTGAGGCGTAGTGATTGGCTGATCTGTCGTCTGAGCAGGACCTGGTCGACGCGTATAATGATTAGGATACGGTGATATGGTTTGCTGTGGAATAGGTGGTGGTGGTGGTGGTGCTGGCAAAGGAGCTGACACAGGAGGTGGTGGTGGAACAAAAATATCATCAGTGATGGTGGATGGTACCATTCTGTCTCCAGCTGGCGAGAAATACACGACTGACTCGAAGAAGGTGACATCCGCACTAACAAAGTACTTGTTGGTTGTAGGATCATAACATCGGTATCCCTTCTGAGTTCTGGAGTAACCAACAAAGACACACTTGACTGCTCTGGGAGAGAGTTTGTCAAGGCCAGGAGAAAGACGATGTACAAAAGCTACAGCGCCAAAGACACGTGGCGGCAGAGAGAAGAGCTCCTTGTCTGGAAAAATAAGAGATGCCCCACATGAAAAATAAGAGCACCTGCGAATACGTAGCAGCAAGGATGTCCCACATCGCCTTAGCAGTGGGCTGATGGAGGACATCGTTAGCTATCTCCATCGTCAATGTACCGGACAACCAAACTTTCGCATAAGCGTCATCCGCCTCCCATGAGGCATAGATCCCTGTCTTCTCCGCAGGCTCATCTTCGGTAAGAATGTGTTTCTTACCATTTGATTTCACGAGACTCATGAACTGCATAGCCCATAGCTCATAGTTAGACCCGTCCATCTTCACTATGGTGCTGGACCTTTGAATGCGCCGGTGGAGGGCAAATCGACTTTCGATTCTGACATAATGCCTCTCGAGGAAGACGAAGGAATAACTGACACGTTGATGAATGTCTACACCAACTGCAT
Organism: Ottelia alismoides; assembly: GCA_037367405.1. Taxonomy (NCBI): domain Eukaryota; kingdom Viridiplantae; phylum Streptophyta; class Magnoliopsida; order Alismatales; family Hydrocharitaceae; genus Ottelia; species Ottelia alismoides. The sequence continues at coordinate 359,126 of JAZKJV010000030.1, forward strand.
TGGATTTGAGTACGTGTGTAGACCTTTACGCACTCAAATCCATAAATCCGAAGGAAAGGAAGTCTAGGGCACGCCTCGAATGAAGCTTACAGCCCTGAATCGCCTCGAGAACACCGGCTACGGACTGATATAGGCCAGGAGAGGGCCTACGGCTGCTGTTGGAGCGTCGCTGGAATTGGTGGCGGCGTTGAAGGGCCGCTAGGAGGGGCTGGGGCCCGCTGGGAATCGGTTGGCGGCGGCTAGGAAGGGCTGGGGCCCGTTGGATAGCGGCTGGGACCGCTCGCAGGAGGCGGCAGGGTGCCGCTGGCGGCAAGTGGCCGCCGGTGGGTGATTGGCGGCGGCAAGGGGCTGCTCGGGAGGAGCAGCGGAGACCGCTGGAGGCGGCAGAGGCCGCTGGAGGCCCCTGGCTGGGGGTTGGCGAAGGCTGCTTGCAGCCGATGGCAACCCAAGATGGCTTCGACGAGAGTAGGAGAAAGGAGCGGCGGGTGGGGAAGATAGAGGCGACGGGTATGGAGCCCTAGGGTGGCTCTGATACCATGTTAGAAGAAGGGAGTCACTGTTATGATTCATAGAGTAACCCTAGGCTCTCTTATATAGGGAGAGGCCTTGAGGGTAAATTACATGAACGTCTATATAAAAGAGAGAAATAAGAAAACAATTATAAATAGTGGAAGCTATTTCTACACTTCTCATGCCGTGCAGGTGAGGAGGACGAACGGGCTGGAGTGTGAGTCTGCTGAATCTCCTCGTTGGAGAGCATGTGCTCTGAACTGCGCCTGTCAGAGTCACTGCAACTGGAAATGAGTATCCTCGTCAGAGTACTCTGGCCCGCCACAATATGTGGACAACTGCTCCATCTCTGAAAAAGGGCCGAACTGAAAAGGGCCGTGGCTGTGCAATCCTCGTCGGAGTCCACGGTCGCTGGAGAATGGAGTCTGAAAATAGTCTCCTCGTTGGAGAACTGGGTCTCTCCCATCTGGCTCAGAGAATGGTACACTACTCTGGTGTGCCTATGATACCACATGAAAAACTCTGGCCGAAACAATAAGAAAATGATGGGGGCCACTGACAATGATGGCATACAAGTGCTCATCTGAAAATGACCGCATACACGTGCGTGTCTGAAACCGAGTCTCTCTGGAGAATTCGAAAATGGGCCTCTCATCATGGAGTGCCTCGAACTTGGACTCTGACCAATCTGTCGAGTCTGAAATAATCTGAACTGTAAAGTCTGGAATATCTGTCTGGCCTCCTGAATCTGGAACATGACCTGTGACTCTACACCATACCCCCCCTTTCTCCCATACTTGTCAGAAAATGACATCGACAAAGTTGGGAGAAGACAAGATAAATAGGGACAAAACAAAACCACTTACCCGATCACAACTTTGTCAGCTTTTCAAAACATTCATCATTTTTTTCTTTTGGCTATTTTCTCTCTCTTTTTTTAATAGCCATCATAATTTTTTTTTCAACTAAGCCGTTCACCATTTTTTTGGCTTCTGCAATATTTTTTTTTGACTTTTGCGTATGATTTTTTTCGGTACGCATTCCTTTTTTTTTCTTTTTTTTAAACTTGCGTACAACTTTTACTTGTACGCGTCTTTTTCCTCTCAATTTTGTTGTTGTTGTTGTTTTTCTTTTCCTGGCCCACAGTTGGGCCTGGAAGTAAGCCCCTCACTCCTTTTTTTAATACATATGGGGACTCTTGGGCCCTCACAGAAGCAGCCCCCTCACCCCTCCTTTTTTTAATATACGGGACATCCCACAGTTAGGCCCACAAGCAAGGGACCCTTTTTCCTTTTTGCTTTTCGGTTGGACCCAACACATTTTTTTAAAAAATAAATCAGCCGACATGGGCTAGGGTTCCCAACGTGGAACCCTTCTCTTCAAAAAGGGACGCCGCCTTCCTGGAATGGTGAAGGACTTCATCGCACGGAGGCATCGCTTACGCCGCTGGAGAAGCACGGGTTCAGAGCGTGGGGGTGCACTGTTTCGCTGCCTAAAGAAGATGATGAGGGAAGAAGAACCCTTGCGCCACCTGCGCGAGGGAGGAGCAACGAGGCTATTGCCGCTGGTTGCGCGACTGGTAGATGCGGGCTAGGGCTGCAGGAGGGGATCTCGACGCTGGTGCGAGGGAGGATGTGCACGTAGAAGCGGGAGTTCCGCCAGATGCCGGAGGCTTGCGTAGGAGCCCGCTGCCTGGAGAGGGAGTTGCAGGGGCTGCGCGTCAGCCTTTGACGCATGGAGATCATGTGAGTTAGGAACCCGAAGCAGCAGGAGCCGAATTGTCGTAGATGCAAGATGCAACACCGCCTTGGGGTGCCGTTGGGCATCAGGCTCCACGTGCCTTGTGCGACGAGGGAGGGGTTCAATGCCGCAACCAGGAGCAGCGACTGGAGATGTATACCTATTTGGTGCCGCCAAATCTTCTTGCGCGAGACCTGGAGTTGCGCAGGTCGCCTTGGACTTCGTTGGTTCTCGCGCATGGCCTGTTGTCTCAAGGAGGGTGCGTCCTGGATTGCTGTTGCATGTTGCGGCTGGAGGTGCCTTGAAACCCATCTGATTGGCTAGGGTTTCTGATGAAATCAGAGGTTTGCTGCAGCTTTGTCTTCCGTGGACATACCACGGACCTACCAGGAAGCTATGAAGATTGCTTGCTGGCGAATGGCTATGGAAGACGAGATGAGTGCCTTACAGTCTCGTGGCACATGGAGCTTGGTTGTTGCTCCTCCTGATGCATCCATTGTTAGCTGTAAATGGGTATTCACAGTTAAATACCACGCTGATGGCAGTCTTGATCGATACAAGGCACGACTGGTCGCGCGAGGTTTCACACAAACCTATGGCGTGGACTATATGGATATATTTTCTCCGGTGGCTCGTCACTCTACTCTTCGCATTCTCTTATTAGTTGCTGTGGTATGTGACTGGACTATATCTCAACTTGGTGTCAAGAATGCCTTCTTGTATGAAGATCTGCAAGAGGAAGTCTACATGCAGCAGCCACCAGGGTTCACTATTGAGGGGGAGAAGCATATGGTGTGTAGACTTCACAAGGCAATTTATGGCTTCAAACAGAGCCCAAGGGCGTGGTTCCAGAAGCTTTCCCATCTGATTGAACGACATGGGTTCAAAAGATCGAATGCAGACCACTTCAGAAGTCTTCTGCAGGTACGGTTGTCATCATGTCTATGTTGATGATATTATGGTTACAGGAGATGATGTTCAAGGAATAGAAAGGGCAAAAGCATTTTTAGGCCGTCAGTTCGTCACGAAGGATTTTGGAACCCTAAGATACTTTCTGGGGTTGAAATTTGCCAGGAATGCACATGGTCTGGTGATGACCCAAAGGAAGTACATTACAGATTTTTTGACTGAAACATGCATGGTTGGATGCAAACCATCGAGTATTCCCATGGATCCAAGCATGAAGCTGTATGATGATGACACTGCTGAAGTAGACAAGAGGAGATATAAAGAAATGGTGGGTAAGCTCCTTTATATTACCATAACTCGACTGATATTGCCTTTGCAGTGAGTCGGGTGAGTCAATTTATGGAGCAGCCAAGACAAGTTCATATGGATGACATATACATGATACTGAGGTATCTAAAGTCTTCTCCAGGTTCAGGGTTGCTATTCCGAAAGGGCACAGATTTATCTATTTCAGCATGTGCAGATGCCGATTATGCAGGATGTCCTAAGGATCAAAAGTCGACCTCAGGATTTGCCGTGTTTGTTGGGAGCTCTCTAGTTTCTTGGAAAAGCAAGAAACAAACTGTTGTGGCAAGGTCCAGTGCTGAATCTGAATATAGGGCCATGGCGCAAGCAAGCACGGAGATGATGTGGGTTCGATCTGTGCTAGAGGATTTACATGTAGCCATACCTTTACCTATGCAGCTTCAGTGTGACAATCAGGCAGCATTGTTTATTACCAACAATCCAACATTCCATGAAAGAACAAAGCATATTGAAGTTGACTGCCACTACACTAGAGACTTGATCCAGAGAGGCTTGATATCTACATCTCACGTGAGCTCAGGGGATCAGATTGCTGACGTACTCACCAAGCCGTTGCTCAGAGGAGTGGAGGTGGTGGTGGTGAAGATGACGTGGTAACTGGAGCAGGAGTGGACTCAGGTGAACTCCAACTAGAAGGCGGAGGGACATAGACATCATCGTTGGTAGTGGATGGTACCAGCCTGTCACCTGCAGGGGAAAAATACATAACAGACTCAAAAAACGTGACATCAACACTGACAAAGTATTTCTTGTTGATGGGATCATAACATCGATAACCCTTCTGAGTCCTAGAGTAACCGACAAAGACACACTTGACAGCTCTAGGAGAGAGTTTGTCAAGTCCAGGAGTCAGGAGATGCACAAATGCAACAGTACCAAAGACATAAGGAGTAAGTGAGAATAATTCCTTATCAGGAAAATGATAGAAAGAGGAATTTTCTCACCAAGGACAGATGACGGCATACGATTGACCAGGTAGCAAGCTGTAAGAACAACATCCCCCCCAGAAAGAGATAGGAGCACAACTCTGAATAAGGAGAGTTCGAGTAATGTCAAGAAGGTGACGGTGCTTTCTTTCTACCACGCCATTCTGCTGAGATGTGTAAGCACAAGTAGTTTGGTGAATAATGCCCTTCTACGATAGAAACTGAGAGAGAGACTATGTGCAGAATTCTAGAGCATTATCTGTACGAACATATTTGACAGTAGAAGAAAAAACATTCTGTACTTTATTAATCAATTTTTAATCACATCTTCTGCTTCAGATTTATTCTTTAAAAGAAAGACCCAAGATACACGAGAGAAATCATCCACTACAACTAGATAGAACCTGTGTCCCTGATGATCGGGTACACGACTCGGACCCCAAATATCAATGTGAAACAACTCGAATGGGGAGCTACTGCTCTGACTCTGACGACTAGGAAAGCTAGACCGATGATGCTTTCCCAACTGACACGCTTTACAGCGAAAGGAAGAACTGGGAGAGATCTGAGGCAGAAGATGTCGCATTTTCTGGAGCAGGAGATGACCAAAGCGAAGATGCCAGATGTACGGAGATACTGGTCCAACGGAATAAGAAGAGACGCCAGCATAAGAATTCCGGACCAACCGATACAGACCATTCTGCTCAGAGCCACAACCAATCACCCTGCCCGTTAGTATGTCCTGAAAAATAAGAGAAGAGGGGTCAAATATAGCACGACAGTGCAAATCCTTTGTAATCTGACTAATAGACAATAGATTCATGGAGAACTGAGGAGCATGTAGAATATTATGTAGACTCATAAAAGGAGATAGGAAGATCTCCCCCTGTCCAACAAGGAGGGAATGAGTACCATCTGCGATCTAGACTGAACGGCCATGGGGAATGTCCCTGTAGGACTCAAGTCTCTCTCGATCTCGACAGAGGTGATGTGTGGCACCAGAATCTATAATCCAATCAGATATATCATGACAAGACGTAAATGCAGTAGCACTACCTGAGGTACTAGTAGCAGTAGAGGAACTGGCAAAAGCTGTAGCAGCAACATCTGAAGGTCCACCAGAAGAATGTCATTCAGATGTAGCAGCCTCCTGCTGCTCCTACTTCTGATAAGAGGTTTGATGACTTCATAGCTAGACTGCAGGATATCATGCCTCCTACTTCACCATCTCCAGAATGTCATTCAGATGTAGCAGCCTCCGTATCTTCCAGTACGTTTGCTATAACTAGTACCTCAGGTAGTACTTTTGCTTTTAAATCCTGTCACATATCTGAGATTAGTGAATGAATTATGGATTTTGGGGCAACACACCATTTATGCGGGGACAAAGATCATCTTACAACATATAGATATGTTCCACCAGAGAGAACTATTGTGATTGCAGATGGGACACATTCCCCGATCACTGGACAGAGAGAGATTTGTTTGACGCCTTCGATGCGTCTGCAGAATGTGTAACATGCTCCCGATTTCTCTATGAATTTGTTATCCATTAGTCATATCACAAAGGATTTGCACTATAGAGCTATTTTTGACCCATCGTCTCTTGTTTTTCAGGACATTCTTATGGGCAAAGTGGTTGGGTGTGGCTGTGAGCAGGGTGGTCTTTATCGCCCGGTCCGAACTCCCTATGCTAGCGTATCCTCTTATGCAACAAGACCAGTTTCTCCTTATACCTGGCACCTATGCTTTGGTCACCTCCATCTCCAGAAGATGTCATATGTTGCTGTAGATTTCACCAGGTTCTTCCTTCCAATATGAGGCATGTCAGTTGGGAAAGCATCATCGGTCTGCTTTTCCTAGTCGTCAGAGTCGTAGCAGTAGCTCCCTTTTGGAGTTATTTCATGTTGACATTTGGGGTTCGAGTCATGTTCCTGATCACCAGGGACACCTGTTTTATCTTGTTGATGTGGATGATTTTTCTCGTTTGTCATGGGTGTTTCTATTGAAAAATAAATCTAAAGCAGGGGACTTGATCAAAATTTTTATCAATGAAGCGCAGAATGTTTTCTCTATCTCTGTGAAATTTGTGTGGACTGATAATGCTTTGGAATTCTATACTCATGCTCTATCCAATTGTTTTCATCCTATAGAATTATTCATCAAACATCTTGTGCTTACACTTCTCAACAAAATGGTGTTACAGAGAGAGTATCGTTATCTACATGATATCACTCGGACTCTTCTCATTCAGAGTCATGCCCCACATTTGTTTTGGGGTGATGCAATTCTTACAACATGCAACTTGGTGAATCACATGCCATCGTCTGTCTTGGGTGAGAAAATTCCTTTCTCTATAGCTTTCCCTGAGAAGGAGTTGTTCTCACTTACTCATGTGTTAGGCTCTGTTGCTTTTGTTCACCAGTTGATTCTAGGTCTTGACAAGCTCTCTCCTAGAGATGTCAAATGTGTGTTTGTTGGGTACTCTAGGACCCAGAAGGGATACCAATATTATGATCCATTACGCAGGAAATACTATATCAGTGTTGATGTCACATTTTTTGAGTTTGTGATGTATTTCTCTCCTGCAAGTGACATGTTGGCTTCATCAGAATCAAACGATGAGGTTTACATGCCACCCCCTCTTACGAGTCAGTCACCTCCTCCTCCTGTGCCTGTGGTTCCACCACCACCGCCACCACCACCACCTCCTCCACCTCCTCATACTACCCAGTCACCCATTGTTCCACCATTAACTAAATTCTATGCCCGTCGGACTGCTTCTGCCCATGGTCATCGCCCGTCATCCAGTATGCTCTAGGTTTGTTCTGATAACATGATTTCTAACGATGGATCTGGAAATATATCTGTGCAGAAATCGTTAAAAGAGAATAGTCCACATATGGAGGAGGTTCCCAATGATCTAAATATAATTATTGTAGTTCGGAAGTAGAAGCGGTCTTGTGCTTCCTACCCTCTTGCTTCTCAAGTCGCTTTTCATCGTCTGATAGGGGAATTTCAGAGATTTGCAGTAGCTCTATCTGCCGTGGACATTGCACGGAATTATCAGAAGGCCTTGAAGGATAGTCACTGACGCTTGGCTATGGAGGAAGAAATGGCTGCGTTGCAATCACGTGGTACCTGGATTTGGTGTCTGCTCCTCCTTGGACGTCTGTTGTTAGTTGCAAATAGGTGTTTACTGTTAAACATCATGCAGATGGGAGCCTTGATCGTACAAGGCAAGATTAGTGGCACGAGGATTTACATAGACCTACGACGTGGATTACTTGGACACGCTTTTTTTAGTGGCTCGTCACTCTACTCTGTGTGTCCTATTTTCATTAGTAGTGGTACGTGATTGGCCTTTGTTTCAGTTGGATGTTAAAAATGCATTTTTGTATGGAGATCTACAGGAGGAAATTTACATGCAACAACCTCCAAGGTTTGCTACTGAGGAGGAGTGTCAGCAGGTTTGCAGACTCCATAAGGCAATATATGGCTTTAAGCAAAGCCCAACAACGTGGATTTGGAAGCTCTCGGATCTGGTTGAAAGGCAAGGGTTCAAGAGGTCAAATGCAGACCATTCACTCTTTGTGCAGAGAACATCTAGAGGTATAGTTGTCATTATGGTCTATGTGGAAGATATACTTGTTATAGGAGATGATGTGCAGGTGGTCAAGATGGTAAAAGAATTTCTGGGTCATCAGTTTGTTACCAAAGATCTTGGTACCCTAAGGTATTTCTTAGGGTTGGATTTTGCTAGGAATGCGTAGAGTCTTGTGATGACCCAAAGGAAGTATGTTACAGACATGCTTGTTGAGATATGCATGATTGGGTGTCGACCATCTACTACCCATATGGACCCTAACATGAAGTTATATGATGATGATACAAATGAGGTCGATAGAAGGAGATATAGAGAGATGGTGGGAAATCTCCTCTATATTACTATTACTAGACCCGATATCTCCTTTGCAGTGAGTCGGGTGAGTCAGTTCATGGAGCAACCTCGACAGGTTCACAAGGATATTATATACATGATTTTGAGATATTTAAAATCTTCTCCAGGTGCAAGATTACTATTCAGAAAAGGATCAACTCTTTCCATGTCTGCATGTGCTGATGCAGATTATGCAAAATGTCCTAAGAATAGGAAGTCTACTTCAGGCTTCGATGTGTTTGCTAGCAATTCTCTTGTTTCTTAGAAAAGCAAGAAACAAACGATGGTTGTTAGATCAAGTGCCGAATCTGAGTATAGGGCTATGGCCCAAGCAAGCACATAAATGACGTGGGTTCGAGCAGTGTTAGCAGATTTGCATATAAATGTACCTCTACCCATGCAGCTACAATGTGATAATCAGGTTGCTTTATTTATTGCGAATAATCCCGTATTACATGAAAAAACTAAGCATATTAAGGTAGTCTTCCATTATGCCAGAGATATGATTCAGAAGGGTTTGATTTCTACCTTTCATGTCAGTTAAGGAGGAGAGCAAACAATATATATCTTTACCAAAGAACTACTCAGGCGGCCTTTTCAGAGTGTTTGTCCAAGCTGAGCATGATTGGTATCTATGCTCCATCTTGAGGGGAAGTGTAGAGATATTTCTTTATGTCTATCCTATGTAATTTACCTATAGGTCTCTCCTCTAATAAGAGAGCCTAGGGTTCCCAGGAATAAACAACTCTCTTACTTTTTCCAAAAGTGTCCACCACATCTGCCACAGATACCACGTCCTCCAAAGTGAGCTAGACCTCCCTTGCTGCGAGATGCATCCATCATAGAGGAGGTCTGAGTAGTGGCTCCAAGAGGCACCGAAATCATACTTAATCTGTTGTAAGCCTCCTCCATGGGAGGTATATAAATACTGTGAGAAGCATGATGCATTCGACATTGTACTATGGATATAAGACACTACGGACAATATCAACTCAACGTGAACACAACTGTCGGGGATGTTGCTTCTCATGATGTGCAGATGAGAAGGAACAAGCGAGTTGAAGTGCGAGTCAAATTGAATCTCCTCGTCGGAGAGCATGTGCTCTGTACTGAACCTGTTAGAGTCACTGCAACTGAAAATGAGGCTCCACTTGGAGAACTCTGGCCCACCACATCATGTGGACAACTGCTCTATCTCTGAAAGGGCGAATTGCAAAAGACGTGGAGACATCTTCGTCGGAGTCCACAGTCGCTGGAGAATGGAGTCTGAAAAGTCTCCTCATCGGAGAACTGGGTCTCTCCCATACTGGCTCAGAGAATGGGATCTCTACTATGGAGTCCCTATGAAACCACATGAAAATCCTAGCCTACATGACATAAGGAATGGGATCTCTACTCTGGAGTCCCTATAAAACACATGAAAACCCTGAGCTGACAAAACCAAAAAAATGGGGACCTCTGAACTGATGATCACAGACATGTGCGAATCAAACTGAAGACTCAGAACCTGATCGTCGAGTTTGAAATCTGAACATCTTTGTAGAGTCTGGAAAATCTGGCCTCGTCTGGAATCTGGAAAATCTGAAAATCTGAATCCGACCTGTAACTCTACATAATACTCCCTCTTTCTCCCATACTTTTCGGAAAATAATGACATTGACAAAGTTGGGAGAAGACAATAAAATGGGGAAAACAAAACATCACATAAGCCGATAACCATCATTTTTTCCGGATTTTCTTTTCAATTTTTTAATCATTTTTCGTACGGATTCTGTTTGTACGATCCCTTTTTGGGCTCTTTTTTTTCTTTTTTTTATATTCGACTCATTTTTTTCTTTTTTTATTCCATACGGGGTTTTTTATACGCACCTCTTTTTTTAACTAAGAAACTTGGCCCACTTGGGCCCAAAGCTTGCATCTTACGGCTCCCCCTCTCTCTTTTTCCGTTTTTTTTAATTTCAACTCACGACCCAATTGGCCTGATCTCACCCCTTTTTTTTTCAATTTTCTTTTGGCCCACTCGGGTCCTTCCAAAAGCAGCAGAGAAAAAATAACTTTTTAACTATCTTCATGCCCTTATTGAGGGTTCCCAGGGAACCCTCCTCTCGTGGGACCGCTTCCCTCGATGGGGCACTACTACTGAGGGTTCCACTGCTTCCGCCTGTAGGAGATCGGAGCGTCGCCGCCTGGAGGGAGGTTGCGAGGAGATGCACGAAGGAGGAGCGCTACCTGGAGGAGCTCATTGCTAGGAGTCACGGAGGAGGTGGGCTTCGTGGCATGAAAGCCTCGTGCGAGGAGGCAAGCGCATAGGAGTTGCGCTGCTGCTGGCCTTGGAGGAGTTCAGGCTTCTGGGACATGGAGCGACTCTGCCTGGAGCTGTGCGGTGCCGCCTGGAAGATGAGGGATCGTGCAAGAGCGTGAGACTGAGAGGTTGGGAGGCTGCGAGCCTGGGAGTGCGAGGCTACGAACTTGGGGAGCAATGGAGCGTGACACCCTTTCATCTTTTTTTATTTTTTGAAACAAAGCAGAGATGGGTCCTTGGTCGTTGCATGGGGGGCCTTGGAGAATGCGAAGGCTTTGGAGGAACAAAGAGGAGTAGCAGCCTTCGTCTGGGGCTGCACGAGCGCCGTGAGGTTGCGGTGTCACCGCTGGAAGCACACAAGGAGGAGTTCCCATAGATGGCGCCAAAGGGGAGTTGGCGTTGTTGGAGATATCAAACACCACCAGGAGATGCAGCTGAAAGTTGGCGGCTGGAGATCAGGCGCAAACGATCTGGAATCTGGAGATCATCACGCGCCACATGTGCACGGAGAAGGTGGCTGCGACCACCGCATGATCAGATCTTGCAGATTTTAGGGTTTCAAAAAACCCTAAAGCTTGAACAAATCACGAACATGATCTTCATAAAAATAATTTTAAGAATGAACAATAATCGAATTTCGAACAGAACATGAATATAAATATTCAACAATAAATCCACATGAATCGAACCCACTCTGATAGCATGTTAGAAAATAAAAAAGGCAGAAGCTTGATCATAGAAATAGAATAAAACATTGAAGAACACGATATTTTTACATGGAACCTTACTCCGTAAGAAACGAGATGAGTCCACGGGAGAATGCCTCAAAGGGCTAGTTGTTCTATTGAACTTTCTCAACTGATACAGAGGGTGAGGGGCTTCTTATATGGCCCTCACTGAGTCTCCACATCCCACAGACGATCAATATGTGTTGGAGTATAAGGTGTATGCGCCCATTGTATTGTAGCAGGGTAAATGGATCCTGGAGGAGATCCATTTACCCCATCCAGTGTTTAGTCCCACATCGTCCAGTGGTGGGACTTGGAGGCTCTGGAGAGGCTATATAAAGAGGCCCAGACCTCCTGTACTCATTGAGAAAAGCAATAGAATATCCGCCCCTTTGAGGGCTTCTCCCGTGGTTTCATCCTGCTCCTCACGGAGTAGGGTTCCACGTAAAATCATGGTGTTCCCATGTTTATCTTTTTGTTATATTGCTCTGTTTTATCATTCCGCTTCCGCTTCCGATTTTCTAACATGGTATCAGAGCGGGTCGATCTTTGGGGATTTTATCGGGTTTATTTGTGTTCGAGTTTCGAATTCAATTCTATGAATATTGTTGAAGCCCTATGTTTGTTCTTGAAAGATTTCTTGAAGATTATTGTATACGGATTTCTGTTCTAGGGTTTTCTGAAACCCTAGATGCATTCCTGATCTAGTTCGAGCAACATCTGCGCTGCCAGGCTTCCAGAGATACTAGCAGCGCAAGGATTCAGGCGGAATCCTCCCCTTTGAAGCCACGCTCCTTCTCCTTCGCGGACGATCAAGTGCCGCACTCCTCCCAGGGTTCCAGATCTCCAGGGCGATAAGCCCCAAACGCCACGGTACAGTTCCAGGCGGCATCGGCCCTCCAGCCGCGCATCTCCAATGAAGGCAGTTCCTTCCGCGCATCTCCAGGTCCACGCGCACATGCCTCCAACACCCCTTTTCTCTCATCTTGAAAGACATCCAGGGCGACGCTTCTCCAGGGCGACGCTTCTCCAGGGCGATCTCGCCTTCACCACCTCCAGGCAGAACCCCCCATCCGCGTGCGCGGGCTCCAGGCGATTCCTCCGCATCGCGCAATCACAGGCGATCCTGGCGAGATCGCGTTGTTCTCCCCGATATCGCGCGCCTTGTTCTCTGTGCGGTGCCGCCCCTCCTGTGTTCCTCCCAAGGGCGGCGCGGCCTCCTGCGCTCCTCCCCGACTTCCGGCTGGATCGTGCCAGATCTCCTCCTCGCGTCGAGCCCCATCGCTCCTGGATCGTGCATCTCCCGTGGGGCGGCGCGGAGGGTATTTTGTGGGAGAAGAAAGGGTTCCCGTGTTGGGAACCCTAATTAGGTTGCGGGAAAAGAAAAAAATCGGCTCCATTTTCGGCCTGGGCCCGTGAAGTTAAAAAAAATGCTAATTTTGTATGACCCAGTGGGGGGCTGCAAACATTAAAAAAAAGGAGAAGAATATTGGGCCCAAAGGTGGGCCGAGAGTTAGTGAAAAAAAAAGGAGAAAGAGAGGCCCAACAGAAAAAAAAGGGGAGAGAGATGGCATTATTAAAAAAATTTAGGTTTTTTGTTTCGGCCCAAGAGGGCTGATATGTAAAAAAAAATTACGAAAAAAAGACGCGTACAATAAAAAACCGTACGCATGGTTAAAAAAAGTGTGAAAAGCCGAAAAATAAATGTCAACGGCTTAAAAAAATGTGTTTAAAAAAAAAAGAGAATGACGGTTAAAAAAAAATGATGATGAAAAGCCGCAAGTTTCATGTTCTTGTTGTTTACCCCCTATTTATCTTGTCTTCTCCCAACTTAGTCGATGTCAATTTTCCGACAAGTATGGAAGAAAGGGTGAGTATATATGTAGAGTCACATGTCTTGTATTCCAGATCCAGATTCAGATACCAGTCTCCAGACCATCCAGTTGATCAGACTCTACAGCTCGGTTTCAGACTCGACGATCATTGTTTCCGAGTCTCCAGTTTCAGACACGCACGAGTGTGCGGTCATTTTCAGATGAACATATATTGCCATCATCGGTTCGAGGTCCCCATCATTCTTGTTGTTGTCAGGCCAGAGTTTTCATGTGAGCCATAGGGACTCCAGAGCAGAGGACCATTCCCTTGAGGGCAAGGGTTTTCATGTGGTATCATAGGTACACCAGAGCAGTGCACCATTCTCTGAGCCAGATGGGAGAGACCCAGTTCTCCGACGAGGAGACTTCATGTGCAAGTTCAGACTTGATGGTCAGATTCCGAGTCTTCAGTTGACTCACACTCCAGCCCGTTCGTCCTCCTCACCTGCACGGCATGAGAAGCAACGTCCTCGACTGCATCAATGTGCGCGTTGGGTTGATATTGTCCGTAGTGTCCTGTAGCGTTGAGTTGAGTTTCTTTCTGTTTGTCCAAGCTGAGCATTGCATGCTCCAGCTTGAGGGGGAGTGTTGGGGTATAAGATGTATGCGCCCATTGTGTTGTAGCAGGGTAAATGGATCCTGGAGGAGATCCATTTACCCCATCCAGTGTTTAGTCCCACATCGTCCAGTGGTGGGACTTGGAGGCTCTGGAGAGGCTATATAAGGAGCCCCAGACCTCCTGTACTCATTGAGAAAAGAAATAGAATATCCGCCCCTTTGAGGGCTTCTCCCGTGGTTTCATCCCGCTCCTCACGGAGTAGGGTTCCACGTAAAATCATGGTGTTCCCATGTTTATCTTTCTGTTATATTGCTCTGTTTTATCATTCCGCTTCCGCTTCCGATTTTCTAACAATATGGGAATAAACAACTGGATGTGGTAAATGGATCCTGGATGGATCCATTTACTCATCTCGTAGTTTGGCGAAGCATGCGGTTGCTGATCTTATCATAGTCGAAGCTCCAACTGGCAAATACCTGCATAATAAAGTAGATACATAAAGGAAAGTCGATTTAAGGGTAAATGTACATACTTGAATAATCTCAAAAAATCCTTTTGTCAATATATAGATAATATAGTTTTTTAATTTTATCCAGACTCTTGAAATGATCCCCTTTCTTGATGTCTTATTGTCTCGAATGAATAAAAATTTCAAAAAATGTTGAGAACTCTAACATTAAAAAGACACGTCAAAAAGGACCACACTTTCTTAAAGTTCCTCTCCATGAGGCTTTGGAACACATCCTTGTCATGCAGTATTACATAAAGGCTAGATGCACGCCTAAAAGAAAGAGCATGAAGGAGTACCCACATAGAGAAGCACATGTTACCATGGCAATAAACTATGCAACCGGGAACGCGGGGTGCTTCGCTGCCGGGTGCTTCGCCGGGAAGAGCCTCGTTGCAGGGGGAAGGGGGGGGAGGCTGGTTAACGGAGGTTCGGCGGTGAGGTGATCATGGAGGGAGGGCGCGAGGAGGGAGCTCGCAGCGGTGCGATGGTCGGGGGTAGAAGCGGGGTCTCGGAGAAGGGGAAGTTGGTGGTGTGCTGGGAGGAGGGGGAGAGGCAGGGCGTCAGTGCGGTTGCGGAACCCAGCGGGGGGGGGGGGGAGTGGGGAATGGGTGCATGTATCACACTGGAAGCTGAAGAGGAGGTGCTTTCGTTGTGGAACTAGGGGACACGTTGCGGCGTGCTATCCTACTCCGCCGAGATGCTTCTCTTGCGGGAGGCCTGGGAACCGCCAAGCTACGTGCATGCTTGCTCGAGGGTCTGTTGCGGATGATGATACTACACGTGGCTCGGTTCGTCAACACGTGCAACGCCTATCCTCTAAGCCGTTTGTTCGCCGGGGGGGGGGGGGGGTTGTAGCTTTGCCGAGGTAGTTGCGGGTGAAGCTCAACCTGCGAGTAAACCTCAACTTGTGGAGGGGGGGTGGCTTGAAGACCACTGAGGAGATAAGGGGAGACATGCGGGGGTCCGACATGCATGCGTTGATCGGTTTCGCGGCACGAGGTGCTATCTCGGTGGAGGCTCTGAAATCCCACCTGTGTGGTTTCCTTGGGTCGCGGTTCATGGGCGATGTGGTGGCGCTTGATGCTCGGAGATGCTGCGTTCGTGGACTCTCAACGATCCAGAGGGATCGCGTCCTTCAAAATGGCGATGTTGGCGATGTCTGCTGGCGAAATCTTCGATTTGCGGATGGTTCGTGTGCGGATGTGGAGGTTTGTGTTACGAGGGTGACATGCGTTCCTTCCCTGTCCCGGACGGTGGGCTGCTTACGGAAGGCCCTACGGCAGTGGGGAACTGTCCTAGCGGTGCTTAAAGATGGGCTCAAGCTCGGCTCGCCGGTAGACGACACGATGGTGCTGCTGGAGTGCAACAAGGACCTCTTGGATGGTCTACATGGACGGAGTTCTTTCGCGACAATGGAGGTTGGCTGCTTCACGTTCAGAATTGAGTAGCAGGTTGTTGAGCCTTCGCCGCTGCCGGAGATTCCAAGGGTGAATGACGTCGCTTCGCATACCGAGATGACGGTTGGTTTTCCAAGGGGAGCTTTGGTTGGAATGTCGTGCGAGGTTGATTACACGCGACCTTTGGTGAGTTCGTCTCGGGTTCTGTGCATAGTATCCCAAAAATTCTCTTTGTCTTCTGACGTGGAAAGGGGGATAACTGTATGTTCGACACCGCCCTACTCTTTGCCGCTGGAGGTGGGCCCGAGAATTCGGGTATCATGCTCGGACCCTTTTGCGGGTCATGTCCCCCCTTTTATCTTTTATTCGGATACGAAGGGCTTTTCGGACTCGGTTATTGGTCGGTTCTTCTCTGCATCATTGGGTCCCTCTACTACCCCACCTTGCGTGGCCTTTACATCCGCAGAGGCTTGGTCCATCCCTTTTGGCGGGTCCTGGGGCTCGCCCCAAGGTAATCCTCCACAGTCGTCACCTTCCCGGAGCGACCGCTTGTTGTCGGAGGGGAGGGTCTGGACCCAACCAACTCCGTGCTCCGGTGCTGCTCTGCCGTCCTCGCCCGTTGCCGTCGATGACCATTGCCGTGATGATTTTGCCACTGCTACTACCATGATGCTGAGCCCTATCCCGGGCGATGATCAATCTTCTGAAGGGACTAATGACAGGAGAGCAGGAAGAGATACATGCGTAGGAACATGTCCAGGTCTTCGCGATCTGAGGTGCAACCGTGCTCGACCTTAAAGAATACCATTGCGGAGGCCGCGGGGGTGACCCACATTCAGGGGAGGCACGAAGGTACCAAATGAGAATTCTATCCTGGAACGTGCGGGGGCTCGGGGACCCGAGCAAGCGGAGGACACTGGGGTCGAGATTCGTGGAATGGGGTTGCGACCTCATTTTTCTGCAAGAAACGAAGCTCTAATCCACCACGGATGATCTGTGGAGGTCTTTTGGTGTGGGTGGCATCGATCAATACAGAGTGGTGGATGCGGTGGGCACTCCTGGTGGGATGCTGGTGGCGTGGAGGTCCTCAACGCTGGCCTTCAACTCGATTATTCGCGGGAGGCACGTCCTGTCGATCCTCTTAGCGTGTACGGACTCCTCTATGCCGTTGGCTATCTCATGTGTTTACGAACCCTATTGTCATGTGCTACGTAGAGAGGTATGGGAGGATCTTCTCGAGGCGGGAAGGACGTTCAAGGATGTCCCTTGGCTCATTGGGGGGGACTTCAATGTTACTTTACGAACTTCCGACAGGCCCGGGAGCAGGGGGCAGGACCCAGGGTCGGTCGATTTTGCTTACACTATTGATTCCTTGGGCCTTGAGATTCTGGATGCGGGGGATGTCGCCTACACTTGGAGAAGCTCCAACTCGCGCTCCCACATCGATCGTTTTCTGGCATCGCCTGAGCTCCTAGATTCCTTCGCACTATCCTTTGTAGGGGCCAGGCCGCGGACTTTATCCGACCACGCGCCAATTGTATGGGAGTCCGGTGATGCCCCTACACAAAAGGAGCTCTTTAGATATGAAAAGTGTTGGCTTTGGAGGAAAACTTTAGGGAGGTGGTGACCTCTCATTGGTCGAACATGGATGCTTCCAGCTCCGCTGCGTCTCGCTTTGTTCAGAAGCTTACCTCCTTGCGTGTAAGGCTGTGTGCCTTCAAGAGGGAGTCTAGAGCGGCTAGATGCGCTGCGAGGAAGGAGGCTGATAAGGTGGTTCGGAGGTTTGATGCGTTGGAGGATTGTAGGGAGCTCTCGGTAGACGAGTTGGCTACTCGTTCGGCTGCTCAAAAGCAAATTGCGATTGAGGATCGTAAGCGGGTCACTAAGTGGAGGCAGAGGTCGAGAAATGCTTGGCTGCGGGAGGGGGACGCTAACACGTCTTTCTTTCATCGCGTAGCTAGTGGGAGACGTCAGTCCAATGCACTTCGATCGGTTACGATCGATGGGGTGCGCGTGGATGGGAACAACGAAATGGGAAAAGCTATTGTCGAACACTTTAAAGGCGTTTCATCGAGGACTATACCGAGAATCTGGAAGTGGTTGGGTCTCGGGGCCACGCCCGTGGCGCCCTCTTTTTGTGACATGTTCACTATGGATGTGTCCTTAGAGGAGATTAAGGATGCGGTTTGGGACTTGAACGCAGATGGGGCTCCGGGCCCAGATGGCTTCCCGGTGGCTTTCTATAAAGACTTTTGGGATTTGGTTGGATCAGAGGTTTTGGAGGTCGTTTCTGAATTCTGTTTGGGCGACGCGGGCTTCGAAAGGATTAATCGAGCTATGATTATCCTACTGCCCAAGTCTTCGACGCCGGAAAGTATCGACGACTTTCGTCCTATTGCGGTTTCTAATGCTTTATATCTGATCAGTGTTCGGAAATGCGGTCCATGCGCCCGCATATGCGGCCGCATATGCGTATTCGGTCACTTGACCGAAGCGCATATGCCATATGCGGCAATATGCGGTCAAAACGCATATGCGGCCGCATATGCAGCCGTATATCTAATAGGATTCATGCTAATCCATGGCATGTTGATGACACATTAATTCGATTTTTTCCGAGCAACTCTTATATCATCATTTGCATTGATGCATCTTTTCATTATTCTTGTATATGTTGCATTTGGGAATATAACCTATGATATTTTTTCTCTTATCCATTTTTTCCATTGTTCTCAACACTTATTAATGAATTGTTTACTACTTTTTGAATTTTCTATAAAATGAAATTCATTCTAATTCATCAAATAAAACATGAAATAGTTGACTAATATTCTGACACTTTACATTTTTGTATTTCTAATAAATTTTATATGCAAACAATCTTCCCCTATATTTTGTGTCAACATATTTTATCCCTTGGAGATACATATATGTGTATAATTTTGGGTGTATATACCTATGATTATTCTTTAGCTTTTGTTATCTGTAGGATGTATATATACATTAAAGGTTTTCTCATAGAATCATGTATTCCCTGTTGTATCCAAATTTGTATATGTATATATATGTATTAAATTCAAAATACACACTAAAAAATAATCATATATCTTATTGATTATATTATCTTATTTGAAATTTTTGATTTTGAATTTTGTTAGATTATCAACTTTTATATATAAACACATTTTATTGTTTATTTTATAATATTTTAAATTAAAATATTATAAACCGCATGAAACGCATATACTTCCGTATACTCCTCCGCATATCCGTTTACTCGCTTTAGACCGCATGACCGAACGAATAACGCATACCGCATTTCTGAACCTTGTATCTGATTATCGCGAAGGTGTTCGCCATTAGGCTGAGCCGTGTTCCTGAGAGCACTATCTCCCCGCTGCAATCTGCATTTATTCCGGGTAGGCAGATCTCGGATTGCCTCACTCTAGCATCAGAGACCATTGCGGATTGGAGGAGAAGGGACGAGCGCGGGGTGCTGTGGAAAGTGGACTTTGCGAAGGCTTACGATAGCCTTGATTGGAGATTCCTATGGTCGGTGTTGCGGAGGAGGGGGTTCCCGGAGAGGTGGATCTCTTGGATGAGGCGCTGTGTGACAACGTCTTCTTTTACAGTCATGGTGAATGGTCGCCCGGAAGGGGGCTTCTTCCAGCCTCGTCGAGGTGTGCGCCAGGGGTGCCCTCTTGCTCCTATGTTGTTTGTCCTCGCCGCGGACGTCTTGACGCACATTGCTCTTCCTGTGGTTAATTGCGGGCTATCAAATGGATACTCGAGGGATGGGTCATTGATTCCGCTCTTACAGTACGCCGACGATACTCTCTTCTTCATAGAGGGGGGAGTAGTGGAGGCCAATGGCATGGCCGTGGCTTTGGATATCTTCAGTGAACTATCCGGTTTGTTCAAGAATGTTTATAAGTCGAAGGTCATCCCTATCGGCCTTTCTGTGGATGAGGCTGATGCTTGTGTGCGGGCGTTAGGGTCGGGCTGCAGCTCATTGCCGATGGACTATTTAGGGATGCCCTTGACTGTGGGCAGAACGAGGACGAGGGACTGGCTCAGAGTCGTGGAGAAGGTGGATGCGAGGTTGGCGGGGTGGAAGTCAGCCGTTTTATCGGGGGGGGGGGGGGGGCGTTTGGTCCTCCTCAAGGCAGTCTTGTCCTCCATCCCTATTTATTTTCTATCAAACCGCCGTATACCAAAGGGAATTCGTGATCGTCTGGAGAAGCGTATGCATGGGTTCTTATGGGGCAAACATAGGGAGGAGACGAGGGGCATTCACCTTGTTGGGTGGGAGGAAATTACGCTCCAGAAGAATGAGGGAGGGCTGGGGGTAAAGCGTTTGGAGCAAATGAACGAGGCCTTGCTTCTTAAGTGGGCAAGCAGAATTTGGAGCCCTGGGGAGGATCCTTGTTGTACCGTACTGCGCAAGATCTACGGTATAGGGGGGGCACCGCCTAGGCCGGCTGCTCGCATGGATTCTCCCACTCCGTTCTGGAGGGGGGTGGTGGAGGTTTTCTCGAAACATATATCTTTGTTTAGACCGATCCTTGGCAGGGGCGACTCCTTCGCTTTTTGGTTTGATGATTGGACGGGAGGGGGGCCCCTTTGCTCGCGGTTCCCGCGGTTGTATGCTCTGGCGGATGATAAAAATGTGATGGTTGCGTCTTGCTGGTCGGATGAAAATTGGTTCCCGGCCTTCTATTCTAGTTTCTCGGACCAGAGGCTCGAGGACTTCATGGCGTTGCTGGATTCTATCAAGGATGTGGGGCGCCCAGCGAAGGGGAGAGACCATTGGGGATGGCGTGCGGGTCCATTCACGGTTAAGAAGGCTTTTGGGGCAATTTGCAGGCCTCCGCAATCTCGCTCGGAGGTTGTGATTCGCGATTATGCGTTTTTTTGGGCTCTGAAGCTACCCGAGCGAATTGGTTTCTTCTTGTGGCTGTTTCAGAGACAAAGGCTGATGACAAGGGACCGGTGTGCTAGGCTTCTGGGTTCCACCTCTGATAGGTGCCTTCTTTGCAAGGAGGCGATTGAGTCCGTCGAGCATCTATTCTTTAGATGCCCCAAGGTGATACAGGTTTGGCGGGAGGCCGGTCTGACTTGGTTTTGCGCTGAGGATCTCGCGGCTTTCTGCAGCTCGCTGGTGGCTAATAGGAGCAGACCTCGGAGGGAGATAATCTATCCTGTTGCCATCCTGTGGGCCGTTTGGCTGGGAAGGAATGCTTTACTCTTCTCGGGGCAGCGCTTCTACAAGGAAAATGTGGGGATTCATGCCACGAGATTAGTGGAGGAGTGGGAGGTGTAACTGATTTTCCTTTTTACCTTCACTTTTGTTTTTACCTCTTCTGTTTCTGTTTTATAAATAAAAGCTAGGGCGAACACCGGCGAGTGTCTCCCCCTATTTCAGGCTTTCAAAAAAAAAACTATGCAACCAATCACATTCTACCACCACAGAACTTCAGAGCACATCATACCGGTTGTCTCATTTTACAAGAGACCTTCAAACATAGTTTTTTTGATAACGGTTCATTGATTAACCTAATGCCATCCTCACTACTTGACAAACTCAAATTGGGGCCTCTTAGCAATTCCTTTGTGATCCTTAGGTTCTCAGATTGTTTTGTTAAGGGCTACAAATCCAATGGACTTCTCTATCCTAAAGATGGATTGCCTGAAATAAGCACACCTTACCAGATCATCCACGATAAAACTTTCTTGGAAACCGCAAAACCTCTATTCAACTATGAAACATGGAAGGTACATTGTCACGTCCAGGATAGAAGTTTACAAGTAGAGACGGTTAAGGATGCTGCAACTAGATATTCTTCAAAAGTCAATATAGAATCTTTGACTTTAGTAGATGATTGTGATTTCATAGGCATATTTTGCATTGACGAACCAAAGCCCTACTCTCATCTAGAGGGGAAGGCTTGGAAAGATTAGTCATCGATTCTTCAATGGAAGAGGATGATTTATCAAAAGAAGTGTTCCAACTTGAATTACATCATTCAGATTCAGATGACTCAGAGGCGGACAAGTACCTGCCGAACTTGTTTAGTTTAAATCTGTCTGAGTGCAAGCGAGTAAGAGTCAAATTATGGCATACCCTCATTTTTGAACATCTTCTGCGATCTAACTCTTGAGTTGAAAGTAAAGGTGATATCAGTGTTCCCAAATACATAGTTCACCACCAATACTGATACGATCCAGTTGGAGCCATCATAGATAGATTCTTCGCCTGTACATAGCTCCAAACTTTACCATACAACCTGAACTACGCTTTCCATGCGGGTGTCGATAAATAGCTTTCAATCATTATCAATTCGCGATTGACTCAAAATTAGGAGTCACGCTTGCTAGAGATCTTGGATAAGAACCATAAGCCAATGGGCTGGAGTGTGCCAGATCTCCATGAGATTAGTCCCACCTCTGTGTGGACCACTTCTATCGGAAGGACAAGTTGTCATGCGAGTTTCAACACATGCTAAAACACATTATTGCCAAAAACAACCTTGTCAAGTGGTGTGAGGCAGATTTTAACTATCTTATCTTCGCTTCTAAGTGGGTAAGTCTACTCCATGTAGTCCCAAAGAAGTTAGGAATATAGATGGTCACCAATAAGAAGGAGATCTAGACGTGAGTAACCACGTCGTGGCATGTTTGTCACCACTCACAATTCCCCTCGAAGCATAGGTTGGCTTGGTACGCTCTCCAAGAAGAGTACAGAAAACTTAGTATGGTGCCTAGCTAAAGCCCCTACAATCATCTTTAGTTGAGAAAGGGACACATATATTTTAGCAACTATACATACAACTCCTGCTCCGAACATTTATGAGAGTGCATAGCACATGAATCTACATATATGATTCGGGGCTCATGCCCGCCAACATAGGATAACTGTTATGGAGTCTAGAAGCAAAATAACACCCAAAGATGTGTTGAGTACCAACGCATCAACACAACAAAGAAGAAGCACTTCCTCTCACCCTTTATTGACAAGAACGTCGAATGACCGACGAGAAAGAAATTCTACTATTCCCTAGACAATTACTCGATCTACAATCAAGTACCCATCGCTCTTGAAGATCAAGATAAAACAATGTTCACCTGTATGTTTGGCACATATGCCTTTAAAAGAATGTCTTTTAGACTATACAATACTTCCTTACAATCCAAAGGTGCATGCTTGCCTTATTCGCGGACAAGGCAGGTGAATTTTAAAGGTCTTCGCAGATGACTTCTCAGTATGAGAAAGTGCTTTCCATATTCTATGACAACAAAGTTGCAAAAAATTAGTCCAGCAAAAGAGTTGTGCCTTCATTATAAGCAATCATGTGGGACCACATTGCCAGTATCTTTGTAACGGGGCTACCTATGCTGTAGTTTCAGTTAAATATGACAAGTTGGGTACGGTTGACATCTACGCCCAACTTGAATCTTGGATTATTATTGTCCGGGTAAATTAATCTTTGGATGATGACCATTTATGTACCTCTACGTAATACATTCACCCGACCCCTTGATAAACTATTCTAATGAAGAGTGTCCTAATCATTTGTGATGGAGATTGGGGTTTGCACATGCACCCATTGTTGTGCGCCCATTGTTATTCCCTCTATTGAGGATTTTCCAGGTAAATTAAGTCTTCATGGTGATTGTGCTTTCTTTCATTCAGCAATAGGAAACTCTTTGTTATAAAGTAAACTTCCATGATGCCATTCTCCATAAACGAAAAATTAAAGGCTGCATTTCATCGCTCAATTCGAAGCTACCTTCGTGACAAAAATTGAAGCTTGAGATGTGGAAGCTGGCGCCAAAGTATCCCATAAGATGATATTGGCATTATTTGTGCTATGACCCGCAGCAGCTACAATTGACCCACTAGAACTCATGTAAACAATGTCACTGAAACAAATGCCAAAAAATTAATGCAAAAACTAGCACTCTGGATAACAAAAAAATGGTAATTACTACATAAACTTACCATGCGTGAACATTAAAAAGACACAATGATTCTGTAGGCTTTACACTGCTCCTTCCTTCAACCTCGAGTTGCCAAGTACTCACAATACCATCCATTGCAGCATTAGCAAATCTATGCCCATACCGGTCAAACTGAATGGCGGAGATCAATGCAGGTAGATGAGGAATAGTAGATACAGGAAAAGCACCATACGTTGCAGTAGCTTTTTCCTTTTTAAACTGCAATATTAGATACTGTCACTAGAAATAAACTTGCACGACTTTCTAGCAGCCAATAATTTATCGACAGAAACAATTAACTAGAAACAATTAAGTGAAACAAGAGTATCAACTTTTCTATTTTGTTAACTGTTATGCTCTTTATGGACACATGTGATTCTTCTTTGCTTCAGTTGCCTATCTATATCACAAGACATAAATCATGATACTATATTCGGTTTTCTTCAACATTATAACAAATTGAATACTCATTAGGAATTCAGCTTTATACTCAACCCATCCAGTATCCACACCCACCCACCGCCATACCACCATAGCCGATCATCACCAACTCCTGTTATCAGACAACTGAAATCTTCTTATATAGCCCGTTTCCTCAATTAGAATAACCTTTGTGGCCTGTCTCTATGAACATCGATATTCAAAATTTGCATTTAATTATTATAAATATAGATACAAATGTCATACTCTATAGTTTGATGAGTATGAACATAAATACAAATGTTGAACAATAAGTGGATGTCGATATAGACAGTAGCCTTACTTTTAAGTATTATACATGTAAAATGTTTTGAATGATGTTTTTTTACTTCTGCGGGTACTAAATAAATAATTTTTTAATAGTGCAGCTATCCATTCTACTTCCCTGATCTCATACAATGCTATTTGTAACCTACATTTATCACAAATGTTTGTTCATTTGTTTTAACAGAAAATATTTTGAGTATTAAATAAATTAAGAGTGTTTAACATGTATAAATAATACGTTCAAATATTTGTATCCGGATCATGAAAATTCATTTCATATCCCCCTGTATTGAGGATGCAATTCTTTAATCTATTTATTTAAAAGCAACCTTATTTATATTCACATTAGAAAGGGAATAAGGATATGGTGGTACTTACCTTCATCCCCATATTCGACCGTTTTTATCTGTAATGACCATCAAAATCACTTTTGTTGAGAGTTATTGTTTTAGGACATCTTTAAAGTCTTTATATAATAATTGGTTCTCTTGTACTTGTCTTCTTGGTCACCATTATATAAGACGACAACAACAACAAAGCCTTTTACTACAATTAAGTAGGGTCGGTTATATGGACTTTTTGCCTTTATTTAGATCTATTTTTGGTCATTCTCGAACTTAAATCCAAATAACTAAGTTCCCTTCGGATAGTCTTATTCCAACACTTCTAGTTCTACCTCGCATTCTCTTAACATGCTCAACATCCCAAATCTCGCATCTTCTAACTGGTGCATCAACCGACCTTGTCTGCAAATGGCCAGACCATTTTAAGCGGTTTTCTCTAATCTTATCCTCTATCAGAGCTACACCAACTTTCCTTCTGGTCACATCATTCCAAATCCGATCTTTTCATATATGACAACACATCAACCTTAGCATTTTCATTTATGCTATTGTCATTCTCTGCACATGTCTATGGTTCACATGCTATCATTTTGATCCATAAAGCATAGCGGATCTCATGGCTGCTTTGTAATACTTTCCTCTGACTTTCAAAGGGATTTTCTCATCACAAAGATCAGTAGACTCCTCTCCACTTTGGCCAACCATCACTTATTCTATGAGTAACATCCCCATCAAATTCCCCATCTTGTTACAAAATAGATCCCACATATCTAAAAGAATCTTTCTTCTGAATGTTATCGTCTTCAATCTCACCTCCAATCCCTCAACTATTTTTCCATCAAATGTGCACTCCATATATTCGATTTTAGCTCTACTTATACGAAATCCTTTAGTCTCTAAGGCATGCCTCCAAACCTCCAGCTTCTCATTTACTCCATCCCTTGTCTCATCAATCAACACAATATCATCGGCGAACAACATACACCAAGGTATATCATCTTGAATTTGACTAGCCAACTCGTCCATAATCAAAGCAAAATGGAATGAACTCAAAGATGAACCTTGATGCAGATCGATGCTGATGTTAAAATAGTCAGTCTTCCTATATTGGATCCTTACACAAGATGAATCCCCATCAACATATCTTTTAAAACGTTAATGTATAGGACATGTACTTGTCTCTTCTCCAAAACTCTCCACAATATCTCCTTCGGGACTGAGTCATAAGCCTTCTCCAAAGCAATAAAAATCATATGGAGGTTCTTCTTTTTAGCTCTACAAATCTCCATTGTTCTCATCAACAAGTGGATAGCTTCAATAGTTGAGCGACCTGGCATGAATCCAAATCGATTTTCAGTTACTTTGAAAACTTGCCTCAATCGATCACACATTCCTAAATTTTATAGTATGACTCATTGGTTTGATACCTCTATAATTCGAACAATTTTCGATGTATCATTTATTCTTATAAAGAGGCATCACAATGCTTCTCCTTTTTCAGACATTTTCTTGCTTCACTAAATAACATTGAATAAATTTGTGAGCCAAGCCGAACCCCGTTCATCTAGAACTCTCCAAACTTCTATAGGAATGCCATTAGGTCCTACCCCTTTCCCATGTTTCATAAACTTTAAAGCCTCCTCTACTTCCTTCCTCTGTATCCGTTTATAGCTTGCACGAATCAGGTTCACTACCAGCAAGATCTCCCAAAGTAATCTCTTTATCCTCTTTTCCAATGAAAAGCTTATGGAAATATTGCTTCCATCTAGTATCTATATCCTTTTAAGTAGCAAGCACATGCCCTTCCTCATCCTTGATGCGTCTCACTTGAGAAAGATCTTTGGTCTTCCTTTCTCTTGCTTTGGCCAATCTAAATATATCCTTCTAGCCCTCCTTCGAGTCTTGCTTTTTATTCAAAACTTCATAAGCTTTCGACTTAGCTTCACTTACAACCTTCTTTGCTTCCTTCTTCACTATTTTGTAGTTTGTGTCAGTTTCCTCAGTTCTATCTTTATACATAGCTTTAAAGAAATCTCTTTTAATTTTAAGTTTCTCTTGTACCCCTTCACTCCATCACCAAGCCTCCTTTTAGCCTGGACCTCCTCCCTTAGATTTGCCTAGCATCTTTTTGGCTACCCTTCAGATACAAGATGTTATTTCCTCCCACATCTCGTTTGCACTTCCTTTACAATCACAAGACAAGTCTTCTAAAACCTTCTCTTTAAAGCTTGATTGCTTCAATTGAAGATTCCACTATTTAGTTGTAATGATCTTGAGAACCATCATCTTCTTTGCCAACACTTATATTTGCACATCCATGGCTAGAAAGCCATGTTGAGATGTCAAGATCTCTCCTGGGATTATTTTGTAGTCTCTGCAACACAACTGACCTCTTCTCCTCATCATAAAGTATCTATCTGTTTTTAGTCGAGCTACTCTTATAAGTAATTAAATGCTACTCACTCTTCTTGAAGATAGTGTTTGTTATTAAAGGGTTACAAAATGTTACAAAATCCAGAAAGACTTTTCCCTTGTCATTTCTATCCCTGAAGCCATGACCTCCATGAACACTAGCATACCCAGAAGCATCCTTTCCCACATCTCCACTAAGATCTCCACCTAGGCAAATCACCTCGTTTTGTGGGATTCCTTGCATAATCTTATCCAAATCTTTTTAAAATATAGTATAACCCTTTCCTCTAAACCAATTTGCGACGCATAAACTGAGACTATATTCACAACTTCTAGCACCAATTTTAGCAAAATAATCTAACCCCCAAATCATTGTACCTCAACCACATTTTCCTTCAAATCCTCATTCACAACCACTCCAACACCATTTATACCCCTCTTTACCTGAATACCATAATTTAAAGCATGTCTTCTCGATCTCCCTTGCTTTTTCTCCAACCCATTTTGTCTCTTATAGACATAGTATATGAATCTTCATTCTTTCCATCGTATCTAGTATCTCCATCGATTCACCAGTCAAAGTGCCAATATTCCAACCACCTATCCTCAACTTCTTTTGCAATGTCTTTTCGACTAACTTCTTTACTCGCATACGTCCATCATGCGAGAATCTTTGTAAATTTTGGACTGCATCCGGGCGGCAATGCAACATAACTAGCTTATTTACTAGCATGCGTTCCTCATTATATAAGATACTATAAAATATAGCCCAATTTTCAACATGTTAGCAGAGTATCAGTTCTAGACCGTGGTTCCATACCCCTATTTGCATCAAAAAAAATTCAAAGCACTTTGTTGTCAAATGCATCAACCTTTGCCCAACACCACCATCAGAAGCGCTTCTACTGTTAACTGCAATCCCGCTAGCAGTAACAATGATCGATTACTTGCTACCGCCCACCCAGCAGGGTGGCTCCATGCGGGGATCCGATTTGTGAGGCCTAAGGGCTTCTTCTGAGAGCTTTTAGGCCATCATCAATGCATCATCGGATTTCTTATGATCCATCTAATCCTATTTTGTAGCATTAGGGTTTCAACCTTTATATCTTACAATCGGGGACTCCAGTCCTTTCAATGATACGGGGGTACTGTGGAGTACGGTCAACTCCTACGAACCCTTTGATTGCTCAAGTAGATCTTTATTTTGGACCTATTGCTCTAATTTTTTGTGCGGCTTTTCTTCCTCCTTCAGATATGTTGGACATCGAGGATGTTAGGATTCACCACTAAAGGGAAATGAAGTTTGTCCCGATTATCATGATGAATGTAGTAAATATACAAGACATCTACAAGGAATTTTGTTTTTCGAGAACACTATTAAGGAAAGAGATAGGGAGATAGAAAACATAGAGCGCCCGAGGGAGAGAAGAGAGAGGGACCGTACTTGGGAAAGAGCAGAGGTCTGAGAGTGTTCCACGTATCTGATTGAGGGACAAAGATGGGTGAAAATCTAGCTTTAGTATATGTTATAGATGCCTGAAGACTCTAACTCAACTGTAGAAAAACACAATGCGTAAACGATAAATAAATAAAGAGCAATAAACATGAAAAACACAAAAGATTTTACGTGGAACCCTACTCTGTGAGGAGGGGATGAAACTATAAGAGAACCGCTTCAAAGGGCTGATATTTTGTTCACTTTATTAGATGATATAATGGGCGTGGGCCTCTTTATACATCCCCATCAAGACACCAAACTCCCACCACCACAAGATGTGAGACTTAACTTGAGAGCCACCAAAAACATTCTTCAGCATTCCCCCTCAAGCTGGAGCATGCAAAGCTTAGCTTGGACAAACATAAGCAAAACATCACATAAAAACTACATGACACTACATACAATATCAACTCAACATATACAATGTCGGTTGTCATTGAGGACGTTGCTTCTCATGCCATGTCAGTGTTGAGAAAAAATAATGACTTGCT
Organism: Ottelia alismoides; assembly: GCA_037367405.1. Lineage (NCBI taxonomy): Eukaryota > Viridiplantae > Streptophyta > Magnoliopsida > Alismatales > Hydrocharitaceae > Ottelia > Ottelia alismoides. Next base: position 388,381 of record JAZKJV010000030.1, read on the forward strand.
AATTCATGAAACTCTAGGGTTTTCTTATAAAGGAGAAACCTGTTGGGAAATACATAAGATAGACATAAAGAAAAGAAAATACAAGAAATCAATAAATGATAACTAATATCTCAACACTCCTCAAGCTGGAGATATCAATTACGCTCAGCTTAGAACAACATCTCTGGAATGACCCTTTAGCTATGGCCTTGGTGAATACAACTGTTGTCTAATCTCCTGAGCAGACATGAGTAGTGGAGATGAAACATTCTTAAATCATATCTCGAGTGTAGTGACAATTTACCTCGATATGCTTGATCCTCTCACGCAAGGCTAGGTTGGCGATGAATAGAGCATTCTGGTTGTCACATTGGAGGTGCAAGGGAAGATGCATCTCAATAGTTTGGTAAGTAAGAACGGATCTGACCTACATCATCTCTGTACTCCCCTGTGCCATGGCTTTGTACTCTGATTCTGTACTGGATCTAACGACCACATCTGCTTCTTGCTCTTCCATAATACCAAAGAACTCCCTACGAACACTACAAAGCAAGAGGTAAACTTCCTGTACTTCGGACATCCAACATAATAAGCATTTGCACAAGCTATAACCAAGTAGCAAGCAATGAGGACCACATCAACCTTCTTTCCTAAGACAGAAGATGGCATACGGTTCGCCAAGTAGCAAGCAGTGAGGACCACATCAACCTAGAAAGAGTGAGGAGCATGACTCCGAATCAAAAGTGTCCTGCTCACATCAAGAAAATGACGGTGTTTGCATTCGACAACACCGTTTTGTTGAGAAGTATAAGCACACAAGGTCTGATGTACGAAGCCAAGAGACCTGAAGAACTAAGATAACTGTAACGTGCATAATTCCAAGCATTGTCAGAGCAAATAAACTAGACAATAACAAAGAAAATGCTCTTTATTTCATTAATAAAAGATTTAATGACATACCCAACTTCAGACTTGTTTTTCAACAAAACAATCCAAGAAAGTCTAGAATAATCATCTACAACAGAATTTTTTGGAGCTTGCTAATGGATAAGGAGGTGGACGACGATGGGGCGGCGTGGAAGGCTGGGTGGCGGAGGATAGGGAGTGGGTGAAGGTGGAGCATTTCGCAAGCATCTGCTTGTGTTGCGGGGCACGTGGCCATCGGACGACTGCATACAAAGATCCAACGTGTTGTTTCGGGTGTGGCGTGAATGGTCATCGGCGTGCCCAGTGCCATCACATGCGGGTGGGAAAGCCTGGTTGTGGGGCTCCTTCGAGGTGACAATGGACGTCTGGCGAAGGTGATGGAGGATATCAATAATTTCCTGGGCTCATCGTTTGTGGGGGGGGGGATGTGGTGCAGCTTGATAGGAAGTCGGTTTGTGCTCGTGGGCTCTCTGAGGAGGAGACGGATCACCTTCTCGCTCCCACGCGAAAGGCGGAGAGCCGGATGTACTGGCGGTTACCGTGCCTTCGGGATGGTGCTATGGCGGGGAAGACATCTGGGTCAACGAAGGTGCATGTCAGAGGACTCCCATTGATCGGGAGGGGTCTGAGGGTGGTGCAAGAGGTGCTGGCACCATTGATGCAAGTCCAAGAAGTGGTGGCAGATGGGTTGCAGAAGGGCCAACCGATCGATGTGGTGGTCCTGGCATCGGGGCTGCATAGGCCATTGCCCCTAGTGTTTGAAGCCCACCTCCAGAGGCTGCCCATTCTCATGCAGCTTCAGGATGCATCGCGGGAGCCACCCATCCCCGGTGTTGGGCCGACGCTGGCGGTGAGTTCTCGCTCGGGTACTAAGTTGCCTGAATTGGTAAGGGAGCCTTCTCCCCTTTTTGAATCTTCGTTCGAGAATGGAAAGGAGGAGTCTCGAGGGGGAGGTGGTGCAAGGCCCGATGGAGCTTGGTGCAGATCGATGGGTGCGAGTTCAGACGGAGCTTGGCGAAGATATCAGGGCGTAGGGTACGAAGGTGATCTCCATATCGCTGGGCGTAGCAGCGCTTCATACGCGGAGGCTTTTGTTGGCCGGTTCAAGGTGGAGGAGCCATTTGCAGTGTTTGGGACATGGCCCTTATTGGGCAGGAGCGGTCCAAAATGCTACGGATGCAGGCTCGGGTGCCCATGGCCTGGATCCGGCAGTTGTGGAACATGCTGCATCCGAATGGGCGACTGTTGATGTCCCGAACGGGTCGTTAGGCGGACTCGACCCTGTTATTTTGGGTGGTAGGTCTGGGGATCCATTCAAGCCTGACTGCGCACTGGGGATCTGCTTCTGTTATCCACCGAGTACGCGTGGTCGTGGCCCAGGTATGTGACAAGGCGATGGGGGCTTCGGCAGAAGAGGCACAGGTGCAAGAGTTGGTACCAATCAAGGAGTTGGTGGCGTCATCGGCGAGGAGAGGTCGTGCCGCCCTCAGCTGAAGCTTCGGCAATGACGGAGCCGTTGCGGGGTTGCCGCGTGGCATCTGCGAATGCACGTAGGATTCCATGGGAGGACCGTCAGCAGTGTTACTCGATTGCTCCGGGCAGGGGATGGCGCTGCTTCGAATGCTCCGCACAACGAGGGGGTGCGGGCCAGCACATCGACGGAGTTGGGTCAGGTGGGTGCCCCGATTGGTTTGGCGCATTTTTGGGTGACCTATGCGTGCCATGAGCTCAGGGATCGTAGAAAGCAAAGGCGACTTCATATTTACAAGGGGCTTGTGGTGCGGGAGGATGGCAAATGTCAGAGCTCAAGCGTGCTGGATGCTCATGGAGTCCTCGGACTGGAGAAGCATGACCAGGTGGGTGTAATGCCCGCGAATCAAGCTGACTAGATTGGAGAGGGACTGGAGATGGTTGTTGCGGAGTGTTTGGGGTTGGTCCGGCCGATGGAGGGGGGTGTATCTGGTCCACCAATGAATGTGCTTTCTTGAAAAGTCAAGGGCTTAAGGAAGCATGATAAGAGGGTTGCAGTCAGGGCTTTGCTCATTGAGAGGATGATGGATGTGGTCCTGCTTTAGGAAACAAAGACTTTAATGAATTTTGAATTGGTCTGGAAGGAGGTAGGTAGTAACAGATTGGAGGCATTTCGTGTCTTGCAGTCTGTTGGGGCCTCAGGCGATTTATTTACTGGTTGGAATGGGGACAGATTCACCTTGGATGGGGGCGAGTTGACGGGAAAACACTCTATCTCCGTGGTGTACGAGGAAGGTGAATGCCACTGTTATTGTTATTACCAACATCTATCGTCTGTGCAACGTGGCACAGTTCTCTCAGTTGGTGGATGAGCTGGTTATTGCAGGGGCATGCTTTTAGTCTCTCCCTTGGATCATTGATGGTGACTTCAACGTTACGCTCCACCTGGAGGACCGGCCGAGAATTCGGAGGGGGGGACGTGATGCGGGATCCTATGAACTTTGGGACTTCGTTGCGGATTTTGGTCTTCAAATTGTGGACGTGTTAGGATGTTGGTACACATGGCAGATTTCTAGATTGCGGTCTCGTCTGGACAGGTTCTTGGTTTCTGCAGAGGCGGTGACGGTTTTTCCTTTGGTCGGGACGCTTGCGCTCCCAAGAGCTCTTTCTGATCATACTCCTTTGATGTAATCGTCAAGTAAGGAGGTCCGACCTAGATCTTTCTTCCATTTTGGGTGGGCATGGTTGCTTAAGGAGGGCTTTCGCGAATTGGTGTCTTCGTTTTGGGCAGAGTGCATGCCACTGGGGTCGACTACGACACGATTGGCAGCTAAGCTAGAGGCTTTGCGAAGACACTTAATGGTGTTCAACAAAGAGAATAGGATGCGCCGGCAATCCAGAAGGTTGGTGGCCCATGCGAAGGCTTCAAGGTTTGATAGACTGGAGGATGAGAGGGAGCTCATGACGATGGAGGCAGAGGAGAGAGGCAGACACCTAGCAGATATTGTTCTGGGGGGCAAGAAGGAGGAGGTGGCTTGGAGGCAGAGATCCAGACAGTGCTGGCTGAAGGAGGGAGATGCGAATAAGCATTACTTCCATGTCATGGCGTCCTGTAGAAGGCGCAGAAACTCCATTCGTCCTATTGAAGTGGGTGGCAGCGTGGTTCAGGGCGATCAGGATGTGGGAGTTGCACTCAGATCACACTTTCAAGCACTTAGCAGGAGGGGATCTCGTACTGGGTGAGGATGGAGAGGAAGGGGCATGTCGTGCCTTTTCGAGGCCTAGGCGTACTAATCGGTTCATGAATTTTCAGAGGCGGAGGTTAGGTCGGCTCTATACCAGCTCAATGCAGATGGGGCACCTGGCCCATATGGCTTCCCAGTGTGCTTCTACAGAGAATTTTGGGATGTGGTCAAAGGGGATGTGATGGAGATGTTCTAGGAGTTTCATAATGGTAATAGGGGGTTTGAGCAGCTGAACAAAGCACTTTTGTTCCTGTTACCTAAGCGGGAGAATATGACTAGGGTAGATAATTATAGACCTATTGCGCTCTCAAATGCTATCTACCTTATCACTACAAAGGCTCTCACGAACCGGCTTCGTGGGGTGACGCAGGATCTCATCGCTCCTGAGCAGCCTGCTTTTGTGCCTGGGAGATTAATGGCTGACGGGTCGGTGATTGCCTCCAAGTAATCGCGGATTAGCGGAGGAGTGGGACCAGAGGTTTACTCTGGAAGGTTGATTTTACGAAGGCTTATGACTGCGTTGATTGGCGGTTCCTCTTGGCCTCTTTGGACAAGAGGGGTTTTCCTGGGCATTAGGTGGCGTGGATCAAGCGGTGCGTCACTATGACTTCCTTTGCGATGCTCACTAATGGCAGGCCTGAGGGGGATTTCCTTCAGCGACAAAGAGGTGCCCGACATGGTTGCCTGTTGGCCCCGTTGCTCTTCGTGTTTGTAACAGACGAATTGGCAGATATGTTGAGGCTGGCGGTTGGGGCGGATTGGTGCATGAGGTATGTCAATGGGGAGATCTCCATCCCCTTGCTGCAGTATGCCGATGATACTATGGTGTTCCTAGGACCTGATTTGGTGAAAGTTCGACATGCCGTAATGATCGTGGATGTTTTTAGTGACCTGTCTAGCCTTCATATCAGTAAGGAGAAGTCCTCGGCAGTGCAATTCGAGATGACCGAGCTGGAGTAGCAGGAGGCTGCGGGCATTCTGCAGTGCCCTTCTGGAACTTTGCGTATCAACTACCTCGGGCTTCCTCTGGTAGGTGATCGTCTGTGTGCTTGCGATTGTAAGCTGTTAAAGAATGCATCATTATATGTAGATGGATAAATGGATCTTTCCAAGATCCATTTACCACATCCAGGAGTTTAGTCCCACATCTACTAATGGTGGAGACTATATAAGAAGCCCAGACCTCCTTTATTAGATGAGAAAGTGCAATACATACATCAACCCTTTGAGGTGTTCTCCCGTGGTTTCATCCCGCTCCTTAGGGAGTAGGGTTCCACGTCAAAATCCTGCATTCTTCATATTTCTTTATCTATATTTCTCTGACACGCTTCTGCATTCCTATTTTCTAACATGGTATCAGAGCAATTCGATTCTACGAATTTATATTTGAGATTCTTTATTTTTATTGTTGGCGAAGGTTATTTTGTTTCTTTGGGTTGGAGGTATGTTGAGAAGATCATTTCTGAACAGGACACGCCAAAATTTGCTTTTGTTCCAGTGCTGTCATCGTCCCACGTTCCGAGTTGTTGCACACAATCTTTGTTGGTACGCCTTGTTCTATCGCAAAGTTCGGCAGCAAGGCTGCCAGCAAGCTGCTACCCTTCTCCAAATATGGGAGCACAAGGCCTATGGTGGGAAGAAAGGAAAAATGAGTGCAACCCTAGGCAGCACCCCCATCGAAAACCCTACTAAGGAAAGTGCAGAGCCACGCCAGCCAACACAGACAATGCCACAATGAGTCCTGTGGAACCATAACCAAGGCGGAAGCATTGAAGCTGCAGTCAAGGGACTAATCATCCACATCCGGATGACGTTGGGAGGTGCAGGCTCGATACATATGCATTCTCACAGGGAAAACCTAGGTGATGGGTTCTTCCCATCTCTCTCCGTCGTAGAGGCACGATCATGACGTAGGGAGCTGCGCAAAGCAGCAAGTTTGACACATCTAGGAGGCGCTAACCACTGCATGGTGATGATGCTGCAGATGCGGCGCACCAGTTTTCGATGGCGATGCTGTGACGATTTCCTATGGGGAACCCCTAAACATAGCAACGGCGATAGTTTATCTATCACATCCCTAACATCATCCGAAGAAGAAGCGGAGGGGAGGTGCTGCCCCTCGTGGATGGATTGGACCTAGTTTACCTTTTTTTAATGTACTACTTCATATAGTCAGGCCCACTGGGCCCAGTTCTGAAAAAAATGACGAAGCCTGAAAAATGAAACAATAAAAAAAATCGTGCTGGGCTAATGGCTATAAAAGATTAAGAAAAAATGACATAGCCAAAAAAAGAATCCCACAAAAAAATAAAGAAATGGGTTACATATTTATGCTTGGGCCCAAGAAGGCTATAGTCCCAATGGGCCCGTTCTGGAAAAGGAGGCTGAGCGTGAGAGAGATAAAGAAATAATGCAACATTTGAAGAATCCCGGCATAGAAAAAGAGGAGACTACATGCCACAGTTTGAAAATAAACAAAACGAAATAGATTTGCCAAAAAATACAGGAGACGAGGACAAAGTTTCTATGGAAAAAGTGGTGAAGAAAAAAAAAGGTGAATAATGAAGAAAAATGTCATTACAAAAAGAAGAATTGAAGAAAAAGAGGTTGAAAAAAATATTGCGAGATCGGCTTATTGGTTTTGTTCTCCCCATTTTCTTTTCTTCTCCCAACTATGTTGATGTTATTGTTTTCCGACAACAGTGGGAGAAAGGGGGAGTGTTGTGTAGAATTACATGTCTGATCCATCTAATCCTACTTTGTAGCATTAGGGTTTCAACCTTATCGGGGACTCCAGTCCTTTCAATGATATGGAGGTACTGTTGAGTACGGTCAACTCCTACGAACCCTTTGATTGCTCAAGTGGATCTTTATTTTGGACCTATTGCTCTAAGTAGGGAGAAGTCCTCGGTGGTGCAATTCGAGATGACCGAGCTGGAGTCGCAGGAGGCTGCGGGCATTCTGCGGTGCCCTTCTGGAACTTTGCCTATCAACTACCTCGGGCTTCCTCTGGTAGGTGGTCGTCTGTGTGCTTGCGATTGTAAGCTGTTAAAGTATGCGTCATTATATGTAGATGGGTAAATGGATCCTTCCAAGATCCATTTACCACATCCAGGAGTTTAGTCCCACATCTACTAATGGTGGGCCTTGGAGGCTCTGTGGAGACTATATAAGAAGCCCATACCTCCTTTATTAGATGAGAAAGTGCAATACATATATCAGCCCTCTGAGGTATTCTCCCGTGGTTTCATCCCGCTCCTTAGGGAGTAGGGTTCCACGATAAAATCATGTAATCTTCATATTTCTTTATCTTTATTTCTCATACGCTTCTGCATTCCTATTTTCTGACATGGTATCAGATCAAGTCGATTCTACGAATTTATACGTAAGATTCTTTATTTTTATTGTTGGCGAAGGTTCTTTTGTTTCTTTGGGTTGGAGGTATGTTGAAAAGATCATTCTGAACAGAACACGCCTAAATTTGCTTTTGTTCCAGTGCTGCCATCATCCCACATTCCGAGTTGTTGCACACAATCTTTGTTGGTATGCCTTGTTCTATCGCAAAGTTCGGCAGCAAGGCTGCCAGCAAGCTGCTACCCTTCTCCAAATATGGGAGCACAAGGCCTATGGTGGGAAGAAAGGAAAAATGAGTGCAACCCTAGGCAGCACCCCCCATCGAAAACCCTACTAAGGAAAGTGCAGAGCCACGCCAGCCAACATAGACAATGCCACAATGAGTCCTGTGGAACCATAACCAAGGTGGAAGCATTGAAGCTGCAGTCAAGAGACTAATCATCTACATCCGGATGATGTAGGGAGGTGCAGGCTCGATACATATGCATTCTCACAGGGAAAACCTAGGTGATGGGTTTTTCCCATCTCTCTCCGTCGTAGAGGCGCGATCATGACGTAGGGAGCTGCGCAAAGCAGCAAGTTTGACACATCTGGGAGGCGCTAACCACTGCATGGTGATGAGGCAGCAGATGCGGCGCACCCGTTTTCGATGGCGATGCTGTGACGATTTCCTATGGAAAACCCCTAAACATAGCAACGACGATGGTTTATCTATCGCATCCCTAACATCATTCGAAGAAGAAGCGGAGGGGAGGTGCTGCCCCTCGTGGATGGATTGGACCTAGTTTACCTTTTTTTAATGCTTCACATAGTCATGCCCACTGGGCCCAGTTCTAAAAAAATGATGAAACCTGAAAAATGAAACAACAAAAAAAAACCATGCTGGGCCAATGGCTATAAAAGACTAAGAAAAAATGACAGCCAAAAAAAGAATCCCACAGAAAAATAAAGAAATGGGTTACATATTTATGCTTGGGCCCAAGAAGGCTACAATCCCAATGGGCCCGTTCTGGAAAAGGAGTCTGAGCGTGAGAGAGAAAGAAATAATGCAGCATTTGAAGAATCTCGGCATACAAAAAGAGGAGACTAGAGGCCACAGTCTGAAAATAATGAAATAGATCTGCCAAAAAAAATACAGGAGATGAGGACAAAGTTTCTATGGAAAAAGTGGTGAAGAAAAAAAAGGTAAATGATGAAGAAAAAGGTCATTACAAAAAAAAAGAATTGAAGAAAAAGAGGTTGAAAAAAAATATTGCGAGATCGGCTTATTGGTGTTGTTCTCCCCATTTTCTTATCTTCTCCCAACTTTGTCGATGTTACAGTTTTCCGACAACTGTGGGAGAAAGGGGGAGTGTTGTGTAGAATTACAGGTATGTTCCAAATTCAGATGTCAGATAACAGACCAACCGGAATTTTTAGATTCTATAGTCCAGTTTCAGACTCTACGGATTGGTTCAAAGTCCAAGTTTGATGCACTCCATAGTTGAGTGACCCACTTTCTTCGAGTTCTCCAGAGAGAGACTCCTTTTTTAGACACACACATCTATGCAGTCGTCAGTTTGTGGTCCACATCTTTTATTTTGGTCAGAGTTTTCATGTGTTCCATAGGGACTCCAGAGTAGAGATCCCATTCCCTATGCCATGTGGGCTAGGATTTTCATGTGGTTTCATAGGGACTCCAGAGTATATATCCCATTCTCTGAGCTAGTTTGGGAGAGACCCAGTTCTCCGACAAGGAGACTTTTCAGACTCCATTCTCCAGTGATCGTGGTCTCCGACAAGGATGTCTCCACAACTTTTCAGTTCGGCCCTTTCAGAGATGGAGCAGTTGTCCACATATTGTGGCGGACCAGAGTACTCCGACGAGGAAACTCATTTCAGTTGTAGTGACTCTAAGAAGTGCAGTACAGAGGACATGCTCTACTACGAGGAGATTTAGTTTGACTCACACTCCAACCAGCTTGTTCCTCCTCACCTGCACGACATTAGAAGAAACGTGTTCGCCAGCAACCGACAGTTCTGCGCATTGAGTTGATATTGTCTGTAGTGTATTGTATTGTGAGCTGAGATATCTTTATGTTTGTCCAAGCTGAGCATTGCATGCTCCAGCTTGAGGGGGAGTGTTAGAGTATGCATCATTATCATGTAGATGGGTAAATGGATCCTTCCAAGACCCATTTACCACATCCATGAGTTTAGACATCTACCAGTGTGGGACTTGGAGGCTCTGTTGAGGCTATATAAGAAGCCATAGACCTCCTGTATCAGATGAGAAAGTGCAATGCATACATCGACCCTTTGAGGTGTTCTCCTGTGGTTTGATCCCGTTCCTTAGGGAGTAGGGTTCCACGTTAAAATCCCGTGTTCTTCATATTTCTTTATCTTTATTTATCTGATACGCTTTCGCATTCCTATTTTCTAATAGCCGATTTCGGCTAGATTGGAGGACCAACTGGCGGGTTGGAAGGCAACTACGCTATCTAAGGGTTGGAAGGTGGTTTTGCTGAAGCATGTCCTTTCCGACGTACCGATATTCTTCTGCTCGACGAGGTTGGGGTTCACGAGAGGATGAAGATGCTTATGAGGAAGTTTTTATGGTCGGACATCAAGCAGGCTAGGAAGGGCTGTCATCTAGTGGACTGGGCCAATGTGACATTAGCTAAGAGAGCGGGGGATTGGGAGTTCTGAGATTGGGCGATATGAACAAGGCCTTGGTGGCGAAGTGGGTGATACGTATTCGGGGGAACTAGGAGGAGCTAGTCTACCACCTCATTAGGAAGATTTATGGTGTTGACATTTCCCTGGAAACCGCTAGTTTGTGTGTCCCATCCATGCTGTGGCAGACTATTTCAAGGGTGCTTCCGGAGATGACGACGAAGACGCGGTCGGTTTTGGGTAATGGACATCTATTCATGTTTTGGTTACACAATTGGACGGGTAACGGTGTGCTGAGGGAGAGATTCTCAAGGTTGTTTGGTCTCACCGGTGATAAGGTGGAACCTGTCGCCCATTTCTGGGGGGATGGTGAGCGGAGGATTCAGTTCTCATCAGTGTTATCTGACAGGAGGGTGGAGGAGCTTCGTAGGTTGCAGAGTGAGCTGGCAGAGCTGAAGGGCCCATCGTCTGGTAGGGACCATTGGGTGTGGGGTGATGGCAAATTTTTGGTGAAGAGGGCGCATCGCTTCTTCACAAACGAGGAGGGTCTGGAGAGTGAAAACATCCGACAGGATGCCAACATCATCTGGAGGAGCAGAATACCCAATAGAGTCAAGGTTTTTGTGTGGTTATTTAGCCTTGGGAGGGTTCTAACCAAGTGTCGCCGAGGTCAATGGCTAAGTGTGGATGATCGCTGATGCGACAGATGCAACATGGAGGACGAGGACTTGGAACATCTTTTCTTTTCTTGTCCGCATTCAGTGTGGGTTTGGAGGGAGGCGCAAATCTCCTGGATCCGTGTGGAAAGCGGCTCGAGCTTCTGAAATTGTATTAGATCGATGGGCGGTGACAACCACACGAATGTCTCTCTTTCTTTCGCCACCTTGTGGGCTATTTGGTGCGGTAGGAATGCTACGATTTTCCGTGAACAATTGTTTTACTCTGAGAATGTTGTTGAGCATTGTAAAACATTGTGTGTCGTGTGGGATCAGGCAAGCTAATGCCATGTAAGTCGTGTTTTCTAAATTTTTAATATAATATAGCTGCGGTGGATCCCAGCTTGGATTCCACCCTTTCTTCATAAAAAAACAAAAAACACTCATCTAGAACAAGATAAAAATGATGTCCCTGGAGATCAGGAATACAATGAGACCCCAAATATCTAGATGAATAAGCTCCAACAAATGACTAATGCTACAACTCTGACGACCAAGGAACAAAGATAGATGATGCTTCTCAAGCTGGCAAGCCTCGCATTGGTAGGAAGAGCGCATGGAAATTTGTGGGAGGACATGACACAACTTCTGCAGAGGAAGGTGACCAAAATAAAGATGCCACAAGTAAGTGAGACTGATCCAGTCGGAACTGTAAGGCACTGGTACTAGGAGACTAGACCGGTCTGTAGAGCCCATGCTGCTCACGACCACATCTAATCACCCTGCCCGTGAGTATGTCCTGAAACACAAGAGAAGAGGGGTAAAAATAAAAACAATTCTGATCCTTTATGATCTGACTAATAGAATGCAAATTCATTTGGAAATTAAGAGCATATAAAACATTCTGCAGGTACATGGATGTTGTCAAATACACCTCCCCATGTCCTGCAATGGGTAAGCAAACACTGTTTGCAATGACAACCCATCTACCAGGAGTATAGATATGTAAGAACTGAACTATGATCTATCTCCACACAGATAGTGAGAAGCACCAGGTTCCATGATCCACTCTGTCATATCTGCCCTGCTATAACTGGTATAGCATAGGCTATATACCTGAGGAGCTCGAAGAGGCTCTAGCAGCGGCTGCAACATATAGGGAGCTTGTAGTAGTACCAACAACATGAGTCATTATCTCCCTCAGATGGGAGACAATATTATCAAGGCATGAATCTATTTGAGGAGCCTAACTGTCTGGAGGCTCAATCTGCTCGATCACACGAGCAGATGAGAGGTATCCATGATTCTGATAACATAATATCCTCAGAGTGACCTGGATGATGGCAATATGTGCAGGGGCCACGTTAACGTCCACCTCCTTTGCCACATGGACCACACCCACTGAATTATGTAGGACCTCCCCTGTTACGAGATGTAGCAATTACTGAGGAGGTCTATACGGTGGCAAGTCGTGGGATAAAAAGCATGTTGAAGTGACTGTAGGCTCCTATATGGGAGGTACGGTTGCATCTGTAAGAAGCTGTGCACATACGGCCTCATACTCTGGATCCATGGCTGCCAAGAAAACTCCAACCATTATGGAGTTCCTGTATGCCATCTACTGCTCTGTCGAAGCGGTAACGAGCATGAAGTTGTGAAGCTTCTCAAACATAATGCGAAGTGAAGAGTAGAATATATGCACAGGACGACCATTCTACTTGACCGTGTATGTATTAAATAGTAGCTAATGAATCTTGGTCTCGTTCTTTGCTTGAGCATGCGCGGCTGCCGGAATATCCCACATCTCCTTGGTGGTGGGCTGGTTCACAATGTCGTCAATCTTTGTGGTAAAGAGCCGAACATTCATGTACGCGTCATCTTGCTTTCACGAAGCATTGTCTCCAATCTTATCCGCCAGTTCTGGCTTTGTCAGAATGTACTCCTTGTTATTGCATTGTATAAGGGTCAAAACCTGCATGGACCACAACTCATACTTAATCCCATCCATCTTCATGATAGGAGCCGAGTCCCTGAAAGCACCAGACGAAGAGAAGACATCACGCTTGTTCTCTAACATGAAGAAAACGAAGGCTTTGGGGAAGTAGACTGATTCGATCGAGTCTACACAAACATATAGAGGATTGGTTGCACGTGTAGACTCATACACCCATCCTCGACAATCTTCGATCCGCGCTAGGGTCAAAAATATGATTTATAGGTTTGAAATCACCTTTTCTAGTCAAAATCAAATCGTTTTAGACTACAGTTCGGTGACAGAAAGGAGATAAATCAACCATGAGGCCAGTGGCGACACCGGGGGGAGGGGGTGTTGGTCGACGTCTACAGCGACCTAGCAGTGACACCAAAGGTGTTAGGCGGCGCACGTCAACTCAACAGCAGGCCGGGGCGTCTGTGCGTGATGAATATGAAGGTGGTGGCGACTCAAGTGGGTTGTGCACACAAAGATGGAGGGGGGTTGCGTGAGCTGCCAGCAGTGAGAGGAGTTGCTGACGGTGATGCGCAGTGTGAGGTGAGAGGGCGGGGGGGGGGGGTTAAGAGAAGTCCGGTATAGGACTGTTGCTGTAATACCATGTTTAGAGAAAATAATGACTTGCTTATTCATGAGGTCCGAGGGTTCTCTTATAGCGGAGAAACCTATTGGATAAATTACATAAGATGGACATAAAGAAAAGAAAATACAAGAAAGCAATAAATGATAACTAGTATCTACAGCTGGTGAGGTTGAACTAGAGGCTATAGTGTAAACTGGCTCGAACTAAAATGAGCCTCCCACCGGGAGAACTCTGGCCCACAACATGTTTTCTCCACCGAAGACTGCTCCATCTCTCTCAGGGGTCAAACAACAAACAAAATCATGGGAATATCCATGCATTTTGGAGTTTACGGTCACTGGAACTTGTCGTGGGAATATCCATGCATAGTGAGTTCAAGATCAATAGACTTGCTATGGGAATATCCATACATACTATACACAAGGAGATCATATTCAATAGAGAATAAAAAAAACAACGAGTCTCCTAGCGAAGAACTCTGAAATACTAGATCACTCTAACTTATCAAACAATGGCATGGTATTGAAACCGTTACCCAACACTCTCCCTTTCTCCCAAACTTGTCGAAAAGGAAGGGTACTCAGCCAAGTCGGGAGGACAACTGAGTAGGGGATCAACAACATGATACTTCTCCTCTCCTTTTTTCTTTTTTAATCATCCAATTCTTTCTCAGTCCATGTCTTTTCTTTTCTTTTTTTTGGATTGTATTCCCAAATTTTAGTTGTTTTTTTTCTCATTTTTTAAAACACTACAAAACCTAATAGGCCTCAATTAAAAGAGAAAAAACATGTGAAGTCCTTAATCACAGCCCAACAGGGGCACCCTCACACTGCTCCCTTTCCCCTTCTTCCTCGCATTGTCACCTATCCCCTGCCAGGGTTCCAGTCGCCAATGCTCCAGAGGAGTTCCAACATGCGGTTCTCCCCACGACATTGGAGGAGCTTTTTGCGCCTCCTGAAACTAGGAAGAGGGCGATGGTCTCCTATTTCTGTCAACATCTTCTTCTTTGAATGATAAAACCTCCTTTTCTTCTTCGAAAGAGGCTGTGAGGAACCGCCTGGAGAGCCAAGCGGCGATTTGGAGATTGACAACGATCTGGGGCTGCCTGGAGAGGCCTCAAGCCACTTGTGTGGGGAGTTGCTGCTCTCGAAAAGGAGGGCGGAGCTAGAGGTGCTTTGAACTGGAGCGACAACATTGTTGGAGAGCAACCCCAGCGAGGTGTTCTTGGATATGGGAGGGGCGGCTCCGCCTTCACGATTAAGGTTCCAAGCGAACCCATCTTGGCTGGATATCTGCAACTTCTTCTTGATTAAATCTCCAGTAAACAAAAAAAATAAAACCGCAAAGCGTACTAGGAGATTGAAAAAAATATCAACTAAATAATATTGAATCTCCAAGATCAAACAAAATCAAGACCGACTTGCTCTGATACTATGTAGAAAAACACAATGCGGAAACAATAAACAGATCAAGAGTAATAAGCATGAAGAACACTTAATATTTTACGTGGAACCCTACTCCGTGAGGAGCGGGATGAAACCGCGGGAGAATCGCCTCAAAGGGCTAATATTTATTCACTTTCTCAAAAAGTTACAATGGGTGTGGGGCTCTTTATATAGCCCCACCAAGAAACCAAACTCCCACCATCATATGACGTGGGACTGAACTTGAGAGCCACCAAAGACATTCTTCAACATCAACTAAATGTCTAGAGATTAGGGCTTATTATTTTGGTTAGGATAAAAAACATCACCACATTAGATAGTGGAATTTGCATTAAAACATTTATATTTTCTACATGAATGTACCAAGCACCATCTACATATGCGACCATGTAATACCTCAGCACAAACATAAGCATGCTATTATGCAAAATGTATTACTAATATCTAGCCCTCTAGAAGAAGGTTCAGGCTATAACATGTCTGCTAATTCGCATTACCGTCAAAAAAATAAAATGCAATCAGAAGATTTTGGTCAATCCCAATCAGCAGTACCTACCTCCCAGAGATATGCACGAGTATTGGACCCAACCAAAAAGAATGGCCTTGAAGGATGGCTGGATAAGGCCCTTGTGCTTATATTTTCAACAGTTGCAGGCGGGTCTATAAGCTCCTCTAAACCTTCCTGCAAACTCCAGCCAAAGCCAGATGCACCAATTCCAGCATATCCAGGAATACCAAAAGCTCCTCCACCTGTTAAGTCTCTTCCTGGTCTAGCCAAGGGGCTGGTCACAGTCGCTGCTGCACTTAATCCTGGACTAGCATGTTTTATACTATCGGAACTAATGCCAAGGGGAGCAAAGCTTTGCAGAGAAGGAGATTCCACTTTAACACACCCATCAGAAGGCCAATCACAGTGTGCCCAAATATATTCTGCCTGTTTTTGTGTAGGCACCTCCTGGCCCCAATTAAAGAAAACAAGGCCCTGCAAGAAAACAGATTTTATCATAGATAAAACAAGGAATTACTTTGTTCGGAGAATTTGATTGGTGCAGCGACAGACAGATGAAAATGTGTTACATCCAAAAAAAATGAAACAATATATGATACAGGTCTCAAAACAACTGTATATAACTTATTAGGTAACAAGCGCAAAAAATGCCGTTAATAACTTCAGCAAGATATGGAAGGAAGCAGGTGTGATTGTGAAAATCAAATGTATTCCCCCAGAATTACTTTCCATGGATATAAAAACAAAACTGAGACAAGTGTACGATTCATAATTTTAATTGCATAACGGACTTCCACCACATCACCAACTTCTATATAGGACCACTGACTCAAGTTGCTTCTTATCTTTGTGCAAACAAACACACTGCTTTATACTTTGTGTAAACCATTAAAATTAAAGCCAGAACCAAGACTTATTCCATATAAAGTGAGGTCTTCTATATGGACTCTATGCTTTGATTCCAATTGCCTTCGCCATGCATGAATTTGACAAGAATAAGCAAAACCAAACTTACTAATTCCTTGACTTCCAAAAAAAATCTGCCTTTTACAGCATTTCATAAGCTTCATCATCTAACTTCTCACATCATTCACAGCAATATATCATCCAGCCTTTAGTAATATCAGACTTTCTCTAACAGGTATCTGGTTTCTCTCCGGCTGACACTATATTGACATTTTCACTGTAGTTTCATCATGCATTATATCTTTCCTCTGCCCCCAACATTTCCAGTTTCACTATGATCTCCCATGCAGATCAATTAGTATTAAGTCCATATTACGGACCAAATGATCTATCATGGGCCAGATACAGTTACAAGGCCCCTCATTCAGAAGGCCAAAGATAATAGATCATGTTACCCAATCTCCATAAGATGCATCGCTTGCCCACAGCAACAAAAAAGAACACAATAAAGAAGATCCCACTACATAAAGAAAGGATATTTATACATTTGCCCCTACATGATTTTGCAATTAAACTATAATCCATTAATCATGATTACAGCACGACCCTGTTAAAAGTGCTTTGGATTACACCACATACCCCTTGTTGAGATACTTATATCTCTTTGTCTTTATTTATATTTTTCTATTTCTTCAGTCTACTTTATGTAATTTTCCCTTAGAGATTTTCTCCTATATAAGAGAGCTCTATGGCTACAATGAATACAATTGTTTCACGTCTTTCCACATGGTATCAAAGCGACAGTCCTAGACCGTCAATGTTTCTTCTCTCCAATCTCGCTTATACAGTTAAATACAATGGTTTGACCAACCAACTCTAATAATGAAAGCATACAATGTAGAATGTAACACTTTTTTTGAAACAAGATGGGGAAACATGCACAGGTGCCCACTCCAGGATTTGAACCATGGTCTTTTGGCTGGTATGCACACTGCACTACTATCAGGCCATTAAGTGGGTTCATGATGTAGCACTTTTACTAGAGATATGATGTAACTATGAAGCATGCAAGGGTTAAAGCGTAGTAATACATGGGTTTTTTGGTCAATTCGGGTTTGCAGGAATGGAGCTCTATTTAGGGAGGCACATTGTTATGATGCATGGAATATTGTCGAGCATGCCAAGTATTTGTTTCTCTCTTGGCAATTGCAACACATTCCCTGCATTTTAATTGAATGAAACTTCTCGGGTGTGCCCCACTATGGGACCACACTTTTTTATTCATTAGTAAGATCAAGGGCAGTGTTGAGGAGAAGAGATCGATTGTGTTGCAAAGACTGCAAAGTAATCCGGGGAGAGTTTGGCCACCCAACATCGTTTGTTAGTCATGTATATGCAAATAAAATGATTAGTGGAGAAAAGGAGGGTTTACAAAATCACTAAACTAGATGGTGGGATCTTCAATTGAAGCAATCAAGCTTCATGGAGAAGGTTTTAGAAAATTTATCATTGGATTGTAACGGAAGTGCAAACGAAATGCGGTAGGTAATAGCATCTAGTATATGAAAAGTAGCCAAAGATATCCTAGGCGAGTCAAAGAGAGGAGATCCATGCCAAAAGGACGCTTGGTGGTGGAGTGGAGGGGTGAAAGAGAAACTCAAAATTAAAAGAGCGTGCTTTAAAACTTTATCTAAGAATAAAGTAGATGAAACTGTCAAAAACTACAAAATAGCGAAGAAGGAAGCAAAGAAGGTTGTAAGCGAAGCTAAGTCAAAAGCTTAAGAAGTTTTTTACAAAAATGCCGACTCTAAGGAGGGCTAGAAGAATATATTCAGGTTGGCTAAAGTAAGCGAAAGAAAGACCAAAGACCTTTCTCAAGTAAGATGCACTAAGGATGAGGAAGATCACGTGCTTGTTACTCAGAAGGATATAGAGACTAGATGGAAGCAATACTTCCATATGCTTTTCATTGGGGAAGGAAATAGAGAGATCACTTTGGGAAATCAAGCTGGTACTGAAAGATACTTGAATTGTGCAAGCTATATACAAATACAAAGGAATGAAGTAGAGGAGGCTTTGAAGGTTATTAGACCTGGGAAAGGTGAAGGACCTGATGATATTTCTATAGAAATTTGGAGAGTTTTAGGAGAGCGTGGTTTGACTTGTCTTACAAATTTATTCAATGTTATTTGGAGAAACAAGAAAATGCCTGAAGATTGGAGGAGAAGCATCATGGTACCTATTTATAAGAACAAAGGAGACATTCAAATTGTTCAAATTATAGAGGTATCAAGCTGATGAGTCACACTATGAAAATTTGGGAACGTTTGGTCGAAAGAAGGCTGAGGCAAGTTTCCAAAGTAAAAGAAAATCAATTCGGATTCATGTCAGGTCGTTCAACTATTGAAGCCATCCACTTGCTGAGAACAATGGAGATTTATAGAGCTAAAAGGAAGAACCTCCATATGATTTATATTGATTTGAAAAAGGCTTATGATTTTGTCCCACGAGAGATTTTTTGGAGAGTTTTGGAGAAGAGATAAGTACTCGTCTTATATATTAACCTCATAAAAGATATGTATGATAGGACTTCATCTTGTTTAAGGATACAATCTAGGAAGACAAACTATTTTAATACCATCATTGATCTGCATCAAGGTTAAACTTTGAGTCCAGTCTTTTTACTTTGATTATGGATGAGCTGACAAGTCACATTAAAGATGAGACACTATGGTGTATATTATTTGTTGATTCATGAGATTAGAAATCTAGTAAATGGGAAGCTTGAGGTCTGGAGACATGCAATGGAGACTAAAGAATTTCGTATAAGTAGGGTTAAGACTGAATATATGAGTGCAATTTTGATGGAAGCAATGATGAAGGAATCAAGGTGAAAATTGGCGACGATAACATTCAGACGAGAGTTTCTTTTAGATACTTGAGATCTATTTTGCAACATGATGGAGAAATTGATGGAGATGTTACAAATAGAATAAACGCAGGTTGGCTAAAGTGGAAATGAGCCTCTAATTTTCTTTATGATAAGAATATACCTTTGAAAAACATAGGAAAGTTTTACAAAGCAACTCTGCTACCGACTATGCTCTATGGATCTGAATGTTGGGATGTAAATCATAGACATGTGTGGAGAATAACATAAGCAGAAAGAAGGTTCAGGAAAGCGGTATGCGTATGCGTTCGGACGGGTCACTGAACAACGATTAAGCGGTATGCGAGGGCATATGTAGGGCATATGCGGTTCTACGCGGTTTCCTAGTTTTTATTTAAAAATAAATAAATAAATATATACAAAATTAACTACAACTGAACTAAATTTATGAATAATTGTGGTCCAACACAAGATCTAAGAAAGATGACTTTCATATAGAGGTCAAAATAATATTTATCAATCAAATATCAATACTTCAAAAGAAAAGTTAGCACACATCAAGGTAGACCAATGAAAGTATAGAATCAAAAAACTCTGATGATTCGGAAATCAGGAGGTTGAAGCCCAAATAGAGGAATCGGGATTCTGGATGTGGAAGCACTAATATGGGTTTTGGGTTTCTCAGTGATTCAGGGTGTCGGGTGCCTTTTTCCGTAGATACAGATCCGACATCCCAATTAAGCTCTGAAAACAGGAAGCGGGCGCATGGTCCGCATATGAGGCCGCACAACCCGCATATGCGGACCGTATAAGCGCAAAGGGCGCTTAATGAGGGGCTTCATGTATGCGGCGCGCTAGGGTATCCGCTCAGGCATATGTGGCTGCATATGTGACCGCTCAAACCTATTTCATGAACACTGAGCAGAAATGAAAATGCTAATGGGATATGTGGACACTCACATACACACACACACACACACGTAAAGATCGATTCAGAATGACACCATTAGAAGGAAAGTTGGTGTAGATTTGATCGAGGATAAGATACGAGAAAATCTATTAAGGTGGTTTGGCCATTTGCAAAGGAGGTCAGCTGATGCACCGGTGAGGAGATGCGAGTTTTGAGATGTTGAGCTGGCTAAGAGAGGGCGAGGAAGGCCCAAGAAGTGTTGGAATGAGACTAACGAATGGATCTAAGTTTTTTGGATCTAACCTCGAGAATGACCCAAGACAGATCTGAATGGAGTCAAAGAATCTAAGTAGCTGACCCTGCTTAATGTGAGAAAAGGCTTTGTTGTTGTTGTTGAAAAGATAAAGGGCATTTGTGTATATATCCATGCAAGAGTCTACTTGAATGACAACAACATTACTTACTGAAATAATATACTCAATTATAACTGATAAGCCACTTCAACTTCCACTTAGTAATATGCTATTTACTGATAAAAAGCATTTGGAACCTTAACTTCTAAAATGATGATCCTTAAAGTCATTTCCATGATTTCCAAAGAAAATAGCGAAAAACTCATAATTGTCCCATTCTACGAATAGAAATTTAATAGTGAACCTGACATTTGAGGCCATGCTTACAAAAGTCGTTTAAAATCACTTCAATCTCCGCATACAAAAAGCTACTTACATGTGCATGTTGTAACTTGATCAGAGCTCTTATTTGTTTGCAAGAGAGGTCAAAGACTTTATATATGTTGAAGAGATTTATGTTACGTTATTGTTTCACAGTTATTTATTTATCTTGTCTGTAGTATGTAATTTACCCATTAGGATTTCTCTCCTCTATAGAAGAGAACCCTTGGGCCCTATGAATACATAACGAGTATTCTTTCTCCACATGGTATCAAAGCAACGATCCTAGACCGAAGCCTTGAGCCAAAAACCCTAACCTTACCATCCAGTGTCTCTTCCCCTCCGCACGCCGCCCATCTCCACGTCGACCCGCATCCCAGCGCGCACCACATGGTCACTGCAACGACCTTATGTGTCGTCGCCCAACGGCCCTAGTGCCGCCCAACGGCCCCAGCGCCGCCCAACAGGGCTCCTTGTGCCGCCACACAGTAACAACAGTGCCGCCTAGCAGCCTCTTGTGTCGCCAACAGGCCCGACGACCCCTCGTGGGTGGCAACGCTACTGTCCAGTCCTCGTGAAGGCTTGGAATCATGATTTTTGGTCTGATTTCAAGATATAAGGTCGTGTTTTACCCTATCTTCATTAAAATCAGACCATGTTTCTTTAACATATGGTTGTGATATGAGTCTAAGATCACAATCATCTTGTTTCATGGCAGCTTAGACATGGTGTGATCGGTTTAAGGTCCCAGTTACTGTTCACGATGTAAGAAAGCAGAGCTGATACACCGTCTACGTCCTTCAAGGGTTCAACACCTATTATCAAGATGTATGATACAAACTACGAGTTGTGGGCAATGCAGTTCATGAATCTTCGGCAGAGTCATGGCAAGAAGCATATTCTGATGAAGGATAAGCCAGTGGACAAGACTGGGACCACCACCTCATGGGAGGCCGATGATGCATATGCCAAGGTTTGATCATCTGGTATTGTAGAGATTTATGTGATGTGATATGTTATTCTGTATCGTTTCTTATTTTCTATTTTTGTTTGGACTCTTATGTAATTTACCTATGGGTCCTCTCTATATAAGAGAGCCTAGGGTTCTATAGAATAAATAGATTACTCATTTCCACCAACATGGTATCAGAGCCAAAACCCTAACCCTAAAACCCTTGTCCCGCCGCCGCCCCCTCTCTCTCTCTCTCCAACTCTCGGCACTGCCGCCGATTCCTCTTTCTCGTCGCTAGACCTTCCGCTGCCGGTCTCTCGAGCCCCGCCGCCGGTCCCTCCATCCCCACCACCGTCCCCTACCGCTACCGCCGGCAACCCTCCCTGCCGGCAACCTGTAACATCCGGATCCGAATGAACTGAAGCTCCTGTCAAGAAATGGATGTTGCAAGCAAGTTTGGATCTCCAAAGTGGAGATATTCAAAGGTACATATCTCTCTTCATTGTACTTTCATTAAAGTCAATGTTGGAGTCGCTAATTCAGTTTTTTTATGTTGCTATCCATCAGGTATTTTAGCTATTGTTGTATGTTAGATAAAGCCACAAAATCCCTCCAAACTTAGAGGATCAAAGGTACAATCTTTCCCCCTCCTTTTGCTGCCTTCCATGCATGATTCAATTCCTTAAATTGCCTATGAAATTAGATGAGAATGTGAAGCTTTACATGGAATTCATCAAAACTTTACAACCATTATATATACTCTTAATTTCTTAAATTTTGAGGATAAAAATTTGGATTTAGTATGCAAATTAATATAAGTTCAGGCCATTAATTAGCCACAATTTTTAGTACAGAAAAATAGAAATTTGGGGGAAAATGACATGTATTTTCTTATGGAATCCTGAAAAGGATGAAACAATTCATAAATCAAGAATCTAATATAAGTAACCGAGCCTCCAAAATTTCAAAAAAAAACTCAACCTCAAAACATGATGACTTACCTTTATAATTGAAAGCAATGACTCTATTAATCAACTGCATGTTCTTTACATCAAGGACATGTTCAATTACTATTTTCAATGATAAAGAGAGTCCTAAAGTCGATTATAAGATACTTTGACGCACTTGTGGCTAAAAATGCGTTATTTTTGGATGAAATCCTAATAAGGATGATGTCAATGCTTATAAACTAAACAGAATTCATATCAAAATACTGTCATATCCCCTAACAGATGTGCTGTAGACAACAGCTCGAGACTGTGACCTGTTCTAAACATAACAAGCATTAGATCAAACCGACCAAGAATTCCAACTGCTAACATGGACCTTCATAGAGTGATTGTTATGAACATGCTCGAAAAGATGATCATGTGCCATTAACCTCCATATGTTTGGTCCAAGGTGGAAAACAATATGTACCTATGAATAATGCAGTATAAATATCACAATTTGGTGGCATGGGTAGATGCTCCTATAAGAACATATGTCCCTAAGGATCTATCCATATAGCTTTTACAGTTGCTTGAGTCGCAATGTGATGAGGTTTCATCCATGTTACAAACTAAAATTTGTTATGGGTTTCTTGTCTACAGGACAACTTATATAATATACATATGCACAAATGGTGAAACCCAGTGATTCCTGGCTGAGGAAATCATAATGTATATGTGTAGCATTATAACAACATCCTAGAGTGACCCATGAACTAATCTACTTTGCTATCTACACGAGCAATGTCTACGCGATTCACAGTGATAGGTAATAGCCTCCCGATAACCCCTTTATATTATATAACATTGACATTTTCTGAGAATCCATCTTTTAAAATATTAAAACTCTTCTCTCAAAGTCAATAAATGATTTCTCAAGATCTTTACGAATAAGAAATCATCAATCAATTGATCATTATGTATAGTCTACTATTCATACAATCTATTATATATATAGGATGTTATGGCAAATGATCAGAAAACACCCCTCCTTTGATGTCTCAACTGGAACTGGTACAATTGAGATATGATTCTTGTATAAGTACCATATAAAACAAAATGATAAAGACGAGCTAGATCCATATCCAAAGCATAGATGTTAATCTTATGATTTTAGAAATAATAACATATGACCACAAAGACCGATCATCTCCTTAAATTAATCTTTTAGGTATACTCTACTATTTATTCATATCACCAAAAATAGGTAGTGACAAAATACCTAGATTTATGAAGTCAACCATTGAAGAGATTGAGAAATGATGGGGTAGATGAATAAGTGAAATCAATGATGAATCAGTTATATCAATAAGATCGTTGATCAAAAAGTCCTAGATCTGTACAATCAACCACAGAAAGGATTAAGAAAGGATGAGGGATCAAGTCATTGATGACTGATAATTAAGAGTGCCAGTCATGGTGACCTTTACACCTGACTGTGCGAGGGTGCGGTGACCCTCAGCTGGGCAGGAGATAGGAAGCCCAGTTAGGGCAGCGGCCGCTTAGTGCACGGGTCTAGGATCCGAGTCTTTTTCTCAGTTTTTTTTGCGAGCGCTCGCAGTTTTTACGCCTCTCTGGGATCCATAGGTTTTCTTTTAAAGACCAGTTCCGCTGACCCTTGTTCTTTAGGGTACCTAGGCTGGAGGGCCCTTGGTTTTAGTTTTTCGAGCTCGTTAGCCCGTACCGGTCGGGCCAGTTTTTCTTTTAGAGTGACTTTTCCAGAGAGTCTCTCTCACCCGTCTCAGTGGCGTAGTTTTGGAGTAGACCTATCCCTCTATTGGACCGCCCTTCCAATTAGAGGGCGAGACGGAAGAGCCTCTTTTGTAGGCTACCTCACCGCTTGAGTTTTGTTTACTTTTCGTCAACAGACTTGGCGATGCTACATCTGAATTCCATGTATATATCTGAATCCTCTATGGCTACATCTGAATCAGTTACAATTGAATTTAGAGGAGTTACATTTGAGATTAGAATGAGTCACAAATGAGTTTGGCTAAAATTGAGATGAATTACAGTTGAGATGAAATACAGTTGAGTTGGTTGTAGTTGAGCTTAGTTTTCATTGAGCTAGTTACTGTTCCGCCAGTAATTCCCGATGAAGAGAAAAGACCAGTTATGAAAATCATCCTTATCAGACTAAGAGCTACTACCTCAGTTGTTTGAAATAGCTAGTGGACGTGTTGGAAACTTAGTTAGGATGCATTGTACTCCACCGCATGCCTACGGAGGCACCCCAACCCTAAGGCTTCCTTACCGCCTTAGAGTCATAGTGTGAGGTCTTACCTAGACCAAGACCACAGACTATCCACTATGCTTGAGAAATTCAACAAGAAAAGAATCAAAACATCAGACTCATCATCTACACTTACTATGATCTATCCTCATGACTCACAAACATCAAAAGAGACCCGAATCATCTCGACCATGTCAATCATTAAATACTCAAGATATCAGGATCATTTCAATCATGATAGCCATTGAATAAATTATTAAAACTTGAAATTGATAGGGAAGAACGGAAATCATATACAGTTTTATACTAGGTCACACTCAGATCAAGATCCCAGATTATCCACTAAATCTGATTGATTGGATAAAGACCAAGAACAAAAACTCAACATCCACATCTCAAGATCCATTAAACATGATTTATAATTAATTAAAAGGTGACAATTTAAATATGGATCATATAATCTTTGTATAAAAATGCTTAATATGGGTAATTAATGTAGGATGAGTAGAATGAGGTTTTACATACCAAACAACTTGAAAGCCTGTTTCATTGCAAGTGACTTTAAATTTTAATTGTCAAGCCCAATTTTCTTTCTTTCCTTTTGGAGCCACTAAATTTCCTATTATTTCTAATTAATAAGATTTACTCAACATTTGTTGATGTTCTTTTCTTCCCTATTGCATGGATTGCAGGCATAATACATGCATCGTGGTATGGGGAGAGTTGAACGTCAGTTTCTGCAGTAAAACATATCAGGTATGTATGCTATAGTTTGTTCAAGGTATTATATAATGCTTTTCTTTTCTCTTCTGATATAATTGGGATGCATGCACATAATGCAATTTCTGTTGTTACATGTTAACTGCTATGGAATTTATTGCAATAATGGTGACATATTGTAGTTATGTGGCTTATTGGTTAATTTGTGAATGTCATTCATAGATTCGAAAAATTTTCCCTAATTTCCAGTTCTCTAATGCGATCTTTAGCGAGTATAATACTACGGGTAATATTTAAATGGGTATTCCAGATCCGCGGGAGCGGGCCCAACACAACCCTCCTCCCGCAGGCAACTCCTCCTCCGTCAGCCACTATCTCTTCATAGATTTGAGTGCATAAAAGTCTACATATGCACTCAAATCCCATCAAGTTTATGTAGACACCAGCTTCTTGTCTGCAATCCCTAGTTTTCGTCTCCGGCAACATGTCAGAAAGTAAAGTCGATATGCCCTCCATAGGCGCATTCAAAGGTCTAGCGCCAATAGTAAAGATGGATGGGATGAACTATGAGCTCTGGGCGATGCAGTTCATGAGTCTCATGAAGTCGAACGGTAAGAAGCATATACTTACTGAGGATGAGCCGGCAGAGACGACTGGGATCTATGCCTCCTGGGAGGCCGATGATTCTTATGCCAAGGTTTGGCTATCAGGAACACTGTCGATGGAGATTGCCAATGATGTCTTCCATCAGCCCACCGCCAAGGCGATGTGGGATATACTGGCTGCCACATATTCACAAGTGCGGAACAAGACCAAGATGTTACAGCTCCAGCATGATATTTTTACGATGAAGCAGAATGGGCGGCCGCTTCACTCTTTGTACACGTCCCTGCGGGGGATGTTTGAGAAACTATATAGCACTATACCACTCAAGGCTACTGCAGAGCAACAGAAGACCTTCCGGAATGCTACCATGGTGGGCGTACTACTAGCGGCACTTGATCCTGAGTATGAGGCAACCCACTCTCAGATACTTGCCAATGCTACAATTCCTCCTATGGAGGAAGTTTACCGGAGGCTCAGTCGCATCTCTGTTTCTTCCAGCACATCTACTCCACCCCCTTCGGCGATGGCTGTATCGCGAGGGAGAGGTGGTTAGTCTTCCTTTCGTGGACGTGGACCTCGTGGCCGAGGAGGTTGTTTTCGCTAGCCGTGCACTTTCTGTCATTGCACAGGTCACTCAGAGGATACATGCTATTCTAAGCATGGGTTTCCAGCATCGACGCGTGTAGCCGAGCATGTTGCATCTCCGTCGGCATCCACTCCAGATCACCGGTTTGAAGAGCTTGTGGCGCGCCTGCGTGATATTATTCCTCAATCATTTACTGATTTTCCAGGTGGATCTTCAGATATTGCCGCTTCATCATCTGCCAGTACTTTTGCCGCTGCCAGTACCTCAGGTAGTGCTACTGCCTTTACATCTTGTCATGATCTCTCAGATTGGATTATGGATTCTGGCGCCACCCACCACCTCTGCCATGACAAAGATAGACTTGAGTCATACAGGGACATTCCTCCTGGATGCTCAGTGCCTATAGCTGATGGGACTCATTCCCTCATTGTTGGACAAGAGGAGATCACCTTGTCACCTTCTATGCATTCACAGAATGTTCTACATGCTCCTGAGTTTTCCATGAATTTATTATCCATTAGTCAGATTACGAAGGATTTGCACTGTCATGCTATATTTGACCCATCGTCTCTCATTTTTCAGGACATACTAACGGGTAGGGTGATTGGATGTGGCTCTGAGAAGAATGATTTCTATCATCTGGTCCGGAATTCATATGCTGGCGTCTTTTCCCATTCAGCCGGATCAGTCTCTCCGTACACCTGGCATTTACGATTTGATCACGTCCCACTCCAGAAGATGTGTCATCTCTTGCCTCAGATCTCTCCGAGTTCGTCGTTTTCGTTGTGAAGCTTGTCAGTTGGGAAAGCATCATCGTTCTAGCTTACCTATTCGTCAGAGTCGGAGCAGTAGCTCCCCATTTGAGTTGTTTCATATTGATATTTGGGGTCCGAGTTGTGTTCGTGATCATCAGGGACACAGGTTCTATCTGGTTGTAGTTGATGACTTTTCTCGTGTATCTTGGGTTTTTCTTTTAAAGAATAAATCTGAAGCAGGGGATGTTATTAAAAATCTTATCATCGAAGTGCAGAATGTTTTTTCTTCTTCTGTCAAATATGTTCGCACGGATAATGCATTGGAATTCTGCACTCGCTCTCTCTCCTACTTCTTTTTGTCCAAAGGTATTATTCATCAAACCACCTGTGCTTACACATTTCAACAGAATGGAGTGGCAGAGAGAAAACATCATCACCTTCTTGATATCACTCGAACCCTGCTTATCCAGAGTTGTACGCCTATCATTTTTGGGGGATGCTGTCCTTACAGCCGCTACCTTGTCAATCGCATGCCGTCCTCTGTTCTTGATGAGAAAATTCCTCTTTCTGTTATTTTCCCAGATAAGGAATTGTTTTCACTTACTCCTCGTGCCTTTGGTACTGTTGCCTTTGTTCACCACTTGTCTCCTGGAATTGATAAACTCTCTCCTAGAGCCGTCAAGTGTGTCTTTGTAGGTTACTCTCGGACTCAGAAGGGTTATCGTTGTTATGACCCCATAAACAAGAAATATTTTGTCAGTGTCGATGTTACATTTTTTGAGTCCGTTATGTACTTCTTCCCTGCAGGGGACATGTTGGCTTCTTCTACATCTAATGATGATGTCTATGTTCCTCCTCCTCCTAGTATGAGTCCACCTGTGTTCATTCCTGTCCTGGTTGTCACGCCACCACCATCACCACCACCACCACCACCACAACCACCTATCCCACCATTACCTGAATTCTATATACGTCGGTCAGGTCCTGCTCAGACAGCACGTCAAGCATCCATCACGCCTCAGGTATATTCAGATTCTATTATTAATGATGGGTCAGATAATGTGCATGTGCAGGATTCTTCGTTGCAGGAGGAGGATGCACCATCGAGTACAGTGGACGGTGATCTTGATGTCCCTATTGCTATTCGGAAGCAGAAACAGACTTGCGCATCTTATCCATATGCTTCCCAGGTTTCCTTTCACCGTCTCACAGGAGACTTTCAGAGATTTGCTGCGTCTTTGTCCTCCGTGGAGATACCTATCAAGAGGCTATGAAAAATAACTGCTCGAGATTGTCTATGGAAGAAGAAATGCATGCTTTACAGTCCCGCGGTACATGGAGCCTGGTTACCACTCCATCTGGCGCATCTATTGTTAGCTGCAAATGGCTATTCACAGTTAAATACCAAGCAGATGACAGTCTTGATCGGTACAAGGCAAGACTTGTTGCGAGAGGTTTCACACAAATCTATGGTGTGGACTATTTGGATACATTCTCTCCAGTGACTCGGCACTCTACTCTTCGCATTCTTCTATCGGTTGCTGTGGTACGTGACTGGTCCATATTTCAACTTGATGTCAAGAACGCATTCTTTTATGGAGATTTGCAGGAAGAAGTCTACATGCAACAGTCACCGGGGTTTACTGTTGACGGGAAGAATCATATGGTGTGTAGACTTCACAAGGCGATATATGGCCTTAAAGAGAGTCCAAGGGCGTGGTTCCAGAAGCTTTCCCACCTAATTGAACGACAGAGATTCAAAAGATCAAATGCTGATCGCTCGTTGTTCATTCAGAAGACTTCTAGAGGTACGGTCGTCATCATGGTATATGTTGATGATATTCTGGTTACAGGAGATGACGTTCAGGGAGTAGAGATGTCAAAAGCATTCTTGGGCCGTCAGTTTGTCACGAAGGATCTTGGTACCCTAAGATATTTTCTGGAGTTGGAATTTGCCAGGAATGCACAGGGTTTGGTGATGACCCAAAGGAAATATATTACAGATTTGCTGGTTGAAACATGCATGGTTGGATGTAGACCATCGAGGACTCCTATGGATCCAAGTATGAAACTGTATGACAATGATAATGAAGAAGTGGACAGGAGAAGATATAGAGAGATGGTGGGTAAGCTTCTTTATATCACTATAACTCGACCCAATATTGCTTTTGCAGTAACCCGGGTGAGTCAATTTATGGAGCAGCCAAGACAGGTTCATACGGATGCCATATACATGATACTGAGGTATCTAAAGTCTTCTCTAGGCTCAGGGTTGCTGTTTAGAAAGAACACAGATTTATCTATTTCAGCGTGTGCAGACGCAGATTATGCACGATGTCCTAAGGATCGTAAGTCTACTTCAGGCTTTGCCGTTTTTGTGGGGAGCTCTCTGGTTTCTTAGAAAAACAAGAAACAAACTGTTGTGGCGAGATCTAGCGTTGAATATGAATATAGGGCTATGGCGCAAGCGAGCACGGAGATGATGTGGGTTCGAGCCGTATTAGAAGACTTACATATAGATGTACCTTTACGCATGCAGCTTCAGTGTGACAATCAAGCAACTCTGTTTATTGCCAACAATCCAGCATTTCACGAAAGAACAAAGCATATCGAAGTTGATTGCCACTACACTAGAGATATGATCCAGAAGGGCTAGATTTCTACTTCACACGTTAGTTCAGAGGATCAGACTGCCGACATATTTACCAAGCCATTGCTTAGAGGACCCTTTCAGAGATGTTCTTCCAAGCTGAGCATGATTGATATCTATGCTCCATCTTGAGGGGGAGCGTAGAGATTTATGTGATGTTATGTTATTCTGTACCGTTTCTTATTTCTATTTTCGTCTGGACTCTTATGTAATTTACCCATGGGTCCTCTCTATATAAGAGAGCCTAGGGTTCTATGGAACAAACAGATTACTCATTTCCACCAACAGGTATCGATTCTTTGGAGATAGCCCATGATATTCTCAATCAACCCACAACCACGGGTATATGGAACATTCTCACAGGGACATACTCTCAAGCGAAGAATGAGTCGAAGATATTGCGGCTCCAACACGATATCTTCACTACCAAACATGGTGATCGCGATCGTCCCCTTCACGCCGTGTATACATCTCTGAGGAGTATGTTTGGGCGACTTCACAGCTACATACCCTTGACGGCCTCTCCAGAGCAGCATAAAGCCAACAGGTACTCTGTTATGACTCGTGTTTTTCTGGCTGCCCTCAACCCTAAATATGACTCAGCTCGCTCTCAGCTTCTTATCGATGCTACCATACCTCCTATGGAGGAAGCATACCGCAAGTTGAGACGTTTGACTATCTCCTCTATCACACCTTCTCAAACTTCATCGGCTATGGCTGCATCATGTGGTAGAGGAGGATCTATTCCTTTCAAAGGACGAGGCGCATGCGGCAGAGCAGTTCACGCCCGTGCCAGACCTGTTCATACTGCAACCGTTCAAGTCATTCAGAGGATACATGCTACTCCAAGCACGGATTCCACGATCAACTCGTGCAGCAGAGCAGAGTCAGATTAATCCTGATCTCACGGATCATCGCTACGATGATTTTGTTGCTCGCATGAGAGAAATCATGCCTCCAGCCGCTGGATCTTCCTTCACTGGTCAATCTGATACTACAACCTCTGCCTTTACTAGTAGCCCAGGTATTACTCATGCATTTATTGGTCTCTCTCGACCAGATCCTTCTGAGTGGATAATGGATTGTGGAGCATCACATTATCTTTACGGAGATAGATTGTAGTTTGGTACATATAATCCAACACAACCAGTTAGATCGATAGTGATTGCTGATGGGACTCAGTCGGGGGAGGTTCATTTGACACCTTCCATACATATACAGAATGATATTCATGCACCTGCCTTTTCCATGAATTTACTATCTATTAGCCAGATTACAAAAGATTTACACTGTCGTGCTATATTTGACCATAGTTCCCTTGTTTTTCAGGGTATACTTATGGGAATGGTGATTGGATGTGGCCGTGAACATGAAGGGCTATACATGTTGTCTGCTGGTGCCACTTCTCTTTCTGCATGATCCATTTCTCCCTACACGTGGTATCTTAGATACGGCCACTTACCGCTGCAGAAAATTTGTCGTCTCATACCCGACGTCTCTATCAAGTCTATTTTCCAGTGTGAGTCATGTAAACTTGGAAAGCATCATCGATCCAGCTTTCCAGTCATCAAGGTCGTCATTGTCATGGTTTATATGATTTATTTCATCTTGATATGTGGGGTCCAAGTTGTATACCTGATCATCAGGGACACATGTATTATCTTGTATTTGTTGATGATTTTTCCAGATCGTTTTGGATCTTTCTTTTGAAGAAAAAGTGTGTAGTTAATATTATCATTCAAAATTTTGTGGTTGAAATAAAGAATATTTTCTCTACCTCAATAAAATACATTCGTTCGGATAATTCGCTTGAGTTTTGTACTACATACCGGTCTTATTTTTTAGCTCACATGGCATTATTCGTTAGATCTTTTGCCCTTATACGTCTTAACATAACGGTGAAGCTGAACGCAAGTACCGACATTTTCTAGATATCACCATGACTCTTCTCATACAGAGTCGGACTCCACATTCTTTTTGGGATGATGCTGTGATGACAGCTTGTTACTTGATAAATTGGATGCCTCCTACCATCTTGGGTGAAAAAAACACCCTTTTCTCTTGCTTTCCTAGATAAGGACTTCTTCTCTCTTACCCATGAGTGTTTGGGTGTGTGACATTTGTCTATATCCTACGTCTTGGTCATGACAAGCTCGCTCCTCGAGCTGTCAAATATATGTTTGTTGGTTACTCCCTATCGGTGTATTGATCATGTCCATAGACAGTACTATGTCAGTGCTGACGTCACCTTCTTTGAGTCCATTATGTACTACTCTCTTATAGGTGATGGGATGAGTTCTTCTGAGTTTGAGGATGATGTTATTCTCCCACCTCCACCTACACATATACCTCAGTCTGCACTCCATGTTCTGATGCCTTCCTCAACATCCAACATGCCTCAAGTAAATTTTGAAAACTTGATTTTGAATGATGGAACTAGTGGTGTGCATGATGCACATGATAAGCATGCAGATATACAAGTTGAGCCATAACCACCATCAGAGAGTGATTTAGGGTGGCTCATTTCCCCACAGAAAGGTAAAACGTTCTTGTGCACGATACCCAATGGCATGTCAGATGTCTCTAAAGCTGCTTTCACTAGATTACAAAAAATTTATTGTGGGATTATATGCTATTGAAATACCACACACATATCAGGAGGCACTCAACGTGAGCGAATGGTGTCTGACCATAGAAGCAGAGATGGCTGCTTTAAAGTCTCGTGACACGTGGAGTATTGTTACAGCTCCCGCAGACGCGTCTGTTGTAGGATGCAAGTGGGTGTTCGTTGTGAAGCATCGAATAGATGGTAGCATTGATTGCTACAAGGCACGACTCGTCGCTCGTGGGTTCACCCAAACCTATAGGGTGGACTATCATGACACTTTCTCCCCAATAGCTCAACACTCTACACTTCGGGTTCTTCTCTCTGTCGTTGTCACACGGGATTGGCATTTGTACCAGTTTGATGTGACAAATGCTTTCCTCTATGGTGATCTTCAGGAGGAAGTCTACATGTAACAACCACTAGGGTTCGCTGCTGAGGTGCAAACTTCATAAGGCGAACTATGGCCTTAAGCAAAGTTCGAGAGCATGGTTTCAGAAGCTCTCAAATGTGATTGAACAGAAAGGCTTCGTGAGATCCACTATAGATCACTCCTTGTTTGTTCAGAGGTCCCAGAAGTGCATTGTTGCTATACTTGTATACGTCGATGACATCATCATTACAATGGATAATGCATGGGGAATTCAAGAAGCTAAGACTTTCATGGGTCAGCAGTGTGTGACCAAGGACCTTGACACTACGCAACTTCCTTGGATCGAAGTTCGCCAGGAACCAACGAGGTCTTGTGATCATAGTAAGCATATCGCGATATATCGACGATATATCAATGATATATCGGTATCGACAAGTGACCGATATATCGTCGATATGATCGATATTTGCCCTTCCAAGGCTATTTTCTTTACAAAATTGGTCCGAATTGGGCGATATGGCGTTGATATATCGATGTGGGACACTTTGGCTTCCACCTATGCTCAAGCAAAGAATAAGGCCAAGATTCTTCAGCTACAGTTTGATATCTACAATGCCAAGCAGAAGGGTCGTCCTCTGCACGTGTACTACTCTTCACTCCGTGGCATGTCCGAGAAGCTTCATATCTATATGCATATTACGACATCTCTAGAGCAGCAAAAGTCTTATAAGAACTCCACAATGATTGGAGTTTTCATGGCAGATCTTGATAAAGAGTATGATGCAGCACGCACACAGCTTCTCATTGGGGCTACCATACCTCCCATGGAGGAGGCCTATAGTCGTCTTAACCGGATTATCATGCCTTCTATCTACGGCCATTCCCCCGCCCTCTTCTGCTATGGCCGCTTCTCGTGGACGAGGAGGGCCAACCCAGTCTAGAGGATGCACCCCTCGTGGCAGAGGTGGTGAGCGTCTACGTGATCCTTACACCTTCTATCATCAATCGGGATATGCAGAGGATACATGCTACCTGAAGTATGGATATCATGTTTTGGGTCGCGTAGCGGAACAGATTGAACTTTAGAGACTCCAGCTTCTCAGGACGATCCTCGCATGGATGATATTGTCTCTCATATTCGAGAGATCATGACTCCTACTGTTGGCACCACCACTATAGATATTGCAGCCGCAACCAGAGCCTCTTCGAGCTCCTCAGGTATGGCTTATACTTTTACTGGTAGTACTGGTGCATACATAATAGAGTGGAATATGGACTCTAGTGCTTCACACCACCTGTGGGTCCTACAAGACTATACCACCTGACAGATGGATTGTCATTGCTAATGGCAACCACTTACCCGTTACAGGACAAAGGGGTGCATTTGACGATGTCCATGCGTCTTTATAATGTCTTATATGCTCCTAACTTCCATATCAATTTACTTTCCATTGGTCAGATTACTAAGGATATGCATTGTCGTGTAATTTTTGACCCCTCGACTCTTGTGTTTCAAGACATACTCATGGGCAGGGTGATTGGATGTGGTCGTGAGCAGCGTGGCTATACAGAGTGGTCCAACCTCCTCATGATGACGCTTCTCCTATACCTACTGGACCTATCTAGGGACGTCAATCTGAGTCTACCTATTGGGTACCCGACCCGAACCTGCCCCATTTAGGGACCCGAAACCCATCCCATTTACTTTTGGACGGGTTTGGATTTTGAATTGACTACCCATGCGAGTATGGGTATGGGTTTGAGATTGCCTTGTGGGTACCCGAACTCGAACCCACCGCAAACCCGAATTAAATAAATAAATAAATAAATAAATAAATATATAAATATAGATGCGCGTATTGTGTAACATCCAGAATGCGCCAAACCCGAACTCGACCCGATTAGCATCCGATTAACCCAATAAAATTATCTGATAACATTAGATAACCTAAATTGATCAACTGGTCGTGAATCAAAAGTTGTTCGGGCGAAATCGACCAAAAATCGGTCGCTTCGTAATGCGCGCCGCGAAAAAACCGTGACGCAAATTCGGAAACCGCAAAACGAACAGAGACCGTCATTAGATCCGATTCGATGAAACAAGACCAACGGAATCAACCGTTCGTCAATCGGAGGTCGTTTGATATTTTTAATTCGCAAAATTTAACCCCAAAATCAAAACCGTATCTCGAAAATTTCGGGCATTCAAACCCGATCAAAAGTATATCAATATTATACTCATATTGATCGTCGTTCAGAGACGATCAAATCGAGATATTTTACGTTGAAATCCGAGGCTCGTGGCATGAATACGATCAACTTTAAGATTTGTCAAAAAAAGAAGAAGTTTAAATAAATAAATAAATATAGCAGACTGTCTGCTCGTTTATAAAAAAATCCAGTGACAACAGATTCTCTCCAGGACATACATTTGGTCTTCTCTCTCTGCAGTCCACATGGCATATTCACAATTCCATGTGTCAACAACTTTTCTTCCATTTTCCTTATTTATACCCCGCAGTCCTATTCTTTCTTCCCAACATTTCCCATTGTCCTCCACCGAGAAGAAGGGACCTCCTGCAGTGCTGGAGCTATTTAGCTACAACTGTTAGCAGCAATTGCTGCTAATTTCCAGCAAGCTGCTGCTCCAAAGTAGCCTCTGTCTCAGCCCAATTTGCCGTCCAGTTCTAGCAGTGGAAGATCTCCTATTGAAGCTTCATTTCAAGATCTACAACAGCCCTAGAACTATGGAGTTTGCCCAAATCCAAGGAGCAATTACTGCAGCCTTCTTCAAGTCCCTGGAGATTTCAAATCTGTTGCATGCATGTTGGAGATCTAACTCCAAAACTTGAAAAAAAGGGTACAATCCTAAGCCTTTTTCTTGCTGCCATGCATGTTATATATTACCCCCTCTTGCTGTGTCCATAATTTCTTTTCCACCTTTTTGTATGAGGATCTGTATTATGTTGGATAGGAGTTATGGAGAGGCAGTTATATCAAATTTTTTTTCTCATGCATTGCCTGCCAAGGTACTCATCATGTCCATTTAAAAATGACATGTTTAAAATTAGAAAGTAGATAAGAAAGATAGTTATATTAAGTCCAAAATTTTGGTATTTTTAGTCTTGATACAGTAATAGTAACTCTGTTTATCCCATAACCAAGTGTCTGTTGATGTTAGAAATAATATTTCTACATAAATTTCCTCTATATACCGTTGGAATTTAACTCCTAAGATAATCTATTCTAAAAATTGATTTCAGACAAATATAATTTAATCCCAGTTAAGCTGTAAAATTTTACATCATTCACATTCATCGTTATATGTAATCTTAATAATATGATCCATGATATCTTTAATAGGATACCCATTAGATGAGTGTAATTCTTTCAATAATACATATTAAGAACCTTAATGCTCATCTGTTTACATTCTTTTCTGTTGTTATTATCAAGGTTTAACTTTACCATCCAAAAAATCAATTAGTCCAACAATATGATAATACTATCTTTAAGTTTAGGGGGTTGCAGGATACTCATTAGATGAGTAAAATCCTCATGCAACCACTGAAAATTGGTAGTACTCTGATTACCAAAAGAATGATCCATTGTTAAGAAGGTTTACCAACTTCTCCAGATATATGTCAAGCAAATCATTCGTGTGCTTACAATACACACAGGGTACAAAATAGCAACCATGACAGCCAATGACAATCTCCTCCACAACCTAGGGAATAATATCCATGGCTAGATGAGATTGTACTTTGAAAAGAAAACAACAATGACAATGGACTCTACAGTAATTAGAAGATGTTGGGTAGAATGTGCATGAATAACAATTATCTTCTGAGGATGGAAATCAAAATTTGGGATAACACAGAAGGCAATCACGGCCTGAGTCATTAGTACTCTAAAAATGTGGACTTTAACCATTATTGAAGTGGTAAATTTGCAACTTAATCCTATACGTAAATTACATGTAGAAGGACAGTAAAAGAAAAATAGGTGATTCCTCTAGAAAGGGACTTCATGAAGGAATAGTAATCTACAAGACCATGCCATTATGCTAGCTTATCAGATTCGAGGATAGTGGTTAACAACTCTGATTTAGCTGGATTTCTGAGAATACTTATTCAGACTCTTTTGTATCTTCTTGACAGTCTTTTTACATAACATATTACCAATGATACTATCTAATATTGTATATCTGCAAGTTCATGAAAATATAATTATCCATCTCCTATTAGACAATATTCTCACATACGGACTTATAAATATTACTCATTAATTTGATAATGGAGGCAAGAATCAAGAGAATGAATGCTCACTCTTAGTAGCAGCAGCTATAAGGTAAGACATAAGTAGTAGGAATAGATAATTGAAGGGTTTATTGAAACATGAGATCCTACATGGGCATTGATGGATTATCATGTAACACAACTTTCTGCCAATTGAAAGAATTAAATTAGTAATCAAGTTCATCCATAAGATTATGATTCAGGGATGTCCAATAATAATGCCGGTCATGGTGACCTTTACACCTGACCGTGCGAGGGCGCGGTGACCCTCAACTGGGCGGGAGAAAAGGAAGCCCAGTTAGGGCAGCGGCCGCCAAGTGCGCGGGTCTAGGATCCCAGTCTTTTAAACGATTTTTACGCGAGCTCGCAGTGTTTTTACGCCTCGTTGGGATCCCGACTTTAGACCATTCTGCTGACTCTGTTTTAGGATACCCAGGCGGGGGATCCTTGGTTTTCAGTTTTACGTACGAGCTCGGTTGCCCGTTACCGGTCGGGCTGTTTTTTTTCTAGAGTGACTTTTCCGAGAAGTCCCTCTCACCCGTCTCAGTGGCGTAGTTGGGGAGTAGACCTATCCCTCTATTGGACCGTCCTTCCAACTAGAGGGCGAGACGGAAGAGCCATTTGTAGGCTTCTTCACCGCTTGAGTTTTCTTTCGCCAACAGACTTGGTGATTCTACATCCAGATCATTCGTATCTACATCTATATCTACATCATTGAGAGTACATCTGAGAGAGTTACAGTGAAGGTTTGGAGGAAATCATAATTAAAATTGAGTTGATTAGAAGTGACTTTAATCTGATTCGAAAATCCTATAAGTTAGTGGACGTGTTGGGAACTTAGTTAGGATGCATTATACAACACCGCATGCCTACGGAGGCACCCCAACCCTAAGGTACTTTTAAATACCTTAGAGTTATAGTGTGAGGTTACACACAGACCAAGACCACAGACTATCCACTAACTTAGAAGGAGTAAATAGAATTAAGGATCAAATTCATCATCAACATATCAGTCCATTATCGAAAACCATGACATGATCTCAATGACAAGAAAGTAGCCATCAAGTTCCGCAACATGATCTCCAAGACCCAAAATCATGATCTTAAAACACATGAAATCATTATATGTTAGGGTTTATCATCTAAACTTTATATATATATATATATGGGATGAATAGGAAAAAGGGGAGAACAAATGAACTTAGTACCAAACAGTTGAAAACCCTTTTTCTTATGCAAGTAGATGTAAATTATACTTGTTCCACCTTTCTACTTGCTCTCTTTTGCACATAATAAATTACTTGTCATTTATTTTTTTTAAAACTACGGATTTGTATTCACAATTGTGACTCCTTTTCTTCCTTGCACGCATGGCAGGAAAGGAGTCTGTTGTTCAGTAGCTATACAGGGTTCCAGGAGATGAGGTCTATATTAGACGGTATGTAGTCTTTGTCACAATTTTTAGTTCAATTGATATTGTAAATTGCTTCTTGTCAACCCCTCAGGATCCGGGTACCCGTTTACGACACAATTCGCAATATTCCATTTATGATATCGCATTAAAGTATAATTTACTTTATGGGAAATTTTTCGCAATGAATATATTTGCAAGTGACATTCGACATTCACAATCACAACCACAAGATAATAAAGATAAATGTCACCAAGAATTTATTTCATTAACTTTCATTTCATTTTCAACCTGTACAATGTCTGAAAGTATATACAGTATATCCCAAAATTTGACTGAAGAGAAAAGAAGCATATAACATTAACAACCGAACAAAAACTGAGACAAAAAGAATAACATACCGTCTAGTATAGACCTTGTCTTCTGGAACCCTGTATAGTTACTGAACAATAGACTCCTTTCCTGCCATGCGTGCAAGGAAGAAAAGGAGTCACAAACGTGAATACAAACCCGTAGTTTAAAATAAATAACAAGTAATTTAATGTGCAAAAGAGAGCAAGTAGAAAGGTGGAATAAGCACTATTTACATCTACTTGCGTAAGTAAAAAGGTAGTCAGGATTGTAAGCATTTCTCATAAACTCCCATTATCCCAACACTTTTCATATTTAACATATTTATTTTGTAATCAAATGTTGATAATTATAGGAGTATGCATATATGTATATATCTCTATTATTATATTAACCAGATATCAAATCTGTGGATTTGTCGATGTGAAAGATGGAATAGGAATTACTTAATTCCCAAGTTCAATAGGTAGGCATCAAATTCTTAATTTCAATTGTTTCAGATATAACTCCAGATGATGTAGATAAAGATCATGATTCTTGGTCTTGGAGATCATGTCGTGGAACTTGATGGCTACTTTCTTGTCATTGAGATCATGTCATGGCTTTCAATAATGGACTGATATGATGATGATGAATTTGATTCTTAATTCTATTTACTCCTTCTAAGTTAGTGGATAGTCTGTGGTCTTGGTCTGTGTGTAACCTCACACTATGACTCTAAGGTATTTAAAAGTACCTTAGGGTTGGGGTGCCTCCGTAGGCATGCGGTGTTGTATAATGCATCCTAACTAAGTTCCCAACACGTCCACTAACTTATAGGATTTTCGAATCAGATTAAAGTCACTTCTAATCAACTCAATTTTAATTGTGATTTCCTCTAAACCTTCACTGTAACTCTCTCAGATGTACTCTCAATGATGTAGATATAGATGTAGATACGAATGATCTGGATGTAGAATCGCCGTCTGTTGGCGAAAGAAAACTCAAGCGGTGAAGAAGCCTGCAAATGGCTCTTCCGTCTCGCCCTCTAGTTGGAAGGACGGTCCAATAGAGGGATAGGTCTACTCCCCAACTACGCCACTGAGACGGGTGAGAGGGACTTCCCGGAAAGTCACTCTAGAAAACAGCCCGACTGGTAACGGGCAACCGAGCTCGTACGTAAAACTGAAAACCAAGGATCCCCCGCTTGGGTATCCTAAAACAGGGTCAGCGGAATGGTCTAAAATCAGGATCCCAACGAGGCGTAAAAACACTGCGAGCTCGCGTAAAAAAAAAACCGTGTAAAAGACTGGGATCCTAGACCCGCGCACTTGGCGGCCGCTGCCCTAACTGGGCTTCCTTTCTTCCGCCCAGGTGAGGGTCACCGCCCCCTCGCACGGTCCGGTGTAAAAGGCCACCATGACTGGCAATATAATTTATAAGTCATTACCGACTCAAAATCAATTTCATTTGCTTGTCTACTTTCCTTCTCAATTTCCTTTTTGAGATTAGTAATACAGATCTAGCTCTCTTCATCTTCAATCTTGGAAATCATTTACCAACTTCATAAAAGAAGAGTATTAATATTTAGTATCACTGATTCACAACCAACGATTTATTTCACAGACTTCATAATGATATAAGGTACTTGACTTCCTTAATCTGATCAAATACTGAGCTCCATGGATTTGAATGACTTGATCTAGAATTGGAGTTAATTTCATACATCACTCCATTGCTCTCTTTCTTAAGATCATGTGCTTATAAATCTATTCATTATGATTATGAAATTTAAGGTCTATTTCGGGAAGGAGTCCTCAATTATAGAACTTATTACCATAGGTCTCCATTTTAATTCTTTTATAAACATGTGCATAGTACCATGGTCGAAAATGCAGATAGAACCACATACCATACCCCTAAAAATCATCATAATTTCATATTTAGGCATCCTCTTCACAAACATACCATTTATCAAGTTCAAGAAAAGTGACATCTTTAATGATATAACATTTATTATTGTTAGGCAACCACTATTAGATTTTTCACCAATCCATATCTATAGCTTAATTGATAAAATTTTAACTTAGATATGATTCTAATAATAATTGATTCTGGACAATCAATTTTCATGAATCAACATCTTATCTAAGAACTTAAAGCCGCAATACCTACTTCATACTGAAATAATCATTTAGCACAAAGACTTTCGTCAAGTCATGCTACACAGGCTGATCCAAGGAGTCTTCACTATTCCATAAAGTTTGGATAGTGTATTTATGTATTGACTTCAATAGTTAGGTTATGTTGTCTTAGCAAGGTTAAAATATATATATGTAGCTGTATGTATGTATATTGGTATAAACATGCTCATAACGATAGGAGTTACATATCTCCGTGGAGAAAATCATTCAAGCAAGATAGTTCACTAAGGTAAACTACTGTATTTGATTTCAACAAAACAGCTGTAGCCATTTCAAATCAACGAAACTCTACTAGATATTTTATAAATCAACTTATCAGTTGTATTCTACTTCAAAATAGCTAAAATTTATGAATATAATACAGTAGGTCATAATATCTTAAAACTTTACAACTGCCAGATTATTTTTTCATAATATTTTAAAACTTAACAGTTGTCAAACTTGTTTATATATATATATATATATATTGCAAATCCACAACATGCATGCGATTATTTAGAACAGGAGTTTTAATTATATTATTAAAATAGTAACGTAAAGAACATTAATATAGAACACACAATTGACTGTGATTCTTAAAATTGATATTACTTTAACTCATCACAGAAAAACTTAGCTTATATAGATTAGGAACAATTGTATGCATCTGATTTTTAGATCATCATTTTTTTATAGCTTCATTATGAAGCTTTATTAATGACCTATACCTTGCCAATAGTAGTTGTATGTAAAAATCCACGGTTAGCCTAACAAAATCCAGAAAAATAAAGCTTATCACCAGTAATCAGAAGTCTGTTTGAAAATAAAAATTTCTGAACAAATGAAATTGTTTCTGATCTGTATAATATCTTAAGCATGACAGCAAAAGGAAATGGCTATGGAATGGACATAAAACAAGTATAATAAGCATGAATGGCAGCAATGAGGGGAAGGGTTGTACCTTTAATCTTCAATATCTTGAAGATTCAATTGCATGCAATACTAGCATCTTTAAATCTTCAAATTTGAAGATAAACCCAGCATGCAGGACCTGGACTTGCAAGGATAGTAGCTCCTTGGCTGCAACAATTATCTACAGTGATGGGCTTCAATTTGGAGCAGAAATTTCATCTTGACAGGAATCTAGACAACAACTCTATGCCTTGCAAGAACACTTGTGGCTGCATGCAGTTGCAGGGCGATGAAGGGAAGGAATACTTCCAATTGTTGGAGAGAACTGTTGACTGCAGACTTGCAACAGTAGCAGCAGTAAAAAAAAGAACAGTAGATCCACCTTCAGATCATGAAATTAGTAGCAAGGAGAAGATTTGGGGGAAACGCTCATTGGTTGAAGACTTAAGTAAAAGAGGAGAAATAAGGGATATATGAATGAAAGAAAAAAAAGATTTGGCTCTTCCTCGACGGAGGGAGGAAAAGAAGAAACGGGGAGAAGAGGAAATGGAACGAAAGAGATATAAAGAGAGGAATAGGGAGGTGATATAAATAAAGGAGAAAAAAGGGGCTGAGGTGTGGGTTTTTGGGAGCAGCAGCAGCACACGTGGTGCT
Organism: Ottelia alismoides; assembly: GCA_037367405.1. NCBI lineage: Eukaryota > Viridiplantae > Streptophyta > Magnoliopsida > Alismatales > Hydrocharitaceae > Ottelia > Ottelia alismoides. The sequence continues at coordinate 431,330 of JAZKJV010000030.1, forward strand.
GCCTGCTGTTGCATTTATTATTTTTTTTTGTATTGTTTTAACCATGCAAACTGTGGTCTGTAGCAAGAATTGTTTTTTTTTAAATATTTTTTTTAACAAAACTTTCTCTACTTGATAAAATTTAAAGTGGACCGTACACACACCTCGAGTCTCGGATTTCGATGTTCAATATCTCGTTGTGATCGTCTTTGAACGACGATCGAAATGAGTATAATGTTGAGATACTTTCGATCGAGTTTTGAATACCCGAAATTTTCGGATTCGATTTTTGTTTAAGGTTAAATTTTACGATTTAAAAATATCAAACGACCTCCGATTGACGAACGGTCGATTCCGTTGGTCTGGTATCGTCGAATCGGATCTAATGACGGTCTCGGTTTGTTTTGCGGTTTCCGAATTTGCGTCGCGGCTTTTCACGGCACGCATTGCGAAGGGACCGATTTTTGGTCGATTTCGTCCGAACGACTTTTGATTTATGATCAATTGGTCGTTTTAGGTTGTTTAGTATTGACCGACAACGTTTTTGGGTTCATTAGACCCAAAATCGGACGACTTCGGGTTTGATTGGAAACCGGATGCTACAAATATAAAAACCTCAAAGGGAGTCTCGTCCTCGAGACTCGAGTTAAGGCTATTCGGTGACTTGTTTGAATTTCATACGTCCATAAAAACCTCAAAGGGTTTTGAACCCATAAAAACCTCAAAGAGAAAACACGCCATATATTTATCATGTATCTAATTACAAAAGCTTGTTTTGATGCTTACATCAGAAAAGCTGCGGGTATCGTGCTCACATGTCGGCTTCGGTTTCCCACGTTACTTCTTCAACGCCGTGTTGGCTCCACAAAACCTTGACCAATGAAATCTCCTTGCTGCGAAGCTTCTTCACGGCACGGTCAAGTATCTGGACAGGCTTCTCCTCATAAGTCAGATCTGGCTCTACGTCAAGATTCTCATAACTGATAATGTGTCGAGGATCGTGCACATACTTCCTCAGGTTGGATACGTGGAAGACATCATGGATAGCTGAAAGATGTGGAGGAAGGGCTATTCGATAAGCCACTTTCCCCACTCTCGCAAGAATCTTAAACGGACCCACATATCGCGGTGCGAGCTTGCCACGAACACTAAATCTCTGTATTCCCTTCATGGGAGATACACGGAGAAATACCCAATCTCCAACCTATAATTTATAGGAATGTCATTAGTATGAAATTAAGTTGAACACATATAAATCATAATTGAGTGGATGAGGAGAAAATAATTATATTACCTGAAACTCTAAGTCTCTCCTCCGACGGTCTGCATAACTCTTCTGGCGGCTCTGTGCTGTCAGAAGCCTCCGTCTCACAAGGTCAACAGCTCTCGCGGTATCCTCCAAGAGATCCACGGAGTAAAGAGCTTGATCACCTACCTCACGCCAACTGAGAGGTGTGAGACATCTCCGCCCGTATAGAGCTTCGAATGGTGCCATGCCAATACTGGAGTGATAGCTGTTGTTGTACGTGAATTCCACCAAAGGCAAATGGTCCTTCCAGGACCCTTTCCACTCCAAAGTGTATGCGCGAAGTAGATCCTCAAGTGTCTGAATGGTGCGCTCACTCTGTCCATCTGTCTGCGGATGGTATGCAGAACTCATCTTCAGCTCGGTCTGTAGTGCTGACATGAACTGATGCCAATAGTCAGATGTAAATCTCGAATCCCTGTCAGACACCACCTCTCGTGGTATACCATGTAGTCTGATAATGTTTTGCTCATACAGCTTGACCAATCTGGATGGAGTGTAAGTCATGTTGACATGTATGAAATGGGCTGACTTGGTCAACCTATCAACAACGACCCAAATGGAATTATGGCCACCTGGTGTCTTTTAGCAATCCCGTAACAAAATCCATAGAAATGCTCTTCCACTTCCATTCGGGAATGGGGAGAGACTGCAATAATCCTGGCGGTCTCCTGTGCTCAGCCTTGACCATCTGACAGGTCAGGCATCTGCTAACATGTAGCGCCACATCGCGCTTCATTCCATCCCACCAAAAATGTCAACGCAGATCACGGTACATCTTCGTACTGCCTGGATGGATAGATAACCGTGAACTGTGTGCCTCATCGAGAATGTCTCTACGAAGCTGCTCATCATTGGGTACAATGACCCGTCCTGCCTTCCATAAAATAGACTCCATCACAACAAAGTCGTCAAATTCGTCCTTGACGGCGCGCATGTATCTATCATGAATCCAAGGATCGGTCTTCTGGCCTTCTACAATACGATTCCAAAGACTGCTGTATCGTGGAGGCACGACGGTAGAAATGGATGCGCTCTCCTGAGGATGCCAATCGGTCAAAGCTGCAAGCGTATCCCACGTGTATAGCCAGTTCGCCGTACCATCAGCATGCGCTCTCTTGCTAAGTGCATTAGCCACCACGTTTCCCTTACCGGGATGGTAAGAGATCGTGCAATCATAATCCTTCAGCAGCTAGAGCCATCTGCGTTGCCTCATGTTCAGCTCCTTCTGATCAAAGATGTATTTTAGGCTCTTGTAATATGTGAAAATCTCGAAGTTCACCCCATATAGATAGTGGCGCCAGATCTTCAAGGCGAAGACAACTGCCGCCAACTCCAAGTCATGTGTGGGGTAGTTCCGCTCGTGCGGTCTCAACTGCCGTGATGCGTAAGCAATCACCTGTCCTCTTTGCATCAATACTGCTCCTAGACCTTCTCCAGATGCATCTGTATAGACTGCATAGTCCTAAGTGCCTGAAGGAAGAGCAAGAATGGGCATTGTAGTCAATCTCTTCTTCAGTGTCTGGAAGGCCTGTTCACATGAATTGTCCCAGGTAAATGGAACTCCCTTCTGCGTCAGTCATGTCAGAGGGCGAACAATGCGTGAAAATCCGCTGACAAAGCGTCTGTAATAGCCCGCTAATCCGAGGAAGCTCCGAATCTGAGTAACTGTCTTGGGCTGCTCCCAAGACATAACTGCATCTATCTTTGCAGGATCAACTGCAATGCCTGTTCCAAAAATGATATGCCCGAGAAATGAGACCTAGGATAACCAGAACTCACACTTGCTCAACTTGGCATATAGCTTGTGCTCCCGCAATGTATCTAAGATAATCCGTAGATCATTCGCATGATCCCATTCATTTCGTGAATAGATAAGCACATCATCGATGAACACCACTACAAACTTGTCCAAGTATGGACGGAAGTTACGGTTCATCATGTCCATGAAAGCCGCAGGTGCATTGGTGAGCCCAAACGGCATCACCACAAACTCGTAGTGTCCATAGCGAGTCCTGAAGGCTGTCTTTGGAATGTCCAACTCGCGAATCCTCAGCTGATGGTAGCCTGAGCGAAGATCGGTCTTCGAGAAAACTGAAGATCCCTGGAGCTGGTCAAACAAATCATCGATGCGTGGCAAAGGATAACGGTTCTTCACCGTTCTCTTGTTCAGCTACCTGTAATCGATGCACAATCTCATGGATCCATCCTTCTTCTTGACAAATAGAACCGGAGCACCCCAAGGTGAAGTGCTTGGCCTCACGAATCCCAAGTCAAGCAACTCCTGCAACTGCACCTTCAGCTCCCTCAACTCGGCTGGTGCCAGACGATATGGTGCCATAGAGATCGGTTGTGTATCTAGCAACAATGTGATCTCGAACTCGATCTCTCTCTCTCAGGAGGTAGCCCTGGTAGCTCATCAGGAAATACGTCAGGGTATTCTGATACTACTCGGATGTCCTGTATCATCGACTCTTGATCAGACACCTCCCGAACAAAAGAAAGATATGAATCGCAACTCTGGTCAACAAGTCGCTGGGCTCGCAATACTGAAATGTACTCCATGGTGGAGTCATGTGTAGTACCCTCAAAAGTGAACTCGGGTAGATCTGGAATCCTGAAGACAACCGTCTTCCTAAAGCAATCAACAAGTGCATGATGAGCGGATAGCCAATCCATGCCTAAAATCAAGTCGAACTCATCAAGCTACAGAAGTGGACAATCTGTGATCATCTCGTGTCTACTAATCAGTACGGGCAATTGCCTGACTATCAGGGAAATGATAGACAACTGGCCACCTGGCCCTTGTATGTGATATGGGGAAGAGAGAGTCTCCGAGACTCTACCTAACGAAGCAAGTAACCTCGAAGCAAGACACTGATCGGTAATGTCCCCATTCGTGACATCGGTAACATCTGATTGGTCAAGTGATGGAGTGATCGTGTCTGCTCGCTGCGACCCAGATGGTCGAGCGGAATCTGTGCCACGTCCGACAAGTACTTCTCCTAATGTAGTTGATGGAGAAGAGCGGGTACTGCCCGAAAATGCTTTTTCTCTTCTTGGGATATACTATGAAAATTAATGAAATTGGTGACATTTGTGGTTATTTAATTCGAATGTCATATTTCCCTTCTCGGACTCACGACAAGTCGGGAGACTGTCTCTATCCGAGAACTTAATGCGATCGGAATTGTAATACCACGAATGTGCGTATCGGGGTACCACTGCTCTGATACCAAACTGTCAACCCCTCAGGATCCGGGTACCCGTTTACGACACAATTCGCAATATTCCATTTATGATATCGCATTAAAGTATAATTTACTTTATGGGAAATTTTTCGCAACGAATATATTTGCAAGTGACATTCGACATTCACAATCACAACCACAAGATAATAAAGATAAATGTCACCAAGAATTTATTTCATTAACTTTCATTTCATTTTCAACCTGTACAATGTCTGAAAGTATATACAGTATATCCCAAAATTTGACTGAAAAGAAAAGAAGCATATAACATTAACAACCGAACAAAAACTGAGACAAAAAGAATAACATACCGTCTAGTATAGACCTTGTCTTCTGGAACCCTGTATAGTTACTGAACAATAGACTCCTTTCCTGCCATGCGTGCAAGGAAGAAAAGGAGTCACAAACGTGAATACAAACCCGTAGTTTAAAATAAATAACAAGTAATTTAATGTGCAAAAGAGAGCAAGTAGAAAGGTGGAATAAGCACTATTTACATCTACTTGCGTAAGTAAAAAGGTAGTCAGGATTGTAAGCATTTCTCATAAACTCCCATTATCCCAACACTTTTCATATTTAACATATTTATTTTGTAATCAAATGTTGATAATTATAGGAGCATGCATATATGTATATATGTCTATTATTATATTAACCAGATATCAAATCTGTGGATTTGTCGATGTGAAAGATGGAATAGGAATTACTTAATTCCCAAGTTCAATAGGTAGGCATCAAATTCTTAATTTCAATTGTTTCAGATATAACTCCAGATGATGTAGATAAAGATCATGATTTTTGGTCTTGGAGATCATGTCGTGGAACTTGATGGCTACTTTCTTGTCATTGAGATCATGTCATGGTTTTCAATAATGGACTGATATGATGATGATGAATTTGATTCTTAATTCTATTTACTCCTTCTAAGTTAGTGGATAGTCTGTGGTCTTGGTCTGTGTGTAACCTCACACTATGACTCTAAGGTATTTAAAAGTACCTTAGGGTTGGGGTGCCTCCGTAGGCATGCGGTGTTGTATAATGCATCCTAACTAAGTTCCCAACACGTCCACTAACTTATAGGATTTTCGAATCAGATTAAAGTCACTTCTAATCAACTCAATTTTAATTGTGATTTCCTCTAAACCTTCACTGTAACTCTCTCAGATGTACTCTCAATGATGTAGATATAGATGTAGATACGAATGATCTGGATGTAGAATCGCCGTCTGTTGGCGAAAGAAAACTCAAGCGGTGAAGAAGCCTGCAAATGGCTCTTCCGTCTCGCCCTCTAGTTGGAAGGACGGTCCAATAGAGGGATAGGTCTACTCCCCAACTACGCCACTGAGACGGGTGAGAGGGACTTCCCGGAAAGTCACTCTAGAAAACAGCCCGACCGGTAACGGGCAACCGAGCTCGTACGTAAAACTGAAAACCAAGGATCCCCCGCCTGGGTATCCTAAAACAGGGTCAGCGGAATGGTCTAAAATCAGGATCCCAACGAGGCGTAAAAACACTGCGAGCTCGCGTAAAAAAAAACCGTGTAAAAGACTGGGATCCTAGATCCGCGCACTTGGCGGCCGCTGCCCTAACTGGGCTTCCTTTCTTCCGCCCAGGTGAGGGTCACCGCCCCCTCGCACGGTCCGGTGTAAAAGGCCACCATGACTGGCAATATAATTTATAAGTCATTACCGACTCAAAATCAATTTCATTTGCTTGTCTACTTTCCTTCTCAATTTCCTTTTTGAGATTAGTAATACAGATCTAGCTCTCTTCATCTTCAATCTTGGAAATCATTTACCAACTTCATAAAAGAAGAGTATTAATATTTAGTATCACTGATTCACAACCAACGATTTATTTCACAGACTTCATAATGATATAAGGTACTTGACTTCCTTAATCTGATCAAATACTGAGCTCCATGGATTTGAATGACTTGATCTAGAATTGGAGTTAATTTCATACATCACTCCATTGCTCTCTTTCTTAAGATCATGTGCTTATAAATCTATTCATTATGATTATGAAATTTAAGGTCTATTTCGGGAAGGAGTCCTCAATTATAGAACTTATTACCATAGGTCTCCATTTTAATTCTTTTATAAACATGTGCATAGTACCATGGTCGAAAATGCAGATAGAACCACATACCATACCCCTAAAAATCATCATAATTTCATATTTAGGCATCCTCTTCACAAACATACCATTTATCAAGTTCAAGAAAAGTGACATCTTTAATGATATAACATTTATTATTGTTAGGCAACCACTATTAGATTTTTCACCAATCCATATCTATAGCTTAATTGATAAAATTTTAACTTAGATATGATTCTAATAATAATTGATTCTGGACAATCAATTTTCATGAATCAACATCTTATCTAAGAACTTAAAGCCGCAATACCTACTTCATACTGAAATTATCATTTAGCACAAAGACTTTCGTCAAGTCATGCTACACAGGCTGATCCAAGGAGTCTTCACTATTCCATAAAGTTTGGATAGTGTATTTATGTATTGACTTCAATAGTTAGGTTATGTTGTCTTAGCAAGGTTAAAATATATATATATGTAGCTGTATGTATGTATATTGGTATAAACATGCTCATAACGATAGGAGTTACATATCTCCGTGGAGAAAATCATTCAAGCAAGATAGTTCACTAAGGTAAACTACTGTATTTGATTTCAACAAAACAGCTGTAGCCATTTCAAATCAACGAAACTCTACTAGATATTTTATGAATCAACTTATCAGTTGTATTCTACTTCAAAATAGCTAAAATTTATGAATATAATACAGTAGGTCATAATATCTTAAAACTTTACAACTGCCAGATTATTTTTTCATAATATTTTAAAACTTAACAGTTGCCAGACTTGTTTATATATATATATATATTGCAAATCCACAACATGCATGCGATTATTTAGAACAGGAGTTTTAATTATATTATTAAAATAGTAACGTAAAGAACATTAATATAGAACACACAATTGACTGTGATTCTTAAAATTGATATTACTTTAACTCATCACAGAAAAACTTAGCTTATATAGATTAGGAACAATTGTATGCATCTGATTTTTAGATCATCATTTTTTTTATAGCTTCATTATGAAGCTTTATTAATGACCTATACCTTGCCAATAGTAGTTGTATGTAAAAATCCACGGTTAGCCTAACAAAATCCAGAAAAATAAAGCTTATCACCAGTAATCAGAAGTCTGTTTGAAAATAAAAATTTCTGAGCAAATGAAATTGTTTCTGATCTGTATAATATCTTAAGCATGACAGCAAAAGGAAATGGCTATGGAATGGACATAAAACAAGTATAATAAGCATGAATGGCAGCAATGAGGGGAAGGGTTGTACCTTTAATCTTCAATATCTTGAAGATTCAATTGCATGCAATACTAGCATCTTTAAATCTTCAAATTTGAAGATAAACCTAGCATGCAGGACCTGGACTTGCAAGGATAGTAGCTCCTTGGCTGCAACAATTATCTCCAGTGATGGGCTTCAATTTGGAGCAGAAATTTCATCTTGACAGGAATCTAGACAACAGCTCTATGCCTTGCAAGAACACTTGTGGCTGCATGCAGTTGCAGGGCGATGAAGGGAAGGAATACTTCCAATTGTTGGAGAGAACTGTTGACTGCAGACTTGCAACAGTAGCAGCAATAAAAAAAAGAACAGTAGATCCACCTTCAGATCATGAAATTAGTAGCAAGGAGAAGATTTGGGGGAAACGCTCATTGGTTGAAGACTTAAGTAAAAGAGGAGAAATAAGGGATATATGAATGAAAGAAAAAAAAGATTTGGCTCTTCCTCGACGGAGGGAGGAAAAAAAGAAACGGGGAGAAGAGGAAATGGAACGAAAGAGATATAAAGAGAGGAATAGGGAGGTGATATAAATAAAGGAGAAAAAAGGGGCTGAGGTGTGGGTTTTTGGGAGCAGCAGCACACGTGTTGCTGCCTGCTGTTGCATTTTTTTTTTTGCATTGTTTTAACCGTGCAAACTGTGGTCTGTAGCAAGAATTGTTTTTTTTTTTAAATATTTTTCTAACAAAACTTTCTCTACTTGATAAAATTTAAAGTGGACCGTACACACACCTCGAGTCTCGGATTTCAACGTTCAATATCTCGTTGTGATCGTCTTTGAACGACGATCGAAATGAGTATAATGTTGAGATACTTTCGATCGAGTTTTGAATACCCGAAATTTTCGGATTCGATTTTTGTTTAAGGTTAAATTTTACGATTTAAAAATATCAAACGACCTCCGATTGACGAACGGTCGATTCCGTTGGTCTTGTATCGTCGAATCGGATCTAATGACGGTCTCGGTTTGTTTTGCGGTTTCCGAATTTGCGTCGCGGCTTTTCACGGCACGCATTGCGAAGGGACCGATTTTTGGTCGATTTCGTCCGAACGACTTTTGATTTATGATCAATTGGTCGTTTTAGGTTGTTTAGTATTGACCGACAACGTTTTTGGGTTCATTAGATCCAAAATCGGATGACTTCGGGTTTGATTGGAAACCGGATGCTACACTTCTTCTCTTCAGTCAAATTTTTGGGATATTGTATGTACTGTCAGACATTGTACATGTTGTAAAATCATATGGAAATTAATGAAATAAGATTTTGGTGCCAATTTTCTCTATTAACTTGTGGTTATGAATATAAATGTGAATGTCATATGCCAATGATTGCAATGCAAAAAAAAATCCCATCTTTTGTAGCTTATGCGATTCATATATGAATGAAATATTGCGAATTTTGTCGTAAACGGGTACCCGGATCCTGAGGGGTTCACATATTGCATTTTAGTCAAACTAGCCAAAACCATTTCATATCTAAGGTATTGATCTACATATATAACATCCGACTCAATTTTCTCCCATTCATCCATTTATTCATATTCAGCTAACTTTTGTATCTTTAATAAATTAAAACTATCAACTTAAAAGATCCAAACACTTAACGTGTATAAATCTTTAATATTTCCTACATATTATACATTATTATGTATCACCATATTACACGATCTCACTCTATTTCGTGTATCTGCGAAAATCTTGTCTACATTTATAAATAACTTAAGATTTTCCATGTCGAATATATGGGTACCCATTGGGTATACTGGTATACGATGGGTATATGGGTACCCTCTAAAAATTACCCATTAATAAATGGGTAGGTATGGGTATTGATATTATAACTGGGTATGGGTTTGGTAATATTGATATCTGCCCCAAACTGGACCCGCTGACATCCCTAGACCTGTCTCTCTATATCTGCGTCATCTTCATTTTGGCCACCTTCCTCTGCAGAAGCTATGTCATGTTCTCCCTCAGATTTCTACGAGATCCTCCTTTCAGTGTGAGTCATGCCAGCTTGGGAAGCATCACCGTTCCTCCTTTCCATCCCATCAGATTCGGAGCAGTTCTTAGTTGTTTGAGCTCCTATATTTAGACATTTGGGATCCGAGTCGTGTTCTTGATCACCAGAGACACCGTTTTTATCTTGTTGCTGTCGATGATTTTTCTAAATTGTCCTGGGTCTTTTTATTGAAGAATAAGTATGAAGCTGAATCTGTGAACAAGTATTTTCTTAATGAGATAATGAATATTTTTTTTCTACCAAAGTCAAATACCTTCATTCTGACAATGTTTCAGAGTTCTGCACTTTACAGCTTTCTGAGTTCCTTAGATCTCTGGGCATTGTTCATCAGACCTCGTATGCCTATACTTCCCAACAGAAAAGAACGGGGTTGCTGAGCGCAAACACAATCACTTACTTGATGTGACCAGAACCTTGCTGATACAGAGTCACGCTCCTCATACTTACTGGCGAGATGTTGTCCCTACTGCATGTTATCTGGTTAATCGCATGGCCTTGACCGTGTTGGGAGAGAAGTTTCCTTTCTCGATTACGTTTCCCGACAAGGATCTTTTCTCCCTTACTCCTCGTGTGTTTGGTTCTGTTGCATTTGTTCATGATGTCTCTCCTGGTCATGACAAGCTCTCTCTCAGTGTTGTTAAGTGCATTTTTGTTGGCTACTCTGGCAGCAAGGGTACCGCTGCTTTGATCCGCTCAGGCAGAAGTACTTTGTCAGTATTGATGTCACTTTCTTTGAGCCTCTCATGTATTTTTCTCCTACAGGTGATTAATTTGCTTCGTCTGACTCCGATGCCGAGATCTACATGCCTCCTACTAATGTAACACAACCACCACAACCTTCACCACCACCACCACCACCTCCTCCTCGTCCTCTACCACCACCTATACCTGCTCCTGTGGCTCCTCCTTATACTGTGACACGGTTTTTGCCTCATATTTTTACTCGCAGGTCTCGCTCAGTCCCCCATGTTCACAGGCCTTGCTCGTCATCCAACACGCCTTATGTATGTAATGAGCACATTGTTTATACTAATGGCACTATTAAGTTGTTTGTGCAACACGATTCCATACAAGATGAGCATGTGCCCTCTCAGGAGGGGAACTCACAGGTTACGGACTTGGCAGATGATCTTGATGTGTTGATTGCTCTTCATAAGCCGTAACGTAGGTGTGCTACTTATCCTCTTGCAGCCCAGGTTTCCTTGAGCAGGTTGTCAGAGGATTTCAGGAGATTTACCTTGGCACTATCAACTGTGGAGATACCACGATCATATCAGGAGGCTCTTCAGGACAGTCAGTGGTGGTTAGCTATGGAGGAGGAAATGATCACGCTACAGTCACGTGGTACGTGAAGTCTTGTTTCTGCTCTAGTTGGTGCATCCGTTGTGGGATGAAATGGGTGTTCATTGTGAAACACCGTGTGGATGGCAGTGTGGATTGCTATAAGATGAGACTTGTGGCACATGGGTTCACCCAGACATATGGGGTGGACTATTACGATACTTTCTCTCCAGTTGCAAGACATTCTACTCTACCTATTCTACTCTATGTTGTTGTGATACGAGATTGACCCCTTTACCGGCTTGATGTGAAGAATGCCTTCCTCTATGGTGATTTACATGAGGAGGTCTACATGTAGCAACCACCTAGGTTTGCAGCTGAGAGGGAGTGTCAGAAGGTTTCCAGGCTCCATAAGACTATCTATGGCCTTAAGCAGAGCCCAAGAGCATGGTTCCAGAAGCTCTCGGACCTGATAGAGCAACAAGGGTTTATGCGATCGACTGTTGATCACTCCTTGTTTGTGCAGAAGACTCAGAGAGGTACTATTGTCATTCTCGTTTATGTTGATGACATTATTGTTGTGGAAGGGAAAAAAGTTGTATTCCATCTATCCCTAGAGCTCTCTTATATAGGAGAAAAGCTCAACGGATAAATTACATAAACAGGACAATAGAAATAAACAATATGGAAAGAGGACAAAATATCATAAATATCTTAACACTCCCCCTCAAGCTGGAGCATATATATCTATCATGATCTACTTGGAACAACAATGATGAAAAAGATCTCTAACAAGAATTTTAGTAAACATGTCTGCAATCTGATCTCCTGACGCTACATAAGACGTTGAGATAAGCCCCTTTTGGATCAAATCACGAGTATAATGGCAGTACACCTCAATGTGCTTTGTCCTTTCATGAAATGCTGGATTATTAGTTATGAACAAGGCTTCCTGATTGTCGCATTTGAGATGCATAGGAAGAGACACTTCAATCTTTAAATCGGTCAAGATAGATTTGACCCACATCATCTCCGTACTACCTTAGGCCATTGCCCTATATTCTGATTCCGCACTAGATCGAGCAACGACAATTTGTTTCGTACTCTTCCATGAGACCAAATGAGCTGTCAACAAACACAATGAAGCCTGAAGTAGACCTCGTGTCCTTAGGACACCCAGCGTAATATGCATTTGCACACCCTGTAACTGAGAGAGACGTATCTCATTTAAATAGAAGACCTGCACCTGGAGATGACTTCAAATATCTAAGGATCATGAATACTACATCCATGTGCGCCTGCCTGGGTTGCTCCATGAATTGACTTACTCTACTCACAACGAACGATATATCGGACCTGGTAATAGTTACATATAATAATTTCCCTACCAGCTCTCTGTACCGTCTCTTGTCCACATCCTCAGATTCATCATCATGGAGCTTTGCATTAGGATCCATCGGGGTAGTAGCTGGTCTACATCATGTTATACCTGTCTCAGATAGAAGATCAGTAACATACTTCCTTTAAGTCATAACCATACCCTGTTGATTTCGTGCAAACTCCAGGCCAAGGAAGTAACGAAGCGTGCCAAGGTCATTGGTAACAAACTGCCGTCCAAGGAAATCCTTAGCTGCTTGAATGCCATGTTCATTGCTGCCAATGATAACAATGTCAACAACATAAACCAAAATGACTACAATATCTCTCTGGTTTCTCTTTACAAAGAGAATATGATCTGCAGTAGATCTGACAAACCCCTTCTGTTCAATCAATTCTGAGAGCTATGATCTGCAGTAGATCTGACAAACCCATTCTGTTCAATCAATTATGAGAGCTTCTGAAACCAATCCCTCAGACTCTGCTTAAGGCCATATATAGCCTTATGAAGACAGCACATCATACTGGACTCCCCCTCAACAGCAAACCCAGGTGGCTGCTGCATGTAAACCTCTTCCTGCATATCACCATACAAGAACGCATTCTTGACATCTAATTGGAAAAGTGACCAATCACGAACCACAACAACAACAATAAGAATCCACAAGGTAGAATGTCGTGCTATAGGAGAAAAGGTGTCCTGATAATCCACTCCATAGGTCTGGGTGAACCCACGAGCAACCATCCTGGCCTTGTATCTGTCTACGGTACCATCAGCCCGATGCTTCACAGTAAATACCCACTTGCTCCCAACAACAGACGCACCTGGTGGAGCTTGGACCATACTCCACGTACCTCTTGACATCGAAGCTGCCATCTCCTCCTCCATAGCCAGACGCCACTGACTGCTTTGCAGTGCCTCCTGATACATCTGACAACCCCACAACAAAGTGCTGAAAACCCTTGGAAAGACGCTCCAAGGAAACATGAGAACCAATAGGGTGCATTATGCATGCACGTTTCTGCCGCCGAAGTGCAATAGGCATATCCAGATCCTCAGCAGGAGTAGTAGAGATAGTATCTGCACCATATACCTCAGTCTGTACAAACAAATCACCTGTGCCGTCAAAAGAACTCAAATGCTCAGGACATACCTTGGGCGTATTGGATGATGGAGGAGGCGCATGAGCATGGGGCCTTCGTTGGTAGACCTGTGGAAAGAAAATAGGAGACAGTGGTGGAGGCGGTGGTGGTGGTGGCGGTGGTGGTGGAGGTGTTGATGTAGTAGAACATGGTAATGACGGATGAGGAGGCATATAGATCTCTTCTCCATCCTCTGAAGGAGTAAGCATGCCACTTGTGGGAGAGAAAATACATAATGGACTCAAAAAAGGTGACATCAGCACTGACATAGTATATGCCTCGAACTCAAAACAAGATATCCCTTTTGGGTTTTGAAATACCCAACAAACACACATTTGACAGCTATGGGAGAGAGCTTGTCAAGACCAGGAGAGAGTTGATGAACAAATGCTACATAACCAAAAACATGAGGCGTAAGCGAGAAAAGATCCGTCTCGGGAAACACAGTCAAGAACGAGATCTTCTCCCCCAACACCGAAGAAGGCATACGATTTATCAGGTAACAAGCAGTTAGAATCGCATCTCCCCAATAAGAATGAGGAGGACGAGTCTAAATTAAAAGGGTTCTGGTAACATCCAAAAGATGGCGGTGTTTCCTTTTGGCCACCTCATTTTGTTGGGAAGTATATGCACATGATGTCTGATGCACAATACCATGAGACGTAAGAAATTGAGAAAGTTGAGTACAACAAAACTCTAATGCATTATCAGAACGTATGAACTTGACTTTAGCAGAAAAATGTTCTTTATTTCATTAATAAAAGATTGAATAATAGGAACAGCATCAGACTTGTTCTTAAGAAAAAAAACCAAGACAATCGAGAAAACTCATCAACTGTAACAAGATAAAATCTGTGTCCCTGATGATCTGGGACACGACTAGGACCCCAAATATCGAAATGGAGCAACTCAAACAGACTACTATGACTACTTGGACCCTGACGACTCTGGAAAGTGGACCAATGATGCTTCCCAAACTGGAAGGCCTTGCACTGAAAAGTGGAGCAAGGAGAGATCTGTGGAAGAATATGAATCAACTTTTGCAGAGGAAGATGACCAAATCGCAGATGCCACATATATGGAGAAATAGATCCAATACGGAGAGAAGAAGAAGAGGCTCCAGCATACGAGACTGCACAAGTCTATAAAGGCCCCCTTGCTCACGGTCAGTTCCAATCACTCTGTCAGTGAGTATGTCCTGAAACACAAGAGCAGAAGGATCAAATATGGCACGGCACTGTAAATCTCTGTTGATTTGACTAAGTGATAATAGATTCATAGAAAATTCAGGAGCACATAGAACATTCAGAATCCTCAAAGTAGACGTCAACTGCGCCTCCCCCTGACCATTGATGGGGGAATATGTTCCATCTGCTATCACAATTGATCGTCCAGGCTGAGTAGGACAAAAAACACTAAACTGGTCTCTGTCAGCACATAGATGATGGGATGCTCCGGAATCCATGATCCATTCAGATAAGTCCGCCATGTAGCAACTTGTAGAAGCATATTCTATACCTGATGCAGACGCAGATGCTGAGGCAACAACCTCTGAGGATCTTGAAGGAGAGTTAGTGGATCTAGACGTGCCGGGCATAATCTCTCTCAGTCGTGCTACAAGCTCGTCAAACCTCTGATCAGATGCAGGTGATGGACTCCCAGTTTGTTGTGTCTGCTCAGCAACTCTGGCTGATGTAAGAAACCCATGCTTAGAATAACAGGTTTCCTCAGAATGGCCTGTCCTGTGGCAGTAGGTGCACGGTTGACGGGGTCGAACACCCCCTCCTATGCCGCGGTTGGGACTTCCCCTGCCACGATATAATGTATGGCTGGCTCTACACCGCGCCGCCGCCATAGCCGAAGACGTTTGGTGTTGTACAATACTACCAGAGGATATAGATAGTCTACTCAATCTGCGATACGCCCCTCCGTATGAGGTATAGTAGCATCAGTAAGGATCTGGGCACGGGATGCATCATACTCCGGATCCAAGGCTGCTAGGAATACTCCTGTCATCACAGAGTCTCTGTATGCCTTGAGTTGCTCAGGTGTAATAGTCAAGGGTATGTAGCCATGTAACTTCTCGAACATACCCCTCAAAGGAGTATAGAGAGTGTGAAGAGGGTGACCATTCTACTTCGATGTGAAGATATCATGCTGGAGATGAAGTATCTTCGATTCATTCTTCGCCGGAGAGTATGTTGCGGCAAGAATGTCCCACATAGCCTTTGCAGTAGGCTGACTCAATATATCATTAGCTATCTCCGTGGATACGGTCCCAGATAGCCATACGCGAGCATATGCATCATCCGCCTCCCAAGAGGCATTTGTTCCAGTCTTGTCACGTGGCTCCTCTGTCGTGAGGATGTGCTTCTTGCCATTACATTGTATCAAAGTCATGAACTGCATGGCCCACAGTTCATAATTGGTTCAATCCATTTTGACAATAGGTGCTGGACCTTTGAAAGTACCCAGGGATGGGACTTCCGCTTTGTTGTCAGACGTGATAACAACTATCTTCAAGACTGGGCTAGCAACAAGAGATACCAAGCATCTACACTGACAAACAGGAAGATGGTTGTAGGTGTAGACTCATACCACAACCTCTTTCATCCTTTTGGAGAGTCCTTTGGGTAACTAGGGTGTTTCTAGATGTTAACGTTACACCCTAGATACCCAACAGTCTACGGTAGGAAGCGTCAACACGCCAACGCCTGCACACGAGACCCGCAAAGGGGTAAAGCTGCCCTCAGGTGGCGTCGTGTGGGAGATAGGGCGCATGCGTGGCAGCGGCGTGGGGCACTAACGGCAACGTGGGCCGATGCGGGTGAAGCCTTTGGCGGGGCGACGACGCTTGAAGCCCTCGATGGCGGCGAGGGTTAAGCCCCGCGGCGGTGAGGGAGGAGGGGCTAGGGTTTTTGGTGGGTGATCGGATCTTAGGACACAGGCTCCGGTCTAAGACCGTCGCTCTGATACCATGTGGAAGGGAAAGAAAATGTTGTATTCCATCTAACCCTGGAGCTCTCTTATATTGGAGAAAAGCTCAAAGGGTAAATTGCATAACCAAGACAATATAAATAAACAACATGGAAAGAGGACAAAATAATGTAAATATCTTAACAATTGTTACAAGGAATGACGAGCAGGGCATCCAGGGTGTCAAGGACTTCCTAGGTCAACAGTTTGTGACCAAGGACCTTGGACATTTACGTTACTTCATTGTACTAGAGTTTGCTAGGAACCAGCGAGGTCTTGTGATGACCCAGAGGAAGTAGGTTACATACCTTCTTTTAGAGACAGGTATGGCAGATTGCAGACCTCCCACTACTCCTATTGACCCGAGTATGTAGCTCTATGATGATGACACTGAGGAGGTCGACAAGAGGAGGTACAGGGAGCTTGCTGGCAAGCTACTATATGTGATTATTATCAGGCCCAACATATCCTTTGTCGTGAGCAAAATGAGTCAGTTTATGGAGCAGTCCAGACATGCACATAAGGATGCAGTTCATATGATTCTGAGATATATGAAGACTTCACCTGGTACAAGACTTCTTTTCAGCAGAGACACATCTCTTTTAGTTACCGCATGTGCAGATGTAGATTATGTTGGGTGTCCAAAGGATAGGAAGTCTACATCAGGCTTTGCTGTGTTCATAGGGAATTCGATGGTTTCATGGAAAAGCAAGAAGTAGACTATGGTTGATAGATCAAGTGCTGAGTCAGGGTACAGGGCCATGGTGTAGGCTAGCACAGAGATGATGTAGGTCAGATCTGTTCTTACTGACCTGACTATAGAGGTGCCTCTTCCCATGCACCTCCAATGTGACAATCAGGCTGCTCTCTTTATTGCCAACAACCATCCTTTCATGAGAGGACGAAGCAAATATAGGTGGATTGTCACTACACTCGTGACATGATACAGAAGGCCTTATCTCCACTACACATTTCAGCTCTGGAGACCAAACTGTAGATGTTCTTACTAAGGCTCTAGCCTATGGGAACTATCGCGATAGTAAGAAGCATCAAAAAAGAAATCCGTTGTATATATATTTGAACTGGTCATATTTCTTTTTATCGAGAAATAGAAGAAGCCATACAGGGGTTTTGTCGGGCCTACTCATATACCAGCTAAACTCAAACAAAATAATTTGCAATGTTCCTCCCCTATATGAGAGAAAACTAGGGTCTCTTATTAATTAAGTCATTCATTTCCCTCAACATAAAATAATGATACAAAAGACTTTGTGGCTACCACTCATGCTTCCTCCGCAGAACAAACATTGAATATCTATACCAAAACATTTCCAGAGACTGCATTTGAAAATTGTATTTCCAAGTTGTGCATTGTGGATTTATATGCTCCAACTCAAGGAAAAATGTTGAGATTTCTGGTACCTTCACATCCCACTTTGCATATTTGCTAAATTTAGTTATCTCTATATATAGCTTTTGATTAATTTGTGCGGTTCTTGTTGTATTTGATCTGCGGATTTTATCCTATATAGGAGACCATAGGGATTTTCATATTAATTAAGTCATTCAATCCCTATTTTTTAATTGAAAAATAAGACGAAGTACTGCTAGAAAGATGGCTACTGGATCTAAGAACTGGCATTATAATGGCAAGGCTCAACATGATTTTTTAATAAAAACATACCCTTCGATTGCTGGCAAGTACGGCCTCATGCTCATCAATGCAGTTCAAACACATTGCCTGCATAATTATTGGATAGAGTTACTTCACTTGTTTATCATTTCTTCAAGTATAAAAAGTGCTAGAGCGAGAATTAAAAAAACACACTTAAATGTTCTGGTGGTTGAGCACACAGGCTTCAAACTTAAAGTACAAAGACCGAAATCCTGGTAATTACCCATTACAAAAAAGGGGCAAAAATGAACTCTTCAATGATGAAAAAGATATTGTATTTTCCTGGAGACCAGCAGTAAAAAAAACAATTTCCTGACAGACATAATTGAATTATATTTGCAGAAAACATGCAAGAGAAGAGGACTACCTCTATAAGTTCGCCACTTTTTTTATGTACTTCCTTTGGAGCAAGAAAATGAGTGGCTTCCATACTAGGGTTCACATCTCCGCCTTTTGTAATTGAAGAACTTTCTTTATCTATTATCTGGTTCCTCCAGAGCAAATTTGGATTACCACTAGATATAGTAGAAGTCAAACCATTATCCGTAACAAAATCCATTTTTTTCCTGACTTCAGATTCATTGCTTCTGTGAGCATTGCTCCAGCACCAAGGGGGATTCTGCCTGCCAAATGAAAAGCATTTTGTTTTCCAAAATAAAGAACTTCGCCATATGTCAGCTTCTAGAGATATTTCCAACAGACATCTAAGCATGGTAAAAGGATCTTGATCGCTGGTCATTCTTAAATTACTAGTAGTTCCTTGATTAAGAGAACAATGCAGTCCATCGTGCCCCATTAGAGACGATCCTTCTAATGAAAGAATAGTGCATACTGGGAAACCCATGTCCTCTTTCTGGCACAACAGCGAGAGAAGATGCTTTCTTAGCATGGAATAAGTGTAAACTAGCGAAGTTTCTAGTAGCCATGCATAATGATTAGGTATTAACTCAATCAGTATGTCCGTACCAGTCAAATTAACCGTATCTGTTATCAATGAGTCCAAATGTTTTCTAGAAAAATCATAGAGTAGCTTCAACAAGGATGCCCCAATAAATAGCCATTTCTCATTGAAGAATTCAAGCATAGGTGAACCGCTTCCATTTTCTATATGTTTTCCATAACTGCTGAAAATGTTTCTGTCAATAGCCTCAAGACCCACCAGGGCCAGCACTTGACACAAGAAATCAATAATTTTACCATCAGTGGCCTCATGAAATGATTCATTCTTTAATTCACCAATTACTGGATTTATCAACAATATGAGTCCTCGTAAATTCTTTCCACACCATGCTGAAGTAAAAGACAAGAACAGTTCTATATGATTGAGAACAACATAAGTTCTCAATAAAACCTCTCTATTTAGCATACTATGATCATAGAGCCTTATAAATGTCTTCAAAATCATCATCGAACAGATAAAGCTATTAACAGTTATCCAATGACAAAAATGACCACTATTATTCTCATTGATGATGCTTCCACTTAAAGGATTTGTGAAACCTCTGTAAATTAGATAGCGATTGTAAAATAATCAGATTTCTCCCAGAGCCTTTACGAGCATCCTAGGTGGTGGAAGATAAGGACTGAGTTTGTCATTTTTATCATCTGTAGCTGAATGGAGAACATGGTGATGTAGGAAACCATAGCCGGGCAACACCATACCACTGGCGTATGAAAAAACCAATACCTGTGGAATGGAAAAAAACACCATATAAATATCAAAACAGTAGAAGAATAAGAAAAAAACTCATCTCCACAACAAAACAGTACCCTGCTAATTATGTCCAATGGCTCCAGAGAATATTTTTGACGTAGTATCGAAATGGCACTGCTAATTTTAGCATTCGAAATCTCCACCAATTTTCCATCCTCAAAGGCAAGAAACTCCTTTTGGAGCACTAGAGGAGCAACCAAATCATCACGTTGCCAACCCGGGTGCTCATATACAAGTTCTGAAACATATCTCATTGCTGTATCTAAAATATAGCGATATTCCAGTTCAACAGCTACATCACCTGACAGCCAGTTAAATCCCTCAAGAGAAGAACAATTCAAATTTCCGCAAAGAATATCAAGATTTTCAATATCGGAGAAGGGGGTTTGTATCTTTTGATCCTTGACTTCGTTATGATTAATCCATGATGACATGCACTCCAATGCTTCAAGCTTGAAAATGATGCTAACATGGTCAGATCCTGCAACTAGAAAGCCTCCGAGGAGACCACCTTGCTCCCAGAGGGAAAAAGTAGAAGTAGACGCAACGATATACTAGGAATAGAAAGTAAACCAAGAGACAATAATGGTACCTTTGGTAATTATTATTCGAGATTCTAGAGTTCTGTAGAAGAAAATAAGGAGCCCTTATTTTCATATTTTTTATAAACCGAGATCAACATCAAACAAGGCACAAAATGTTTACGTCCGATGTTGCATAAATGCTTTTATCATTATACAGTGCCACTATTCAAAAGACAACAATTACACCTTTCATACTTAAAGTGGGATACTCTTAATATATTCGTAGATTTTGCTCCCAAACAGAGGTCACCGCCGGGCTTCCAAATATGTCATAAACTTGTAAATAGTGTCGTTCCAACATTTATTTGGTCTTCAACACGCCCACTTGTACGACTTCATAGTTCCTGCATCTTTAAACCATAATTAGATGACCTTCTTCGCACATGTTTAAATCACTAGAAGCGAGTTTCTCTCATTTTATCTTTTATCAGTGTCAAAGAGGAAGGAAGGAGAGAGTGAAGGAATGCTGAGATTAACGGGAGTATAAGGGGGAGTGGAAGGAGGACGGTCATAGATTCATGAAGTAGAAGGGAAGGAGCATAGTGGAATACTGTTAGAAAATCGGAAGCGGAAGCGGAAACGATAAACAGAGCATAGAAATAGAGATAAACATGAAGAACATAAAAGATTTTACGTGGAACCCTACTCCGTGAGGAGCGTGATGAAACCACGGAAGAAGCCCTCAAAGGGGCGGATACTTCATTCCTTTTTCTCGTCTGTTACAGGAGGCATGGGGCTCCTTATATAGCTTCCACAGGGCCTCCGAGTCCCACCATTGGACGATGTGAGACTAAACAACTGGGTGGGGTAAATGGATCCTGGAGGGATCCATTTACCCACATATTACATAAGTGACGCATGCTCCAAATACTCTAACACTCCCCCTCAAGCTGGAGCATGCAATGCTCAGCTTGGACAAACAGGAAGAAACTCAACTCACAATACAGGACACTACATACAATATCAACCCAACGCGCACAGCTGCTGCAGTCGAGGACGTTGCTTCTCATGGCGTGCATGTAAGGAGGATGAACGGGCTAAAGTGTGAAACTGGATCTATCTGGCTCAGAGAATGGTACTCTACTCTAGAGTCCCTATGATACCACATGAAAACCCTTTCCCTCAATGGCATAGGTAATAGTCCTATGCTCTGGAGTCCCTATGGCTCACATGAAAGCTCTGGCCGACCAATAAGAATGATTGGCATGTGTCATCATCGAATCTGAAATTTGTAGAGTCTGAACATCTGATCGGTCTGGAAAATCTGATATCTGAATCTTAGAACAAGACTTGTAACTCTACATATACTCCCCCTTTCTCCCATACTGGTCGGAATGACGTTGTTGACCACGTTGGGAGAAGATTAGATAATACATAAATATGTGGAAAACATGAATATTCTCAAAATATTCCAAAAGATTCCTTACGGCCTTTTATCATCATTTTTTTCTTTTTTTTCCCTTTTTTTTGTAAGCCGCCAATATTTTTTTTGTAACTTTTTTTATAAAGCCGTTTCAACATATATAAATTTTTTTTCCGGCTCTTCTTTTCTCTTTTTTTAATGCGTACGGCTTTTCAATTGTACGCGCCTCTTTTTTTCTTTATTTTTCCTTTTTTTTTCACCCCGCCTTTTTTTTACCTTTCAGAACATACAACCCATTGGGCTTACATAACTAGTTTTTTTTCTTGCGAGGACCCTTATTTTAGG
Organism: Ottelia alismoides; assembly: GCA_037367405.1. Lineage (NCBI taxonomy): Eukaryota > Viridiplantae > Streptophyta > Magnoliopsida > Alismatales > Hydrocharitaceae > Ottelia > Ottelia alismoides. The sequence goes on from JAZKJV010000030.1 coordinate 453,739, forward strand.
GTTCCAGTTGGGACCCCCCTTCTATTTACTTCAATCGGGCGTCGCCTCCCCCTTCGTGATGCCGATGGAGATGGAGGAAGCCTAGGGTTCGCGCGCCATCATATAAGGAGTCGCCTGCATAGAGGAAACGCACGTGAAGGTGCGTGCTAGGCGCATAGGTGCAGGCTTGGAGATGCACACAGGCAGGCGCTCGCGCACAGGCAGGCGCTCGGTTGCGCACAGGCAAGAAGCGCTAGGTGCAGGCGCTTGCGCGAAGAAGCGCTAGGCGTAGTCGCGCAGGATGTGCAGTTGCGCTGGCGCTAGCGCAGGAAGGGGCACAGGCGCAGGAAGCGGGGGCGTTGCGCGACGATACGCAAAGACGCTGGCGGGTGCGCAGTGGAGGCGCAGAGGCGCCGGCGAAGGCGCCGGCGGGGCGGAGGCACTGGCAGAGGCGCCGCCGATGAGGAAGGGGCACGCGGGTGGGGAAGGGTTAGGGTTTCGAGAACTCCGGTCTAGGACCGTCGCTCTGATACCATATTAGAAAATCAGAAGCGGAAGCGGAAACGATAAACAGAGCATAGAAATAGAGATAAACATGAAGAACATAAAAGATTTTACATGGAACCCTACTCCGTGAGGAGCGGGATGAAACCATGGGAGAAGCCCTCAAAGGGGCAGATACTTCATTCCTTTTTCTCGTCTGTTACAGGAGGCATGGGGCTCCTTATATAGCTTCCACAGGGCCTCCGAGTCCCACCACTGGACGATGTGGGACTAAACAACTGGGTGGGGTAAATGGATCCTGGAGGGATCCATTTACCCACCTATTACATAAGTGACGCATGCTCCAAATACTCTAACAAATACGAAGAGGATTTTTTGTTAGCAAAACAAGATAGGGGCGTGATCGTAGGAAGTCTCTCATCGGAGGAGGTGCTCAGAGGGCTCTTCTATGGTTGGTCGTGATGATGATCAGGGGTGGATGGAGTCACCTTTTTCCTTTAGTGATGGTGGCAACGGCCACCTTGCTCGATCTTGATGGGTTCTTCTAGTGTGCTTCCCTTGTGGGGTGTGTAGAGATAATTCTATGTACTCTGAGTAGTAGTTGCTTATTTTATTTTCATTCTGTCTATCTTATGTAATTTACCCATAGGTATCTCCTCTATATAAGAGAGCCTAGGGTTCTATGGAATAAACAAGTCTTCTATTTTTTCCCAACATGGTATCATAGCCACGGTCCTAGACCGGTGCTTTGTACCCTAACCCTAACCCTTCCCCCACACGTCGGCGTCTCTCTCTCTCTCCTTCCGCCGCCGCCGCCAGCGGCTCGCTCTCCTTGCCCCGCCCTCCGTTGCGGCTCGGCCCAGTGGCCCCGCCCTCCGTTGCGGTTCGGCCTAGCGGCCCTGCCGCTACCGCCGTGAGAGCCCGTCCTCGACTGTCAGCCCTTTGTAGCCGTCAGCTATTCCTTCTTTACCGCATCACAGGGGTTCAGCTAGGGATAATGGATTTGGATGCATAAGTCTACATATGCATTCAAATCCATACATGTCTGTGTAGACAACTATTCATTGGTCTACGTAACCCTATTATTTTTCTACTGGAGAAATGTCAGAAAACAAAGTTGATGTGCCCACCACAGGCGCCTTTCGAGGTCCAACGCCTATAGTCAAGATGGATGGGACGAACTATGAGCTCTAGGCTATGCAGTTCATGAGTCTCGTGAAGTCGAATGGTAAGAAGCATATTCTTACTGAGGAACCGATGGAGAAGACAGGGTCGAACGCCTCTTGGGAGGCAGATGATGCATATGTCAAAGTCTGGCTTTCATGGACATTGACGACAAAGATCGCCAATGATGTCTTACACCAGCCTACATCTAAGGCTATGTGGGATATCCTCGCAGCTACTTACTCTCAAGAGAGGAACAAAACCAAGATACTTTAGCTTCAACACGATATATTCACGATCAAGCAAAACGGTCGGCCTCTCCATTCGTTGTATACATCCTTACGTGGTATTTTTGAGAAGCTTCACAGCTTCATGCCTCTTACGGCTACCTCGGAACAACAGAAGACATACAAGTATGCTACCATGGTTGGCATCTTTCTGGCAGCCCTGGATTATGAATATGATGCTGGTCGCTCCTAGATTCTCGCAGACGCTACCATTTCTACTATGGAAGAAGCTTTCCGTATGCTCAACAGGTCACTGTTCCGTCCTTCTGCCCCTACTCAGAACTCTTCGGCGATGACAGTCTCCTGTGGCAGAGGAGGTGCTCCTTTCTCTCGTGGTCGTGTTCCTCGCGGTAGAGGGGACCGCATCCGTCAACCATAAACGTTTTGCCATCGCCCAGGTCATACAGAGGAGACATGCTACTCCAAGCATGGTTTCCCTGCATCAGCCTGTATAGCAGAGCAGGTTGACTCTCCCGCTACTTCTACTCCAGATCAGAGGTTTGATGATCTCGTGGCCAGACTACGAGATAATATGCCTCCTTCTTCAACATCTCCTGGAGGCCATTCAGATGTAGCAGCTTCAGCCTCCGCCAGTACCTCTGTTACAGCTAGCACCTCAGGTAGCACTTATGCCTTTACATCATGTTTTGGATCTAAAATTACAGAGTGGATTATAGACTCTGGGGCAACACACCATTTATGTGGAGACAAGGACCAACTTACAGCCTACAGACATGTTCCCCTAGGAGGAACTGTGGTGATAGCTGATGGGACTCATTCCCCGATCACAGGACAGGGGGAGATTACATTGACGCCTTCAACACGTCTACAGAATGTGTTACATGCTCCTGATTTTTCGATGAATCTGTTATCCATTAGTCAGATTACAAAATACCCCACAGGACCAGTCTCTCCTTTTACCTGGCATCTACGTTTCGGTCATCTCCCTCTTCAGAAGATGCATCATATTTTGCCTCAAATCTCACCGGATCGTCCTTCAAGTGCGAAGCGTGTTAGTTGGGGAAGCATCATCGATCGTCTTTCCCTAGTTGTCAGAGTCTCCGCAGTAGCTCCCCGTTTGAATTATCTCATGTTGATATTTGGGGTCCAAGTCGTGTTCCTGATCATCAGGGGCATAGGTTTTATCTTGTTATAGTTGATGATTTCTCTCGGTTGTCATGGATTTTCTTACTGAAAAATAAGTCTGAAGCAGGGATATGATCAAAGTTTTTATCAATGAAGTTCAGAATGTCTTCTCTTCCTCTGTAAAATTCGTGAGAACATATAACACTTTGGAATTTTGTACGTGTTTTCTCTTCCAATTCCTCTCATCACGTGGCATTATTCATCAAACAATCTATCCTTACACTTGTCAGCAAAATGGCGTTGCGAATCGAAAACATCGCCACTTACTTTACATCACTCATGCACTTCTTATTCGGAGTAATGCGTCACCGTCGTTTTAGGGGGATGTTGTTTGTCTTTCGTGAGAAGGAGTTGTTCTCACTTACCCTCGTGTCTTTGGTTCGGTTGCGTTCGTTCACCAGTTGGCTCCCGGTCTTGACAAGCTCTCTCCTAGGGTTGTCAAATATGTGTTTATTGGGTACTCCAGGACCCAAAAGGGATATCGATGTTATAACCCTTTGCGCATGAAAGATTATATTAGTGTTGATGTCACGTTTTTTGAGTTGGTGATGTTCTTCTCTCATACAGGAGATAGACTGGCTTCGTTAGAGTCAGATGATGAGGTTTACATGCCACCTCCTCCAACATCTCCATCTTCTCCGCTACCGGTACCTGTTGTTATGCCTTAACCACCAACACTGCCGCCTCCTCCTCCACCATTACCATCTTCTACCTAGTCTCATATTGTTCCTCCATTACCAAAATTCTATTCTCGTCGATCTATATCTGCTTATGGACATCGCTCGTCATCCAACATGCCTTAGGTTTGTTCTGATAACATGATGTCTAATAATGGATCTGGAGATGTATCTGTGCAGGAATCTTTACAGGAAACGAGCTCAGAAGTGAATGATGCTAGCCATGACCTGAATTTACCTATTGCATTACGAAAACAAAAGCGTACCTATGCATCTTACCCTATTGCGTCTCAGGTGTCCTTCCATCGTCTAACAGGGGATTTTCAGATATTTGCACTTGCTCTTTCTGTCGTGGATATTCTATGGAGCTACCATTGATCGTTACAAAGCCAGACTCGTAGCTCGTGGATTCACTCAGACCTATGATGTGGATTATAAAGACACCTCTCCCGTTACACGCCACTCCACTCTCCGGATCCTTCTTTCTGTTGCAGTGGTACGTGATTGACCTTTGTTTCAACTTGATGTTAAAAATGCCTTTCTGTATGGCGATCTACAGAAGGAAGTTTATATGCAGCAGCCTCCGGGGTTTAATGCTAAGGGGGAGTGTCAGCAGGTGTGTAGACTCCATAAGGCAATATATGGCCTTAAGCAAAAGTCCAAGGGCCTGGTTTCAAAAGCTATCAGAGTTGGTGGAAGAGAGGGGTTCAAGAGACCGACTGCAGATCACTCATTGTTTGTGCAGAGGACACCTAGAGGCACTGTTGTAATCATGGTTTATGTTGATGATATACTTGTTACTGTGATGATGAGCATGGAATAAAAATGGCAAAAGATTTCTAGGTCGTCAGTTCGTTACAAAGGATCTGGGAACCCTAAGATACTTCTTAGGGTTATAATTTGCTAGGAATGTGCAGGGTCTTGTGATGACCCAAAGGAGGTATGTTACGGATATGCTTGTTGGGATAAGCATGATGGGTTGTCGACCATCTACTACTACTATGGATCCTAGCATGAAACTATATGAAGATGATACAGAAGAGGTTGACAAAAGAAGATACAGAGATATGATGGGGAAGCTCATATATGTTACTATTACTAGACCTGATATCTCGTTTGCAGTGAATCGGGTGTGTCAGTTCATGGAGCAGTCCCGACAAGTTCATATGGATGCTATATATATGATATTACGATATTTGAAATCTTCTCCAGGTGATGGACTGTTATTCAAGAAAGGAACGGGCCTTTCTGTATCTGCATGTGCTGATGCTGACTATGCAGGGTGCCCTAAAGAAGGAAGTCTACATCTGGCTTTGTTGTATTCATTGGCGGTTCTCTCGTTTCTTGGAAAAGTAAGACACAAACAATGGTAGCTAGATCGAGTGTCGAATCTGAGTATAGGGCAATGGCACAAGCAAGCACAGAGATGATGTGGGTTCGAGCAGTGCTGACAGATTTGTATATAAATATACCTCTGCCCATGCAGTTACAATGTGATAATCAGGCTGCCTTATTCACTGCAAATAATCCTGCATTCCATAAAAGAACGAAGCACATTGAGGTAGATTGTAACTATACAAGAGACATGATTCAGAAGGGCCTAATTTCTACCTCACATGTCAGTACAAGAGAACAAGCGTCAAACATTTTCACCAAGGCACTACTCAGAGGACCATTTCAGATGTGTTCTTCCAAGCTGAGCATGATTGACATCTATGCTCCATCTTGAGGGGGAGTGTATACAGAATTCTATGTACTCTGAGTAGTAGTTGCTTATTTTATTTTCATTCTGTCTATTTTATGTAATTTACCCACAGGTCTCTCCTCTATATAAGACAGCCTAGGGTAATATGAAATAAACAAGTCTTCTATTTTTCCCAACAGGGTATCAAGGCACCATCAAGTCTCGTTCCTCTACGACAGAGTTTGACGACCTCCATAATCTATATGGTTTTGGAGGCTCTACCTTGGGCATCGCTTAATGGATCACTTGTGGAGGAGTTCATTGATGATGGTGATTATAAGGTGAAACTTGTATCCACATCATCAAATATCATGACATATCGAAGATATATCACCGATACGTAACTATTGCTAAGTCGTTGATATGAAAGAGAATATTTTATCTTTTTTTCTCGAGTGAGCGATATATCACTAATAGTAAATATTCCTTTCTAATTTCAATTGAATTATGGTATGCATATGGGCTATTCATTTCCCATTTTGCCCATATCACCTGAGAACAACTTTTAGTGACCATTTTTTAGCGATTTTGGTGATTTTTACGGTGCTTGGAGGCTTCTTCGCTTGGTGATTTCGATAATATGCATTCTCTACTCTCTGATTTTTGTAATATCCATGATCAAATAGTCTAATTCTTCATTTTTTGTATATGTTTTTGTGGAAACATGACAAATGAAGTCTTCAATCTTAGAATTTTGTTAAAGATTTCTTGAATTATTGTTGATAACTTGATATTGTGTAGGTATTCATCATTATAGTGTCAAATACGATGTGTTTATGTTAACTGTTGTCCCCGACTTTGTTAGGCTAGGATTTGATCTTAGATGATGCAAGTGTTGATGCGAACGAATTTTTGTCATCTTATTTTGAGGTATCCTTTTTTGTTGCTGGGGATGGTTGCATGTATCATCCACTTCACTTTGAGGAGTGAAGATCATGGATTCTAGTTTGGACACTAAAAGCGGATTGGAACTGGAGAACAGTTTGGATGGAAGTATGCAGCTGTTTTTTATGGTCAAAAAGTGACACCTCAGATCAATTTTTGTGGAAAATAATTGGGGGCAGTGGGATCACTATACCGAAACATCTTATTATTGGTGGCTACAAGAATGTGACAAAATGCCCCATTTGCAATAGAGAGGTTAGTAATGAAGTGACCATGCAACATGGTCAAAGTAGTATCCATGCAGTATGGTCAAACTTGTTTTATTAGTAGGGACATACCCCTTACTTATATAAGAGGAGGAATGATGGTCAAAGTAGTACCCATGCAACGTGAGACAAAACAATAAGAAAACAATAGATAACTAATAAGTCTTCTCAACAAGATCCATTCAACGTTCCTATGAGAGAGAACATACTTTATCGAGGTTCCAATATAAGACAGATTTATTTTGAGTTTCCGTATAATCTAATTTAAAGGCCTATTTTAATGATCTCTACATGAATACTCCCATAACATTTTCAGCCTTTGAGAGGAACCATCTTCTCTTGAGACACATTTTCGGCCAGAGTACACCTCGAGGGAGAGTCATTGCAATACATATGATCCTATCACCATTGATGCAAAACACGAGAGCCCTGCGTTTTACCCGACAGATAGCCCTCCAGTTCAAACATGCTCACCAAGCTGACCCAAGATGCATCATTGTCATGATCAACTATAAGAAATGTGTGTTGAGTCGAAATGATCTACGTTGTCATGTATTTCATGTATGAAAGAGTGGAAAATTCCTTTGTTGCAAGCTAAACATTTGATGCTCCAACTTAAGGGGGAGTAGAGAGTTGAGGATTTTGGTTAATTGGATTTTGTGAAGATCTATTTTTTTAAATAGTGTGAAGATTTATTGAGGAGGGTTGCGCGTTTAGGTAATCGACAGACAACGTAGGAGAGATAAATTTCTAAATAAATTTGTCTCGAAATTGTTTGGATAAATTCCTAAATGGTGTCCTTTCAAGAACACTATTTAAGAATTTATCTCGAACCCGTTCGGATCTTTTAAACATGGATTTAAGCAAACATCTAGATTTCGTAGGGGCGTTCCCTACTTGCGACGCATTGCATCGTCCGAATGCAATGAGAAATTGGCAAGAGCTGCTACATCGATGCCCGGATGTAGTTTAAAATTGCAAGGGTTATCGCATGAGAGACACATGTGAGTAAATAAGATAGTTTCGTTGTAAGGGTTCCGATGCCGTCCTGATGCAGTCCAAAATTTGTAAGGGTTCTCGCATGATGGACGCATGCGGGTAAAGAAGTTAGTCCAAAAGAGGCTGCAAAGGAAGTTGCGGATAGGTAGTTGGAATATTGGTACTTTGTACTTTGACTGACAAATCGACGGAGATGGTTGATATAATGGAAAAAAGGAAGATTCAGATAATTATGTCTATAAGAGACAAAATGGGTTGGAGAGAAAGCAAGGGAGATCGAGAAGGCTGGCTTTGAACTTTAGTATTCATGTAAAGATAAGGGCATAAATGGTGTTGGAGTGGTTGTTCATAAGGATTTGAAGGATTGTGTGGTTGAGGTACAAAGATCCGGGGATCAGATTATTTTGCTAAAAGTGATGCTCAAAGAAGAAATTCTGAATATCATCTCAGTTTAAGCACCACAAATTGGTTTACATGATATGATTAAACCAACTATTTGGGCGCATTTGTATAAGATTATGAAAGGAATCATACAAAGAGAGATGATTTGCCTAGGTGTAGATCTTAATGGACACGTTGGAAAAGATGCTTCAGGGTATGTTGGTGTTCATGGAGGACATGACTTCGGGGATAGAAATGAAGAGGGAAAAGTCATTCTGGATTTTATAACGACTTATGATCTTTTCATTGCAAATACTCTCTTCAAGAAGAGGGAGGATCATTTAATTACTTATAAGAGTAACTCGACTAGAACACAGATAGATTACTTTGCGTTGAGAAGAAGAAATTGGTTGTGTTGCAAAGATTGCAAAGTAATCCCAGGAGAGAGTCTGACCACCCAACATCGCTTATTAGTCATGGATGTGCAAATAAAAAGGCGAGTAAAGAAAATGAGGGTTTCCATGATTACTAGAACAAGATGGGGGAATCTTAAATTGAAGCAATCAAGCTTCAGGGAGAAGGTTTTAGAAGACTTATCTTGGGATTGCAACGGAAGTGCAAATGAGATGTGGGAGGCGGCATCATCTTATATCCGAAGGGTAGCCAAAGAGATGCTAGACGAGTTAAAGGGAGGAGCACCAGGCCAAAAGGAGACTTGGTGGTGGAGTGAAGGCGTGCAACAAGAGAAGCTCAAAATTAAAAGAGTTTGCTTTAAAGCTATGTCTATGGATAGAACAGATGAAACTATCACAAACTACAAAATAGCGAAGAAGGAAGCAAAGAAGGCGGATAGAGAAGTTAAGTCAAAAGCTTATGAAGTTTTGTACAAAAATCTCGAGTCTAAGGAGGGCTAGAAGGATATATTCAGGCTGGATAAAGCAAGAGAAAGAAATACCAAAGATCTTTCTCAAGTGAGATGCATTAAGGATGAGGAAAGTCACGTGCTTGTTGCTCAGAAGGATATAAAGACTAGATGGAAGCTTACATAAGCTTTTCATTGGGTAAGGAAATAGAGAGATCACTTTGGAAAATCTAGCTAGTAGTGAAAATTACTTGAATCGTGCAAGCTATAGACGAATATAAAGGAAAGAAGTAGACAAGGCATTGAAAGTTATGAGACATGGGAAAGGTGTAAGACCTGATGACATTCTCATAGAAGTTTGGAGAGTTTTAGGTGAGCGTGGTTTGACTTGGCTTACAAATTTATTGTTATTTGACGAAGCAAGAAAATACCTGAAGAATGGAAGAGAAGCATCGTGGTGACTTGTTATAAGAGCAAAGGAGACATTCAAAATTATTCAAATTATAGAGGTATCAAGCTGATGAGTCACACTATAAAAATTTGAGAATGTGTGATCGAAAGAAGGTTGAGGCAAGTTTCCAAAGTAAAAGAAAACCAATTCGGATTCATGCTAGATCACTCAACTATGGAAGTCATCCACTTCCAGAGGAGAACAATGGAGATTTACAGAGCTAAAAGGAAGAACCTCTATATGATTTTTATTGATTTAGAAAAGGCTTATGATTCTGTCCCACGGGAGATATTGTGGAGAATTTTGAAGAAGAGACAAGTACATGTCCTATACATTAACCTCATAAAAGATATGTATGATAGAGCTTCATCTTGTGTAAGGATACAGTCTGGGAAGACTGACTATTTTGACATCAACATTGGTTTGCATCAAAATTCAACTTTGAGTTTATTCCTTTTAATTTTGATTATGGACGATTTGATAAGTCATATTAAGGATGAGATACCTTGATGTATGTTATTCGATGATGACATTGTATTGATTGATGAGACTAGAGATGGAGTAAATGAGAAGCTTGAGGTATGGAGACATGTATTGGGGACTAAAGAATTTCGTATAAGTAGGTCTAAGACTGAATATATGGAGTGTACTTTTGATGGAAGCAATGGTCGAGGTTAAGATTGATGATGATAACATTCATAAGAGAGATTCTTTTAGATACTTGGGATCTATTTTGCAACATGATGGGGAAATCGATGGAGATGGTACAAATAGAGTAAATGCAGGTTGGATAAAGTGGAAAGGAGCCTCTACCGTTCTTTGTGATAAGAAAATTTCTGTGAAAATCAAAGGAAAGTTTTACAAAATAGTTGTGAGGCCTTCTATGCTCTATGGATCTGAATATTGGCCTGTGAACCATAGACATGCGCAGAGAATAACAGTAGTAGGAATGAAAATGCTAAGGTGGATGTGTGGACATGTACGTAAAGATCGGATTCGGTATGATGCCATTAGAAGGAAAGTTGGTGTATCTCCGATCGAGGATAAGACGCGAGAAAATCGCTTAAGTTAGTTTGGTCATTTGCAGAGGAGGCCAGCTGATGTACCGGTGAGAAGATGCGAATTTCAGAATGTTGGGCCCACTAAAAGAGGGCGAGGAAGGCCCAAGAAGTGTTGGAATGAAAGTATACGAAGGGATCTTAATTTTTTGGATCTAAGCCCGAGAATAACCCAAGAAAGATTCGAATGGAGGCAAAGAATCCATGTAGCCGACCCTACTTAATGTGGCAAAAGGCTTTGTTGTTGTTGTTTATGATCTTTTCATTGTAAATACTCTCTTCAAGAAGAGAGAGGAGCATTTAATTATTTATAAGAATGGCTCAACTAGAACACAGACAGATTACTTTGTGTTGAGAACAAGAGATTGGTTGTGTTGCAAAGACTGCAAAGTAATCCCAAGAGAGAGAGTGACCACCCAACATCGCTTATTAGTCTTGGACGTGCAAATAAAAGGGCTAAAAAAGAAAAGAAGGGTTTCCAAGATCACTAAAACTAGATGGTGGAATCTTAAATCGAAGCAATCAAGCTTTAAGGAGAATGTTTTAGAAGACTTATCTTGGGATTTTAGGTGACGATAACATTCAGAAGAGAGATTCTTTTAGATATCTGGGATCTATTTTGCAACATGATGGGGAAATTGATGGAGATGTTACTAATAGAATAAATGCGGGCTGGCTAAAGTGGAGAGGAGCCTCCGCTGTTCTCTGTGATAAGAAAATTCCTTTAAAAATTAAAGGAAAGTTTTACAAAGCAGCCGTGAGACCTGCTATGCTTATGGTTCTGAATGTTGGCTTGTGAACCATAGACATGTGCAGAGAATGGCTGTAGCAGAAATGAAAATGCTAAGATGGATGTGTGGACATACACGTAAAGATCGGATTCGGAATGAAGCAATCAGAAAGAAAGTTGGTGTAGCTCCGATCGAGGATAAGATGCGAGAAAAACCGCTTAAGATGGTTTGGTCATTTGCAAAGAAGGTCAACTGATGCACCGGTTAGGAGATACGAGTGTTGGGATGTTAAGCCGGCTAAGAGAGGGCGAGGACGACCCAAGAAGTGTTGGAAAGAGAATATACGAAGGGATCTTACTTTTTTGGATATAAGTCCGAGATTGACCCAAGATAGATCTGAATGGAGGCGAAGAATCCATGTAGCCGACCCTACTTAATTGTGGGAAAAGGCTTTGTTGTTGTTGTCGTTGTTATCTTGGGATTGTAACTGAAGTGCAATTGAGATGTGGGAGGCGGTAGCATCTTGTATCCAAAGAATAGCCAAAGAGATGCTATGCGAGTCAAAGGGAGGAGCTCGAGGGCAAAAGGAGGCTTTGTGGTAGAGTGAATGGGTACAGGAGAAGCTCAAAATTAAAAGAGCTTGCTTTAAAGCTATGTCTAATGATAGAACAGATGAAACTGTCAGAAACTACAAAATAGCGAAGAAGGAAGCAAAGAAGGCGTTTAGCGAAGCTAAGTTGAAAGCTTATGAAGTTTTGTATAAAAATCTCGACTCAAAGGAAGGCCATAAGTATTCAGGCTAGCTAAAGCAAGAGAAAGAAAGACCAAAGAACTTTCTCAAGTGAGATGCATTAAGGATGAGGAAAGTCGCGTGCTTGCTGATCAGAAGGATATAAAGACTAGATGGAAGCAATACTTCCATAAGCTTTTCACTGGGGAAGGAAATAGAGAGATTACGTTGGGAAATCTAGCTAGTAGAGAAAGTTACTTGAATCGTGCAAGCTATAAACAAATACAAAGGAAGGAAGTAGAGGAGGCTTTGAAGGTTATGAGACATGAGAAATGTGTATGACCTAATGACATTCTTATAGAAGTTTGGAGAATCTTAAGTGAGCGTGGTTTGACTTGGTTTACAAATTTATTCAATATTATTTGGCGAATCAAGAAAAAACCTGAAGAATGGAGAAGAAGCATTGTCGTGCCTCTTTACAAGAGCAAAGGAGACATTCAAATTTGTTCAAATTACAGAGGTATCAAGCTGATGAGTCAAACTATAAAAAATTTGGAACGTGTGATCGAAAGAAGGTTGAGGCAAGTTTCCAAAGTAAAAGAAAACCAATTCGGATTCATGCCAGATTGCTCAACTATGGAAGCCATCCACTTGTAAAGAACAATGGAGTTTTACAGAGCTAAAAGGAAGAACCTCCATATGATTTTTATTAATTTAGAGAAGCTTATGATTCTGTCCCACATGAGATATTGTGTAGGGTTTTGGAGAAGAGACAAATACTTGTCCTATACATTAACCTCACAAAAGATATGTATGATAGGCCCTTCATCTTGTGTAAGGATACAATCTGGGAAGACTGACTATTTTGACATCGACATTGGTATGCATCAAGGTTCAACTTTGAGTCCATTCCTTTTTACTTTGATTATGGACGAGTTGACAAGTCACATTCAGGATAAGATACTTTGGTGTATGTTATTCGCTGATGATATTATATTGATTGATGAGACTAGAGATGGAGTAAATGAGAAGCTTGAGGTCTGGAGACATGCATTTGAGACTAAAGGATTCGTATAGGTAGAGCTAAGACTGAATATATGTCATTTACTTTTGATGGAAGCAATGGTGAAGGAATTGTGGTTAAGATTGGCGATGTTAACATTCAGAAGAGAGATTCTTTTAGATACTTGGGATCTATTTTGCAACATGACGGGGAAATTGATGAGATGTTACAAATAGAATAAATGTAGGTTGACTAAAGTGGAGAGGAGCCTCTTGTAGACATATATTAGTTACTTTTGTACTTCTTCTCTTTTCCCAACATGGTATCAGAGCGACGGGCCTAGACCAGAGTTCTTGAAACCCTAACCCTAGCCCCACCGTCAAGCCTCCCTCTCTCCGCGCACGCCACCGGGCTGTGCGCCTCGACCCCCTCGCGCGCCGCCGGCCGTGCACCGCCCCGTGCCCTAGCGCGCCTCCTCTGCGCTGAGCCCTGCGCCTCACGCGACTCGCCTGCGCCCCGCGCGAGTCACCTACGCTCCAGCACGCGTCTCCAGCGCGCTTCACGCACAGATCCAGTGCGCATCGCGCGCCCCTTCCTGTGCGCATCTAAGCCGTGAATCAGCCCGGCATCTTGTCTATGCGCACAACTCCAAAAGAATGGGTTTGGTTGCTTGAAGTCTACACCTTGCAACTAAACCCGTCTACGTCCGTGTAGACGATCTTATCTTCAGTCTATCGCTCCAGTCTTCAGTTTCCAGTATATCAGAAAGCAAGGCGGATATTCCATCTATAGGCGCCTTTCGTGGTCCAGCGCCTATTGTAAAGATGGATGGTACAAACTATGAACTGTGGGCGATGCAGTTCATGATTATGATGAAGTCGACTGGTAAGAAGCACATTCTTACCGAAGAAGAGCCTGCTGAGAAGACTGGAGTTAATGCCTCATGGGAGGCAGATGATGCATACGCCAAAGTCTGGTTATCTGGAACTTTGGCAATCGAGATTGCCAATGATATTCTTCATCAGCCCACGGCTAAAGACATGTGGGATATTCTGGCGGCCACATACTCTCAAGCGAAGAATGAGACAAAGATTCTGCAACTCCAGCATGATATATTCACCATTAAGCAGAATGGTCGTCCTCTACACTCACTCTACACATCTCTGCGTGGGATGTTCGAGAAGCTATACAACTTCATGCCCCTGACAGCCACACCAGAGCAACAGAATACCTACCGAAATGCGACTATGGTAGGAGTTTTCCTTGCTGCCCTTGATTCTGAGTATGAGGCAGCACGGTCTCAGATCTTGGCGGACTCTACTATTCCTCCTATGGAGGAAGCCTTTCACAGGTTGAGCCGGATCATTGTTCCCTCTACGACTATGAATCAGAATGCTTCAGCCATGGCTGCCAACAGAGGCCGTGGATTTCATCATCCGACCCGTGGTCGTGGACCTCGCGGTAGAGGAGGCCGCACTCGGCCAACATGTACCTACTGCCATCGCGTCGGACACAATGAAGACACATGCTACTCTAAGCACGGATTTCCTGCATTTTTTTTAGGAAAAGAGAAGAAGATGTTTATTCCATCAACCCTAGGCTCTCTTATATAGGAGAGTAGCCTATGGGTAAATTACATAAAGCATACGACAGAAAAGAAAATAGCAGAGAAGAAAATATCGCCACCTACTAGATGTCACCAGGTCACTTCTTATACAAAGTCATGCTCCTTATTCTTACTGGGGTGACGCGGTTCTAACAGCATGCTACCTAATTAATCGTATGCCGTCCTCTGTACTAGGTGAACAGATTCCTTTCTCCCTTATCTTTCCTGGTAAAGATCTGTTTTCCCTTACTCCTCGTGTGTTTGGTTCGGTTGCCTTTGTCCACCAGTTGTCTCCCGGTACTGACAAGCTCTCTCCTAGGGCTGTCAAGTGTGTGTTTGTTGGGTACTCCAGAACTCAGAAGGGGTACAAGTGCCATGATCCATTGCGCAGGCGGTATCTTGTTAGTGCAGATTTCCTGCATCTGCAGGAGTCGTCAAGCAGATAGAGCCTCCATCTGCTGCTTCTTTGGATCAACGGTTCGATGATCTAGTTGCCTGTCTAAGGGGCATTATTCCTCCATCTGGCCCAACACCTACTACTGAGAATCAATCTGATGCTGCTGCATCTGCTTCTACGTCTGCCAGTGCAGCAGGTAGCATACTTGCATTCACTAGTAGTAGATCAGATACTTTACCTTGGATTATGGACTCGGGAGCCACACATCATCTATGTGGCGATCAGAGTTTACTTACAGGATACACTCAGATCCGTCCAGGCCGAACAGTGGTCATTGCCAATGGTACACATTCCCCAATTACTGGTTAGGGGGAGATTAGACTGACACCTTCTATGCAGCTCACAAAATGTGTTACATGCGCCTGATTTTTCAATGAATTTATTATCAATCAGTCAGATTACAAAGGATTTACAATGTCGGATAATTTTTTATCCATCTTCTCTTGTTTTTCAGGACATCCTTACGGGCAACGTGATTGGTCGTGGCTATGAGCAAGGAGGCCTCTATCGCCTCAATCAGACTTCTTTTGCTGGAACCTCATCCCTACCTACTGGACCCGTATCTCCTCTGCTATGGCCTCTGCGCTTTGGACATCTACCGCTTCAGAAGTTGCGTCATGTGTTACCCCAGGGTCTGCCTCACACATCTATCCAATGTGAGGTTTGTCAGTTGGGAAAGCATCATCGGTCTACCTTTCCCAGTCGTCAGAGTCGGAGTAGTACCTCCAAGTTTGAGTTATTTCATATTGATATCTGGGGTCCGAGTCATGTCTCTGATCATCAGGGACACAAATTTTATATAGTTATTGTGGATGACTTCTCTCGTGTGTCATGGGTATTTTTGTTGAAGAATAAATCTGAAGCAGGAAATGTTATTATCCATTTTCTTAATGAGATTCATAATGTTTTCTCCACATCTGTTAAAATAGTAAGAAGTGATAATGCCCTGGAATTGTGTACTCATGTCCTAGCCAATTACTACTCATCCCAAGGGATTATCCACCAGACATCCTATGCCTATACCTCCCAACAAAATGGGATCGCTGAGAGGAAACATCGCCACCTACTAGATGTCACCAGGTCACTTCTTATACAGAGTCATGCTCCTTATTCTTACTGGGGTGACGCGGTTCTCACAGCATGCTACCTAATTAATCGTATGTCATCCTCTGTACTAGGTGAACAGATTCCTTTCTCCCTTATCTTTCCTGGTAAAGATTTGTTTTCCCTTACTCCTCGTGTGTTTGGTTCGGTTGCCTTTGTCCACCAGTTGTCTCCCGATACTGACAAGCTCTCTCCTAGGGCTGTCAAGCGTGTGTTTGTTGGGTACTCCAGAACTCAGAAGGGGTACAAGTGCTATGATCCATTGCGTAGGCGGTATCTTGTTAGTGCAGATGTTACATTTTTTGAATCCGTAATGTATTTTTCATCCTCAGGTGATCAGTTGCTACCTCCTGTTACTACCGATGCCATCTTTGTGACACCACCACCACTACCACCACCACCAGTACCACCACCACCACCAACAGCTCCTTTACCATCATCTGCACCTCCTATTACTATCCCTGTTTCACCACTACCATTTCATTATACCCGCAGGCCTACTCCAGCTCATGGTCATGAAGCGTCACCTAGCTCACCTAAGGTATGTTCTGAAGTTATTACTCCTGATGGATCTAATGATGTTTCTGAGCAGGATGTGTTACAGAGGACGGATGAGGACACAACTGACTTAGATATTCCTATTGCTATATGCAAATCGAAGCGAAGCTGCGCCTCATATCCTTTAGCAGCTTCTGTGTCATTTGAACGACTATCTGGGGATTTCAGGAACTTTGTGGTCGCTTTGTCAACTGTAGATATTCCACTGAATTACCAAGATGCTCTGAAAGACAATAGATGGCGTCTAGCAATGGAGGAAGAAATGGCAGCACTTCAATCTAGAGGAACTTGGAGTCTGGTTCCTATACCTGCAGATGTGTCCCCAGTGAGCTGCAAGTGGGTATTTACAGTCAAGCAGAATGCAGATGGCAATATTGACAGATACAAGGCTCGCCTTGTTGCTCGTGGCTTTACACAGACATACGGGGTGGACTATCTTGATACATTCTCGCCAGTAGCATGTCATTCTACTCTACGGATCTTGCTGTCAGTTGCGATTACTCGTGAGTGGCCGCTATATCAGTTGGATGTGAAGAATGCGTTCTTATATGGTGACTTACAGGAGGAAGTCTACATGCACCAGCCACCCGGTTTTGCTGTTGAGGGGGAGTGTTCCAAGGTGTGCAGACTTCATAAGGCTATCTATGGCCTTAAGCAGAGCCCCAGAGCATGGTTTCAGAAGCTCTCAGACCTCTTTGAAAAACATGGATACAAACGCTCTATTGCTGATCATTCCTTGTTTGTACAAAAGACTTCAAGAGGTATTATTGCAATCATGGTTTATGTAGATGACATCTTGATTACAGGAGATGATGCACAAGGAATAAAGAAGGCGAAAGAAATGCTGGGTAGCGAATTTGTTACCAAGGACCTTGGAGTCCTTAGATACTTTCTGGGGCTGGAGTTTGCCAGAAATCCGTATGGGTTAGTAATGTTGCAGAGAAAATATGTTACGGACCTGTTGAGTGAAACAGGAATGCTCGGTTGCCGGCCTGCTACAACACCAATGGACCCCAGTATGAAGCTATATGATGATGATACAGAGGAGGCGGACAAGAGAAGATACAGAGAACTGGTGGGCAAACTGTTGTATGTCACTATTACTAGGCCCGATATATCCTTTGTTGTGAGTCGTGTGAGCCAGTTCATGGAGCAACCACGTCAGGTTCACATGGATGCCATACATATTATACTCAGGTACCTCAAATCATCTCCAGGTGCGGGTTTGCTATTCAAGAAAGGCAAGGTGATCTCTATCTCAGCATGTGCAGATGCAGATTATGCAGGGTGTCCCAAGGACAAGAAGTCCACCTCTGGGTTTGTGGTTTACATTGGAGATTCTCTAATCTCATGGAGGAGCAAGAAACAAACTGTGGTAGCCAGGTCTAATGTTGAATCTGAATATAGGGCTATGGTCAGGTTAGCACACAAATGATGTGGGTAAAGGCTGTGCTTACAGATTTATGTATAGAAGTCCCACTTCCTATGACCTTAGAATGTGACAATCAGGCGGCCTTGTTCATTGCAAACAATCCAGCGTTCCATGAGCGAACCAAGCACATTGAAGTTGACTATCACTTCATACGTGACATGATTCAGAAGGGATTCATTGCTACATCCCATGTTAGTTCAGAGCTGCAGACATATTCACCAAGGAATTGCTACGAGGCCCATTTCAGAAGTGTTCGTCCAAGCTGACCGTGATTGATATCTATGCTCCATCTTGAGGGGGAGTGTAGACATATATTAGTTACTTTTGTACTTCTTCTCTTTTCCCAACACCTCTATTGTTCTCTGTGATAGAAAATTCCTTTGAAAATCAAAGGAAAGTTCTACAAAGCAATCGTGAGGACTGCTATGCTCTATGGATCTGAATGTTGGCCTGTGAATCATAGACATATGCAGAGAATGACCGTAGCAGAAATGAAAATGCTATGGTGGATGTGTGGACACACACGTAAAGATCGGATTTGGGATGACGCCATCAGAAGGAAAGTTGGTATAGCTCCGATAGAGGATAAGATGTGAGAAAATCGTTTAAGGTGGTTTGGCCATTTATAAAGGAGACCAACTGATGCACCAGTGAGAAGATGCGATTTTTGGAATGTTGGGCCGGCTAAAAGAGGGCGAGGAAGGCCGAAGAAGTGTTGGAATGAGACTATACGAAGGGATCTTAGTTTTTTTGGATCTAAGCCCGTGAATGACCCAAGATAGATCAGAATGGAGGCAAAGAATCCATGTAGCCGACCCTATTTGATGTGAGAAAAGGCTTTGTTGTTGTTTATTGTTATTTGTTAGAAGCCAGTGTATACTCGAGATGAGTCAGACCAGATTTATTAATAAAGCATATAGTTATACTATAAGGACCATGCCTAGAGATGGCCCTAATATGTTGAATTACATTTTCTATGTTATATGGGTAATGTTCGAAGACCACCCTATTGGGAGACGATCATATTATCCAAGCAACCACAAAAGGATGATGGCATCTGTCATGAGAGGATACATACGCATATCTCATTGATGTCCAAAATTACTGTTGCATGATGTGTCAAGCCATGGAACCTCCAACCAACTCCAAATCTCCTTCGAATAGGAACATCCAAAGAAGAAATGCTCAATTGACTCCACTTCTTGGCTATTCGGGCACCCAAAAGGGTTACAAGTGACCCTACGGGGCAATGATACTACATTTCTGCGAATGATGCCTTCTTTGAATAGACTAGCTTCTTTACATAATCTATCACACATGTTCTTTGGATCTTCCTCCACCACCAATTATTTAT
The DNA here is from genome assembly GCA_037367405.1 of Ottelia alismoides. Taxonomy (NCBI): domain Eukaryota; kingdom Viridiplantae; phylum Streptophyta; class Magnoliopsida; order Alismatales; family Hydrocharitaceae; genus Ottelia; species Ottelia alismoides. The sequence goes on from JAZKJV010000030.1 coordinate 473,117, forward strand.
AAGCGCAAGCATACATCTGCATCCGCTCATATGCCTCAGCATGTTCCTTTTTGCATGATGGCATACCATCTTCAAGTGCCCCCATCACTGTTGCCCTAAATGCTCCTCAAGAGCTTTCCATCGCTCTCCGTAGAACAAAGAGTCAATGTATCTTCCACCATATGTCTCACTTCACTTCTACTGCGATCTTATCATGCTCTGACAAGAGATATGCAAATGCTCCCATGACTATTTCTGTTCCAAGAGATCATCACAGTGCTTTACAGGATTATGGCTAGTGACATGCAATGAATGGGGAAATGGATTCTCTCACGTCTAGGGGAACGTGGGACATGGTACCGTGTCCCCATAAGAATTCAACCTGTGACTTGCAGATGGATCTTCATGACTAAACAGTCGCCTGATGGGTCCATTGACAGATTGAAAGCACGATCGGTTATCAAAGGATTTACACAAATTTATGGGGTTAGCTGCTTCGAAACCTTCTCCCTAATGGCAAGGATGGGCTCTATTCGCATTATCCTTTTAGTGGCTACTAATAACGGATGTCCCATATTCATCTTTATTGGAGTATGCATCATGTAGGTGGATAATTGGATCCCTTCAGGGTCTAATTACCACACCCACTTATGTTTAGTCACACATGTACTATTCGTGAGACATGGAGACTCAGTGATGGCTATATAAGAAGCCCCCACTTGTATCATGAGAGAAAGTTCAAAGGACACATCGGCTCTTTGAGGCATTTTCCCGCGGTTTCATCCCACTCCCTAGGGAATAGGGTTCCACATCAAATCATGGTGTTCTTTCATGTTCTTATTCTTTATCTCTGATTACGATTCCACATTCTCGTTTTCTAACATGGTATTAGAGCGGGTTCCATTCTCGATGATGTATTTCATATTTTGTTCGAGATTCGATTTTGATGTTTTATTCTTGAAGATCCGGGTTGGCGCATCTTCTAGCCGCAATTCTTACAAAAAGGAGGCGGTGCATCCTACTTCTAGATATATCTCCAGGCAGAGATCTACAAGTCCATAGGCGACGCCTCACACATCGTCGAACTCCTACAAGCAGCAATGCTACTCCTCCATCCCGCGGTAGGCGATGCTCTAGTTCAAACTCTTCTCCCCCATCGTGTACGAAGCGATGCAACAACAGCAACACCTCCTCCAGGCAATCTCCGGGCTCTTTTCAAAGATCGGCAACGCACCCCCAGCCACCCTCAACCTCCCAGCAAACAGGCGGCACCACCACTTGCTCCTTCCACGCAGAGCCACCCCAAATTCTAGTGGTGGTGGAATCTCCACCTTCTCTCCATGATCGGCATCGATGGCACCTAATTTGTGAAGAAGGGTTCCCGTAGGGCTTCTCCCCTTTGCGGGCCCAAGTGGGCCGAATGTCCAAAAAAATGAAAAGGGGAGGGGTCGGTCGTAAAAGAAAAAGAAAAAAATGGAATAGTTTTTCTGTAAGTCCAATTAGGCTAAATTGTATTTTGGGCCCAAGTTGGGTTGTGTTTCACAAAAGGGGGGAACTCTTTAAAAAAGGGGTGCATACAAAAAAACCCTATGCATGAAAAGGAGACAGCTATGAAAAAAGGAATAGCCGAGGAAAATTTTGCGAGACAAATAGCCCAGAAAAGAGAGAGAAGCGACTACAAAAAAATAGATGGAATTTTTGTTTCTCCCCACATTCATGTCTTCTCCCAACTTTATCGATGTTATTGCTTTCGACAAGTATGGGAGAGAGAGGGAGTATTGTGTAGAGTTCTACAGGACATATTTTCAGATTCTCCATATTCCAGGCAAGATTTCAGACTCTACGGTTCAAATTCAGACTCGACATTTAGAATTGGTTCCGAATCTTCAGTTTGATGGGCACATGTATGCGTTCATCAGTTGTATGGTCCCCATCTTTGATTTTGATCTCAGAGTTTTTATGTGATCCATAGGGACTTCAGAGTAGATGTAACACCCGGATCCAAATAACTCGAACCCGACCCGATAGAAGTCCATTTGATCTGATAAAACTATCGATCAATACAAAATGATCTAAATCGATCAATAGATCGTAAACCAAAATTCGTTTGGAATCAATTGATCAAAATCAATAGCATCTAAAGCGTGCCGTCAGAAAAGCCATGACGCAATTGGAAATCGTAAAAATAGTCTGAGCCATCAAAAAATTTCGTCTCGACGAAATGAGACCAACAAAATCGATCGTTCGTCAATCGGATATCATTTGATAATTTAAATAAAAAATTTTGATAAAAAAAATCAAGACCAGATTTCGTCAATTTCTGTATCCATCTTGGATCAGAAAAGTACGAAATTTATATGGTTTGATTATCATGCATAGACGGTCTAAACGAGATATTATACATCAGAATCAAAAATTTGAGTTGCAAATACTATTCAAATAAAAGAAAGAATGATTTTAAATAAATAAATAAATTTATTTATTTCAAAAATTCAGCAAACAGTAGCCCCACTTGGCTTATCTTTTCTTACAACTTGGCAATACAAGAGCCCACTCATCTCCTTATTAATATCAACTCCTTCCTTTCTTTTCACTTTTCCTCGATTCTTCTCTCTATTTCTCATCAACGAGGAAGCCCCAACCCCCTTTTTCCCTCCTGAACTGCTGTCGATTCTCCAATTTTTGATGTTGTCCAGCAGCTCTAGAGCAGCCCCCAACCCTCCTCCTCGCTCCCTGCAGCTGCTGGAAGACCTCATGTTGCAGTCCACCTCTCCTTGGTCTGCAACTGAGGGTCCTTTTTCCTGCTGCTACTACAGCAACTGTTCCAAGAGATGTTGCTGCTTCCTTTAGCAACTACAAGCTGCTGCAAGCAGCTCTGGAGGCATGCTGTTGCTACTGCTCCTTGCAGTCCAAGGGCAGTTGTTTTCCTCCATCTCCTAGCTGCTACTGCCATCTTCCATTTCAGCTACTGCTGTTGATCTTGGAGAAGTTATTGCATGCAATTTGATCTTCCAATCTTGGAGAATCCACAGGTACAATCCCCCTCCTCTTGCTGCCTTTCATGTAAATTAAGACTCAAGTTCAAAACCCATAAATTAGCCACTGATTTCATCTTGAAAAATTAAAGAATTGATGATGAATTGCATGCTAACAAACTTAGGTTCAGATTAACATATGCTCTAATTTTATATGTTTAAAAAAAGAAGAATTTGCATGCATTTAAATATAAATTCATGTCAACATATGTTACCATTTGTATGTTTCAAGGCTTGTTTAATCCTAGCATCTAAACCAATTTGTGGTGCATAAACTGAGATGATATTCAGAACTTCTTCTTCGACCACCACTTTTAGCAATATAATCTGTTCCCCAGATCTTTGCACCTCAACCAACAATCCTTCAAATCCTTATGAACAACCACTCTAACACCATTTCTGCTCTTATCTGTACATGAATACCAAAGTTTAAAGCATGTCTTCTCGATCTCCCTTGCTTTCTCTCCAATCCATTTTGTCTCTTATAGACATAATATCTGAATCTGCCTTCTTTCCATCGCATCAACTATCTCCATCCTTCTCCTGTTGGGAAAAATGAATGACTTATCTTATTCCATAAACCCTAGGCTCTCTTATATATGAGAGTAACCTATGGGTAAATTACATAAAGTAGACAACTGAAAAAATAAAATAAAGAAGAGGTACAGGTACTCTATACGCGTCAACACTCCCCCTCAAGATGGAGCATAGATATCAATCATGCTCAGCTTGGACGCATACTTCTGGAATGGACCTCGAAGTAATGCCTTGGTGAATATATCAGCAGTCTGATTCTCTGATGTGACGTGAGATGTAGCAATGAACCCCTTCTGAATCATGTCACGTATGTAGTGACAGTCAACCTCAATATGCTTGGTCCTCTCATGAAATGCTGAGTTGTTTGCAATGAACAAGACGGCCTGATTGTCACATTCCAACATCATAGGAAGCGGTATATCAAGACATAGATCTGTAAGTAAAGATTTCACCCACATCATTTCTGTGCTAGCCTGAGCCATAGCCCTGTATTCGAATTCAGCAATGGATCTAGCTACTACTGTCTGTTTCTTGCTCCTCCACGAGACTAGGGCATCTCCAACATAGACTGCAAATCCTGAGGTGGACTTCCTGTCCTTGGGGCATCCTGCATAGTCTGCATCAACACATGATGTGATAGAGATCTCCTTTCCCTTCTTAAATAGCAAGCCTGCACCTGGAGATGATTTTAGATATCTCAGAATCATGTGTATTGCATCCATATGGACCTGGCGTGGTTGCTCCATGAACTGGCTCACACGACTCACTGCAAATGATATATCAGGTCTAGTGATCGTGACATACAGTAGTTTGCCTACCAGTTCTCTGTACCTTCTCCTGTCCACCTCTTCTGTGTCATCGTCATAGAGCTTCATGCTGGGATCCATTGGTGTCGTAGCAGGTCGACACCCTAGCATACCTGTCTCACTCAATAGGTCTGTAACATATTTCCTCTGAGACATTACTAATCCATATGGATTTCTAGCAAACTCCAGCCCCAGAAAATATCTAAGGACTCCCAAGTCCTTGGTGACAAATTCGGTTCCCAGCCTTTCTTTTGCCTGCTTAATGCCCTGCTCATCATCTCCTGTAATCAAGATATCATCAACATAAACCATGATTACAATGATACCTCTAGCAGTCTTCTGTACAAACAAGGAATGATCAGCATTGGAGCGTTTATATCCTTGTTTCTCAAAAAGATCTGAGAGCTTCTGAAACCATGCTCTGGGGCTCTGCTTAAGGCCATAGATGGCTTTATGTAACCTGCATACCTTGGAACACTCCCCCTCAACAGCAAACCCAGGTGGCTGTTGCATATAGACTTCCTCCTGCAATTCGCCATATAGGAATGCATTCTTCACGTCCAGCTGATAAAGCGGCCAGTCTCTAGCAACTGCAACTGATAACAAGATCCGCAGAGTGGAATGACGCGCCACAGGCGAGAATGTGTCAAGGTAATCCACCCCGTATGTCTGTGTGAAGCCACGTGCAACAAGGCGCGCCTTGTACCTGGCAATGGAGCCATCTGCATTGTGCTTCACTGTAAACACCCACTTGCAGCTCACTGGGTTCACATCTGGAGGTATAGGAATCAAGCTCCAAGTTCCTCTGGACTGAAGTGCCGCCATTTCTTCTTCCATTGCTAGCCGCCATCTAGCATCCTGCAGAGCATTATGATGATTCCGTGGAATGTCTGTAGCTGAAAGTGCCATAGCAAACGACCTGAAGTCTCCAGATAGCCTTTCAAAAGACACGGCTGCTGATAATGGATATTTGGCACAGCTTCTCATCGACTTCCGTAGAGCAATTGGAACATCCAAATCATCTGTATTCTCATCTGGCTCCTGCACTATATCCTGCTCAGAAATGTCGTCAGATCCATCAACATTAATATTTTCATTACATACCATAGGCGAGCTAGTTGACGGGTCAGGACCATGAGCTGGAGGAAGCCTGCGGGTGTAATGGAAAGGTAGTGGTGAGACAAGCGGTGGCGGTGGTGGTGGCGGTGGCGGATCAAAGCACTTGTACCCCTTTTGAGTTCTGGACAGGATTCAAAAAATACATAACAGATTCAAAAAATGTAAACATCTGCACTGATCATATACCGCCGACGCACAGGATCAAAACGCTTGTACCCCTTTTGAGTTCTGGAGTACCCAACAAAGACACACTTGACAGCCCTAGGAGAGAGCTTGTCAGTACCAGGCGATAACTGATGGACGAACGCAACCGACCCAAAAACACGAGGAGTAAGAGTGAACAGATCCTTGTCAGGATGAATGAGTGAGAATGGAATCTGTTCATTCAAGACAGACGAAGGCATACGGTTGATTAGGTAACATGCAGTGAGAACTGCATCACCCCAGTAGGAGTAGGGAACATGACTCTGTATAAGAAGTGATCTTGTGACATCAAGAAGGTGACGGTGTTTTCTTTCAGCAATCCCATTCTGTTGAGATGTATGAGCACAAGATGTTTGGTGAATAATCTCTTTTGAGGAGTAGTAATTGGCCAGAATGTTGGTACACAACTCTAAAGCATTATCACTTCTCACAAGCTTGACAGATGTAGAGAAAACATTTTGTATTTCATTCAGAAAATGGATAATAATATTTCCTGCTTCAGATTTATTCTTCATCAGAAACACCCATGACACTCTAGAGAAATCATCCACAAATAAATTATAAAACATGTGTCCCTGATGATCGGGAACACGACTCGGACCCCAGACATCGATATGAAACAACTCAAACTTGGAGTTACTACTCCGACCAGGACGACTGGGAAAGGACGACCTATGATGCTTTCCCAACTGACACGCCTCACACTGAATAGGTGTGTGAGAAAGACCATAGGGTAGAACTTGACGCAACTTCTGAAGCGGTAAATGACCAAAACGCAGATGCCATAATAGGGTTGATGCTTGTCCCGAAGAAGAGGATGAGGTTCCAGCAAAGGGAGTCTGATTCAGGCGGTAGAGGCCTCCTTGCTCATAGCCACGACCAATCACGTTGCCCGTATGGATGTCCTGAAAAATCAAAGAAGATGGATCAAAAATTGCCCGACAATGTAGATCCTTCGTAATCTGACTAATTGACAATAGATTCATCGAAAAATCAGGTGCATGTAGCACGTTCTTGAGCTGCATAGAAGATGTCAATCTAACCTCCCCCTGTCCAGTGATGGGGGAATGAGTGCCGCCATTGGCAATCACTACTGTCCGACCTGGAGGGATCTGAGTGTATCCTGAAAGCAAACTCTGGTCGCCACATAGGTGATGTGTAGCGCCCGAGTCCATAATCCATGGTAAAGTATCGGATCTACTACTGTTCAGTGCAAGTATACTACCTGAAGTACTGGTAGACGCAGAGGCAGAAGCAGCAGCATCAGAATGACTCTCTGCAGTCGGTACTGGTCCAGATGGTGGAATAATGCCCCTCAGACGGGCAACAAGATCGCCGAACCGTTGATCCAAAGTAGCAGCAGATGGGGGCTCTATCTGCTCAGCAGCTCGTGCGGATGCAGGAAATCCGTGCTTCGAGTAGCAGGTATCTTCATTGTGTCCAACTCGGTGACAATATGTGCATGTTGGCCTAGTGCGGTCACCCCTTCCACGAGGTCCACGTCCACGGCCCTGGTCATGAAATCCGCGACCTCTGTTTGCTGCCATGGCTGAGGAATTATGACTCACAGCTGTTGAGGGAACTGTGATCCGACTCAATCTATGAAAAGCTTCCTCCATGGGAGGAATAGTCGAGTCTGCCAAAATCTGAGATCGTGCCGCCTCATACTCTGGATCAAGTGCAGCCAGGAACACACCCACCATGGTCGCATTCATGTATGTCTTCTGCTGTTCTGGCGTGGCAGTAAGAGGCATGAAGCTATAGAGCTTCTCGAACATCCCTCTCAGTGATGTGTAGAGAGAATGTATAGGACGACCATTCTTCTTTATTGTGAATATATCATGTTGAAGTTGCAGAATATTCGTCTCTGTAGAGGCTTATATATGTTGCGAGGTACTGTTTCGTATTTTCTATTTATATATTGTACGTCTCTGTAATTTACCCAAGGGTTTTCTCTCTATATAAGAGACCCGAGGGCTCTATGAAATAACACATCAGAGTATTGTTTACTCTAACATGGTATCAGAGCCAAAACCCTAACCCTAGGGTTTTCTCCACCCGCCGCCCCGCCCCCCCCCTCTCCCCCCCAGCCCGCCGCCGCCAGCCCAGCCGGCCCCTCCAGCCGCTCTACCCGGCCACTCCAGCCCTCCAGCGAGGCCCCCGCCCCCCCGCTGGTTCCGCCCCGCCGTCCCCGGCCCCAGCCCCGCCGCCGGGACCCCCCAACCCCGCCGCCGGGACCCCCCAACGGTCCTCAACCCCGCCGCCGCCTCTCTCTTCCGTAGATGCTTCCACAGCCTCTACTCCTCACCGGGGCGCCTCCTCTTCGGTCGGTCTCGGATTGGTGATGGGTTCAAGTGCATAACGTCTACATATGCACTTGAATCCTCAAAGGTCTTGGTAGACAACACTTTCTTGGTCTATCATCCCTAGTTGTTCTTCTCCGGTAGTATGTCAGAACAAAAGGTCGATATGCCCGCCATAGGTGCCTTTAAAGGTTCGGCACCAATCGTCAAAATGGACGGGACGAACTACGAACTGTGGGCTATGCAGTTCCTCAGTCTTATGAAGTCATGTGGTAAGAAGCATATTCTTACCGAGGATGAACCGCCGGAGAAGACGGGAATATATGCCTCATGGGAGGCTGATGACGCGTATGCCAAAGTTTGGTTGTCAGGGACGCTCACGACGGAGATAGCAAATGATGTCCTCCATCAGCCCACCGCCAAGGCGATGTGGGATATTTTGGCCACGACGTACTCTCAGGTACGGAACGAGACAAAGATGCTATAGTTGCAGCATGGTATCTTTACCACGAAGCAAAATGGGAGGCCTCTTCATTCCCTGTACACGTCTCTTCGTGGAATGTTCGAGAAGCTCTATAGCACCATCCCACTCACAGCAACACCGGAACAGCAGAAGACGTTCCGTAACGCCACTATGGTTGGCGTATTACTTGCTGCCCTTGACCCTGAGTACGAGGCAGCACGCTCTCAGATCTTTGCAGATGCCACCATTCCACCGATGGAAGAAGTATACATGAGGCTCAGTCGTGTACCTGTCCCATCGAATACAGCGACTACACCTCCCTCGGCAATGGCAGTTTCCAGAAGACGAGGTAGTTCGTCCTCATTTCGTGGCAGAGGAAGTGGTGGACATGGCCGCGGAGGTCGCATACGCTCTACGTGCTCATTCTGTCGTCGTACTGGTCATTCGGATGATACATGCTATTCCAAGCATGGATTCCCTCCTTCTGCACGTGTCGGTGATCATGTTCAGGGTCCACCAGCATCTACTCCAGATCACAGGTTCGAGGAGCTAGTGGCACGGCTTCGTGATATCATGCCACAGTCATCGTCAGAGGGTGCTGAAGCTTCTGATGTTGCGGCCTCGGCGTCAGCTAGTACATCTACTTCAGCCAGTGCCTCAGGTAGTCCTTCAGTCTCATATCATAACCATGATCTCACAGGATGGATTGTCGATTCTGGAGCCACCCATCATCTCTGTCGTGAGAAAGATGTTCTGCAGTCCTATAGAGCTGTTCAGCCTGGTCACTCTGTACTCATTGCTGATGGCACTCATTCCCCTATCATCGGTCACGGGGAGACGACTTTGTTGCCTTCTATGCACTTACAGAATGTTCTACATGCACCAGAATTCTCTATGAATCTCTTATCCATTAGTCAGATTACACGAGATTTGCACTGTCGTGCTATTTTTGACCCATCGTCTGTTATTTTTCAGGACATACTAATGGGCAGGGTGATTGGCTGTGGCTCTGAGCACATTGGCCTCTATCGTCTCGTACGGAACTCTTACGCTGGCGTCTCACTGCATTCCCAGGGCTCCGTGTCTCCGTATACCTGGCATCTTCGATTTGGTCACCTGCCGCTACAGAAAATGCGTCACCTCCTGCCTCAGATCTCTCCGAGTTCGTCATTTCGTTGTGAAGCATGTCAGTTAGGGAAGCACCATCGGTCTAGCTTCCCCAGTCGTCAGAGTCGGAGTAGTCGCTCCCCATTTGAGTTATTTCACATAGATATTTGGGGTCCCAGTCGTGTCCCAAATCATCAGGGGCACAGGTTCTATTTAGTTGTGGTCGATGATTTTTCTAGAGTGTCCTGGACTTTTCTTCTTAAAAATAAATCCGAAGCAGGAAGTGTTATTCAAAATCTTATCAATGAAGTTCAAAATGTTTTTTCGTCTACTGTTAAGTATGTGCGTACTGACAATGCATTGGAGTTCTGCACTCGTTCCCTTGCTAGCTTTCTTTCTTCTAAAGGCATTATCCACCAAACCACATGTGCATATACATCTCAACAAAATGGGGTTGCAGAACGGAAGCATCGACATTTCCTTGATATTACTCGCACATTACTTATTCAGAGTTGTGCCCCATTATCCTTTTGGGGGGATGCTATACTTACAGCATGCTATCTGGTCAACCGCATGCCTACAACTGTTCTTGGGGAAAAGTCTCCTATCTCTGTTCTCTTTCCTGACAAAGATTTGTTTACACTTATACCTCGGGTCTTTGGCACTGTTGCATTTGTCCATCACTTATCTCCAGGACTTGATAAGCTATCTCCTAGGGCTATCAAGTGTGTTTTTGTGGGTTACTCCAGGACACAGAAAGGATATCGTTGCTATGACCCCGTTCATGACAAGTACTATGTGAGCGCTGATGTTACATTTTTCGAACCCGTCATGTACTTCTCCCCTACAGGTGACAGATTGGTCTCTTCCACATCCAAAGATTCTAATGTCTATGTGCCTCCACCTCCAAGCCTGGGTCAATCTTCTACTCCACCACCATCATCACCACCACCACCACCACCACCACCTCCAATTGTACCTTTTACTAAGTTCTATACAAGGCGGACAGGCCCTGCTCAAGCTACATGTCAACCATCCAACACGCCTCAGGTATGTTCTGATGGTATCACTAATGATGGGTTAGACAATGTACCAGTGCAGGAGCCTTTACTACAGGAGGAGGATCAACCGGTCAACACAGTGATGGATGATCTGGATCGGCCCATTGCTCACAGGAAGCAACGAAGACAATGTGCTTCATATCCTCTTGCCTCTCAAGTCTCATTTCATCGTCTCAATGGGGATTTCCAGAAGTTTGCAGCTGCTGTCTCGTCAGTTGAGATTCCACGGACCTATCAGGATGCCATGAAGATTGATTGCTGGCGTCTAGCCATGGAAGAGGAAATGCGTGCCTTGCAGTCTAGAGGGACTTGGTCTCTTGTCCCCATTCCTCCAGGTGCCTCCGTGGTGAGTTGCAAATGGGTGTTTACGGTGAAATATCATGCGGATGGACGTCTCGACAGATACAAGGCCAGACTTGTAGCACGGGGATTTACCCAGACGTATGGGGTAGATTATTTGAATACTTTTTCACCAGTGGCGAGACACTCCACGCTTCGCATCCTCCTATCTGTTGCTGTGGTACGTAACTGGACCATTTTCCAGCTTGACGTCAAGAATGCTTTCTTGTATGGTGACCTACAGGAGGAAGTCTACATGCAGCAGCCACAAGGGTTTGCTGCTGAGGGGGAGACTCAGATGGTGTGCAGACTTCATAAGGCTATCTATGGCCTCAAACAGAGTCCCCGAGCATGGTTCCAGAAGCTTTCCCAGCTAATTGAACAACAGGGGTTCATGAGATCAAATACGGACCATTCACTGTTCATCCAGAAGACCCCTAGAGGTACAGTTGTTGTTATGATATATGTTGATGACATCTTGGTTACAGGATATGATGCTCAGGGGATTGAGATAACCAAGTCCCTGTTGGGAAGCCAGTTCATTACGAAGGATCTGGGCACGATACGATATTTTCTAGGGATAGAGTTTGCAAGAAATGCACAAGGAATGGTGATGACTCAAAGAAAATATGTCACAGACTTGCTAGTTGAAACATGAATGACTGGATGCAGACCTTCAAGTACACCTATGGATCCAAGCATGAAGCTGTACGACGATGATACTGAGGAGGTGGACAAAAGAAGGTACAGAGAGATGGTGGGTAAGCTCTTATACATTATTATAACTCGACCGGATATTGCCTTTGCAGTAAACCGGGTGAGTCAATTTATGGAGCAGCCGAGACAAGTTCATATGGATGCCTTGCATATGATATTGAGATATCTGAAGTCTTCCCCAGGCACAGGGTTGCTATTCAGGAAAGATACAGATCTGTCTATTTCAGCTTGTGCAGATGCAGATTATGCAGGATGTCCAAGGGATCGTAAATCTACTTCTGGATTTGCTATCTTCATAGGAAGCTCTTTAGTTTCTTGGAAAAGCAAGAAACAGACTGTTGTGGCGAGATCCAGTGCTGAATCTGAGTACAGAGCCATGGCACAAGCAAGCGCAGAAATGATGTGGATTAGAGCAGTCTTAGAAGATTTGAATGTAGATGTCCCCTTGCCTATGAATCTCCAATGTGACAATCAGGCAGCATTGTTTATTGCCAACAATCCAGCTTTTCATGAGAGAACAAAGCACATCGAGGTGGATTGTCATTATACTAGAGATATGACTCAGAAAGGCTTCATTTCCACTTCTCATGTCAGTTCAGAGGACCAGACTGCTGATATATTCACCAAGCCGTTGCTCAGAGGACCTTTCCAGAGATGTTCTTCCAAGCTGAGCATGATAGCTATCTATGCTCCATCTTGAGGGGGAGTGTAGAGGCTTATATATGTTGCGATGTACTGTTTCGTATTTTCTATTTATATATTGTACGTCTCTGTAATTTACCCAAGGGTTTTCTCTCTATATAAGAGACCCGAGGGCTCTATGAAATAACACATCAGAGTATTGTTTACTCTAACAGTCTCGTTCTTTGCCTGAGAGTACGTTGCCGCCAGAATATCCCACATATCCTTGGTTGTGGGTTGATGTAGGATGTCATTGGCAATTTCAATAGCCAATGTACCAGATAGCCAAACCTTGGCATATGCATCATCGGCCTCCCATGAGGCATGGACTCCAGTCTTCTCTGCAGGCTCAGGTTCGGTAAGAATGTGCTTCTTACCTGTTGACTTCATCATACTCATGAACTGCATTGCCCACAGTTCATAGTTTGTACCGTCCATCTTGACAATGGGCGCTGGACCACGAAAGGCGCCAATAGATGGGATATCAGCCTTGCTTTCTGACATACTGGAGATGGAAGACTGGAGCGATTGACAGAAGATGAACTTCGTCTACAATGACATAGGCGGGATTAGTTGCATGTGTAGACCTCAAGCAACTATCCCCATGAAGATGTGCGTGCTACGGTCTTCACGCGCACAAGAGTCACGCACTGGATCACGAAGGAGATGCGTGCACTGGATCACGCACACAAGAATCACGCACAGATAGTCACGCGCAGGAGGTTGCACACAGGGTTGCGCACCGGAGACTGCGCACAGGTGCTATGCGCACAGGCGCTATGCGCACAGGCGCTATGTACGCGCAGGCGCTGGAGGGTGCGCAGGCGCTAGAGGGTGCGCAGGTGCTATGTGCGCGCAGGCGCTGGAGGTGCTGGAGAGCACTATGTGCGCTGCAGGTGCACGCGCACGCGCTGGAGGGTGCAGGCGCACGCGCGTGGCACAGATGGTGCAGGAGAGGCGGCGCTGGAGCAAGCTACACGCGCAGGAGGAGGCGCGCAAGCAGCAGCACAGCCGCGCGTGCGGTGGCGTAGAGGCGGCGCCGATTGAGAGAGGAGCGGGAGAGGCCGGCGAGTGGGGTGGGTTAGGGTTAGGGTTTCGAGAACTCCGGTTTAGGACCGTCGCTCTGATACCATGTTGGGAAAAATGAATGACTTATCTTATTCCATAAACCCTAGGCTCTCTTATATATGAGAGTAGCCTATGGGTAAATTACATAAAGTAGGCAACTGAAAAAATAAAATAAAGAAGAGGTACAGGTACTCTATATGCGTCAACACCTCCCATGTGGAAAAAATTTAAGAGAGAAGAACGAGCGAAGGGGGGAGAGGGGACATTTTTTAAAGGTTATTTTAGAGTCACACTACTTACGAGGCACTATTTCCTCCTATGGACCAACATGGCACTTTGAGTAAAGGTGTTTCTTTGGTTTTGATGGCATAGTCAAGTGATGAAAATAGAATATGGCCAAGATTCTACATGGAATGATAATATGTATCCAAGGTTGTTGGACACTCTTGAAGACGTGGACCATCTCTTCTTCGCTTATACTCGATCTAGATAGATTAGGCCCAATTCTTCGTTGAATTGGTTGGATTTGAATAGTGTAGAAGGCCTTTGGGCTTCTATCAAATGTTTATGCTCGAACTTGTTGGGGGATTATGTACAACCACTCTCACTTTTACGAGTAATTTAGGTGGCAAGTAATAGGGTTGTCTTCCGCAAAGAGAGATCGTAAGTGGATAATGTACGTGAGCAAGCCAAAGCTCTTGAGAAGCTTTGGCCTTTTAATTGAACTTGCAAATAATAACAAATATTTACATTTGGTTTTCTAAAAAAAATTACATTAGGGTATTTCCATATTCGTTGGATTTGAAGAGTTGCTGGATTTGAATAGTTACATTTGGGTGTACCCGATTGGTTTTCTAAGAAACATTTACATTCATAGGGATGCATGTGACATTATGTAGAAGACTGGATTGTCTCCATAGCAACACATACCGATGGGTCAGTGCACTCAGAAAAAGAAAAAAAACGAGTCACGCATGATGTCAGTACCATGGCAATCAAGAAATTATTATGGCACGGCATAAAAAATTATAGGAACAAGTTATGATCAGGAAAAAAATTATGGAAACGACAGACAAGACACGACATACAAATTTTTAAATAAAAGTATGTTTCACTTAACCAGGAACACATCAAAATTTGAAATCAAAACGGTATTATTTATGTTAAAACTTACAGGAAATCCACATCTGTTCAAAGCATTTGCTGTTGCAGAAGTCGACCACTTGGACAGCATCTTCGCCATATGCTCACCAATTGAATTTCGCATTTTATTCTTAGATGCTAGCATCACGGAATACTTGCCAATATTTGGATCAATATAAGCAGCACGAGTGTGAAATTCACATAAACTAGCACTTTCTGAGCCCAAGAAAGGAACCACTAAACACTTAAATGACTGATAGTAATTTCCTAGTATCCACTGCAGATGCAAAAAAAAAGATGTTAAACATCATAGACAGGTACAAAACATAAACCAAATTGCAAACTGGTTAGAAAAATATAATCAAGATCAGGAAGGGTTCCTTAAATGTCTTTGAACATTTTCAATACCAATAATTTTAACTCTATACAGACGCATCATCCGAACTACCACCCCCCAAGAGCCTTATGATCTCCCTCTTCTCTACAACATCCCATCTTCCGCTGCCACACCCATTCTATTCCACTACTCTTCTCTCCACCCCATGTCCGATCCCTCCTCAAACAACCAAATATCCAACGATAAGAAAGATGTACCTGATAGATTTTTGTTACATAAATACACATCCACAACAAGGAAAAGGAGATATATGCTGCAAAGATCCCTGAGCTGATGAGATTAACAACAAGGGAGGAGTCACAAACAGTTCACAAACAACCATGGAGGAAATCAAGCCCATATCCTTAAATGTGGGTCCTAGTTGGCATCCCTCGCAAGCAGTGGACTTCCACTGACTAGCATCAAAGCCAAATGATATAAATAGATGTTGCAAGGGCATCTATTGACAACCTACACACATACTTCATGTCATGGAGTAGATAAACGGACAACAAGAAGAGCGGCAACGACAAAATGGAGCAGTGTTGCATGTAGGAGACAGCCGAGGTTGAGCGACATATGGAAGGATTAGATCTTGAATTTAGGAAAGCTCGCAGCTCTTTAGTCCCAGCTGCAACTGGTAGTGGTGATGGTGATGTCAAGGTGCTGTTGATGGAAGGGAGATGGGACGGACAAAAATCTTCACAAAGTGTGTATCATTGGAAATATGATTTCAACAAACCAGTCATTTTTATTGGAAAAAATATGTTTTATTTGGTTGTGTAGGATGCAACTTACATTACGTATCCATGACGCATATCGACATTGCAATCATACATTTCCATTCTCCATTCCAACCATCGAGGTGCATTGTAAGGCTATTCTGATTACGCGTGTTTCAAAATGAAAACAGATCACTGAAACTCCCCTCATAAATTGAAAAAGTTTTGCACACACACACGCACACACACGCACACACACACGCACACACGCACACACGCACCCACGCGCACACACGCGCGCACCCCCGCACACGCGCACGCACACGCACACGCCACGCACGCACACGCACGCACGCACACACACATTGTAAGGCAATTCTAATTACGCGTGTTTCAAAATGAAAACAGATCACTGAAACTCCCCTCATAAATTGAAAAAGTTTTGCACGCACACACACACGCACGCACACACACACTCACATACGCACACGCACACGCACGCACACGCACGCGCACCCCCGCACGCACGCGCGCACATGTTTTTAAACATGTCTGATTTCCCCGATCTGCGATCCAACTGTGTTACTGGAACATCAAAATATGAATCAAGTGTTGAAATTAGGGTGCCCCGATTCATATTATGCATTTATGAATCACTGCAACAGGCATCCACTAAGCAAGAAAAAAATATTTTAGACTCCTGAAAATGAGCTAAGAGATAAATGTACTCAGTCACTTAAAATCGGCAGACAAATAAAAGCAGGTAATCTATATATATACTATTAGTGGGTTTCTACCCGCATACATCATAGGACTGCCACGTGGCTGCAACTTTTCCCCTCCGCGCCTCGTTCTTTGTTAGCTTCAATACTTATGTACGTGTCTTGAGGACAGCTGTCTGACATGCAACAATAACTTCCTGTCGAAGACATGATAAGACATGCAACATTAACTACCTGCGAAGAATGGTGCTTCACCTTCCGAAGCCTTCTGACTATCTCTTCATCCTATCTCTTCAAACGTTTGCTCTCCTTCCTCTTCTCGGTTGATCTTCCTTCACATGGCGAGGGTTTTTCTATTTGGATTGGTTCTCACATTTGCTGGCACGTGTATCCGACGAGATTATTGTTGGTGTTGAAGCAACAGCTCCACCGCAGACAGTCCGGCCCATAGTCACAGTTGGTCAAAGCCATCACCATTGGAGCCCCGCCGAGCTCCGCTCCCCATGCGAACACATCCGCTTCATTTGTTTCCAGGTTAGATTCAATCTCCTTCTTCTCCTGAGTTTTTGTCTAAATCCAATCTCGATTTATCCCTATCCGACTTTCGATCACCTCATCTCTATTGAAAAACCTCTCCGCACTTCTTCCAAACTTGCTCACCTCAGCTTCGTTATTTATGATCTAAGTTCCATCAGGTTCCACTCCACCATTGTGAAACTGAACCCATCCACTCCCTTTTGGCTCTAACATCAAGTAGAGGTTTAACCCTCGAGCCTTTTCGGTCATTCGCATGTGTAGAAATTCAATATATGGAGTTGAGAACGATACATAGAGCAGCGATTCGCCTGGAGAGAGTTGCTTCATCTACAATGAGATCTACTTGCAAATGAGGAACATATCATCATCGAGCACCGTCGCCTGGTGCGAATCCGAGAAATATTGCCTGCACTCGAAGCACTTGGAGCATCAAATCTGTGACCAAGCAATACCTGCATATTCGAGATCCAACGGGAGGTTCATCATATGTGGAAGACGAATCAGTCACATACGGAACCTCATCGGGAGGCGAATCACCTAGAGATACACAAGATGATCAGAATTACGATCATCATCGAGTCCACTGCTAGAACCAAGCGTTCATCGAGATTCAACCGAGAACCGTCGATTGGAACGAATAGGGGAAGAACTTGAAGTACAGTTACCGCACGATCTGATCCGGTCTATTTATCCGTCGTTGGAACTTCGATGCCTCAGAGCCCTTCGATCGACTGAGATCAAGCACACGGGAAAGATCACACCGCATGCCGCCCAACTGCTTTAGAGGTCACATGCACTGCGTGTGACAAGATATTATGGCAAATATTGACCCGGACTTTTATCTTACTTGCAAATAGGTTCATGTGCTTTCTCAAATCACACGAGCATTTACGTCTGACATTTTAGCACTCATGTCCTGAATATGTTTTGATATTTCGTACAGATCTTAACAGGTGCAGGTAGCATAATTCTCACGTGGTCATCCACGTGATTTCGTGTTGTTTTTTCATTTACTATCCTTAACGTTCTACTTAATTGCACATACGCCCTCATTAGTTCCAGTATATTACACATGAACCCCATATACAGTTTATTACATAAATAGCATATTAAATGCATATTAAATAATATATTGAATATAAAAATCAATCTAAAATACATGCATATACCATATAACATACTATATACAGTATTAAATCATTTTTGCAAAATATAATCAATTACTATTTCTCATAAATTAAAAACATAATCCAAAAATACATTGAAACATATAAATATATAAAAAATACAAATACCACTCCCAAAATTCCATAAAAATCATATTAACTACATTTTATATTCTAAACAATAAAGCAAAAAGAAACTACAAATCAAAGATAAAACCCTTAAAAATTCAAATATACATCGAAACTTCTAAAAGTCATAACTAATTCCACAATAATTTTAAAAATGCGTACTGTCTTTTTAAAAGGCATTTTAATTCTCTACAATATAAAAATAAAACGTAAAATATCTGTTACCATTCACTATTTTTAAAAATCTAAAAAATATTCTATTTTCTATTGATACATTGTTTTCAGCTTTAAAACCAATTTAAAAATCAAGATAAATTCTAAAAATTACCTAAAAATCCTTAGAAATAGTAAAACAAATCATAAAATATAAAAACATTAACCGATAAAATCAAATAAAAAATAAACACATGTGTATACTACTTTGCATATAGGTATGTCAAACATTAAAAACAATACAAACCATAAAAAAAACTTAAAACACTTAGAAAATTCAATAAAGATTCACAAAACCACCCTAACCTTAGATTACTCTACTATTCAACGTCTTAGTTTCTATAGTTTGTCTCTCTAAGTTTGCCAATCATGTACTTCATACTATACACTTGAGTTTAGGAGTCTAAATAATACATAAAGATTTTCCGGTTGCACCACTTTGGCACCTCAACGACAGTGCTATACTCCTAGAGTAACAGACTGAAGTGGCGAGTTCATCAATAGACAAATTCTACAGGTATATTTCTTTATGATTTTATTTTTTATCACAAATTTTCATATTTAATTTCCAATTAGTTTGCATTTACTTTAATATCTATCATGCTTAAACCTCAGTTTCATTTTGTTTCCCGCATGGTGAATCAACATCTAAGCTTTGAATTCTATTGTTTGATTTGCAATGCTCACGAGGTTGGACTTTCTAACTATTAGTCAGCTCCGGGATGCATGACTGAGGGTAGATGTTTATCTTGGTGAAAGGAGGTAGGAACGACTTGATTTGGTGCTCAGTTCATTGAGGTGATATCGAGTCGCTTAGCTCACTCATAGTCTCATGAAGCCAGGCATTATGGTTTCTTACTCATTTTTGTATATTCGTTGCAGGAGTACAATATCTATAGAAGAACAACTTTTTAAATCAATAATTGTATCGTTATGCATAGTAGTTTGATTATATTAATTTGTTAAGGTTTTTTTGACAATATAATTGTATATACATTCTTAAATACATGATATCTTATGCATTAGATCTTAAAAGTTATTTTTTTAGATTTGAATGTCTATTGTTGGATGCAATTAAATTATATATTGGATATTATTAATTGAAATAGAATGGATATCTTTAAAATACTTCTACTGATAAATTACTTGAACTCACAAGAATCTTTTATAAAGCATTTATTTTTTTAAGTAAATATTAAATTAATTGTTTTCACATGAAATCATTTTTTATATGTATTTTATATATTTTTTTAAAAGAAACTATAGAACTTAATAATTTATTTCATATCAGATCAACCAAATTTCTTTCCGCCACGAAGTGCGGGTAACATCCTAGTAAACACCTAATAGAAGGAATGTAATTACTGAAAGAATTGTTACAATCCAGAAAAAATAAATCTGGCAATGCAGAAGGAACTTTTAAAAAAAATAAAAGAGGCCTCAAAATGGAATACACCGTGAATTTATTAATTAAAGATATTAAAGCACAGGGGACCAAGCCAGATGCATGGCCTTGCTATATTAAGTACATTTTCTGAATAGAAAGACTGGTTGTCAAACATGAGCTCATTCCGAGCACACCAAAGTGCCAAAAATGGGCAAAAATTACTGTACAGTCCTGAGATTGCCGAGTATGTCCTATTCTCCAAAATGTGGCACAATTCTCTATCCTAAGGCCAAGAAATGCCAGCACGATCCAAGAATATCCTTAAATAGACACGGCCAAAGAAGAGGTAATCCACATCTAAAATACCATTGTTGCGCCTGGGACAAACCAAATCCCTGCTCAGAAGAATCTTGTCTCTACGTTCCTTCGTATAAGTATACGGCCATGGTTAAGCAGCCAAAGAAACACCTTGATCTGTTGCACGATCCTGTTTTTCCTATCACTCTGCAGTCATGTTGCAAATCATTATCTACCAATGTTGGGAAAAATAAGCGTTGTGTTTATTCCTTGAGCCCTAGACTCTCTTATATAAGGAGAGGTCTATGGGCAAATTACATATGGTAGACAAACGAAAAGGACAATAAATAAACGATACAGAAACATAAACTAAACTTCTACACTCCCCCTCAAGATGGAGCATAGATCTTGTTGGGAAAAATGTAGAGATATTTCTAGTATTTATGTACTTATGTGTCATGCTTATTTTCATTGTTCCATCTTATGTAATTTACCCATAGGCTTCCTCTATATAAGAGAGCCTAAGGTTCCCTGGAATAAACAAGTCCTCTCTTTCATTTCTTCCAACATGGTATCAGAGCCTCCACCCTAAACCCTAGCTGCCCCTCACATCCCCGCCGCCCACCCCATCCCTGCCGCCCACCCCATCCCCGCCGCCTCTCCTCCTCCTCGCCGCCTATCCTTCTCCCCGTCGCCTCTCCACCCCGCCGCCTCTCCTCCTCACCAAGGGCGCTGTGTGTGGCCCCTAAGCGGCCCCTTTTCCCCAACTCGACACCGTCTCTTCTCTTCATGGGTATGAGTGCATAAGTCTACATATGCACTCATATCCCCACATGTTTACGTAGACTATTCTTCATTGGTCTACCAACCCTAGTTCTTCGTCTCCGCCAGCTATGTCAGAAAACAAGGTTGATATGCCCTCCATTGGCGCCTTCAAAGGTACAACGCCAATAGTCAAGATGGATGGGACGAATTACGAGCTCTGGGCGATGCAGTTCATGAGCCTCATGAAGTCCAACGATAAGAAGCACATTCTCACCGAAGATGAGCCGGCGGAGAAGACGGGGATTTACGCCTCATGGGAGGCTGATGATTCGTATGTCAAGGTCTGGCTTTCTGGCACTCTGACAATGGAGATTGCCAATGATGTCCTACATCAGCCCACGGCTAAGGCCATGCGGGATATTCTTGCTGCAATGTACTCGCAGATGAGGAATGAGACCAAGATCCTCCAACTTCAGCATGACATCATTACGGTCAAGCAGAATGGCCGACCGCAGCATTCGTTGTATACATCCTGCCACCACGTCAGCCACGACAGACACATCAGGTAGCATATATGCCTTTACATCATGTCCCAGTTCTGATGTTTCGGAATGGATCATGGACTCCGGTGCGACACATCATCTCTGTCGAGACAGAGATAAGTTTACATCCTACAGGGAGGTTTCCCCAGGGAGATCGATAGTAATAGCCGATGGGACTCATTCCCCCATCATTGGACAAGGGGAGATCAGTTTGACACCCTACATTCGCATGTTGAATGTTTTACATGCTTCAGATTTCTCGATGAACTTACTTTCTATTAGTCAGCTTACAAAGGATTTGCATTGTCGAGCTATATTTGTCCCATCATCTCTTATTTTTCAGGATATTCTAACGGGCAGGGTGATTGGTTGTGGCTGTAAGCAGGATGGTCTTTATCGGTTGGTTCGCACCTCCTATGCTGGTGTCTCATCTCAGTCCAGTGGATCTGCTTCTCCCTTACCTGGCATCTGCGTTTTGGTCATCTTCCTCTTCATAAGCTGTGTCATATCTTGCCCCAGATTTCATCGAAGTCTTCTTTCCAGTGAGAAGCATGTCAGTTGGGAAAGCATCACAGGTCTACTTTCCCTCGCCGTGAGTCTCGGAGCAGTCGCTCCCCTTTTGACTTTTGAGTTATTGCATATTGACATTTGGGGTCCGAGTTACCTGATCACCAGGGACACAGATTTTATCTAGTGATCGTCGATGATTTCTCTAGATTGTCTTGGGTCTTTTTATTGAAAAATAAATCTGAAGCAGGAGATGTAATCAAAAATCTTATCAATGAAATTCGGAATGTTTTCTCCTCTAATGTGAAGATTGTGCGCACAGATAACACGTTAGAATTTTGCACTCGTGCTCTGTCCCATTTCTTCTTGTCTTGTGGCATTATTCATCAAACAACTTGTGCCTACACGTCTCAACAGAACGATATTGCTGAGAGAAAACATCGTCATCTCCTTGATGTGGCTCGGACTTTACTCATTCATAGTTGTGCTTTTCTGTCTTTTTCGGGTGATGCTGTTCTTATGGCGGGTTATCTGATCAATCATATGCCATCTTCTGTGTTGGGTGAGAAAGTTCCTCTTTCTGTTGCCTTTCCTGACAGGGAATTGTTCTCACTAACTCGTCGTGTTTTTGGCTCAATTGCGTTTGTCCATCACCTCACTCCATGGATTGACAAGCTCTCACCTAGGATTGTCAAGTGTGTGTTTCTGGGGTACTCTCGTACTCAAAAGGGCTATCGATGCTATGATCCTATGAATAACAGATATTATGTCAGTGTTGATGTCAACTTCTTTGAAAATGTCATGTATTTCTCGCCTACAGGTGACAGGATGACTCCTTCCACTACTGATGATGATATTTATGTGCCACCTCCTCCTGTATGTCAGTCTGATCACATACCTATTCCTGATGTGCCACCACCGTCACCATCACCACCACCTCCACCACCGCCAGTACCACCTCTACCGAAATTTTATACTCGTCGTCTGAATCCTGCTCATGGAGGCCGTCATTCATCCACCACGCCCCAGGTATGTCCAGGTGATATTAGTAATGATGGGACTGACAATGCACAAGTGCAGGACAATGATGTACAGGTGGATACTGTTGATGATTTTATGTACCTATTGCCTTGAGCAAATCCAAGCGGACGTGTGAGTCTTATCCACTTGCTTCACAGGTTTCATTTCATCGCCTCACTGGTGATTTCCAGAGATTTGTTATTGCCCTATCTACCGTGGAGATACCACGGAACTATCAGGATGCCTTGAAAGACAGTAGCTGGTGGTTAGCCATGGAAGAGGAAATGGTTGCATTGCGAACTCGTGGTACATTGAGCTTGGTTGATGCTCCCCCAGGAGCTTCTTTGGTCGGTTATGAATGGGTCTTTACTGTCAAATATAATGTGGATGGCAGCCTTGATCGCTACAAAGCAAAACTGGTGGCTCGTGGATTCACTCAGATCTATGGCGTGGATTATATGGACATTTTTTCCCCGGTGGCCCGTCCTTCAACTCAACGTGTCCTTCTGTCCGTCGCAGTGGCACGTGATTGGCCCTTATTCCAGCTTGATGTTAAAAATGACTTTATGGAGATTTGCAGGAAGAAGTCCACATGCAGCAGCCTCCGGGGTTTGCTCCTGAGGGGGAGTGTCATATGGTGTGTAGACTTCACAAGGCCATATATGGTCTTAAACAAATCCGCGGGCATGGTTTCAGAAGTTTTCAGATCTCATCCAGAAGCAAGGGTTCATAAGATCAAATGCTGACCACTTTTTGTTTGTCCAGAAGACTCCCAAAGGTACTGTTGTTATTATGGTATATGTTGATGATATACTTGTTACGGGAGATGACATGCAGGGGATAAAGATGGCAAAAGCATTTTTAGGCCATCAGTTTGTAACAAAGGATCTTGGTACTCTACGATACTTTTTGAGATTGGAGTTTGCGAGGAATGCGTAGAGGTCTTGTGATGACCCAAAGAAAAAACATTACAGATATGCTTGTTGAGACAAGTATGATCGGGTGTCGACCCTCTACTACTCCCATGGATCCTAGTACGAAGCTATATGGAGATGATACAGAGGAAGTTGACAAAAGAAGATATAGAGAAATGTTGGGAAAACTTCTCTATATTACTATCACCAGACCTGACATTGCTTTTGCAGTTAGTCGGGTGAGTCGGTTCATGGAACAACCCAGACAGATACACATGGATGTTGTATATATGATACTAAGATATCTAAAGTCGTCTCCGGGTGCAGGATTATTGTTCAGGAAAGAAACAAATCTTTCTATCTCTGCTTGTGCTGATGCGGATTATGCAGGATATCCTAGAGACCGGAAATCTACCTAAGGTTTTGCAGTGTTTGTT
Organism: Ottelia alismoides; assembly: GCA_037367405.1. Taxonomy (NCBI): domain Eukaryota; kingdom Viridiplantae; phylum Streptophyta; class Magnoliopsida; order Alismatales; family Hydrocharitaceae; genus Ottelia; species Ottelia alismoides. Next base: position 497,413 of record JAZKJV010000030.1, read on the forward strand.
GGCAGTTCCTTAGTTTCTTGGAAAAGCAAGAAACAGACAATGGTGGCTAGACTAGTGCTGAATCTGAGTACAGAGCCATGGCACAAGCAAGTACGGAGATGATGTAGGTTCGAGCCCTATTAGCAGATCTGCATATAGATGTACCATTACTCATGGAGTTACAATGTGATAATCAAGCAGCATTATTTATTGCGAATAATCCCACATTTCATGAAAGGACAAAGCATATTAAGGTAGACTGCCACTATACTAGGGATATGATTCAGAAGGGGTTGATTTCTACTTCCCATGTTAGTTAAGGAGAGCAGACTGCGGATATTTTTATTAAGCCGTTGCTCAGAGGGTCGTTTTAGAAATGTTCGTCCAAGCTGAGCATGATTGACATCTATGCTCCATCTTGAGGGGGAGTGTAGACATATTTCTAGTATTTATGTACTTATGATGCTTATTTTCATTGTTCCATCTTATATAATTTACCCATAGGCTTCCTCTATATAAGAGAGCCTAGGGTTCCCTGGAATAAACAAGTCCTCTCTTTCATTTCTTCCAACAAAAAAAAAGAGAGATGTTTATTCCATACACCCTAGGCTCTCTTATATAGAGGAGTAGCCTATGGGTAAATTACATCAAGAGTCCATAAGAATATAGAAAATATGAAACAATACAAATAACATAAATTATATCTCTACATTCCCCCTCAAGATGGAGCATAGATGTCGATCATGCTCAACTTGGATGAGCACTTCTGGAATGGCTCTCTAAGTAACGCCTTGGTAAAGATATCTGCAGTTTGATCCCCTGAGCTAACATGAGATGTAGAAATAAAACCCTTCTGAATCATATCTCGTATATAGTGACAATAAACCTCAATGTGCTTGGTTCGTTCATGAAATGCTGGATTATTGGCAATAAATATAGCAGCTTGATTGCCACATTCCAGAGCAAGAGGAAATGGGACTTCTATATATAAAGCTGTAAGAACAGCTTTCACCCACATCATTTCTGTACTAACCTAGGCCATAGCCCTATATTCAGACTCAGCATTGGATCTGGCTACAATAGTTTGCTTCTTGCTTCTCCATGAGACAAGAGAGTTTCCAACATATACAACAAATCCAATGGTGGACTTCCTATCCTTGGGACATCCTGCGTAGTCTGCATCTGCACACCCTGAGATAGAAATCTCCTTGTCTTTCTTGAACAATAGACCTGCACCTAGAGATGATTTAAGATACCTGAGTATCATATGTATAGCATCCATATGTACCTGACGTGGTTGCTCCATGAACTGGCTCACCCAACTAACAACAAGAAATATCGAGTCTGATAATGGTAACATAAAGAAGTTTTTCCACCAGTTCTCTGTATCTTCTCCTATCCACCTTATCGGTGTCATCATCATATAATTTCATGCTCGGATCCATAGGTGTAGTGGCCGGTCGGCATCCAAGCATTCATGTTTCACTCAGCAGGTCAGCGGCATATTTCCTCTGGGTCATTACAAGTCCATGTGGATTTTTGGTGAACTCCAGTCCCAGAAAATATCTAAGGACTCCAAGATCCTTGGTGACAACTTCACGACCCAGCATTTCTTTCGCCCTCTGAATTCCTTGTCCATCGTCACTTGTAATCAGGATATCATCTACATACACCATAATTGCAATAATACCTCTGGATGTTTTCTGTATAAACAGGGAATGATCTGCATTGGAACGTTTGTACCCATGTTTTTCAAACAAGTCCGAGAGCTTCTAGAACCAAGCTCTAGGGCTCTGCTTAAGGCCATAGATGGCCTTATAAAGTCTACACACCTTAGAATACTCCCCCTCAACAGCAAAACCAGGTGGTTATTGCATGTAGACTTCCTCCTGCAAGTCACAATATAAAAATGCATTCTTAACATCTAATTGAAATAATGGCCAATAGCGAGTAACAGCAACAGAAAGAAGGATCTGTAAGGTGGAATGGCGAGCAACCGGCGAGATATATCAAGATAATCCACCTCATATGTCTGTGTAAACCCACGGGCAACCAAGCGTGCCTTGTATCTGTCAATGCTGCCATCTACATTCTGCTTAACTGTGAAGACCCACTTACAACTCACTGTAGACATACCGGTAGGTGCAGGGACAAGGCTACAGGTACCTCTTGACTGAAGAGCAACCATCTCTTCTTCCATAGCTAAACGCCATCTATTGTCCTTCAATGCATCTTGATAATTCCGTGGAATACCCACAGCAGATAGTGCAATAGCAAAGCTCTTGAATTCACCAGATAGACGATCAAAAGAAACCGTGGATGCTATAGGATATGACACGCAGCTACGCTTCTGTTTTTGAAGCGCAATAGGTAGATCCAAATCACTTGCATCCTCATCTGTCCTCTGTAACACAGCCTACTCAGGTAAATCATTAGATCCATCATTAGAGATTATATTCTCAGAACATACCTCAGGCGAGCTAGATGATGAGCGGTGACATCAGCATGTAGGAGAGAAGTACATAACATACTCAAAAAAGGTGACATCAGCACTAACAAACTATTTCCTGCGCAACGGATCATAACACCTATACCCTTTTTGTGTCCTGCAGTACCCGACGAAAACACACTTGACAGCCCTAGGAGAGAGCTTGTCAATACCTGGAGGCAACTGGTGGACAAAAGCAACCGAGCCAAACACACGTGGGGTAAGTGAGAACAATTCTTTTTCAGGAAAAAACCACGGAGAAAGGAATCTTCTCACCTAAGACGGACGACGGCATGCGACTAATGAGATAACATGCCGTTAGCCGTTAGGACAGCATCGCCCCAGAAAGAATGAGGAGCATGACTCTGTTTGAGAAGCGTCCTGTGACATCAAGCAAATGATGATGTTTCCTTTTTACAACTCCATTTTGTTGGGAAGTATAGGCACATGATGTTTGGTGGATAATCCCTTGTGTTGAAAAATAATTTGAGTACAAAATTCCAAGGCATTATCAATTAGAAGTTTTACAGACGCAGAAAAGATATTACGAACTTCAATTATGAAATTTATGATAATATTCCCAGCTTCAGAATTATTCTTTAATAAAAAGACCCAAGAAACACGAGAAAAATCATCCACAATGACAATATAAAACCTGTGTCCCTGATGATCAGGAACACGACTAGGACCCCAGATATCAACATGAAACAACTCAAACTTGGAGCTACTGCTCCGACTCTGACGACTAGGAAAGATAGACCGATGATGCTTTCCCAACTGACAAGCCTCACATTGGATGGACGTGTGAGGTGAAACCTGAGGTAAAAAACGACACAATTTCTGAAGCGGTAAATGCCCAAAGCGCAAGTGCCACATGAATGGAGAGACAAGTCCAGCAGGAAGAGAAGAGATTCCGGCATATGGAGTCCGACTAAGGTAACATAGGCCACCCTGCTCATAGCCACGCCCAATCACGTTGCCCGTAATGATGTCCTGAAAAATGAGAGATAAACAAAATTGCTCGACAATGTAAATCCTTTGTAAGTTGGCTAATGGATAACAAATTCATAGAAAAGTCAAGTGCATGCAGCACATTCTTGAGGTGTATAGATGGTGTCAGGCTAATCTCCCCCTGACCAGTAATCGGGGAGTGCGTCCCATTAGCAATAACTACAGTGCAGCCTGGAGGAACCTGTCGGTAGGCTGTAAGTAGACCTCGGTCACCACACAGATGATGTGTGGCACCAGAGTCCATAATCCACTCTAAAGTATCAGATCCACTACTGCTAGTGAATGCATAAGTACTACCTGAGGTACTGGTGGATGCAGAAGCAGCAACGTCAGAATGATTCTCAGAGGTAGGCGCTGATGTAACAGGACCGGATGGAGGAATAATACCCCTCAAACGAGCTACAGGATCATCAAATCGCTGATCCAAAGAGGAAGCAGATGGAGGTTCAATATGTTCAACTACTCGTGCAGAAGCAGGAAATCCATGTTTGGAATAGCATGTGTCCTCGGTATGTCCAGAACGATAGCAGAAAGTACATGGTTGCCAAACACGACTCTCTCTGCCTCGAGGTCCACGACCACGAAACTGATGATGACCCCCACGACCTCGAGATGCTGCCATAGATGAGACGGTCTGATTGGAAATAGATGAAGGAACAGTAATACGACTCAGTCTGTGAAAGGCTTCCTCCATCGGAGGAATAGTGGAATCTGCCAGGATCAGGGAACGTGTTGCCGCGTACTCTGGATCAAGGGCTGCCAGGAATACACCAACCATAGTGGCATTCCTGTAGGTCTTCTGCTGCTCAGGAGTGGTTGTGAGAGGCATGAAGCTGTAGAGCTTCTCAAACATTCCACGTAAAGACGTGTATTGTGAGTGTAGAGACTGTCCATTCTGCTTGATTGTAAAAATGTCATGCTGGAGTTGTAGAATCTTCATCTCATTCTTTGCATGTGAATAGGTAGCAGCCAGAATATCCCACGTTGCTTTTGCAGTGAGCTGATGGAGAATATCATTTGCAATCTCAATTGTTAACGTTCCTGATAGCTAAACCTTGGCGTATGCATCATCCGCCTCCCATGAGGCGTTGACCCCAGTCTTCTCAGCAGGCTCTTCCTCAGTAAGAATGTGCTTCTTACCGGTCGACTTCATCATACTCATGAACTGCATTGCCTACAGTTCATAATTTGACCCGCCCATCTTCACAATAGGTGCAGGACCTATAAAGGCGCATGTAGATGGAATATCTGCCTTGCTTTCTGACATGATGATAATAGAAGACTATGATTGTAGACTGACGATATGGTTGTGTACACTGACATTCACGGGTTCGGTTGCATGAGTAGACTCAAGCAACCAAACTCATTAACGTGTAGACGCGGGCGAAAGTCTCCTAGATGACGAAGATACCCTATGGTTGGCCGGGCCCTAGGGCGTGGAGGTGCGGGCGAGGCCTAAGAAGGCCGAAGGGATAGAGAGGCGGTGCACTTGGGCGTATGAGGCGTACGGGGCCGTGGGGCACGGGGCCGAGGCGGGCGGAGGAGCTGAAGGGGCAGTGCACGGGGGCTGAAGGTGCGGCACACGAGGGCCGAAAGGGCAACGCACAGAGGGGCTTAGAGGTGGCGGCTAGGGTTTAGGTTTGGTTCGAGAACTCCGGTCTTGGACCGTCGCTCTGATACCATGTTGGGAAAAATAAGAGAGATGTTTATTCCATACACCTAGGCTGTCTTATATAGGGGAGTAGCCTATGGGTAAATTACATCAAGAGTCCATAAGAATATAGAAAATATGAAACAGTACAAATAACATAAATTATATCTCTACAGATATCTATCATTCTCATCTTGGATAGGCACTTCTGGAAGGAACCCCGAAGTAAAGCTTTGGTAAGAATGTTTGCCGTTTGATCTCCTGAGCTGACATGGGTTGTAGAAATGAAACCTTTCTGGATAATATAACGGATATAATGGCAATCCACCTCAATGTGCTTCGTCCTCTCGTGAAATGCAAGGTTGTTTGCAATGAATAATGAGCCTGATTGTCACATTCTAGTGACATGGGAATAGGAACATCTATATGGAGATCTGTCAGAACTGCGAGAACCCACATCACTTCTGCACATGCTTGGGTCATAGCTCTATACTCCAATTCAGTACTAGATCTCGCAACTATTGTTTGCTTCTTGCTTTTCCATGAGACAAGTGACTCCCCAACGAATATAGCAAAGCCTGATGTAGACTTTCTATCCTTCGGGCACCCTGCATAGTCTGCATCTGCACATGCTGAGATAGTAATAGTGCCCTTCTTTCTAAATATCAATCCTGCACCTGGAGATGACTTAAGGTACCTTAGTATCATATGTATGGCGTCCATGTGTACCTGGCGAGGTTGCTCCATAAACTGACTCACTTCATTTACTGCAAATGTAAAATCTGGTCTGGTAATAGTAACATAAAGAAGCCTCCCTATCAGTTCTCAGTACCTTCTTTTGTCAACATCCTCAATATCATCATCATGCATCTTCATGCTTGGATCCATTGGTATAGAAGCAGGTCGACACCCAAGCACACCTGTCTCACTTAGCAAGCCAGTGACATATTTCCTCTGAGTCATCACGAGTCCTTGTTCATTTCTAGCAAACTCCAATCCAAGGAAATATCTCAGTATTCCTAGATCCTTGGTAACGGATTCACGGCCCAAGAATTCTTTTGCTATTTTTATTCACTGCATATCATCTCCTGTAATGAGTATATCGTCAACATACACCATAATGACAATCATATCTCTGGATGTCATCTGTACAATGAGCGAATGGTCTGCATTTGACCTTTTGAACCATTGCTTCACAAACAAATCTGAGAGCTTCTGGAATCAAGATCTTGGGCTCTACTTTAGGCGATAGATGTCCTTATGAAGCCTGCATACTTGTACACACTCCCCTTCAGCAGAAAACCCAGGTGGCTGCTGCATGTAAACTTCTTCCTAAAGATCACCATATAAAAATGCATTTTTGACATCTAATTGAAACAGGGGCCAATCTCGAATGATAGCAACAGATAAAAGAATCCGTAAAGTAGAGTGTCGAGCAACAGGACAAAACGTGTCAAGATAATCTACCCCATACGTTTGAGTAAAGCCCCGAGCAACCAATCGAGCCCTGTACCTATCAATAATTCCATCGGCATTATGCTTCACCGTAAACACCCACTTGCAATACACAATAGATGCCCCAGTAGGAGCTGGAACAAAACTCCAAGTACCTCTCGACTGAAGGGCAGACATCTCTTCCTCCAAAGCCAGATGCCATCTACTATCAGCTAATGCTTCCTGGTGAGTCCTTGGAATATTCACAACAGATAAAGCACCTACAAATCTCCTAAAATCTTCTGCCAAACGCTCAAACGTAACATGAGAAGCAATCGGATATGACGTACATGACCTCTTCTGCTTCCTCAGTGCAATCGGCAAATCAAGATGTGCATCAGTTGTACCAACATCCGTGTTATCCCCTGCTTGTTCCTGCTGAGAAATGCCGTCAGTCCCATCATTAGAAATAATGTTATCAGAACAAACCTAGGGCATGTTTGATGATTGACCATGATCATGAGCAGGGGCTGGCTATCGACTGTAGTGGCGTGATAGAGGAGGAACTAAAGATATGGGAGGTGGTAGAGGTGGTGGTAGTGGTGGAGAGGGTGGTGGTGATGGGGATGACGGTGGTGGAGATATAGGAGCTTGTTGGGGCACATATAAGGGTAGAGGAGGAATATAGATTTCATCATTTATATTTGATGGCACCAACTTGTCACCTGTAGGAGAGAAAAACATGACTGACTCAAAAAACGTGACATCTGCACTGACATAATATCTCCGGCGCAACGGATCATAGCAACGATACCCATTTTGAGTCCTAGAATACCTGACAAAAACACATTTGACAGCCTTAGGAGAGAGCTTGTCAACCCTTGGAGACAACTGGTGAACGAATGCCACAGATCCAAAAACACGTGGAGTTAGGGAAAACAACTCCTTGTTAGGAAAAATAAGGGAGAAAGGTATCTTCTCCCCCAACACAGACGAGGGCATGCGGTCAATGAGATAACATGCAGTAAGAACCGCATCGCCCCAGAACGAGTGTGGAGCACAACTCTGGACAAGAAGCGTACGAGTGACATCAAGAAGGTAGCGGTGTTTTCCTTCCGCGACACCATTCTGTTGGGATGTGTAGGCACAAGACGTTTGATGAAGAATGTCATGGAATGAAAGAAACTGAGATAATGTTCGAGTACAGAATTCAGGGGCATTATAAGTTATCACAATCTTGATAGAAACAAAAAACACATTCTGCACTTCTTTAATAAAATTAATAATAGTGATGCCCGCTTTAGATTTATTCTTTAACGGAAAAACCCAAGACAAACGATTGAAATCATCCACAACAACTAAATAGAACATGTGCCCCTAATAATCTGGAACACGACTTGGACCCCAAATATCAATATGAAAAAACTCAAATGGAGAGCTACTGCTCCGACTCTGACGACTAAGGAAGATAGACGGATGATGATTCCCTAACTGACAAGCTTCACAATCGAACGACGAGCGAGGTGAGATCTGAGGAAGGACTTGACGCAGTTTCTGAACAGAAGATGACCAAAGCGCAGATGCCATATGTAAGGAGAGACAGGTCCAGTGGAATGGGATGATGCTCCAGCGTAAGGTGTATGGACCAGTCAATACAGCCCGCCTTGCTCACAGCCATGTTCAATCACGTTGCCCGTGAGAATGTCCTGAAACACAAGATATGATGGGTCAAATATCGCTCGACAATGTAGATCCTTAGTAATCTGACTAATTGACAGTAAATTCATTGGGAAATTAGGAGCATGGAGCACATTCTGCAACTGCATGGAAGGTGTTAAGGCGATATGTCCCTGTCCTGTGACGAGAGAATGAATCCCATCTGCTATGACGACGGTCCTTCCTGGGGAAACTTCCCTGTAGGATGTGAGTTGGTGTCTATCTCCATTCTCCACACAAATGATGTGTGGCACCTGAATCTACAATCCATTCTGAGGTTCGTGAACCCTGGTAGAAAGCAGAAGTATGAGCACTACCTGAGGAACTAGCTTCTGCAGTAGCAGCAACGTCCAAGCTGCTCTCTGAAACTGGTGGAGGAGTACTGGTTGTTGGCATGATATCACGTAGATGAGACACTAGGTCATCATATCATGGATCCGACGTTGGCGTAGTACCATGATGTTGTATCTGTTCTGCTGCACGGGCAGATGCTGGGAAACCATGCTTAGAGTAGCATGTGTCTTCTGTATGACCAATCCGACGACAATAAGTGCACTGTAATCCACGACCACGACCAACCCTACCACGTGATCCTCGTCCACGAAAATGAGATGAATTGCCTCTTCCTCTAGATGTTGCCATAGCAGAAGAATTTGGCACAGTAGTAGGGCTTGAGATATTGATTCGGCTCAATCGTTGAAAGGCCTCCTCCATTGGAGGAATGGTAGCATCTGCCAGAATCTGAGAAGAAGCCGCCTCATACTGTAAGTCAAGAGAGGCTAGAAAGACTCCCACCATTGTCTCATTCCGATATGTCTTCAATTGTTCTGGAGTAGCCATGAGAGGCATGAAACTGTGAAGCCTCTCAAACATTCCCCTCAATGCAGTGTAGTGAGCATGCAGGGGTCAACCATTCTTCTTTATCGTGAAGATGTCATGCTGGAGCTGTAGGATTTTTGTCTCATTCTTGGCTTGTGAATACGTGGCAGCAGGAATGTCCCACATAGCTTTGGCAGTAGGTTGATGCAAGACATCATTAGCAATGTCTGGAATCAGAGTACCAGACAACCAGACCTGAGCATATGCGTCATCAGCCTCCCATGAGGCATATAACCATGTTTTCTCCTCTAGCTCATCCTCGGTAAGAATATGTTTCTTACCCATCGACTTCATTAGGCTCATGAACTGCATGGCCCATAACTCATAGTTGGATCCATCCATCTTCACATTTGGCACAGGACCTTTGAAGGCGCCTGTAGTGGGGATCTTGATCTTGCTTTGTGACATTCTGACTGGAGAAAATTAGGGTTGTAGACAAGATAAGTCTTGGTCTACACTGGCATGATTAGGTTTAGTTGCACGTGTAGACCTCTATGCAACCAAACCCATCAACCTGGAGGCAAGCGGAGAGCCCCTTATGAAGATGACAACCGAACCCTAGGGGCGGTGAAACCCTAGGGACAGTTGGCGCACGGGCAGGCGGCGTACGTGCAGGTGGCGCACGGACAGTCGGCGCACGGGAAGGCGGTGCTCGGGCTCAGCCGCACACGTGGAGGCGGCGCGCGACGGGGTAGCGTACGAAGGGGCTGTGCGCGTGGGGGTAGCCCGCGAGGGAGGCGGCGCGCGGAGAGGCAGCACGTCGAGGGGCCGCGCGGAGAGGCGGCGCGTCGAGGGGGAAGTGCGCGGAGGCTTGAAGGTGGAGGGCTAGGTTTAGGATTTCGGTACGAGAGCTCCGGTCTAGGATCGCCACTCTGATACCATGTTGAGAAAAATAAGCGTTGTGTTTATTCCTTGAGCCCTAGACTCTCTTATATAGGGAGAGGTCTATGGGCAAATTACATATGGTAGACAAACGAAAAGGACAATAAATAAAAGATACAGAAACATAAACTAAACTTCTACAACCAACAACAACAATGCCAAGAAAACCCTATATGTCTTCTTGATAAAAAAAAGGTACAAGTCACCCAGGCCCACTAGCCTCTTCCGGCCACATGACTATCTCTGCCAACTCATTAGACATGCATAAAGAACTTTATCAGTCTCTGATCAGAAAGAGCATTCACAAAAGGGGGCGCCCAAGTTCCATTCTACCATGCATGTGTCACTATGGTATTACAGTCACTTAATGCATAAAATCTAGGAAAATTATTACCAAGAGGGCTCGATCACATCCAATCATCCAACTATAAGTAAAACAACTCATTACTACCGACCATTGGGTCTCAACATGTTACTCATTTCTGGTAGCAAGCTTTAAATAACTTGCCAGAGAGAGGAAGGAAAATGAATTGGCGATGCAGACAGAGTAGCACCAAAACCATAAATACTCCACATCAGGCAGCAAACTAAGTATACCTCTTTACCCTAAAGTCTGACAATCTATTTGGCTAAAAATGCCTTGTTCATGTGTACAATCATCAAAACTTCAAGACTCCTTTTTATCTTCGCTCTATTAATTGTATCCCAATCAGTATCGATATCATTTTTCTCTTGCCTAGCATCCTCCCAATGTCTATGTTGGGAAAAAGAATGAAATGCTGGTTTATTCCTTGAACCCTAGGCTCTTTTGTATAGAAGAGAGGCCTAAGGGTAAATTACATATGATAGACAGGAGAACAGTGAAATAGGAAACAGTATAAAGACATAAATATAACTCTACACTTCCCCTCAAAATGGAGTATAGATGTCAATCATGCTCAGCTTGGATGAGCATTTCTAGAACGGCCCTCTGAGCAAAGCCTTAGTGGACGTAGAGATAAATCCTTTCTAAATCATATCCCTCGTTTAGTGCCAGTCCACTTTAATATGCTTGGTTCTCTCATGAAATGCAGGATTTTTTGCAATGAACAGGGCTGCTTGGTTATCACATTGTAGTTGCATAGGAATAGACACATCTATATGTAAATCTACTAGTACATCTCTAACCCACATCATTTCAGTACTAGCTTGTGCCATAGCCCTATATTCACTCGGCACTAGACCTGGCAAAGACAGTTTGTTTCTTACTCTTCCAAGAGACGAGAGAGCTACCAACAAAAATTGCAAAGTCCGAAGTGGGCTTTCTATCCTTTGGGCATCCTGCATAATCAGCATCAGCACATGCAGAAACTGTAAGTGTTGCACTCTAATTTAATAATAATCATGCACCTGGAGAAGACTTTAGGTATCTCAGAATCATATATACAACATCCATGTGTACCTGTCGGGGTTGTTCCATGAATTGCCTCAGCCGACTGACTGCAAATGAGATATCCGGTCAGGTTGTAACATAAAGAAGCTTCCCCACCATTTATTTGTTTCGTCTCCTATCCACCTCTTTTGTATCATCATCATATAACCTCATATTAGGGTCCATAGGAGTGGTGGTTGGCCGACATCCAATCATTCCTGTCTCAACTAGCATATCAGTCACATATTTCCGTTGGGTCATCACAAGACTCTGCTGATTTCTAGCAAATTCTAATCTCAAGAAATATCGTAAGGTGCCAAGATCCTTGGTAACAAACTGTCAGCCCAGAAATTCTTTATCCCTTTTTATCCCCTACATGTCATCACATGTGACTAACATGTCATCAACATATACCATAATAATCACCGTGCCTGCAGAAGTTCTCTGTACAAACAATGAATGAATCGCATTTGACCTCTTAAATCCTTTCTTCTCAATTCAATCTTAGAGGTCAACTTACAGCATACAGACAGGTTCCTCCAGGACATACTGTAGTTATAGCAGATGGGACTCATTCCCCGATCACTGGACAGGGGGAGATTAGTCTGACACCATCTAAGCGTCTACAGAATGTGTTGCATGCACCTGACTTTTCTATGAATTTGGTATCTATTAGTCAGATTATGAATGATCTACTTTGTCGAGCTACTTTTGACCCATGTTCTCTTGTATTTCAGGACATCGTTATGGGCAAGGTGATTGGATGTGGCCGTGAGCAGGACGATCTCTATCGCTTGGTTTGAACCTCTTATGTTGGCATTTCCTCCCATTCTGTTGAACCCGTCTCACCCTTTACGTGGCACCTGCGATTTGATCATCTACCACTCCAGAAAATATGTCATATTCTGCCTCAGATTTCTCCTCACTCGTCCTTTCAATGTGAGGTATGTCAATTGGGAAAGCATCATCGGTCTGCCTTCCCTAGTCGTCAGAGTCGGAGCACTAGCTCTATTTTTTAAGTTATTCTGTATAGATATTTAGGGTCCCAGTCGTGTTCCCGATCATCAAGGACACATGTTTTATCTTGTTGTTGTTGATGATTTCTCTCATCTGTCTTGGGTCTTTTTATTAAAGAATAAATCTGAAGCTGGAGATGTTTTCAAGAACTTTATCAATAAAGTGCAGAATGTGTTTTCTTCATTATTGCTTTGGAGTTTTGCACTCATACTCTTTCCAATTACTTTTCAACTCGTGGTATTATTCATCAAACATCATGTGCCTATACTTCCCAGCAAGACGGTGTTGCAGAGAGGAAGCATCGTCATTTGCCTGATGTTACTAGAACTCTTCTCATTCAGAGTCGTGCTCCGCACTCTTTTTAGATGATGTTGTTCCTACGGCATGCTATCTTATTATTCGCATGCTCTCATCGGTCCTGGATGCGAAAATTTCTCTCTCTTGCATTTCTTGAGAAAGAATTGTTCTCTCTTACTCCTCGCGTGTTTGGCCCGGTTACCTTTGTCCACCAGTTGTCTCCAGGTATTGACAATCTCTCTTTTAGAGCAGTTAAGTATGTTTTTGTCGGGTACTCTAGGACACAAAAAGGATATAGATGCTATGATCCAATGCACAAGAAGTATTATGTTAGTGATGACGTCACCTTTTTCGAGTCTGTGATGTACTTTTCTCCTACAGGTGATTGGTTGACTTCTTCAGACTCCAATGATGAAATCTACATGCCACCGCAACCATCATCACCACCTCCTTCACCACCAACGCCACCATCAACACCACCTTCACCTCCTATACCCTTAGCCCCCATTGTCCCTATCCCACCATTGCCGCATCAATGTACCCGCCGACCTGCTTTTGGTCATGGTCACCACTCATCATCTAGCACACATGAGGTAGGTTCTGAATACATAGTTCCTAATGATGGGTCTGATGGTCTGCTTGAGCGGCGTTCTTTATAGGGGACGGACGTGGAGGTTGATGATCCGGACTTATCTATTGCGCTTCGGAAGCAGAAGATTAACTGGGGATTTCAGGAAATTTGCAGATGCATTGTTTGCGGTGGACATTCCACGGAATTATCAGGAGGCTTTGAAGGATAGTCGGTGACGATTAGCTACGGAAGAAGAGATGGTTGCCTTACAGTCACGTGGTACCTGGAATTTGGTTCCTGCTCCTGATGGAGCTTCTGTCGTCAGTTGCAAGTGGGTGTTTACTATTAAACACAGTGCAGATGGGAGTCTGAATCGGTACAAAGCCAAACTGGTTGCTCATGGCTTTACTCAAACATATGGAGTAGATTACCTAAACACTTTCTCCCGAGTGGCTCGTCATTGTACTCTACAGATTCTTCTTTCTGTTGTTGTGGTACGTGATTGGCCTCTCTTCCAGCTTGATATTGAAAATGTCTTTCTATATGGGGATGTACATGAAGAAGTCTACATGCAACAGCCTCCTGGGTTTGTTGCTGAGAGGGACTATCTACAAGTTTGCAAACTTCATAAGTCAATATATGGCCTTAAACAGAGTCCTAGGCATGGTTTCAGAAATGTGTAGCATCAGAGTACATAATCCATTCTAGAACATCAGATCCACTACAGCTAGTAAGTGCATAAGTACTACCTGAGGTACTAGAAGATGCTGAAGCAGCCACATTTGAATGACTCCCAGAGACCGATGAAGAAGTAATAGGATTGGTAGGAGGTATAATGCCCCTCAATCGTGCTACAAGGGCATCGAATCTCTGATCTAAAGAAGAAGCGGCTGGGGGCTTAATCTGCTCAGCTACTCGAGCAGATGCAGGAAATCCATGCTTGGAATAGCATATATCCTCTGTATGTCTAGGACGATGGCAGTAAGTACATGGCTGATGAATACGACCTCCTCTGCCACAAGGTCCGCGTCCACTAAGCTGAGAAGAGCCCCTTGACCTCGGAAGGCAAACATCGCTGAAGAAGTCCGTGATCCTACTAAAAATACGGAAAGCTTCCTTCATGGGAGGAATAGTGGCATCTGCCAGAATCTGGGAACGAGCAACCTCATACTCTGGATTAAGGGCTGTCAAGAATACACCGACCATGGTGGCATTCCTATAAGTTTTCTGCTGCTCAAGAGTAGATGTGAGGGGCATGAAACTGTGGAGCTTCTCGAACATCCCACACAAGGAAGTATATAACGTACGAAGGGGCCGTCCATTCTGCTTGATAGTAAAAATATTGTGCTGGAGTTGCAGAATCTTTGTCTCATTCCTCGTCTGTGAATAAGTAGCAGCGAGGATATCCCGCATCGCCTTGGCGGTAGGTTGATGTAACACATCATTTTTCGATCTCTATCGCCAATGTACCTGAAAGCCAAACCTTGGCATATGCATCATCCGCCTCCCACAAGGCGTTAACACCAGTTTTCTCAATCGACTCTTCCTCGGTAAGAATATGTTTCTTACCCATAGACTTCATCAAGCTCATGAATTGCATGGCCCAAAGCTCGTAGTTAGTCTCGTCCATCTTGACAATCGGCGTTGGACCTCTGAAGGCGTCCGTGGCAGGGATATCGATCTTGCTCTCTGACATACTATAGGGTGAAGAAATCTAGGGTTTTGCAGACCAATAGATGAGTGTCTACACAGACATATAGGAATTTGATTGCATGTGTATACCTATGCAATCAAATCCATCAACATAAGCGGACCTTGATACGAGCAAGGAGAGACGTAGGGAGATCCATTGGCGAGATCAAGGACCGACAGCAGAGGGGGCCGATCCCACAGAGGAGAGCGAGAGGGCCGACGGTGGCAGCAGTCCGACCTGAACGAGAGGGCGATAGCCGTTGCGCAACGGAGAGTAAGCGCAGCGACAGCGACGGTGGTCGGGGCAGTGCCGAGCCGAGAGGAGAGAGGGGTGTTGGAGAAAATAAGAGCACTTGTTATTTCTGAGAACCCTAGGCTCTCTTATATAGTAGAGAGGCCTATGGGTAAATTACATAAAGCAGACAACAGAAAGCGATAATAAGAAAGAGATACATATGGAATATAAAAATATAAATATCTTCACACTCCCCCTCAAGCTGGAGCATAGATGTCAATCATGCTCAGCTTGGATGAACACTTCTGAAATGATCCTCTGGGCAGTGGCTTGGTGAAGATGTCCGCGGTTTGCTATCCAGAGCTAACATGGGAAGTAGAAATCAAGCCCTTCTGAATCATGTCTCTGGTGTAATGGCAATCTACCTCAATACGTTTTGTTCTCTCATGGAATGCAGGATTGTTTGCAATGAATAGAGCAGCCTGGTTATCACAGTGTAACTCCATAGGTAGAGGAACCTCTACATGTAGATCGCATAGCACTGCTCGAACCCACATCATTTCTGTACTTGCTTGGGCCATAGCCCTGTATTCGGATTCGGCACTTGATCTTGCTACAACAGTTTGTTTCTTACTTTTCCAAGAAACGAGAGAAGTGCCAACAAATATTGCAAATCCCGAAGTTGATTTCCTATCCTTAGGACAACCTGCATAATCCGCGTCAGCATATGCGGATACAGAGAGTATGTCTCCTTTCTTGAATAGCAATCCTGAGCCTGGAGATGATTTTAAATATCTCAATATCATGTGTATTGCATCCATATGTACCTGTCAAGGTTGCTCCATGAATTGACTCGCTCGACTCACAGCAAATGCAATATCCGGCCTGGTAATTGTAACATAAATGAGTTTTCCAACCATCTCTCTGTATCTCCTCTTATCAACTTCATTTGTATCATCATCGTATAGCTTCATGCCAGGATCCATAGGAGTCGTGGAAGGCCGACATCTCATCATGCCTGTCTCTGCAAGCATATCTGTAACATACTCCCTTTGGGTCATCACTAGACCCTGTGCATTCCTAGCAAATTCCAACCCCAAGAAATACCTTAGGTGCCCAGATCCTTAGTGACAAATTTACTGCCCAGAAAATCTTTCACCATCTTGATCCCCTGCGCATCATTTCCTGTAACAACAATATCATCAACATACACCATGATAGCCACAGTACCTCTAGACGTCTTCTGTACAAACAGTGAATGGTCTGCATTTGACCGCCTGAATCCCTATCGTTCAATCAGGTCTGAAAGCTTTTGAAACCACGCACTTGGACTCTGTTTAAGGCCATATATTGCCTTATGGAGTCTACAAACTTGCTGACACTCCCCCTCAGCAGTAAAACCTGGAGGTTGCTGCATATATACCTCCTCTTGTAGATCTCCATACAAAAATGTGTTCTTCACATCTAGCTGGAATAGCGGCCAATCACGTGCTACAGCAACTGAAAGAAGGACACGTAAAGTAGAATGTCGAGCAACTGGAGAAAACGTGTCCAAGTAATCAACTCCAGAGGTCTGAGTAAAACCACGTGCCACGAGCCTTGCCTTGTACCGATCAAGGCTGCCATCTGCGTGATATTTAACGGTAAAGACCCATTTGCAGCTAACAATAGACGCTCCTGAAGGAGGAGGAACAAGTGTCCAAGTGCCATGGGACTGCAATGCAGCCATTTCTTCTTCCATAGCAAGACACCATCTGCTATCTTGTAGTACCTCCTGATAATTGCGTGGAATTTCTACTGCAGATAGAGCTGCTGCAAATATCTGGAAATCGCCTATAAGACGATGAAAGGAGACCTGGGAAGCAAGTGGGTAGGAAACACAAGTACGCCTCTGCTTTCTAATAGCTATAGGCACGTCCAAATCTCCATCATCCGCCTCCTGTTGTGTTCCCTATATCAAGAGATCCTCAGACTCATCGATAGAAATCAAGTTATCAGAATCAACCTGAGGGCTGCTGGATGACTGGCCATGACCTTGAGCAGATGAGGACCGACGAGTATAATGCTTTGAGGGAACAATGGTCACTGGAGGTGGTAAAGGTGGAGGGGAAGGTATGACATGGGATGGTGGTGGAGATGGCACCGACGGTAACTGACTCATAGGAGGTGGTGGCATGAATACCTCAGTATCATAAGGCGAAGTAGTCAGTATGTCACCTGTAGGAGAGAAAAACATCACAGATTCAAAGAATGTGACATCCGCGCTAACAAAATATTTTCGATGAAGTGGATCGATGCAACGATACCCCTTCTGTTTCTTGGAGTATCCTACAAACATACATTTGGTAGCCTGGGGAGAGAGCTTATCAAGACCTGGTCCCAACTGATGGACAAAACAAACACAACAAAAAACACGGGGTGGAAGTGAGAACAACTCCTTCTCAGGAAAGGCTAGAGAGAGGAGATTTCTCACCCAAGACAGACGAGGGCATGCGATTTACCAAGTAGCAAGTTGTGAGAACAGCATCACCCCAGAACGAGTGTGTAGCATGACTCTGAATAAGTAGGGTTCTAGTGATATCCAATAGATGTCGATGTTTCCGCTCTGCAACACCATTTTGTTGTGACGTGTAAGCACGTGAGGTTTGATGAATTATGCCACAAGAGGAAAAGAACAAGGATAGAGTTCTAGTACAAAACTCCAATGCATTGTCAGAACGCACAATTTTCACAGAAGAGGAGAAAACATTTTTATCTTCATTGATAAACATTTGAATCACATCTCCTGCTTCAGATTTATTCTTCAATAAAAACACCCAAGATAAGCGTGAAAAATCATCTACGGCAACCATATAGAATTTGTGTCCCTGGTGGTCAGGAACACGACTTGGACCCCAAATATCAATATGAACTAACTCGAACAAGGAGCCACTGCTCCGACTCTGACGACTCGGGAAAGTAGACCGATGATGCTTTCCCAACAGACACACTTCACATTGGAAGGACGACTTCGGAGAAATCTGGGGCAAAATACGACGCATCTTCTGAAGAGGGAGGTGACCAAACCGGAGATGCCAGATATATGGAGAGTCTGATCCTGTAGAATGGAGAGATGCACCAACGTAAGGAGTATGGATCAGACGATAGAGACCATTCTGCTCACAGCCATAGCCAATCACGTTGCCCGAGGGTATGTCCTGAAAAACAAGAGATGATGAGTCAAAAATAGCTCGACAGTTTAAATCCTTTGTAATCTTGGTAATGGACAGCAAATTCATAGAGAAATCAGGAGCATGTAACACATTCTGCAATCTCAATGAAGGTGTTTGTTGGGAAAAACGAACAACTTGTTTATTCCATAAGCCCTAGGCTCTCTTATATAGGAGAGTAGCCTATGGGTAAATTACATAAAGCATACAACTAAAAATAAAAATAACGAAGAGGTACAGGCACTACTCTATATGCGTCAACACTCCCCCTCAAGATGGAGCATAGATATTGTTGGGAAACGTGAATGAGATGTTTATTCCATAGCCCTAGGCTCTCTTATATAGGAGAGTAGCCTATGGGTAAATTACATAAAGAGGATAACAAGAAAATAAAATAGGAAAAGACTCAATAACTAAGTCTGCGTCAACACTCCCCCTCAAGATGGAGCATAGATGTCAATCATGCTCAGCTTGGAAGCACACTTCTGAAATGGGCCACGTAACAATGCCTTGGTGAATATATCTGCAGTCTGGTTCTCTGAAGTAACATGGGATGTGGTAATGAATCCTTTCTGAATCATATCACGTATGAAGTGGCAATCCACCTCAATATGCTTAGTCCGTTCATGGAATGCAGGATTGTTTGCAATGAACAAAGCAGCCTGATTATCACACTCCAAGTTCATAGGAAGTGGTATGTCTAAGCATAAATCTGTCAGCACCGCTTTCACCCACATCATCTCTGTAGTAGCCTGGGCCATAGCCCTATATTCGGATTCAGCACTGGATCTAGCTACCACAGTTTGCTTCTTGCTCCTCCATGAGACTAGGGCATCTCCAACATAGACAGCATACCCTGAGGTGGACTTCCTATCCTTAGGACATCCTGCATAGTCTGCATCTGCACATGCTGAGACAGAAATCCCCTTTCCTTTCTTGAATAGCAGACCTTTACCTGGAGAAGATTTGAGATATCTAAGTATCATGTGTATTGCATCCATATGCACCTGGCGTGGCTGCTCCATGAACTGGCTCACACGGCTCACTGCAAATAATATATCTGGCCTAGTGATCGTGACATATAACAATTTTCCTACCAGCTCTCTGTATCTTCTCCTGTCAACCTCCTCTGTGTCATCATCATACAGCTTCATGCTAGGGTCCATTGGTGTCGTAGCAGGTCGACACCCTAGCATACCTGTCTCACTTAGTAGATCTGTGACATACTTCCTCTGTGACATGACTAATCCATACGGATTTCTGGCAAACTCCAGCCCCAGAAAATATCTAAGGACTCCCAAGTCCTTGGTGACAAACTCGGTCCCCAGCCTTTCCTTTGCCTGCTTAATGCCCTGGTCATCATTGCCTGTAATCAAGATATCGTCAACATAAACCATGATTACAACAGTACCTCTTGCCGTCTTCTGTACAAACAAGGAATGATCAGCATTGGAGCGTTTATATCCTTGTTTCTCAAAGAGGTCTGACAGCTTCTGGAACCATGCTCTGGGGCTCTGCTTAAGGCCATAGATAGCCTTATGTAATCTGCAAACCTTGGAACACTCCCCCTCAACAGCAAAACCTGGTGGCTGTTGCATGTAGACTTCCTCCTGCAGGTCGCCATACAGAAAGGCATTTTTCACATCCAGTTGATAGAGTGGCCAGTCTCTAGTAACTGCAACTGATAAGAGGATCCGCAGAGTGGAATGACGAGCCACCGGGGAGAACGTGTCAAGATAATCTACTCCATACGTCTGTGTGAATCCCCTTGCAACTAGGCGTGCCTTGTACCTGTCAATGGAGCCATCTGCATTATGTTTGACTGTAAATACCCACTTACAACTCACCGGGTTGACATCCGGTGGTATAGTAACCAAGCTCCATGTTCCTCTAGACTGAAGTGCCGCCATCTCTTCCTCCATTGCTAGCCGCCATCGAGAATCCTGCAAAGCCTCATGGTGGTTCTGTGGAATATCTGTAGCTGAAAGTGCCAATGCAAACGTCCTGAATGGTCCAGATAGCCTCTCAAACGAAACCGCAGCTGATACTGGATACTTGGCACAACTTCTCTTCTGCTTGCGTAGAGCGATTGGAACATCCAGATCCTCTGTGGTAGCACCTTGCTCCTGTAATGCATCCTGCTGAGAAATGTCGTCAGATCCATCAACATTAATATTTTCATTACATACCATAGGCGAGCTAGTTGACTGGTCAGGGCCATGAGCTTGATTCGGCCGTCGGGTGTAATGGAATGGTAACGGGGATATTATTGGTGGCGGCGGTGGTGGTGGTGGTGGTGGTGGTAATGGTGGTGACGGCTGTGATGTTGGTGGTGCCATGAATACGGTATCAGGAGATAATGGTGGTGGCTGCATGTTCCCGGATTCTGAAAAATACATGATAGATTCAAAGAATGTAACATCTGCACTGATCATATACCGCCGACGCACAGGGTCAAAACACTTGTACCCCTTTTGAGTTCTGGAGTACCCCACAAAGACGCACTTGACAGCCCTAGGAGAGAGCTTGTCAGAACCGGGCGACAACTGATGAACAAATGCGACAGACCCAAACACACGAGGGGTAAGAGTGAACAGATCCTTGTCAGGATATATAAGTGAGAAAGGAACCTGTTCATTCACGACAGACGAGGGCATACGATTTATAAGATAACATGCAGTAAGGACTGCATCACCCCAGTAGGAATACGGAACATGACTCTGAATGAGAAGTGACCTTGTAACATCAAGAATTTGACGGTGTTTTCTTTCTGCAACCCCATTTTGTTGAGACGTATGAGCACAGGATGTTTGGTGAACAATTCCTTTTGAGGAGTAGTAGTTGGCTAGATTGTTGGTGCACAACTCTAAGGCATTGTCAGTTCTCATAATTTTGACCGTTGTGGAAAAAACATTCTGAATCTCATTTAGAAAGTGAATAATAATATCTCCAGCTTCAGACTTATTTTTCATTAGAAATACCCATGATGCTCTAGAAAAATCATCCACAAATACAATATAAAACCTGTGTCCCTGATGATCGGGAACACGACTCGGACCCCAGACGTCGACATGAAACAACTCAAACTTGGAGTTACTACTCCGACCTTGACTACTGGGAAAAGATGACCTGTGATGTTTTCCCAACTGACACGCCTCACACTGGACAGGTGTGTGAGGAAGACTATAGGGTAGGACTAGACGCAACTTCTGAAGCGGTAAATAACCAAAACGCAGATGCCACAGGAGAGGAGATACTTGTTCCGCGGGAGAGGCTGTGATTCCGGCAAACGGGGTCTGGTTCAGACGATAAAGGCCTCCTTGCTCATAGCCATGACCAATCACGTTGCCCGTACGGATGTCCTGAAAAATCAAGGAAGATGAATCAAAAATAGCACAACAATCAAGATCCTTCGTAATCTGACTAATCGACAACAGATTCATAGAAAAATGCGGTGCATGCAAAACATTCTTAAGCTGCATAGAGGATGTCAGTCTAATCTCCCCCTGACCCGTGATAGGAGAATGTGTGCCATTTGCAATCACTACTGTCCGTCCTGGAGGAATCTGAGTATATCCTGTAAGTAGACCCTGGTCGCCACATAGATGATGTGTAGCGCCCGAGTCCATGATCCATGGCAATGTATCCGATCTACTACTGCGAAGAGCAAGTGTACTACCTGAAGTACTCGTAGAGACAGAAGCAGACGCAGCAGCATCAGTATGATTCTCTGTCGACGGTGCTGGGCCAGATGGTGGTATAATGCCCCTAAGACGGGCAACTAGATCATCAAATCGTTGATCCAGTGTAGCTGCAGATGGGGGCTCTATCTGCTCAGCGGCTCGTGCGGATGCAGGAAATCCATGCTTTGAGTAGCATGTATCTTCAGTATGTCCGACTCGGTGACAATATGAGCATGTTGGCCTAGTGCGGCCACCCCTTCCACGGGGAGTACGTTCACGGCCCTGTTGATGAAACCCACGGCCTCTATTGGCTGCCATGGCTGAGGGATTTTGACTCGCAGCTGCTGAAGGTACTGTAATCCTGCTCAATCTGTGAAAAGCTTCCTCCATGGGAGGAATAGTCGAGTCTGCCAAAATCTGTGAACGTGCTGCCTCATATTCTGGATCGAGTGCAGCGAGAAACACACCCACCATCGTCGCATTCCTGTATGTCTTCTGCTGTTCTGGTGTGGCGGTAAGAGGCATGAAGCTATGGAGCTTCTCAAACATTCCTCTCAAAGATGTATAGAGAGAATGTAATGGGCGGCCATTCTGCTTAATTGTGAATATATCATGTTGTAATTGCAGGATCTTCGTCTCATTCTTCGCCTGAGAATATGTCGCTGCCAGGATATCCCACATGTCTTTGGCTGTAGGTTGATGTAGAATGTCATTGGCGATCTCAATAGCCAATGTGCCAGATAGCCACACCTTTGCATATGCGTCGTCAGCCTCCCATGATGCATGAACTCCAGTCTTCTCTGCAGGCTCGGGCTCTGTGAGAATATGCTTCTTGCCCGTGGACTTCATCATACTCATGAACTGCATTGCCCACAGTTCATAGTTCGTACCATCCATCTTGACGATGGGCGCTGAACCACGAAATGCGCCCATGGACGGAATATCTGCCTTGCTTTCTGACATACTGGATACGGAAGACTGGAGCGAATGACAATAGATAATATTTGTCTACAACGACATAGACGGGATTAGTTGCATGTGTAGACCTCAAGCAACTATCCCCATGGACCTACGCGCGCTACGATCCGCACACGCACAGGAGTTGCACTCAAAATGTATCCCTCACGCGCTGGAGATGCGTGCTACTGCTTCCTGTTGCGTGGTATCTCGTGCCCTAGCGCACGCTTGAGATGGAGTCGCACAGGGGGCACGTGAAGGCGCACTGCACGGGAGGCGCTATGCGCACAGCACAGGAGGCGCTATGCGCTGGAGATGGTGTCGCACAGGAGGCGCACTAGGCCGCACAGCAGGAGGCGCAAGATGCACGCGAGGCGCGCAGCAGGAGGCACGGGAAGATGCCCTAGCACGGGAAGATGCGCGCTATGCCGCACAACAGGAGGCGCAAGAGGCGCTACTGCTTCCTGTGCGCCAGATGCGCGAGAAGCGAGAAGCGCAAGGTGCGCAGGAGGCGCCTTAGACCACCGATCGGAGAAGAAGAGCCTCCGATAGGCTGGGGATGAACTTGGCGGCGCCGAGAGAGAGAGAGAGAGAAGAGAGAGCCGGCGGGTGGGGATGGGGTAGGGTTTCGAGAACTCCGGCCTAGGACCGTCGCTCTGATACCATGTTGGGAAACGTGAATGAGATGTTTATTCCATAGCCCTAGGCTCTCTTATATAGGAGAGTAGCCTATGGGTAAATTACATAAAGAGGATAACAAGAAAATAAAATAGGAAAAGACTCAATAACTAAGTCTGCGTCAACAGATATCAATCATGCTCAGCTTGGACGCACACTTCTGGAATGGGCCTCGAAGTAATGCCTTGGTAAATATATCAGCAGTTTGATTCTCTGAGGTGACATGAGATGTAGCAATGAACCCCTTCTGAATCATGTCATGTATGCAGTGATTGTCAACCTCAATGTGCTTGGTCCTCTCATGGAATGCTGGGTTGTTTGCAATGAACAAGGCTGCCTGATTATCACATTCCAACTTCATAGGAAGCGGTATATCAAGACATAGATCTGTAAGTAGAGCTTTCACCCACATCATTTCTGTGCTAGCCTGGGCCATAGCCTTGTATTCAGATTCAGCACTGGATCTAGCTACCGCTGTCTGTTTCTTGCTCCTCCACGAGACTAGAGCATCTCCAACATAGACTGCAAATCCTGAGGTGGACTTCCTGTCCTTGGGGCATCCTGCATAGTCTGCATCAGCACACGATGTGATAGAGATCTCCTTTCCCTTCTTAAATAGCAAGCCTGCACCTGGAGATGATTTTAGATATCTCAGAATCATGTGTATCGCATCCATATGGACCTGACGTGGTTGCTCCATGAACTGGCTCACACGACTCACTGCAAATGATATATCAGGTCTAGTGATCGTTACATACAGTAGTTTGCCTACCACTTCTCTGTACCTTCTCCTGTCCACCTCCTCTGTGTCATCATCATAGAGCTTCATGCTGGGATCCATTGGTGTCATAGCAGGCCGACACCCAAGCATACATGTTTCACTCAATAGATCTGTAACATATTTCCTCTGCGACATTACTAATCCATATGGATTTCTAGCAAATTCCAGCCCCAGAAAATATCTAAGGACTCCCAGGTCCTTGGTGACAAATTCGGTTCCCAGTTTTTCCTTCGCCTGCTTTATGCCCTGCTCATCATCTCATGTAATCAAGATGTCATCAACATAAACCATGATTACAATGATACCTCTAGCAGTCTTCTGTACAAACAAGGAATGATCAGCATTGGAGCGTTTGTATCCTTGTTTCTCGAAGAGATCTGAGAGCTTCTGAAACCATGCTCTGGGGCTCTGCTTAAGGCCATAGATAGCCTTATGTAACCTGCATACCTTGGAACACTCCCCCTCAACAGCAAAACCAGGTGGCTGTTGCATATAAACTTCTTCCTGCAAATCTCCATATAGGAATGCATTCTTCACATCCAGCTGATGGAGCGGCCAGTCTCTAGCAACTGCAACTGACAACAAGATCCGTAGAGTGGAATGACGTGCCACAGGCGAGAATGTGTCAAGGTAATCCACCCCGTACGTCTGTGTAAAGCCACGTGCAACAAGACGCGCCTTGTACCTGTCAATAGAGCCATCTGCATTGTGCTTCACTGTAAACACCCACTTGTAACTCACCGGGTTCACATCTGGAGGTATAGGAACCAAACTCCAAGTTCCTCTGGACTGAAGTGCCGCCATTTCTTCCTCCATTGCTAGCCGCCATCTACTATCCTGCAGAGCTTCTTGATGGTTTCGTGGAATATCTACAGCTGACAGTGCCACAACAAATGACCTGAAATCCCCAGATAGCCTCTCAAAAGACACGGATGATGATAATGGATATGTAACACAGCTCCTCTTCGACTTGCGTAGAGCAATGGGAACATCTAAATCAGTTGTACTCTCATCTGGCCCCTGCAACATATCCTGCTCAGAAATGTCGTCAGATCCATCAACAGTAATATTTTCATTACATACCATAGGCGAGCTAGTAGACGAGTCATGACCATGAGCGGGAGGAGGCCTGCGGGTATAATGGAACGGTAGCGGTGAGATAGGTGGTGGTGGTGGTGGTGGCGGTGGTGGTGGTGACGGCATCTGAGGTGGTGGTGGTGGTGACGGCATCTGAGGTGGTGGTGTCATGTATATGGCATCAGTAGATATAGGTGGTAGCTGCTTGTCTCCTGAGGCTGAAAAATACATAACAGATTCAAAAAATGTAACATCTGCACTGATCATATACTGCCGACGCAGAGAATCAAAGCACTTGTACCCCTTTTGAGTTCTGGAGTACCCAACAAAAACATACTTGACAGCCCTAGGAGAGAGCTTGTCAGTACCAGGCGACAACTGATGGAAAAATGCAACCGACCCAAACACACGAGGAGTAAGAGTGAACAGATCTTTGCCAGGATGAATGAGGGAAAACGGAATCTGTTCATTCAAGACAGAAGAAGGCATACGGTTGATTAGGTAACATGCATTGAGAACTGCATCACCCCAGTAGGAGTAGGGAACATGACTCTGCATAAGGAGTGATCTTGTGACATCAAGAAGGTGACGGTGTTTCCTTTCAGCAATTCCGTTCTGTTGAGATGTATGAGCATAAGATGTTTGGTGAACAATCCCTTTTGAGGAGTAATAATTGGCAAGAATATTGGTGCACAACTCTAAAGCATTATCACTTCTCACAAACTTCACATATGTGGAGAAAACATTTTGTATTTCATTCAGAAAATGGATAATGATATTTCCTGCTTCAGATTTATTTTTCATCAGAAACACCCATGACACTCTAGAAAAATCATCCACAAATACAATATAAAATCTGTGTCCCTGATGATCAGGTACACGACTCGGACCCCAGACATCAATATGAAATAACTCAAACTTGGAGGTACTACTCCGACCTGGACGACTGGGAAAGGACGACCTGTGATGCTTTCCCAACTGACACGCCTTACAATGAATAGGTGTGTGAGGAAGACCATAAGGTAAAACTTGACGCAACTTCTGAAGCGGTAAATGACCAAAGCGCAGATGCCGCAATAAAGTAGATGCTTGTCCAGAAGAAGAGGATGAGGTTCCAGCAAAAGGAGTCTGATTCAGACGGTAGAGGCCTCCTTGCTCATAGCCACGACCAATCACGTTGCCCGTATGGATGTCCTGAAAAATCAAAGAAGATGGATCAAAAATTGCCCGACAATGTAGATCCTTCGTAATTTGACTAATTGACAACAAATTCATTGAAAAATCATGTGCATGTAGCACATTCTTGAGCTGTATAAAAGATGTCAATCTAATCTCCCCCTGACCAGTGATGGGGGAATGTGTACCATTGGAAATTACTACTGTCCGTCCTGGAGGGATCTGAGTGTATCCTGTAAGTAGACTCTGGTCGCCACATAGGTGATGTGTAGCGCCCGAGTCCATAATCCATGGTAATGTATCTGATCTACTACTGTTGAGTGCAAGTATACTACCTGAGGTACTGGTAGACGCAGAGGCAGAAGCAGCAGCATCAGAATGAGTCTCTGTAGTCGGTGTTGGACCAGATGGTGGAATAATGCCCCTCAGACGGGCAACTAGATCGTCGAACCGTTGATCCAAAGTAGCAGCAGATGGAGGCTCTATTTGCTCAGCAGCTCGTGCGGATGCAGGAAATCCATGCTTCGAGTAGCATGTGTCTTCATTTTGTCCAACTCGGTGACAGTAGGTACATGTTGGCCTAGTGCGGCCACCTCTTCCCCGAGGTCCACGTCCACGGCCCTGTTGATGAAATCCGCGACCTCTGTTGGCTGCCATGGCTGAAGAATTCTGACTAGGGGCTGTGGAAGGAACTGTGATCCGACTCAGTCTATGGAAAGCTTCCTCCATGGGAGGAATAGTAGAATCGGCCAAAATCTGTGATCATGCAGCCTCATACTCAGGATCAAGTGCAGCTAGGAACACGCCCACCATAGTCGCGTTCCTATATGTCTTCTGATGTTCTGGCGTGGCTGTCAGGGGCATGAAGCTATAAAGCTTCTCAAACATCCCTCTCAGTGATGTATAGAGAGAATGTAAAGGGCGACCATTCTGCTTGATAGTGAAGATATCATGCTGGAGTTGCAGAATCTTTGTCTCATTCTTCGCCTGGGAATATGTGGCCGTCAGGATGACCCACATATCTTTGGTTGTGGGTTGATGTAGAATGTCATTTGCTATCTCAATTACCAGTGTACCGGATAGCCACACTTTGGCATATGCATCATCCGCCTCCCAAGAGGCATTGGCTCCAGTCTTCTCAGCAGGCTCTGGTTCGGTAAGAATGTGCTTCTTACCCGTTGACTTCATCATACTCATGAACTGCATTGCCCATAGTTCATAGTTTGTACCGTCCATCTTGACAATAGGCGCTGGACCACGAAAGGCGCCAATAGATGGGATATCCACCTCGCTTTCTGACATACTGGAGATGGACGACTGGAGCGACTGACAGAGGATGAGATTCGTCTACAATGACATAGACGGGCTTAGTTGCATGTGTAGACCTCAAGCAACTAACCCCATATAGTGGAAGATGTGTGTGTGCCTTAGGGCTTAGGGCTTAGCACACGTACACGCGTGCAAGAGGCACGCGCACACGCAACTGGAGATGCACAGAGATGCGTACGAGAATATGCACAAGCGCAGGCGATGCACTGGAGATCAAGCAGGCGATGCACAGGCGGCAGGGCTGACTTGCGCACTGGCGCAGGAAGGCGCACAGGCGCTGGTAGGCGCAGTGGCGCACGGTCGCGCAGAGGTGCAGCACCGGCAGGAGCACGCTACAGCGTGCAGGCGCTACAGCGCACAAGCGCACGACGCACAAGCGCTACAGCGTGCACAAGCGCACGCTCGCGCACAGCGCGCAGAGGCGCGAGTATGTTGGAGCAGCGGCACTGGAGCGGCAATGGCGATCTCCGGCAGCGCCAATGATATGGAGAGAGAAGAAGAGGCCGGCGGGTGGGGTGGGGTAGGGTTAGGGTTTCGAGAACTCCGATCTAGGACCGTCGCTCCGATACCATGTTGGGAAAAATGAACAACTTGTTTATTCCATAAGCCCTAGGCTCTCTTATATAGGAGAGTAGCCTATGGGTAAATTACATAAAGCATACAACTAAAAATAAAAATAACGAAGAGGTACAGGCACTACTCTATATGTGTCAACAGTGTTAAATTAATCTCCCCCTGTCCTGTGATCGGGATATGTGTCCTATTGGCTATCACCACCGTACGTCCTGAAGAAACTGGTCTATATGATGTGAGATGTTCTTTCTCTCCACAGAGATGATGTGTCGCTCCAGAGTCCATAATCTAGTTCGTAATCATAGATCCATCACAAGAAGTGAGAGCATGAGAGCTACCTGACGTACTAGTCGTGGCAGGTGAACTGGCAGATGCAGAGATGGCAACTTCTGACTGAGCTGTAGGAGTTGTATCGGGGGCATAATATTCCTCAGTATGGCAACAAGATCATTAAATCGCTGGTCCAATGAGGAAGGTACAGGAGACTCAATTTGTTCTGCTACCCGAGCTGACGCAGAAAAGCCATGCTTTGAGTAGCATGGGTCTTCGGAGTGGCCAGGTCGACAACAGTAACTGCATGGTTGACGAATCCGGCCCCCACGACCCCGGGGGCCCCGACCACGAAAGGTAGAGGAGCCACCTCTGCCCCTGGAGGTTGCCATCACTGAAGGTGTCTGGCTGGCAGTCGAGCTAGGAACAGTTATTCGACTTTAGTCGGCGAAAAGCTTCCTCCATTGGAGGAATAGTAGCGTCAGCTAGAATCTGAGACCGGGCAGCATCATACTCTGGATCAAGGGCAGCCAGGAATACACCTGCCATGGTAGTGTTCCTATATGTCTTCTGTTGTTCTGGAGTGGCTGTTAATGGCATGAAGCTATGGAGCTTCTCAAACACCCCTCGTAGGGAAGTGTACAGTGAGTGAAGAAGGCGCCCATTCTGATTGACTATAAAATATCATGTTGCAACTGAAGTATCTTGGTCTCGTTCCGTGCTTGTGAATATGTCGCCGCTAGAATATCCCACATAGCCTTAGCCGTGGGCTGATGTAGTACATCATTGGCGATTTCTATCGTCAACGTCCCAGACAGCCAAACTATGGCATACGCATCATCTGCCTCCCATGAGGCATGCACCCCAGTCTTCTTCACCGGCTCATCTTCGGTAAGAATATGTTTCTTACCATTCGACTTCATCAGGCTCATGAACTGCATGGCCCAGAGCTCATAATTTGTCCCATCCATTTTCACAATAGGCGCTGGACCTCTGAATGCGCCAGTGGCGGGTACATCAACCTTGTTCTCAGACATCTTGCCGAAAGAAGGCTGCTACGGGTGCGGGAAATCAAAGTTTGTGTGTCTACACAAACATATATGGGTTTGGGTGCACGTGTAGACTCATGCACGCCAACCCATCACCAACTGAGGAAGTCGAGGCGGTACTCAAGCACGGGACAGCACACGATACGCGCGTGCACGCAAATCAAACTCGTTGTTCCCGCAGATCACGTGCGCGGTGCGCTCGAGGACGTGCGCGCGGTGCACGCTAGGGCAGGCGCACTGTGCGCGCAGAGCAAGTGCGCGGTGCGCACGAGAGCAGGCGCGCTGTGCGCGGAAGGCTTGTGCGGCGGCGCAAGGTAGCGGCGCTGGAGATACGCCGGAGAGGAGGTGCAGCGTCGGAGGGGGTTGGAGGTGGGGTTAGGGTTTCTTGGGAATCGAGAGCTCCGGTCTAGGACCGCACGCTCTGATACCATGTTGGAGAAAATAAGAGCACTAGTTATTTCAGAGAACCCTAGGCTCTCTTATATAGTAGAGAGGCCTATGGGTAAATTACATAAAGCAGACAACAGAAAGCGGTGATAAGAAAGAGATACATATGGAATATAAAAATATAAATATCTTCACAAGGGGCGACAGCGCCGAGAGGAGAGAGAGAGAGACGGTGGCGCCAAGAGGAGGAAGGGGCGGCGAGTGTGATAGGGCTAGGGTTAGGGTACAAGAGCTCCGGCATTGGACCACCGATCTGATACCATGTTAGGAAAAAGAATGAAACATGATTTATTCCTTGAACCCTAGGTTCTCTTATATAGAGGAGAGACCTATGGGTAAATTACATATCATAGGCAGGAAAACAGTAAAATAGGAAATAGTACAAAGACATAAATATAACTCTACAATCTATGAACGACTTAACACTTGTTCGTGTATCAACTGGGCAAATACGTGTACATTGATGCCAACCGGTAACCTCCGGTGGAAATATAAAACATAGGAATAGCTGATAGGACATACTTAAGAAGTCCTAGCTTCCGCTTTTAGAAAGGACCACAACCTTCCAACCTGACAACTTCTTCTCAAGTATGTACAACAAGGGACACCAATCCGAGGAACAAAGTGTACCTCCAACAAAGGAAGGCACATATAAGTAATCATGAGCATCGCTCTTCGACCATGAATAGCTAAAAGGGTGAATCGTAAATCTCCGATTGAGAAATCCCAAAGGGGAGAAAGCCGACTTCTCCCTATTAATATGAAGGCCAGATATGCCACTAAAAACATCCATGACCCATGACGCCAACCTCGCATGTTCCAGTCCGCCCTCAATGAATAGATTTATAAATAGGAGTCAAGGGGCACCCGGCTGAACACCCCTTTATGGTTAAAAAAGCCCATTTTGATCCATGCAATCCAAGTCTCTCGAAATCTTCTTTGTTGCGATGACACCCATATGAAGCGCTAATCCATGCAGCCATACTCCTTCGAAGAGTAAATGTATGAAAGCCCTTGGTGGGGGAAGTGAGACTATGGGAAATAGAACTTCCAGATGGCCCTCCGTCAATGTATAAAAGCCCTTCAATGCCTGCTACAACGAGCAACAACCCGATTTATGTGTTAAGATAGTAGCAACTCCTAATCCTAGGCTAACTATGCTATTTTATTTGGATAGTGAATCTGCAGAGATATATCGGCTTCATAAATATCTTACCTAAGATGAGAAGATGGAACCGATAAGGGAGTGGTATACCGATAAGCGGCTAGATTGACAGATAGGGGAACATAGTCGCTGGGGGAAAAGGGTACCCTAGAATGTTGGATCAGATGATGTGTTAAAAAATAATATAAAAGTGATAAACTAAATAACATAAAAATATATAACAAGAATGTTGGAGTATTTGGTTGTGTGCCTCTTATGTTGTAGACGGGTAAATGGATACCTCCAAGATCCATTTACCCCATCCATGTCTTTAGTCCCACATCTACCAGTGTTGGGACTTGGAGGCTTTGTGGAGGCTATATAAGGAGCCCCAGACCTCCTGTATCCATTGAGAAAAAATCAATGAAACATATGGCCCTTTGAGGCCTTCTCCTGTGGTTTCATCCCGCTCCTTAGGGAGTAGGGTTCCACAAAAAAATATTGTGTTCAATTTTTCATATTTCTAGTTCATGCTATGTTTATTAATTTCGCTTCCGCATTCCTAATTTCTAACATGGTATCAGAGCTATGCTATTTTCTAACATGGTATCAGAGCGGGTTTGATTCTCACAGTTTTATGCTCTTGATTTATTCGAGATTCAGTTTATGAAGAAGATTCAACTTCATGCTTATTCTTGAAGACTTATTCGTTGAAGATTATTATGGTGTTCTACAATCAGTTCTAGGGTTTTCTTGTAAAATCCTAATCCAAGTTCCAGCAGCATCTTGCGCCGCCAACGCACGAGATCTTTGTCTTCAGATCTGCTTCTGTTCTTCCAGGGAGAGGCCTTCTCCTGTTCGATGATAGTTCTCCAGGGTTGCGGCTTCTCTCCACATCTCCAGAATTGGCAGTGCATCTCCATCTTCACAGGCACCGCGAGATTCCAGGTTAGAGCTTTGGAGCCCTTGTTCTCGCCGCAATAAACCACAAAAGAAAAAAAGGAGATCCAGGAACTGCATCAAGTGTCCCATCGAGCTCTCCTGGTGGTACTCTCATCTTCACACCAAGTCGGACCTTTAGATCACACTAGCGACAGCGTGCCAGTCGCTCATCCACTGGCACAACCCAGGCAAAGCTTGTGCTCCAGTCCTCCTTCCTCCTTGCGCGAAGGCGGCGCGCCTCCTCCAGATCGCAGCATCTCCAATAGTGTGGCCTCCCATTCCTGTTTTCAGTGACGTTGGCTCCCCTCCTGTGGTGATGGCGCCTCATTGCCGCTCTCCTCTTCAGTTCGTCATGCATGTCGTGTGCAAGGGCACCAACCCTCAGCCAATCCCCTTCCACTGATAGCGGTACCCGTGGAGGTCGCCCTCCTTTCATTTCACGGTAATAGGACCCCATGCTGCAAGAAGTTCTCCCATCTTCCTGGAGGCGCGAGACCTCCATGCGACAGATCCCCTTCAGACGAAAACTCCTTCCCCATCGCACAACTCCCTCACGCGAACCTCTAACAGTTAGCCCTGAAGGCGCGCCTCTCCAGCAAACAGCGGCACTCCCCTCTGCGGCGCAGGCCGCAAACTCCTGGCAGCAGCGGCATCGAGACCCTTTCATATCGAGGGCGGCAGGAGCAAGGTCCCCAAGGGGCCGACGTGTGTTTAAGGGACAAAAAGGGTTCCCACGAACCCTAAAGAGGGCGGTTGTTATTGTTATTAGAAAAATAGAAGAGGGCTCAATTGGGATGAGCTGAGTTAAAAATGTGCTAAGCCTTCACCGACTATAGATAGGGTCGGCTACATGGAATCTTGCTCAAATCCATGTTGAAAGATTCGACTATTTTTTTACACTGGCCGTCGACTACCTAACGCAACCGCTGCAAGATTGGGATTTGAACCCTGGTCTTTTGTATGGTAGACACACTGTACTACCACTAGACCATTAAGTGGCTGAGTTGAGTTAATTTAAAAAAATTGAAGGAAAAAAAGGAGAGGCCCAACGTGAGAAAGAAAAAAAGGAGGGGGCATTTGCGTTCGGCTGAAGTGGGCCAACAACTAAAAAAATGGTGCTTATTTTTGGGCCCAAGATGGGCCGTATTTAAAAAAATAGAAAAAAAGTCACGTACAAAAGAAAAGTCATACGCATATTTGCAAAAAAAATGAAAAGGAAAAGACGAAAAAAATTAAACGGCTTAAAAAAATGTTTCAAAAAAATGATTTGAGAAACCGAAAAAAATTGTGATCAGCTTATTTGGTTTTGTTATCCCCATTTCATGTCTTCTCCCAATTTTGTCGATTCCATTATTCCGACAAGTATGGGAGAAAGGGGGAGTATATATAGAGTCACAGGTCTATTCAGATTCTCCAGATACAGATTTCAGACAAACTAGATGTTCAGACTCTATAGTTTCTCATATGTTCAGACTCGACATCAGGTTTCGAGTCTGCAATTCAAGACGCACGAGTGTACGATCTTCAGTTTTGTGGTCCCCATCATTCTTGTTGTTTCGACTAGAATTTTCATGTGTTCCATAGGGACTCTAGAGTAGAGATCCAATTCCCTATACCATGTTGGCCAGGGTTTTCATGTGGTTTCATAAGGACTCCAGAGTAGATTACCATTCTCTGTGCCAGATGGGAGAGACCCAGTTCTCCGATGAGACTTTTCAGTTGCAGTAACTCTGACAGACGCAGTATAGAGCACATGCTCTCCGAAGAGAAGATTCAGTTGACTCAAACTCTAGCACATTCGTCCTCCTCACCTGCACATCATGAGAAGCAACGTCCTCGACAACAGCCGACAATTGTGCGCATTGAGTTGATATTGTCTGTAGTGTCATGTATTGTGAGTTGAGTTTCTTTATATTTGTCCAAGATGAGCATTGCATGCTCCAACTTGAGAGGGAGTGTTGGAGTATTTGGTTGTGTGCCTCTTATGTTGTAGATGTATAAATGGATACCTCTAGGATCCATTTACCCCATCCATGTCTTTAATCTCACATCTACCAGTGGTGGGACTTGGAGGCTCTGTGGAGGCTATATAAGGAGCCCCAGACCTCCTGTATTCATTGAGAAAAAGCAATGAAGCATATGGCCCTTTAAGGCCTTCTCCCGTGGTTTCACCCCGCTCCTTAGGGAGTAGGGCTAAAAATCTTGTGTTCAATGTTTCATATTTCTAGTTCATGCTCTATTTGTAAATTTCGCTTTCGCATTCCTATTTTCTAACATGGTATTAGAGCTATGCTATTTTCTAACAACACTCAAGATTTACGTGAAACCCTACTCCGTGAGGAGCGAGATGAAACCACAGAAGAAGGCCTCTGAGGACTGGATATTCTATTTTATTTTAACTCTCTCTCAATGAATATAGGGGAGTAAGTCTTCTTATATAACCCTACAAATGGACTGAAGTCCTACTTATAGATAATGCGGACTAAAGAAGATAACATGGTAATTGGATATTAGAGAGATCCAATTACCCATTTATTACATACTCTAACACTCCCTCAAGCTGGAGCTAAGAAAGATGCAGCTTGCAACAACAACAACAAAGCCTTTTCCCACTTTAAGTAGGGTCGGATACATAGATTTTTTGCCTTCATTCAAATCTATCTTGTGTCATTCTCGGTCTTAGATCCAAAAAACTAAGATCCCTTCGTATAGTCTCATTCCAACACTTCTTGGGCCTTACACGCCCTCTTTTAGCCGGCTCAACATTCCAAAACTCACATCTCCTCACCAGACATGATCGTCGCGGACCTATCCTCGAGTGAGGTCTTCTACCAGTAGTGCTTACTTCAAACGAGATGTCTCTATCCCCATCCGAGCAGGGTGTCTCTATCTCCATCTCTCTCAGATGTATTGAGTGAAGATGTGATGTATTTTCTTTTATTGCAAGTTGCAGCTTTCTCAGCTCTAGCTTGAGGATGACTGTTGCAGTATATAATAGTTCGATAATTAAATCTCTATCTACCACCCACCACCCCCCACTCATACCAGTCCCACATCTACTATCTGTGGGACTCCAGTCTGTTTGCGGGGCTATATAAGGAGCCCCACACCCTATGTACTCATTGAGAAACATCAATCGAGGAAGCCCTTTGATGCCTTCTCCCATGGTTTAATCTCGCTCCTTAAGGAGTAGTAGGGTTCCACGTAAAAATAAGATGTTTATGTTTGATTTTTCATCTCTGATTATCGATTTGCTTCCGCATTTATATTTATATTTCAACACAGCCAAACAAGTCCAAGGTCTTAACTCCTACCACACCATGGAAGTATTTTCACAAGACGAAAAGTTTATCAAGTGTCTCGACCTCATTATCATAAAGCAAACAAGTCTGTGAAGCGCCTGAAAAAAATCTAGAACAACGATCTCTAATAAGAATACACCTTCTCGGTATTAGCCAAAGGAACACACCACTGTGGCTTGGCACTTTTAGATCCCAAATAAACTTGTGATCACGAGACATGTGATTTGGTGACGGGCCTGAAGGTAAGTCCACTCATTTATAGGCATTTTAACAGAAAATCTACGCCACTCCATGCCGAATGATCTCTTCCAATCACAGGACCCAACACCATGCTAAGAGATTCCAAATCCCCAACAAAATACCTTAACCCCATGTTCGAGCTAGCACATTCGCAGTAATAATAAACAACATGGGTGTCAAGGGGCAGTCATGTCTCACGCTCCTCTGCGGCTGAAAAAAACGCATCAAGATGTCTATTGACAAGTATCGAAGAAGATGATGTGGTGATGCATCTCTTCATCCATATGATCCAGACACCTGGCAAACCCCTCATCGAAAGGGATGACTAAAGGAAATGCCAATCTATAGTGCCATACATCTTTGAGAAGTCCACCTTCTAGAGAAAGCCACTCACTCGCCGCCTTTTCCAATCAACAATGATCTCAGTAGCCATGACAAAGCTTTCACATATCTGCCTTCTCGGTATAAATGTTGACTGCAATAGGGAGATAATGTCATCTATGACAATGTTCAATCTATTTGTCGAGACCTTAGCAATCACCAATTATATCACATTTAAGAGGGCAATTGGTCTGGAATCCTCCACCCTCTTAGCAACTTCTTTTGGGAGGAGGAAAATGAGAGCCATATTAAATTGATCAGAACATGCATTCCAACATGTGAACTCTTCCACTACCTCCACCACCACTCTCTACACCAAAGGTCAGAATTCACGAAAAAGAAATGGAGAAGCCATCAGGACCAAGAGCCCCATCAACATTGAAATTCTAAACTGCGGCTCTGACTTCCTCCATCGTGAAGCTTTAGATCAAGTGACTAGCATGCTACTAAAATAACAACACGAACCCCAAACATGCCCATCTCCAAGGTCCGGTTCTGATTCTCCGGGAGAAAACATTGAAGAGTACAGCCAGAGATAAGCCCATTTCCCGATCTCCTTCCACATGCCTATCGTTCGTGACCATGGATTGAATAAAATTTGTGCCAACGCCTTCCACTTGCAATCATATAGAAGAACATTTTTTCCATATCATCTTATGGAAGAGCTTAGTATTTGCATCCCCCTCTTTCAGCCAAATTTGGCCCGATCTTTAATTCCACTCAACCACACATTTTTAACTCGTATCATGATTAGTTTTTGGTAGCTCTCCCTTTCTCTAAGATCCTATGACTCTAGTCTGACACTGCCTTCTTTCGACGGGCTCTTCTCCCGAACAACCTTTTTGTACTCACAAAGTTTGGAACGCAAAGACGCCAGCTTCTGGGACGAGTGCCATGGCGGAGCCTGAACACACACTAGAGGACCCGTTCTTGGACACCAACTCTTTGAAGTTCTCATTCTAAAGCCATGCCCACTCGAATCCAAAGAAATTTTGGCGAGCTAAGCCATCTCCAGAATCTCAAATCAACGGGGTGTGGTCGGACCTAGATCATGGCTTGGAAGAAGTTGAAAACAGAGGCAACTCCAGAAGCTGAGCCAACACCAAAAAATGGTCCAACCCTGACCAAGTTTCAGAATTTATGCAACTATACCTTGTGTTAATCACATCAATCACCTCCAACTAGGTCATTAATCAACTTTGCAAACTCCTAAGAACTAAGATCCTGACCCCCGTGAAGACGGGGATGATCCGAGGAAAAAAGCGAGACATTGATGTCGTTCTCAACTAAGCAAGATTTACCAGGGTATATCCTTTTGACATCGAGGAGCTCTAACCAAAGGTATGGTCTTCGTGCTAACATGGTAGGCCCAAACACACAAGAAACCACCAAATGTGAATCGGAACGAATATCTTGAAGAATCATTATATATACATGACTTCCCATTGCGTTCAAATATAAAAGAGAATAGGAAGCTCCTCCAAGTGATCCCCCTGGCATATATTGTTCTGAAGTTCAAAAACGAACCAACCCCCAAGGATCTCCACAAGAAGTCAGAACATGCAACAAGCATTAATTCTTGCAACAAAACAATGTAACCAAGCCCTGCACGAGAGTTCTGATCGACCTCTGCTTTTCCGATAATTCAGATCCCTAACATTCCAAGTCAGAACCTTCATTTAGAAACCAAGGTATTCCCGGAAGTCATGACCCCCCAGCGAACTAGGCCACACAAAGCTTATGAGTCGAGAGGGGCAAGCCTGCTTGAACCGTTGCCTTCATTCGCTTATGGTAACCCTTAGCTTTTTTATCCTTCCCCCTTTCCAAGTCAGAATAGCCCGACGAAGGGGGAGGAGTCCCACCTCGCGAGCTACCGTCGAGGCCCGCAAAAGGAATAGGAACACAAGTGCAGTGTTCTGCAGAGCACCCGAATCTATCAAAACCATCACTTCATCAAAAGTCTGAAGCCACAGAGGTCTAACCTCAATCTGAAACCTTCCATCGGTCACCACAAACCTCGGAGAGGACGTTGAATGAGGAGCAGCAGTATAAGGGCTCTAGCAAGCAGCAACTTCTAAAGTGGGTTTTCAAGAGAAGAGAACCACTGCTTGAAGGCATGTTGGGTTCGGGTCTGAAAGAAACATATGATCTAGGTCTCCATAGCTGCATAGGATCGAAAACATAATCGAAGAGGCAATCCAAATCGCACCAGAAAGCAACATAGAAACGGGTATGGTCCGTAAAAGCTTCTTTAAGGGGGTCGTGCCTTTCCAAACTTAATAACCTAACAAGAGTCCTGTTAATGAGAGTGCCAGAAGAGCCCTAACCAGCAGGACGAACCTCACTCAAGCAACGAACAAGTCACAAAGGGACTCTAAAGGGAGAAGCCTTGCCCCCAAACCACGATGGTGTCAAGGAGGTTGGGCCCAGGTCGACGACCATCCGAAAGAATTTTCGTAACCATGCCAAGCTCCCCTAAGACTGGCCTCAAAGACTCTACTATACGAGAAGAGAACGGGAATCCGTGCACTCACATGATCCTTATGGAGAAAGTCGACGTTTCTACATCCATGAAACGAGGAAATCTCCTGCAACAACCTGAAACCGACTTCGAGGAGAGCAACATTTCAACCTCTTGAGACGATAAACCCCTAGCACAACAGACCTTCTCGTTTGACTTGACTACATCGCCAGAAAAAGAGCCAAAAAGTATGTTATTACAGAGCCAACGAGACTGAAGCCACATCCCACTCTCCCTACTGGCAAGCCCCTACTAAGAGACCAGACTTCCCCTCAATGGGAGCTGAACCACCTTCACCCACAACTTTGGTGTAGGTACAAAGTGGTGAGTGCACCTTAGAAACATTAATATCACGTTTAGCCATAGCCATGGTTGAGCTCAAAAGCACTACCTCAGAGAGCTCAACAAACTCCCCAGACAATCACCCTGTTGACGACCACCTCCCCCGTCCCAATGCAACGGGGAGACATCGAGCAGACGGAAGCATGATGGTCGTAGACACCACATTTGAAACATCGTTGGCCACGCATGTGGTGAGAGACAAATTCCTAGCCCTCGTCGAGTCTTGCCCCTTCATGTTTAGAGGGCCTCCGCTCCTACTCCCCGAACACGATGGCCCTCACGAACTCTCTAGCACAGGTGC
Source organism: Ottelia alismoides (assembly GCA_037367405.1). NCBI lineage: Eukaryota > Viridiplantae > Streptophyta > Magnoliopsida > Alismatales > Hydrocharitaceae > Ottelia > Ottelia alismoides. The sequence continues at coordinate 537,078 of JAZKJV010000030.1, forward strand.
ACTCTCCTCCACCACTCGCTCTTCATCCTTCCCCCTCAATACTTCTAAATGTTTTGATTAATGAACAAAATGATGAATGAAATGCAATTGAAATTAAGTTCAATATTAAGTCATAAAAAGGACTAAATCAAATAACTGTTTTATATTATTAACATTGTGATGCAGGCTACAGCATATTATTGTTTGAACTACATCGAAAGATGAAAGACAGATATCTCAGGATCAGAATCAGAGCAGATGATACATTCAAAGCTATTGACACTGTTGTCGAAGAGAAACCGTCGTCAAGCGTGTCTCGTTTTTTCTTTATCGAATCAGTTTATAATAACTTATAGTAATGTGTTGCGAAAAACCTTGAAAAACAAATCACACACAATTTACTATAAGTAGATAATCCACGTACACCTATTTACACTTGAATGCACAGTGTGTCACATATTTTGGTTATTACTGCATGTGGACAAACCCAGGTGCAACGGTACACAATAGTTACATGCACCAGTACATATTACCACACTCATACATACTATAACATGTTCAAGTGCCAATAAAGCACTTATTGTTATACCGGAACATGTCCATGTACACCGGCATACTTTTGACTATCAGACTAAGAGACTTTTAGACTTAGTCCTTTCAATGTGCATATTCTTGTAATAAATGCTGCAATGGCACATATTTCTGTACATCAATACACATTAGCCATTGAACACTTTTCTTAGTGCGTTTATGCCTTGATGCATCGGTACACCTTAACTTGCACCAGTACCCCAGTGAGCTGAACATTTCTCTCAGCCATTTTGAGTAAGATATCTTTAATAACTATTATTCTTAGACTCCATTGTGTTATAGAAGGATCATGCACTCTACCCTTGAAACACATACCAAGACCATAAGTTTTATGCTCGCTACGCTTTCTCTACTCTTGTGAGAAAAATCTTATGTGCTCAAGAAGAGATATAGCCAAAGTTGCATTTCTGCATGTTCACAAGGCTTAGTAGAACGATTGTAGTTTATATCTATTCTAGGTTAAAGGCATTTTTGTGTAAAAGACATTTCTTCCCAAAAGGAAGATAAACCATTAGTGAGGTTGTGTGCCTCGAGGCATTTCGTGTGAAAGTCTTTCTTCTTATGTAGAAGATAAAATCGACTGAGGTTATATACCTCAAAGTGTTATGTGTGAAGCCTTTCTTCTTGTATTGAAGATAAATACTGAAAAGTTGTGTGCACGTAAGAAGGTCCGGACTACACCAGAAGTAGTTCGATTAATTGAGTGTTGGTAAGTCCTAGGTAGACCGAATTCTGGCACGGAACATAGCCTCAAGGTGGGAGAACCTACATAAATCTTTGTACATTGTGGCTTGCTTGTTGTGGATTTTTCATTGAGCTAATTTATTTTTAAATTGATCATAATTTTGCATAAACACTATTCACCCCCTAGTGCTTCTTCAATACCTTTCCTATTTTTTTTATTAATTAATCCACATGGGACAGACACCTTTGCGTGTTTCCCATTTTTTTGCATACAAATATCTTAATGGTAGATAGGCAAAGAACCTTACGAATGATATGATGCATTACATTAGATGGCAATGGGCACTAAAACGTCATATAATTTTTATTTGGAAACCTCCCTGATCCTGACTAATATTTGGGGATATTGTTTTTATTTTCTCTGAAATGATATGCATAGGATAATAGACCTTCTAACATTCATGTGGAACTAACCTCAAGCAAACTGACCAGCCAATTATCTCCCTTACTAATTGCATTGGGAAGCAGGAAATTAGAGATAAGCTGGCGTTCCAATGGTCCTCCGCAACCTTCAAGAAGGTGGCAAATTACGAGAGCAAGTTGTTCATCTCCAAGGTTCTTTGCACAGACCATTATTGCAGATGAAGGATCCTGCCCCAGCATAAAAAAGGCAGCTGCAAGCTCGAGCTGATGCCTTCCCAACAAAACATATGCATTTTTCAAGGCAGCTACCTTATTTTTTTCCTCCTGAAATTGCAAAATTCAAAAGTTAATGAATACCCCATTTCTTTGATAGAACTACAGTAACACGTTTTCCACATTTGATACTTCCATAGTCCAGGATATGGCTCGTTTGTGCAAGTTGAATGCATGTATAAGCCTCAGAAAAAAAAATAGACTAATCCTGAAAGGAAATGGAAACACGGTCATGCTAAAACCGTCTAAATCTAATTACACTTCCGTTTCATTCACAGGCTACATTATATTGTCAAAAAAACCTACAAGATCTCCGCTTTGTAAACTCATTTTATACTATTCAAAGATAAAGTGTCCATCCTTACCAGAAAAAGCACAATATTTAAAGCGATATATGGTTGATATGCACTCATCATTATGTCTGAAAACTATACTTAAAAATTACTTTATCAAAGCAAAGTCCCAAGAACATTAAGGCTGGAAAGTATGAACTGCAAGAAAGAATTCTTAAACCTCAAATCATCAATTGCCGTGCAAGTAAATAACTGCTATGTATATTAGATATTTCATAAGTTACGATTGCCTAATGTGTAATGTAAACAGGAGTGTGTGTGTTGATTTTTACTCATAACAAAGCTACAAGTTTAGAAACTGTTGAGTATATCTTCTCTCTCAGCACACCTTGTAAATATTAACCAAGTACGGATTTAATATATTATAGTGCCCAAACTTCAGAATGACCAAGTCGAAAACAGAACATTTATGTTCAGTTTGGCCGGGTATCTTTTGCAAGTTGGCATATCTTGCGCTAACCGTACTTATTAAAGTTTTGAATATTTGTTATCATGCAATTGGTGGTCCCAATATGCAGAATCCATTCATAAATAGAAGATTTGTGATCAAAAGTACATCTCATGGCATGTATTCTTTGATAGGGGCCAAATTTAAACCTTTATTTCCCAACCACGGCCTCGAAAAGAACAGCATGAAATTCAATGACTTGATCACTAAGTTCCTTCATCGCATCTTCTCTACCCCTGGATGAAGTCACTATGGCCACGGATTTTTTAGAATGTGAGCATTGGACTTGCAACCTTAGCTTTGTTTCCAGAGTTTTTTCTCTAGGTGAAGCTGACAGCATCTATTAACAGTATGTCCAGGCAGCTTGTTGCAGTGGGTCCACTGCTCATCGAGTCCCGACTTTATATACTTTCTACGCCCACTACTACCACCAAAAAAGGAACACACCATGGTCTCAGCGTCAAGTTGCCTAATCTTCATCACTTTCTTATGATCTTCTTCAGCATAAATCTAATATATACTTTATCTAGGAGGCCAGCTTATCAAGATTGAGGATTTGGTTGTGGACATTCTCAAACTCAAATGGGGACCACCAAGAAAAACGGAAGCAGGAGTTTTCCAATCTCCATTCCATTGTGTTTATATTCAATCTTCATCAGCATAATAATCCAAGTTATCCCACTTGGATTTAAAGAGTTACATAAATGCTTGCCAAAGTCATCACCATTTACCGTAGATATAGTATCTCTCAATTAGGTAGATTACAACCTCCTTCTGACCGAATATGCTGACAAGAGTACTTTACATTAGCATCATCATCTTCCTAACGATGAGCATTCGCAACTCCATAGTCATGGTATTAGTAATCAAGGTGTTAACATGATGTCCTCAAGACATCATTGTTCCTATGCAAAATTATTTTCCTTAGGGAGCGCTCTTCGTACCTTTGAAATATCTGTGTCCTCGACCAGCTATAGCTATCTCAATCACAGCCACACAGAGGAGATAGTTATCCTTGGTGAACTTGGTAGAGATGATCTAGTTATCCTTGGTGAACTTGGTAGAGATGATCTGCACACCCAAGTTGTCATGTGTAGCCTCAACCTGCGTTTTCTTTAGCATCAAACTTCCCATCCTCCACATTCACAAAGATCGACCACACAGGAGAAAATGATGAATCCAATAGGGACGGAAGCGCCAGGTGGTGATTGACTATACTAAAAAGAATATCAACATTTGAAAAAACAACACCATGTGATCAATCAGATTTGTCAAACCAATCAATCAAGTGAACCAATGTTAGGAGGGCCTCCAACAATAACAAAAAATGAACAATCATGCAAAAAAGAACAATTGATGGCAATCAAGAGATACCAATCATAACATGGGAACTGATCGATTACAATCACACACATCCTCTGGTAGAACCCATATTGCAGTATGCCAACAATAAGATCCCGTTTTCGGAGGGAGGTACAGAGCAGACATCAGGAGAGAATCAAGGATCATGGATACTTTTGGTGATATCTCAGGACTCCGAATTAGCAGAGAGAAGTCAGTGCTTGCGTATTTTGATCTCTCTAGGGAAGAGGTTCAAGAACTCGAGAGGGTGATGCGGAGTACTGGCGTGTGAGTCTTGATTACGTATTTAGGCCCACCTTGGTCGGCGGTAGAATCGGATCTTTGGATTGGTGCTCTCTTTCGGACAGATTGGATAGAAAATCGGCATGGTGGAAGGCTGCTATTCTTTCGAAGGGTGAGAGACTTGTACTTCTAACGCATGTGCTATGAGCGATACCTATTTTCTTTTGTTCAACCATGGAGATTCAAGTGGGTGTAAGAACGAAAATAGAAGCTTTAATGCGTCAATTTTACTGGGCCAATTTTGGGCGTGACAAAGGAGGAATCCAACTCATGTACTGGAGCCTTTGACACCACGCAAGGCCGAGGGTGGGCTTGGAATTCTTAAGCCAGGACACGTGAACAAGGCCTTGCTTGCTAAATGGGTTCTAAGGTTTAGGGGGAAGGAGGACAGGATCCGTCGATTTGTACAGGACATCTATGGTATCGATGGGACTTTGTCTGCACAGCACATCTCGTCCTCTCTTTAACAAGGCATTTTGAGGCTCCAACCCAGATAGGAAAGTTACTCAGACCAAAAAGGCCGATGGTGAGAGGTTATCATTTTCGCTTGATGATTGACTTGGTTATGTCCACTATGCGACCATTATCCTAGGTTGTGTGTTTGCTAAAGATCGGTTCATCTTGGTAGCCAAGGCGCGGTCGGAGAATGCTTGGACTCCTTTTAGAGCTGGTTTTCATTGCAGAGTGTTAGAATTATTATATTAGAATTATATTTGTAACCTTTCGGGTTCCGTAACCCTTGACCCTTCATGTTCCGTAACCTTTAACCCTTCGGGTTCCGTAACCCCTCAGGGGTATTCATGTATTTTTTCTCTTGTACTCTCTAGGGTTTTCTCTCTATATAAGAGACCCTAGCCCTATGGAATAGACATCACATTCTGTCTCTCTTCTCCACATGGTATCAGAGCAACGGTCCTAGACCGGGGTTCTGACCTAAAATCCCCATCGCCACCTTCAAGCCTCGTAAAAGAATGCGCGGGCCCTCTTCCCTGAATTAGGGCCCCGCGCAAGACCCTCCAATCACCTCCAGTGCAGCAGCCCTCCCGCTAGCGCTATTCTGCGCTTTCAGGACCTCCTACGAAGGCCGTTAGCCCCACAGCAACCCTCCACGGTACCGTAGGACTCTTTGGAGATCCAAAACTCATCACGGATCGCTTCCAAGAATCCAGATATGCTGTCCATTGGGGGTTTTCAGCCCTTCTTCAAGGGCAAACGTGAGTTTTAGGGCATTTTTTAGCTCTTATATGCATCCTTAGTTGATCACAGGATCGTTTTCTATTTTAAGACCACCATGGCGCCTTCTTCTACCGAGACAAAGCCCTTGGCCACGAATGTTATGGCACAAGGCACTACTATCAAACTCAAGGGCACTAAAAATTACGTGATCTGGTCTCGATCTTTTATGGTGTTCATTGGTGGTCAGAGGAAACTCTACATTTTGACTAAAGATCCTTTAGATGAAAAGGACAAAGAGTACGACAATTGGCAGACTGACAACTATTTGGTTATCAACTGGATGACCAACAGTGTTGAGGCTCATATTGCCTCAAATCTTCTTTACAAAAATACGGCCAAGGAAATGTGGGAGGATCTCGAGCAAACATACTCCCAGAAGAAGACGAAGTCACGCCTTGCAGATATTTACAGGCGAATCTGGTCGGCATCTCAGGGTGATTCCACCCTCATCGAGTACTACAGGCATCTATCCAGTCTGTATGAGGAGCTTGCAATATTCCAGCCCTCATGTTGCACCAAACAGATACAAGAGCGTTCTGACTGGCAGGTATATCGCTTCCTTGATGGCTTGCATTCTAGGTACCATGCAGCGAAGGAGCAATTTCTTATATCAGACACACTGCCAACAATGAAGGCCATCTTTGGCCGACTTGAGGAGCTCGAGACATCCGTTGCCCGACATCCTATCTTACCTTCAACGGAGAACTTTGCACACATCGTCTCATCTGGGCGAGGAGGCAGATACGGCTTGCGAGGAGGACGCGGTCGCGATCCAAGTCGTGGTCGTGGACGGGAATCTGGACGAGGCCGTGACTTTGGTCGTGGTCGTGGGCGAGACTCTACTGCCCCATGCACTCACTGTGGTAGGTGAAACCACCCGACTGAACGATGCTGGCAGAAGTTTGGCGTACCTTCTTATCACGCCAATAATGCTTATGAGGATGCCTATGATGTGGAAGAAGCATCGCCTAGCTCCAGTGGCAAGACTGTTCATCTTAATGATGCAGATTATTCCCGCCTAATGCAGATCCTTCAGACTCCATGGCCTACTACCACTAGTAATACTACAACTGCTGCTCTGGCCACTCCTTCAGGTACAATAGCCAACTCTGCTATCACTCCTACTCCAGCTTGGATTATTGATTCCGGCGCCTCTACTCATCTCACTGGAGAAGGTAGTTTGCTCACCTCTTCCATACCATCTACCTCTGTGAAGTCAGTTCGAGTCGCTAATGGGACTCAATCACAGATTACTACTGTCGGAACTATGGAATTCTCTTCCAAGCTCCGACTTTCGGGGGTTCACTGTGCTCCTGATTTTCCTCTTAGCTTGTTGTCAGTTCACAAGCTTTGTGTTGAGCTTCATTGTCGTGTGATATTTGATGAGTCTTGTTGCTATTTTCAGGACATTCGGACGAGGCAGATTTTTGGTGGGGGTCATGAGAAGAACGGCCTATATTACCTTGACATACCCTCAGACTCCAATTTTGTTGGTGCTGCATCTATCTCCGAAGATCCACTCCTATGGCATATGCGCCTTGGACATCCCTCTGCCAAGGCCATCTCCATGATGTTTCCTAAACTCTCTGCTCTGAAGCCCTTTCAGTGCGAGGCATGTGAGTTCGGGAAACACCATCGGACTTCGTTTCCTATTCGTACGGAGTCTCGTAGTACTGCTGCTTTTCATCTTGTTCACTGTGATGTTTGGGGACCTTGTCCGATCCGCACATTAAGTGGCCATCGCTACTTTATAGTTTTTGTTGATGATTATAGTCGATCTTCTTGGGTCTATCTAATAAAGGAGCGTTCGGAGATTAATCAAATTGTCCGAAATTTCTTTCAATATGTTAAAACTTACTTTTCTAGCATTGTTAAGATAATTCGTACCGACAATGCTCTTGAGTTAACCCAACATGACTTGACCTCTTTCTTTGCATCCCAGGGAACTGTTCACCAAACATCATGTCCATATACCTCACAACAGAATGGTATAGCTGAGAGGAAACTCCGACACTTGCTAAATGTTGCTAGATCTCTTCTTAGTCAAATGAGTGTTCCTAAACAATACTGGGGAGATGCTATCCTTACTGCAGTGTATCTCATCAACCGTGTTCCTTCATCAGTTCTCAAAGGGGCAACTCCATTTTCCTTACTTTATCCTACCGAGTCTCCTTTTCCTATACCTCTGCGAATTTTTGGTTGTATTGCTTTTGTCCATAACTTTCATGCAGCTGACAAATTATCCTCTCGTGCCATCAAATGCGTCTTTCTTGGGTACTCACGTACCCAGAAAGGCTATCGCTGCTATGATCCTGTTGGACGTCGATACTATGTATCTACTGATGTCACCTTCTTTGAGCAAACAAGTTATTTCACACAGACTGTATGTGACATTCCTCTGGACCTCCCTCCTCCACCAATCGTCTATACTCGCCAGCGTACCTCTATACCTTCTACACCAGTGTCTGTACCTTTGCCTGTCCCTTTTATGCAGGATGATATGACCACTTCAAGTGCTCCCACCACTGCTGTCCCGAATGTACCTGGGGAGCTTCCTATAGCTCTACACAAGCAAAAAAGGAAATGTACGTATCACCCCATGTCACATTTTACTTCTAAAGATGGTTTATCTAGTTGTGACAAGAGATTTGCAGATGCTCTTAATGCTATTACCATTCCAAAAGATCATTTCAGTGCAATGCAAGATCAAGGTTGGCGACAGGCCATGGATGAGGAGATGGATGCACTTACCTCCCGGGGTACGTGGGATCTTGTGCCGTGTCCCCCGGGAGTTCGCCCTGTGGCTTGTCGATGGGTCTTCACGACCAAACAGTCGCCTGATGGTTCTATTGACAGGTTGAAAGCCAGACTTGTTGCCAAAGGTTTCACACAAACCTTTGGAGTTGATTATTTTGAGACCTTCTCGCCTGTTGCCAGAATGGGGTCGATACGTACCATTCTCTCTGTTGCTGCCAACAAGGCTTGGCCCATTTATCAACTTGATGTGAAGAACGCCTTTCTTTATGGTGATCTTGAGGAGGAGATCTACATGATGCAACCGCCGGGGTATGTAGTCGAGGGGGAGCATGTATGTCGACTACGCAAGGCCATTTATGGCCTGAAGCAGAGCCCAAGGGCATGGTTTGACAGGCTCACTATGGAGATCAACATACTTGGTTTTCAGAGGACAACATCTGACTACTCTGTCTTTGTTAGACGACGGTCTACTGGCACGATCATCCTTGCTGTCTATGTTGATGATATGGTTATCACAGGAGATGATTTAGATGGTATTCAGGAGACCAAGGCCTTCCTCCAGAAGGTCTTTGTCACGAAAGATCTCGGCCAACTTCGTTATTTTCTTGGCATCGAAGTAATACGCACTACAGAGGGGCTCCATCTTTCACAGAGAAAGTATTGCCTCGATATTCTGACTGAGGCAGGACTTCTTGGATGCAAGCCATCTGGCATCCCTGCAGAAGTGAGAAAATATTCAGCATCTACTGATCCAACATTTGAGGATGCAACACGATACAGAAGCGTAGTGGGAAAATTACTCTATCTCACTGTTACTAGGCCGAACATATCATATGCTGTGAGCAGAGCCAGTCAATATATGGAGAAGCCTCTTTACAGTCACTGGCAGGATGTTCTTTTGATCCTTCGATATTTGAAGGAATCTCCCGGACGTGGACTTTTCTATGGGGTGAATGGAGACACTAATATCTCCGCCTATACAGATTCTGACTATGCTAGCTCTCCTGAGGACCGTCGATCCACTACAGGATACGCCATGTTTGTTGGGGATAACCTTGTCACTTGGCGAAGCAAGAAGCAGACAGTGGTATCCAGATCTAGTGCGGAAGCAGAATACAGGGCAATGGCTCAGGCCACATGTGAGATCACATGGCTTGTTTCTTTCCTAACAGAACTTGGCATGTCAGTCGCCACTCCTGTACCCTTATACTGCGACAACAAGTCTGCCACATACATCGCTACCAATCCAGTTTTCCATGAGCGGACAAAACACATTGAAGTTGATTGCCATTTTATTCGTGATGCGGTACGAGAAGGACGAATCAGCACTCCACACATCTCCACTGAACTTCAACTTGCAGACATCCTCACAAAGGCTCTTCCAAGGAAGCGTCTAATGTACTTAGTATCCAAGTTGGACATGATCGACAGATATGCTCCAACTTGAGGGGGAGTGTTAGAATTATTATATTACAATTATATTTGTAACCTTTCGGGTTCCGTAACCCTTGACCTTTCGGGTTCCGTAACCCTTGACCCTTCATGTTCCGTAACCTTTAACCCTTCGGGTTCCGTAACCCCTCAGGGGTATTCATGTATTTTTCCTCTTGTACTCTCTAGGGTTTTCTCTCTATATAAGAGACCCTAGCCCTATGGAATAGACATCACATTTTGTCTCTCTTCTCCACACAGAGATTGGCAGATTTTCTGAGCATGATGACAGATTTGGAGGATGCTAAGAGGCCCTCATGTTGTCTTGAGCATTATAACGAGGAGTGTTGCGCGAGATGCGATCATAGACAATTCACTATTCACGAAAGCCAATGCCTCCGGGCCTCAAGGACTCTAGAAAAACAAGGGGTGGGTCTACCAATTACTCTTAAATAAGATCCGGTTGTTTATAATCTAGCAAATTTAACTTGATTTCCTACGAATCTAATTTCTCTCAATGAATGTACTTAAAGTGGGAGAAGGCTTCGCCATTTTAGCTGACCCTACTTAATTGTGGGAAAGGCTTTGTTGTTGTTGTGAATGTGCTAAGGAAGATCCTTGGCTCAGAAGACTTAATACGAATGTAGCACGAGCTCGACCAAGTAAAATATCAGTATATAAGTCATGGCATCAAATATCTATGAATTTTGACATGATACCAACCAAATTTTGATTTCAATAGGTGACCAAAATTCGACCGGAATGGACGATATATATGACTTGAGGGGGTCGATAGAAGAAAATGTGATGCAAATGGTCGAAACTTCAGTCGAATTTTCGACCGAATTTTGGCTGAAATATCATTTTGGTTAGTCGGCAATATGGTGACCGAAATCGATATTTAAGGCCTTGACATAGATCATCCTTGTTTTTCTTTTTAGTTAACTAAAACAAGAGACACATGCACTGAGTACAATGCGATTAAGTCGCGTGCGCTTTAGTTCCCTCTCTTGTACTATCTTTCGCTACCTTATTCCTCCATTGAGTGTGGCAAAAGCTGGAGATCAATTGGGTGACTTCAGACAACGAGGAAGGCTTCCGGGACTCGATCTATAATAATGGGCAACGCGCACCTGATGAGCTAATTCTCCTTTTCGCAAAAGTTGGGGGTCTTTGGTTAGCAAGAAATGGAATCATTTGGCGGGTGATCATTTTATGTAAAAAAGTGTTACTTTCCACGCTAGGACTCTCCTCGAGTCAAGGCTCTAACATTGTATTTTTTTACATTTTCCTTTTTGATATATTATATCTAGGTTAGACACCATAGAGTTTTTTTCCATTTTTGGCATAAAAAACAGGATATTTAGATATTAACTCATGCCATAAATTTTAATCATAAGTTAATAAGAAAACCTAATAATTAGAGCGAAACATTGCCAAATAAGAAAAAAAACAAAAAAAAACACAACTTATGGGCACTACCATGTTGCCTAAGCAATCCAGAGATAAAATAAATTAAGTTACAGAGTGCCACTAGGCAATAGAACATCAGAATTCAATGAGAAGATAGTCTAAATATTTATCTATCAATGGTTCTTTCTAATGCTCACAAAAAACGTCTCCCACGGGATCCCACGTATAATGATGACGAAGGTTCATTAACAAAGCAATTCATTCCCTATTACAAGATATTAGAGCAATGGTGCTGATTGGGTATTTTCTTTGCTTGGTATCAATCACCTGCCCACCCCAATACAACAACAACAAAGCCTTTCCCCAGAATTAAGTAGGGTCAGCTACATGGATTTTTCGCCTCCATTCAGATCTATTTTGGGTCATTTCGACCTTAAATCCAAATAACTATAACCCCTTCGGATAGTGTCTTTCCAACACTTTTTGGGTCATCCTCGCCCTCTCTTACCAAGCCCAACATCCCGAATCTCGCATCTTCTAAATGGTGCATCAATCGACCTCCTTTACAAATGGCCAAACCATCTTAAGAGATTTTCTCTCATCTTATCCTCTATCGGAGCTATGCCAACTTTCATTCTGATTGCATAATTCTGAATCCGATCTTTTCGTGTATCACACCCACCTTAGCTTTTCCATTGCTAATACTGGTATTCTCTGCACATGTCTATGGTTCACAGACCACAATTTTGATCCATTGAGCATAGCAAGTCTTACGGTTGCTTTGTAATGCTTTCCTTTGACTTTCAGAAGGATCTTCTTATCACAAATAATAATAGAGGATCTCCACTTTCTCCAACCTACATTTATTCTATGAGTAACATCTCCATCAATTTCCCCATCATGTTGCAAAAATAGATCCCAAGTATCTAAAAAAATCTTTCTTCTGGATAGTATCATCTCCAATCTTCACCCCGAGTACTTCACTGTTGTTTCCATCAAATGTGCACTCCATATACTCAATCTTAGCCCTACTTATATGAAATCTTTTAGTCTTTAACGCATATCTCCAAACCTCCAACTTCTCATTTACTCCATCTCTTGTCTCATCAATAACACAATATCATCGGTGAACAGCATACATTAAGGTATCTCATCATGAATGTGACTAGTCAACTCATTCATAATTGTTGAGATGTTTATATCTCACCATATTATATTTATATTTTATGTTTTGTTTGGGTATCTCTTATGTAATTAACCCATGGCTCTTCTCCTATATAAGAGAGCCCTGGGGTCTCTTTTAATATATGAATCATTTTTCTACCAACATGGTATCAGAGCAACGGTCCTAGACCGGGGTTCCTGTATCCCACCCGCAAAACCCTAACCCTACACCCGCCCCCCCTCTCTCGGCGCCGCCCACCAGCCCCTCCGGCGCGCACGCTAGGGCATTTTTCTTGGGCCGGAGGCCTCGCGTATGACGTAGGGATGGTTGTATGAGACATACAACCTACCCTTCCTATGGTTCTGTAGACAACCTTATGTGATTTATCCCTCAGTCGTTCCGTGCTTTTGTCTCTTTGTCTACCATGTCAGAGAACAAAGGTGACGTTTTCTCCTCGTCTGGTGCCTTCAAAGGCCCGGCCCCTATAGTGAAGATGGATGGGACCTACTATGAGCTTTGGTCCATGCAGTTTCGTATCCTTATGCAGTGCCACAATAAGGAGCACATTCTGACTGATTCCGAGCCGGCGGACAAGACTGGGGCGAATGCATCGTGGAAACAAGATGATGCCTACATGCGTATATGGCTCTCCAGGACACTGACAACGGAGATTGTTAATGATATTGTGAATCAGCCAACTGCAAAGGCTATGTGGGACATACTGGCGGACACATATGAGCAGTCGAAAAATGAAAACAAGATTCTTCAGTTGCACTTCGACATTTTCTCGACCAAACAAAATGGTCGACCCCTCCATGCACATTTCTCTCAACTACAGGGCGTATTTGAGCATTTACACAGCTTCACGCCTATTGCTACTAGCGTGGAACAACATCAGGCGTATCGGAATGCCACTATGACTGGAGTTTTCCTGTCATCCCTTGACTCGGAGTACGATGTCGCTCGTACTCAACTTCTGACTAGCGAGACCATACCACCAATGGAGGAGGTCTACAAGCGGTTGAGCAGGACTACTACCACACCCACATCCACGACGCAGCCGACGTCCTCGGCTATGGCTAATTCTCGTGAATGAGGCAGTGCGTCCTAGTTCCGTGGTCGTAGACCTCGTGGTAGAGGTGGAGGCCGTCAGCGTGGTCCATGTTCTTATTGTCGTCGTCCTGGTCACTCAGAGGAGACATGCTTTCACAAGCATGGCTTTCCGACGTCTGCACGTGTTGCTGAGCAGACTGACTCTTCACCTGCACCCACTATTGATGCACGTTTTGATGATCTTGTCTCGAGACTTCGGGAAATGGTGACCACTCCTGTGACTCAGACTGCAAGACCATCAGATGCAGCGGCCACCGCCAGAGCAATGCCCAATTCATTAGGTATTTCATATGTGCTTACCAGTAGCAGTAGTTCCGATGTGACAGATTGGATTATGGATTCTAGAGCATCTCAACACATGTGTGGAGATCGGACACAGTTTTCCTCGTACAGGACTATTCCTCCTGGGCGATCCGTGATCATAGCCAATGGTGTTCGGCTACCCATTGTTGGCCTGGGGGAGATTGTTTTAGCCCCTTCTATATGTCTTCAGAATGTTTTACGTGCTCCAGACTTTCAAATGAATTTTTGTCTATTAGTCAGATTACAAAAGATTTACAATGTTGTGCCATTTTTGACCCCTCTTCTCTTATGTTTCAGGACATACTAACTGGCAGGATGATTATTCATGGCCGTGAGCAGAGAGGATTGTACAAACTTGCAGTTCCATCATGTGTTGGGGTGGCCTCTATTCCCTCTGGATCTGTCTCGCCTTTTCTGTGGCATCTTCGCTTTGGCTACCTTCCTCTTCAGAAGATGATACGTGTTCTCCCGCATATATCTACTCGTACTACTTTGGACTGTGAAGCTTGTCAGCTTGGGAAACACCATCGCTCCTCCTTCCCGAGTCGTCCCAGTCGTAGTAGTAGTCGGTCCATTGAGTTGATTCATTTTGACATTTGGGGTCAAAGTCGTGTTCCTGATCATCAGGGGCATAGATTTTATATTGTTGCTGTGGATGATTATTCTAGACTTTCTTGGGTTTTCTTGCTTATACATAAGTCTGAAGCATGTGCTATAATTAAGACCTTTCTTATTGAGATTAACAACACCTTTTCTGCTAAAGTCAAACACATTCGTACCGACAATGCTTTGAAATTTTCTACTCTTCATTTGGCAGAATTTCCCCAGTCTCTGGGTATAATTCATCAGACTTCATGCACTTATACATCACAGCAAAATGGGGTTGCAGAACGCAAACATCGTCACCTCTTAGACATCACGAGGACCTTGTTGATTCACAGTAGTGCACCTCATTCATTCTGGGGGGATGCAGTCCTAACCGCTTATTACTTGGTAAATCGCATGCCATACACTATTCTTGGAGAGAAGAGTCCCTTCTCAATTGTGTTTCCCGAAAAGGAACTCTTCACGCTTACACCTCGTGTTTTTCGATCGGTGGCTTTTGTCCATGACTTTACTCCTGGCTGTGATAAGCTCTCACCTAGAGTTGTCAAATGTATCTTTGTTAATTATTCTCGTACCCAAAAAGGGTATAGATGTTTTGATCCTGTTGGGAGAAAATACTGTTAGAAAATAACATTGCGGAAGCGAATGATAAACAGAGCAAAAATAAGAAAGATAGAACATGGAAACACTATGATTTTACGTGGAACCCTACTCCGTGAGGAGCGGGACGAAACCACTGGAAAAGCCCTCAATAGGGCATATTTTGCATTGCACTTTCTCATTGGATACAGGAGGCCTGGGGCTCCTTATATAGCCTCCACGGGGCCTCTAAGTCCCACCGTTGGACGATGTGGGACTAAACCACTAGATGGGGTAAATAGATCCTGGAGGAATCCATTTACCCTCCTACAACACAATAAGCGCACATTACAAATACTCCAAAACTCCCCCTCAAGCTGGAGCATGCAATGCTCAGCTTGGACAAACAGAAAGATTCTCAACTCAACGCTACAAGACACTACGGACAATATCAACCCAACGCGCACATTGCTGCAGTCGAGGACGTTGCTTCTCATGCTGTGCAGGTGAGGAGTACGAGCGGGCTGGAGTGTGCGTCAACTGAAGACTCAGAATCTGACCATCGAGTCTGAAACTGCGCCTGAAGTCTCCTCGTCGGAAAACTGGGTCTCTCCCTTCTGGCTCAGAGAATGATACTCTACTCTAGAGTACCTATGATACCACATGAAAATCCTTGCCCTCAATGGAATAGGGAATGGTCCTCTGCTCTGGAGTCCCTATGGCTCACATGAAAACTCTGGCCTGACAACAAGAAGAATGATGGGGACCACGAACAAATGATGGCAACATATGCTCGTCTGAAAATTACCGCAAACTCGTGCGTGTCTGAACTGCAGACTCGGACAATGATCGTCGAGTCTGAACAACTGTAGAGTCTGAAATCTGAATGGTCTATGCATGTGAATCTGGAACATCTGAATATGGCTGGAAGAAGACATATGACTCTACATATACTCCCCCTTTCTCCCATACTTGTCGGAAAATGGACATCGACTAAGTTGGGAGAAGACAAGATAAAGAGGGGGTAAACAACAAGAACATGAAACTTACGGCTTTGTCAATTTTTTTTAATAGTCGCCGTGATTTTTTTTTAACATAAGCCGTTCAACCTCCTTTTTTCTTATACGACTTTTCAACTTTTTCTTTTTTTTCTTCTTTTTTTGATAAACTTTGCGTACGGCTTTTTTTCTCGGTACGTGCCTTTTTTTTGAATAACATGCTTCCTGGCCTCTTTGGGCTTTACAATAAAAGCCAAAAAAAACTCTTTTTTTTACTCTGGATTGCCCTCATTTTTTCAAAGCCCACTGTTGGGCTCTTGTATTCCCTGCCTCTTTTTTTTTACTTCGGCACATCACTTTTTTTTACATCAAGCCCCTCCTTCCTTTTTTTCTTTACAGAGATCCACTGCTCAAATAAAGCCACCTTTTAGGGTTTCCCAGTTGGAACCCTCTTTTTCTTTTAAGCCCGCCGCCCCCCTAATTTTTCTTTAAAGGTCGTAGCCCCCCCCCCCAGGGTTCCCATCGCGGATGGTGGCCATCAGCGCACCCATCCTGGCTAGGGCACGTCGCCACAGCTTAAAAGGAGGGGGCTCGAGGGGCGCACGAGTCTGCAAGGCGCCGCCTGGGTGCTGCCGTGGGATCGGGCTGGAGGCGGTCTCTCGCGGGGAGGTCCGATGCCTGGACATTCCACCGCCTTGTGCGGCTAGGGATCCTGGAGAGAGGGGCTTGCGGCGAGAGGCGGGGCTGGAGGAGGCCGTGCGTGGAGCGCCGCCTGCGCCTGTGCGCGCATGGAGCGCCGCCTGTCTAGCCGCCTTTGGTCGAAGCCCGCGCGTGGAGAGGGAGATGACCTGGAGGGCGAGGCGCTGCGCGAGCGTGCGCAGCGAGGGAAGGGCGGCACCGTCTTTGCGTGGAGCTGCTGGCGTGCGCCTGCGGAGTAGAGATGCGCGCATGGGAGAGGATGCACCGCCAGGGCCACGCGGCATGGAGCGTTGAGATGAGCCTGCGCGGTGCCTGGGCTGTTGAAGTCGCCGTTGCTCGTGATGTCAGTAGGCGCAACCTAGAGGTGCACGTATTGGGGGTGGCTCTGCCTGGGCAATTGATTGAGCGAAGGGAACAAGTCGTTGCCCGATGATTGAAGATGCTGAATGTCCTACCCGATGAACCTGGAGCCAACAAGCCTGTAAGGTGAACCGCAAGGGTTCAACTCGGCTTCCGGCGGCCTGGAGACAAAACTTAGGCCATGTTTGGTTGGAGAATAAGCCATGGAATAAGAGATAAATTCTCCTCCTGACACAGTTCCCAGTGGTACGACTATTCCTCATTATTCCATCTTATTTCACTCTTATTCCTATCTTTATCCCACCTTACCTACCTTTATTTCACCTTATTCTCCTTATTCCTATCCTTCAGCCGAACAAAGAATAGACCCTTATTCTCCTTATTACCCATCCTTATTCCTGCTTATTCCTGAATCGAACGGGCCCTTAGGGTTTTCAAACCCTACGATTCTTCAAACAAAACCGCGAGACATGTAAATCTCCGCCTGAAGATAGACGTAAATGACGGTGTAGATTTTCTGAACAGATCTTGAATACGAACAACAAGTCTTCAAAATAATCTTCAAGAAACAATCGATCTTGGAAAAATAATGAACATAAAAATCCCCGATGAACATAAAAATCCCCGATAAACGAACCCGCTCTGATACCAAGTTAGAAAATAACATTACGGAAGCGAATGATAAACATAGCATAAATAAGAAAGATAGAAAATGAAAACACCATGATTTTACGTGGAACCCTACTCCGTGAGGAGCGGGATGAAACCACGAGAGAAGCTCTCAATAGGGCATATTTTGCATTGCACTTTCTCATTGGATACAGGAGGCTTGGGGCTCCTTATATAGCCTCCACAGGGCCTCTAAGTCCCACCGTTGGACGATGTGGACTAAACCACTAGATGGGGCCATTTACCCTCCTACAACACAATAGGCGCACATTACAAATACTCCAACAAATACTATGTGAGCGTTGATGTTACATTTTTCGAATCTATTATGTATTTCTCTCCTAAAGGTGACAAGTTGTCTAATACTGGATCCAGAGAGGATTTTATGGTTCATCCAACTCCATCTGCTTCGTGTGATGTACCTCGGTCACCAACACCTCCACTCCCACCCCCACCGCCACCTCCACCTCCTCCCAAAGAATCTACATTCTTACCCCATGTTTATACTCGCAGGTCTTCTACTCGCCCCTCTGCTCATGTGCCTACCACATCATCCACCATGCCTCAGGTATGTCAGGAACATATTATTTCTACTGATGGTACTGGAGATTTGAAAAATGAACCGGAAGAATTAATTCCAAAGGACTATGAGGCTAATGACCTGGAGATACCGATTGCTCTAAGGAAACCTCGTCGCCAATGTGCCACTTATCCAATGGATGCACATGTTTCCTTAGATCATCTTTCAGAGGACTACAAGAAGTTTATAGTGGGACTATCTGTTGTTACTATCCACGGACGTATCACGAGGCACTCCAGGACAGTAGGTGGCGCCTTCCTATGGAAGAAGAGATGGCAGCTCTGCGATCACATGGCATATGGAGCATTGTCTCACCTCCACCAGGAGCATCTATTGTGAGCTGCAAATGGATATTGACGGTCAAGCAAAGGGTCGATGGCACTGTCGACCGATTCAAAGAAAGGCATGTGGCTCGAGGATTCACCCAAACCTATGGGGTGGATTATCAGGACACCTTCTCTCCAGTAGCAAGACATTCGACACTACGCATTCTGCTATCTGTTGCTGTTTCCAGGGACTGGCCTCTGTATCAACTTGATGTCAAGAATGCCATTCTCTATGGGGACCTCCAGGAGGAAGTATATATGCAACAGCCACCAGGATTTGCTACTGAGGGGGAGTCTCAGAAGGTGTGCCGGCTTCACAAGGTGATTTATGGCCTGAAGCAGAGTCCGAGAGCTTGTATCAAAAGCTATCGGAGTTGATAGAACAAAAATGGTTTGTGCGGTCTACTGCGGACCACTCACTGTTTGTACAGAGGACACCTAGAGGTACCGTGGCTATTCTTGTTTATGTGGATGACATTGTCATTACAGAAGATGATGAGCAGGGTATTCTTACTGTCAAGGAGCTCCTTGGTCAGCAGTTTGTGACTAAGGACCTTGGCAATCTTCACTACTTTCTTGGATTAGAGTTCGCCAGGAATCAACGTGGACTCGTGATGAATCAAAGGAAATTTGTTATGGACCTTCTATCTGAGACAGGTATGACAGGGTGCAAACCTGCTTCTACTCCTATGGATGCAAGCATGAGATTATATGATGAGGACACCAAAGAAATTGACAGGAGGAGATATAGAGAGCTTATTGGGAAGCTCCTATACGCCACCATTACCAGGTCGGATATTGCTTTTGCAGTTAGCAAAGTCAGTTAGTTCATGGAGCAATCCAGGAAGGTGCATATGGATGCCGTCCACATGATCTTAAGGTATTTGAAGACTTCACCCGGCTCTGGCCTTATGTTCAGTAGGGATGCATCACTTGAGGTGACAGGATGTGCAGATGCAGATTATGTTGGTTGTCCCAGGGATAGAAAGTCGACTTCTGGGTTTGCTATCTTTGTAGGCAGCTCACTTGTTTCATGGAAAAGCAAGAAGCAGACAGTGGCGGCCAGATCTAGTGTTGAGTCTGAATACAGGGCTATGGCACAAGGACGTACAGAAATGATGTGGGTAAGATCTGTATTAACAGACCTTACTGCTGAGGTTTCTCTACCTATGAAGCTTTTATGTGATAATCAGGCAGCTTTATTTATTGCCAATAACCCTGCTTTTCATGAGCGGACAAAGCATATCGAGGTAGATTGTCATTACACTAGAGACATGATCCAGAATGGTCTTATATCCACCTCTCATGTGTCCACAGGAGATCAGACGGCAGATATCTTCACGAAGGCACTAGCCAGAGGTCCATTTCAGAGATGTTCCAAGCTGAGCATGATTAATATTTATGCTCCAGCTTGAGGAGGAGTGTTGAGATGTTTATATCTCATCATATTATATTTATATTTTATGTTTAGGGTATCACTTATGTAATTAACCCATGGCTCTTCTCCTATATAAGGGAGCCATGGGATCTCTTTTAATATATGAATCATTTTTCTACCAACAATAATAAAAGTAAACAGGAATGGACCCAAAGTTGAACCTTGATGCAAACCGATTTGGATGTTAAAGTAGTCAGTCTTCCCAGACTGGATACTTGCACAAGATGAAGCCCCATCATACATATCTTTTATAAGGTTAATATATAGGACAGGCACTTGTCTCTTCTCCAAAACTCTCCACAATATCTCATGTGGGATTGAATCATAAGCCTTCTCCAAATCAATAAAAATCATATGGAGATTCTTCTTTTTAGCTTTATAAATCTCTATTGTTCTTCTCAACAAGTCGATAGCTTCAATAGTTGAGCGGCCTGGCATGAATCTGAATTGCTTTTCGGTTACTTTGGAAACTTGCCTCAACCTTTTTTCAATCACGTTACCAAATTTCCATAGTATGACTCATCAGTTTAATACCTACATAATTCGAACAATTTTGAATGTCTCCTTTATTCTTATAAAGAGGCACCGCAATGCTTCTCCTCCATTCTTCAGGCATTTTCTTGCTTCGTCAAATAACATGGAATAAATTTGTGATCCCAAATGTTTGCTTAAAGTCATGTTGTAAAGATATAACTGTCTTGAGGTAAATTCCTAAATAATGTTCTCAATTGATAATACTATTTTGGAATTTGTTGATACACCTAGAGGAACTCATGATTTCGATCAGTCGTCGATATGGTGACCAAAATCGATATTTAAGGCCTTGATATAAACCATCCGTGTTTTTCTTATTGGTTAACTAAAATAAGTGCCACATGAACTGGGTACGATGCAATTGAGTTGCGCTCTCTTGCTCATTCCCTCTCATGTGCTCTCTTTCACTACCTCATTCCACCACTGAGTAATGGCAGAAGCTATAGATCAATTTGGTGACTTCAGACAACGAGGAAGGCTTCCAGGACGCAATTTATAATATGGGCATCGCGCACCTGATGAGCTACTTCTCCGTTTCGATGCAGTTTGGGCTCTTTGGTTAGCAAGAAATGGAATCATTTTGCGAGTGCTCATTATATGTAAAAAGTGTTACTTTCCACGCTAGGACTCTCCTCGAGTCATGGCTCTAACTTTGTGTTTTTTAAAATTTTCCTTTTTGATATAATATATACAGGGTAGACACCATAGAGTATTTTCCCTTTCTTGGCATAAAAAAACAAGATATTTAGATATTAACAAGTACCATAAATTTTAATTATAAGTTAATAAGAAAACCTAATAATTAGAGTGAAGCATTGCTAAATAAGAAGAAAAAACAATAAAAGCATAACCTATGGGCACTACCATGTTGCTTAAGCAATCCAGAGATCAAATAAATTATTGTGAAGTTACAGAAGTGCCGCTTAGCAATAGAACATCAGAATTCAATGAGTTGACAGTCTAAATATCTATCCATCAACAGTTCTTTCTTAGGCTCATAGAAAATGTCTCCGACAGGATCCCATGTATAATGAGGACTAAGGTTCATTAACAAAGCAAATCATTCCTTGCTACAAGATATTAGAGCAAGGTTGTTGATTGGGCATTTTCTTTCCTCGATATCGATCACCCGCCCACCCACCGAACCCCCCTCCCCCTCCCAAATACAACAACAAAGCATCTTCCCACAATTAGGTAGGGTCAGCTACATGGATTTTTCGCCTCCATTCAGATCTATTTTGGGTCGGGCTTAAATCCAAATAACTATGATCCCATCGGATAGTCTCTTTCCAACAATTCTCGGTCCATCATCACCCTCTCTTAACCGGCTCAACATCCCAAATCTCGCATATTCTAATAGGCGCATCAACCTACCTCCTATGCAAATGGTCAAACCATCTTAAGCGGTTTTCTCTCATCTTGTCCTCTATCGGAGCTACGCCAACTTTCCTTCTGATCGCATCATTCTAAATCCAATCTTTTCATGTATCACATCCACTTTAACAATTTCATTTCAAAAATTGTCATTCTCTGCACATGTCTATGGTTCATAGGCCAACATTCTGATCAATAGAGCATAGCAGGTCTTATGGTTACTTTGTAATACTTTCCTTTGACTTTCAAAGGGATTTTCTTGTCACAAAGAACAACAGATGCTCCTCTTCACTTTAGTCAATCTGCATTTATTATATGAGTAACATTTCCATCAATGTCCCAATCATGTTGCAAAATAGATCCCAAGTAATATCTAAAAGAATCGTTCGTCTGAATGGTATCATCTCCAATCTTCACCTCAAGTCCTTCACTATTGTTTCCATCAAATGTGCACTCCATGTATTCATTCTTAGTACTACTTATATGAAATCCTTTAGTCTCTAGGGCATGTCTCTAAACCTCTAGCTTCTCATTTACTCCATCTCTTGTCTCATCAATCAGCACCATATCATCGGTGAACAACATACAATAAGGTATCTCACCCTAAATGTGACTAGTAAACTCGTCCATACTAAAAGTAAACAGGAAAAGACTCAAAGTTGAACCTTAATGCAGACCGATGTAGATGTTAAAGTAGTCACGCTTCCCAGATTGGATCCTTATACAAGATGAATCCCCATCATAAATACCCTTTATAAGGTTAATGTATAGGACAGGTACTTGTCTCGTCTCTAAAACTCTCCACAATATCTCATGTGGGACTGAATCATAAGCCATATCCAAAGTTCAAATCAATAATAGTCATATGAAGGTTCTTTTTAGCTTTATAAATCTCCATTGTTTTCCTCAACAAGTCGATAGCTTCAATAGTTGAACGACCTGGCACGAATCTAAATTGCTTTTCAGCTACTTTGGAAACTTGCACCAACCTTCTTCCGATCACATGTTGCCAAGTTTTCATAATATGACTCATCAGATTGATACCTCAGTAACTCGAACAATTCTGAATGTCTCGTTTATTCTTATAAAGAGGCAACACAATGCTTCTCCCCCATTCTTCAAGCATTTTCTTGCATCGTCAAATAACATTGATTAAATTTGTGAGTCCAAATGTTTGCTTATAGCCATGTTGAAAAGATTTGACTGTCTTGAGGCAAATTCCTAAATAGTGTTCTCAATTGATAATACAATTTAGGAACTTATTTATGATGGTTTTAAGTTGGTTGTCAGCTACCTAACGCAACCCTCCTCATGTACATGGGCTTGGGACCACCCCCCACCAAATAAAACAAGAAAATTTCTTCAACTCTCCTCCAAAAAGAATGATATTGGTTGTACAATGAAATAACAAGGTTAGGTTCTTCTGCTTTAAGATGCGCAAGTGCATCGGACAAGTAATTGTAACTTCACCAATCACCAGACCTCCATCTAGCAGCATCTTGAGTTGCTAGCATCCATGTTGTACATAAGCTGAGCTACAACACGGCAAACATAATTTTATGGAAAACTCAATATGGGTCCATCTTATATTTCTACATCTACGATCAAAACTATACTATTCATATTGAATGTAATTGGTCTTCAATGGAAGACTTCTTTTATATCATCTTTATTGATTTGAAAAAGGATAATGATATTATACCAATAGAAGTTACGTGGAGAATTCTCTATAGGATAGCATGGCCTCAAATTTCAGCGAAATTCGATCAAATTTCTGTCAAATATCGATATCCTGTCGAAATCGAAATTCAACCGAAATGGTCAAATTGACCAAAATATGGGGACACTAGTACAAAAAATGACTGAAATGACCGAAATTTCGGTCGAATTTCGACCGAAATTCCGTTTTGGTCGGTCACCGAAATGATGACCGAAACTGACATTTAGGGCCTTGTAGGAGAGGGGTACATTTATTGTAAATCAACACATAAAAGATATGTATGGTCAAATAGAAAATTATTAGGCTTGACTAACATATCATTTCGAAATTAGTATCCATATGCATCCAGAGTCACCCGTGACTCTTAACCTTTTTACATTAATTACGGAAGAACTAATAGAGCGCATGGATGAAGAGGCTCCTTAATGCATGCTATTAACAATTAACATTGTTTTGGTAGACGATGAAAGATGGCATGAACATTGGAGGGAAGCTCTACAGTACAAGGGTTTTAAATTAAGTAGAATCAAGATGATATATATAATGAAAGTTCAATTGTAAAGAGGTGGACATGGGATAGATGTAAAGCTCAGAAAATATCACATTCCAAAGAAAGACGATTTTAAATCCCCAACTCTTACATAATTGTTTGGATTAAGAGGCGAATCCTTAGTAATGTTCGGAGAATACATAGTTCTCTGAGTAGTGCAAAATGGTTTTTTACTTGAGTAGTACAGCAATATCGTATGTTTGAAATGTGACACTCATGTTGCATTTGAAAAATGCAATATTTTTTATACGTTATGTATCTTGGACTTCAAAAAAATAAAAAAATAAATGTAGCATTTGAAACATGCAACATCCAAATTGGTCAATATGGATATCGCATGTCTCAAATGTGACATCCATTTTTTATAATTTTTGAATGGATGCCGCATTTGGAACATGTGACATCCATATTGTCCAATTTGGATCCGACATTCATTTTTTTATTTTTTTAAGTCCAAAAACTTTTGCAATACTGCAGATATCGTATTTTCCAAATGAGATATGAGTGTCACTTTTTAAACATGCGATATTGATGCATTACTCAAGTAAAAAAAACATTTTACACTACTCAAGGAACTATGTAGTTTCCGAACATTACTAAGGAATTTGCCACAAAGAAAGGACCTCTATACAAAGATGTAGAATTACTAGGTCCTCGCAAAAGAAACTTGCAGAAGATGTCCTTAACATAGGAAATGGCTGTAATTGTGGTTATTGGTTAATGTATAGAAGGAGACTTCCAAGCAGATTTCAGATAACCTTCTGGATATATGTTGCAAGAGAAAAATATTAGTTATATTGTATGCATGCATCCGTATACTTATCAGTTAAAGGCCATTTCCGCAGCACTATTCTGTATAAAAGTCGACCTCAAAGGTCAAATGACCATCATCAAATATGATGCGAGATCCAGTATAAGACAACCTACCTGTCAATGAAAATGTGTAAATTAAACCTTTCAAAAATATATATAACTTAAACAGCATAATACCTGAAAATTGCGAGAAAGAAATCCAGCAAGTGGCTTGTCCTTTTCATCCTTGCTGATTCTGAAAAGACCAGCCAACACTTGAAGCCTATTCAAAGCCAAATAAAGAAGGGCGCAATCCTTCGGATCTTTCTTCAGCAAGTACTGCAACCTTGCCAGTTTCTCCATCTAAATTTCACACAACACCACAATGAATAAGCATAATGTTGGGAAAACGTCAAACATTTCAACTACTAATTGTTGCATATCAAATTTTGAGGGTCACATTAGAGATAACATCCCAGACTATATTGGTGTTTAGGTTGAGTTCCGACACAAACTCATATAGGGTCCAAGACCAACTAAATGCAATGCATCAAGAAGCACCAAAAATGCCGCATATATATGCGGTCATTTAGTTGGAGGGATTTTCCTTAGTAATGTACCAGGACTACATAGGTCCCTGACTAATGCAGAATATTTTTTTACTTGAGTAGTGCAGCGATACTGCATGTTTGAAATGCGACACTCATATCGCATTTGGAAAATGCGATATCTACACTATTGCAAAGTTTGGACTTCAAAAAAAATAGACTTTGCATGTCCTAAATGCGACATATATTAAAAATAAATAAATAAATAAATGGATGTCGCATTTAAGACATGCGACATCCAATAAAAAATAAAAAATGGATGTCGCGTGTCCTAAATGTGATATCTGTTTTTTTTAAGTCCAAGATAAAGAATGTATAAGCAATGTCGCATTTGGAACATGCGATATTAATGGACTACTCAAGTAAAAAAATCATTCTGCATTACTCAGTAACCTATGTAGTCCTGGGAGATTACTAAGGATTTTGCCTCCATTTAGTTGCCACAAATATAATAATGTTTACTATTTAGATCGTCATATTCCAATTATTTGATAGAAACTATAAAAAAACGGCCGAGTGTTAATGATATAATCTTGTTCAAAGGGAACCAAATTATACATAAAAAGTAGTTGTGTGTATAATTATCACTCTTTTGTGTGCCCCACATGTAACTGCACTTTTTGAGTTATGCAAATTACAATTCTAATTGTGAAAAGGTGAAGAGAATTCTTGTATTGATAAGAGGAACATAGGATCTCATATACATGGCCTTAAATTACATCGAAATTCCATCGATGATCAAAATTTGATTTTGGTAAGTAGTCGAAATCGATATCCCATAGCATTTGCTTTTCCCAGATTTCACTGATATTTCAATCCATATCGATCCATTTCAGTCAATTTCAATCCATTTCGGTGGAATTTCAATCCATTTTAGTCGAGTTTCGGATGAAACGACAGAAAAA
This sequence comes from Ottelia alismoides, assembly GCA_037367405.1. Lineage (NCBI taxonomy): Eukaryota > Viridiplantae > Streptophyta > Magnoliopsida > Alismatales > Hydrocharitaceae > Ottelia > Ottelia alismoides. The sequence goes on from JAZKJV010000030.1 coordinate 563,629, forward strand.
GAGGAATCTAGCCATGCTTCATTGAAATTTGTCCTCCTAGACTCTTACGCCACTCTTCTACCTAATTTCGACCATGTTGGTGTACTTTTTAAGATCTATATATTGGCGCATTACATTACATCATTCATCTCACAAGACAATATAAATTTGCTCATTTCTCGCACTCCTTTTCTTGATGTGTCTCTCTACTATAAGGAGTATGTGTGGTTGTGCGAGTGCTAGGTTGTTAGCGACCTTCCATGTATTTGCCTACTATTAGGTTAGATATAGATTGTGTTTGTGAATGAAACATAGTTTCTTGATGTTAATTGATTTGTTTGTGTCCCGTATAGCAAATATTTTACAATCACAAGCTCTGCAATGCATCTATTAGACATACATGTTGGAAAGATTTATTTGTTTGTGTATATGTGTGTGTCTTATTTTATTCCTAAATTAAATATTCTTCTAAGTTCAAAGTATTTTGGTTAGATATAAGTTCGAAGCTATCATTTCGATTTTCTATTCCTTACATAAGATATTATTTTCCTAGTCATCATTGTTGTCCTACATTTATCCATATTATTATTAAATGTGCCACTATTATCTTCATGTTTATGAGGTGAAACTAATAGCTTCTAATTATGGTTCCAAATTTGGTTCTAGCTCTGAGAAGCATACATCGACAGTTGGCGACATTGGATGAAAATTTAAGATAACACATCATGTTAACAACTTATTGTTAGCAAAAGATTGTGTATTTCTATCTTATTAATTGATTAAAGAATATTAGAAATTTTAATTTTAGAGAAATGAGTTTTCAAGTGAATTCCCCAATTTCCCGACATTTCACCGAAATTCGACTAAAATTCCCTCGAAAATTCTCTTTCCAAGCTTACCGAAACAAAATCAAAATCCAACATTTAAGGCCTTATTCATATATAGAAAGAGACATTGACATCCATGAGGAAGGCACAACAACGCCTATAGGCATACACGGATGTAATCAAGAAAAGAAAAGACAGTGAAGCAAATGCTACAACGGCAAATGCAAAATAGAGAAACTACTACACAAAAACATTAACACCCCCTCAAGTTGGAGCATATCCATCGATGAGGCATAACTTCGACAAAAGTAAAGAAATGCACTTCCTTGGAAGCGCTTTGGTGAAGATATCGACTAATTGGCACTCTTTGGGAATATAATGAGCAACAATATCTCCATTCTACACAGCATCTCTGAAAAAATTCCACATCAATATGTCTAACACGCTCATGGAAACCTGTGTTGGAGGCAATATAAACTTGTTGTCACAATAGAGAGTAACCGATGTTTTGACAGAAGTCCAAGTTCCTATAATAAAAGAAATAAGGCAATTGGTCCCAAAAGTGGCTTGAGCAATAGTCCCCTATTGTGCTTCCGCTGCTCTGCACAAGATCTCAAGACAACATTATGTTTCTTTTTTTTAGAAAAAGGAGGAAACACCCAAAGGTGTCAACCTTATTATGACATGTAACAAGATTTCTACCAACAAACATAGTAAAACCAGTGATGGAACACATGTCCACATGAAAGCTAGCATAATATGCATCTGCATAAGTAATAACATCAGCATATCCGTTTTCAGCATAGTAAGGGCCTCTTCTATGCAAACCTTTTAGGTATCGGAGGATAAGGACATCATGCCAATGCCTATATATAGAATTCTCCTTTTTTAATCATAAGACCGACGCTGTGCGGTATAGGAAGCGACTTCATTCATTTAGAAGATATATAAATGAAGCGTAGAGAGAGGGACATACAGCAACAAAGCCTTGCCAGACATGGCCTTAACAAATAGAAAAAACTATAACCTATATGACTATGCCAAGTGATGCAACACAAGAATGACAATTAGGGCTAAGTTTAAGGTTTGCTTAAAATGGGGTTTGTTGTCGATTTAATTATGTCAAATTAAACTCATTTTTTTATTTTCGACTATTTTAAGTTCATATGCAGAAGCGTAATCAAAGATAAAAAGATAAAGAGCAATGAAGAAGACACGGATTTTAAGCGGAACCCTAATCCCTAAGGAACAGAATGAAATCATGCCAGAATGCCTCACAGGCTGATGTTTTGTTCACTTTTCTCACTTATTATAGAAGACATGGGGCTTCATATGTAGCCCCACCAATATGACCAAGTCCTGCTAATACACAATGAGGGACTAACACGTGTGCGTGTGGCAATTGGATCCTCAAGAGGTCAGATTACCCACATACACATATTCTCTAACAACCCCTCTTAAGCAAGAGTATGCAATGCTGAGCTTGGACAAATAGAAAGAAGGGGCTCACTCACTGAATATAAGATGCTACGAATAATATTAACTCAACGTATACTTTGCTCGTTGCATGCTGAGGGCGTTACTTCTCATGCCATGTGGGTGAGGAAGAACAGGAGGGCTTGAGTAACAATGATGATCCATACAAAAATATGGATCAATGACTAGCTCAACTGCTCTATATATGTGTTTATCAGAGTCAACTGGAATGAGTCTCCATCATGGAGAACTCTGGCGTGCAACATGTTGGAAGTTTACGCAACACGTGGAAAACTGTTCCAACTCTCTTAAGGGACAAACAAAGAACGTTGTTGGAATATCCATAGGCAAATCTGAGAAGTAGGTCACTTTCTTAGAGACCTTGAAAGGATCTTGTACTGGGGTTTACAATATCTTAAAAAGGGAGCCTGTACTGACTCTCTCGACTAAGAAAACGGGTCACTCGAACATAGAGTGCCTCAAATAAAGGTAGTTCTGAAATCACTACCCAATGCTCATCATTTGTCGTAAAAATGAAGATGCATGACCAAGTTGGGAGAACAAATGCATAGGAGTCAAAATAAGAAACACAGTTTTATATAAGCCATCCTTTTTTCCTTTTTTTTCTCGCAGATCATTTTGCAGTCATGGCCCAATTGTGCCCAATATCTTCACCACTTTTTTGTTACTATAACTAGCCTATAACCACCCCCTTATTTTCTCGTACTTCATCCCCTAGTCCCAACAAATGCAAATGAAAAAAACATTACATGTGCCTAGGCCCTTAAAGGCAATGAGGGATGCCCCCATCTTTTCTTAGGGTTACATGCCTTCTATTCCATATAAGGAGGAGTCGCCTGGATGAGATGAGAATGCAGACAACACTAAGGCAAGGGGACATGGGCTACAGCAAAGAAACTAGGGAATTGTGTGCCTTGTGCGCCATTGACAGAGAGGTTTGCAGCATCGTGGCGGAGGTGGCAATCAGGATGAAGGCAGCGGCGTCAGACTAGGGCTTTGACATCGTGATCGTGTGAGAGGTTGTGGCGCCGCCTATGAATCGTGTGAGCGTGTCTCCCTCTATAGCATGTGTATGCATGAGAGGTGCAGATCGGTCCAGCAAGAACACTTATCTTGCTAAAAGGCTCCTTTTCTCTTCTTTCTTAGGGTCCGCGTTGGGAATAGCTCATCACTATTGGGCTCCCGATGTGTAGAGTTCATCACCTCTTTTCTTTCTCGTGCATGGAGGTGGGTTACCTGGATCTTCGAGATTGAATTGCACACATAGACGAGATCAGCCCGAGTTTGGCATGGGTGCAGGAGAACTCCGACCATTCTGGAGTCAGGTTGTGCGTTGGGGAGTCTCACTAGAGCATCGTGCATGGACATCGTGCATGTAGAAACGGAGATCCACCACTTAACAATCTCGTGCTTTCTTCTTTCATTAACAATCTCGTGCTTTCTTCTTTCATCAAGGGTTTCATAGAATGAAACACAACAGTAATTGCTATGGCTTTCTGGGATGACAATGGTTGTATTGCCCCAAAATTCGGGTTCCACAAACCTTAGCTTCTTTCTTGAATTTGGTGATGACAAGATTTTCAAAACTCGCATATGCGGAGAAGAAAAATTGAAACCTCCAAAACTTTGGAACAATAAAAATATGGCATTGATGGACTTCAACGCACAAATCAAAAAATTATCAAAAACAAATCTCCAAACTTCTTATGAAACGAATCTTAGAATCAAATCCGCTCTGATACCATGTAGAAAACATAATGCAAAAGCATAATCAGAGATAAAGAACAATGAAAAATACACGAGTATTATGTGGAACCCTACTCTGTAAGGACCGAGATGAAACCACGGGAGAAAACCTCGCATGGTTGATGTTTTATTCACTCTTCTCATTGAGTAAGGGGGTGTGGGGTTTCTTATATAGCCCCACCAATCTGACCAAGTCCCACTAGTACACGATGTGGACTAACATGTGTACGTGTAGTAATTGGATCTTATAAAGGTCCAATTATGATGCAGATAAAAATTTTCAATGGTAGAATAATTAATTTAGATGGAAGAACTTTAGAGAAGGGAGGAAGGAGAAAAACGCGCCAGCTGCGCAGGATTTTAAGACGACTTGCGAAAATCGTGCTGAGAGAGATAGAAAGAGAGAAAGAGAGATAAACCAAATTTTCATATATCATGAACTGTCCCTTACAATAGACTACCATCCCCTTTATACAGGAGGGGAGGAATTACAAAATTAGAAAGAAATTCGAATTCAAATAAAATCCTAATTGATCATAATTGACTCTAACCGATTCTAATTGACTCCTAACTAATTCTATCAATCAAAAACGTTGAGATTACCATCTCAATTTATTTAAATAAAATAAGCAACTAATTTAAAATAATTAATTATGGAAGGAAATCCCTAATTTGAAAATCCTCAAATCAGCCCTCTGCCTCAATTCGATTTGCCCTGCCAATTTGGGAATGACTGCATCAATTCTCCCCCGCTTGAAAAATTCGCCTCCTAACGAATTGCTCGATCTTCATTCCGTCGGTGGAGAATTCGATAGGGATTGGTTGGTCGGACCTCCCCAATTCCGCTTCTTTTTCATGTTACGTTTGTAGTTTCTTTCCACTTAGGGGTATCGCTGCAAATGTTTTGCCCTCCATAACATAACCTTTAATTGACCCTTCAGATAAAAACTCTTGTGAGGAGGGGCATGCTTGTAAATTTTCCAAATTATCTCATCGCTTGTTTTAGGGGATCCGATTGAAAAGAAATCCCCCACCCTCGTTAGGGCTCCTCTCCTCTTCAAGTATCATCGACAGCGGTTCCGTGATGGGAGCACCAATCAGCACATGAAACGGCGATGTTGGCGGGAGTGACCTCCTCGGAAGCAGCACCGCGGGCAGAGGAGGTGCATAGGTGGCGCCCAAGCTGTGCGTGAGTGGCGGATACTACATGAGCGGTCGTGCGGACGTTGTGGAGTTGCGCAAGGGCGATGTCCACGAGGGTTGCGCGGGTTGCGCAGGTGGTGCACCCGAACTTGGAAGTCGATAATGATAATGGCGTTTGTTGTGCTCGCATGGACCCCTCCAACTGCATCTGCTGGTTTGAACCCCTCGAGCTTTAGGGCACTGCTCTGCACTTTCAAAGACCCAACAATGGAGGGTTGGCGTCTTGACCCCCATAGGAACCCTAGGGATGGGTTCACCTGCGTGTAGACAATAACCGTGATAGAGGGGGCCTCTGGGACAGCAACTTCAGCCCGTAAAAACTCGACAATTTCATATTCTTCCCCCATAGGATCTTCATCAAATATGGGCCCCAAATCTTCATTTTCTTCTTGTAATAATATTGTATCAAATAAACCTTCATCTTGAATGAAAATACCTTCGTTTTTTTATCAAAAGCATGTTGTACTTCAATGATCTGATTTTTGTCGTTGTACGAATTCTCGTCGATTTTCGCATCCAACCATGCTTGGACTTTGAAGCTTGATATCATGCATTTCTTGAACTTCCTCGAATGCGAGCACGAATGCGAGCCATGGGAGAGACGACTCGGATCAAATCGCATCCTCCAATATGCGATTAGATCGTCAAATCGTAAGAACACTTCGGTTGCCATGCTCTGATACCAAATGATACAGATAAAAATTTCCCACGGCGGAATAATTAATTTAGATGGAAGAAATTTAGAGAATGGAGGAAGAAGGAGAAAAACAAGCCAGTTGCGCGGGATTTTAAGACGACTTGTGAAAATCGTGCTAAGAGAGATAGAAAGAGAGAAAAAGAGATAAACCGAATTTTCATATATCCTGAACTGTCCCTTACACTAGACTACCATCCCCTTTATATAGGAGGGGAGGAATTACAAAATTAGAAAGAATTCGAATTAAAATAAAATCCTAATTGATCCTAATTGATTCTAACCGATTCTAATTGACTCCTAACTAATTCTATCTACCGAAAACGTTGAGATTACAATCTCAATTTATTTAAATAAAATAAGCAACTAATTTAAAATAACAAATTATGGATGGAAATCCCTAATTTGAAAAATCCCCAAATCAGTCATCTGCCTCAATTCGATTTGCCCTACCAATTTGGGAATGATTGCATCAAATTACCAACATACACATATTCTCTGACAATATAAATATTGGAGTGTTCTACATATCTCCTATCCCTCATTTTTCTCCCTTCCATGCATTTTCGCATTTCTTCCTAAAAATACCACGCTACCGGTGTGTTCTCCTTATTCATCCCTTCTCCCAATTTCTTCTCCATCAAAAACCATGTTTGCATCTATTGGTAACAGAGCATGGCCTTTGGATTAACCCTATGATTCAAAAGATCATGTTCAATATTGGAGTACGAAGTTCAATGAAAGTTGTTGGCATTACGACTCATATTCGGACTTGTATTAGTCGAAGACAACGATTCATTTCAGATCGTCGTGTTTGACGATACAACTATGGGTGTATTCATGGTCCAAAGAAGATATGCTCACCTCACAAAACTAACACATGCTACAAAATCCATATACGATGTTGTCGACAACAAAAATGAAAAAAAAAAGAAGATATTGTCCATGAAGGTCTCTCCATTACACAAATCGTACAAGAAAAAACTGATAAGTACAAAGAAGAAGAAAAAGAGCTCTCTCAGTTTGTTGTGCGAGAAGTTCTAGAACCATCGCCACCGGTTGATTTGCCACAACCTCCCCCTCGTAAAGCTATTATTATCAATGAAATATTGGCACCAACACTCGCACATGCACCTAAACTACCACCACAACATATTCCACCAGCACTACCACCCTCTCTACAAGTGCAACCCTCATCATCGTCGTTGCTACTTTCCCCTCGCACCAAAGAAACCTTCACCGAAAACCATCGAAGCCATTGACAATAGGAAGAAGCCCCAAGAGAATATCACTGATAGAAGGAGTGAAGTAACTAGTCTGTTCAAAGAAGGTGACATCAACTGATATATGGTAGCGATGACTGACATGCTCATAATGCACAAATAGAAAACTTGTCAATAATGTAGAAGATGTGAACAAAGAAGGTGTAGCCAAAATATATGTAAAAGCAGGGGGAATGGTTCCTCATATTCATACAAAAGTAAGAAGGGAGTGCCTCCATTAAGAACCGAAGGTGGTACCTGATTGATAAGGTAAGTAGTAGTAAGAACGGCATCCCCCCAATAGGTTTTACGGACATTCATATGGGCAAGAAAGGTACTGGCAATATCCAAGAGATGACCGAGTTTTTTCCACTGCCCGATATCGCCACGAGGTGTACGGGCTGGAAGGTCTGGTAAAGTTTGCCCTAAATGGCAAAGAAAGTTGTCAAATCCTGATGAACAAAGGTAAGAATAGTGTCAGTCCTGAAAGTCTAAACATATGCAAATGAATAGGTTTTTATGAAATAAAAGAAAGAATTTACAATTTTATTCATTTCTGATTGTTACTTTATCAAATACACTCAAAAAGATATGTTGTAATAATCTACAAAAATGAAAAAAAAATATGATGTTATCCGATGATACAAAATAATAAGGGTCTCCAAATGTCACAATGGACTAAAAAGAATGGTGAGGAACTACGAGGCTCGGTACAACAACAACAACAAAGCCTTTTCCACATTAAGTAGGGTCGGCTAAACTACGAGGCTCGGTCCTCCGAGAAAAAGATTCCCAATGATGTTTACGAAATTGGTAGAATTCACATAAAGTCTCCAGCGATGACAATTTCAGGAAACATCTGAGGAAGGGCTCTGGCAAAGGAATGTTGAAAAGCAAATGCCAAACGAATGGGTTAGTAGAAACCGAGGTATTAGCAAAACTAGAGTCGGCAGGGATATCATGATAGTACAAACCATTATTTATGGCCCTCACTGAAGATTTGCATCGTCCAGATGTCGTGAAAATAAAAGTAGCACTTGTCAACTAGGGTACCCATGCACGCAGGAGATGCTTGTGCAGCGGGGTTGTTGTACCGTTGGGGCACATGCAGCAGGGCTACTTAACATCTAAGGAACATGTATACTGACAGATTTAGGGTAGAGAGGAAACCCGCATACTGAGTGGGGCAGCGACTAGTGAAGGGTTGCGGTGAGGAGGTCATTGCGTGCGAGGAGGTTACCGCAAACATGGGGGGCTGCAATTCTGGAGACGGTAGAGGGCTTGTAGTGACGGTGTAGAACTTGGGTATGAACTCTGGTCTAGGACCGTCACTCTGAAACCATTTAGAGAAAGAATAAGAATGCAATGGATTAATTTATTCATCGGTGTAGGGTTTCGTATATAGCGTGAAACCCTAGAGCTCAATAGGTGAGAGTTACCTAAAAGACCCCAAAGGTTTACAAATAGAAATAGAGAGCAAAGAAATAAATAGAAGAGGAAATAAACAAAGGAGGAAAATGGTAAAATTAGCAACAGTTCTTATAATGTGAAGTAGTTGAACATGTACGGACACTACCTCTTTTCTTCCTTGAATCAAAGTATTCTTTGAGATCAAGCTCCTTTCTTACTAATTAAACAAAGGCTAGAACTCACCTTCCTAACCTCTTCTAGAAACCCACTTCTCCTTCTTAGTCCACGCATCCAATCATCTCTAATGAATTCTCCATATGTTGACTTACCATGTTCATGACATATTGCATATTAGTTTGGTGACTATAAGGTACATAAGTGGGCCTAACTAGTCCTCAATTTCACTTAGTGTCATCCAACAGACCACTCTCGGTCTTTGAATGGTGACGATATTCTGTTGGAATAAGTTATGGTTGCAAGTAAATGCCTAGTTTAGGGACGGTATTTTATTTGTGCAAGAAGTTCTTCAGAGTGATGAGTTACTTCTATTCTTAGAAAGTATTGCAGAAGGCCAAGATCTATGGTAACAAACACCTTTTAAATGAAGGCCTTAGTCCCGAACTTTCTAAAGTTCAAGTTTTCTCATCATCATTAATAACAATATCATCAACATCAATAGCAAGAATAATTGTACCTTCAACATGTATCTTACAAAAAGAGTGGTTAGAAGAAGTTTGATAAAAGCTAAGGGACCTGATCTCAAGTGGGCCAATCAGATCAAGCTCTGCGACTTTATTTCGGCCATATATAGCCTTGCAAAGTCTTCAAGCATACACCCCATCAATGTTGTAACCCAACCATCTTAGACATATAAATTCCTCCTGAAGATCCCCATAAAGAAAAGCATTCTTTACGTTGAGATGATAAACTAGCAAATTGTTATTAACCGCAAGAGATAAGATAGCATAAATAGATCTCATACGAGCAACAAGAGAATTTCTCAAAATATTCGACCCTATTGGTCTGAGAAAAGTTTTTAGTCTTTCACTCTATCCAATAAGCCATCAGGTATATCTTAGATCATAATTACACCTATACATGCAGTAAGAGTGCCATATGTGATGTGAGGCACAGGACCAAATCACAAGTACATTTAGAAATAAGAGTATTCATCTCCTTACTCATAGCATGTTTCCACGCTTTATCCTACAAAGTTGTGTTGTGATCTCTTAGTTTCAGCACGCATTTTTCGCTCCGGAGAAACACATTCTTCTATGTCAACCGTATGAGGGGTAATGTCAACTGAGAGAATCCCCAGACGAAACATCTATAATACCCAGCTAGGCCAAGGAAATTGCGAATATCTGTAACCGTCTTGGGTTGTTCCCAAGATAGAATAGCCTCTATCTTGGTAGGGTCAACTGCACTCCTGGCCCTGAAATCACGTGTCCCAGAAACGCCACCTCAGAAAGACAGAACTCGTACTTGCTGAATTTTGCATACAACCGATGCTTTTGGAGTGTCTCTAGCACAATGCGAAGATGGCACTCGTGCTCGAAAAAAGGTTTTTGCAAATAAAGCGATACAAGGTGCTCCCAACCGTTTTAGTGTCCACTTGGACAAAGCCATGATGAATAATACCCAAGCCAAAGTGGATCGAGTTAGCACATAAAAATAAGGGGCTCTACATCTTTAACCGAAAGAGCCAATGTGCCGAAAGGTACAAAAGTACCCACAAAAAGCGCACATGTTGCACCCCTAGCAGAACAAGTGCAGACGGTTCCACGACATCTTGACGGATGTGTTGATTCCACAAAATCAAATAAAAATACATTTATCTATATAGTAGTGTGTGTACGGCACTCAATTGATCCCTTGTCCAATGTAAGGCAAGAAAATAAAGACACAATCCCGTTTCGCTCCATACTTAGTCTTCCACGCTCACATCCTTTAAGTATGACAACTAAAAAGATGGTGGACAAAGAATGAGACGAGCTCGGCAACTACAGATGAGGATTGAATCTTAAACCTAGACTTACATACTTAGATCTCGGGTAAAACACGGACTGTACACGAAGCATTGTGATCAATACTTACATGTCATGCTCAATACATATACAGTGCATAGAGAGTCTGAGAACCAGAGAGTTTGAGTTCATTTTGATTAAGTGTTGGTCGGCACTCGGTTTTGACGAGTCACCGAAACTTGAGTCATGATCGACAAGTCATGTCTTCTCACTTACACGTCAGGAATTTGGCCAAAATTTTCTTTGCACTTATTCTCCAAATCAGTGTTGTTTGGGGGCGACCAAAATTTAAGTATAGGGGGTTGATGAATCACATATTCATCGCTTTCATTCTTAAAGTTTATCCTTAATTCCTGAGAAAAATACAATTAAATCAATCTAAAATGATAAAATTATAAAATCCTCTCATGCAATAATGATGAGAATTTGAACTGAATTACAATTGTATATAGACTTCTGGCATTTTTAATAATGCATGCTAACTCCGATGAAACTAACTCCATTGTGTATATATTACTAACCTTATTCGACAAAAAATACCAAAAATTACTAAATTGTAGAATTGGCAATTAAACTCAAACCCTAATTTTTAAAATAGAAAGTCATAAAGATGGTTATCTCCCGGATACAAATATTTGATTTCACTCAACTCACTTTTGAATTAATCAACATTAAAAGATCTAGAAAACAAGACTAAATTCAAGATGATTGGAGTTCAATTGTGAAATTTGGATTTTAAGGATAAAATTGCAAATTGTATAAAGTTGACTAACTTGTATTTATCATTTCATGTACATAACTAACTCTTTTAAATTCAGGTATATTTACACCCATAACCCTGAGTAATTTCGTAATTACCCCAGAAACCCTTGATAATCACGAATTACATCCAGAACCTCGAATAATGCTTAACCTTTACATGTCATACCCCTGTGTCAAGTTACGTCTTAATTCTCTGTTAAGTCTGACAAAAAAAGTCATATGTTGACAATTTTACCCTTCGAGACACATCATATTTATAACATGATGCCATTATATTTATCAAACAACATATGTCACCTCGCGTCTCCTCCGCGTGTTCCCATAACGAAAGCGCGAGCAGGTTGGCTCCCCTCCCTTCCTCATGCTCACCTCCCATGTGTGCACCTCCTCCCGCAAGCTCCCCATCGTCGTCCGCAAGCTCCTGCAAGCCCAGTCCTGCGCCTCTGCCCCCCGCTACCGGCCCCCGGCATGCGAGCTCCACCACCACACCATGATAGCCGCCCCGCACCCTTAGTTAATTCGGTTAGATTAATGTCCAAATTAATTAGATGTCGTTCGTTGCAGTCGGATACGAGAGGGAATATCAAAAACCACTTAAATTAGATTAAAGTCAATTTCAAGCGGCAATTGTTTTTACTTGGTAGTGTCCAAGGTCGAACTCAGGGAGGCAGTTGTCTCCTTAGGTGAATTATTAGCAAATTTCCAATGTTCGATTTTTCAAGGAATTATTTTTTATATCTTTTTCCATTTTCTGTGCAGACACATGCAACAATCTAGCCAATTCAAAGTTAAATCAGTTTGAGATATCAACTTAAGTCCGAAAATTATAAATTTGGCCAGATGATGGATTATGATGAAACTAAGCTACCCTAAATTTTTTTGGAATTTTTAGACACTAAATGAATTTACTGTGAATTAAAGATGCAGGCAGGGTGATTTTCACTAATTTATTTTTAATAAATATCAAATCACATCTTTTTCAGGAACAAAAATTATCCTATATAGATCTGATGATAAAGAATCGAGGAAAATTGACAAACCTTAATTTCAATGTGAAATGAATCTAGTAAAATTAAAACAAGAAAATCACTAAAGAATTTATTTAGGCCTCGATATGCGTGCAAATGACATGAAATTTTTATGCAAGGTTAAGTTCACTATCCTAGAGCTACTGTGAATTTTTGAGAATTTTTGGAGCTATAGAAAATTAATTATAAATTAAAAGGTCTCACTGGGCAAAATATCACACAAATCAACCAATTAATTCATTTAAAAATCTACTGCAATTACAACAATGTGACTAGTGGCACAACAGATAGAGGACAAGTTACTCAACAATATGCAACTTTTAGAATTCAAAAATGATGCAAAATGAAACCTAGGGATGCGTGCAAAGACAGGGGTGTATTTGCAATACAAGAAAATAAAATTACATAAAAGAAATATGCTGACAGGGACTTAAATGCAATTACCTATAATGATGGGGGTCTCGGCTCCTCACGTGGGGACCTAGGTTCGGGCGGCTTCGGAGGCTCGGGGCTTGGCTCGGGAGCTCCTGGAGGTCTGGAGTGAGGCTCGGCTAGCCTCGGGTGATCCGAGCCTAAGATCGGGGATGAGGCACGGGAGTCGTCGACGTGGTGTGCTGAAGACCCTTGGATCAAGATCGATCCAAAGGATGTCGGTGCGGACGCGTGGCGAGATCGAAGGCCGTCAGATCTGGATAGATCCAACGGCGCCTGAGATCCGCGGATTGGGGTGACGTGGCAGAATGTTAACCGCTGGATCACAGAAGAATCCAACGGCTCCTGTGAGGCTCTAGAGGTCGATGACGTGGCGGGCTAAGCTCCGTTAGATCTGGAAGGATCCGACGGCGCCTGAGACCCGGCTGAGTGGCGACGTGGCGCGAAGTCGGCCGTTCGATCGAGATGATCGAACGGTAGCTGGGGCTTCTCCCCCAATGGTCCTCCGCCGCCTGCGGAGGAGATGGCGAGGCTCCGGCGACGAGGCCTTTGCTTCGCCCGTCCCTACAGGTGTCGGTGAAGCTCTCCAATGGTTCGGAGAGGTCCCCGAAGGTGCGTGGAGGTGCGGCGATGGTGCTGGTGGTCTCAGGAGCTGGAGAATGGCGTCAGAGCTCTGTGGCGGCGAAGCTCCAAAGGAACTCCGGTGAACTTCCGATCAGTGAATGAGGAGGTACCTGCAAGTGTTAGAAGAATAGCCGAAGCTCGTGCGTGTTGCGTGGAGGTGTGAGGGTGGTCGGCGAGGCCTAAGGAGGAACGGAGATGGCTGGCGATGGTGCTCCGGCCAAGTGGCGGAGCTGGAGCTGATGGAGGACAAAGTGCGTCGTCGGCGGGCATAAAGGGTACCGCGAGGATGAGAGCTTCGTCGCGGAGCTCGGCGGAGTGGAAGTGAGGCGTGAAGATGGATGTGGACGTCGAATAAAATCGGAGAAATCAAAAGAAAAATCAAATGAAGATCGGAGGAAGATGGAGGGGATTACCTGGGGTTTGGAGCTCGAGGTTGAGGTCCAGATCGTCGCTCGAAGGGGCAGTAAGTCCCTGAGCTCAAGCAGCGACTCGGAGGAGTGGCTGCGACACGGCGGTGCGCCGGGGATCTCGCCGGAGAAGATGACCGTCTTCGCTCAAGGATTCGTGCAATCTCTGTCACCAATAGAACGCTCGAGCTTGGGGTATCTCTCAGGGGTGGCGGATAGGGCTGAAGTCGGCCGGTGAGCGAGTATTTATAGGTTGAAGTAGAGGGTCGGCATGGTGATGGAGCGGAGTTCATGGAGTTCGTGGAGCGTAGCTGGCGGTCGACGTGGGAAATTAAGTGGCTGGCGAGGATGAGGGATGAGTGGGGAAGGACGTGGAGGTGATGGTGGTCGGAGAGGGTGGCTGGAGTGCGGCCAAGAATAGGAAAGGGCAAGCGCCTCGCAAACGGCTGAGAACGTGGGAGAGAGGGGCGCTGGAGGTGGAAGACGAAGTCGTGGCCGTTGGATCTTGTGATCCAACGGCCCAGATCTAATCAGTAAGGAGCGGGCGAGATCTGATCGAGGCGCGACGATCTGAGGGCCGTGGAGCGACCACGTGGCGTAATGAGAGCGAAGCGCGCGCGAGTGGTGTGGATTGCATCTGGGGTGGCTTGATCAGAAGGACGTGATGGCGCCATGTGTCGTGCGGAGGAGAGGGTGCTGACGAGCGGCGGAGATCAGATCTAAGGATGATTGAAGGGCTGAGATGCAAGGCGGGATGAGCGGTTGCGATGGAGGGATGGAGTGCGTCATCCAAGGGCTTAGCGTGCGACGCGTGGCGTGTTGTGGGCGAGGCGCTAATGAGCGGTGCAGATGAAGTCTTGGAGATGATCAGACGGTGGACATTTAAGGCGTACGTGGAGGCGGCTCCACCGTTGGATCTGGAAGGAGATCCAACGGCTGGAAGCACAGGCAGATGAGTCAAAGGGGGCGGGCCGCGTGGCGCAACCAGAGGGCGCCACGTGGCCACCTGTGATTGGCTGAAAATAAAAATTAATATAGGGAGAGGAGGAGGCCGAATTTGGAAAAACTCAAAACATGAAAGTTGTAGATCTTGATGAGATCTACAAGTTTCATGTTGACCAAAGACGGAGATGAGGTCAAATATGATACAAAAATACAAAGATACAAATATACATATAAGTAGTATACAAAGAGGCCCAAAAACCCAACTTTTTCATACGAGCTCCAAATTGGATGAAATTAGTCTCATTTTAAAGGTCTTTTAATATGTTTTAATCTGAAAGTGAGTAGACCTATTTTGGAGTTGGTATGAGGGATCTATGGGCATTTTATGGTCCAAGGGCTTTTAGGGCTTTATTGATGCTCTTACAAGGGGGATTCCTGTCTCTCTTCCTTATATTATTAACTAAGGTGTACATAGTATAAGGGAGAGCTTATTTTGCTGAGTGAACATTTTACAAGTGATTTTGGCTTCTTATTTAAATGCAAATGGAATGCTAAAATGTATGTTTTATGTATGCATGTCTGAATGCTATTCATGCATTATAAAGGGAAATATGCCTCTATTTACTCGGGAACAAGGCTATATTTTTAACTTTTAAAGTGATGAATCACAGATTCATCACACCACACCCCCCTACCCCCCACTCGTGCCTTCGTCCCCCGCTACCCGTCTCCCGCATGAGATCCCCCCCCATCACCTGCGCAGCAACCCCCAACTCCACCCCCCTTGCCCGCGCCTCCGTCCCCCACTACCCGCCTCCCGCATACGAGCTCCCCCCTCCCCTGCATCACCTGCGCGGCAAGCCCCAACTCCTCCCCCTGCTCGCGCCTTCGCCCCCCGTCATGCGAGCTCCTGTCCCCTGCATGCGGGCGAGCTCAAGCACCAAGCCTCACTTGCTCGCCCCAGGCCCAACTGCATCACCCGCAAGCCCCCCCAGCGCCTCCGCCACCCCACTCGCCTGCATGCGAGCTCAGGCACCACGCCTCCCCTGCTCGCCTCAGGCCCAACCGTATCACCCACAAGCCCTCGTCCTCACCAGCACCTCTGCCCCCTGCTCGCCCGCACAAGAGCCTGATCATCTCGGGATTGTCTCCTCACACATCAAAAACCAATGAGAATCTTAACCACATTATTCACGGATAACTGTTGATAACACTATCCACATTAATCATATCCAGAATAATAAAAACCAATTTAATTTTCGGAATCCTCTCTTCAAATATCCAAAAAAATGTGAATCTTATCCACATTATTCCCGGATAATTACAGATAATACTATCCAATAAATGTTATCCGGGATAATTAGATTTTAATTTAATCGTCCTAAAATGTCCCTTCTTTTATTAATATTCATATCTTTCTCATAAGGAACAATCCTTGAACTCCTTCAAGGATAGTATGCCTTCTCTACAGATACTTGAAGATAAGGTCAGGCCAACAGTATATGCCATGTATAGTGACTTGGATAACAAGATCTAATCTCATTCTTAGAGATATACGATCACATCAGAGAGTGTACCTGAGTAATTTAGTCTTGGTTGACTTCTAGAAGCTTGTTGAATGGGTTCATGGATTTCATCTGAGATTAATATAGGAAACAATAAATTATCTCTCAAACTAATTAGAAAATATGTTCATCATCTCACTAAATGTATTTATCAATGTTTGGCGTAATCCACTAAACAACCGCCACAACTATCATTTTTTTACAGAAAAAGAGGGTGCGCTCCCGAGTCAGGAGTCACCACAGATTGTATTAATATTTGGAAATAGGGGTTACATTACAAAGAGACCCAAAAATTATGTAAGGCTTTGTAGTGGGAAACAACATTCTCCCAGCAAAACCTCTGATTTTTTAATATCAAATCATTCCATTCCAACCAAATGGCCCACAACACCGCAAAAGGCTTAGACCAGTCATCCGACGAACCCATGCCCACAGAGCGGATCGATCTCCAGAATGTGTCAGCCCCAGTGGTCTCAACCCAGGAGAGATCTATGCCCCTCCAAACGTGCGTCGACGTAGCACGCCCAAAGAACAAATGATTCGCATCCTCCAACGAGTCCTCACATCTGTCGCACCTCGCGTCTTCGATGCCAAACAGTCTTCCCCTCCTAGCTTTATCACATATCCTGTTTCTTCTGAAGCACCACAGAAAAATCTTCACCCTTAGAGGGATTCGTGCCGCCCAGATGATCTTCATATCTTAACACATATCCTCACCCCGCCCCTCAGGCGCCGTCAACCCCCTCAGTGACATGTAAACCTTCTTGACCGAAAACCTCCCCCCCATCCCACTCAAAATGGTCTGCCACCTGTGTCAGCTCCTCTGGCGGGAGAATCTCCGCCAACATCCTTGTGAAGTCATCGAAACGCTGATCCGAGAGATCCGTGACGAAAAGCGGCCCCCACATCCCATGCTCCGCCACCTGAGCAAGAGTTGCATCTTTCTCCACAGCCAAAGCCTCCAGCTTAGGAAATCTTCCCCCTTGAGCACCCTCCCCTGCCCAGTCATCTCTCCAAAACCTGAACATGTGGCCGTTACCCATGTAGGGTCTCAGCTTATGCGCGATGGTCGGCAAAACAGCACGTATACCTGTCCATAGCGACGACTCGAACCTTCTCCTTCCGGTAACCAGCTCCCCATTGACACCATAGATGGTCCTCACAAGTCTGGCAGCAAACGACGTCGAGGAACCCCAAATCTGATATATCCACTTGGCAAGCAAGGCCTTGTTCATAAGCTCTACATCACGAACACCAAGGCCCCCATCACATTTTCCCATGATGACATCTTCACAGCTAACGAGATGCATAACGAGATGCAACCCTGATTTCTGTTTTATACCATCCGACCAAAAAAACATCCTCATCAAGGCCTCCACCTTTTTCCTCACACCTACCGGCATCAACCGCGTGGAGTAGTAGAAGACAGGGATGGCAGCAAAGACATGCTTGAGGAGCGTCAGTTTCTCTCCCCTAGACAACGTAATCGCTTTCCATCCAGCCTGCCTCTCCTCCATTCTGAGCACGACACTGTCCCAGTCCGACCTCTTAAGCTTGCCATCCGTCAGCGGCAGCCCTAAGTACGAAATAGAGAGCTCCCCCAGAGGGCATCCCACCACATCCACAAGTCTGATGCGCTCCCCCAAGTCCATACCAAAACTTACAACCACCGATTTGTGCCAGCTAATCTCAAGACCAGAGAGCTTGCCAAAGATATCGACAAGGTGCACCGCATTTCGATTCTGCTCCTCTGAACCACCAAGAAAGAGGATCGTATCGTCCGCATATTGCAACACCGGGATAGACAAGCTCCCCAACCTAAATCCCTCACACCACCCAGCCTCCATCGCATGCCTGCACAAAACCGCCAGACCGTCCGCCACAAGAACGAAAAGCATGGGGGCTGTTGGTGGAAATGAGTGAACTGTTTATTCCATAAAACCCTAGGCTCCCTTATATAGAGAGAACCTATGGGTAAATTACATAAGAGTCCAGAAGAAAAATAGAAAATATGAAACGATACATAATAACATAACATAACATAAATCTCTACACTCCCCCTAAAGATGGAGCATAGATGTCAATCATGCTGAGCTTGGAAGAACATCTCTGAAAGGGTCCTTTGAGCAATGGCTTGGTAAATATGCCGGCAGTCTTATCCTCTGAACTAACGTGTGAAGTAGAAATCAAGCCCTTCTGGATCATATCTCTAGTGTAGTGGCAGTCTACTTCGATATGCTTTATTCTTTCGTGAAATGCTAGATTGTTGGCAATAAACAAAGCTGCTTGATTGTCACACTGAAGCTGCATGGGTAAAGATACATCTATATGTAAGTCTTCTAATACGGCTCGAACCTACATCATCTCCGTGCTCGCTTGCGCCATGGCCCTATATTCGGATTCAGCATTAGACCTCGCCACAACAGTTTGTTTCTTGCTTTTCCAAGAAACCAGAGAGCTCCCCACAAAAACGGCAAAGCCTGAAGTAGACTTACTATGCTTAGGACACCCTGCATAATATGCGTCTGCACAAGCTGAAATAAATAAATCTGTGTTTTTTCTAAACAGCAACCCTGAGGCTGGAGAAAACTTTAGATACCTCGATATCATGTATATGGCATCCATATGAACTTGTCTTGGCTGCTCCATAAATTGACTCACCCGACTTACTGCAAAAGCAATATCGGGTCGAGTTATAGTGATATAAAGAAGCTTACCCACCATCTCTCTATCTTCTCCTATCCACTTCTTCAATATCATTGTCATACAGTTTCATACTTGGATCCATAGGAGTGCTCGATGGTCTACATCCAACCATGCATGTTTCAACCAGAAAATCTGTAATATATTTCCTTTGGGTCATCACCAGACCCTGTGCATTTCTGGCAAATTCCAACCCTAGAAAATATCTTAGGGTACCAAGATCCTTCGTGACAAACTGACGACCCAAGAATGCTTTTGCCATCTCTACTCCTTGAACGTCATCTCCTGTAACCAGAATATCATCAACATATACCATGATGACAACCTTACCTCTAGAAGTCTTCTGAATGAACAATGAGTGATCCGCATTTGATCTTTTGAATCCATGTCGTTCGATTAGGTGGGAAAGCTTCTGGAACCACACCCTTGGACTCTGTTTAAGGCCATATATCGCCTTGTGAAGTCTACACACCATATGATTCTCCCCCTCAGCAGTAAACCCCGGTGGTTGCTGCATGTAGACTTCCTCCTGCAGATCTCAATACAAGAATGCGTTCTTGACGTCAAGTTGAAATATGGACCAATCACGTACCACAGCAACCGATAGAAGAATGCGAAGAGTAGAGTGCCGAGCCACTAGAGAGAACGTATCCAAATAGTCTACACCATAGGTTTGTGTGAAACCTCTCGCAACAAGTCTTGCCTTGTATCGATCAAGAGTGCCATATGCATGGTATTTAACTGTGAACACCCATTTGCAGCTAACAATAGATGCGTCAGATGAAGCGATAACCAGGCTCCATGTACCACGGGACTGTAAAGCATCCATTTCTTCCTCCACAGCCAATCTCCAGCAGTCAATTTTCATTGCCTCTTGATAAGTCCGTGGTATCTCCATAGAAGACAAAGCCGCAGCAAACCTCTGAAAGTCACATGTGAGACGGTGAAAGGAAACCTGGGAAGCAAATGGATAAGACGCGCAAGTTCGTTTCTGCTTCCGAATAGCAATAGGGACATCAAGGTCATCGTCCACTATACTCGATGGTGCATCCTCCTCCTGCAACGAAGAATCCTACACATGTACATTATCTGACCCATCATTAGTAATAGCATCTGAACATACCTGAGGCGTGATGGATGCTTGACGTGTAGTCTGAGCAGGACCTAACCGACGTGTATAGAATTTAGGTAATGGTGGGATAGGTGGTTGTGGAGGTGTGGTGGTGGTGGTGGTGACGGTGGTGGCGTGACAACTGGAACCTGATTGGACGCACGTGGACTCAGACTAGGAGGAAGAGGAACATATACATCATCATTAGATGTGGAAGAGACCAACCTGTCACCTGCAGGGGAGAAGTACATAACGGACTCAAAAAATGTAACGTCGACACTGACAAAATATTTCTTGTTTATGGGGTCATAACAACGATAACCCTTCTGAGTCCGAGAGTAACCTACAAAGACACTTGACGGCTCTAGGAGAGAGTTTGTCAAGTCAAGGAGACAAGTGGTGAACAAAGGCAATAGTACCAAAGACACGAGGAGTAAGTGAAAATAATTCCTTATCAGGGAAATAACGGAAAGATGAATTTTCTCACCAAGAACAGAGGACGACATGCGATTGACCAGGTAGCAAGCTGTAAGGACAGCATCCCCCCAAAAGGTGATAGGCGCACAACTCTGGATTAGCAGGGTTCGAGTGATATCAAGAAGGTGACAATGTTTTCTCTCTACCACTCCATTATGTTTATATGTGTAAGCACAGGTGGTTTGGTGAATAATACCTTTGGACGAAAGAAAGTGGGAGAGAGAACGAGTGAAGAATTCCAATGCATTATCCGTTCTAACATATTTGACAGTAGAAGAAAAAACATTCTGCACTTCACTGATAAGATTTTTAATAGCATCCCCTGCTTCAGATTTATTCTTTAAAAGAAAAACCCAAGATACAAGAGAAAAGTCATCAACTACAACTAGATAGAACATGTGTCCCTAATGATCAGGTACACGACTCGGACCCTAAATATCAATATGAAACAACTCAAATGGGGAGCTACTGCTCCGACTCTAACGACTAGGGAAGCTAGAACGATGATGCTTTCCCAACTGACAAGCTTCACAATGAAACAACAAACTCGAAGAGATCTAAGGCAAGAGATGACGCATTTTCTGAAGCGGGATGTGACCAAAGCGAAGATGCCATGTGTGTAGAGAGACTGATCCGGCTGAATGGGAAGAGACGCCAGCATATGAATTCCAGACCAGACAATAGAGACCATCCTGCTCAGAGCCACAGCCAATCACCCTGCCCGTTAGTATGTCCTGAAAAATGAGAGACGATGGGTCAAATATAGTGCGATAGTAATCCTTCGTAATCTGAATAATGAATAATAATTCATGGAAAACTCAGGAGCATGTAGAACATTCTGTAAATGCATAGAAGGTGACAAGGTGATCTCCCCCTGTCCAACAATGGGGGAATCCCATCAGCTATGAGCACTGAGCGTCCAGGTGTGATGTCCCTGTATGACTCAAGTCTATCTCTGTAACGGCAGAGGTGATGGGTGGCGCCAGAATCCATAATCCAATCTACACGTAGACGCACCACAAGCTCTTCGAACCGGTGATCTATAGTGGATGCTGACTGAGATGTAACATACTCGGTTACACGCGCCGATGCTGGAAACACATGCTTAGAATAGCATGTATCCTCTGAGTGACCTGTGCGATGATAGAAAGAGCACGGCTGGCGAAAATGACCTCCTCGGCCACGAGGTCCACGTTCTCAAAAGGAAGACTGACCACATCTCCCTCGCGATACCGCCGTCGCCGAAGGGGGTGGAGTAGATGTGCTGGAAGAAACAGAGATGCGACTGAAACTCCGATAAACTTCCTCCATAGGAGGAATAGTAGCATCGGCAAGTATCTGAGAGCGGGCTGCCTCATACTCAGGATCAAGTGCTGCCAGTAGTACGCCCACCATGGTAACATTCCGGAAGGTCTTCTCCTACTCTGGAGTCGCGTGAGTGGTATAGTGCTATATAGTTTCTCAAACATCCCCCGCAGGGACGTGTACAAAGAGTGAAGCGGCAGCCCATTCTGCTTCATTGCAAAAATATCATGCTGGAGCTGTAACATCTTGGTCTTGTTCCGCACCTGTAAATATGTGGCAGCCAGAATATCCCACATCGCCTTGGTGGTGGGTTGATGGAGGACATCATGGGCAATCTCCATCGACAGTGTTCCTGATAGCCAAACCTTGGCATAAGAATCATTGGCCTCCCAGGAGGCATAGATCTCAGTCTTCTCTGCCGGCTCATCCTCGGTAAGTATATGCTTCTTTTTTTTTGAAAGCCATAAACGAGGGGGAAACACTCGATGGTGCTCGCCCCACGGTTTTTATTCAAAAGAGAAAAATAAACAGAAGAGGGGAGGAACAAACACATGCCGACCTCACAGGTCTATTACAACACCCAATCCTCCACCATATGCTTGGCATAAATCCCCACGTTCTCCTTATAAAATCTTTGGCCCGAAAACACCAAGTCATTCTTACCCCGCCAAACCGCCCACAGAATGGCCAGTGGATAAAGCAACTCCTTCCTCGGCCTATCCTTATTTGCAAGGAGCGCATTCCAGAAAGTCTGAAGATCATCAGTACAGCACCACGCCAAGCCAGCCTCCTGCCAAACTTGAACGACCAAAGAGCATGAAAAGAAGAGGTGCTCTACGGATTCAATCGCCACATTGCACAGCAGGCATCTATTAGAAACGCCGCCCAAAAGTCTGGCACACCGGTCCCTCGTCATTAGTCTCTGCCTCCTGAGCAGCCAAAGGAAGAACCCAATTCTCTCAAGGAGCCTGAGAGCCCAAAGGAAAGCACAATCCCTGATCAGAAACTCCGATTGCGACGGCGGCGGCCTGGAAATAGCCTCAAAAGCCTTCCTGAATGAGAATGGACCCTCCCGCCAACACCAATGATCCTGCCCCTCGGAAGGGTGTCCCACCTCCCTCACAGCGTCGAGCAGGGCCAAGAAATCCTCTAATCTCTGGTTGGAGAAGTTAGCGGAGAAAGTGGGACACCAATTTCCATCCACCCAACACGCCGCAACCGAGCACTGTTTTTCCTCCGCCAGAGCAAACAAGCGAGGGAAGCGCGAGCAAAGCCCCCGCTCCCCCCGACCAATCGTCCACCCAGAAAGAGAACGAGTCCCCCCCCACCAAGGACCGGCCTACAAAGCGCAATATTCCTCAAGAAAACCTTCACGATCCCCCTCCAAAAAGGGGTGGGGGAAGCGTGCCGGTCGAACTGCGAGGACGGTGTCCCTCTCACGTCATAGATCCTTCGAATCACATCGCAGTAGAGATCCTCCCCCGGCCCCCATACCCTGCTCTCCCACTTAAGCAGCAATGCATCATTCATCTGCTCGAGCGACTTCACCCCCAGACCTCCCGGATCCTTTCTGAGCGTAATATCCTCCCACCCAACAAGGTGGACCCCTCTGGCCCCACCCCTAGGCTTCCCCCAAAGAAAGGCGCGCATCCACTTCTCCAGCCGAGCCCGAATCCCCTTTGGCATCTGCCGATTGGAAAGAAAATAAATGGGAATGGACGAGAGGACATCCTTTAACAGAACCAGACGTCCCCCTCTCGATAAGACGGCGGACCTCCAGCCAGCCAACTTCGCCAACAGTATCTTTCTGTTTGTCCAAGCTGAGCATTGCATGCTCCAGCTTGAGGGGGAGTATTGGAGTATTGTTTGTATACTCATATGTTGAGGAGATGGGTAAATGAATACCTCCAAGATCCATTTATCCCATCAAGTTGTTTAGTCCCACATCGTCCAGTGGTGGGACTTAGAGGCTCTGTGGAGGCTATAGAAGGAGCCCAGATCTCATGTATCCATTGAGAAAGTGCAATGCATAACACGCCCCTTTGAGGGTTTCTCCCGTGGTTTCATCCCGCTCTTCACGGAGTAGGGTTCCACGTAAAATCATGGTGTTTCCACGTCGATGTTTCTTGTTCTTATGCTCTGTTTTATCATTCCGCTTCCTATTTTCTAACAAATATCATCCTTTAGTATATCCCAGAATTCACGGTAGAAAGAAACTGGAAACCCATCTGGTCCAGGAGCCCCATCTGCATTCAGCCCCCAGACAGTCCTCCTCACTTCCTCCTCCGTGAAATCTGCCACCAGAGCCTCCTTCTGTTTCCCGCTCAAGGATTCCGCCCCCATACCCCGCCACCCCCAACCACCCCTCTACCTCCTACGTGAGAATCCAACGAAGTGGTCCTGCAGCGCACCACCAATCCGATCATCTCCAGACACCCTCGTGCCTCCAATTTCCACCTCGTGCAAGTAGTTCCTTCTCCTGCGCCCAGAAGCCAAGAAGTGAAAGAATCTCGTGTTGGCGTCCCCCTCCTTCAGCCATTTCTGTCTGGACCTTTGCCTCCATTCCACCTCTTCCTTTCTGTCATCCAACATTAGCTCCTCAAGCAACCCCAACCTCTCTGTCACCTCTTCCTGATCCAACCCCCTCTGGTCATCTAGGCGATCAAGCCTCACCACCCCCTCCTGGGCCTCCCCTCTCCTGGCCCTACGCCGCCTCCTGACCTCCCTTCCGAACCCGACAAGGGAAGACCTGAGGAGCCCCAGCTTCGCCGCGAACGTAGCAACAGCCAATCTCGTCGGAGACATGCTTCACCACAGAGCAACAACTAAGTCTCAGAAGCCCTCCTCCAAGAGCTAGCTATGCTCGAAATGGAAACGTGATCTCTTCGTCCTTTCCTCGACAGACGACCACACGATGGGTGTGTGATCTGAATACGCCCTCGACAACGCCCACACACGTGCTAAGGGGAAGATGTCCACCGCTTCAGTAGAAAGCAGGAAATGGTCGAGCCTGGACCTCGCTTTGACATCCTCCACGTGTAAGTGTCGCCAGCTGCGTCGAAGATGGAAAGACCCAAGGAATGCGCCACCCTTCTAAAGCTCTCCGAACCCGGGTCCCTCCCCCCCCCCTCGAATTTGGCTTGTCATCAGGGAGCAGAGTAACGTTGACATCACCACTAAAATACACCCGAACTCCTTAATCGTGGAATTTCAGTTTTAACACACTTTTCAAGAAAGGAGAATGGTGCAACATCCCTGACCTTTCAAAGAATACGCAAGGACCATATCATCTTGCAATCACGTTCTCACTCGGAAGGGGAAGCATGTTTGGAGTGAGAGCATGGTATGCCTTTTCAATGGGAAAATGGTCATCCTGCCAGACCAATGTTTGCGCCTCTTTCTTGGGCCCACATAAATGGAAGTGAAATCATATAATTGAACGAACCCCTCCATACGTTGTAAAAAAATCAATCTACAAAGGTTGGCATCCACTCATCATCCACCCAAGCATCATGGACAAAAAGCTCATCGTTAGTAGCCAAAGCAAACAAACACAGGAACCTAGAGTGTTGAGATAAATATATCTCTCGGTATCATTTATGTTTTTTAGATGTACTTATCATGTAATTAACCCAAGGGCTTTTCTCCTATATAAGAGAGCCATCGGTCTATTCTATGAGCATAATTCATTTTTCTCCCATCATGGTATCGGAGCAACGGTCCTAGACCAAGTATCTATTATCCCACCCTAACCCTAACCCTACATGCCCCACTCCCCCCCACCCCCTGTGTTGTCGCCGTTGGGGAGTTGCACGTCCCCCAACTTCTCCAGCTCGCCGCCGGGGTGCTGCACCCCCCTCCAGCGCCACCGTGCGGGGATTCTCCTCCCTCCGGGGCCGTTGCGCAAGGGTCCCCTCCTTCCTGCGCCACCGCGCAAGGGGCTCCTCTGCGCCGCCGATCGCCACCCTGCGAGACCGCAAGGGGCTCCAGCCAGCCAGGTGTGTCGTCGCACCGCCTTTTTCCTCTGGGTCGCAGATCTGATTTGGCCCGCCGATAGTGAGATTTTCTGATTAATACCACGTTGTACGGATCTAGGGCTCGCAAGACGACTTACGGATGGTTGTATGAGTCTACAGATACAACCAAACCCTCTTATGGTCCTGTAGATACCTTCTCCTCGATTTACTCCTCAGTTGTTCCGCCTTCCGGCTTCTTGGTACAATGTCAGAGAACAAGGGTGACGTTTTCTCTTTTTTCTAGTGTCTTTAAGGGCCCGACTCCTATTGTGAAGATGGATGGGACCAACTACGAGTTGTGGTCCATGTAATTTCGTACCCTAATGCAATGCCATAACAAGGCGCACATTCTGACTGATTTAGAGCCTAGCGTACGAGACTGGGGCCAACGCTTCATGGAAGCAAGATGACATCTATGCTCGCACCTGGCTCTCTGGGACATTTACCACAGAGATTGCTAATGATATTGGTAATCAGCCAACTGCAAAGGCTATGTGGGACATATAGGCAGACACATACGGGCAGGCAAAGAATGAAAGCAAGATTCTTCAACTGCAGTTCGACGTTTTCTCGATCAAACAGAATGGTCGACCGCTCCACGCCCACTTATCTCAGAGGCATGTTTGAGAGACTACACAGCTTCATGCCTACTACCACTAGCACTGAACAACAGGCATATTGGAATGCCACAATGACAGGAGTGTTCTTGTCATCTCTTGACTCTGAGTACGATGCCGCTCGTACTCAACTTCTGACTAGCGAGACAATACCGCCGATGAAGGAGGACTACAAGCGATTGAGTAGGATTACTACCACATCCACTACTACGGCCCAGACAACTCCTTTTGCTATGGCAGCTACTCGTGGCAGGGGAAGGTCGTCCCAGTTTCGAGGCTGTAGACCTCGTGGTCGAGGAGGACGCCGACAGTGTCGTCCTTGTTCCCATTTCCATCGTCCTGGTCATTCTGAGGAGACATGCTTTCAGAAACATGGATATCCAGCGTCTGCACATGTTGCTGAGAAGACTGAGGCTTCTTCTGCGCCTACTCCGGATACTCATTTAGATGACAGACATCATGAGATGATGAGCACTCCAACGACTCCGACTCCAGGTTCCACAAATGCAGCAGCTACCGCCAGAGCGTCGTCTAGTTCATCAGGTATTCCTTATGTGTTTACCAGGAGTAGCAGTTCAGACTTGACTAACTGGATTATGGATTCTGGAGTGTCACATCATATGTGTGGAGATCGGACGTAGTTTAGTTCATACAGGTTTATCCCACCTGGAAGATCCGTGGTTATTGCCAATGGGGTTCGTCTACCCATTGTTGCTCAGGGGGAGATTGTTCTAGCGCCTTCTATGCATCTTCAGAACGTCTTATATACTCCAGACTTTCAGATGAATCTTTTGTCCATTAGTCAACTTACAAAAGATTTACATTGTTGTGTCATCTTTGATCCCTCTTCTTTTGTGTTTTATGACTTACTAACTGGCAGGGTGATTGGTCATGGCCGTGAGCAGAGAGGATTGTATAAGCTTGCCATACCACCATGTACTGGAATTGCTAATATTCCTTCAGGATCTGTTTCCCCTTTCATGTGACATCTTCGCTTTGGCCACCTTCCTCTCCAGAAGATGTGGCATGTGCTATCACAGATATCTACTCGTACTACACTGGATTGTGAAGCATGTCAACTTGGGAAGCACCATCGCTCCTCTTTTCCCAGTCATCCGAGTCGTCACAATAGTCAGTCCTTTGAGTTGTTTCATTTTGATATTTGGGGTCCTAGTCGTGTTACTGGTCATCAGGGGCATCATTTTTATATGGTTGTTGTGAATGATTATTCTAGACTATCTTGGGTGTTCTTGTTAAAACATAAGTCTGAAGCAGGTGCTATCACTAAATCTTTTCTTATTGAAGTCCAAAATATATTCTCTGCTAATGTGAAATTCAGTCGTACGGATAATGCTTTGGAGTTTTCCACATTACATTTATCTGAATTTCTCAAGTCTCTCGGTATAGTTCATCAGACCTCTTGCAATTATACTTCTCAGTTCTCAACAGAACGGTGTGGCAGAACGTAAACATCGTCACCTTCTTGATGTCACAAGAACACTGCTAATCCAGAGTCATACCCCTCATTCTTTCTGGGGGGACGCGATTCTCACTGCTTGGTACTTGGTGAACCGCATGTCGTCCACCATTCTTGGAGAGAAGGTTCCCTTCTTGATTGTATTTCCCGAGAAGGAACTATTCTCTCTCACTCCCGGAGTTTTTGGACATGTGGCCTTTATCTACAATTTCACTCCTGGCCATGATAAGCTCTCGCCTAGAGCTGTCAAATGTGTTTTTGTCGGTTATTCTCGTACCCAAAAAGGGTATAGATGTTTTGATCCTATAGGACGAAGATATTATGAGTGCTGATGTCACTTTCTTTGAGTCGATTATGTATTTCTCTCCTACGGGTGACAGGTTGTCCAATGCTACTTCTGGAGAGGATGTTGTTGTTCCTCCACCTCCATCTTCTCCGTCATATGACCCCCATGTTGCACCTCAGCCTTCTCCACCTCCACCACCCCCACCACCTCCACCTCCATCTACCCAATCCAAGTTCTTACACCTTGTTTACACTCGTAGGTCTTCTACTCACCCCTCTGCTCATGCGTCATCCACATCATCCACCACGCCTCAGATATGTCATGAACACATTGTTTCTACTGATAGCACTGGAGTTTTGAAGATACACAGGACGAGTTGATTCCAGAAGACAGAGGCTGGTGATCTGGAGATACCTATTTCCCTAAGGAAGCCTCGTCGCCAATGTGCCATGTATCCTCTTGCTGCACATGTTTCTTTGGATCATCTTTCAGAGGAGTACAGGAAGTTTGTAGTGGGACTCTATGCTGTTACTATCCCACGTACATATCAGGAGGCCCTCCAGGACAGTAGGTGGCGACTTGCAATGGAAGAGATGTCAGCTTTGTGGTCGCGTGGAACATGGAGCATGGTATCCGCTCCAAAAGGTACCTATGTTGTAAGATGCAAATGGATATTTACAATAAAGCAAAGGGCAAAGGGCAATGTGGAGCGCTACAAGACAAGACTTGTGGCACGTGGGTTCACCCCAACCTATGGGGTGAACTATTAGGATACCTTTTCTCCTATGGCCAGACATTCGACACTACGCATTCTTCTTTCCGTTGTTATTTCCCGGGACTGACCTTTGTGCAAACTTGATGTGAAGAATGACATACGAGAACCTTCAGGAGGAAGTATATATACAGGAGCCACCAGGGTTTGCTACTGAGGGGGAATCCCAGAAGGTGTGCAGGCTCCATAAGGCGATTTATGACCTAAAGCAGAGTCCGAGAGCTTGGTACCAGAAGCTATCGGAGTTGATAGAGCACCAGGGGTTTGTACGGTCTACTGCGGACCACTCACTTTTTGTTCAGAGGACACAGAGAGGTATTATTGCTATTCTTGTTTATATGGATGATATTGTTGTTACAGGGGATGATGACCAAGGCATTCAGACTGCCAATGAGTTCCTAGGTCAACAGGTTGTGACTAAGGACCTTGGCACTCTTCTATACTTCCTTGGGTTGGAGTTCGCCAGGAACAAGCATGGTTTGATGATGACCCAGAGTAAGTTTGTGATGGATCTCCTTTCTGAGACAGGTACGACATGATGCAAGCCTGCTACTACCCCTACGGATCTGAGTATGAGATTATATGATGATGACACTGAGGAGGTAGGCAACGGCAGATATAGAGAGCTGGTTGGGAAGCTTTTATACGCCACTATCACCAGGTCGGATATAGTGTTTGCAGTAAACAAAGTTAGCCAGTTCATGGAACAGCCCAGAAAGGTGCATATAGATGCTGTCTATATGATACTGAGATATTTGAAGAACTCACCTGGCTCGGGTCTTATATTCAATAGGGATACATCTCTTGAGGTGACAGCTTGTGCAGATGCAGATTATACGAATTGCCCCAGAGACAGAAATCTACTTTGGGCTTTGTTGTGTTTCTCGGGAGCTCACTTGTCTCATGGAAGAGCAAGAAGCAGACAGTGGTGGCCAGATCAAGTGCACAATTTGAATACAGGGCCATGGCACAAGGGAGTGCAGAGATGATGTGGGTTAGATCGGTATTGACTGACCTTATTATTGAGGTTCCTCTTCCTATGCAACTTTTATGTGATAATCAAGTTGCGCTATCTATTGCCAATAATCCTATTTTTCATGAACGGACAAAGCATATAGAGGTGGATTGTCATTACACTAGAGACATGATCCAGAAAGGTCTCATATCTACCTCACATATTTCCACTGGAGATCAGACGGCTAACATCTTCACCAAGACCCTAGCTAGAGGTCCATTTCAGAGGTATTGCTCCAAGCTGAGCATGATAGATATATATGCTCCAGCTGGAGGGGGTGTTGAGATAAATATATCTCTCGGTATCATTTATGTTTTTATATTTTCTTGATGTACTTATCATTTAATTAACCCAAGGGCTTTTCTCCTATATAATAGAGCCCTCGGTCTATTCTATGTGCATGATTCATTTTTCTCCCAGCATAGAGCTTAAGGGAACATCTCCACTCCAATTATCAACCTAAAATCTGAAAGATATCCCATAGCCCAACACCATACGAATACATTTAGGGAGCCCGTGAATCACAGTGCATATCCCCTTCAAAAAGGCAAACAACAAGAAACACAACAGGAGGAGAATGGAAGGACATGCATGAATAGATCTCTTGAATAATTGATCCAGCATGAAAGGCGGTGACCGTGGATGGATATTGATCAGGAGAAAGAAACAAGTCAGATCAAGGATACCGAACATGAATAGGATACCGTTGAGGGCTACGGTTGATCGACAACAACCTGGGATGTTACTAAAGCATGCGGGAAGATGTCTTTAGTGTGGAGGGCATGATCATTGCACGAGTAACTGTAGGGATCATGTGCAATGCTTTACTTGTGGTAAATCTAGACATAGACAATGGAAGTGCCCTAATGCGGTCTACTAGCCTTAAATGCAAAAATTAGAGGTCAAAAGAGATGGAGTGAAGTTTATGCTAGTGGGGGTCCATAGGGAAGCTGGGACATGTTTGTGGGATGCCATGTCCAATATAATGGAGGTAATTGATAATGCTTTTGCAGGCGGATGTGGTTCAGATCGGGGATTTGGTTGTCTATGCAAGAGGCCTCTCTAAGGAGGAGTTGAACAATCTTCTAGCATTCGGCAACACTACAGCTAGGAAAATTCATTAGCAGAGGACAAGAAGTAAAGATGGTATTTTGACACCACGTCATCTAGAACTTTGAGAGTGTAGTGTCTACCAATCCTTGGTTGTATCCTTATGGTTGTACGAGAGGCATTCTAAAGTGTTGGCATGGTTCAATATGTTATATTTCATGGACTTTCATGTAGTCAACTGGTAAATCTCATGGTATCAGTCTAGAGCCAAAGATCTTCCAATGGTGAAAGATATCCATATTGGAGGTACTTCACATGGATGTTGCATAATGGAGGACGGCTACTAAAGGTAATGCATCCTCAACAAAGATTATCGGTGGCCCTCTTCCAGCGATTTTTAGGAAAGAATTGCTAGTTGTGGAAACTGAAAGGTGCTAGGGAGGGAGCACTAGAACCAAAGCTTCTAGAAAGCCAACAATGTGCCAAACAAAAGATCTCTTGGGAACAGGCGCAACTTCAGGCTCGATAAAGACAACACTAGACACAACCAAGATGGGGCCACTTTACCATGCGAGCCCTCTCAATTATGTAGAGATTGTATTGGGTTATTCGAATTGGGTCGATCTCCCCGATAAGGGGCATAAGCCTCTCGGGATGGATATTGAGGCTATAAATTATGGGGCGAACACCATCGAGTGTCTCCCCCTGTCTTTGGCTTTCAAAAAAACTTACCCGACAAAGGGCATTGGCTCCTACTTGGATCTCGAGGCTTCAAGTAATGTTGATAACATTTTTCTAAATCTCGCTCCTCTGGGGCGAGGATGGCCCAAGAAGTGTTAGAAAGAGACTATACGAAGGGATCTCAGTTTTTTCGATATAAGCCTGAGATTGACCCAGGATAGATCTGAATAGAGGCGAAGAATCCATGTAGCCGACCCTACTTAATTGTGGGAAAAGGCTTTGTTGTTGTTGTCACTTCCTCTGACAACTTGGTCCCATCGATGATGATTCTGTATGAGGGCCCAATCTGCAAGGATGCCTCAAGTAGTGCTTACGACGAATGTCGACACAATTAGCAAAGAGCAATGTGGGGACCCTAGAGCGTGTCGCTTTCTCTGCTTGGCTCGAAATGACAGGCCCCTACCAAGAAGAATTGCAGGAGTCTACTTGGAGCCCAACTCTCGACTTCTAAAAGATGGGGAAGATATAGTTGAGGAGAAAGAAATGATGGGGAAAGTTTTATATATGCAAGACTTGACAACTTGCATTGTTGGTAGTGCAATGTATCTACCACCCAAAAGACCAGGGTTCAAATCATGAGGTGGGCAACTGTATGTGTTTCATCATCTAGTTTTAAAAAAAAAGAACTTGGCAACTTGCATCGGTATGCTATTTGAAGTCCTTGTGTTCCTGCACAAGGGGTGGTTGCGACTTTATCGATTCAGGCAACCCTCCCCAAATCCAAGCATAACTGGTTGAGAAAAACAAAAACTTAACGAGGACAGGGCATAGTCTAACTTTTAATTTATTGAGAAATTGCAGTGAGCTTGGATATGGTTCACAGAACAGGGTGTGCTTATGTAATGTCATGAAGATATTGTCATGGAATGTTCAAGGGGTCAGTAGGTCGAAGAAGATACGGGCCATCTCTACCCTTATTGCGGAGAGTAGTCCTAGCATTCTTCTCATCCAGGAAACTAAGATACAGTCATGGAGCTCACAAATCCAGACCTCGCGAAAGGGCACCTCGCTCTCTCTCAAGCTTCTATGCCATTGGATCTAGTGGTAGTTGTGAACGTAAGCTCACTTGTTGGGATGGTAATCACTAGTCCTTGGTCCATAAAGAGGCGAGGCAATGTATACAGACTTTCGGTTCTTAGGAACACCGTTGGTGGCAATTAGATTTTGATATCTAATGTATACAGACTTTCGGTTCTTAGGAACACCGTTGATGGCAATTAGATTTTGATATCTAATGTTTATGGGTCAGTTAACAGTTCCATCATGGTGGGTATATGGAGTGAGCTACAGCAAATACGAGAATTTTTTCATGAGGTTGCATGCATTCTGTAGGGTAATTTTAAAGTGATTTTCTGTGGATGATCAGCCGGGCGGGAGATGGGGCCAAGATCATGGTTCGGACGGCTTCGCAAGCTTGGCAAGAAAAATAAATCTTGAGGTTCTTGACATTTGTAATTGTCACTTCACTTGGAGAAATAGGGCATCCATATCGTATATCGATCACTACTTGGTTTCGGTTGAACGATTGTAAAGATTCCAGCTCCAATGGGTAAAGGCTCTCCCCATGCTCAACGCGATCAGATACCTATTTAGTGGTCTTGGGGTGGACATGCTACATCGTCCCTCCATGTTCAGATAAGATGAATCTTGGATGCTCGAAGAGGGATTCTTTGAGATGATGGCCATGTTTTGGAGCTCGTGTGATGTGGAGAGCTTGGCAACAAGACGATTGTATCCAAGTTAGTAGCACTCTGCAAGAGGCTTACTGCCTCAGAAGGGACATAATCGTAGAAGGGACATAATCGTAGCAAGCTCGGAAAGGTGAAATACTACGCTAGCAGCAGTAGAACGATTAGATAGGCTCGAGGAATATAGAGTATTAACGATTAAGGAGCTAGAGGACCATTTGGTGCAGCAGTTTATCGATTTAGATGAGGACAAAATGGTCGAGTTGGAGTAAAAACAGAGATCTAGACAGCGATGGTTGAAGGAAGGCGATACAAAAACCAGATATTTTCATAACTTGGCCAATTCCAGGAGGCAGCACAATTATCTACCCATCAAGGACAATGTTGTGACCATCTCAAGGGATGAGGTGATTGGTGCGATTGTGGGCTTCTTTCATCAGGGCATGGTCCACTTGGTCCACGGTTGTGGAGGTCGAGAGATGTGGGTAGAATTACGTCAGTTCAAAGCCAAGAGCTTACCTCGCAGATCGGAATCTAGGAGGTGCCAGATTCCTTGATGACCCTCAACGCAAACGACGCGGCTTGGTCTAGACGATTTTCTTGTGGCTTTTTGTAGGTTGTTCTAGGTAGTCGTGAAGGATGATGTCATGGTTGTTGATGAACTTCAGAAGGGCAACATGGGCATTGAACTCCTAAATAGAATTCTTATTTTCCTATTGCCAAAGAGCAATGTGGTCACGCGCATTGAAGAGTTAAGACCTATTGCCTTGTCAAATGGTATTTATCTTATTCTGGGGAAGCTTCTTGCCAACCAACTCTGAAGGGTGCTTCATGTATCATCTCTCCTCTACAGTTGACCTTTATTTCTAGTTGTTCATTGATGGATAGTTTGGTGTTGGCCACTAAGGTGACTACATATTGGAAGAGGCATCAGACAAAGTGCTTAGTATGGAAGATGGATTTTTCTAAGGTGCATGGCAGCATTGATTGGAAGTTTGCTTTAACTACGCTTCACAAGCAGGAAGTCCCGATCACTTGGATGAAGCAACGTATTACAACATCATTTTACATTTTGTGGTAGTTACAGATATGGAAGGAAATATCGTGATATATCAGTGATATATCGCCGATATATCGATATCAACATGGGACCGATATGGGCACCGATATGGCGATATATCCCAATTTCCAGGCATTTTCTTCACAAAGGCTCATCAATATGGGCGATATTTCGGAGATACATCGTCGATATTGACGCTTCCGAAATCCGCTTGTTAAGAATGATGTGTTGTATATTTGTTCGTGCTAAAAAAATAATGTGTCGTACGTTGTAGACGGCAATCGGAATCGGTCAAGAAAATAACCATGAATAAATTAATCAATTTTCAATCACGTGGATTTATGTTTATTTTACTTGGGCAAGTCCCAAGGTCGATCACAATGAGGCAAAGGAACAACCTAGAATTATGTCTATCAAAATTCGTGCACGGTTTTCGAGGTGATCTTTTTTTTTTGGAATTTTTAATGCAAATAAAGGATGCACGATGCAATTTCGGCCTATTTTAGGGACTAAAAAGTAAAAGTCGATCAAACGACGTCCGAAAAATATGAAACTTGGCCACAATGCAAAATATGATGAAATGAATTTACTGTAATTTTTTTGGAATTTTTGGATGCAATATGATTTTTTTATGGATTTTTAAATGCAAACAGAGTGAATTTCAATATTGAATTATAATAAATATTAAACCTACTTATTTTCAAGGGATAAAATTATCTAAGATCTATCACTAGGTGATAGATCTCAGAAAAATCCAAAACCTCGAAAATGTGAGATTTAATACCTACTAAAAATCAAACACTGAAATATGCAAAATGATTTTTATAGGGCAATCTATGCATGTAAATGCAAATCTTTTTGGACACAATGTTAAGCACAATTAATTCTACAATATGTTATTTTTCAGGAATTTTTAGAGCAACGGTTAATCAATAGCAAATTTAAGAGCATAAAATGGGCAAAGTTTGCAATTTTCCACAAAATAATTAATCCCTATTAACCATCAATCACAAAAATATCCACAACATGTCAAGATGTAAAGAATTAAATGAGGAACATCATGCTATTTTTTGAATGATAAAATAATGTCATGTAGAGGTCCAAAATTACTGGGGAACACAGGGGTGTGAATGCAATAAATAAAATAAATATAAAAAGGCAGAGGAAGGACCTGTTTGTAATTACCTATAGTTGCGGGGTACTGTCTGCAAAATAACCACTCGGTCGCGTGCCATGCACGTGACCTTGATCGGTGGCGTCGGCGCAAATATGGAGGAACTCAGGGGAAACTTGCAAATCCTCCAGTGGGTCACGTGCGCTGCATGTGACCCCTGGATCTTGACTTCTGCCGGCGTCCCCCGCCCCACGTGCGCGGCAAGTGGCGGGGTCTCGGACTTGACGCCCGGTGGCGATAGCGACGGAGGGCAAGGTCGAGGCGGGTCGGCCAAGGCGGAGGAAAACCGGCGAGCTCTTGGAGGCTGACGATGGAGACGACGGAGGTTGTCGGAGGCGGTGTCGTAAGCTCGGCCAAGGCGGAGGGAGGCCGAGCTGCTATTGCGGGGGCGTTGGTGACCGGTGGAGCTGTTGTTGGTGTCGCAGGTTCGTCCAAGGCGGAGAAGAACGGCGAAGGCGGAATGGTCGATGAAGCGGTGGCGTAGTCGTTGGCTTTACAATCGGAGTCGGAGTTGTGGTCGTAGATGGAGGTCGATTGAGCGAGTCGGAGGAGAAGCGAAGCTGCAGAGGCGCTGCTGTTGACGTTGGTGGCGAGGGAGTTGTTGTCGGCGAAGCGTGAAGCTCGAGAGGAGGAGCAGCACCTGGTCGTAGGCGGAGTTGCGTCGTTGAAGGTGTTGATCGCGGTGGCTCGACGGCGCGAAGGGGGGAAGGCCGGAGCTTGGGCAGTACGGCTGAAGATGCTTGTCTGCAACGGCGTTGATGGACGCCGGATCTCGCCGGAGAGGCTGGCCAGATGGTGCTATCACCACCCCGGTCGTGCTCATAGTGCAATCGGCGGATGAAGCTGAACGAGGGTGGTGCTTCGTTTAAATAGACGAGGGAGGTGGCCGGACATAAAAGTAAGTTGCGAGATGTGCGGGGGATAGGTGGCGGCACGAGAAGTGCGGCGAAGTCACGGGGGCGGTTGGCCGTTGGCGGATATCACGGGGATGGTTGTTGATTCGAGGGATCTGATTGAGATGCAAAAAGGAAGGAGGCGATGCAAGGGTGAGGCGGTCGGCGCGAGATCGGCGGCGAGGATTGCGGAGGCGGTTTTGGGGAAGGAGCAGGAGGTAGGTGACGACCTCGGGGCCGTCCGATCAGCAGATGATCGGATGGTCCATAAGGGGCCACGTGGCGACGGATGATAAAGGGGGGAGCGGCACGTGCGTGGCACGTGCCAGGGTGGTACGTGCTTCGCACGTGCGTCATTATAATAATTTTTTATAAAAAAGGATAATAAACAAGCTCAAAAAAGGCTGACACGTGGCGGGCCCAGGGGCTGCCACGTGTCAGCACCAGAAAAATCCGCAAATAAAGATTTTGTAAAATCAAAAATAAATAGTAAACGACCTCGGATCAAAAAAGTTTCTTCACGAGAATTGCTCGTCTCGATGAGATCTAGAACTTTCATGAAGACATCAAAACCAAAATCGATCAAATGCACAAAGTGATATTTTTGGGGTATCCCATGTACATATAATACCTTGATTTTTGGGTTTAGTAATTTTTTTGTCATTTTTAAACCAGATAAAAATCCGGAAAAAATATGGAAAAATCAAAGATAAATAAAGACACCTTAATCTAATTTTTTTGGATTTTTATTAATTAAGAAAATATCTACATAAAATATCAGGTCAAAACCGCTAAAATACACAATGTACAAAAGAGGCCCAAAATCCAACTTTCACATATGAGCTCCGATTCACTTGAACTTGGTATTGTTTTGAAGGTAATTGAATGTACATTAGTCCAAAAGTGAGTAGGATTAAAACAGACACTGGATGGGGAAGATATAAGGTTTTTAGTCCGGAAATCCTGAAACTAGGGTTTGGGTTTTTTGTCCACTTACTTGGGTTAATTATTTTTTTGTATTTTTTATTTATTCTTGTGAGTGATATGTACACGATGGAGGTGGTTTTGGATCATTCGGAGTTAGCATAAATGAGATAAAAATCCGGGAAGTTAGGTTATTTACAGGTCAATTTTGGCTGAGATTTTTGGCTTCTTATTTTGTGCAGAAATTAGTACTAAAATGCAATTCTTATTAAAACATGCATGAATGCTAATTATGCAGAATAGATGCAGAAATGTTGTTGATTTTGAGGGATTTGAGCTTAATAAATGAGATTTAGAGTGATGAATCCGAGATTCATCATCCCGCTATACTTAAACAGTGCCCGTCCCTGAGCATCAAAAAGAAATGCCATGAGGTGAAATTAGATTGGGTTCAATACCAAGACCATGAGCTGAAGGTGAAAATGAAACTAGACTCGTCCTTTGAATTAATAGGGTGGCGGAACTTCTGTGAGACTTGCAATTTTAAAATCAACAGCCCTCAAGTTCTACACATCATTGTTACAGTTTCGGCTCAGAAGTCATCTTAGATCAATACTCTTCCCAAAGTATACCCTATGAACATTGAACAACCGACTCATGTGTGTGAAGGGTTTTACCTCTTCCCATCCAGAATGCCGAACTACCATGCTCCTCTCCTCTCCAGTAACTCGTCCTCGGGGAGTCTGGTATTTCCTTCTAAGGTCTGTCGCACTGTGTTCACAATCGAATTGAGGGAGAAGTTAGAAGAAGGGGAAAAGAACTGGAGGGTGGCTAGTGTAGTCACCTCTCCTTGTGAAGATGGCCAGTGTAGCCGAGTCTCCACCAAGATCTGCAGGTTTCTTGAAACTTGGACCTTTTTGGTCAGATTTTATTTGGTAGAATGCTTCTTTGTATTTGGAATTTTTGGCGGTTCTGCTTGGATCTTGTTGTGCCCCTACGGATATAGAGTCTTTTTGTTCCGTACATTTTTTGGGGTCCTAGAAAAAATTGTGCACAGCCGTCCATCCCTTTTTCGAAGTTTTATTTCAACCCATACTCCGATCTTTAGATTTCCACGCTACCAGAAAAGAGACTCACACAGTCTTCCAATATCCCGTCTGAGTTAAGCTAAGAGCATAGTGCGAGAGTACAAATTAATTCCCTATTCCAGAGTTGTACCCGGAATGAAGAGATCAGGTTAGACAATGAGAGTCAAACGCTGCACATTGTCATGTGGAACTCAAAGAATTAAGTCAAAGACCTGAAGCTCTTAAAATCCTATTTCTCGGTGAAGTTCCTCTGAAAATTAGGTGGATTGAGATCAAGCCCAGACCACTCTCGGTTTCTGCTCACAACTCGGTTCAGAACCCAATGATTTTTCACAGATGCAAATGAATGCGATGATGGATGAAGTGCAGGTGTGTGCAATGCAGACAAAAAAATTTTTGTGAATTTTTTGATTTTTTTTTTGAATTTTTTTAATGCAAAAATGAATAAGAAGCCAATTTTTTTCAAAAATTTTAGGCATAGTCAGTGTTAGTAGCAAAACTCTTTTTCTTTTTCTTTTTGTCTTTTTTTTGTTTTTTTTCAAATTAATTACCCACCCCGTAAATACATATAGACTTACGCGAAAGTACGAGATA
Organism: Ottelia alismoides; assembly: GCA_037367405.1. Taxonomy (NCBI): domain Eukaryota; kingdom Viridiplantae; phylum Streptophyta; class Magnoliopsida; order Alismatales; family Hydrocharitaceae; genus Ottelia; species Ottelia alismoides. Next base: position 603,028 of record JAZKJV010000030.1, read on the forward strand.
TGGGTAAAATATATACAAAGTATATACACAGACCCCCCTATACTTAGCGAGTGATGTGTCCTCAGAGCACAAGAAGCGTAAAGAAGACATAGCTCGGGCTAAGCGTAAGAGAGTGAAAAAGGAAAAGAAAACAAGATTTACAGAACCGTCCCCCTATACTTAGACTGCGAACAGTCTAAGTATAGAAGAAGAGCGGAAAAAATGAAGTGGTTGAGGTATGTGAATGAAGAGAGTATATACAGGTGGGCGTCGGTTCCCCCTATACTTAGGCTCTGGTCATCCTAAGTATAGAAGAAGGGTGGAAGTGAGGCGATCGAGAGAAGTAGTATGATGTGGGAAATGGAATATACATATGGCATCGGTCCCCCCTTATACTTAGGCCTTGACCTAAGTAGAGGAAGAAACTGTACAAGGAGACCGATGTGGTCGGGAGGGAGGGTGGGTAGCCGATGATTAAGGTGGTTTTCGGTTGATCTTCTGGTGAGCCTGTGATGGGAGATCAGAATAACGAGTCGGAGATGAAGCATATGATTCCCAACTATTATCAGTGTCATCCTCAAAAAAATCATGATGGATAGTGGATGAAGTGTTTGAGTCAGATAAAAGATATCCATCATCGGAATTATCCTCAGAGGAGTAGTATTCGAAAGTGGACATACTCCAAATATTCTGGTCTTCTTGTTTCTTCAATTGTTTCCTCAGAATTCGTTCCTTCTTGAGGTCAATCGGTTTGTCCTCGGATGAATATTCAGAAGCACCGGTCTCAGTCAGCTCATACGAAATAATTCCAGTATACTTGAAGAGGGCAGGAGCATCATCTTTGGATGAATAGTAGTTAGGAACGGGAGTTGCCCAACGAGAATTGAATTTTGCATCCTTGCAAGATATGGCTTTAGAACTGCCGAACAGACTTCACTCATGTAGACTACATTTCCGGACCTGATGAGGGATCATCAGCTGATTCCTCTTCCGAAAGGTCAAAGGTGACTCTCTTTTTATTTCTTCGTAAAGGTGTCGGCTCACGTGAAGTATCCAGATGAATAGCCATTGGAATTCTCCTTGGTCGGTGCTCGGCTAATGTATTTGTTCTTATTCTCCTGAATGTTTGAGCACTCTCGATTTGGGATGATTTGGTCAAGATATTCAGAGAATGTTGCTCCAGGGTGCGACCATGCATATGTCTCAGGATCATAGAAGAAGGATTTGTCTATTTTGAGATCCGCGGGAATTGAAGTACTGGGGAGAGTCTCTGCATGTTCGTTTTAATTGATTTAATGTTAGAGCATTCCTGTGTCGAGTTGATGTGATCAGAGTAGGTCGACCCAGAGTGTGTCCATGCATAAGTCTCCGGATCATATGAATCATACACATGATTCTCCATGGTATGTGCAACTGGGAATGGAGTAGGAGGGAGAGTCTCTAAACCAATAGTCTCATCAACAATCGCTATCTCAGGTGTTGCATCGGGGTAGGGCTCTTCTACCGCTTCATGGTTACGGTTGTCGGAGACTTCGTGGGTTTCCTCAGAAGATCGTGGTTCCTCAAAGACAGGGTCAGATCTAAGTGCTTCCAATGCTTTAAAATTGATTTCCCAAGTCTCACAATCGATAATTGCCATTGACAATGCTAAGAATGGTTTTTCGAAAATAATTGGAGACTGAGTGAATTCTTCTTGATGCTCAATATCAATGATCGTGAACTCTACTTTGAGCGGAGCACCTTGGAATTTTATGATGATAGAAATGATTCCTCTCGACCTCTTTATCGATCGGTCTGCCAATTGAACAATCTCTCGTGTTTTCCGAACCGGTCCGAGTTTGAGTTCGTGAAATACAGAGGTCGAGAGGATATTGATCGGTGAATCATCATCAATTCGAGCATGGGTGAAAATCGTGTCTTTGATCATGCAGTCAAATCTGGGCAACCGCTTTACTATGCGGCTCTTGGTTTTTCTCCTCAACACCAAAGAGGAGGCCATTGACAAGATATGTCTCTCGATCTTTATTCTAATCTTGCCCGACTTTTTGATCATTAATTTGTCCATTATAAATCATTTAAAGTCGGGGAAGTGTTCAATGCCCTGTATAAAGGGAAGTTCAAAAATTAATTTCTTCTCAAATGCTTCCCGTACAGCAGGATCCGAATTCCTCAGATCTTCTTCAGTCTTAATTTTTATGAAATTTTCTGGATTTTCCATTTTTTTGGTATTTTCTGTGTGGTGTGGTGATGTGGTGTGTTCCTCAGATGAGCAGAGGTTCTGATGTTCAGAATGGGAGTCAGAGGTATAGTCATTTCTAAGGGAATAATAGCAGAAGTGTCGTTGTCCGAATCGTCCCTAGGTTCCTGAATATCCTCAAAATTTTCAATCTTAAGTCCAATCATTTCCTCATTCATTTCTATGTCCGAGCTACCAGAGATTGAAATTAATCGATCGGCAAATTCTTGAAATCTATCCTCTATTAACTCAAATTTCTTGTTCATCCTCAATATATCCTCCAAAATCTTTTCGTGACCAATCGTGGGAGCAGTCGGGGTGTGTTTTGTAATTGAATTTCCTCTTCCATTTTCCTATTTGTATTAGGAGAGGAGTCTCTTGAAATCTCTGATATATGATCATCATTTTCTGAAAATATCTCCTCAACAATTATGGAAGGTGGTTGCTCATATGGTCTAGGTATGTGGAGTTGGTCCGAGTAGAGTTCAATCCTTTGATTATGATTGGTCGGACCTTAATATTGTGAAGTCAGCATACAGGGTTGATGTGTTTTTATGTGGTCAGTCCAATCCTCTGTATGTCTGAAGAGGGGGTTGTCATGTCAATCCAAGATGATGATTGTTCATTGGTGTGCAAGGGTAGGGTCGATGGAAGAGGTGAAGAAATGTTCAATTCGATCATGTGGTGTTCATTTCCCATGAATGAAGGATTGACATTTACCGAATATGAAGGATGAATTGTATGATCGGAGTAGAGTGGATTGATGTATGAAGAAGTGGAGACCTCACTCGGTTGTTGGTTTGTATGATCCGAATACAAAGGGTTGTCATTCAGAGAGTAGATCGGATCTGTAGAGAGAGATGGATCTATTGATGGTTGAGAGTCTCTTGTGGAAGTAGGAGGAGGTGTTTTGGGTCTAACCTATACGAATTCATTTTCATAGTATAGCTATGATGGATTTTCGGATAAACGTTCGGCCATTTTTGAAAGAGGCTGAAAGGAATGAGGGGTTGGGTCTGCAAGAGTTTTTAGACAAGAATTTCATTATGAGGTTTGAATCAAGAAAAGAAGAGAGATGATTGCACGGGATAGTCAAGAGAAATTTTATCAAATGTACGGCTATTGATCTTCGATCTCGGTTCACGCACACCAATGCAAACACAAATCAAACCCCGGGTTCACCAACACACACAATGAAGCCGTAAGAGTTCGGTTATTATCTTTTCAATTTTAGTTGGTGATAAATCAATCTTGGCAAAAATTTAGCGAGCTGTTAGGTGCCGAAATTTTTGTAATGACAGGCCCGAATTCTTATAACTAGTTGTACCTACTTTCAGCCAGTATGGGTGTAAGTACGGACCGTAGAACGGCTACCCGTGTTACTTGAGGACGGAGTCTTACGCAGTGTCCTCTAAACCACCCACTCTGCTAAGGAAGTCCAAACTGTTTACCGGCTACCCGTATATCCTCACTGAGAAGTAGCTAATCGTTTTTGGCAGAATAAGTAGTCAAGATTAAAATCCGGATTTGGGCTCTAGCCTTAAGTGTCGTCTCTCGCTCACTCAGAAAAAATGTAAAAAAAATCCAAGGTCGGGGTTGCTCTCCCGCAGAAATTCTTGATTTTATGGGTTAATTTAAAATCGGCTATATTTTGCAGTCACAATTTTAATTAGGTGATCACGGAAGAATTTAAATGAGCACAAATACACGTCTACCATCCAGTCTCAATTTCCTTTAGATTTATGTGATAAAACAAGGAGGGAGAAATTCGGGAAAAGCCGACGCATGCGGAAAACTATGATGTATGCTCAGCTAGAAAACTTACAGTGAATCCTCGCAATCTTAATGTGGGATGCAATACAGAATTGAAAATTTATTCTAAATGAATGCAAGCCGATGAAAAATCGCATCTACGCAGAAAGTTCTATTAGCCGGAAAGAATTGAGTTAAATTTGGCTAAGTTGAACGATCTAAAGTGCGTCTCAATTAATAGTGAAGTGTAGCTTAAGATCCTACGAGCACAATCAAGAAATTAAATGCTCTAAGAGCCGTATATACAGGTTTATCCTAATCGCCACTCAAGTCGGGCCCCACCCTCACCGGAGAGTGAAACAGGCCACGACACACCACAAGAAGAGTTCAAAGTCTTTTACACACGCGAGAGTCCAAACGGACACCGCTGTAAATGAGCAATTAATAACAAAAAATAAATTGCAGAAATTAAAAAAAGTTAGACTCTACGCTCTCTCACGACTCGACTCGATCTTAAATTAATTGCGGCTTTTACGGATATCGGTAAAGATGCTTCGGTTTCTTGAAAAATAGCTCCACATACGCCGGGTAATTCGCAAGAAAAATAGAGAGATTTGTGTAAGAGAGTGACTCAAAAAATAAATCAAAAATAAAATAAGAGAAATAAATGCTGAAAAATAAATGAAGGAAATAAAATGGAATTTCAAATGAAAAATTCGGGGGTCAGACTACCTGAATGCGGAAAACCGAACAAGAAATTTCAAAACACAAAACTAAGTCGTTTGCCTCCCCGGCAACGGCACCATCTGGCGTTTCTGAAATCCGCTTGTTAAGAATGATGTGTTGTATATTTGTTCGAGATAAAAAAAATAATGTCGTTCGTTGTAGACGGCAATCGGAATAGGTGAAGAAAATAACCACGAATAAATTAATCGATTTTCAATCACGTGGTTTTATATTTATTTTACTTGGGCAAGTCCCTAGGTCGATCACAAGGAGGCAAAGGAACAACCTAGAATTATGTCTATTAAAATTTGTACACGGTTTTCGAGGTGGTCTTTTTTTGAAATTTTTAATGCAAATAAAGGATGCAAGATGCAATTTCAGCCTATTTTAGGGACTAAAAATTAAAAGTCGACCAAACAATGTCCGAAAAATATGAAACTTGGCCACAATGCAAAATATGATGAAATGAATTTACTGTAATATTTTTGGAATTTTTGGAGGCAATATGAATTTTTTATGGATTTTTAAATGCAAACATGGTGAATTTCAATATTTAATTATAATAAATATTAAACCTACTTATTTTCAAGGGATAAAATTATCCAAGATCCATCACTAGGTGATGGATCTCAGGAAAATCATAAACCAAGAAATGTGAGATTTAATACCTATTAAAAATCAAACATTGAAATATGCAAAATGATTATTATAGGGCAATCTATACATGTAAATGCAAATCTTTTTGGGCACAATGTTAAGCACAATTAATTCTACAATATGTGATTTTTCGGAATTTTTAGAGCAACGGTTAATCAATAGCAAATTTAAGAGCATAAAATGGGCAAAGTTCGCAATTTTCCACAAAATAATTAATCACTAATTAACCATCAATCACAAAAATATCCATAATATGTCAAGATGTAAAGAATTAAATGAGGAACATCATGCTATTTTTTGAATGATAAAATAATGTCATGTAGAGGTCCAAAATTACTGGAGAACACAGGGGTGTGAATGCATTAGATAAAATAAATATAAAAAGGCAGAGGAAGGACCTATTTGTAATTACCTATAGTTGGGGGATACTGTCTGCAAAATAACCACTAGGTCACGTGCCATGCACGTGACCTTGGTTGGTGGCGTCGGCGCAAATACGGAGGAACTCAGGGGGAAACTTGCAAATCCTCCAGTAGGTCACGTGCGCCGTACATGACCCCTGGATCTTGACTTCTGCTGACATCCCCGGCACCACGTGTGCGGCACATGGCGGGGTCTCGGGCTTGACGCCCGGTGGCGATAGCGGCGGAGGGCAAGGCCGAGGCGGGCCGGCCAAGGCGGAGGAAAACCGGCGAGCTCCTGGAGGCTGACGATGGAGACGACAGAGGTTGTCGGAGGCAGTGTCGTAAGCTCGGCCAAGGCGGAGGGAGGCCGAGCTGCTATTGCGGGGGCGTTGGTGACCGGTGGAGCTGTTGTTGGTATCACAGGTTCGTCCAAGGTGGAGAAAAACGACGAAGGCGGAATGGTCGATGAAGCGGTGGCGTAGTCATTGGCTCCACAATCGGAGTCGGAGTTGTGGTCGTAGATGGAGGTCGATGGAGCGAGTCGGAGGAGAAGCGAAGCTGCGGAGGCGCTGCTGTTGACGTTGGTGGCGAGGGAGTTGTTGTCGGCGAAGCGTGAAGCTCGAGAGGAGGAGCAGCACCTGGTGGTCGGCGGAGTTGCGTCATTGAAGGTGTTGATCGCGGTGGCTTGACGGCGCGAAGGGGGGAAGGCCGGAGCTTGGGCAGTCGGTTGAAGATGCTTGTCTGCAACGGCGTTGATGGACGCCGGATCTCGCCGGAGAGGCTGGCCAGAAGGTGCTATCACCACCCCGGTCGTACTCTTAGTGCAATCGGCGGATGAAGCTGAACGAGGGTGGTGCTTCGTTTAAATAGACGAGGGAGGGGGCCGGACATAAAAGTAAGTTGCGAGATGTGCGGGGGATAGGTAGCGGCGCGAGAAGTGCGGCGAAGTCGCGGGGGCGGTTGGCCGTTGGCGGATATCACGGGGATGGTTGTTGATTCGAGGGATCTGATAGAGATGCAAAAAGGAAGGAGGCGATGCGAGGGTGAGGCGGCCGGCGCGAGATCGGCGGCGAGGATTGCGGAGGCGGTTTTGGGGAAGGAGCAGGAGGTAGGTGACGAACTCGAGGCCGTCCGATCAGCAGATGATCGGATGGTCCATAAGGGGCCACGTGGCGACGGATGATGAAGGGGCGAGCGGCACGTGCGTGGCAAGGCCCTAAATGTCGGTTTCGAACATCATTTCGGTATCAACCAAAACAGAATTTCGGTGGAATTTCGACCGAAATTTTGGTCATTTCGATCATTTTTTGTATTAGGACCCCCATATTTCGGTCATTTCGGTCGAATTTCAATTTTGACTGGATATGGATATTCGACAGAAATTCGACCGAATTTCGCTGAAATTTGAGGCCATACTGCGTGGCACGTGCCTGGGTGGCATGTGCTTCGCATGTGTGTTATTATAATAATTTTTTTATAAAAAACGATAATAAATAAGCCCAAAAAGGCTGACACGTGGCGGCCCCAGGGACTACCACGTGTCAACACCAGAAAAATCCGCAGATAAAGATTTTGTAAAATCAAAAATAAATAGTAAACGACCACAGATCGAAAAAGTTTCTTCACGAGAATTGCTCGTCTCGATGAGATCTACAACTTTCATGAAGACATCAAAATCAAAATCGATCAAATGCACAAAGTGATATTTTTGGGGTATCCCATGTACATAGAATACCTTGATTTTTGGGTTTTGTAATTTTTTGTCATTTTTAAACCAGATAGAAATCCGAATAAAATATGGAAAAATCAAAGATAAATGAAGACATCTTAATCTAATTTTTTTGGTTTTTTATTAATTAAGAAAATATCTACATAAAATATCAGGTCAAAACCGCTAAAATACACAATGTACAAAAGAGGCCCAAAATCCCAGTTTCTCATATGAGCTCCGATTCACTTGAACTTGGTCTTGTTTTGAAGGTAATTGAATGTACATTAATTCAAAAGTGAGTAGGATTAAAACGGAGACTGGATGGGGAAGATATGAGGTTTTTAGTCCGGAAATCCTGAAACTAGGGTTTGGGTTTTTGGTCCACTTACTTGGGTTAATTATTTTTTTGTATTTTTTATTTATTCTTGTGAGTGATATGTACACAATGGAGGTGGTTTTGGATCATTCGGAGTTAGCATGAATGAGTTAAAAATCCGAGAAGTTAGGTTATTTACATGTCAATTTTGGCTGAGATTTTTGGCTTCTTATTTTGTGCAGAAATTAATGCTAAAATGCAATTCTTATTAAAACATGCATGAATGCTAATTATGCAGAATAGATGCAGAAATGATGTTGATTTTTAGGGATTTGAGCTTAATAAATGAGATTTAGAGTGATAAATCCGAGATTCATCAGATATATCGTCGAAATATCGTATCGATACGATATCGATATCGATACGACCTTCCATGATTCAGGTAGGAGCATTGCTCTATTGACAACATGTTGGTGAATGTCAGGGCCTTATGTGGGGCACAGACATTATAGTTATTGCTCTCATCTCGACCCCACACCCCCTTTTTCATCAAAAAAAATGGCACGCCAAATCCATGCTGCTGCCCAGTCTAGCCAGGCATTCAAATGGTAGCGCTTTATTCAGATTTTCCAGTCTACGAAACTAAGGCCACACTGGTCAAGAGAAAGAGTTGTGTCCCTTTTCACCAGATGGACCCCCCTAGCATTGTTCCCCATGGAGGCCCTTAAAAATCTCCTCAAACATGATTCAAGATAATGAATGAGCAATATCGACCCAATATCGATGTTATCGATCGATATCAGTTGATGTAGGAAAAGTTGCAATGAAAATCTCCACATTTGACCAATACAGGATTATACACCAATACCTCAACGATATCTCACGAGATGTTGGTCAACATCCTGTAAACCAGTATACAATACAGTGGTGCGAAGAGGGTGACACAGGGGGCTTGATGTGATGCAGTGGTGGCCGATGGGTGCAAGCTGGTTGCTATGATAGCCGGTGGACACCGCAGGGAACTAATTAGGTAAAAAGGATACAAAATACCAATCTAGAACAACTGCTATGATACCATGTAGAGAGAAATGGAAGGAAATATTTTCATTGATGCTATACCTCTCTGATTATAAGTATAAAGAGATCAAGAGTGATAGATAAACATAGAATGAAAACTAAAAGGAATAATAAAAAATTCATAATATCTCAAAGAATATCCCAAGGATCTCTATGACCTACAGATGATATTCTAAGAATTTGTAAGATCATGGAGAATCTGTTAAATTTAGCAATAAACTTTTAACAAGTACTTTACAATATTTGCATATGTGTACTGCTTTGTAGTGCTAATAAGCAGGGAAGGTCGTATCGGCGATATATCGACAATATATCGCCGATATATCGGTATCGAGAGGTTGGGGGTATTGAAATCGGAGTGTATATCTTTTTACAGGGATATCGGCGATATATCACCATATCGTCCCATATCGGTCAAAAATGAATGGATTCAGTACAAAAAATACAGGATATCGACCGATATCGTCGATATTTCATCGATATCCCTGTATATCAATGTTATCATTCATGCAAGCTTCATCCCACTACCTATCTAGCTACACCTAGTATTAAAACAATCTATGATTTATATACTTTGTTCTGGGTCGGAGGCGCTGCCCCCGCACCCCCGCAAGGGGAGGGCCCTGGGCCCCCCTAGTCCCCCCAGGCTCGCTGACCCCCGTACTGGTAGGGTATGGTGCGACAGGAGGGTGTATACAATGGTTCTTCAACTTGGTGTATATTTACAAGTTATTTTATGTTGTAAAACTTGAATGAAATCCATTTCCAATATCTATAAGTCAATTCTTCAAAAAAATCTATAAGTCAAGAATCAAACATTAATATCGATATGTTCGAAATGATCGATATATGCAATATAAGCTTTATAGATGATCGATATGTATGATCTAAGAGTATATTTGTAAGTTATTTAGTGATCTAAGAACTTGATAAACTCCATTTTCAATATATATATATAGGTCAACAACTAACAGTACCGTCATATCGATATATGCGATATAAGGTTTATAGATGATCGATATGTGTTATCTAAGAGAGTAAGAGTACATTTGTAAATTATTTAGTGATCAAAGTACTTAGATGAAGTCCATTTTCAATATATATAGTATGTCAACAACTAACAATATCAGCGATATGTTTGATATGATCGATATGTGCACTATAAAGATCATACTCTTCATAAATGATCTATATGTATTTTCTAGGTGTATATTGTAGTATTTCATGTTATAAGAACTTGAATGAAATCCATTTCCAATATTTATAAGTCAAGAATCAATATTAATATCGATATGTTCGATATGATCGATATGTACAATACTGATATGTGCAATATATGGCCTATAAATGAACGATATATGTGATATAAGTGTTTATTTGTAGGTTATTTGTTGGTTTGATATCTTGGATGACGATAATTTCTGAAAAATGGCAAAAAAATGGCTTTTCTGAACCATTTTCGACATTTCCACCGATATCGTCGATATATCGGCGATATATCCCGATATATCATTTTTCGGGCGGACCGAAACGATATCGATATCGATACGGCCTTCCTTGCTAATAAGTCCCGGTGAGGATAGCATACATCCCACCAAGGATGCTCATAAGAAGTACGGATTTTTACCCCACCAACCTTAGAAACTTGTTAAATTACCTCTACGACCTTTTACACAGCGTAATTACCACTGTTGGGAAAAACGAATGACTTACTTTATTCCATAAGCCCTAGGCTCTCTTATATAGGAGAGTAGCCTATGGGTAAATTACATAAAGAAGACAACTGAAACATAAAATAAAATAAAGAAGAGGTACTCTATATGCGTCAATATATGCGTCAACACTCCCCCTCAAGATGGAGCATAGATATCAATCATGCTCAGCTTGGACGCACACTTCTGGAATGGGCCTCGAAGTAATGCCTTGGTGAAAATGTCAGCCGTATGATTCTCTGATGTGACGTGAGATGTAGCAATGAACCCCTTCTGAATCATGTCACGTATGTAGTGACAGTCAACCTCAATATGCTTGGTCCTCTCATGAAAGGCTGGGTTGTTTGCAATGAACAAGGCGGCCTGATTGTCACATTCCAACATCATAGGAAGCGGTATATCAAGGCATAGATCTGTAAGTAAAGATTTCACCCACATCATTTCTGTGCTAGCCTGGGCCATAGCCCTGTATTCGGATTCAGCACTGGATCTAGCTACCACTGTCTGTTTCTTGCTCCTCCACGAGACTAGGGCATCTCCAACATAGACTGCAAATCCTGAGGTGGACTTCTTGTCCTTGGGGCATCCTGCATAGTCTGCATCAGCGCATGCTGTGATAGAGATCTCCTTTCCCTTCTTAAATAGCAGACCTGCACCTAGAGATGATTTTAGATATCTCAGAATCATGTGTATTGCATCCATATGGACCTGACGTGGTTGCTCCATGAACTGGCTCACACGACTCACTGCATATGATATATCAGGTCTAGTGATCGTGACATACAGTAGTTTGCCTACCAGTTCTCTGTACCTTCTCTTGTCCACCTCTTCTGTGTCATCATCATAGAGCTTCATGCTGGGATCCATTGGTGTCGTAGCAGGTCGACACCCTAGCATTCCTGTCTCACTTAATAGATCTGTAACATATTTTCTCTGCGACATTACTAATCCATATGGATTTCTAGCAAACTCCAGCCCCAGAAAATATCTAAGAACCCCCAAGTCCTTGGTGACAAACTCGGTTCCAGCCTTTCTTTTGCCTGCTTAATGCCCTGCTCATCATCTCCTGTAATCAAGATATCATCAACATAAACCATGATTACAATAATACCTCTAGCCGTCTTCTGCACAAACAAGGAATGATCAGCATTGGAACGTTTATATCCTTGTTTCTCAAAAAGATCTGAAAGCTTCTGAAACCACGCTCTGGGGCTCTGCTTAAGGCCATAGATGGCCTTATGTAACCTGCATACCTTGGAACACTCCCCCTCAACAGCAAACCCAGGTGGTTGTTGCATATAGACTTCCTCTTGCAGTTCGCCATATAGGAATGCATTCTTCACGTCCAGCTGATAAAGCGACCAGTCTCTAGCAACTGCAACTGATAACAGGATCCGCAGAGTGGAATGACGCGCCACAGGCGAGAATGTGTCAAGGTAGTCCACCCCGTATGTCTGTGTGAAGCCACGTGCAACAAGGAGTGCCTTGTACCTGTCAATAGAGCCATTTGCATTGTGCTTCACTGTAAACACCCACTTGCAACTCACCGGGCTGACATCTGGAGGTATAGGAACCAAGCTCCAAGTGCCTCTGGACCGAAGTGCCGCCATTTCTTCTTCCATAGCTAGCCGCCATCTAGCATCCTGCAAAGCATCATGATGATTCCGTGGAATGTCTGTGGATGAAAGTGCCAACGCAAATGTCCAGAACTCTCCAGATAGCCTCTCAAAAGACACGGCTGCTGATAATGGATATTTGGCACAGCTTCTCTTCGGCTTCCGTAGAGCAATTGGAACATCCAAATCATCTGTATTCTCATCATGCTCCTGCAATACATCCTGCTGAGAAATGTCGTCATATCCATCAACATTAATATTTTCATTACATACCATAGGCGAGCTAGTTGACGGGTCAGGACCATGAGCTGGAGGAAGCCTGCGGGTGTAATGGAATGGTAGTGGTAAGACTAGTGGTGGCGATGGTGGTGGTGGTGGTGGTGGTGGTTGTGGCGGTGGTGGTGGCGGTATCTGAGGTGGTGGTGTCATGAATATGGCATCAGGAGGTATAGGTGGTAGCTGCTTGTCTCCTGATGCTGAAAAATACATAACAGATTCAAAAAATGTAACATCTGCACTGATCATATAACGTCGACGCACTGGATCAAAACACTTGTACCCCTTTTGAGTTCTGGAGTACCCAACGAAGACACACTTGACAGCCCTAGGAGAGAGCTTGTCAGTACCAGGTGACAACTGATGGACGAATGCGACTGACCCAAACACACGAGGAGTAAGATTGAACAAATCCTTGTCAGGATAAATGAGTGAAAAAGGAATCTGTTCATTCAAGACAGACGAAGGCATACGGTTAATTAGGTAACAAGTAGTAAGAACTACATCACCCCAGTAGGAGTAGGGAACATGACTCTGTATAAGAAGTGATCTTGTGACATCAAGGAGGTGACGGTGTTTTCTTTCAGCAATCCCGTTCTGTTGAGATGTATGAGCACAAGATGTTTGGTGAATAATCCCTTTTGAGGAGTAGTAATTGGCCAGAATGTTGGTGCACAACTCTAAAGCATTATCACTTCTCACAAGTTTGACAGATGTGGAGAAAACATTTTGAATTTTATTAAGAAAATGGATAATGATATTTCCTGCTTTAGATTTATTTTTCATCAGAAACACCCATGACACTCTCGAGAAATCATCCACAAATACAATATAAAACCTGTGTCCCTGATGATCGGGAACACGACTCGGACCCCAGACATCGATATGAAACAACTCAAACTTGGAGTTACTACTCCGACCTGGACGACTGGGAAAGGACGACCTGTGATGCTTTCCCAACTGACATGCCTTACACTGGATAGGTGTGTGAGAGAGACCATAGGGTAGAACTCGACGCAACTTCTGAAGCGGTAAATGACCAAAGTGGAGATGCCATAGGAGAGGAGATACTTGTCCAGCAGGAGAGGATGTGGTTCCGGCAAATGGGGTTTGATTCAGACGGTAAAGGCTTCCTTGCTCATAGCCACGACCAATCACGTTGCCCGTACGGATGTCCTGAAAAATCAAAGAAGATGGATCAAAAATAGCTCGACAATGGAGATCCTTCGTAATCTGACTAATTGACAACAGATTCATAGAAAAATCAGGTGCATGTAGCACATTCTTGAGCTGCATAGAAGATGTCAGTCTAATCTCCCCTGACCAGTGATGGGGGAATGTGTGCCATTGGCAATCACTACTGTCCGTCCTGGAGGGATCTAAGTGTATCCTATAAGTAGACTCTGGACGCCACATAGATGATGTGTAGCGCCCGAGTCCATGATCCATGGCAGAGTATCAGATCTACTACTGTGGAGTGCAAGTATACTACCTGAAGTACTAGTAGATGCAGAGGCAGAAGCAGCAGCATCAGTATGACTCTCTGTAATCGGTGTTGGACCAGATTGTGGGATGATGCCCCCGAGATGGGCAACTAGATCATCAAATCGTTGATCCAAGGTAGCAGCAGATGGGGGCTCTATCTGCTCAGCAGCTCGTGCAGATGCAGGGAATCCGTGCTTCGAATAGCATGTGTCTTCATTGTGTCCGACTCGGTGACAATATGTGCATGTTGGCCTAGTGCGGCCACCCCTTCCACGAGGTCCACGTCCACGGCCCTGGTGATGAAATCCGCGGCCTCTGTTTGCCGCCATGGCTGAGGAATTCCGACTCGCAGCTGCTGAAGGAACTGTGATCCTACTCAATCTATGAAAGGCTTCTTCCATGAGAGGAATAGTCGAGTCTGCCAAAATCTGAGACCGTGCTGCCTCATACTCTGGATCAAGTGCAGCGAGAAACACACCCACCATCGTCGCATTCCTATATGTCTTCTGCTGTTCTGGCGTGGCGGTAAGAGGCATGAAGCTATAGAGCTTCTCGAACATCCCTCTCAGTGATGTGTAGAGAGAATGTAAAGGACGGCCATTCTGCTTTATTGTGAATATATCATGTTGAAGTTGCAGAATCTTTGTTTCGTTCTTCGCCTGAGAATATGTTGCCTCCAGGATATCCCACATGTCTTTGGCTGTGGGTTGATGTAGAATGTCATTGGCAATTTCAATAGCCAATGTACCAGATAGCCAGACCTTGGCATATGCATCATCGGCCTCCCATGAGGCATGGACTCCAGTCTTCTCTGCAGGCTCAGGTTCGGTAAGAATGTGCTTCTTACCTGTAGACTTCATCATACTCATGAACTGCATTGCCCACAGTCCATAGTTAGTACCATCCATCTTGACAATGGGCGCTGGACCACGAAATGTGCCAATAGACGGGATATCAGCCTTGATTTCTGACATACTGGAGATGGAAGACTGGAGCGATTGACAGAAGATGATCTTCGTCTACAATGACATAGACGGGATTAGTTGCATGTGTAGACGTCAAGCAACTAACCCCATGAGTATGCGTGCGCTACGGTTTTTTACACGCGCAAACAATCACACAGACGCACGCAAACTGTGGGCTGGCGCACATATGTTCACGCACAGGCGCGCACAGTTACGCTCAGGGGCGCACAGATGTTCACGCGCAGAGGCGCACACTACGTGCGTGTGCAACTGGGGCACGCACGCAAGTACTGCAGGAAGAAGTTGCGCAGGGGCGCGCGTGTGTGCACGATCAGACCTTCAAGCTTGGGCGCGAAGAGGTTCACGTGTGGGCATGCGCGAGAGCAGGCGATGCTCTACGCACAGGTCTCGCGCGTGAAGCACCGCCGCTAGGGCGAAGGTGCGCAAGGCTGGAGCACCGCCGCGATCGGAAAAGGCGACTTGCGCAGTAGATCGGGGATGGGTGGCGCCGAGTGGTATCTACGCACAGGTCTCGCGCGTGAAGCACCGCCGCTAGGGCGAAGGTGCGCAAGGCTGGAGCACCGCCGCGATCGGAAAAGGCGACCTGCGCAGTAGATCGGGGATGGGCGGCGCCGAGTAGAGAGAGAGAAGAGAGAGAGAGGCCGGCGGGTGGGGTGGGTTAGGGTTAGGGTTTCGAGAACTCCGGTCTAGGACCGTCGCTCTGATACCATGTTGGGAAAAACGAATGACTTACTTTATTCCATAAGCCCTAGGCTCTCTTATATAGGAGAGTAGCCTATGGGTAAATTACATAAAGAAGACAACTGAAACATAAAATAAAATAAAGAAGAGGTACTCTATATGCATCAATATATGCGTCAACAACCACATCGGCCCTATAAATTACCTCAAGAACCCCCACAAGTTTCAAATAGATTACCAGGGTTCAAGAGGCGTAAGAGTTAGCAAATTTACGGGGTCGAGGGGGGAATTACGTTGTTTCAAAGGTCGAGAAGGTTATTTACAAAGTTTATAGGGTTCGTGGGGTAAAAATCCCTAAGAAGTATTAGCCAGTCATCTTCTCATGGTTCTACCCTGCATGGAAAGTTACGGCATCATCAAATATCGGTATCTATGTAGGCCTTTGCCAAGAAGAATGATGCCTCCAATTAAAGTGCATCCCAATACATGGAGCTGCCACTAAGTGCTCATGTACACGAAGGAACAGACTTCTGAGCTATTGTGTGCAGCCTTAAATATATACAGTATCTATTCCATGATTCAACTTAAAGCTATATATACCATAAATAAAACAATTGCCTAAGAATAAAACTAGCCTGAGAATTCTTAGTACTTAAGACTTTCAAGTCAAACAAAAACATGAAAAAAGAGTGCATGCGAGTGGTGATAATCTACCATGACAAGAGCAGCCCATCTTGAATGATATTGGAATTTATAGAAATAATTGCAAGACACTAGAGAATTTTGGACAAGGAGGTTTCCGATGACATACAACATTCAACACATCGATGAATTAGTCAAATCAATGGAAATGACCTTCTAAAAAATAATGGAAACGAATGTGTTCTTACTCTACTTCTCAGTTGTGTGGCATCACTGAACCAATATCCAACACCCATATTTCGCATTTCAGGCCATGTTGGTTCAGAAGAAATAACAGAATTAAACAGATTGTCTTGAAAATCAGAATGGTAAGCCCAAGCTATCATCCATGAGTCAGCCATGATCTCATCTTTAACGGCTGATCTTCCAAAGTTTCGTGCAAAATAATGATGCTTAAACCTTGCAGCAACCCAATATCTAGGAGAAAAGATATAATTAAATGGAAAATTGTTTATAGCTTAATACGTGCATCAAAGAATATGTATCTGATTCCTAGTTCCAAACAACATATTAACCGGGATAGCATTTCAAAAATAATAATGAAGTTTCTGATTTTTTAGATAATATTGTCAACTATTAAATATTACAACCTCTTATTATCAATCAACTGTGATTTTAGCACCATCATCACTATTAGTTAATGTAAGGAGAAGATATTTGGCATCCATCTCCTTGCGGAAGCCAAAGGGAAGGGTTGGTAACGAAAACCAGGCTCCTTTTTATACCTCTATGACAGATTTTTTTGATTTTTTTTGTGATTCAAAGGTTTGGGGATCTTTTGGCAGTCTCCGTGTTACACCAATTCTAGTTCTCCTTCACAAAGTCTATTTACCAACTCATGTTCATCTTCTGCAGCCAAAGCTGCATCTAGTGATCTATTATATTTTATTTGCAGTGTTCTCTATGAGCTGCATCAGCTAAGAAAGCACCGTAGTGGCTGATTCCCAAAGGGAAGAACTGTACAAGTCACATATGTACAATCTCTCAAGTTTATTATATTAGTGTCAAGCTATCGTCTAGTTTCTGATGGGCCACTGGAAGCATTTGGTTATATAGAACATTTTTTCTTGTTTGTTCTCTTAAAGTCCATGTCGTTAGAGAATAGCATGTTTATTTATTTTTCATAGAAACAAAAAAAATATAACTTGACTCCCAAGTGGAAAGAATATTGCAGCGCAACATAACCCTCTTATCAATCCCCTAGATATATTGAACACCAGATTGCTTGTTCCCATTCACAAAATGTTGTTAGTAACTATCGTTGTCTCCTAGGATGTGATCGCGAGGGGTGCTTGCAAAATTGAGGTGGTGATGTGTAGATTCTTTTGATCTGACGAGGAGCAGTCTAGGAGGGGAATTCACTTGGTGATTGGAATAGGGTGACGGCGCCGAAGAAAAAGGGTGGCAAGGTGTGTTGCAGTTGGGAGAAACGAATAAGGCTTTCACGGCAAAATGGGCGGTGCGCTTATGGGGGAGGTCGGGGATTTGGTATGCAGGGTGATGAGGAAAATCTATGGATATCCATGTCGCTGGAGGTGACCGTGGGGCAGCTACCGTCGTCTTTGTGGAAGGACATTACGCAGGTGATTCTAGAGATGGTCAGTCAACTGAGACTGGTTCTTGGGGACAGAGCGACTTTCCGATTCTGGCGGGATGATTGGTCGGGGAGAGGACGTTGAGGGTGTGGTATCCGCAGCTACTGCAATTAGCAACGAATAAGGATGTGGTAGTGCGGAAGGTGTGGGAGCAGGGGGCGTGGTTTCCTATTTTTGTTTCGAGGCTGTCGGATTAGAGAGTGAAGGAATTCTTGGCTCTGCAGGTGGATTTGGCGGGGGTGGAGGGTCCATCGGTCGGAAGGGATCACTACATTTGGGAGCACGACCAGATTCTCGATCAAGAAGGCATATCGTTACTTTGTGAAGGACGAGGAGGAGGTTGAGGAGTTGCTCGAAGTGGGACCTGCAAAATGGCGAAGCAAGGTGCCCAACCGTTAAGATTTTCCTGTGGTTGTTCTGGCTTGGGAGGCTCCTCACCAAGGAGCGCAAGGGTCAGTTGATAGGGTTGGGGGACATGGTGTGCAACAGATGCGGTTCGGCAGTGGAGGAAGTGGACCATATGTTCTTTTCGTGCCCATCATTGGCCCATGTGTGGAGCTTGACGAACATTTCTTAGGTTGATAGGAGGGACAACGCGAGCTTCTAGAGGGGTATCAGATTGGTGTGTGGTTTCGGTCACGAGGACGTTGCGTTCCCTTTTGTGTTGATTTGGGCTATTTGGTGTGTGAGAAATGAGGTAATTTTTTAGGGGAAAGTTTCTACTCAGAAAATGTAATTGAACATTGTAGAGCTTTATATGTATATTGGAACAGGTGACTCAATGTAATTCATGTATACTGTAAAGATACATTTTAAGTTTATGTATATTTTTATCTATTTCCTTTTCTCTCTTGTCTACTTTATGTAATTTGCCCATAAGTCTCTCCCTATATAAGAGAGACTAGGGCTAAAGGAATAAACAAGTCTTCTCGTTTTCCCAACATGGTATCAGATCAACGGTCCTATAACGGAGTTCTCATACCCCCATAACCCTAACCCTAATCCCATCGCCACTGCCCCCTACCATTTTCGGTTCGCCGCCGCTGCTTCCAGGGGACGTCGCCGCCGCCCTCTCTCTAGGGGTGTCGCCGCCCCCTTTTCTCTAAGGGCTACCACACCGTTGTCGCCTCTTTCCCTCTCCAGAGGTCGTCGCACCTCCACAGTCTTCGACTCCTATTTGATGGGATTGGTTATTTGAGTCTCCACATGCAACCAAATCCCTCTATGTCAGTGTAGACAAAAGCTTGTCTAATCTACAACCCTTGTCTTCTCTAGCCGTCATGTCAGAAAGCAAGGTAGATATTCACACCACATGCGCCCCTTAGAGGTCATGCACCTATAGTAAAGATGGATGGGTCGAGCTACGAAATTGTGGATCATGCAGTTCATAAGCCTAATGAAGTCAATAGGTAAGAAGCATATTCTTACCAAGGAAGAGTCGACGGAGAAGACATGGTTGCATGCCTCATGGGAGGATGACGACACATGCTCAAGTCCGGTTGTCTGGTACTTTGATACCAGATATTGCAAATGATGTCTTTCATCAACCCACTGCAAAAGCCATGTGGGACATTCTTCCTGTCACATATTCACAGGCCAAGAATGAGACAAAAATTCTTCGGCTTCAGCACAACAAATTTATTATAAAGTAGAATCGTCGACCCATGCATGCTCACTAACACTGCCTTGCGGGGAATGTTCGAGAATCTTCACAGCTTCATGCCCCTCACGGCTACTCCGGGGCAGCTAAAGTCATATAGGAATGCCACAATGGTTGGTGTTTTCTTCTGGCCTCCCTCGATTCACAGTATGAGGCCACTTCTTCTCATATTCAGCAGATGCTACTATTCCTCCCATGGAGGAGGCTTGATTCAGCCATGGCAGCGAATCGAGGTCGTAGGGGTCATCATCAGTTCCATGGTCGTGGACCTCGGGCAGAGGGGGTCGTGTTCGGCCATCAAGCACCTTTTGCCACCGTTCTGCGCATACCGAAGACACGCGCTACTCCAAACATGGATTTCCTGCTTCTGCACGAGTAGCTGAACAGATTGAGATCCCATCTGCTTCATCTCTGGATCAGCGCTTTGATCAAGGCCCTAAATGTCAGTTTCAGTCACCATTTCGGTGACCGATCGAAACGGAATTTCGGTCGAATTTCGGTGGAAATTCGACCGAAATTTCGGTCATTTCGGTCTTTTTTTGTACTAGGCCACAATATTTCGGTCATTTCGACCATTTCGGTCGAATTTCGATTTTGACTAGGTATCGATATTCGACAGAAACTCGACCGAATTTGCTGAAATTTGAGGCCATGGTTTTGATGATCTTGTAGCCCGTCTGAGGGCATTATTCCTCCATCCGGTCCCGTTGCATCAGTGCATGTGTCTGATAGTCACTCCGATGTTGCTGCTTCTGTATCCACCAGTACCTCAGCCATAGCATTTATGCATTCATAGCAGTAGTGGATCAGATACTTTAGAGTGGATTATGGACTGTCTGTGTGGTGATCAAGGCCTACTTACAGCCTACAGACAGGTTCCTCCATGTCGTACTGTGGTTATTGCCAACGGGACGCATTCCCCGATTATTGGTCAGGGGTGAGATTAGTCTGACACCCTTATGCGCCTTAAGAATGTGTTGCAACGCACCTGATTTTTCTATGAATTTGTTACCCATTAGCCAGCTTACAAAGGATTTACATTGTCGAGCAATTTTTGATCCATCTTCTCTCATTTTTCAAGACATCCTTACGGGCAACGTGATTGGGCGTGGCTATGAGCAGGGCGGCCTATATCGTCTCAGTCGGACCCCTTATGCCGGAGCCTCCTCTATACCTGTTGGATCTGGCTCCCCCTTCCTGTGGCACTTGAGCTTTGGACATCTACGCTTCGGAAATTGTGTCGTGTGTTACCCCAGGTTTAAACTCACACGACCATCCAATGTGAGGCTTGTATGTTGGAAAGCATCATCGGTCTACCTTTCCTAGTCGTCAGAGTCGAAGTAGTAGCTCCAAGTTTGAGTTGTTTCATGTCGATATCTGGGGTCCTAGTCGTGTTCCTGATCAACAGAGACACATGTTTTATTTTTTGAAGACCAAAAGAGGGAGTAAACACGCTAAGGTGCCCTCCCCAGAATACTAATTAAAGAAAAAAGAAACGGGAAAAAGTACAAAAAAAAGGGGTCATAGAGATGACCAGGCTTACACAAAGCCTTGGACTGAGGATAATACATTTTCCTTATAGAACCTGCAGCCCGAGAACACAAGGCATTTCTCCCAGCCAAATACTCCACAGTAAGGAAAGAGGAACCCAAACCTCCGCCCCGCGGTCTAAGAGCAGCAGATCGAAGCGCCTCCCAGAAAGCGTCGAAGGATGACGCGTCAATCCAGTCCGAGTCCCAGGTCGTCCCAAGACACAGCAGTGCACGGACAACGCAAAGAACAGATGGTCCACCGTTTCAATTGCCATCCCACACAGGTAACAAGAATCGGAAGTAGAACCCAAAAAACGCGTGCACCGGTCCCAAGTCATTAAGCGTTTGCGCCAGAATAGTCAAAGAAAAAACCCGATGCGCTCAGGGAGGTGAAGCCCCCAGATCAACGAGCAGTCCTTAGTGAGGATTTCTGAAGGAGCAGGCGGCGGCCTGCGAATAGCCGCGTAGGCCTTCTTGACCGAAAAAGGAGCGCCCCTCCAGACCCAGTGGTCACGCCCCTCCCCCCCCCTCGGGGGCCCTCGCAGCCCGTCAGAGAGTCGCACAGACGAAGAAACTCATCAAGTCTTTGATCCGAAAAGTTTGCACAGAATCGGGGCATCCAGTTCCCATCACACCACACATCGGCAACCTTTTCTTCTCTGACAGGAGCCAAGGCAAAAAACCTTGGATAAAGAGAAGCGAGCATCCCCTCACCGGTCCACTTGTCAAGCCAGAAGGCAAAAGAGAGGCCATTACCCAAGATGGGTCGGAATAGCTCCTGGAAGCGAGGAAGCAGCGAAAGAATCCCCCTCCAGAACGAGGAAGGCCGCAAACACGTAGGGGGCACAAGAGCCAGAGGGCTCCGGCAGTCGTAGATACGACGGATCAACTTGCAGCACATATCATCAGCGCTCCCCCAAATTCTGGAGATCCACTTCAGGAGCAAAGCTTCATTCATAGCATCCAGCTTTCGAATACCCAGCCCGTCGTCTGCTTTCGGCAATGTGACAGTATCCCAGTCCACAAGGTGTATGCCCCCGTTCGTCAATCCGCTTCCGCGCCATAAGAACCTCCTCATCAGCCCTTCAATACGTACACGAATCCCCTTCGGCAGAATTCTCGCAGACATGAAAAAAATGGGAATTGCCGCCATAACCGCTTTCGGGAGTACCAGCCTCGCCCCCTAGAGGGGATGGAAGATCTCCACCCCGCCAATCTGCCCTCCATCTTCTGATGACCGGAAGCCAGTCCGCCAGCCTCGTCCGCCCGAAAGAAAGAGGCATCCCAAGGTACCGAATCGGCAATTTGCCGCATTTCACCCCCAAGTCAGCCGAGGAAGACCACGCCTCCTCCACAGAGAAGGCAAAAGGCACCAAAATGGACTTGTCCCGACTCTGGGCGAGACCCGACAGCTCCCCAAAGAGCTCCAGCACGGTAGCCACGGTCCCAACCTCCTCCCTGCCGCCCTCCACGAAAAATAAAGTGTCACCCGCATATTGGATCAGGGGAACATTAAGATCGTCCTTGGAGAAGCCCGAGAATAGGCCACAACGTTGAACCTGCTCCAACATGCATGCTAACGCATCCGCCGCAATGACAAAGAGAAGAGGGGCCAAGGGGCACCCCTGCCTGATTCCCCGCTGAGGCTGAAAGAACCCGCCCTCCGGACAGCCATTTATAAGAACCGCCAGAGCCGCCAATCAAGAGTATCGTAAGCCTTTGCAAAGTCTACCTTCCAGAGCATAGCCTTTTTACCAAGCCTCTTCCAGTCCGCCACAATCTCAGATGCCATAACTAAACAGTTCCTAATTTGTCTGCCTGGGATGAATGCTGATTGGACGGGAGAGATAATGTTCGCAAGAACCGTACTCAGTCGGATGGAAAACACCTTAGCCACAATCAGATAAAGCCCGTTGGAGAGGGCGATCGGACGGAAGTCCTCAATGCGCTCAGCCGCTCCACTTTTAGGTAGGAGAACGATCAATGCCCGATTAATTTTTTCAATCCCCGCGTTGCACAAACATAACTCATGCACCATCCGGCCCAGGAGCCCCATCCGCGTTGAGAGACCAGACGACGGTCTTCACCTCCTCCATCGTCACCGGCACAACCAGGCGTGAAGCAAGCTCCGGCGACAGTCTCTCTGCCCCCGACCCAACCAACGCCACCTGCGTAGGAGGGACCGCGACGAGAAGTCGCGGAAGTGCTTGGCAATCAGATGGCCCATCTCCCTGTCACCAACAACCCGCACACCATCCACAACGACCGAGCGCAAATTATTAGAACGTCGTCTTCCGTTGGCAATACGATGGAAGAATGCGTGTTGGCATCCCCCTCCACGAGCCACTTGTGTCTAGTTCTCTGGCTCCATTCCGCAACTCTTTTCTTGTCTTCCAGCGCCACCTGTCGGAGAGAAGCTTCCCGCCTCGCGAGATCCTCGGAGGAGAGAGGGCGAGAGGCTTCAAGTTGGTCAAGGTCGGCAAGTACCTCCTCCGTTGAGGCCCTGGCCGCCCGGCGAGCAGCGCGCGACTCCTTCTTAAATAGGCAAAGTCTCCCCCGCAAGGAAACTAGTTTCTGGAAAAATCTTGATACCGCCGAGCCCGAGACAACCGTAGAGGTCCAGTGAGAAGAAACCATTTCACGAAAAGAATCTTCGAGCAGCCATGCCTTCTTGTACATGAAAAAGCCCCGGATTGGGATCTGCTCCCCCGAGTCCCAAACGAGGGGGGAATGATCCGAGCGAGTCCGCATCCTTGTCAAAGCAAGGCAAGAAGGGAAAAGGATTAATAGTTCCAAAGACGCAACGAATCGGTCGAGGCGGGAGCGAGAGCCCGAGCTCCGCCAAGTATACTTAGTGTCATGTGCGTCAATCACCTCAAGTTTCAAGTCGTCCAAAAGCTCCACGAAGTCAGCCGACCCGGGTCCTGGCCACCACGCAAACCCGGCCTGTCGGAGGACAGCAGGGTAACATTAAAATCGCTGTCAATCAGTCACGCGCCCCCCGGGAAGGAGGCTCTGGCCGATCGAAGATCATCCCAAAGCTGACGACGATCATTGGCCTGGCAAGGCCCATACACACAGGAGACGACAATAGTCTTCAACGAGGAAAGACAATCTAAAAGCACCGTCAGTACATGGGAGCCCCTTAGCTCCGACCGCAAGGCAAAGCCATTATCCCTCCAGGCAATTAGCATTCCTCCCCCCCCCCCCCCCGCGCGGAACCAACCGCGTCGACAACACGATACTCAGAAATGGGACCGGCGTTGAAAGAACGCCACACATCCCGCGAACATGATTGTAACTTGGTTTCCTGAAGAAAAATAATGTCACAACCCCATTCGAGGAAGCGAGAACCCAGGACCTTCCCCTTTTCCGGGTCACCCAGACCCCTTACATTCCACGTGAGGACCTTCATTGGGGACCGTTGCATGTTCCCCCGATGAGGACCACTCCAGCCAGAGATACAGGTTTTATATGGTTATTGTGGATGATATTCTCTCGTTTATCTTGGGTCTTTTTGTTAAAGAATAAATTTGAAGCGGGGAATATTATCATAAATTTCATCATTGAAGTTCGTAATGTTTTTTCTGCATCTGTAAAGATTGTGAGAAGTGATAATGCCTTGGAATTTTGTACTCATACTCTCTCCAATTATTTTTCAACTCAAGGGATTATCCACCAAACATCATGTGCCTATACTTCCCAACAAAATGGAGTTGCAGAAAGGAAACATCGTCATTTACTTGATGCCACCAGGTCGCTTCTCATACAAAGTCATGCCCCTCATTCTTTCTGGGTCGATGTTGTCCTAACGGCATGTTATCTCATTAATCGTATGACGCCGTCTGTCTTAGGTGAGAAGATTCCTTTCTCTCTTGTTTTTCCAGAAAGAGAATTGTTCTCCCTCACTCCTCGTGTGTTTGGCTTGGTGGCCTTTGTCCACCAGTTGTCTCCAGGTATCGACAAGCTCTCCCCTAGGGCTGTCAAGTGTATTTTCATCGGGTACTCCAGAACACAAAAGGGGTACATGTGTTATGATTCATTGCGCAGGAAATATTTTGTTAGTGCTGATGTTACCTTTTTCGAGTCTGTTATGTACTTCTCTTCTATAGGTGAACAGTTGGTATCCTTTGGCACTGACGAAGCTATATATATGCCACCACCATCATCACCTCCATCATTACCATCACCATCTCCATCACTACCATCTCCTACACCTCATGTTACCGTTCTTGTTCCCCCATTGCCACTCCACTATACTCGTCGGCATGCTTCTGCTCATGGTCACCGCTCATCATCCAGCTCGCCTAAGGTATGTTCTGAGAATACAATCAATATTGATGGATCTAACGATTTACCTGAGCAGGATGTGTTACAGAGGCCAGATGAGGATGCAGGTGATTTGGATCTACCTATTGCACTTCGGAAACAGAAGCGCGGTTGTGCGTCATATCCTATAGCTTCTACTGTTTCCTTTGATCGTTTATCTGGAGAATTCAGGAGCTTCATCATTGCTCTATCGGTGAATATTCCACGGAATTACCAAGATGCGTTGAAGGATAGTAGATGGCGTTTAGCCATGGAAGAAGAGATGGCGGCTCTTCAGTCAAGAGGTACCTAGAGCCTTGTTCTTGCACCTACCGATGTGTCTACAGTGAGCTGCAAGTGGGTCTTTACGGTGAAGCAATAATGCAGATGGCAGCATTGACACATACAAGGCACGTCTGGTTGCTCGTGGCTTTACACAGACATATGGGTGGATTATCTTGATACATTCTCGCCAGTTGCTCGCCATTCCACCCTACGGATCCTTCTCTCTGTTGCAGTTACTCATGATTGGCCACTATTCCAATCAGATGTCAAGAATGCATTTTTATAT
This sequence comes from Ottelia alismoides, assembly GCA_037367405.1. Lineage (NCBI taxonomy): Eukaryota > Viridiplantae > Streptophyta > Magnoliopsida > Alismatales > Hydrocharitaceae > Ottelia > Ottelia alismoides. The sequence continues at coordinate 629,010 of JAZKJV010000030.1, forward strand.
GGTGACTTGCAGGAGGAAGCCTACATGCAACAGCCACCTGGTTTTGTTGTTGAGGGGGAGTGTTCTAAGGTGTGTAGACTTCATAAGGCCATCTATGGCCTTAAGCAGAGCCCCAAAGCTTGGTTCCAGAAGTTCTCAGACCTGTTTGAAAAACAGGGGTACAAATGGTCCAATGCAGATCATTCCCTATTCGTACAGAAGACATCCAGAGGTATTACTGCAATTATGGTGTATGTAGATGATATCTTAATTACAAGTGATGATGGACAAGGAATTCAGAGGGCGAAAGAAATGTTGGGTCCTGAATTTGTCACCAAGGACCTTGGAGTTCTTAGATATTTTCCGGGACTGGAGTTCGCCAGAAATCCTCATGGGCCGGTAATGACCCAGAGGAAATATGTCACTGACCTGTTGAGTGAAACAAGAATGCTTGGTTGTCGACCTGCCACTACAACCCATGGATCCCAGTATGAAATTATACGATGACGACACTAATGAGGTGGATACTAGAAGATACAGAGAACTGGTGGGCAAGCTTCTCTATGTTACTATTACCAGATCCGATATTATTATCCACATTATTCTTATCCATAATAATTAAATCACATTTAATTATATTGGATAACTTATTCTCATGTGCCCAAATAATATGAATCACATTCACATTATTCACATCTTTGATAATCAAATCACATTTAATTATCTAAGATAACTCTCCTTATAATACGAATCAAATTCATATTATTCATTAATTATCCATTTTCTCAATGCTCGGATACATATATCAACAATAGAATTATCCATGAACTCTTTCAAGGGATAATGCGCTTTCTCTGCGAATACTTGGAGATAAGGACAGGGCGATTGTATTGTTCCACGTATAGTGACTTGGATATTGAAACCACATCTCAAATCCAGATCTTGGGCCTCCCATAGATGCTTGATTAAATCAAGATCGTAAATCTAATCTTCTCATTGGATCTGAATCACATTCAGATCAATGTCCAATATTTGGACCAAGAATAGGTTACTTCTCTACTGAGAGGAGTCACTAAAATCCAGACCCGTTTCATCACTCCCTAGGAATGGAAGCGTCATGGTTATACAACCGTTTATGATCACATCACCCTCAGGCATCTTCAATACCTGTACATCCTGCATACTGGAAGACTCAGATTAAACCCGAAGTATTAGATCAACTTTACACTGTCTACTTCATGGCTTTATCAATAAGTTTCTCATTCGATCATTGGGAGTCGGTATCGATCATACACTTTGCAAAAGCATATATCATACCTAGGTCTTGATCATATACTTTCCAAAAGTATATATCAAACCTACAAATTCAGTCAAGCTTCCAAAGCGAGACGAACATGCGCATGGAATTTGATTCTTCCCAATATCTCATGAGTGAGCTCATGTCTTCCGGTTCAGTAACTGAACTTGTATGATCCCTTTGAGAGATCGTACTACTCATATGCCCTTATATGCACACCAGCGCGCCGGTGTATAGACCTTGATTAGGTCATCAACCTATTGGTCTGCCAAATGTACATACTCAAACATATAGTAACACATCTGTCTCCGGTCAGAGGATGTGTGCCTATATCATGACAGCATATGATATAGGACTTTGGTTATCTCGATCTCGTTAAGTCAACTCTTTGACCCAACTCATCTGACACCTCCGAATCTCTATTCCTATGCAGAGGACCTGCATCAAGAGGTCGGTCAGATATCAGCCTAAATGAGATAGGATTGTCATCTCCTACTCAGGCTGGAGATCATCTCTTAACAATCATTTGACGGTGCTCGATGAGTCCTCAATCTAACTCATTAGATATTCATCTAAGCACCAGCCTCTATGATTCAATAATTGAATCAACAGCTGTATGATCATTAAGATGGCCATGGTACATAACCCTAATTGTACTAAGGGACCTATTATGCAAATTATGTACTCTTTATTTCAGATTAAGGAGTGAATTGCAATAACATTTATTGCATAATGGCTCGCCGTGGGCTCGCATGTCCAACAATCTCCCACTAGCCCAAAGAGCCATTAATGGGTTAATCATTTAAACCCACACTCATGTGACAATCATAGGCTATTTAGAAAATAGCTCGGTAAGCTGATCAGTCACTCCGTTCCTAAGAGACTACGCCAAGTCCTTTTACGGCACTTGCATATCTCCTAGTAACAGTGCTCGCATCCAATGCGAATGTTGCATCTTATGCAACAGATACTCAATTTTTTGTCGGTTATAGTGTCCTTGACACTACATCTTATTAATTATCATAACCAGTATTCCCATAATCCTTATTAAAATACCTTAATTCCTGGAGATCTCTATCTCCTAAGGTATCTACAGTTGAGATCCTCGTAGATCACTATCTACAAGGTCTTAAACTTTTGAAGATAAGACTTTGAGATCACTATCTCTAAGTTTCATCATCTTTGAAGATATTGTTATTACTGCAACTAAGTGTTTTATTTCCAGAGTAGAATTAGTAACAGTTTACTACTCCCACTTCATGGCAGACATATGGTTTTTGTACGCATCCAGCATACACTTCAGCTTCTCGTGACTGATGCACAAGTGCAAACAGTTCTAGCATTATCTTCCTCAACTCTTTGAGGTGCTATCCCTTTAGACATGTCACTACCACATCTTAAGGGAAGGAAGCTTTTCTTGGAATTTTCTAGAAAAATGGAATAAGTCCAAGGTGTATTACTAATGTGACGGTCCCAATATCCTCTTCTCTTTGTTTCTGAACGACTTCAGAACTAAGATCTAAGAGGTATCCTTGAGATCATATCTCAAAGTATGGAACAACCAAATTTTAAAACACTTATTATTCTTCTTATATTATTCCAAATGATTAGAATAATATCTACATTTAGCATGATGAACACAATGGCACTCCCACTAAGCTTCACATGGTTCATCAAGATTTTATCTGAAATCACAACATTTATAATTTCATCAAATCTTATGTTCCAACTACAAGAAACTTATTGGAGTCCAAAGATGGAGTTCTTCAGCTAGCACATCTTGCTTTCCTCAATTTTGAAGCCCTGGGGCTACTTCATATGAATATCCTCAGAGAGGTGTTCATAGAGGAATGCAATCTTGACTTACATCATGAAGATGTCATAGTCAAGTTGTGTAGCTATGGTTAGCAATATTCTGATGGGTTAAAGCAAGGTCACTGGAGAGGAAGTCTCATCGCAAGCGATGTCTTCTCTTCGGTGTGTAGCTCATGGCTACGAACCGTGCTTTTGAAGGTCTCTACCTTTTCATCAGGTTCCCTCTTTCTCTTGAAGATCCATTTACACCTTAATGGGTCTGACCCACATAGGTGGATCCTTGAGGGTCCATATACAACACTTGTATATGAAGTCTACATTAAACTTTTATTGCCAACATCCATCTTTCCATGTCATGATCCTCAGGAGCTTCATCACATGAAGTCCGATCATTTTCAGACTCAACTGACACATGGAATCCATCCTCAAACTTATTTGAAGAGGTATTAATGTTTCATCTTTAATTGTCTATTTAGTTTCCGATTTCAGGAGCCTCATTATCTTCTCAAGATTAAATGAGTTCCTTTTCTTCATTTTCATCTTGATTCTCAAAAGGTTATCCTATAAGAATCATATTCTCAAAGATGAGATCTTTTAAGAATCTCAAGGTCATAAAGTAGGTATCTAATACCATCCTTTATTTTGCTAATGAAGTAGCACTCTCTAGTGCTAGATTCCAGCTTACATGCATGGAAGCTTATTAAGTATATAATGTAGTCTCTACTACATATATACCTTGGAAACTAAGAGATAATTATGCTAGGATTAATCATTGATTAAATCATGTCACACATGATCAATTGTATCTCCCTACAACTCTATTGAGTTAAGTCTCATTAGGAGGGGTGAGATAGAAATGATATTCACATCTCCATAAGGTATTCCTTGAATTCATCTAATAGATACAAGCTACCTTGATTAGATCAAATTCATTTCATCTTCCTTCAATCTTTGGTTCTAAACCAAAATTGTGAAATCTTTGAACATTTCAAAGTTTTATAAGTGAAGAAAAGAAATTTCATATCACAAATAATCATTAATAGATATCACATATCCATAATGTTTATTCTGATATAGATGATTCACATACATCAATATGTATGAGATCTTGAATACCTTAACATCTTACATCTTTCCCAAGGAAGGGTGTATTGGATATTTTACTTTGAATACAGTATACACAAGTATGTAAGATTTGAACTTTTAGACAATCTAAAGTTTCATCTCTTATCAGTCTATCAATCGCATCAACAGACAAATGTCCAAAACATGATGCTAGATCATTATCAAATGATCTTCATCCTCCTATTGATCTTTAATCGTTTATTTTTCAGCATTAGAAATCTTAATGAACCATTCATTAATTTTCTAATTTAGTAGGGTCCACAAGATTTTAGATTACTATCTGAAATATCTCCATCATAACTCTTTATGATAGATTTATTACAGAATTCATGTTTATTTCCAATATTTGGAAATAAATATTGAGTGTATTCTAATATCTAGGTCATAGAGACATTCTCTAAGATTATGGGCTCCCACTGAAAAATATGAAGTCTATTCATCCGGTGGAAATTATTGCAACAATTGCATCAATTCCAACATGGATGACCATTAAACCTTAAGATCAACATTCTAATATTCTAATACAGATGCAACCAATTGCAAGTGTCATTAGAAAATTGAGATACAATTATTAGACTTTATCTTATCAAATAAGTAAGTCAATTTCAATGATTATATGTAGATTATTCTGATGTACTATCCGATTCCTTCTCTAAGGATTCTAGATACATTTGATAGTCATAATATCAACACATCAACTTATTGTAGTATTGGCATACATCCAACTCTTTGGATGTCATACGGAAGTCACAGAAGTACAGTCAACTCTTTGACTATACTTCTAACTTGGGTCCAACCCATGCTTCCACTGCGCTCCCTTTGACTATAAGCAACCATTGCTCAAGACCAAGGATCTCTTATGTTAAAATCAAAATTTTCAATATAAGAGTATTTCAACATTTATACAAGCTTCATACAATATGAATATTATGAAGCTTCATGAATGACTAGAGTATAGATAGTAGAATGATGACATTCATCGTATCTACATCCATCTAGACTCTTGAATATTGGTTCAGGTAGGTACTCAAACAATTTGAATACATCATCTATTATAGAGCCACCATTCTGCATGATGCAGAGAACCACACCAGTCATGATTAAATGTCGAGAGCACATATGTATGCCAGAACATCTTCTTAGAATTTTATAAGGATTATTTAATAATTACGATCATTATCGATATGTCACTTCAAAAGTACATTCGATAAGATCAAGACTTATAGAGACATACAAACTCTAGGGTTTCAGTCCTATTGTCTTATTTAATCATCATTCCTCATTATTATGAGGAAACTTGCACATTGCAACCACATACATTATGTGTCCAACTGTAAGTACAATATCTGGATCATGAGTTCAATCCATGATATTTTACTGGTTATTATTGAGTATAACATTGAGTGGGTTTAATGAAGGATTATCTGAAATAAGAAATTTGCATAAGGATATATATTTATATATATATACATGTTTTACTTTGATTTAGGAATTTTTATATCAAAGTTGTCTTGCCATGTCAACAATGAAAGTTCATTCCCTTAATCACTTTCAATGTAAGAGATATACTTACCATTATATCTAAAGCAAGATCTGGGATCTCCTTCCTTATCTTTGTTGCATCCCAATAATATGAGAACCTACAACTCGGATAAAAAGAAGCGGGAACACATTCCGCCTTGCAAGTCCAACTTGCATCTCCCAATTCGGTCTTTAACACCCGGGCCCACCACCCCTAAGGTGATGTTGACCCGTCATTAATTGAACCAACCGTCAACAGGAATACAACTCGCTATGCGCAATCCAATATCGCCCCAATAATATGAGGACACGATATTGGGGGTCACTACGCATACGTCCTTACTCTTTCGAGAAGCGACGAGCCCGATCCAAATGGATCATATGCAGAAGCTGTCACTTCGGACAGGCGTCTCCCACATATAATATCTGGCGACAAAACCCTTCACCTTGACGGGAGACCATGGATGTCACTTATGTGATCCTCCATATCTTATTCAAATTCTAATTAATTATCATGAATCATATTCACATAATTAATTCTTCCAAGGGAATTATCAACTCTAATCATATTAGAGTATAATTGGACATAATCAATTCAATCATATTAAATTAATTATCAATCCAATTCAATCAATCAAACTTGATTGTTATGCTTGAAGATATATGGTATTATTCTCAAATTACGTATTAATTCGTATTTTAATAATTAGAAAAATATAACTTAATCCCTCGGACATTATCCCGGCCCTACCCGCTGTCATGGCCACTACCGGCGGGAGTGGGACGGACCGCATACGTTGCAACCCGCTACCCCAGCGATCCCCGACTAGACACCATATCCGCCTCGGGAAATGATAATGCCAAATTGATTAATTTGTACTTGAGATGATCATCGGTTCTTCAACCGAAATTATACCATATAGTAATCAAAACAATTTTGATTATAAGGAAATTTGCTGGACAAATTCCCAATCCTATTCAAGCAAGGAGTTTGATGATTATGTTTCCAATTATGATCTAGATCAAATCTAATCAATTAATTGGTTGAGGTCAAGTCAATTAAGGAAATAATCATCTTCTAATATTTCTCAAATATTTTCCATAATTATTTCTTGAAATTAACAATTAATTTCATTAATTGGCAGTCACATGGTTCTTGATTAGGAATGTAATTTCAGCAGTGACCCCTACTTACCAAAATTAGCATATGTCAATCAATTTAAATCCAAATTAAGCAAAGTAAGTTTCTATAGTTTGCTAATTTGATTTACAACAGAACCTATGTGATTTGCACGCATTTCGAGGCATCTATAAACAGTAATTAACTCCTTAATTACGTTAAGATTCGCAGTTCCCGTAACAGTGAATACATGTTCATTAAAACAACCATATCTAGAGCAAAGAAATTCGATTTACGCAAACTCATATCCTATGGTTTCCTTATTTAATGGGGAACAAAATCCAAGTATTAAATTTGTGTTTAAACAATGTAAACAGTGCCGAATTAATTTACTAAACAGATCTGCGAAATCAAATGCGATGAAAACTTTCGCGACCTTAACGAACCCAAGTCGTCCTCGGTTTGCGAATCATATTCGAAACCGTCGACTTAAGGCTCTGATACCACTTGAAGGATATGGTTAGATCCTCAAGCGCATCACGGAAGCGTGAGCGTCGTATCGAATACGACGAGGAGCGACTAGTCGCACTAGTTGCTCGATGCAGCGGAATTTAAAAAAAAATCTTACGACGAAAGCACATGATCCAAGAACACTTCTCGGATCGTTTCGTCTAAACCACAAACAAGTAATAGGATTACCTCTTGAAGCGTGGTTGTGATCGAGTCTCTAAACGAAGAGGCCTCCTGTCTCAAGTCCGATCCGACGGAGGAGACGCTTGCGAGCGCGGGGATGAACCGTGTGCTTCTCGCAATCCATGTTGATGATCCAAGCGGCGGTTCTCCTGATCTCGACACACGAGATCCGACGTCTTCTTCACGAGCGAGGCGCACCGAAGGAGACGAGATCCACGAGCAGACAATCGGGCAGCATAACGACGATGCTGCGGCGATGGAGAACCTCTCTTAGGTCATCCATGGTGGACGGCCACATGAGAGGGAGAGAGAGGGTTGTCGAGTAGAGAGAAGAGAGAGAGATGCTTCTCAAGCATTGTGTGTGTAAAATAGAGAGCATGGTATGCCTCTCTATTTATAGGGTTTTGGGATCCATGGATCTCAATCCATGTGACATATAAAATCAATGGATGAGATTGATTTATGTCAATCCAATGGCTAAGATTGTTGTTGGTAAAACCAACAAATTTAGATCAAAATATATTTGACAAAATCAAATACAAATTAATCCAAAATTACACCAAATAAATAAGGAGAGAATATACATGGAGATTTCATCTCCATGTACATTCCATATGGACGGCCACCCATTCCTATTTGGAATTGGGTGCCGCCCAAGCTTTCCATGAGGAGAGCAATCTCATGACATGTCATGAGATTGCATATCTCCATGGAAATCTCTTTATTTATTTCCAACAACTTTTGTTGGATTTTATTCTTCAAAAATAATTCACAATTATATTTGAGAATATTGCAATCTTGCCATTGAAAAATTGTGAATCATATTCACAACCCAAAACAACATATAATTTACATTGTCAATTAATTACACAATGTGTATCCAATACACATAATAATTAATCAACACATATAAATTATAATTAGCTCTCTCTAATACATTATAAATCACATTTACAATATATTATGAATAATTGGATATTACTATCCACATTATTCTTATCCATAATAATTAAATCACATTTAATTATATTGGATAACTTATTCTCATGTGCCCAAATAATATGAATCACATTCACATTATTCACATCTTTGATAACCAAATCACATTTAATTATCTAAGATAACTCTCCTTATAATACAAATCAAATTCATATTATTCATGATAATTAAATCACAATTAATTATCCATTTTCGCAATGCTCGGATACATATATCAACAATAGAATTATCCATGAACTCTTTCAAGGATAATGCGCTTTCTCCGCGAATACTTGGAGATAAGGACAGGGCGATTGTATTGTTCCACGTATAGTGACTTGGATATTGAGATCACATCTCAAATCCAGATCTCGGGCCTCTAGATGCTTGATTAAATCAAGACCGTAAATCTAATCTTCTCATTAGATCTGAATCACATTCAGATCAATGTCCAATCTTTGGACCAAGATTAGGTTACTTCTCTACTGAGAGGAGTCACTAAAATCCAGACCCGTTTCATCACTCCCTTGGAATGGAAGCGTCATGGTAATACAACCGTTTATGATCACATCACCCTCAGGCATCCCCAATACATGTACATCCTGCATACTGGAAGACTCAGATTAAACCCGAAGTATTAGATCAACTTTACACTGTCTACTTCATGGCTTTATCAATAAGTTTCTCATTCGATCATTGGGAGTCGGTATCAATCATACACTTTCCAAAAAAATATATCATACCTAGGTCTTGATCATATACTTTCCAAAAGTATATATCAAACCTACAAATTCAGTCAAGCTTCCAAAGCGAGACGACCATGCGCATGGAATTTGATTCTTCCCAATATCTCATGAGTGAGCTCATGTCTTCCGGTTCAGTAACTGAACTTGTATGATCCCTTTGAGAGATCGTACTACTCATATGCCCTTATATGCACACCAGCGCGCCGGTGTATAGACCTTGATTAGGTCATCAACCTATTGGTCTGCCAAATGTACATACTCAAACATATAGTAACACATCTGTCTCCGGTCAGAGGATGTGTGCCTATATCATGACAGCATATGATATAGGACTTTGGTTATCTCGATCTCGTTAAGTCAACTCTTTGACCCAACTCATCTGACACCTCCGAATCTCTATTCCTATGCAGAGGACCTGCATCAAGAGGTCGGTCAGATATCAGCCTAAATGAGATAGGATTGTCATCTCCTACTCAGGCTGGAGATCATCTCTTAACAATCATTTGACGGTGCTCGATGAGTCCTCAATCTAACTCATTAGATATTCATCTAAGCACCAGCCTCTATGATTCAATAATTGAATCAACAGCTGTATGATCATTAAGATGGCCATGGTACATAACCCTAATTGTACTAAGGGACCTATTATGCAAATTATGTACTCTTTATTTCAGATTAAGGAGTGAATTGCAATAACATTTATTGCATAATGGCTCGCCGTGGGCTCGCATGTCCAACAAACTGTTGTAGCAAGATCCAGTGTTGAGTCTGAATATAGGGCTATGGCCCAGGTCAGTACAGAAATGATGTGGGTTAAAGCCGTTCTTACAGATCTATATATAGAAGTCCCTCTTCCTATGGCTCTGGAATGTGACAATTAAGCTGCTATATTTATTGCAAATAATCCAGCATTTCATGAACGAACCAAGCACATTGAGGTTGATTGTCACTTATACGAGATATGATTCAGAAGGGGTTCATTTCAACATCCCATGTTAGCTCAAGGGACCAAACTGCAGACATATTTACCAAGGCGTTACTTAGAGGGCCATTCCAGAAGTGCTCGTCCAAGCTGAGCATGATTGACATCTATGCTCCACCTTGAGGGGGAGTGTAGAGATATATGTTATTCTATTTTGTATCGTTTCATAGTTTCTCTTTTCTATTGGACTCTTGATGTAATTTACCCATAGGCTACTCTCCTATATAAGAGAGCCTAGGGCGTATGGAATAAACAACTCTCTTCTTTTTCCCAACAGGGACAAAGGAAGATTACCTTGACGACATCTATGCAGTTGCAGAATATGTTGCATGTCCCTAATTTCTTAATGAATTTACAGTCGATTAGTGAGATTACTAAGGATTTACATTGTCGAGCTATAGTTAACCCATCATCTCGTGTGTTTCAGAACATTCTTACGGGCAGAGTGATTGGTTGTGGTCGTGAGCAAGGCGGGCTTTATCAACTGGTACAAACACCATATGCTGGAGTATCCTCTCATTCTACGGGACATGTATCTCCTTACCGATGGCATCTGCGCTTCAATCATCTTCCACTTCAGAAACTGGGTCAAGTCCTTCCCCAAGTCTCACCCCGCTCGTCGTTCAATTGTGAAGCATGTCAGTTAGGGAAGCACCATCGTTCTGTCTTCCCTAGTCATCAGAGTCGAAGCAGTAGCTCCCCTTTTGAATTTTTCCATGTAGACATTGGGGTCCAAGTCATGTTCCCGATCATCAGGGACACGAGTTTTATTTAGTTGGTTTTCAGTCGTCTGTCTTGGGTTTTCTTGTTGAAGAATAAATCAGAAGCGGGCAATGCTATTAAATAAGTACAGAATGTCTTTTCCACCTCTGTCAAAATTGTGCGAACTGATAATGATCTTGAATTATGTACTCATGTACTCTCTCAATTCTTTTCATCTCACGGCATTCTTCATCAACATCTTGTGCTTACACGTCTCAACAAAACGATGTCGCGGAAAGAAAGCATCGTCACCTTCTTGGTGTCACTCGTACCCTCCTTGTCCAGAGTTGTGCGCCGCATTCATTCTGGGGTGATGCGGTTCTCACAGCATGTTGCCTCATTAATTGTATGCCCCCATCGATGCTAGGGGAAAAGATACCTTTCTCCCTTATTTTCCCTGACAAGGAGTTGTTCTCTCTTACTCCTCGTTTTTCTGGGTCTGTTGCGTTCGTCCATCGGTTGTCTCCAGGGATTGACAAGCTCTCTCCTAGGGTTGTCAAATGTGTTTTTGTCGGGTATTCCAGGACTCAAAAGGGTTATCATTACTATGATCCATTACGCAGAAGGTATTATGTTAGTGCAGATGTCACATTTTTTGAGTTTGTCATGTACTTGTCTCCTACAGGTGACAGGTTGACACCTTCGGATTCAGATAATAAGGTCTACATTCCACCTCTACCCATGTACCCACCACCTTCATCATCAAATCCACCACCTCCTCCACCATCATCTCCACCAGTGCTACCTCCTCCCATTATTTCGGTTCATCCTCTACAATATCACTACAGTCGACGGCCAACCCCTGCTCATGATCATGGTCCATCATCTAGCACGCCCCAGGTTTGTTCTGACAGCATTACTTCTAATGATGGGTCTGATGGTATTCTCAGTAGGGATTATTTCAAGAGGGGGATGATCAGGCACGTGGCAGAGATGATGCAGAACTTGATTTGCCTATTTCTCTTAGGAAGCAGAAGCATTCATGTACTTCGTATCAGATTGCTTCTCATGTCACCTTTGAGCGTCTGACGAGTGACTTCAGGAGGTTTGCAGTTGCTTTGTCCGTCGTGGACATATCACGGACGTACCAGAGGCATTGACGGATAGTAGATGGTGTTTGGCTATGGAGGAAGAGATAACGGCCCTTAAGTCGGGAGGTACTTTGAGCCTAGCCCCAGTCTCCACTAGGACGTCTATAGTAAGTTGCAAATAGGTATTTACAGTAACGCAAAATGCAAATGGTAGCATTGATAGGTACAAGGCTTGACTGGTTTCCCATGGGTTTACTCAGATGTACAGGGTAGATTATCTTGACACATTCTCTCCAGTTGCTCGTCATTCTACCTTACGGACTCTTTTATCCGTTGTCCTGGTTTGAGAATGGTCCATGTTTCAGTTGGATGTCAAGAATGCTTTTTGTATGGTAATCTCCATGAGGAAATCTACATGCAGCAGCCGTCATGGTTTGCTGCTGAGGGGGAGTGTTCACAGGTGTGTAGACTTCATAAGGCAATCTATGGCCTCAAGCAGAGCTTGAGAGCTTGGTTCAAGAAGCTCTCACATTTGTTTGAGAAGCAAGGGTTCAAACGGTCGAATGCAGATCATTCTTTTTTTGTATAGAGAACCTCCAGAGGTATGGCTGCTATTATGGTGTATGTTGATGATATACTTATTACAGAAGATGATATACAGGGAATAAAGAGGGCGAAAGAATTTTTGGGTTGTGAATTTGTTACCAAGGATCTAGGAGCTTTTAGATACTTTCTGGGATTGGAGTTTGCCAAAAATCAACAAGGGCTCGCGATGACTCAGAGAAAATATGGCACCGACTTGCTAAGTGACATGGGTATGCTTGGATGTCGACCTACTACTACAACCATGGATCCAAGCATGAAGTTGTATGATGATGATACTAATGAGGTTGACAGGAGAAGATACAGGGAACTGGTGAGAAAGCTTCTTTATGTTACCATTAGCAGACCCAATATTTCATTTGCAATCAGTCGAGTGAGCCAGTTCATGGAACAACCTCATCAGGTACATATGGAAGCTATACAGATGATACTAAGGTATCTTAAATCATCTCCAGGTGCAGGGCTGCTAGTTAAAAAGGGTAGCACTATTACTATCTCAGCATGCGCAGATGCAAACTATGCAGGGTACCCCAATGACAGGAAATCTACATCAGGATTTGTTATACTTGTTGGAGATTCACTTGTCTCATGGAAAAGTAAGAAGCAAACTATTGTTGCTAGATCTAGTGTTGAATCTGAGTATAGCGCTATGGCACAAGCATGTACAGAAGTAATGTGAGTTCAAGCAGTCCTGACAGATCTACATATAGATGTTCCCCTTCCCATGTCGCTGAAATGCAACAATCAAGTTGCCTTATTCATAGCTAATAATCATGCATTCCACGAGAGGACAAAGCACATTGAGATTGATTGCCATTATATGCATGACATGATCCAGAAGGGTTTCATTTCTACATCCCATGTCAACTCAGGGGAGCAGATGGCAGACACTTACATAGAGGGTCCTTCCAAAAGTGGTCATCCAAGCTAAGCATGATAGATATCGATACTCCATCTTGAGGGAGAGTGTAGAGATATATTTTATGTTTATGTATCTTTTTATCTATTTCCTTTTCCCTGTGTCTACTTTATGTAATTTGCGCATAGGTCTCTCCCTATGTAAGAGAGCTTAGGGCTCAAGGAATAAACAAGTCTTCTCATTTTCCCATCATATACTAAAAGGTAATATAAAATATACAAATATACTTTTTGGTGGTGGGTCCCAACTTGGGATGCCACCTGGTTCACATTCACAAAAAAGTATCGGCTAAGGCCTTTCATAAAAATAATGAGCTCATTCAACTGACAACCAAAGTAAAGTAAACATCCACATATGTGGGTGATGTTGACAAATGGCAACGATCTATACCCCGTAACTGGGTGATGTTGCGTGTGGTTATAAGCATTGCCATCTTAATAGCTTACTATCTCATTAAAACGATACTTTTTGGCTTTCTATTCACAATAGTGTTATAAAAATCGGTATTCGATCTCACTAAATAAAGAATAAACGGTATTCACGTGACTTCTCAAGAATATTAAGTTGGGTATTTTTATTTGTTTTAAATATAAAAAGTATATCTAACACATATAATTTTAAATCCTCCTTGTAGGGGTGCGTTAGGTAGCTGACACCCATCATAAAAAAATAGTCGGATCTTTCAACATGGATTTGAGCAAGAATTTATCTAGACGATCTTACTTAAAGTAAGAGATGGCTTCGCCATTTTATATATAGTCTTATATATTTAAACATGTATAATTATTTATTAACAAGATAAAAATACTAATTAAATTACAACCAAAGTGCACACATCTATCTTTTACTTTACATTAAAAATAAAGTACAAGAAATCAATAACAAATAAGATTATTTTTCATTAGTTGGATGATTAATTATTCTACTCGTAATCTCGCGTAGAACTAAGGGTAGGCCTTCAACAACAACAACAACAAAGTCTTTTCCCACAATTAAGTAGGGTCGGCTACATGGATTTTTCACCTCCATTCAGATCTATCTTGGGCCAATCCCAGGCTTATATCCACAAAACAAAGATCCCTCTGTATGGTCTCTTTCCAACACTTCTTGGGTCGTCCCCGCCCTCTCTTAACCAGTTCAACATCCTAACACTCGCATCTCCTAACTAGTGCATCAGCCGATCTTCTTTGCAAATGACCAAACCATCTTAAGCGATTTTCTCGCATATTATCCTCGATCGGAGCAATTCCAACTTTCTTTCTGATTGCATCATTCCGAATCCGATCTTTACGTGTGTATCCACACATTCACCTTAGCATTTTCATTTCTGCTATAGCCATTCTCTGCACATGTCTATGATTCACAGGCCAACATTCATATCCATAGAGCATAGCAGGTCTCACAGATGCTTTGTAAAACTTTCCTTTAATTTTTAAAGGAATTTTCTTATCACAGAGAACAGCAGAGGCTCCTCTCCACTTTAGTCAGCCTGCATTTATTCTATTAGTAACATCTCCATCAATTTCCCCATCATGTTGCAAAATAGATCCCAGATATCTAAAAGAATCTCTCTTTTGAATGTTATCATCACCAATCTTCACCTCAATTCCTTCACCATTGCTTCTGTCAAAGGTGCACTCCATATATTCTGTCTTAGCCCTACTTATACGAAATCCTTTACTCTCCAACTCATGTCTCCAGATCTCAAGTTTCTCATTTATTCCATCTCTAGTCTCGTCAGTCAACGCAATATCATCAGCAAATAACATACACCAAGGTAAGTCATCCTGAATGTGACTTGTCAACTCGTCCATAATCAAAGTAAAAAGAAATGGACTCGAAGCTGAACCTTGATGTAAACCAATGTTGATGTCAAAATAACCAATCTTCCCAGACGAGATCCTCACACAAGATAAAACCCTATCATACATGTCCTTTATGAGGTTAATGTATAGGACAGGCACTTGTCTCTTCTCCAAAACTCTCCACAATATCTCTCGTGGGACTGAATCATAAGCCTTCTCTAAATCAATAAAGATCATATGGAGGTTCTTCCTTTTAGCTCTATAAATCTCCATTGTTCTCCTCAGCAAATGGATGGCTTCAATAGTTGAGCGACCTGGCATGAATCCAAATTGGTTTTCTTTTACGTTGGAAACTTGCCTCAACCTTCTTTCGATCACGCGTTCCCAAATTTTCATAGTGAGACTCATCAGCTTGATACATCTGTAATTTGAACAATTTTGAATGTCTCCATTATTCTTATAAAGAGGCACCACGATACTCCTCCAATCTTCAGGCATTTTCTTGCTTCTCCAAATAACATTGAATAGATTCGTAAGCCAAGTCAAACCACGCTCACCTAAAACTTTCCATACTTCTACAGGGATGTCATTCGGTCATACACCTTTCCCAGATCTCATAACCTTCAAAGCCTCCTCTACTTCCTTTCTTTGTATATCTGTCTATAGCTTGCACGATTCAAGTAACTTTCACTACTAGCTAGATCACCCAAAGTGATCTCTCTATTTCCTTCCCCAGTGAAAAGTTTATGGAAGTACTGCTCCCATATAGTCTCTATATCTTTCTGAGTAACAAGCACGTGACCTTCCTCGTCCTTAATGCATCTCACTTGAGAAAGGTCATTGGTCTTTCTTTCTCTTGCTTTGGCCAACCTGAATATATCCTTCTGGCCCTCCTTAGAGTCGAGATTTTTATACAAAACTTCATAAGCTTTTGACTTAGCTTTGCTTACAGCCTTCTTTGCTTCCTTCTTCGCTATTGTGTAGTTTGTGACGGTTTCCTTTATTCTATCCTTAGACATAGCTTTAAAGCATGCTCTTTTAATTTTTACCTTCTCTTGCACCCCTTCACTCCACCACCAAGCCTCCTTTTGACCTAGGGCTCCTCCCCTTGACACGCCTAGCATCTCTTTGGCTACCTTTCGGATACAAGATGCTACTGCCTCCCACATCTCGTCTGCACTTCCACTACAATCCCAAGATAAGTCTTCTAAAACCTTCTCCCTGAAGCTCGATTGCTTCAGTGGAAGATTCCACCATCTAGTTCTAGTGATCTTAGGAACCCTCCTTTTCTTTACCATCCCTTTTATTTGTACATCCAAGACTAACAAGCGACGTTGGGTTGTCAAACTCTCTCATGGGATTACTTTGCAGTTTTTACAACACAATCAATCTCTTCTCCTCAACACAAAGTAATCTATCTGTGTTCTAGTTGGCCCACTCCTATAAATAATTAAATGTTCCTCCCTCTTCTTGAAGAGAGTGTTTGCTATGAAAAGATCATATGCCGTTACAAAATCCAAGATGACTTTTCCCTCTTCATTTCTATCCCCAAAACCATGTCCTCCATGGACACTAGCATACCCTGAAGCATCTTTTCCTACATGTCCATTAAGATCTCCACCTATGCAAATCATCTCTCTTTGTGGGATTCCTTGTAAAATCTTATCTAGATCCTCCCAAAAAGCTTGTTTAGTATAAAGTTTTTGGGGCGAGCACCATGCCGTGTCTCCCCCGAATCGTTAGACTTCAAAAAAAAGCTTGTTTAGTCATTTCATCTAAACCAATTTGTGGTGCATAAATTGAGATTATATTCAGAATTTCTTCAAGCACCAATTTTAGCAAAATAATCCGATCCCCGAATCTTTGCACCTCAGCCACACAATCCTTCAAATCCTTATGAACAATCACTCCAACACCGTTTCTACCCTTATCTTTACCTGAATACCAAAGTTTAAAGCATGTCTTCTCGATCTCCCTTGCTTTCTCTCCAACCCATTTTAGTCTCTTGAAGACAAAGTATATGAATCTTCCTTCTTTCCATCGTATCCACTATCTCCATCAATTTTCCAGTCAAAGAGCCAATATTCCAACTACCAATCCGCAACTTCCGTTGCAATATCTTTTGGACTAACTTCTTTACTCGCATGCGTCCATTATGCGAGAACCCTTGTAAATTTTGGACGGCATCCGGGCGGTGATGCAGCGGAACTAGCTTAATTACCCGCATGCGTTCGTCATGCGAGAACCTTTGCTAATTTTGATCCAAGCTGCGATGTAGCGGCCCTTGCCCATTTTTCATTGCATGTAGGCCTTACAGATGGAAAAATCTAGGGTCTTCTCAGCTTTCATAACAGGATGCAAGTCATCTGATACAGAGCTTTACAATGGAGGATATTAAAAATGCGATCCGGAATCTGAGTGCGGATGGTGCACCTGAACCAGGTTCCCAATTTATTTCTTCAAAGAATTTTGGCATTTGGTGGGAAGGGAGGTTTTTGATGTTGTGGATGAGTTTGTTGATGGTAATGCAGGTTTTGAGCGACTAAACAAGGCCCTCCTTTTTCTTCTGCTAAAAAAGGAGGCATTTGAGAGGCTGGAAGACTTTCATCCGATATCCATGTTCAATGCTACATATTTGATTGTTGTAAAGGTCTTGACAATTAGATTGAACAGGGTTAAGGATCACATCATCTCGCCACTTCAATCTGCCTTTCTTCCAAAAAGGCATATTGTTGACACTGGATGTGGCAACTGAGATCATAGCCAACTGGAAAAGATGGAACACAAAGGGCTTGCTATGGAAGATTGACTTCTCTAAGGCATACGACACAGTCGATTGGCATTTTCTTCAAGGTTCCCCGATATCTGGACATCTTGGATGAAGCGATGTGTCATTACAGCATCTTTTTTTTTTGAACACGTAAAGGTTCGGGGGAGACACGTTGTGGTGTTCGCCCCAATTTTATTAAAAACGAGAAGAGGGAGGAGGGGGGAGAGGGAGGAGAGAGATACAATGTGATACCAAGCACCCGGGATCAAGAGGATCCCTGTTAACAACACAGTCCACAATCCCAACAAGCACACCCGACTAACCCATCATCGCAGCAGCCATTCATTCAAAAGAAATTCGACATGTGCTAAAACGTTTTCCCTGTAAAATCTTTGACCCCTGAAAATTTTGGCGTTTCGAGCCAGCCATAAGGCCCATATGCAAGCCAGGGGTCGGAGAAGCTCCCGTCTTGGACGATCCGCACAGGAGCGCAAGGTGATCCAGAAAGATTCGGCCGAAGAAGTGTCCACCCAAGAAGCATTGAGGCCCTCCCAAATGGAGATAGAACATGGACAGCAGAAGAACAGATGCTGCAAGGTCTCCAACTCGCCGGTACACAGCACGCAAGCCGTGGAGCCATCCCCCGATAAGAACATAGCACACCTATCTCGGGTCAAAACCCTACCGCGGCGCAGAATCCACAAGAAGAAAGCCACCTTTTCCGGTAAATTTAAAGTCCATAGCCATCCCAAATCATTGCAAAGAGAGGTGCGATCGGAGTTAGGCTGATGGGAGATGATCTTGAATGCATGCCTCGTGGAGAAAGTGCCGCCACGCCAGATCCAGTGATTCCTTCCATTGGATGGTGTTGGCGCATCCCGAAGTTGTTGTAACAGTCGCAAGAGATCATCGAAGCGATCGTCGGAGAGGTTTGTTGCAAAGCATGGGAACCAGCCGCCCCCATCCCAAGCGGACGCCACCGAGTCACCCGAGTTAGCCGCCAAGGCACAGAGGCGAGGGAAGGAGCTACCAAGAGTGGCATCCCCCGCCCACGCGTCGTGCCAAAAGAGGAAGGAGTTTCCATCACCCAGCACCCGCTTGAACATATGAGAGAACCGCCTAGCCGCCGAGGCGATTCCCCTCCAAAAGGGCGTCCCAGAACGCGTGGCCTCAGTCTCTCGCATCATATCCACCCCGATGGAGAGGATATCACGTAGCATAGAGGGAAAGAAGCCAGAGGAGGTACCCCAAAGCTTGTTGACCCATTTAAGCATGAGAGCATCGTTTAGCAGATCCAGGCTCCGAATCCCGAGCCCACCGTCGCACTTCCTTTTCGCCACATCCTTCCATGCCACCAGATGAATGCCCCGCGATGCGGAGCCCCTTCTTCCCCAAAGAAAGGCCCGCATAAGGCCCTCGAGCCTCCTTCTGATCCCCACTGGAATGGACCAATTCGCCAAAAAATAGATCGGAATGGCCGCCAGAACCGACCTGATGAGCACAAGACGCCCTCCCCTGGAAAGCATGGCCGCCCCCCACCCAGTAAGTCTTCTCTCCGCCTTTTCAATGACCCTGTTCCAATGGGACAGTCTCGCCCTTCTCGCGCCTAGTGGTAGGCCCAGGTATTCAATTGGGAGAGTAGAGGGGGTGCATCCCAGAGTCATGCCACAAGCCGCCGCATAACGATCCCAGGCGAAAGGGATCAACTTCGATTTGGAGTGGTTGATTCGTAGTCCCGATAGGTCGCTAAAGATGTCGAAGGTAGCGGCCATACCTTTAACCTCGTCCAGCCCCCCCTCGATGAAGGCGATTGTGTCGTCCGCATATTGAAGTGTAGGACAGATGCGGAAGTTAGAGGAGAAACCAGATGAGAAGCCCCTCGCGATCACCCGATCGGCCATTCTCGGGAGCACATCAGCGGCAATGACAAAGAGCATGGGTGCAAGTGGGCACCCCTGCCGAACACCTCTCCTTGGTTGAAACCGCCTACCAACGAAACGCCCATTCAACATGACTGAGAAGGATGCTGTAGAAACACATCGGCGCATCCAGGAGATCCAAATATTTGGGAAACCGCGAGCACGCAAGACGGACCAGAGGAAGCTCCAGTCTAAGGAGTCATATGCCTTTGCGAAGTCGACCTTCCAAAGGAATGCACGTTTGTCATGCCTCACCCAGCTATCGACCATCTCAGACGCAAGGGCCGACACATCGGAGATCGAGCGGCCGGGGATGAAAGCCACCTGAGAAGGATGAATCAGAAAATCTAAAATTACCGCCAATCTCCTCGCAAGCACCTTCGCAACAATCAAGTAGAGTGCATTCGAGATTGCAATAGGACGATAGTCATCAATAGTCGATGGAGATTGTGATTTCGGAATTAGCACAATACAAGCCCTATTAATCCCATCAAAGCCAAAATTTCCGGAAGAGAATTCCACGACAACCTCCCACACATCCTGACCCACCACATCCCAAAAATCCTTGTAGAAGGCTATAGGAAAGCCATCGGGGCCTGGCGAGGCATCGACATTGAGATCCCAAACTGCAGCCTTTAGTTCATCGATGGAGAAGTCACGGATTAGATCCGCACAATGCTCGGAGGAAATGGTAGGAACATCCTCCCCCAACCAGCGCCAGCGACTAGGCAATCGAGCTGAAGAGAAAGCCCTGAAGTAATCCGCCACCGCATTCCCAATCGCGTCTTCACCCACCACCTCGCGCCCCCCAACAGTCATGGAGCGAACCAAGTTTGATCGCTTCCTGTTTGAAGCCATTCTATGAAAAAAGGAGGAGTTGGTGTCGCCATCTTTGATCCATCTCAACTTCGCACGTTGGCGCCACTCCGTGACCCTCTTCCTCTCCTCCTTCTCAACCGCAGCCACCGCCGCCGATCTGGAAGCCAACTCGTCTTCATGGAGGTCCCTCAGGCCCTCCACGGAGTCCAGCTCGGTCACTATAGCCTCCGCCTCCTTCCTCGCCGCAAGCCTAGCCTCCCGCGATCTTTTCTTGAAATGGGACAGGACGCCCCTCAGCCGTTCCAGCTTCTTGCGGAATCTGATCACCGCCGATCGACCATCACAAGGTTCCGCCCAAGAGGACGCCACCAGGGCGCGGAAGTCGTCCTCAAGCAGCCAACACTTTTCGTACCTGAAGAGCCCTGCCCGTGGAGAAGGCACCTGAGACTCCCAGACGATCGGGGAGTGGTCGGAAAACGCGCGAGGGCGCGAGAGGACGACCGCCAGAGGGAAGAGATCCATGAAGGCCGAAGACGCAAAGAACCTATCAATGCAAGATTTCGAAGTAGAGTTCCTCCAAGTGAACCTGATGTCCGTCGCCGTCAAGTCCTGAAGAGCCAAATCATTGACAAAATCCTTGAACTCCAGCGAGCCCGGGTCCGAACCCCCCCTGAACCGGGGTCTATCCGTGGAATGTAGCGTGACATTAAAATCCCCTCCGATAAGCCAAGGCAGGCCCGCGAAGCTTTCGGAGGTGCTGCGAAGCTCCTCCCAGAGCTCCCTCCTTCTCCCCGCGTCGCAAGGGCCGTAGGCGCAGGAGAGAAGGAAGGAGAGAGAGTCGTCCTTCCTGGATAGCAGGACCGAGATGGAGTGATTCCCCTTCACAGTAGAGACCAGGGAGAAACGAGAAGACTTCCAAGCGATAAGCACCCCACCCGCACTTCCCGCTGCAGGTAGAGCAGAGAACTGATCAAGGTCCCCCCCCCCCCCGAGGGAGCGCCAAACATCATCGTCCACAGAGGCCAGCTTGGTTTCTTGAAGGAGGACAGCATCGCACCCCCATTCCTTGAATCTGGAGCCCAGTGTATTTCTTTTAGCCGCATCCCCCATCCCCCGAACGTTCCAAGAGAGGACCTTCATTTAGCAAGCTTGTAGAGATCCCCTGAAGGTACCACTCCCGCCGCTTCCGCCACCGCTTCTTCGAAGGACAAGCAAGTGTGATGCTCCCTAGATCGCGAGCGCGCGATGTCATTACAGCATCTTGTCGGGTTCTTATTAATGGCAGACGTGTGGGGAGGGAAGAGGGGTGAGACAGGATTGCCATGTAGCCCCCATGCTTTTCGTTATTGCGATTAATGTCTTAGCATGTATAGTGGACCATGTAGTCCATAATGGGACAACGGCAAGGTATTCTCTTAATGGTATTTGTATTCCTCTTACATTATGCAGATGGCAACATCTTATTTATTGAAAGTGGTTTGGAAGAGGCTAGAGGGATGGCATTGACCATCGAGATATTTAGAGAATTATCTAGATTTACACTTGATTATCACAAAACTCATGTTATCCCTTTCAGCCTATCTAACACGGACATGCATGCTTGCTGTGAAGTTCTAAGTACGGAATGTGGCTCACTACCAATCCACTATCTAGGGCTTCCTCTAACCATTGGAAGTGAATGGCTTGATATGTCCCCCACTTCCCAACGACTCTATTTGAGCTTTAACTAACCTATTTGAAGATCCCACCACATTAGACGCTTGAGTGAATCTGGGGAGCGACTGGAGAAGAGGCCATCTTTAAAAAAAACTGGTGCACATCCAGAAGGTAAGAGCGCCATGGAGAGAACCATCTTGAATTTTTTTTATTGCTGAAGAGTGTTTCTCCAACAGCATTACATTACATGAATGTTTATATTACAAAATTCTTATTTTGCATGGTTACTAGATTACATGAGATGGACAGCTATCTGCCTCTGGAATCTCTGGCAACGATCGAGTGAGAAGTGAATGTTGACGCTTTGTCGCGGTGAAGACATCCTCGAGACATGGGTCGGCGACGACATAACCAATGATCGGACCTCACAAGAAGAAATGAATGTGGAGTTACGATTTTTGCAAGAGTTAGGCAAGATGGATGAAGAATTGAAGAAGATGAATTGTGAATTTGCAAATAGAAGAGTGGAAATCAAGAACATATGCTTTCATGTGAAGGTCCTGTCAATAAGTGTCCTTATATTCCTTGCTAATAAACTCACGTAGAATGTCCTGGGAAGAAATAAATGTATTAACTCAATGTTAGTGGAATATCTTCTCTCATTCATACATTGTATTGTTGGTCGAACCCATTCTTAACTACCTGAAATATGGACAACAATTGCAACAAAAAAACTAGTCCCAATCTGTTCACATTCATTCATAAAGTGTCGTCCATTCAACATATCAGATATCGCATACCACAAGTAAGTTCATGCTAATGTTTATATTACATATATTGCCGGAAAAATCCCCCAAATTACACAGCAAGAAAGGCATTGGCTAATCAAAAAAGCATCAACCCAAATCAAAATAGATTCTTCTCACTGCAAGTCCTGCCCCAACTATGGATCACTCCATTTGTCTACCCAAAAAGGGATCAGTCCGAATCACTAACCCTCTACTTGGAAGCAAAGACACCTTGCTCAGCATACCTTCTACCATTGGAATGGCAAATAATACCGTCCAAAAGTACATGATGGAAAACCTGAGCTTTGAGGGGAACCACCTGACTCAAAACACCTGCAATTGTTGTTTACCCTTGCAAAAATATCCAGCAAGGAGGCTACGTCCATTACAAAATGCTTTCTATACCTCATTTGGCAACGTTGGTTCCATCTTCAAAATTTTGTGATGCTTTCTTCGGGAGATCCCTCTACGTGCTTGGACCGGCCTCCCCGCCAATAGTGGTGGTCCTCTTAAATGCACCTGCTCTCGTAACTACTCAAATGCAATGAGCAAAGAATCACCAAATTAGAAGATTTAAATTTGAACAAGTAGTTCACCGAAAAATGCTAAATTCATGTACCTTCGCTCTCCCAAAATAGAAGACTGCAGAGTATGCAATCTTCCAATGAGATCCTCCACGGATTCCCTCACTTGGGTCCCATCTTGCGACACATTCTTAGTACATGTGGTTTGTGGGTTTAACAGATTCTTGGAAGTGTTTTTGTGATGACCAAAAGAACCAATCCTTGTGCACTTGTGTTTGGACTTGTTCTCCTTGTCCCTCGCTCGTATATAATTCTTATTTGGCCTTCTTGGAGGCCTCATGGAGTAAGGAGGTAATACCTTCTATAACAACTTAATCAGTGTCCAGCATGACTTTTCAAGTAAGGGGGTGATGCAATCTGCATAGGTCATTCTATACCGGCTTATGTTGTAGTAATTGAACAAGTAGTAATCCCAAGTCACATTTAACAAACTTAAATTGGTTGCACAAGCATGTTTTCAAGGCAATTCAGAGACTTGTCAATGCCTACTGGTGCATTGCTTGGTAAGAAGATCACAGACGTTGCTGTCGATAGGGCATTCCACCTCTACTCTGCTCTCACTCAACCCCCTGACGATGAACCCCTGCAAATTCTTGGTTGAACTCATGATGTAATCAAACGATGTAGACACCATCACACCTCGCATTCTTCCGCCTTTCAATTTTCGTTCTTCCATTGTTTCATCATTTTTAGTCAAATCCAATCTATCATATCACATATCAGAAGGTGGGGGTCACGTTGATCCACGAATTGAAAAATTATTGGTGATGTAGCAGCAATGAGCTGCTGCGCTAAATTGCGACCTCGACCATTTCTGCTTAATTCTCATCATGTAATCAAAAGCGCGTGTATTACCCTTTCCAAGATCTTTCATCTAGTGGAGGAATTGCTTAGACTTGAATGCTCTTACTGTGGACTACACTATATGCTCCAAATCACTGCCTGGAAACTGCATCTTGAAATTCTTGTATACATGGTGCATGCAAGCCTTATGCTCTGCCAAAGTGGAATTTGTTCTTCACTGCATTCTCTAACCCCTTTTGACCATCTAAGATGATTGTGAGTTCATTTCCTTCGTCACATTGGATAGCCCTGTCTAAATGGGTGAAGAACAAAGACCATGTAACATTGAACTCGTTTTCGATGACTGCGAAGTCAACTGGAAAGAGCATGTTTGATGCGTTGAAGGCAGTAGCAAACAGAAGCGTTCCCAAGTGCTTGCCCTTCAAGTGGCATCCATCTAAACCCAAGAAGGTTCTACAGCCAAACATGAACACATCATTGTTCGCTTTAAAGGAAATGAAACATCTGAGGAAGAAGTCATCCTCCTCCAAGAAGTAGTGAATGATACTAGTATGACTGTGATGTTCCAATTATGCAATAAAGGAGGGGATCTTCGCATATGACTCATCGACACTCCCAAATAATATGCCCTCCTCTTTCCCGAGTAGATTGGCATATAAGGCAAATGGAGCTTGAATGCCCCATTAATTCTATAAGATAGTTGCATCACCATGATTATAGGGTTCTCCTTCACCCAAGTCGAGATCTAGTGCGATACCCATTCCTTGCCAGCCATGGTGTTTCCAGCACAATTGTTTGAAGCGCAAGTGTGGTCGGCCACAAGAGTCTTCACTTGGAACTTGGTATTGTTTGGTATCAAGAAGGTGTGTATCCTCCAAGGACACCCTTCAACAATGTACTTTGTTGTGACCTTGTTGCTCTTGCTCTTAGGGTATTTGGCGACAAACTCCTTGGTTATGCAGTAAGACGCGAGTGCGGAATGGAAGATTTCTTGGCCTTGGAATTCAGCCCCACTTCAAATGATGGGGTATCCAATCCACTCAAGCATCAGGGTCCTCGTAATCGTTCGAATTCTCCACATCAGAATCAAGAAAACGGTGATAGCTATTCTCAGAAACAAGGCCATCCATATCATCTAAATCATCACTATTCTCCGCATCGTCGTCTACAGCACTGTAATTGGTACCAGGAGAATTAGAATCATATGGTGTTTGATAGATTTCAGTGGTCCTCTTCGCAACCATTGATCTTGTACATTTACGGTTGCTAGACCGGGGTGTGTCTTCCTTTGTACACGCACTTTTTTACTACTCCTGCAACCCTCAACATTTGTATGGTCAACATGTGTATGTTCTTCAACCTCTGGGGTTATCACGAACTCAAAAGTTCCCACACCATCACTCCACAAACTGGTGTAACGCCCTTCGCCCACCTCGACCTAGACACTTCTCCTCTACTAGTCATATGAGGTGCTTTTTCGCCAATGGAAGTCCCACCCTCTTCACAAATGGACGCCCTACATTCTTCGTCAATAGAAGACCCACCTTCTTTGCCAATGGAATTCCCACCAATACTAGGGCCACCTTCTTCTGCGGCAACATCGCCGCCCAAACCTTTGGCCACTACACCTGCTTTGCATCCAGCATCAGGCCCACACTCATTTCCACCATCACCAACAGGCACACCCTCATTCCTACCATCACCCACAAGCACACTCTCATTCCCACCATCACCCACAAGCACATCCTCAGTCCCTCCACCCACATGCACACCCTCAAATCCACCATCACCCACAGGCACACCCTCAGTCCCACCATCTTCCACATTATCACCTTTGGTCCCAACATCATCATTCCCTACTTCGGAATTAAACCAAATCCAAACCTTCCCACCAGCTCCTTCCTCACCCACGTTCCATTCCAGCTGGTCATATGTAAAAGTTAAGGTCATCTTAGAGCTTCCAACGCCACCACGATCAGCTTCAACATCCTGGAGTTGGGATCCACTGTGCCTCCGGGGTTATCCACAGCCGGTACGGGATCGACCTCTACATTTGCATTCTTCTTGTTCGGAACTCCTTTCCTTGGATGTAGCACGGAGACTCTATGTCTATCATCTCCACCACGAGCTTGATATAAGTCTCATCGTTGTGCGCATTAAACATCTCCATCATATCTTTCTCATTCTTAATTTCCGCAAACTTGCTCCCTCTTATGTAAGGAATCTTGTATTTAAAGTGGTCGCACACCTTAGATCCCAAGATATGATACTTCTATCCCTTCATTCCTCGTGTCCATTTGAAGTAACCTCCAGACCTGATGTACACAGTCAGGATCTCTTTGTGTCCACCGAACCAACCCATCGTTAGCACATGCATGTTGGAAACCAAGAACAAAGAACCAATGCATTTGAAACCCTAACCCACTTCACTTATGTTCCCTAAATCCATGAAACCCTAAACCCATTTGACCTCGATTCAATTTTAGGAGAGGTAGAAGAGTTTCTGAAAGCAAGGTCGATGAGCGCGACGGAGTGGAAAAGGAAGGAGTGAGGCCAAAGCGGAATAGCTATGGTGTAAAGGATGGTTGTTGTAGGAAGGAATGTCAGAGCAGAAACGAAGAGGGAGATGGCTTTGAAGAGGAAGGGGAGAGGTCAAAGGCTTAGTGCCAGAAGTCTCTACATTCGTGCCTTCGCGCCTAAATCTCCCTCTAGGATGTGGAGAGGATTCCTCCAATCTTCTTCGTCCTTTCTCCTTGGATGAGCTTAAAGCAGCGTTGTGGGACCTTAATATGGATGCCGCCCCAGGGCCGGATGGGTTTTCCATCGCTTTTTATCGTGATTTCTGGGACCTCGTGGGCACTGATGTCTTGGCGGTGGCGCACGAGTTTTATGATGGCAACCATGGGTTTGATAAGATTAACAAGTCCCTGCTCGTTTTGATCCCTAAGGTTCACCCGGCTAACCACATTGGGGATTTCAGGCCGATTTCTATCTCTAACGGTATCTATTTAATCATTGCTAAACTCTTGGCTAGGCGTCTTGCTCCCCTACTGCCGTCCCTTGTCTCGCCCACTCAGGCGGCTTTTATTCGTGGCCGTCACATCTCCGATTGCTTTGCCGTGGCTTCCGAGCTCATTTCCGCGTGGCGTAGGTGCGGATCCAAGGGGATATTATGGAAGATTGACTTTGCAAAGGCATACGATTGCCTGGATTGGAGTTTCATGTGGTCTGTTTTGCGGCGGCGGGGCTTCCCCCCGACGTGGATTGCTTGGATGCGTCGGTATGTCACCACGGCCTCCTTTTCCTTATTGCTTAACGGGGGCCCTATTGGGGGCTTCTTCCAGCCAAGGCGGGGTATTCGGCAGGGCTGTCCTTTGGCCCCTCTTCTTTTTGTTCTGGCGGTTGACGTCCTGCCACGCTTGATTGAGGGGGTTGCTTCTGCCGGCTTGACGCGGGGATGTTATATTGGGGACCTCCATGTTCCTTGCATCCAGTTCGCCGACGACACCTTGTGCTTCGTGGAGGGGGGGGCCGATCTTGTTGCTGGTATGGCCACTACTCTTGAACTGTTCAGTGAGGTTTCGGGCCTGGGTATTAATGTGGCTAAATCTAAAATGGTGCCTTTTGGTATGTCCGATGCGGAGACTATGGCTTGCTCGCACCTCCTTGGCTCCGGTCCCTCCTCGCTTCCCTTTGACTATCTGGGCTTACCGCTGGCGGTTGGGCGGCCTCGGCTTCGTGATTGGAAGGGTATCGTGGAAAAGATGGAGGGACGCCTCGCGGGGCGGCGTGCAGTGATGCTGACTCGGGGAGGGCGGTTGGTTCTCTTGAAGGTCGTCCTTTCCTCTATTCCTATATACTCCTTCTCGGTCCGTGGCATGCCTAAGGGGATTCGCCTTAGGCTTGAAAGGATTATGCATGGCTTCTTGTGGGGCGTCAAGGGGGAGGGACGTCGCGGGATCCATCTTGTGGGCTGGAACGACGTGGCTCGGCCCAAGCATCAGGGGGGCTTGGGTGTGAGGCATTTACATTTGGCTAACGAGGCTCTCCTTCTCAAGTGGGCTGCTAGGGTTTGGGGACCGGACGATAACTTTATGCTGAATGTCTTGCGCGCTCTGCTTGGCGCCGATTTTCTTTTGGGCTTCAATGGGAATTCCTCTAGTTCCCTCTCTCCTTTCTGGCGTGGCGTGACGGCCGCCTTCAGGGAATTTCGCTCTCTTTTCTCGTCGGTGTTGGGCGATGGATGCTGCTTTCGATTTTGGACGGACGACTGGTCGGGTAAGGGGGCATTTGACACATTGTTTCCGAGGCTCTTTGCTTTGGTTCTGGACAAACATGCATCGGTGGCCTCTTGCTGGGCCGATGGTAGCTGGAATCCTATCATTTCGGAATCCTTGTCTGATCAGCGGACACACGATTTCCTTTCGTTATTGGCTATCCTTGGTGACTCTCCTCGGCCGTCTGCTATGCGGGACCATTGGGCTTGGAAGGACGGGCCCTTCTCCTCTCGTAAGGCCTATTTTGCTATATCCGCCCCGCCCATTGCTGATGATGATAATTTGCTGTGTCATTGTCGTTTCTTATGGGGTCTAAAGCTTCCGGAACGCATTGGGGTTTTTTTTATGGCTTCTCCGTCGTGGACGGCTGATGACACGCGAGCGATGCGCTGTCTTCTTCCCAAATATCGACCCTTTGTGTGGACTTTGTGGGGCGGAACAGGAATCAACTACTCACCTTTTCTTCGAATGCGGCCATGTGCGATTGATTTGGGAGGACCTACCTTGGATCAATACCGCATCTTTTGCTGCTTTATGCGACTCCCTGATTTCTTCTGGGGGCAGGGACAGGCAGTCTATTCTGGACCCACTCACTCGAGTTTGGAGCATCTGGCTTGGGAGGAACGAGGCGATTTTTTCAAGTCAACGTTTTTACATTGAAAATATCACTATTCGTGCCAAGCGTTTCTTACAGGATTGGGACACAGGATAGTCCTTTGCTGGTTTTTTGGGGGGCTTTTTTTGTGCCATGCGTCTCCGCGGGCCGACGTTGTAACGTTTCCTTTGTCTTTTCTTTTTCTTGTTCCTCCTTTGTATATACCCTTTTCTTTTAATATTTTGGGGCAATCACCATCGAGTGACTCCCCCTTTTTGGAGCTTTCAAAAAAAAAGGAAAGAATGAATTGTTAATTCAGGAAGCCCTAGGGTTCTCTTCTATAGAAGAGTAACATGTTGGGCAAATAACATGAAGAAGATACACAACAATAACAACAAAGCCTTTTCCCACAATTAAGTAGGGTCCGCTATATGGATTCTTTGCCTCCATTCAGATCTATCTCGTGTCAATCTCGGGCTTATATCCAAAAAACTAAGATCCCTTCGTATAGTCTCTTTCCAACACTTCTTGGGCCGTCCTCGCCCTCTCTTAGCCGGGTCAACATCCCAACACTCGCATCTCCTAACCGGTGCATCCGTTGATCTTCTTTGCAAATGACCAAACCATCTTAAGCAGTTTTCTCGCATCTTATCCTCGATCGGAGCTACACCAACTTTCTTTCTGGTTGCATAAATAACATGAAGAAGATAAAGAGAATAAATAATACATAAAAGACATGAAAGGTAACTAATATCTCAACACTCCCCCACAATCTAGAGCGTAGATATCTATCAGGCTTAGCTTGGAGCAGCATCTCTGATAAGGCCCTCTGACTAGGGCCTTGGTAAGTACATATGTTGTCTGGTTTCCAGAGCTGACATGAGTAATGGAGATGACCTTCCGTATCATGAAACGAGTGCAGTGACAGTGCACCTCGATGTGCTAAGTCCTCTCATGGAAGGTCGGGTTGTTTGCAATGAAGAGAGCAACCTGGTTGTCACATTGGAGGTGCATAGGAAGAGGCACCTCAACAGTTAGGTCAGTGATAACAGATCTGACCCATATCATCTCTGTACTAGCTTACGCCATGGCCATGAATTCTGATTCTGCACTAGATCTGACAACCACAATCTTCTTCATACTCTTCCATGATACCAAGTAAATTTCTATGAACACGTAGAGCTTTATAGCGAGCTTCATACTCTTCCACTCAACAGTTGGTGAACAACGTGGTTGCTGCTGGCCTGTCTCGTGGTTGCTCGCTTGGTCCCTACTCTTTGCCGATTATTCAGTTCGCGGATGATACAATTTGTTTCATTGAGGGCGACGAGTCGAATATTGCGGGAATGGCGACCACCTTGGAGCTTTATAGCGAGGCTTCTGGGCTTCTCATCAATTATAATAAATCTTCCGTGGTCCCCTTCTCTCTTTCCCCGGCGGAGGTTGACGCTTGCTCGAGGATCTTGCGCTGTGCGGTGGGTGCTCTTCCTCTGGACTATCTTGGGCTTCCGTTGTCTATTGGTCGGGCTCGCCTAAGGGATTGGCAGCCGTTGTTGGATCGCATGGATGCCCGCTTGGCTGGCTGGCGTGCCGCTCTCCTCTCTCGGGGCGGGCGCCTGATTCTTCTCAAATCGGTCCTCTCTTCTCTGCCTATCTACTTCCTTTCTGTGAAGGGGATGCCTAAGGGGATTCGTCGGCGGTTGGATTCTTGTTTGCGGACCTTTCTTTGGGGCAAGAAGGGGTCTGTGCGTAGTGGCGTTCCCTTGGTTGCTTGGGACGATGTGACTCGGCCGAAGAAGGAGGGCGGGTTGGCGGTGAGGAGATTGGCTATTGTGAATGAGGCTTTTCTTCTTAAATGGGTCTCTCGTCTTTGTGGGCAGGAGGATAATTTGATGCTTAACTTCTTAAGAATGGCTGTTGGGTTCGACCGAAGTCTGGCTCTGGATACGGATGCCCGCTTTCTGGCCTCTTCCTCTAACTTTTCTCGTGATATTGGTAATGCTTTGGTTCGCAATCGTGCTCTTTTTGTCATGAAGTTGGGCGATGGCTCCCTCACTCGCTTTTGGGGCGATGATTGGACTGGTAGGGGGCCTCTTAAGGATAACTTCCCTCGGTTATTCGCGCTGGTGGATGACCCTGACGTGAGGGTGGCTTCTTACTGGGATGGTGCCGCCTGGGGGCCAACTTTTGTGGCCAACCTTTCCGAACAACGGCAGTTGGAGTTTATGGCTCTTCTGGAGATCCTTGCGGTCTCGCCCTCGCCTTTGGTGGGTCGAGATCACCTTTGCTGGAAGAATGGTTCTTTCTCTGTTCGTGATGCTTACAGGGCCCTTCTTCCGCCCTTGGATGTGGTTGATGAGTTGCTGCTCAGGGATTGTCAATTCTTTTGGGGACTCCGGGTTCCTGAACGGATTGGCATCTTCCTCTGGCTTTTCCGTCGTGGGCGTCTCCTTACTCGCAGCAGGTGTGCCGCTTTTTTCCCTTCCGTTTCGCCTCTATTTGTGGTTTGTGCAACCTGGATGATGAGACTATTGACCACCTCTTCTTCCGCTGCGGTATTACGCGTGCCATCTGGGCGGATCTGCCTTGGCTTGACGCTTCGGACTCCGCTTCCTTCTGTGATTGTTTGGTTCGTTCGCGGGCTCGGAGCAAGAACGACATCCTCTCTTCTCTCGCTCGGCTGTGGTGCATTTGGACTTCTAGGAATGAGGCGCTGTTTACTGGCCAGAGATTCTACTCGGAAAATGTCCTCATTTCTGCTTCTCGGTTGGTCGGTGATTGGTCTGTTGCTTAATTGCTTCATGGGGTTGTCGGGGTATCGTTCTGTGATACCGTCCGATTTTGGTTGAGCTCTTTCTTTTCCCTTTTCCCCTTTCTTTTCTCCCGCTGTAAGTCTCTCTTTTTCTCTTTACTTTTCTATTAATAAATCTGGGGTGAGCACCATCGAGTGCGTCCCCCGTTTTTGAGCTTCAAAAAAAAAATTTCTATGAACACTGTGAAGCCAGAAGTAGACTTCATCTCCTTGGGACAGCTCGCATAATCTGCATCTGCACATGTTGTAACTGCAAGGGATGTACCTCTATAAAATATAAGACTAGTGCCAGGTGAGGCCTTCAGATACCTCGGAACCATATAAACTGCATCTGTATATGCATGTCTAGGCTGCTCTATAAACTGACTCACTTTGCTCACTATAAAGGATATATCTGGCTTGGTAATAGTCACATAAAAAAACTTCCCTACAAGCTCTTGTACCTCCTCTTGTTGAGCTCAATGACATCATCGTAGAACTTCATGCCTGGGTCCATAGCAGTAGTGGAAGGCATGCAATCTGCCATGTTTGTCTCATAGAGAAGATATGTAACATACTTCCTATGGGTCATAACAAGTCCTCGCTGGTTCTTGACGAACTCCAGTCCAAGGAAGTAGCATAAACTACCAAGGTCCTTGGCTACAAACTGCTGACC
Source organism: Ottelia alismoides (assembly GCA_037367405.1). Classification (NCBI taxonomy): domain Eukaryota; kingdom Viridiplantae; phylum Streptophyta; class Magnoliopsida; order Alismatales; family Hydrocharitaceae; genus Ottelia; species Ottelia alismoides. Next base: position 662,065 of record JAZKJV010000030.1, read on the forward strand.
TAGGAAATCCTGAGCAGCCTGGATGCCATGCTCGGCATCCCCTGTAACAATAATATCAACATACGCAAGTATGACAATTATACCTTTCTAAGTCCTCTGAACAAACAGTAAATGATCGGTAGTAAATCTCACAAACCCATGTTGCTCTATCAAGTTTGAGAGCTTCTGGAACCATGCTCTTGGACCTTTCTTACGGCCATAAATCGCTTTGTGAAGCCTGCAAACCTTTTGACAATCCCCCTCAGCAGCGAACCCAGGTGGTTGATGCATATAAACCTCCTCTTCTAGGTCACCATAGAGAAAAGCCTTCTTCACATCAAGTTGATAGAGGAACCAATCACGTGTCACTACAACAGATACAGGTATACGTAGAGTAGAATGCTTGGTTGCTAGAAAGAATGCATCATGATAGTCCACCCCATATGTCTGAGTGAACCCACGTGCCACAAGTCTTGCCTTGTAGCGATGTACACTACCATTTGTTAGTGCTTCACCGTAAACATCCAGTTGCACCCAACAACGAATGCGCCAATTGGGAGCTGAAACAAAGCTTTAAGTGCCACGCGATTGTAGCACGGCCATCTCCTCATCCATGGCAAGACACTACTGACTGTCCTGAATAGCCTCGCGATATGTCTATGGTATCTACATGTTTAATAGTGCCATGGTAAATATCCTGAAATCCTCTGAAAGTCTGCTCAAAGATACTTGGGTTGCAAGAGGATATGAAGCACAAATACATCTCTGCTTTCACAGAGCAATAGGCATGTTGAGAACAACGAAAGAATGAAAGAGCTTGTTTTATTCAAGAGGTCTAGGGGTCCTTATATAGGACAAAACCCTCGAGAACTCAAAGGATAAAGTACATAAATACCCCTTACGGATTTACAAGAATATACATAGAATATTCTCTAAACAAGAATACACTCATAGAATATTCTCCAGCATATAGAATATTCTCCTAACACTCCCCCTCAAGTTGGAGCATATTTATCAATCATGCCCAACTTGGAAACAATCCAGGAGAGTCGCTTCTTGGGTAGTGCCTTCGTAAATATATCTGCAAGCTGGAGCTCAGTGCTGATGTGAGGAGTAATGATTCTTCCAGTTTTGATAGCATCACGAACGAAATGACAGTCAACTTCTATATGCTTGGTTCGCTCATGAAACACAGGATTCGTGGCAATATAAGTGGCAGATTTGTTGTCGCAGTATAGTAGAATAGGAATATTGACAACAATACCAAGTTCTTGTAGAAACGTTAATAGCCACGTGATCTCACAAGTAGCTTGAGCTATCGCCCTGTATTCTGCATCAGCACTGGATCTACTAGATACAATTGCTTGCTTCTTGCTTCTCCAAGTAAAAAGATTTCCTCCAACCATCATGGCATAACCTGTTGTGTAGCGTCGATCCTCTGGTGAGCTTGCATAATTAGCATCGGCATATGCAATAACATCGGGTACCCATTTGCCAGGCCACATCATGGTGATTCTTTTAAATATCGTAGAATCTGAAGAACATCCTGCCAGTGACTGTAACAAGGTTGTTCCATGTGTTGGCTCGCTCTGCTTACTGCATAAGCGATATCTGGTCTGGTGACAGTAAAGTAGAGACGTTTACCAACCAGGCTCATATATCTAGTAACATCTTCGAAGATAGGATCAGAGGATGTGATGTGTTTCTTAGGATCTGCAAGAATACCAGCGGGCTTGTATCCAAGTAATCCAGCTTCAGTAAGAATGTCCAGACAGTATTTCCTATATGAGAGATGAAGACCTTCCGTAGTACGTAGCACTTCTATGCCCAGAAAGTAATGAAGTGGACCAAGATCCTAGGTAACAAATACTTTTTGGAGGAAGACCTTGGTCTCTAGTATTCTTTTTTCATCATTACATGTGATAACCATATCATCCACATAGACTGCAAGTATAACAGTACCAGTTGCTCGTCTTCTGACAAACACAGAGTAGTCAGACATTGTTCTCTGAAAGCCAAGGGTGTTGACTTCTGCAGTAAGTCTGTCAAACCATGCCCTTGGACTCTGCTTTAGACCATATATGGCCTTGCAAAGTCGGCATACACACTCCCCCTCGACTTCATAACCTGGAGGCTGCATCATGTACACTTCCTCGTCAAGATCGCCATATAGGAACGCATTTTTCACATCCAACTGAAAGATAGGCCATGCCTTATTAGCTGCCACAGAACGTATAGTCCTTATTGACCCCATGTGTGCAACCGGTAAGAATGTCTCAAAATAATCCACTCCATACGTCTGTGTGAAGCCCTTTGCTACAAGACGAGCTTTAAGTCTGTAAATCGACCCATAGGGTGACTGCTTAGTCGTGAAGACCCATTTGTACGCCACCGGTCTGGCCCCTTTAGGACATTGTACTAGATCCCATGTACCCCTGGAAAGAAGAGCATCCATCTCTTCGTCCATGGCCTTTCGCCTTCCTGAATCCTGCAAAGCACTGTGGTGGTTTCTTGGAACAGAGATAGACATGAGAGCATATGTATAACTTCTGTCAGCGCAAGATAAACCAGCAGTAGAAGTGAAATGGGTCATTGGATGAGAAGTACATTGCCTCTTAGTTCTGCGAAGAGCAATTGGTAGATCTTGGGGAGCATCCAGGACAGTATTGGAGGGGACACTTGTAGAAGGCATATCATCCTGCAACAAAGAAACGGGTAAAGGGACATCTGGTGGTGAAGATCTACGTTTGTAGACAATTGTTGGAGGTGGGAGATCCAGAGGGATATCTATAACAAGTTGAGTGAAGAAACTGGTCTATTCAAAAAAGGTTACCTCTGCAGAGATATAATAGCGATGTCCATTAGGATCATAACATCTGTAACCTTTTTGAGTACGAGAATAATCGAGGAAGACGCACTTGATTGCACGAGGAGAAAGTTTGTATGTAGTGTGAAAGTTATGAACAAAAGACACACATCCAAAGATCCATAGGGGAAGAGGGAAGGAAAACTCATTTGAGTAAAGTAGAGAGAAGGGGGTTGAGCCATTGAGGTTTGGAGATGGAATTCTATTGATAAGATTAATGGAAGTCAGTATGGCATCACCCCAGTAGATTTTTTTTTTGAGTAAAATAACGGGGGAGCCCTCCCGAGGCGGGAGTCACCACATCAAATAATTCATTAATAAAGCATAAAGTACATCAGTTTGATAACCAAAAAATGTACAAAGCATTACAGTGGGCTATAACATTTTCAGAGTAAAACCGCTGCCCCTTGAAAATTGTATCATTCCTACCAAGCTAAATAGCCCACAGAGCGGCAAGAGGCTTGGAGACATCATCGGAAGACCCAAGGTCGACCCCACGAATCGACCTCCAAAACTGATCAGCATCAAACGCCCGGACCCACGTAAGCCCCAACGACTCCCAAACCTTTGCCGAAGACCTGCAACCAAAGAAGATGTGGTCCACATCCTCCAACTCGTCCTCGCATCTGTCACGCTTTAGATCCGTCCCACCCAGCAGTCTGCCTCTTCTCACTTTGTCACAAATACGGCCTCTCCTCATACACCATAGGAAGACCTTAACTCGGGCAAGAATCTTAGCTGCCCAAATCACCTTCATGTCAGCACACAGATCTTCATCACGCTCCACCAAAGCCGCAGTAACCTTCCGATAGGCCGCCTTCACCGAGAACTTACCATCAGTCCACTCAAAATGGTCTGCGTCTCCCGACATCTCCCCGGCAGGGGGAATCTCAGATAGCAACCGCAAAAACTACTCCAACCTATGATCCGAGAGATCCGCAAGGAATCTCGGCGCCCACGTCCCAGCTTCGACGACCTCCGCTACCCGCGCCCCCTATCCACGGCCAACGCCATCAACCGAGGGAAGCGGAAGGCCAAGGCCCCATCCCCCGTCCAGTCATCCAGCCAAAAACGGAATCGGAGACTATCCCCCAAAATCGGCCTAAGAAGCGGCCGGAGTCCCGGGAGCACAGCACGGATCCCACTCCACAAGGAAGACTCATGATGCTTCCTCACTGCCACCAACTCCACAGTAACACCATATATCTTTCTCAACAGCTGCAAGACCGGCGAGTCGGACGAACCCCAAATGCGCACCACCCACTTGGCTAACAAAGCTTTGTTCATAGATTCCTCGTCCCTAACGTCAAGGCCCCCCTCCGCAACAGGTACAACCAGATCCTTCCAAGCCACCAGGTACAACCCCCTCTTTGTCTGTCTTCCATCAGACCAGAAAAAAGATCTCATCAAGGTCTCAACCTTCCTTCTAACACCAAAAGGCATTAATCTCGTCGAGAAGAAAAAGGTCGGGATGGCCGAAAGAACATGCTTCAACAGTGTAATCTTCCCACCCTTGGACAGAGTGACAGCCTTCCAACCTTCCAACCGCTCCTCCATTCTGCGCAGAACACAATCCCAATCGGACTTCCTCAGCCTGCCCTCAACCAGAGGCAATCCCAGATAGGTTATCGGCAGTCTCCCCAGGGGACATCCTGCCCATTCCGCCAGCCCGATGCTCTCCTCGCCACCCAAACCCATTGGAACAAGGACCGACTTCTGCCTGTTAATCTGCAAGCCAGAAAGGCACCCAAAAACATCCACCAACCCAGCTGCATTGCGGTTCTGCTCCTCTGTCCCTCCCAGGAATATCAGTGTGTCATCCGCATATTGCAACACCGGGACTGAGATATCCCCCATTCGGAAGCCCTCGCACCAGTTTTCTTCCACTGCCCGCTCAAACAAAACCGCAAGACAATCTGCAACCAACACAAAAAGCAGGGGAGCAAGGGAGCAGCCCTGACGCACCCCCCTCTGCGGTTGGAACCATCCCCCCTCAGGCCTCCCATTTACCAACACCGAGCAGGAGCTAGTGCTGACGCATCTCTTAACCCAAGCAATCCAATCTTCCGGGAAACCCTTTTTCTGCAGAGCTAACCAAAGGAATCTCCAACTGACACAGTCATAGGCCTTGGCATAGTCAATCTTCCAAACTGCCCCTTTTTTTTGAGACCTCTTCCGCTCACGACATATCTCCGAAGCGGTCACGATTCCATCCGCCATACACCGACCCGGAATGAAGGCGGATTGGACTGGCAAGACCACAGAAGATAGGACCCCTCTAAGTCTGCTCGCCAACACCTTGGCGACAATAAGATAAATGCCATTGGAAATAGAAATCGGCCTGTAGTCCCCCACCCCAACTGGGGTCTCTTTCTTCGGCAGCAAAAAAATCAAAGCCCTGTTAACTTTCTCAAAACCCATGTTTCCCCCCATGAACTCAGTCAGAACCTCCAAGATGTCCCCCTTCAGCAGATCCCAGAACTCTCTGTAGAATGATATGGAGAAGTCATCCGGTCCCGGAGCCCCGTCCGCATTCAGCTCCCAAACCGTCCTGCGCACCTCATCCTCCGTGAATTCGGCCACTAACGAGTCAGCCTGGGCTCCACTCAAGGACCTCGCCCCCGACCCGACCAGCCCCAGCCATCTTCCACCAGCACCCTCCTCGAATCACTCACAAAATGGCCCCGCAAGGCGACCCCAATATCCCTCTCGCCTGAGACTCTTTGGCCCCCTACCTCCATCTCATGCAAGAAGCTCCTTCTCCTCCTCACGGATGCCACGGAATGGAAGAACCGCGTGTTGGCGTCCCCTTCCCTTAGCCACTTCTGCATGGCCCTCTGCCGTCAATGAACCTCCTCTTTTCTGTCCTCCCGAAGCACAGCCTCAAGCCACGCTGCCCTCTCCTCCACCTCCGGAGACAGCCCCCGATCATCATCAAGCCCGTCTAACCTGCTGATCACAGCCTCTGCCTCCGCCCTGACGGCCCGTCGCCTCCTGGCGACGTCCTTCCCATAACTCAACAGCAACCGCCTCAGGGACTCGAGCTTGGCCGCAAACCGCGACACTGCCGAGCCCGCCACCGCCACATTCCTCCAATGTTCGTGCACCATGTCCCGGAAACCATCCTCCAGCAGCCACTTCTTCTCAAGGCGAAAGGAGAACCGAGCCAAGCGCTCCTCACCAGAAAATCATAGAACAGGAGTGTGATCAGATAGAGTCCTCGGAAGAGCCCAAGCCCTCGCCAAAGGGAAAACCTCCCCTGCCTCAACCGACATCAGGAACCTGACAAGTCTGGACCTCGCTCTCGCGTTCCTCCACGTAAACTTGCACCCAGCCGCATCCACAACAGACAATCCCAGAGACCGAACCACCTGCCTCATATCTGCGGATCCAAGATCAGAACCTCCGCTCCCCCCTGACCTGTCGTCCGGTAACAACGTGAGATTGAAGTCGCCACAGATGATCCAAATACCGTCGCCAAACTCAGGCACAACACTCTCCAGATCTGCAGCCAAGCTACCATCCTGCCGCAGACATGAGCCATAGACATTGGTAACGCACAGACGAATCCCATCCGCCCTCCGTCGCAGCCGAACGGACAAAGTGAACTGGGAGGCGGAACTCCCCAGCAGATCGAACGAATCGGATCGCCAACCGGAAAGCAACCCCCCTGAAGCCCCTGCTGCCTCCTTGTCAGCCAACAAGAAACCCCCCTACTCATCTCCCGCCGCAACTGGTCATCCAAAGAATGCAACTTAGTCTCCTGCAGCAAGAAAATATCAGCACCAGCCTCTCTCAACAGATTCTGCACCTCGAGTCTCTTTTCAGACCGGCCCAGACCCCTCACATTCAATGATAGCAGCTTCATTTGGCGACCAAAGCTTCCCTCTTCCTTTGGGGAATAACTCCCAAGCGTCGTGCCATGTCCCTGTCGAGAGCAGCAAAACGGTTCCGCACCACTAACAGGCTGGCCTCCCTCACACTGACAACCTCAGCAGCTGCCCCCGATGCCAAAGATGCCCTCAGAGCAGCCCTCGCCTCCTTCTCAGCCCTCCTCCGCTCCCCTATCCCCCTTCCATACGCCAAACCAAAACGCCACGGCATCTCCCCGCCCAAAAGCGGTAAAGACCCTCCCATCTGCCCCACCCCAGCCGGATCGACCCCACCCCTAGCTGAGACCTCCCCACCCAACGCACACCCAGACATACCAGCCACCCCTCCCAACTGTCATGGTTTAAAAAAACGCGCCTCGAGGCGAGGCGGTTAGAAACCGTTCAGAGGCGTGCGCCTCGGGCTGCATCTGCGAGGCGATCGCCTCGACACACGAGGCGAGGCGAGGCGTTCCGAGGCGAGGCGTGGGGCGAGGCGTACCTGCGAGGCGTCGTGGGGTTTTAGTGGGTCACGTGCTTCGCACGTGACCCACTTATTATTCATTTCTCTAAAAACAGAGCCCCCGATGCCCCCGAAGCCCTTTCTCGCAAAACAGGAACCCTCGAATCCCCCGACCTGGACGCCAGTTCCCTCGTCGCCTTGCCGAAGGCCTCGCCATCGCCGGTTCCCTCGTCGCCTGCGGGGGTTTTCGCCCTATTCCGCGCCTCCTGCGTGTGTGCTGGGAACCCCTCGGCCCCTCGCGCGCCTACGGTCAACCCTAGGTATGTTATTTCGAAAATTATTTGGTTGGTTATTTTTAGTACTAGCCTATAAGGCTACTAGGAGTTGACATTGTTTGTTGCATATGTATAGGAGTTGTAATCCATATTTGGTTAGGTTATTAAAAGAATTGATTATGTTATCTTCTAGTTATTCAACTAGCATTTCATATATTTTATGAAATCATATGATTGTTGTTTATTTTTGTTGCTTGAAATCATATTATCAATGTATCATAGAGATGCCGAAGTCAAGGAAAGGCCCCAAGACTTCTGAAGGAAACCGGAATGATCCTGCATGGAAATATTGTGTTCAACTTGAGATGGAGGAGAGTCAAAAAGCTAAAGGATATGTGTATGTTCAATGCAATTTTTGTGGCAAGAGAATTACTGGTGGAGTCGCTAGACTCAAGCATCATCTCGCGAAGACCGGAAAAAATGTGAAAGGTTGCGCGCAAGTTCCTGATGAGGTGTTGAATAAAATGAAGGCCATATTATCTTCCAACGAAGAGAAAAGTAAAAGAGCAATGATGGAGATGGAAGAATTGTGTAGAGCTGGTAGTTTTGAGGTGCAAAATCCCTTTGGTGGTGGTGAAAATCAAGCAATCAGTCCATCTGGATCTAGCAACATGAAGAGGGCAAGAGGTCCTATGGACGTCTTTCTTGCCGGACCATCACCATTGGGAAGTCCAAGTCCAACGACTACAATTGGGATGAGTGGTCATCAAACTACATTGAACGAGACATGGAAGAAAGAGGAGAGAAATCGTGTGTGTCGTACCATTGGCAGATTCTTCTTCGAGAATGGGTTGCCATTCAATTGTGCAAGTAGCCCTTCCTTTTCGGCCATGCTTCATGCTGTCGGCTCCTTTGGAAGGGGATTGAAGCCTCCATCGGCTTACGAGCTAAAGAGTTGGATTTTGAAAGAAGAAGTGAAGAGCATTTGGGATGTTATGGGTGAGGCAAGGGCTTCTTGGGCGGAAACTGGTTGTAGCATAATGTCGGATGGTTGGACAGACGTAAAAGGTCGTTCTTTAATAAACTTCTTGGTGAACAATCCGAAAGGTACTTGGTTCTTGAAGTCTGTCGATGTGTCCGATAAAGTAAAGAATGCAACCTTGCTTTTTCAACTATTGGATGAGATTGTGGAGGAGGTCGGCGAATGCAATGTTTTGCAGGTTATCACAGATAATGCGTCGAATTACAAGGCGGCTGGACAACTGTTGATGGAGAAAAGGAAGCATCTTTACTGGACTCCATGCGCAGCCCACTGCATAGACTTGATGTTGGAGGATATCTTGAAATTGCCTCTACCCGCTTCAGTGTTCAAGAAAGCAAAAAGGATCATTAACTACATCTATGCGCATGGATGGGTTTTAGCCATGGTAAGGAAGCAAATAGGAGGAGATTTGGTGCGACCAGCTGTCACACGTTTTGCTACGGCCTTTCTCACGTTACAAAAATTGATGAGCATGAAGGATCCTCTCGAGTTTTTTTTTACTTCTAGTAAATGGAAGAAGAGTCCTTATGCTTCCAAGCCTCAAGGGAAAAGCGTAAGTCAAACAATTTTGAGAAGCAAAACTTTTTGGCCTGGTGTTGCCTATGTGATACGAACGACGAAGCCATTGGTTATGGTTTTGCGCATGGTGGATTCCGAAAAATATCCACCAATGGGTTTCATCTATGAGGCCATGGATAGAGCTAAGGAAGAAATTGCGAAAGCATTGGGCAATGATGAAACAAAGTACAGAACATTGTGGGATATTGTGGACGACAGATGGGATCGCCAACTCCATACCAATTTGCATGCGGCAGCCTACTTTCTGAATCCTCAATGCCAATACGAACCTTCCTTCTACAAACATTTTGAGATAAAAAAGGGTTTGTTTGATTGCATAGCGAGGATAATAGAGGATCAATCTGTAAGGGAGAAAATCGATCTACATATTGATGCTTTTAAGCATGCAAGAGGCTTCTTTGGATGGGAAAGTGCAATAAGTACACGAAAGAAGAGGAGTCCTGGTTAGTATGTATCTGATTTTGTTATTTATTTCTTTCAGTTGATAAAATATCTAACATTAATTTTGTTCATGAAATATAACATTTTCAGCGGATTGGTGGTCTCAATTTGGGGATCAATGTCCCGAATTGCAAAAATTTGCCATCCGAGTTTTGAGTTTGACTTGTAGTGCATCGGGTTGCGAGCGGAACTGGAGTTCTTTTAATCAGGTAATATTTCGATAATATTTACAATTATATTATATCAAGATTTATGATTAATCTATCGATTTATATTGGAAATCCACCACTAGATCCACACAAAGAGAAGGAATCGACTCACACAAGCCAAATTGAATGATTTGGTCTATGTGATGTTTAACCTAAAGTTGAAGCAGAGAGAGATAAGGAGAAAAACAATGGAGGATCCACTATGCTTGGATGACGTGGATTCTAGTGATGAATGGGTGTCAGAGCTCCAAAGTTCTGACTTTGAGGCGTATCAAGAACTTGATGCAAATACCCCCATTGAAGATGAGGTTGTAGAAGCCGAGGATGAAGCTGATCAACAAGACAATTCACGTCGGAAGAGGAGGAAGGACAAAGGTAATGGCTTCCTATTATTTTGATTCTCGAATATCTTTGTTTATGTTAAACACAATAGAAGTAAGTTAAGTAACATTATTATTATCTAATTTAGGTAAAGCGGTAGTGGACGTCGATGATGAGGAGTTTCATGACGGTGATGATGAAGTTAGCGATGAAGGGGAAGATGAAGCAAATTTGAAGTATATGGATGACTCATTGGATGATCCAACAAGTAGCAGTTCTTCAGATGATGATCTTTATGCAGATGTTGCAGTTGGGCTTGGAGGCTCGGAACCATGATTAGAATTTTCTGAAGCTTCATCTTTTAGGATTTCTTTGCATTTTAGAACTATTGAACATGGACTAGAAGTAGAATATTCGAACTTATATTGTGTTTTCTGAGCATTGTAATATTTTGTCTTGAACTTTTAGACTTTTACATTAGCCCAAGTAATCTATCAGCCATGTTTATTACTCTTCGTATCGAAAAGTTACTACAAATATTGGAACATTGGAATTTTATTAGACAATATTGTCTTACTGATATTATTACAAGATTCTTTATTAAATTACATAATTTGGGTGGAAAAACTGAGGCTTACGCCTCGACCGCCTCGAGGCTACGCCTCGCCTCGATTCTAGGGTAACCGCCTCGTTCCGCTTTTCGTTTTTTCCAACCTTGCCAGCTGTAAATCCCGGCCCCCCTGAACAGCAGCCCACTCCCCCATAGATACCTCCACCCACGGAGAGGTCGCAGCTCCCCCCTCTCTGAACCGGCGCACAAAGCAACTCCCCCCACACCTCGGGCCAAAACCCCCTCCTCAACCTCCTCCACCGGACAAGCAGCCGATGCAGACCGAGCCCCACCCCCTCCCAGAGCCTCCCCTCCACCAACAGACCATGCCGAAGCGCCTCCCACGCCATCCGCAAGAAACCAAGGCAGAGGAACAGCCGTTAACCTCGGAAAATCCACCACCGAAATGGAACCGAACCGAAGACCCTCCTCCGGGACGCGCGCCACACTCGGAAGCCGCCCCCCCACCGAATGTCGCCCCTCCTCTGGCTGCCGAGCCTCCACCACCACACCAGATCGCTGCTCCACCCCACCTTCCCCCACCGCCACCTCGGCCAACGGAACCTCCTTCCTGCGGCATCCAGCAGCCAGAATAGCCGCCCACACATCCGCAGCCGCCAGCTCAAGAAGGAGCCGCCTACCAGCCAGTCGAACCTCCCACCAACCCATCTTCTCGGCACCAACCCATCTTCTCGGCACCAACCGGCCTCACCCGAAGCACCACCTCCAAAGGCTGCCCGGGTTGACACCCCGAACTCTCGACGGAGACAACCACGATAACGCCACGCAGCGACTCTGAAATGCGCTCCCTCATCCTCACCCCCAGCGGAAGCCCCCTGACAACGACCTTCTCCACGCTGCCAGGCTGCACGGCAACATCCCAGTCCCTCGGCCTCCGCCATCTCAACTGCAAGCTCCCAGCCACCGGCCCGTACAACAACCTCCGGATCTCGTATTCACGGAGGCCCCTCGCCACTGCCCTCCACGGAGAGAGCCGAGCCACATCACCCTTAAAAGTAGCCTTGGACACGAGGCCTACGTCCGAAGTCGCCAAGAACAGCGCCCCCTCTCCACCACCCTCGCCAACCAACACATCTGCATGCGCATCCGCCTTCGGGCAGCACCTCCAAGAATGTCCGAAACCCCGGCAAGAGAAGCAACGCACAGGCTCCCGACACGCATGCGCCCAATGATCCAACCCACCGCACCGAAAACATCCGCGTCCGAAGGGGGAGACCCTCGGCGGCCCACGCCTACTCCCAGAAGCAGCAGCATACCTCCCCCTGCGACGACCCTCCACAAGGTGCCACCCCTTGCTCGCACCGCAGCCCTCGCTCGCGCCCTTGTCCGGAAGCGTGCCCGATCGGCCTTGCTCGGAAGGGCCCAAGGGCGAACCCACATTCTGAACCTCGCACTGCGCCCCACCAAACCTTCCCCCAAACTGTTGCTCCCCTCCGCGGACATGGCAGCCACGCGCGGAAGCACCGATCGCCACACCCTACGAAGAAGCAGCCATCGCACACCCGGGTTCCCAGATCGCCCCACCCTCCCATCGCGCAAGACGCTCCCAGCCATCCCACATGCCCGTGCCATGAGCAAGAGCGGAGAAGCCCCTTGCCCTAGCACCCATGTTGGCGCCCCAAACCAGAGAGGAGGCGCGTCGCCCGAAGCCGCAGCGAACGAACTCGCGATGGGCGAAGATGGAGTCGTGTCGCCCGAACACGCGTCGCCCGAAATCGCCATGGGCGAAGGTGGAGCTGCGTCGCCCGAACTCGCGTCGCCCGAAATCGCCATGGGCGAAGGTGGAGGCGCGTCGCATGCCCTCGCCGCGATGGAGAGGGGAATCGCGCCGCACCCCCGTCGCAAGCCCTAACATCGCGTCGCAATCACCCCAGTAGGTTTTGGGAACCTTCATCTGTGTAAGGAGGGAATAGGCAATATTTAGGAGATGTCTGAGTTTTCTTTCTGTTATCCCGTTTTGTTGGGATGTATATGGACAAGAGGTTTCATGTATGGTTCCTTGGGAGGCAAAGAAATCCGTTAGGTTATGTTGGGTAAACTCCAGTGCATTATCAGAGCGAAACTGATGTATACCACGGGAGAAGATATTCTTGACATACTGAAAGAAATTTTTGACAATTTTATTAATCTCCGAACGCTCTTTTAGAAGATAGACCCATGACGACCTACTACAATCATCAATGAAGACAGCAAAATACTTGTGTTCACCCAGAGTACGAACCGGACAGGGTCCCAAAATATCACAATGGACTAGGGAGAAAGGAACTTCACGACAAAGTTCATTTCGAGCAGGAAAAGAAACGCGATGATGTTTCTTGAATTGACATGATTCGCATTCAAATGGCTTCAGCGAAGAAAGTTCAGGGAACATCAGAGAGAGAGTTTTGGCAGACGGATGGCCGAGATGGAGATGTCAAAGAAGAGGATCAGCGGAGATTGACGAAGCGCTAGCAAAACTAGAGTCAGACGGGATATCAAGATAATAAAGACCATTCTTCTCATGTCCCCCACCAAAAATCTGCCTCGGCCGGATGTCCTAAAAATAACAACAGAATTCATCATATATAACTCGATAGTTAAGCTCAGTGCACAGCTTGTTTTTTTTTAAAGCCAGAGACAGGGGGAGACACTCGATGGTGTTCGCCCCATAATTTATTTATTAAAAGAAAACAAAAGAAACAAATACACAAGTGACAGGAACAAAAAGACCAATTACAGATCCCATTCCTCCACTAGTCTCGCTGCATGACTCCCCACATTTTCTTTGTAAAAATGTTGCTCCGAGAAGAGTATAGCATTCCTCCCCAGCCAAACGACCCACAGAATGGTGATTGGATAGATTAGCCACCATCGATCCGCAAAAAGACGCCAGATCCACAGCGCATAACCAAGGTAATCTGCCACCCCCCCCAATCTGGATTACCTTGGGGCATTTAAAGAAAAGATGTTCCACGGTCTCAATCGCCTCCACGCAAAGAAGGCACCTATCAGAAAGCAAAGGAGTCGCCACTGCCACGAGGAAGGCGTATCGGGCGTTGGCTCCGCCCCCACCGGCCGGGGCCGATCTCCTTGTGCGCGATTGTTGTTTTTTTTTGGAGTCTGAGGCTTCCGGAGCGCATTGGCTTCTTCCTTTGGCTTCTGCGCAGAAAGAGGTTGTTAACGCGGGATCGTTGCGCTAGATTCATGGTTAACGTCATCACTAATTGTGCCCTTTGTGATTCGGATGTGGAAACAATTGATCACTTATTCTTCGGCTGCCACATGGTCCGAGGGATCTGGGATGATCTGGATTGGGTGAGATCCGATGACCTATCTGCTTTCTGCGAAGTATTGGTGTACAACAGGAGCAGGACTAGGAGGGACATCTTGGCCACGATTGCAAGGTTGTGGTGCATATGGCTGGGAAGGAATGAAGCCCTTTTCTCAGGCCAACGATTCTACAGGGATAACGTTCTTATCCATTGTTCGCGTCTTCTGGATGACTGGTGTGCGGGGTAGGCCGCAGTTTGTCTTTGGGGGTGGTGGGGTACTGTTGTTTTTCCGTTTTTTTTTGACGTGTGATATACTGTATTTATTTTTCCCCTTCTCTGTAATTTTCTTTTCTTAGTTTTTTAATATATTGGGGCGAACACCGTTGAGTGTCTCCCCCTTTTTTGAGCCTCAAAAAAAAAGAAATATGCTTGGTAAAAACATCCACCACCCCCCTCCAGAATGGAGTGGGAGAGTCCAAGCGAGGCACCCGGCCTCGGTGGTGCCCCCCCAACATCGTATATCTTGCACAGCATGGATGAACAAAAATCCTCCCCAGGGCCCCAAATTTTGCTTGCCCATTTAAGAAACAAGGCCTCGTTCATTTAATCCAGACGCTTGACCCCCAGCCCCCCCTCATTCTTGGGGAGTGTAATTTCTTCCCATCCAACAAGGTGAATGCCCCTTGTTTCCTCCCCATGCTTCCCCCACAAGAACCGACGCATGAGCTTCTCAAGCTGATCACGCGATTGGAAAGGAAGTAACATGGATGGAAGACAGGACCGCCTTAAGAAGGACCAAACGCCCCCCTTCCCTCGATAGAACGACCGACTTCCAACCCGCCAGCCTCGCCTCCACCTTTTCCACGACTCTGATCCAATCCCGCACCCTCGTTCTTCCCACTGTCAATGGCATCCCCAGATAGTCCATCGGCAATGAGCTGCAATCCGACCCTAATGCCCGCACACAAGCACCAGCCTCATCCACAGGAAGGCCGAGAGGGACGACCTTCGACTTAACAGGATTTTTGAACAAACCGGAGAGTTCACTGAAAATATCCAAGGCCATGGCCATGCCATCGGCCTCCGCTGCTCCCCCCTCAATGAAGAAGATAGTGTCGTCGGCGTACTGTAAAAGCGGGATCAACGACTCGCGTTTCTCGTAACCACTTGAGAGCCCGCAATTAATCACGCGAATAACAATGTGCGTCAAAACGTCCGCGGCGAGAACAAACAACAGAGAAGCAAGGGGCATCCCTGACGCAAGCCCCGACGAGGCTGGAAAGAGCCGTCCTCCGGACGTCCATTCACAATGACCGAGAGAGAAGACGTTGTCACACAATGTCTCATCCAAGAGATCCATCTTTCCGGAAATCCCCTCCTTCTCAGAACCGACCACAGGAACCTCCAGTCAAGGCTATCATAAGCCTTTGCAAAGTCCACTTTCCACACCACACCGCGTTTATCCCTTCTCTTCCAGTCGGCAATGATCTCCGAGGCGAGAGTGAGGCAATCCGATATCTGTCTACCCGGAATAAACACAAATTGCAGCGGGGAAATAATGCTATCAAGAACATGGCTTAGCCTTATTGCGAACACCTTCACGACAATCAGATAAAGTGCGTTAGAAACTGCAATGGGACGAAAGTCATCAATATTTTCTGTCGCCGAACATTTGGGAAGCAGAATGATCAAAGACCGGTTAATCCTTTCGAAGCCCGCATTGCCCATACAGAATTCAGAAATGACCTCGAGCACCTCAGAGCCGACCAAATCCCAAATGTCTTTGTAGAAAGCTACTGGGAAGCCATCCGGGCCATCTGCATTCAAATCCCAAACCGCAGCCTTAACCTCCTCCAAGGAGACATCCTGAGCGAGCATATCACAATAAGAGGGCGTCAAGGGCGTGGCCCCGAGACCCAACCATTTCCATACTCTCGGTATAGCCCTTGACGAGACGTCCTTAAAGTGCTTGACAATAGCCTTCCCCATTTCTTTATTCCCCTCTACGCGCACCCCACCTATCGTAACCGAACGCAGTGCATTTGAGCATCGTCTCCCACTAGCAACACGATGAAAAAATGAGGTGTTTGTGTCCCCCTCCCGAAGCCATGCATTTCTCGACCTCTGCCTCCATTCCGTGACCCGCTTCCGGTCCTCAGATGCAATTAGTTTTCGAGCAGCAGAACGAGTAGCCAATTCGTCCACCGAGAGCTCCCTACCATCTTCCAAAGCATCCATCCTCCGAACCACGTCCTCAGCCTATAACCTCGCAGCGCATCTGGCAGCTCTAGATTCCTTCTTGAAAGCACACAGTCTTAAGCGTAAGGATGTAAGCTTCTGAACAAAGCAGGACGCAGCCGAGCCGGAAACATTCACGCTGGACCAATGAGAGGTCACCATCCCTCTAAAATTATCCTCCAATAGACAACACTTCTCATATCTAAAGAGCCCCCTTTGCGTGGGGGTATCACCGGATTCCCGAACAATTGGCGTGTGATCGGAAAGCGTCCGAGGCCTGGCCCCCACAAAGGATAGCGCGAATGAATCAAGGAGCTCAGGTGATGCTAAGAAGCGATCGATGCGGGACCGAGAATTGGAGCTCCTCCATGTGTATGCGACATCCCCCGCGTCCAAAACCTCGAGGCCCAAAGAATCAATAGTGTCAGCAAAATCGACTGAGCCCGGGTCCTGACCTCCCCTGTACCCCTGTCGGTCCGGCGTTCGGAGAGTAACATTGAAGTCTCCCCCAATGAGCCACGGGACATCCTTGAAAGTCCTACTCGCCTCGTGAAGATCCTCCCAAACCTCTCTACGCAGCACATGACAGCAAGGACCGTAAACACAAGAGACGGCCAACGGCATAGAGGAAAGCGTGCATACCAAGAGGACCGATAGGACGTGCCTCCCCCGAAGAATCGAGTTGAAGACCAGAGCCGAAGATCTCCAAGCCACCAACATCCCGCCAGAAGTGCCCATCGCATCCAAGGCCCTGAATTGGTCGATACCTCCCGCACCAAAAGACCTCCATATATCATCCGTGAAAGATTGGATCTTTGTTTCCTGTAGCAGAATCATGTCGCATCCCCACTCCAAGAATCTCGAGCCCAGAGTCCTCCGCTTGCCCGAGTCCCCGAGCCCCCGAACATTCCAAGAAAGAACTTTCATTTGGGACCTTCTTGCTGCCCCTGAATTCGGACCACCCCGGCGGCCTCCGGCATGGCCATCTTTAAAGTCGAGCAAGGTTGTGGCTCAGAGTGCGAAGACTAGGATCTGTTCCTACGCATGTATCTCTTAGTTGTTCTCTTGTCAGCAATTCCCTCAGAGGGTTGATCATCGCCCATGAGAACGCTCGGCATCACGGGAGTAGAACTGGAGATAATATCACTGCAAAGGTCATCCACCACAACGGGCAAGGTCGGAACATCACCACCGGAGCACTGAGTGGATTGAGTCCATACCCTTCCCTTCAACACCCAGGGGTCCCCCTAGTGAAAACACCGTGGAGGATTCCCATGGGGCGAAACCCAGGACCCATTGAGAGGGAGGAGGAAAGCCCATGAGGAAGACTGGGCCAAGCAAACCGAAGGAGCAGAGGGACCCACTGTTGTTGAGAAGAATCAACTAACAACCGAGTCCGAGAGGCCCTTGATATCCGAATAAAAGTTTTCCGGAGGGCCGGATCCGCGGAAATGTCCGAACGCGCTAATCGGATATCTGGACCCACTTCTAGCGGGAAGGAGTAAGGCTGCGCCGAACAGACAGTTAACTCCCTTCCCACATCAGAAGACAAAGAGAAATTCTTGGGAACAAGGCACAATACCCGAGAAGAACCAGCCAAAGGTTGCGTGTAATCATCCTCGCGCGTCGATCCAACCAAGGCGCCCCTTGGAGAACCAACCGTCAAGTCGGGAAGCGAAACGACGTCGACCATCCTTGGACCCTCCGGCGGCGGCGGAGGCTCAACAATCTGCAGCTCGATTCTGAACGTGAAGCAGCCAACCTCCATCGCCGCGAAAGAACTCCTGCCGTCAAGACCATCCAAGAAACCCTTGTTGCATTCCATCAACACAACCGTGTCCTCCACAGCCGAGCCGGGCTTCAGCCCATCTTCAAGCACCGCTAAGACCGTTCCCCAACGATGGAGGGCCCTCCGCAGGCAGCGAACCGTCCTGGATAGGAAAGGAATGCCGCTAACCTTTGCAACAAAATCTCCACCTCCTCACACGCACCATCCGCAGAGCGAAGAGGTCGCCAGCAGACCTCGCCCACATCGCCATTCTGAAGCACACGATCCCTCTGCTCTGTGGAGAGTCCACGAACGCAGCATCTCCGATCATCAAGCGCTACCACATCGCCCGTGAACCGCGACCCTAGGAAACCACATAGGTGAGACTTCACAGTCTCCACCGAGATGGTACCTCGCACCGTGAAACCGATTAACGCATGCAAGTCGGACCCCCGACCTTCTCCCATTACCGCCTCATCGGTCTTGGATGACCCCCCCTCCACAGGTTGAGGTCTACTCACAGCTCGAGCACCACTCGCAACCATCTCGGCGAAGTTAGGATCCTCTTGGCGAACAAACGACGTAAAAGAAAGGCATTGCACGTGTTGACGAGCCGAGCCATGCACAGGAGCAGGTGTTGCATGAGACTTAGAGGCAAACCTGCATGTAGCTTGGCGGTGTCCGGTCCTCCCACATGAAAAACACCTTGGCAGAGTAGGACAGAAAGATGCAACGTGTCCCCTACTCCCACATCGAAGGCACCTCCTCCCCAGCTTCCTGTGAGATACATGCACCCACTCCTCACCTTCCCCTCCACGAGGCTCCGTATCAACATCGACGGCCAGACTCCCCCTCTCAACCCAGCGAGCCACCGACTTCCCCTTCTCCGATACCACGCTTCTTTCCCCATGCATTGCACTGCTGCGACTTCCCTCCGCGCGCCCTCCCTCCACAACCACCCCCTTGGCGAGCCCCAGTGAGCCAGCCACCACCCCTCCCTCCTGCGACGAGTCTCTTCTTCGCGTAACCTCCGGCAGCGAAGCCCCGCGCGCTCCCGGACCTCGCACCCTCCACCAACGCTCCATCCTCGCACCCTTAAACCCTAACTTAAATGTTCAAGTGCACAGCTTGTGAATAGATAATAAGCTGAGAGGGAAGTCAGGAGCACAGTGAATACCAGTAAGTCGGAATTTAAAGGAAAACTCCATGGTACCAACACTTGTAATAGGTGAATAAGCACCATTTGCAACTCGAACAGTCTTCACAATGGACGATGGTCGTGAGCGTGAGATGCGTAGATGCTTCCGAGTTAATGATCCATGCCGGAGCAGATGTAGAGGTGAAGTTGGCAATATTACCTGATGTAGTGGCCGAACTAGCAGTGGAGGCAGAAGTAGGAGTATCAGTAGCTGAGTTCTGTAATAGTTGCTGAAGGCGAGCATACTCAGATGCAGTTAGGGGTGTCTATCGAGTTCAACGAGCCGAGTTGGCCTCAACTCGGACTCGAACTCGATAAGAAACATACGGCTCGAACTCGGGCTCGATAAGGGTCGAGCCCTGGATCACCAACTCGAACTCGAACTCGTCGAGTTCGAGTTGACTCACGAGTCGCTTATCGAGCCATAAGTTTCTGAGTTGGCTCACGAGCCTCAAAATGAGCTGACTCATGGGCCTCTTATCGAGTCATGAGTTTCTGAGCTGGCTCACGAGTCTCAAAATGAGCAGGCTCATGAACCTCTTAATGAGTCGTTGTTCCATTTTATACATTAAATTATGCAAATGACATTTGTAATTTTGATTTTTTATGCTCTTTTCTATAGTTTTTGGACAAGAAAAATGTTAATCTCTATTTTATATCAAACTCAATGTGGAAGTTTCGGTATATATATTTTTAATTTTTTATTAAGACGGAAAACGAGTTATCGAGTCGAGTTTCCGAGTTGAACAATGCCCAACTCGGACTCGACTCGATAAGCTAACGAGTCATAGAACCCAACTCGAGCTCGGGCTCGTTAAGGTTTCGAGTCCGACTCGCGAGCCCTTAACGAGCCGAGCCCGAGTTGAGCTCGTCGAGTTCGAGCTTTCCTGACAGCCCTAGATGCAGTAAAGGAAGGCTGACTGTCACTGGAAGGCTGACCATGAGAGGTGTCTACAGTATCATAGGTATCATCATTGGAGACAGTCTCGTAGGCGTTGTTAGCATTGGTGGGCATTCCAAACTTAGCCCAGCAGCGTTCTAATGGATGATTAACGCATCCATCATGTGTGCATGGAGGATATCGAGCAGTAGTAGTATCACGCCCACGGCCACGACCAGAGTCACGCCCCCGTCCAAACTCACGACCTCTGCCACGGCCAAAATCACGTCCACGTCCCCCTTGGTAGGTCGGGCGTCCTCTAGCGAAATGTGTTGTAGTCTCAGCAGACAGAGGAGGTGAAGGAGACTCAAGTTCCTGTAGACGTTCAAAAATAGTCTCAAGAGAGGGTAGAGCTCCAGCAGTCAGAAATTGATCCTTGATCGACTTGTACCGTGGATGTAGTCCTGATAAAAAACGGTACACTTGCAATTCCGCCCGTTCACCTATATGTTTGTCACAACAGGCAGGTTGAAAAATGAGAAGCTCTTCATACAAGCTCGTGATGAGTCGGTAGTACTCGATCAAGGTTGTATCTCCTTGATTTGCAGACCAAATCCGTGTATATATGTCCGAGAGTCTGGACTTTGTTGTCTTCTGTGAGTATATGTTCTCAAGACTCTCCCACATCGCCTTTGTTGTTTCCTTGTAGAGAAGATTGGAGGCTATATTTGGTTCGACAATGTTGGTCATACAAGTAATCACCTGGCAGTTGTCTACATACCAGGTATCGTAGTCCTTTTCGGTCTCCTTGGGCGGATCTTTTGTAAGAACATAAGTCTTTCGCTGACCACCAATAAAAACTTTGAAAGATCCAGACCACAATACATAGTTCTCTGAACCCTTAAGCTTGATAGAAGTGCCCTGGATCATCATAGAAGAAGTCGGATACAGGGGCTTTGATTCTGCAGATGTCATGGTGGCCGCAAAGGTCAAGAAAAAGTGACATATATAGTCCTCGTAGTGTTAGGAATCATAAAGACCTAGCACAACATTGAACAGAGGCGCAGTGCTTGGGACCACAGGAGGGCCGTAGTTAACAGTGTTGGCGGCGAGAGACCGCAGGGGGCAACGGCGGGCTACAGGGCCACATGAGGGGGGATGCAGGCCGCAGGAAGCGGCTGGGTCGCGTCGAGAGGGGGCGGCGGAAGCCCGTAGGGAAGGTCGCCGCAGGGAGGGGGGTCAGGAGGCCGGACGGAGGGCCGCAGGGGGGGGCGCAGGAGGCAGCGGGAAGCCGCAGGGGAAGGCAAGAGTGCAGCGGGAGGGAGGGAAGAAGGGGAGGGGGGGCTGGCGGTGGGGTTGGGTCAGAACACCGGTCTAGGACCGCCACTCTGATACCATGTTGAGAACAACGAAAGAATGAAAGAGCTTGTTTCATTCAAGGGATCTAGGGGTCCTTATATAGGACAAAACCCTAGAGAGCTCAAAGGATAAAGTACATAAATACCCTTACGGGTTTACAAGAATATACATAGAATATTCTCTTAACAAGAATATACTCATAGAATATTCTCCACCACATAGAATATTCTCCTAACAAGGCACATCGAGATCATCTGCCACTACTTTTTTTTGAAGCCAGAAAGTAAGGGATACACTCATAGGTGTTCGCCCCTTAAATTATGAAAGAACTAAAAGCGAAAAGAAGAGTACAAAAAAGGGAAAAGAGGCGCTCTAAGCAAGCCACGAGCGCACCAGTCCTGACGCACGAATACAGACATTTTCCTTGTAAAACCTATGGCTAGAAAACAGCAGCTCATTCCTAGGCTCCTAGCCAACCATCTGCCACTACTTGAATCAGTAAGTTTTCCTCTTGAGATCGTGGTGATGTAAACTTTTATTTTTATTAATTTTAACCAGGCGGTGACCCCCATGACGGAGGTTCACCCACTCTTTCATCAAAAAAAAGTTTTCCTCTTGAGAGGGTACCTGCTCATCCTATAAGGAATCATGTTGCATAGACAACTCAATAGTGCCATCAGTAGAAACAATGTGTTCGTTACATACCTGAGGCTTTTTGGATGATGGGGAAGACATGTGAGCATGGGGGACAGAGCAAGACCTGCGAGTAAACATACATGGCAAAAACTGAGTCAAGGTAGGTGTGGTCCAGGGGAAGCCATAGGAGCAGGTGTAGGTACCGGAGGTGGTGGTGAGGGAGGTGATGGAGGTGGTAGAGCAGGTGCGGGAGGTGGTAGAGCTGTAGGAGGTGGAGGCATGTAGACCTCCTCATCAAAGTCGAACGGGACCAGTCTGTCACTTATAGGAGAGAAATACATAACATACTCAAAGAATGTAACATCAACACAGACAAGATATTTATGTCGAAGCGGATCAAGCAACGGTATCCTTTCTGGGTACGAGAGTAGCCAAAAAAGACATTTTTGACAGCTCTGGGGGAGAGCTTGTCACAACCAGGTGAAAGATTGTGAACAAAGACCACGGATACAAATACACGGGGTGTAAGGGAGAACAGAACCTTCTCGAGAAACGCAATCGAGAAAGGAGCCTTTACTCCCAAAACAGAGAATGGCATACGGTTCACTATAGGGAATTGGTCCCTTGAAGGCAGCGGACGAAGAGAAGACATCGCCCTTGTTTTCTGACATAATGAAAGAAGGCCGAAAAACAGAACGTGACTGGGGAAGTAGACCGAATCGGGCAAGTCTACACGATCATATAAAGGATTGGTTGCACGTGTAGACTCATACAACCATCCTCGTTACTCCACAAGCCGTGCTAGGGCTGAAAAACAAGATTTATAGGTCTGAAATCTTGTTTTTCGATCAAAATCAAACTGTTTCGTATTGTAGTTTGATCACATAGAGGAGAAAAAACCCACACGTGGGCCGGAAAAGGTCCCGCCGCAGCCCACAGATGATTCTGCAAGGGTCGACGGCACGCGAAGGGGTCGGAGAGTCAGAAGGGCCCTTACAAACGGCTAGGGCCGCTGCGTAGCGGCACACGCGAAGGGGTAAGGGACGGCAGCGGCCCCGCGGAGAAAGGAAGAAGGGGTGGTGGCCCCGCGGAAAGAGAGGGAAAGGAAGCGGCTGGGTGGCGTTGCGGAGGGAGGCGGCGGCGGCGGCGACCCCGCAGAGGGGGTCGGTGGGTGAGGTCTAGGACACGATGGGCATGGAAGGCTGTATCGATATCGATATCGTCTCGATATCGTATCGATACGATAATTTCAACGATATATCACCGAAATATCGTCCATATCGACGAGCCTTTGTGAAGAAAATGTCTGGAAATCGGGATATATCGCCATATCGGTGCCCATATCGGTCCCATGTCGATATCGATATATCGGAGATATATCGTCGATATATCACGATATTTCCTTCCATGTGATGGGGTACGAGAACTCCATACTAGGACCGTCACTCCGATACCATGTGAAGAGAAAAGAACGAATTGTTTATTCAGAAAGCCCTAGGGTTCTCTTATATTGGAAAATAGCCTATTGGGCAAATTACATGAAGAAGACAAAGGAAATAAATAAAACATTAAAGACATGAAAGATAATTAATATATTTCCTTCCATGTGATGGGGTACGAGAACTCCATACTAGGACCGTCACTCCGATACCATGTGAAGAGAAAAGAATGAATTGTTTATTCAGAAAGCCCTAGGGTTCTCTTATATAGGAGAATAGCCTATTGGGCAAATTACATGAAGAAGACAAAGGAAATAAATAAAACATTAAAGACATGAAAGATAATTAATATCTCAAGATAGGACACGTGGCGTGCTTCTGGCGATGTGACCGTACTAGGGTCAGACCCATGATTGTGGTTAGGTTACAAAGAACAAAGCACACGGATGGAGGGTTCATGGGGTAAGACAGAGCGAGTTTATGGGGTCGAGAGAATAATAGCGATGTTTACAAGATCGAGAAGGTAATTTACAAAGATTTTAGGGTTCGTGGAACAAAAATCTCTTAAAAAATATAGTACATATTTGTTTGAGCACGTTAATTTCCAGTATATTTCTATCAAAAATAAATGGCAACTATATTTTACAAACCAAATAAATGTAAGCCAACAGATCCCATACCTTCTGCCAGGCTCATCAAAGCTTCGATAGGTAGAAGAATATTCTTGGCTGCCTAGTTCAACTAGAAGATCTACAACTGCAAGCAATCTTTTCCTCTCCAAATTGCTCGGAAAATCTATATGCTGAACACTCTCAAGGGTTTCCCTGATGCTACTTAAGACAGGTGTTTCAGTACTGACACGGTGGATGCTCCCATTGGCGTTTGCAACCAAAGAACTTCCCAATAAAAAATTGGTGTTTCTCTGATATTGTGGATCAGACACATTGGCAAGAATATCATAGTTCCAATTTAAGTTTTCAATGTGTGCGCCCTCAAGGTCCTCGAAAAACTTAGATAGAGAGATAACTGGAGTACAAGAATAATGTGATTCAAGAGAATTTCTTCCAGTCGTGGTAGTTGACTGATTGGAATGCAGCACATCAATCAAGTGCTGCAAAGCCATAAGTGCACGTTTCAACTTCCCTGAAGAAAGAAACTATAAAAAAAATTACTAAATGTGACAAAAGCCTTGGAAGTAATATCAATCGACAGAACATTCTATATACGTTAGAAATTAAGAACATTAAAAGAGTTGAAAAATCATTCTTGTTGGTGGAGTTATTGTAACACCTCTTTATGGACATCTATGTAATTTCTCTTTTGTTTGCTCTATAGGCTTTTATGCCACATAAGAAACCCTAAAACTATGGAATAAACAAGTTTTTCCGTTTTCAACTCTTTTCTCCACATGGTATCAGAGCAACGGTCCTAAACCGGGGCCCGTGCCCTAATTACCCACCGCCACCAGGCGCCCTCCACCTATCTCTCTCATTTGTCTCGCCAGCCTCGCATCACTGGTGCCGTCAACTGCTTTGCAAGGCTCGCAAGGACCCATCCAGCCACGATTGGGGCTCGCCCCAGACTTTCTAGGGCTTCCCCAGCATCTTCACCCTATATCGAGGCTCCTTCGGCATCAATTGTCCCCAGATCGGGGTCTCTCCAGGCCCAAAACCTTATTGGTCCGGACCACAGAACCGCAAAACTATCCATATCATGTTTGAAACCAAAAGAAATTCGCATAAAAATACTTAAATATCAATGTAAGCATATCAGCAACTTGAAGGACAAAAGTAGCAAGCACCATTAAATTAGATGCCCCCAACTTGGAACAATCACAATAAGCTCATTTTTAAAATGGCAAACTTTTAGTGATTACCTGAATATAGATATAAAAGAAGTGCAGTGGGATGATACACTGGCAAAGATCCAGCCAATCTGCCACATACGTTTAAGATGTTGTATAAGCCAGCTCCATGTGTAGAAGAGAATGGTTGCTCAAATTTGGAGGACTCTCTAATATTACAATTTCTTAGGTTCGATGAGAGATGCAAAACGGAGTCCTCATGCTCTCTGCCATTGAGACATGTGAAGCCTTTTGCATGATCAACACGTAACTCCTCTTCCAGCATCATACCTGCACGAAATGACCACTGACTAAAGAGTGAAAAATGATTCTCATGGACAAGCACTGGAGTCAACTTTGGGCCCCATAGAAAGTCCTTCACAATAGAGCTTGTGCAGCACAGTGCAATGCAAGACCAAATTGGAGTTCTGTGCTCTTCTTGTGCTACAGTCATGTCCAAAATCCTTGTTTGAGTAAATATCCTCAACTCTTTTTGCATGCACACACCAAGAAACACCCGACCATTTCCAAGTTCCGTCCAACTTAATGCAACTACTGGTTCATTTATCTGTAACCTATGCTCTAATGAGAAACATCCGCCACTAACAAGGGGTGATAATCCCCATATATGAAGTACAAAGATAGCATTTTGGTCACTCAAGCAAACACTGGCAACATTAGTTCCAGAATTTGTCATGGAAATCATGCCTACTGGACCCTGATGTGCAGTGAGCATGCCCACCTTCTCCCACACCAAACATTCTGAGACAGAATTTTCAAGAGATAGATTCGTAGCATTTATCCTCCAAACTGTTAAATTTCCACTGAAGAAACCAGTTGCAAGATGATATAAGGGTGGTTTTCCACATAAACCCATAGAAGAAGCTGACATTTGAACTAATGGAGTTAAGCTGTCGGAAGGAACCACTGCAAAAGAGGTAACCTGCTCTGATAAAGATGGAAACTTCGACTTAAACAAATCTACAGTGATATAATAAGTCCAGCCAGCATCAGAATGTTCGAATGTATACTGACTGGAAGAGTTAAGTTGAGATGCATCCGAAATACAACCAGAGGTGTGCCCGGATGTATCCATTGAGTGCATGACAATTTCCCAAGACAAAACCTGAAATTCTTTCTTCCAAATTCCAATCAAAATAAACTTATTAGAAACAAATGGCTCACTGCAGGTAGAATTTGGCACAACAAAAATCCGATATAGCCCATTTCCCATAACCAAACCAGAAAAGGAAACTCTGAACATCCTATTACATACTATGCTTTTATTCCTAGCATCTGAAATGATGAGACAATCAATCCCCTCAGTGTGCCCTACAAGAAGAAACGTGTTTCCATTTAACACAGATGGTATCCAAGCCAGATTTAGATATTCAGGAGAATCAGGCATGCTTTTTTCATCAAATCGGCCAAGAAGCTGCCATGAAGGTATATGAACTGCATCTAAGCCCACAGCAGAGGGCAAAATGGTAGTGATGGACCAAAATAGAAGAATGCCACATGAATCCAAAGACACAGCAATCTCTACTTCAGGACTTGATGGATGAACAGCAATCTGTAATATGGTACCCTCATGGCCATCTTGATTTTGATCCCCAACAAGGGCGCATGACAGACTTTTCTCCTTACTCCGAAAAATGATAGATTCAAGCTGTGAATCATTTGATTCCGGACTTCGTAAGTGCAGCCAGAAAACGGAATTGTTGTTTGACAGCATTAGCAAAGAACACATATCGGGCGGGCCATATAATTGTTTCCTTGAAACCACTGCGTTGATAAGAATTGATTGGTCGGAATTTGAAGATCCAAAACTGCATAGGTGACTAACATTAAAATCTTTTAAATCATATTTCTTCCACAAACTCACCCGAGGGGAACGTAGGGAAAATATATCATCAAGCAAGTGGATGGCCCAAAAAGTCAAGGACAGACCTGGCCCAACTGCAATTAACCATTCACAACATCCTACCATGCCGTTGTTGGAAATCTGTACAGCAGAACAATTGTCATCTCCATCGACGGAGATTGCAGCATGAATATCTGCTGCCCAGGATACGAATACATCTTCACCAAGAGAAGACCTCAAGCAGTGGTTCACTTCAATTACAGCGACCACATGATATGATTGCCTGATGTTCTTCTGATCAGTTGCATCCTTGGAAAATTTTCTAATTCTGCCACCATCAATTTCACTCCAAAATCGGACAACGCCATCTAAACAACATGTCAACAGAACATCCCGTTTTTGATGCAATATATTTTTCCTAGAGCATGTTAAACTAGACGGCCTCCATTGGATCATGGAAACTGAACAAGGGTGCCAAAGATCTACTGTAAAGAAGCTGGATTTACCATCTTTTTGGCCAACTAATACCCGTCTGCTTGCTTCCGAGAAAGGAGAGAAATTCTCATCCCTTTTGACATACGAACTGGTAGAAATTGATGCAGCTGTTGCTACAGGACCATAAATAGACCAGGTCAATGATAAAAGAAGTTGGGGAATATCTGCCTTTAACGTATGTAGAACATTCCAAGAAGTTTGATCATGTTTCCACAAGACCACCTCCCAGCCTGCAGAAACTATTCCATCACCTGATCCAGTCCACCCAACGGCCTCCACTAGAAATGAATGCGAAAGACATGCCGTCTGGCTCCATCTTAGCGAACCTAGAAAATCGGATCATGGATAATTAGTCAATAACAAGGTTTTAAAAAACGTGAGGCGTATCGAGGCGTTTTCCAATATTTCTTTGAGGCGTAAGCCTCGAGGCGTATCGAGGCGTAAGCCTCACTCCATAAAGAAAATATTTTATAAAACATGCTAATTAATCACAACTATATTTTACAAGTCCTAGAATATTAAATAACTTTGATAAAAAAACATACTCCATGACATTGCAAGGCTAATTCCATGTTATAAAACACCATGTTGCATATTCGAATGGTAAATATTCATTTTGCATATGGATCCATATTGTTGAGTCTTGAATTTAAATATCTTCATTTATATTTAAACAAAAAAAGATCAAATTGGCAACCAATCTTTAGCATATAGATGTAAAAGTTTTGTTTGTGCCCGAAAGCATGAAGGTTCTAAGGAAACCCACAAACTCATTGGTATCTATCATAGTATATCATACAATATGATATATGAATCACAATTAAAAACCATGACTAAAACAGATGCCCATTACGGTGATTTTATTATAGTGTATATATGCTTAATCATGCAATGCCCATGTGGTAATTGTATAAAATATATAGTATATATTTACTGAAAACGGGTGATTAGGGCTTGCAAGTTGCAAGAAAACTGAGACAGACACTTGAGGATACCAGCGATGGAGCAGGCGGGAGCAGCCGAGCAAGCGATGGAGCAGGCGGGAGCAGCCGAGCAGGCGATGGAGCAAGCGGGAGCAGCCGAGCAAGCGGGAGCAGCCAAGAAGTCTTGAGGCGGCGCCTCACTTGCGCCTCACGCCTCAGCGCCTCGAGGCGCGCCTCATGACAATTGAGGCGCACGCCTCACTGGGGCTGCTTGAGGCGTGCGCCTCGAGGCGTTTTTTCTAGAAAAACGCCTCGAGGCGTACGCCTCAACGCCTCGAGGCGCGTTTTTAAAAACCATGGTCAATAAACATATATAATGACTCTTCAGCACAGATAACAGTGCCAGCAAAAGTTTCAACTTAGTAAAACAAACATCTTATAATAAATAGCTAATGATATAATATGATGGATAAAGTTACTTGAAATTCGATTTAATCACAAGCATTCTAAAGTTCTATAGTCTAGTTCATATCCATTGCCAAATGTGGGGTCGACTACATGGCTTAGTTGCGTCCACATATATATATGAAGGGATCAATTCCGAGCCTAAAATACTACTAAGCAAGATCATGTATAAGTACAACAATCTTTATAACTCCTTAAATTCAAAATACATCCGTAGGTCTTATCCAAAATGTGGGAATCCACAGTTTACTCCATTATAAGGACTTCTCTATGACTGAAAAAAGGCTTGCACCCGACGCAGCACAAACACCCAAGAATTGAAAGGAGAAGGGGTACGATGTCGAGGAGGTGTTCACCCAACGAATTTATATATATTCACAAAATCATTAAATTACAAAGACCATGAACACCGAAAACTTTTGGCATGTTCTAATACATTCTCCATATACAATCTCTCCTCCTGGGAAATAAACCTATTGTGTGCCAACCATAGGGACAATAGAATAACCATGATCGATGTCACAAAGGGCCAGCCCTGTACCCCAGATTGCCAATGGACTCCCACAATGCGCCTCATTACGAAGGAGTCACCAAGTCGATGCACGTCGTGGCCCAAACCTACCTTGAGATGATGTATCTGTTAGAATACTCAGATGATTTATTCCATAGAGCCCTCGGGTCTCTTATATAGGGAGAGAGCCCTTGGGTAAATTACATGAGAGGTACATAAAGAAACTGAAATAATAAATAACATCAAAGACGAACAACTATCTCTACACTCCCCCTCAAGATGGAGCATAGATATCTATCATGCTCAGCTTGGAAGAACATCTCTGGAAAGGTCCTCTGAGCAATGGCTTTGTGAATATGTCTCTTGTCTGGTCCTCTGAACTGACGTGAGACGTGGAGATGAAGCCCTTCTGAATCATGTCCCTAGTGTAATGACAATCCACCTCTATATGTTTTGTTCTCTCATGGAAGGCTGGATTGTTGGCAATGAATAACGCTGCCTGATTGTCACATTGCAGGTTCATAGGCAACGGAACTTCAACATTCAGATCTTCTAGGACTGCTTTAACCCACATCATTTCTGTGCTTGCCTGTGCCATGGCCCTGTACTCGGATTCGGCACTGGATCTCGCCACAACAGTCTGCTTCTTGCTTTTCCAGGAGACTAAAGAGCTTCCTACGAAGATAGCAAATCCAGAAGTAGACTTACGATCCCGTGGACATCCTGCATAATCCGCATCTGCGCAGGCTGAAATAGACAAATCTGTGCCTTTCTTGAACAGCAACCCTGTGCCTGGTGAAGACTTCAGATATCTCAATATCATGTACAATGCATCCATATGTACTTGCCTCGGCTGCTCCATAAATTGACTCACCCGGTTTACTGCGAGTGCAATATCCGGTCAAGTTATAGTGATGTATAAGAGCTTGCCCACCATTTCTCTGTACCTTCTCTTGTCCACCTCCTCAGTGTCATCATCGTACAGCTTCATACTCGGATCCATCGGTGTACTTGAAGGTCTGCATCCAGTCATTCCTGTTTCAACCAGCAAATCTGTGACATATTTTCTTTGAGTCATCACCATTCCTTGTGCATTTCTTGCAAATTCTATCCCCAGAAAATACCGTATTGTGCCTAGATCCTTTGTAATGAACTGGCTGCCCAACATAGACTTGGTTATCTCAACCCCTTGTGCATCATCTCCAGTAACCAATATGTCATCAACATATACCATAACAACGATGGTACCTCTAGGGGTCTTCCGGACGAACAGTGAGTGATCCGCATTTGATCTTCTGAAACCCTGTCGTTCAATAAGCTGGGAGAGCTTCTGGAACCATGCACGAGGACTCTGCTTAAGGCCATAGATAGCCTTATGAAGTCTGCATACCTTCTGAGTCTCCCCCTCAGCAGCAAACCCGGGTGGCTGCTGCATGTAGACTTCCTCCTGTAGATCACCATACAAGAAAGCATTCTTAACATCAAGCTGGAATATGGTCCAGTCACGTACCACTGCAACCGATAGAAGAATGCGAAGGGTAGAATGTCTCGCCACCGGTGAAAAAGTGTCCAAGTAATCTACCCCATATGTCTGTGTAAACCCTCGTGCTACAAGCCTGGCCTTGTATCTGTCAAGACGACCATCTGCATGATATTTGACCGTAAAAACCCACTTGCAGCTCACCACAGACGCACCTGGAGGAATAGGGACTAGAGACCAAGTCCCTCTGGATTGCAATGCACGCATCTCCTCTTCCATTGCTAAACGCCAGCATTCAGTCTTCATGGCATCCTGATATGTCCGTGGAATCTCAACTGACGATACAGCAGCGGCAAACTTCTGGAAATCCCCAGTGAGACGATGAAAGGAGACATGAGAGGCTAGGGGATATGAGGCACACTGTCTTCGTTGTTTCCTATGAGCAATAGGCCGGTCCAAGTCATCCAAAACAGTGCTGACCGGTTGGTCCTCCTCCTGTGGTAAAAGCTCCTGCACATGTGCATTATTTAACCCATCATTAATATCAAAGCATACCTGAGGCGTGCTGGATGGTTGAGATGTAGCTTGAGCAGGGCATGTGCGTCTCGTGTAGAACTTAGTGAAAGGAACAACTGGGGGTGGTGGTGGTGGTGGTGGCGGGGGTGGTGGTGGTGGTGTTGATATTTGGGACGCTGGAGTAGAGGACGGACCCAGGCTTGGAGGTGGTGGAACATAGACTTGGGAGTCTGATGATGTGGAGGAGACCAATCTGTCACCTGCAGGGGAGAAGTACATGACAGGTTCGAAAAATGTAACATCGGCACTCACATAGTACTTGTCATTGACAGGATCATAGCAACAGTACCCCTTCTGTGTCCTGGAGTAGCCCACGAAAACACACTTGATAGCCCTAGGGGATAGCTTATCAAGCCCCGGAGATAAGCGGTGAACAAAAGCGACAGTGCCAAAAACCCGAGGTGTCAATGTAAACAAGTCTCTGTCAGGAAAGAGAACAGAGATTGGAGACTTTTCCCCAAGAACAGTTGTAGGCATTCGATTGACCAGATAACACGCAGTAAGTATAGCATCACCCCAAAAGGTTAATGGAGCACAACTCTGAATAAGTAAAGTGCGAGCAATGTCAAGAAAGTGTCGATGTTTTCGTTCGGCAACCCCATTTTGTTGAGAGGTGTAGGCACATGTGGTTTGGTGGACAATGCCTTTAGATGAAAGGAAGCTAGCAAGAGAGCGAGTGCAGAACTCCAATGCATTGTCAGTACGCACATACTTAACAGTAGATGAAAAAACATTCTGAACTTCATTAATTAGATTTTGAAGAACATTTCCTGCTTCAGATTTATTTTTGAGAAGAAAAGTCCACGACACTCTGGAGAAATCATCAACCACAACTAGATAGAACCTGTGCCCCTGGTGATCCGGGACACGACTTGGACCCCAAATATCTATATGAAATAATTCAAACGAGGAGCTACTGCTCCGACTCTGACGACCGGGGAAGCTAGACCGATGGTGCTTCCCTAACTGACATGCTTCACACCGAAAAGAAGAACTCGGAGATATCTGAGGCAGGAGGTGACGCATCTTTTGCAGCGGTAGATGACCGAACCGAAGATGCCAGGTGTACGGTGAAACAGAGGCCTGGGTATGCAAGGAGACACCAGCGTAGGAGTTACGAACGAGACGATAAAGGCCATTGTGCTCAGAACCACAGCCAATCACCCTGCCCGTCAGTATGTCCTGAAAAATAACAGACGATGGATCAAAAATAGCACGACAGTGCAAATCACGTGTAATCTGACTAATAGATAAGAGGTTCATAGAGAATTCTGGAGCATGTAGCACATTCTGTAAGTGCATAGAGGGTAGCAAAGCTGTCTCCCCCTGACCGATGATAGGAGACTGAGTGCCATCAGCAATGAGTACAGAGCGACCTGGCTGAACAGCTCTGTATGACTGCAGAATATCTTTTTCACGGCATAGATGATGGGTAGCTCCAGAGTCGACAATCCATCCTGTGAGGTCATGACTATGAAATGAGGCTGAAGGACTACCTGAGGCACTGGCTGAGGCCGATGTACTGGCTGACGCCGAAGCCGCAACATCAGAAACGTCTGCACCCTCTGATGAAGAAGATTGTGGCATAATATCCGAAGTCGTGCCACCAACTCTTCGAACCTGTGATCTGGAGTAGGTGCGGGTGGACCCTGAACATGATCAGCTACTCGTGCAGAAGGAGGAAAACCATGCTTGGAATAGCATGTATCCTCCGAATGACCAGTGCGGCGACAATATGAGCACGTAGAGCGTATGCGGCCTCCGCGGCTACGTCCACCACTTCCCCTGCCACGAAACGAGGACGAACCACCACGTCCCCTGGAAACTGCCATTGCTGACGGAGTCGCAGTCGCTGTACTGGATGGAACGGGTACACGACTGAGCCTCATGTATACCTCTTCCATCGGTGGGATGGTGGCATCTGCCAGTATCTGAGCGCGTGCTGCCTCGTACTCCGGATCTAGGGCAGCGAGTAATACGCCAACCATAGTGGCGTTGCGGAACGTCTTCTGCTGTTCCGGCATGGCTGTAAGCGGAATGGTGCTGTAGAGCTTCTCGAACATGCCACGAAGCGACGTGTACAGGGAATGAAGAGGCTTCCCATTCTGCTTCGTGGTAAATATATCATGCTGCAACTGGAGCATCTTCGTCTCATTACGGACCTGAGAGTACGTCATAGCCAAAATATCCCACATCGCCTTAGCGGTGGGCTGGTGAAGGACATCATTCGCTATCTCCGTCGTGAGCGTACCTGAGAGCCACACCTTGGCGTACGCATCATCCGCCTCCCATGAGGCATAGATTCCTGTCTTCTCCGGCGGTTCATCCTCGGTAAGAATATGCTTCTTACCACACGACTTCATAAGACTGAGGAACTGCATCGCCCACAGTTCGTAGTTCGTCCCGTCCATCTTGACGATTGGTGCCGAACCTTTGAAGGCACCTATGGCGGGCATATCTAGCTTCTGATCTGACATGATGCCGGAGAAGAGCAACTACTGATAGACCAAGAAAATACTGTCTACCAAGACCTTGTAGGATCCAAGTGCATAGGTAGACGATTATGCACTTGAATCAAACATAACGCCGAGTCCTAGGAAGAACGCGGCACACCGGCACCGAGTAGAGGCCTTGGGAGCCTCTACTTGGCAAAGATGGCGGCTGACAGGGGACGGTCAGCGGCTGGACAGCAGGTGGGGAGGCCGACGTCGGATGGTGAGGGCCCGGCGGCTTGGGGGGGCCCGGCAGGGGCTGGCGGCGGGTAGAGGAGGGGGCCCGGCAGGGGCTGGACACCAGCGTAGGAGTTACGAACGAGACGATAAAGGCCATTGTGCTCAGAACCACAGCCAATCACCCTGCCCGTCAGTATGTCCTGAAAAATAACAGACGATGGATCAAAAATAGCACGACAGTGCAAATCACGTGTAATCTGACTAATAGATAAGAGGTTCATAGAGAATTCTGGAGCATGTAGCACATTCTGTAAGTGCATAGAGGGTAGCAAAGTTGTCTCCCCCTGACCGATGATAGGAGACTGAGTGCCATCAGCAATGAGTACAGAGCGACCTGGCTGAACAGCTCTGTATGACTGCAGAATATCTTTTTCACGGCATAGATGATGGGTAGCTCCAGAGTCGACAATCCATCCTGTGAGGTCATGACTATGAAATGAGGCTGAAGGACTACCTGAGGCACTGGCTGAGGCCGATGTACTGGCTGACGCCGAAGCCGCAACATCAGAAACGTCTGCACCCTCTGATGAAGAAGATTGTGGCATAATATCCGAAGTCGTGCCACCAACTCTTCGAACCTGTGATCTGGAGTAGGTGCGGGTGGACCCTGAACATGATCAGCTACTCGTGCAGAAGGAGGAAAACCATGCTTGGAATAGCATGTATCCTCCGAATGACCAGTGCGGCGACAATATGAGCACGTAGAGCGTATGCGGCCTCCGCGGCTACGTCCACCACTTCCCCTGCCACGAAACGAGGACGAACCACCACGTCCCCTGGAAACTGCCATTGCTGACGGAGTCGCAGTCGCTGTACTGGATGGAACGGGTACACGACTGAGCCTCATGTATACCTCTTCCATCGGTGGGATGGTGGCATCTGCCAGTATCTGAGCGCGTGCTGCCTCGTACTCCGGATCTAGGGCAGCGAGTAATACGCCAACCATAGTGGCGTTGCGGAACGTCTTCTGCTGTTCCGGCGTGGCTGTAAGCGGAATGGTGCTGTAGAGCTTCTCGAACATGCCACGAAGCGACGTGTACAGGGAATGAAGAGGCTTCCCATTCTGCTTCGTGGTAAATATATCATGCTGCAACTGGAGCATCTTCGTCTCATTACGGACCTGAGAGTACGTCATAGCCAAAATATCCCACATCGCCTTAGCGGTGGGCTGGTGAAGGACATCATTCGCTATCTCCATCGTGAGCGTACCTGAGAGCCACACCTTGGCGTACGCATCATCCGCCTCCCATGAGGCATAGATTCCTGTCTTCTCCGGCGGTTCATCCTCGGTAAGAATATGCTTCTTACCACACGACTTCATAAGACTGAGGAACTGCATCGCCCACAGTTCGTAGTTCGTCCCGTCCATCTTGACGATTGGTGCCGAACCTTTGAAGGCACCTATGGCGGGCATATCTAGCTTCTGATCTGACATGATGCCGGAGAAGAGCAACTACTGATAGACCAAGAAAATACTGTCTACCAAGACCTTGTAGATCCAAGTGCATAGGTAGACGATTATGCACTTGAATCAAACATAACGCCGAGTCCTAGGAAGAACGCGGCACACCGGCACCGAGTAGAGGCCTTGGGAGCCTCTACTTGGCAAAGATGGCGGCTGACAGGGGACGGTCAGCGGCTGGACAGCAGGTGGGGAGGCCCGACGTCGGATGGTGAGGCCCGGCGGCTTGGGGGGGCCCGGCAGGGGCTGGCGGCGGGTAGAGGAGGGGCCCGGCGGCGGCGTGAGGGCCCGGCAGGGGCTGGCGGCGATGGTGGGGGGCCCGGTGAAGGAGAGAGGCCCCGACGGCGGTGGTGGGAGGCTGGGAGCCCCGGGGAGGGGGCGGCGAACCCTAGAGAGGGGGGGGGCGGTGGAAAAAACCCTTGGTTAGGGTCATGGCTCTGATACCATGTTAGAATACTCAGATGATTTATTCCATAGAGCCCTCGGGTCTCTTATATAGGGAGAGAGCCCTTGGGTAAATTACATGAGAGGTACATAAAGAAACTGAAATAATAAATAACATCAAAGACGAACAACTATCTCTACAGTATCCACAGAACATATGCTCAACTTCTTCCATCTCGATGGCCCAATGTTGGCATGTACATCAATACCTAGAAAAAAACATGGCCCTACGCTCGCCAGACAATAGTAAATCTCTCCTCAGAAGTCAAATTCATATACATAACAGCATCTTCCAGCGTCAGATCTGCATGTACTAATCTAAATCAAACTCAAGATCAAAAACAATTACTGAGTAGAAGGTCTGTATGCCTTCCGTATCATAAAAAGTCCATCCACACTTTTCTAATGGTCCAAAGTGCCAGGCAACCCATCAAACGCAGGTAGCGCCTCCAAAAGCAACAAAAACTCGGCAAATAATTGATCTGGAAAAAACAGATCAAAAACAGCAAAAACTCTTGCTAGTTGCTCGTCTATTTCTTTGGGTAACTCTTATTACCATTTGTGGTTTGGTTCTCTCCTACTTCAAAATTGCATCATGTTCTTCCTCAGTTATCACAACATTCCACCTTCTTCATCCTAAAACCACCAACCAAGCAGCAATCACAAGAGCATTGGCATCCATCGCAAAAAAACATAAGTACAAGAAGGAATCTCTGCCTCACCCCCCTCTTGATCTCCTCCATGTCTCCACCAAGGCAACCACCCAGCAGAAAACCCTAACGTGGGATCTCCTCTGGATCTTAATAAGAAACTATGAGGAGGGGGAAGAATGGAAAGGTTTAGGTTGTTGTAATCTCTATCTAGAGCATCATCTGTGTTGATCTTCAAGCTCTAACCATATATCAAAGAGAGAAAGGGCATTGGAGGAGTCACCCCCCAACTGCCTTTAGAATCGACCAAATGGGCGGGCGGATAGTTTGGGCCACCTCCTAAGTTATGTGCTCCTCTTTCTTCTTTACCTCCGAGGACCCATCAAATTCCATCACAGACATAAACCCCATCGCCCACCATGGATATGAGAAACCAAAAAGTCATCCTTTGAATGAGAAGCATTGTCGAGACCAGAAGGACCAAACAATCTTTCCCTCAACGGCAGCTACCACCGTACCTTCTGCCCAGCTTCAGGCATGAGGAAATAGCTTCCTTAACCGAGCCAAATGCCTCCAATGTCGACCCCAAAGATGATAGTTCTTGCCCTCCCCTCAAGGGCATCCTCCATCCGTAGCATGGACATTTCCAGTACCTTACAAAAGTTGGCTATCGAGCTAAACAGACAACATAAAACCTCTCAAAGCCTCTCAACGTTAGAACTTTTAGAACAATTGAGCAGACAAAGTTTAAATAATGCAGATAGTATGTAGGCCTTGAACCGAACTGCCACATCACCCTTAAGTAAAAAGGACAGGAACATTTTTCAGCCGCTCGAAGCCACGGCTTCCAAGGAGGAATTCCAAACCACATGAATCACATTGTCTACCACCGTGCCTCATAATTCCTCGTAAAAACAAAGGAAACCAGTTTCATCCAATGGAGCCTTTCTACATCAAGCTATTTCAACAGTCTCCACCTCTTCCACGATGAAAGTACGATTACACATCCATGTTGTGACTGGATTGTTATGATGTGATACAATTCATAATAGTCTTCTTTTCTTCGTGTGGTCGTGTTCCAGCCTTTTGCCTTTACGTGTGCTAATGTTCCATATACTCTTGGTACTAAGCCGCAACTTTTGCAAGTAGATGAGATATTTCAAAATTGTATCATGTTGCAATTAGATTCAAAATCGAAAGAAAACCAACTCTGTCAAGAGCCGCTTTCCACTTACCGGAGCCATCCCCGCCGCAGGGTGAATAAATTCGCACGAATCTGCCGATCCCCGCGGCGAGATGTCCGCTGGAGGGGTGAGAAGGACACCATGCGACGGCCCTCGCCTCGTCGGTAGGGTCCCCTGGCGGGGGCTCGATGATCTGGCGGAGGAAGGGGCCAACGGCTAGCTCTTCGGGGGAGAGAGTGGAGGGGCAGTGTGAGACAACGACGAAAGAGGAGGCACCGTACGCGATCCAGAGAAGCCCGCGAAGTCCGGTAGCCAGTCGATGGCTGACCGCCGCCGGTTGGGAGCGGGAGGGATCAGCTGCGATCGAATGAGCTCGAGGGGGAGAAGCGACCGGAGGTCCGTCTCGTCGTCGAGTCGACCCGAGGGGCCCGTGGGATCGGACGAGGTGGAGGGGGAGGAGGAGGAGCGCGCTGCATCGCGCAGGGGAGGGGAGGTATCGGGTGACAGGTCGATTCAGAGGTGGTTTCCCACGGAGTGGCGGTGAGGGTGAGCATTTCTTCGATGTTTGGACCGTGATTTTGGTTTTTCTTTTTTTTTTACTACGGGGTCCATGGCCAGCATATGCTAAACTCTGTTTGTTTTAGGTGGCGTTTGGTTGGTGGGTTATCCAGGGGTGGATAACCCGGTTTTGTATTTGTGTGTTTGGTTGGTGGGTTTAAGGGTTGGGAGGGTTTGTGTGATGTGATTGTATTGGAATTTGAAAAAGTTGATAGTTATTATGGTATGATTGTATTGAAATTTGAAAAAGTGGGTGGTTGTTGTGATGTGTGATGTATTGAAGTTTGGAATAGTGATTAGAAATTGAGTATTTTATGATTTTTAGATGATATGATGGTATAATATATAATTTTTTTGATGGGAAGGGAGTGGGCCCCACTAGTGGGTTAAAAGGGAGGGTTTGGAGGGTTACCCACCCAAAGTGGGGGTAACCCCCCAACCGAACATGGCCTTAGATATATGGGCTTTCAGCTCTTGTTTTTTTTACATATATGGGCTTTCAATCGAAGCCAGAAGGCTCCATAGTGGCATGTTGAGGGTAGGGATGAGATAGGCCGGGCTTGGGCCAGGCCCTGTAGAGTTTAGGCCCAAGTTTAATTATTTTTGTGGATTTTGGGTCGGATCTAGGCTTACTAATTTTATTTTTTAGAGGTCCAAGCTCAAACTCGGCTCTATTATTATGGGACGGGTTTGAGTCGGGTCGGTCCATTAAATGTTGGATATCAGTTGAGCTAGGATCGGCCCAAATTTATGGACCTGGACTAGGCAGGTCTATATATTTGTATAATCCCCATTCCTGCATGTACCCTCGATATGTGATTTTGATTGTGCTTTACAGTAATTACACTTGCACAGCTCACATCCATCTACATCCTGATTTTTGTCACATGTTTATACACCCACGATGTTAGCTGTCTTCCATGTTTCTTTGCAGGTACACCTTATTAAATTTCGAAGGTTTCCCTTGATGGTTCCATTAGAGGATTCTCTTCCATTTGGGGTTGTGTGTGCGGATCTTGCATCTCTTTATTGATGTATGACATCTAAAGTTATAGACTACATTAGATTACTCTATTAATGATCTTCTTGGATGTATATTTGATTAATAAAGTTAGTTAATAACCTGATAGATTCAAGGGGACTAAATATCATTAGGGTTAACAAACAATTGAAAACGAAATTAGAAAAGAAGATTCAAAGGGATTAAATAGCATAAAAGGACTCAAAACATCTCTAATAAGATTCAACTTGACTCCTAAGATCGTATTTCCTTGATTTTCTCCCAAACTAACAAAATGACATCGATGATGATATATTATATAATGCATTTCACACCAAAAAAACTCACTCCTTGTGATAAAACGAACCTAATGCATATATCAAATCCATTCACTTGAACACTAAAAGTCTAATACTATCAGAACATAGGTCACGCCTCGGCCAAATGCACATTATACCATCAGAACACTAAAACCATCAGACCATCTACATTAGATAATGGCACCAACAAGATATCATGCCAACATGTGTGAATTGAAGAATAAAACTCAAAATTGAGACAACCATAAATAATACTTCATCGGATGCCTTACATTCTGCATGTTGTCATGTACACAGCTACTCCACGGGAAGGAGACATGGATGGGGAGGCGGTGTAGGGAAAGACGACGACGACAAGGAGGAGTGGGCACGAGGCCAGGTTTCGCACGGGTGCAGGTGCGAGCGTCAGACAAAACGGGGAGAGGGGTTCTCGTATGAGGGGAGAAAAGGGGGAGGGGGCTTGGTTTCAATTCTATGTATTTAATTTAAACAATAATAATTTCATGTCACAAAATAATGCAATGATAAATGCATGCATATAGAAGAAGAAGAGAGAGAGAGAGAGAGAGAAGGATATGTGGTTATATATGTTAATCCTCTAAATATTACGATCAATAATATCATCAAATAAATCGTAGATCTTAATGAAATATTTTCAAGAAATATTTATCAATCAGAACACCAAGTTACAGGCCATAATCCAAGTCAAACCAATCAGGTTTGCATTAAGATTAATTTTAATACCAATAGCGATTAAATTAATATTCAAACTAATAACTTTAAGTAATTTTATATCTCAAATAATGATTTTAAATTACAAATGTTAGGGAGATAATTATTAATTAAGACTTTGTTGTTTAATCCCTGCAAAATAAATCAAATTTCTCAATAATTCAATTGTAAATCTATGTTAAATCAAGCATAACAAGAATAATTCTATTTTAATTAAGTTGTGGTTTATCCTCAAATAATATAAGATTATAGATCATCAAGCAAGCTTCAAAATGACATAAAAATCACATTTTTGGATAAAAATTGAGAAAGTTACGCAATCATGAAGTTCCGTGGATGAAATTACAAATAAAATAAATTGTTAATATATTTAAGTCCTTTAGGGGCGTTATTTGTAAATAAGAAGAGGCAGAGGAGGCCTTGTGATATTTATCCCATGCAGGGGCCGTTATGTGACTCCTTTGGTGATTACTTAGAATCCAAAAGCTCATGGGCTCGATTCCTATTTGCAAAATATTGTGGCAATGAAGACTTATAGGGCTCGAAAGACGAAAGGAACCAATCAAAGGATATATGTTCCCCAACTCCAAATAGTTAGTAGAAATGGAAAGAAAATTTAAATTTGAAAGGATACCGGACTTCGTGATTCCATGCTTATTATCTCCTATATGATACAAATCACGTAAAGGAAATTACTAACCTATTGAATGACCAGGATATATGGATTGTTGTTGAATTACATTAGTTCTTCCAATATAGCACCCCTGATCAAATTCTTTCGCTGAAATCGAACATGATTGTTGTCGATGAGTTAATTTAGAAACTCCGTCTTAAAGGACCATGCACCACCAAATCGACGTCAGCTACTTGTGACTAAAGGAAGAGCATTTCAATCATAACACATTTCAATTTGTAAAGTAATATGGCATGTGGTGGATTTATCACCCCATGATCAAGCTATTTCTATGGAAATTAATAACTTCTTGCACCCCCTTAGAGCAGTGGTAAAACAAAAAATGTCGAACAATGATGCAAGATGTCCAATTTGTGGATACAACTTGGGAAATCAACAGCATCTCTTTACGGAGTGTACATTTGCATGGCAGCTTGGTTCAATATAGGAAATAGGAGTGATGCATTGACAGATGATATTATGGACTTTTTTCTCTCTTCGTATGACTAACTCATTCCCTGGTGGGATTGAAAGTAACCAGCTCTCTACTTCATCGGATTTGGATGACCAGATGTAATTCGAAGCATGGGAATCAAATGATCAACCTGAGCAATCTATTCATCTTTCTTGAGCCATGGTTCAAGGTCGATCTCTGGCATCTTATGTAAAGGATGAGACTATTCAAGTTAACTGCCAATATTAGACTTATTGCATATAGAATGAGGTGGATGCATCTTTTTTCAAATAGACATCTTTCTATGGCATTGTTAACTTCAACTGTAGTAACGATTTCTTGGAAGCAATTGTCGCTTATACCATGGACACATCGGCTATGGAGGTAGAGCTCTCTGCAATCACTTATGCCATGGAAATGGGGTGTTAATAATGATAATTACCTCATATACATAAGTTCAGACCGCTAAAGTGCGGTCGATCAAATCAACTTGCTCGCCCAAATGGACTGGAACATGAGAAGAAGAATATAAGCCTACCAAAAGAAATTATACCATCTCCAAATCATACACCTAACTTTCCAATCCCATCAGAATGTAACTCATGCACACAACCTTTTTGCATGTTGCATGAACAGTGGCATTGAAGGTCGTTGGAACATCACAAACATGCTCTCTGCTATGTATAAATCCTTGTTATAGTAATAAATACAATGGACCTTTGTTTCAAAAAAATGCGAGAAAGGGGGCTATTTTTTATCTAAGTGCAAATTATTCAAAATTAGCAAGGTGTATCCTTCAAAATATTTTGTTCCTGTAGTGAAAAAAGTTAAAGGATATAATATTGGTGGAGAATGTCTCTTTACTTCAACTTCTTATTAGCCATGCAAAGAAACAAATATGTATAAGGAAGAAAGGCATACTTTAATGATTGGTTATATGTTTATCTAGAAGAATTTGGAAGAATTGTAATATTAAATCTCCTCTTGTTTACTTGGGATCTCCTCGTGAACTTTAGCATAAGTGAAACTCTTGGCAGACTAAAGTCAAGGTTATGAGACGTTATCTAACATCTATGTCCATGCTAAAGAAGTTTGTCATTTAATGCCAAGCAGTTAAAATAGTTACTTTTGAGTTTTTTTAGTTAAAATATTTTTCGAAAATTACGAGGTTTATCTTTAGAGGGAATCACATTCTTACATTGAATTTATATTTCTGTAATTCAAATTTTTTAGTTAGTTGTTTGAATCGATGAGATTAATTCTATTGAGAAAATTCTTAGGTGGGGTCATTTCCATATTTTGAGTTGTTCTTTAATGGGTAAATCGATCCTGAGATGAGGAACCATTTACCCATAGTCTATATACCGCACGCATCCCCCTCATTGAAAAGTAAGATAGAGAAGAGAGCCCTAGTCTCTGGAGAGGGAGATTAGGGTTTGTGTGTGCCCCTGTGGATTTTCCCTTGTTGTAGGATTTTCCATATAATCATTGCATTTTCCTTTGTGATGATTATGTTTATTTTCTACATGGTATCAGAGCACAAGATTCAGGACCTAGGGTTCTGATTTCTTATCGCGGTGCCATGTTTCTTCGCTGAGTCTGCGCCGATGTGCTTCTTCTTTGTTCATGGTGGCCCAGATCTGATTTTTGATCCCTTCTCCTCATTTTACTCATCTACATCATTGTACGTAGCAGCATTAGCAGATCTGATTGTTGGATCAGACTTGATCGATGGTGTAGATCTGATCATGGAGTCCCTCTTCTGATCGCGAGTGCAGATCTGATTGTGGTGGCACGCATCTACGTCGATCTCTTGGTCCTCACATAAGCAGATCTCTTGGTCGCAGACGGTGAAGGACCTAATATTGTTTATTCTGATTGTCTACATAACAACAGATCGTGGAGATTGATAAATCCATGATTTATCATCTTAATTTATATTTATTATACATCTCGCCTAAAAAATCCATCTAATTAGGATTCAATAAACTTTGATTAATAATTCATACCCTTTAAATAATTAACATCAATTATTGATCCTTTAGTATTTTATCTCTGTATTGTAAATACACATATATATTGTTCTATTATTTTATGTATTTTCTAAACATCAAAAATCTTACAAAAAAACAACATTAATTTGTAAAATAATAATATG
Source organism: Ottelia alismoides (assembly GCA_037367405.1). NCBI lineage: Eukaryota > Viridiplantae > Streptophyta > Magnoliopsida > Alismatales > Hydrocharitaceae > Ottelia > Ottelia alismoides. The sequence continues at coordinate 706,033 of JAZKJV010000030.1, forward strand.
TATAGTGTTCATTATTCGAAATACCATAAAAATAACAAAATAATTAAAATAAGTGTTTCTAATACTTAAAAATGCTTACAAATATATTACTATGTATATATGATGTATTTAGATCTTGAGTTCTACATGAAAGTTGTACATCTCGTCAAGATCTACAATTTCATCTTGAACATTTTTTTCTAAATTTACACCTAACTATTTTATTTATATTTATATTTGATTTATTCATTTCTTTGGTTTTTGATTGGGCCATATGGCCCAATCTGGTGAGGCCACCTGGCCGCTCCTTTAATAGCTTCCGCACCATTTTTTGACTGTTTGTTCTTCTTGATTAGATGAATGTTATTCCATCAGAGCCAAGGCTATCCTGAGCTGCTTGATCAAGCGATCTCAACCCTCCTCCCACTCCCAAAATAGGATCGTACGATCTTCATCAAACGCTACCAGCATCTCGTTCAACCTCTAGCCTCATCCCCCAAATGATACGATTGTTCGCGCATCCCCTTCTTCTTCCATTTTGTTGGTTGCGTACAAGGAGGCAACCACCTCCTTCCAACGTTAACTTATTCCTCGTTCATCACTCACCTTTGCTCAACCTCTAGTTGCCCTTGTCATCCTCATGTGCGCTCGTGAGTAGTGGTTACAACCACCACATGGGAGCACAACTTATGTAGAACCCCTTCTTCAAATACCCAACCACTAGCCATTTTTCACCTGATCTGCCAATCCAAGTGAGTTCCTCTTAGCATCTTCTATCCCTAGGTAACAATTACAAATAGAATTTGAGTACGATAACGGAGGAGATACGTCGGCGAGATCCTCAGCACATCAGCCATGTTGCAAACCTCCATTAGGCTATGCTCGAGTTAGTTCTGAGGCCCAGAACTTTAAGCGAGGACCGGAGTGTCGATCTCCAAGCCCAAGCCATGTGATTCACCCTCCTCCGTTCATCTCTGTTCCAGGTAAGATCCGATCGTAATTTTTTATTCACTTCTCCTTATTTCATGTACACCTCCATCATTCATCTTTTCATTTGAGATCACCTCCATCTCTGTCTCACGTCATTGTCCCATGCCATTACCTCCAAGCACCTCCTCCCTTATTCAGAACTCGTTCCTCTCTGATCCATTCACCCCCTTGCTCAGGTCAGCGAACCCATTAGGGCACCATTCCTTATCGTTCGACTGATCCCTCTGTTCCATATCATTTCATTCTCAAATATACACCAATATCTAAGTCTTTTATCCTAACCATGCATGACTTCATTGAGCGGAGGTATCAAGCCTACTATAATCTTCTCCTCCATCTCCAATGATGGTGCATCGCGGACCATTACAACTACTATTGCCGCTTATTAACACCACCATCATCTTCGATATTGTTCCAGGAAGCTCCTCCGATCTTCTCCGACTTTGGATGCACATGGAGGAGGGAAGGGGGCACACTGGAGCACCGCTCGTCCTCCGACGCACGTGGAGGAGTTCTATCCTAGAGGAGAAGTAGCAGTCGTTGGATCAAGCCCAATTGGGCGCGATCCAACTGTTCTGAAGTCTCCACATCAGTGGCTCCGAAGTGACGTTTTGACATGATGCTTAGAGTTTTTGAACAAACCTGAGGCGTCCCGAAGAGCCACGTAACACCGAGCCTCACGAGCCACCCGATCCTCCCAATGAGTACACGCCTAACACGTGAAGCAGGAATACTTGCAGAGATACATGCAAAGGATTCCTCAATTGCAATTCAGTCCATCTGTCATGTGCCTAAAGCACGTGCGGGTGGGATTTTTACAACAAACTCCATCTGGGTTTCCAAAATTATAGATAAGTAATAACCCTTGATAAAATTGCATATATATATATGGAAAATTTTTAGATTTACACTTTAATCCATATTTGGACATGTTAGTAATAAAAAGTGAAGTTTTATTGTATTTTCTGTTCATTTATGAACTCTATGAACATTTCAAAGGTTTCTTGGTGAAGAGAAGAAATCTCATATCACAAATAATCATCAATAGATATCACATATCCATAATGTTTATTCTGATATAGAGTATTCACATACATCAATATGTATGAGATCTTGAATACCTTGACATCTTATACCATTCCAAGGAAGGGTGTATTGGACATTTCTACTTTTGAATACAATATTCACAAGTATGTAAGATTTGAACCTTTAGACAATCTAAAGTTTCATCTCTTACCAGTCTATTGATCACATCAACAGACAAATGTCCAAGGCTTGATGTCAGATCATTATCAAATGATCTTCATTCTCCTATTGAACTTTAAAGGTTTAATTTTCAGTATTAGAAATCTTAATGAACCATTCATTAATTTTCTGATTTAGTAGAGTCCACTAGATGTTAGATTACTATCTGAAATATATCCATCATAACTCTCTATGATAGGTTTATTCCAGAATTCATGTTTATTTCCAACATTTAGAAATAAACTATGAGTGTATTCTAATATCTAGGTCACGGAGACATTCTCTAAGAATAAGGGCTCCCACTGAAAATATGAAGTCTATTGATCTGTTGGAAATTGTTGCAACAATTGCATCAATTCCAACATGGATGACCATTAAACCTTAAGATCAATTTTCTAATATTCTAATACATATGCAACCAATTGCAAGTGTCATTAGAAGATTGAGATACAATTATTAGACTTTATCTTATCAAATAAGTAAGTCAATTTCAATGATTATATTTAGATTATTCTGATGTACTATCCGATTCCTTCTCTAAGGATTCTAGATAGATTTGATAGTCATACTATCAACACATCAACTTATTGCAGTATTGACATTCATCCAACTCTTTGGATGTCACATGGAAGTCACATAATTACAATCAACTCTTTGACCAACCCATGCTTCCACTGCACTCTCTTCATCTGTAAACAAACATTTCTTAAGACAAAGGATCTCTTATGTTGAATTCAAAATGAATGACCGCAGCATAGACAGTAGAATGATTACATTCATCGTATCAACATCCATCTAAACTCTTAAAAAACATTGGTTCAGGTAGGTACACAAACATTTTGAATACACCATCTCTTATGGAGCCACCATTCTGCATGATGCAGAGAACCGTGTCATTTATAATTAAATATTGAGAGCATATATGTATGCTAGAATATCTTCTTAGATTTTATAAGGATTATTTGACAATTATGATCACCATTGACAGGTCACTTCCAAAGTACATTCAATGAGAGATCAAGATTATAGAGACATACGAACCCTAGGGTTGAAGTCCTATTGTCTATTATAATTGTCATTCCTCATTATTATGAGGAAACTTGCACATTGCAACCATATACATTATGAGTCCAACTGTAAGTACAATATCTTAATCATAGATCCAATCCATGATATTTTACTGGTTATTATTGAGTATAACATTGAGTGGGTTTAATGAAGGATTATCTGAAATAAGAAATTTACATAAGTGTATATATTTATATATATATATATATACATATTTTACTTCGATTTAGGAATTTTTATATCAAAGTTGTCTTGCCTTGTCAACAATGAAAGTTCATTCCCTTAATCACTTTCAATGTAAGAGATACACTTACTATCATATCTCAGCAAGATCTGGCATCTCCTTCCTTATCTTTGTTGCATCCCAATAATATGAGAACCTGTAACTCAGATAAAAAGAAGCGGGAACACATTCCTCCTTGCAAGTCCAACTTGCACCTCCCAATTCGGTCTTTAACACCCGTACCCACCACCCCTAAGGTGATGTTGACCCGTCATTAATTGAACCAACCGTCAACAGGAATACAACTCGCTATGCGCAATCCAATATCGCCCCAATAATATGAGGACCCGATAATAGGGTCACTGCACATACGTCCTTACTCTTTTGAGAAGCAAAGAGACCGATCCAGATGCGCTTGCATACATGAGCTGTGATAACGCGGTTCCGACATGCGATTTAATATGTTGTCAGTTCTAGAGAGAAAGCCGTAGAGAGGGGACCGCGTTGAATCAAACAAAAATTACGATAAAAATAGAAGAGAGAGAAAAAAAATCCTATTTTATTGTTCACTACTAATTTTACCAGGTGAGTGTGATTGGGTCGAACTCAAGGAGATAGAATATTTAAACTACGGTTTTCGAGTCAAGGAAAGAATTCCAAGAAAATCCTCTTTTATTCTCGATTTTATAACGTAAGAAAATTGAAAAGAAATCTGGCACAAATATAACTCGAAAAGACGAAAATCAAAACAACACAACGAAGCGACAAAAAATACGGAGAAAATACTCAAACAATATCTTGGGTAGTTATCATATGAAAAATACGGGGTCCAAACAACCCCTACAAGCCAGGGGCATAACTGCAAAGAAATTATATTATTTTTTGTTACAGAAGGGTCCCTGTAAATGAAAAGAAACTAAAGAATTGCATTTAGGTCCCTGTGCGGGGACCTAAATGCAATTTCTGGAAACTATTAGGAGCACATCTGGATTTCAGGAGCTTGCTGGGCTTATGTAGCAATTTTCCCACCGATTCGTTGTGGACGGTCAAGATTACAAGGTCGGGCGTGATCTTCACCGTCTGTTCACGCCACGTGTCGGAAGCCTGTGCGCTTCCGCGTTCTTGTTATTCTTCAACTCAGGCGCGCGGCTGACGACTCGGTCTTCTTCTCCAATTTTTCTCCGTCGAACAACATGAGCTTTGGGCCTCCGGTGGGGCCAGAGGGGTGACACCTTCACCCCTCTAGCTCGCCCGCGGTAGTACTCCTCCAAGGGTGGCAGAAGACGGTGGCTCTCCGGTGATGAAGTTAGCAATCCGGCTGATCCTGATGTGTGCTCAAGTTGTTACGCCTTCTTTAAATGGATTTGCGTGAAGATTAAAGGCTTTGTATGTCTTGAGTTGCTCCAGATTAAAGATGATCCTGCAAGTAATGATTATATATGCTTGATTCACTCAAGAATCGACCAATGGATTAAGAATTGCAAGATCAAATATAGCGTTTCCAGACTTAATGAAGAACAACGTGTGAATAATGGCGAAATAGCGAAGAATCGAGATGTGAATTGGCTGATTTGAGATGAAATTGAGGTTGTGGATTAGGTACGCGTCTAAGATGAATGATTAATGGACCTAATTATGTGATTAACATAGCTAATTGATGGCACACAATTCGAGAAATAAAAGATGAAAGCGAATGGTTTACCTGGGGAATGGAGGTGTATGACCTCTTGGTGATCGCTCAATGGGGCGGCGTTCCCGGAGCTCTACGCAGCGCTGGGCAGCGATGCAAGGTGAGGCTTCACCTTGGAGCTTCTCCTCCGGCGTCCCTCTTCCACGCGAGGCTGATTGCGGATGCTGTCACCACCGAAGGCGACCAGAATGAGGCGGTGAAGGAGGAAGGTCATCCACCGGAATTGGAGGTTCTGGTAGTTGGAGAAGACTAAGTTGGTTGTGCCAACTTCATGGGCTTTTATAGATGAAATGGCGAAACTCTAAGGTTGATCTAATGGCCGTCGTGCATGAAGGTTTTTAGGGGAAGAAATTAGAGGGCTTAGATCGATCGAGGAGGTTAGAGGTTGAGCTGGAAAATTCATTGAAGAAGGTCAGTTCGAACAGAAGCTCCACCGGCTTCTTGGAGAAGAAGAGCCAGGTGTTGACACGTGTCAGCACCTGGTTGGGCAGATAATTAAAATACTTATAAATTATGTAATAAATAATAAATGACATTATTTCAATTGGTATAAAAATGAAAAATGTAGATAATTAAATTATCTAAATTATGGTATAATTAATTTTTGTAAATAATAAATATTATTCGGAATATAAATATTATATTAATAAATAAGTATAAATAATACTTAATAAATAGGTATTGATTTTTAATTCAATAAATAATTATTTATTTATTGATTTTACATTTTCTTAATTATTAGAATAATAAATACTACCTTTGTGAATTTTTGTTAATTTTAATAATTTAGTTTAGATATATTAATAAATACAGGTATAAGTTAGATAGTTCAATTTTATCTATAAATTAGGGGTTTGGAATTTATTAAAATAATAATGAAGCTTCAAAAATTCTGAAATAAATCATGGGGAAAATAAAAATCATAAAAATAATTAAAATTTATAAAATTAATAAAACTTTAAATAGTGTGTTGTAAATAAAATAAATAGCCCATAAACCCTTTGTCATTAGATCCCAAAATCGACTTTTTGCAAACGGACTCCGATTTTAACAAAACTACCTCCATTAATTATATAATATTATTTTATGAACTTTAAAGGTGAGTAAAATTAAATTGGAGTTCGTATGAGGAAGTTATGATATTCAGAAGTTGAGAATTTGCCAATTTAAAAGTAGGATTTCTTGGCATATATACAAGATAATATTTTTAACTTATTTTTATATTTTTATATACATTTGTAGAAATAATTAGGAAATGAATTTGATGAAAAATATATTTATATGAATTAATTGAAAATTAATGAAGATTTGATAATTATTTGATATATATATAGTGAATAATGTGTGGGGTATTCTTTAATTATTTTTCTGGTTTTCTTCTCTTATCTCCCCCTACTTGTTGGTTTGTCGACTAATCCATGCTGACTTGGTCTTAGGGTTTAGGTTATATAAATATATCTTTCAGCAATATTTATATTTTATGAGTCATATTGTACATATATACATATCTACAATTTGCCTTCTTTTCCTTTCTTTATTTCTTTATTCTTTATTTGTTTACATGTTTTTAATGCATTAAATTGTATTTTTATTCATGAATAGGATTTTGATAAAATGTAGAAATTAATGATTTTTACATGTATTTGTTAAGGATTTTAAGATAAAATACGACAAAAATGTTAATGAATCATGGATTCATCAACCCCCTATACTTAAACTTCGCTAGTCCCTTAGCATTCACTTATTTGAAAAGTAAGTGAAAAAGAAGGGAAGTTAGAATGAATTTGTTTTCCTAAACCAATTCATGAGAACAGACAAAGGACAGAGCTTGATCGGGCCTGAAACAAGAATTTTGTCAGAGCCTTAACTAGGATTTGGATTTTATCCTCAACAGTACTCAAGGTCCACAAATCCTTATTTAAGTTCATCTCATCAGCTAGTTCAGACTCACTTATTCATATCGCAAACTCTATCAACCTTGAAGTCAATTTATACAGTGTGTGAATTGATTTAGCTCTTCCTGCTTAAAGAAGCGAAGAAACCGTCCATCCAAGCTATACACTTCCATTAATTCCTCATCCAGCTACTCTTTCCTCGAGGAGGGAGGTATTCCCTTCTGAGGTCAGTTCGTGCTATGTCTATAATCGAATGTAGAGAAAAAGTAGAACAATGAGAAAAGAATTGGAGTGTAACAAGTGTAGACGCATCTCCTTGTGAAGCTCAGCCGGTGTAGCTATGTCTCCACTAAGATGTGCAGGCATTTTTGGTGGAAGTTTGGACCATTGTGGTCGTATTTGTATTTGGTGGCTTCTTCTTTGATTTGGCTTTGTAATTTGCTTGCACTGCATTCATCTTTTTGTGCCTCGACGGATATAACATCTTTTGTTCCGTCCCTTTTTTGAGGTCTTAGAAAAAATTGTGTCAGTCGATCCTTCCCTCATCCGAAGCGACTATCGCAACCCCAATCTCTCTCGTCTTTAGACGTCAATGCTGCAAAGACAAGGATAGAAACGCACTACCAAGATGTACTACCCTTCGCAACTCCATGCAAGTTGAGCTAAGTGCATAGTGCATGTGTCCAAGATTGGTTCACCGGTGCAGAGTTGTACGGATGACACCAAGTGTTCTACTTAAGCACATATGAGTTGTTTTCCCAAATATGGTCTTATGGAACCCAAAGATTTTAAGTCAAAGACCTGAAGAGTCTAAATTCCAGATCCTAACTAGGCTCCTTACAACGAAAGTTAAAGGCCATAATCAAGCTCCATCCTTTAGACTAGACTCAATCCTTAGTTCCAGAAATCAAACTTATTCTGAAAAATGCGAATGCAAATGCAACAATGCTGTTGTGAAGTATATTTTCTGAATTTTAGTCATTTTTGTGGATTTTAAGGCTTTTGTAATTTTTATGGATTTTAGGACTTTGTATTTTTTATATGGATTTTCTGGATTTTATAAACAAGTATTTGTACAAGAATTTTACCAGATATATTCTATTTGAATTAAATACCTAATGTAAATTTTATATACAGAGAATTTTACAAGGATTAAATGATTTTTACACATATTTTAATAGATAGGATTTTAAATATGTATTATACATATTTTAAATACATATTTTAAATAAATATTTTAATTTAAGTAGTTTAAATATAGATTTTAGACATATTTTACTTATTTACAAAGATTTTATAAGTAATAGATACATAAATATATGGATTTTAAATTAACCCTCACCCAATATTTATGGATTTTATAGAAATAGAAAATACATAAAAGTACGAGTTATGGACAAAAGAATATATACAATATATATGCATCCCCTATACTTAGCTTGTGATATGTCCTCATAGTGTCAAAAGAGAAAAAGGAGGACATAATTCGTGCTAAGTAAAAGTGACTGAAAAAGAATAAGAGAATAAAAGTCAGTTGACCCCCACTATACTTACGATCTGGTCATAGTAAGTATACTGGAAAAGCAAAAACGAGGTGACTGAGTGAAAAGAATATACAACGAAGGAAAAAAGAAATAAAGAACACGAGATCAACGAAATCACTCGGTCCCCCCTATACTTAGGATAAGGCGTCCTGAGTATAGAAAAGAATGTGACCAAAAATTGGGGATCAGTGATTTGTGAAAAAGAAAGGATATACAAAAGACGAAGAACAAAATAGAAAACGCTAATCAACGAACAATCAGTCCCCCCTATACTTAGTATCTGGTATCCTAAGCATAAAAGACGGGCAAAAATGGGGACGATTGTGGTCTACGAAGAATATACAAGTGTTATGAACTCCAAAAATGGCTCAAAAGTCTTTGCACATGATGAGATAAGGTGAAAGAGTAATCATGAGTCCTGTACAAAATAGATCACTTCAACACGGGCCAGATGATCAGTAGTCTCTACGAAGCGCTTCAGCATCTGCCCATTCACCACGAACGGCTCTGCACCAGGTGACACATCTGATATAGCTATGCTTCCATTTTCATGCACCGTTCTGACTATGAAAGGTCCTTCCCACTTGCTTTTCAATTTGCCAGGAAAAATTCTCAATCGTGCATTGAACAACCAAACTTTCTGCCCAGGGACAAAGATCTTGTGCCGAATATGTCTATCGTGCCATTTCTTCGCTTTGTCCTTATAAATGAGTGTGTTCTCGTATGCTTGATTTCGAATCTCCACTAGCTCATTAAGATCCATCTTCCTCTTGACTCATGCTTTCTGCATATCTAACGAAATTCTCGGATAGCCCATTCAGATTTGTGCATAATCTATACGTGCAAATGGCACGGCTTCCCATAAACCAGTCTAAATGGTGAAGTACCTAAGGGAGTTTTATACGCAGTATGATATGCCCAAAGAACCTGATCTAGAAGCTGTGACCAATTCTTCCTATCTGGCCGTACTAATTTCTGAAGAATTGATTTCACCTCCCTATTTGAAACTTCAGCCATGCCGTTCGTCTGTGGGTGGTAAGGAGAAGCTACTCTGTGTTCAATGTTGTATTGCTTCACTAGCTTTTTGACCTCCTTATTAATGAAATGGCTACCCCCATCTGAAATAAGAATACGTAGAATCCCGAACCGCGAAATAATATGTTCCCTTAGGAACTTGCACACTATTTTACTGTCTGAGGTTCGTGCGGGTATAGCCTCCACCCATCTACTAACATAATCTAGAGCGAGAAGAATGTACTCAAAGCCGTTGATGGAAGGGAACGGTCCCATGAAATCTATGCCCCATGCGTCAAAGATCTCGCAAATAATAACATGTCGTATAGGCATTGCATATCTAGCACTGACTGTCCCTATTGTTCTTTGACAATCCGGACAACTCTTCACGAATGTACAAGCATCTCTAGTAAGAGTCGACCACCATAATCCATTCTGAAGTACCTTCTGCGTTGTCCTCTTCCCTGAATGATGTTCCCCTGGCTCTAAGGAATAGCACAGAGTGAGGACACTATTATATTCCTCCTGGGGAATACAACGCCTGTAAACACAATCCGGTCCCTTACGAAAAAGAATCGGATCCTCCCAATGGTAGTATCGTGCCTCGGAAATTAGTCTAACGGCTCGATCCTTCGGCCAACCCTGTGGACTTTTCCGTGTAACTAGAAAATTCATTATATCTGCATACCATGGAAGCTCGGTAACTACAAAGATACTCTCGTCTGGAAATCTCTCTGTAATCTCTGGCGCGTACTCATCGGAAGGCTGCTCTATCTGTAATCGGGAGAGGTGATCGGCTACCACATTCTTTTCTCAAGGTTTGTCTCTAACGACGTGGTTACTCTCTTTGGAATCTCTCCTCTCCACTCTCGTTCTTAATCATCTGAATTCCCGACTTCTTCGGGACAACATGTAATGGGCTGACCCTTCAAAGTTGGAGATGGGATAAATAAACCCTGTGTCACAGCATTTCGTAATCTCTTTCTTGACAACATCTTGTAAAACTGGATTCAGCCTGCGCTGAAATTCTCTGAAAGGTTTGCTGTCATGATCGAGATATATATGATGAGAACACAAAGCAGGATTGATCCCACAGAGATCGGATACAATCCACCTAATAGCCTTGCGATTTCTTTCAAGAACCTCCATCAGACGAGATTCTTGTTCTTCGGTCAAAGATGAGCTGATAATGACCGGAAACTATCGATGTGGACCCGCAAGGAAAGCGTATTTCATAATTGGTGGCAATAACTTCAGCTCTGGTAAGGTAGAGTCTGGATTTATTGAAACCTCATCAATATGTGTGATGGGATCTGTATCGGTGGTAGATTTGTCTGCAGTATGGTTGTCCACCATCTTAATGTGCTATAGAGTCGGACTACAGAAGATGTCTAAAACTTCATCCGACTCTTTACTATGCTCATCCTCAGAATGACTAGAAGAAAATAACTCAGCTAAATGAAACTCAATCTCTAGATCATCTGAAGTGGAGGAATTGTGTAAACCCTTTGAATATGAAAGATCTGCAATAAAATCCTCGGAAATCTGATCCATCTGCTTCTCATCATCCATACTGAAATATAAAGTACGCTCAGAAGAATTGCCAACTGTAGTCTCGGACCCATCCTCTGCTATGAAATCCTGGATCTCTACTTGATACCTCTCAAGGTCGTCAAAGTGAACCTCATCCATGTAATCACAGGTGGCTAAAGAACTCAAGATATCTGTCGATGCATCACTGGATGTGTGTGATTCTCTCGCCATCTCTATATGTACCTTCTCGCCCTCGGTGCGAAAAGATACCTTCCCTGTATCATAATCGAAGAGAGCCTTCGCGGTCTCTAAGAAAAGCCTCCCAAGAATGATCGGGGTAAAGTGCAACTGTGTAGGGCAAACCATGTCCAGGATAGTAAAGTCCACTGGGAACTGCAGGCCCTGCACGGTCACAATAATGTTCCTCAATATGCCCCTAGGTCTCTTTACGGATCTATCAACAAACTGAAGGATCACACGGGATTTGTAAAGAGGACCTAACTCGAGCTTGTCGAGTAGACAAGATGGTATCAAATTGATCGAGGAACCGTTATCTAATAGAGTGTGATCGAATGCTACCTGGGCAATCTCGCATCTGACATAATGTGCTCCAGAATCCTTCTTCTTCTTAGGTAATTTGTTCTATATCGCACAGGATGTGGCCTTGGTCAAAACATATTTTTCTGTACGTGATCTCTTTTTCCTACGCGTGGTACATCTATTCTTCAGCTGATTCTTGAGCGTAGGAAAATTATCCAAGGCATCGTGAAGTGGGATCTTCAAAAAGATGTGATCTTTTAATAATCGTTCAGTCTTTGGAGTCACAACATTCTTTTTGGTATTTTTTCCTTTTCCAAACAAGGCATCGGGAAAAGGAACAATAAAGGGAACGCCAAAATCAAACTTTTTATTTAAATCAGAATCAGCTTGTACATCGAGAGTTCCATAATTATGTACAAAATTCTCTAAAACAGGGGAAGATAAATTTTTGTCGGGAGTATCTGCATGGTCTGGAATGATATCATCATCTGACTTGCCTGTGTCCATGTCAACTGCTTCGGCATCGCTCCCTTCTCTCTGCTCATCATGGTGGTCCTCATTCTCGTGACGGTTCTCCTCCTCAGCATCAGAATGTGTCTGCTCATGGATTTGCTCTTGCTCCTCATCAAGTGTCCTCTCCTCTACTCTATTAGGTGCTTGTGGTGATCTACTGCTCCTGAGACGAATGAAGTTAGATAAAAATTCAGGAAAAGAGATCGTACCTGTAGTGGTGTCTACCTGATCTGGATGCCTCCTCTTGTTATTCAGATTCATCTGAGGCTGAGCTGGGAGAGTGGTCTTCAGCGCGGTTAGCTCATCCAGACGACGGTTAACCTGCTCCATCTATGTTCTATGTGCAATTTGGAGCGTGCTCAACATATCCATGATTTGATTCAGTGCCTGGGCATGTGACGACATCTCAGATTATGTATGGTGACCCTGGCTTTCTACTTTCTCCTTCCTTGGCGTGTACTGCTGTGAGGTCTAAGGCTTAGAAGATCTTTGCGGTGTAAAGGAAGACTGTTGCTGTTGCTGATAGTGATATGTCTGTGAATGATTAGTAAGATATTGATAAGAATGTGATCTCTGATATGCATGCTGGTGAGACTGCTGCTGCGTGTATGGTTGTCGGTGCTGAAAGTGTGGACGTCCATGCTGTGGGTGACTATACTGCTGTTATGGCTGGTGATGAGGTACACTCGATTGCTGAATCAGAGTATACCAAATTCCGTTGATCTCAAGAGTGGCCTGAGGCTCAACATCCATGTCCACAGAACTGGTGATCTGACCAGGATTGGCATGAGACTGGTCCTCATGCCAATCAATATGCGGAGTCTCTGGCTCGCTCTGGACGAAATATATCTGTCGCGTGGGCAGAGCAGGTAAAGACCTCCGTGCAGGTTGTGAAGTCGAAGAAGATTGGGCATGTTGATACTGAAGTTATAGCTCTGTTACCTTCTTCGTGAGATCACTCAACTGCGGAGGCAAAGATGAGAGTTTCTCCAACTATCGCAGCGGTTGTAGGTCTTGAACTTGCTTCTGAATCACATCTAACAATGTTAATTTTTTGCTAATAAAGCCCATGTTGGTATTGGATTCAGAATCTGAAATATTCGCCACCTTATGATGCTCTCGGTGATGTGGTGGCTGAGGGGCCTTCTGGATTGCCCGAGTAGAGTCGACGACTCTCAAGTTTTCCGCCATCCCTTCTAAGATGGACCAGACTGATTCGGCATCCTTATTCAGATAACTGATGCCACATGCGACACTCACCAGCCCCTGAATGTCCGGCTGGAGTCCTCCAAAATAATTGTGCATAAGCACCTTCATTGGTATCTCATGATGCGAGCATCTCTCCGTAAGATCCTTGAATCTATCACATGCCTCATGGAAAGATTCATTCGGTAGTTGCGTGAAGTTGGAGATCTGACTCCTCATCATGTTCGTCCTTCCCAGAGGAAAATACTTACGCAGGAATGTAGACTTTAAATCATCTCATGTAGAAACTTCCCTTCCTAAATGACTCAACCAGTAAAGTGCCTTATCTGCTAAGGCAAAGGGAAAGGCTTTTAGGCGGACAACCTCTTGCGTAACTCCTAGATAGCTCGCCGTACCACAAATCATCTTGAACTGCTGCAAAAAGGTAAACGGCTTCTCTTAGCATTCCCGTAGAACTTGGGAAGCAAAGAGATGAAGGACGGTCTCAGCTCGTATGGCCCTTGATTCAGCGGTAGCCGAATACATTGATGTAGCGTTCACGCTCCTGGGTCATACTCATCTTGTAAAGTTGCAGGATCCACTGCAGGCGGTAAAGGGTTCCCGACTCCTGCTCTCAGCACGGCTATCTCAGCTTGCAACTCATTCTGAGTTCTGAATTGTTCTCGAATCTGTAGGTTCATCTGTTGTAATGTATCGAGAATCCCGATCGTGATATCTGTGGATGGATCTGGTCTTCCCTTAGCATGGTGATCCTAAGCTAGCATCTCCTCTGATGGTCCTTTTCCACGAGCCATTTGCTTTAGATCTTCTGTGAAAGAGAATTTCTCGTAAGAACTCAGCGAAAAATCAGCTGGAGAAATTGATGATATATTGAGGCAAGGGTCTGCCTCAAAAGACTGGCTGGGAGGCGAGGGAGTCTCGGTCAGACTCTCCTCGAGATCAGATGGGACCAACTCAGGAAGAGCGTCATCCCGAGTTTGTGAAAATGTACGACGGATGGTGAAAGAGCGAGGGCTCATAGAGTCTGAGCAAAATAGCCGTCGAGTCATCATCTTTGATATCAAGAGAATGATTGGGAGAGCACAGTTAACGATTCAAGAGAGATGTAAAATGCGTGAAAGCCGCGGTAACTCACTCCCCATAAACAAAAACAAAGCAAACCCCGTTTTCACCAACACAACTCGATGATGACCGTAAGAGTTCGGTCGTTTATCTTGTCGATTTTAGGATTGTATTAGCATACAAGTATAATCCCCGATTAACACGAGTTGATAAGTGCCCGAAGTTTCCCTGCAATACTGTCCTGAGTCTTTATAGAGAACCACTTGCTCTATGCCAGTATGTGGGTAAGTACAAACCGTTTCTAGCTACCCGTGTTACTTGAGGACGGAGCCTTACGCAGTGTCCTCTAAACCCCCCACTTTGCTAAGTAAACTCGGATCATTTTCGGCTACCCGAGCGTACCCACTGAAAAGCGGTGATTAGGTGTATAGACTAAGTAGTATTTCAAAAGAAATACAGGTTTTGGTTCTATCCTTAAGGGTCGTCTCTCACTCGCGAACTTTGAGAAGTACCTGTGCAGGGATTATGCTCCTAAATCACTTGATCCTTACATTTATTTTAGGTCAGATACTTAAGCAGTCCCGATTTTATTTTTGATTTTATATTTTTTTGGGTTTTTTTAGACAAGCGTCTAACACATGTTTTTTATTTTCAAAAATCATGCACCTATGTTGCGAGTCTTAAGACTCACTACGAGAGTGCAATCAGATAGGAAAAAAATTGAAAACTCCTAAGCAAGCACCTAGCCTCATGAAAAGCCACGGAAAATTGGTGATGCGAGAAAAACCGCAGTGGGTGCTCTGATCCCTTGAATGCACGGCACCCGGTGAATCAGACCCTGAGAAAAATGGGAGGGGAGGTACAAGTCGGGATGCCCTTATGGGGCCCCTTTCTAAAAAAAACAAAAACACGGGAAGTGCCCTTTCTTTTTCTTTCTTTTTTTACAAGAATAAAAGGAAAAAAATACACAAACTCTAACTAGTTTTGCCCTCAGCAACCGAAACTCTCGGTCTCTGCACCTTTAAGGCTTTAACTGCTTCGGCTTCTGAGGAAGCTGGCTGAACCTGCAGGCCCTGCAAGGATTAGTTAAGAAAGAACAAAAAAAATACATAAAAAAATCGTAAACAAAAATTTCAAAGAACACGAAAAAAACCATAAAAACCGAAGAAAACACCGTAAATCAAAAATCGAAAGAAACAAAAATTGTAAAATCAGGAATATGAGAGAAAACTCAGTTCAAAAACCGTTGTAGAAATAACACCTCCCCGGCAACGACGTCATTTTGATAATGTGGTTCCGACCTACATTTTAATATGTTGTCAGTTGTAGAGAGAAAGCCGCAGAGAGGGGACTGCGTTGAATCAAACAAAAATTACGACAAATAGGAGAGAGAAAGAAAATCCTATTTTATCGTTCACTACTAATTTTACCAGGTGGATGTGCCTGGGTCAAACTCAAGGAGGTAGAATATTTAAACTACGATTTTCGAGTCAAGGAAAGAATTCCAAGAAAATTCTATTTTATTCTTGATTTTACAAAGTAAGAAAAATGAAAAGAAATCCGGCTTGACTATAACTCGAAAGACGAAATTCAAAACAACACAATGAAGCGACGAAAAATACGGAGAAAATACTCAAAAAATATCTTGGGTAGTTATCAAGCTACCCTAAAAAAATTGCGGAAAAATATGAAAAATACGAGGTCCAAACAGCCCCTACAAGCCAGGGGAATAACTGCAAAGAAAATATATTGTTTTTTTGTTACAAAAGGGTCCCTGTAGGGACTGAAATGAAAAGAAACTAAAAGAATTGCATTTAGGTCCCTATGTGGGGACCTAAATGCAATTTCAGGAAACTTGTAGGAGCGCGTCTGGAATTCAGAAGCTTGCTGGGTTTATGTAGAAATTTTCCCACTGATTCGTTGTGGACGGTCAAGATCAGAAGGTCGGGCGCGATCTTCATCGTCCGTTCACGCCACGTAACAGAAGCCTGTGCGCTCCCGCACTCTTGCTGTTCTTCAACTCAGGCGCGCGGCTGACGACTCGGTCTTCTTCTCTATTTTTTCTGTGGCCAACAACATGAGCTTAGGGCCTCCGGCAGGGTCAGAGGGGTGACACCTTCACCCCTCTAGCTCGCCCGCGGTAGTACTCCTCCAAGGGTGGCAGAAGGCGGTGGCTCTCTGGTGATGAAGTTAGCAATCTGGCTGATCCTGATATGTGCTCAAGTTGTTGCGCCTTCTTTACATGGATTTACGTGAAGATTAAAAGCTCCGTATGTCTTGAGTTTGCTTCAGATTAAAGATGATCCTGCAAGTAATGATTATATATGCTCGATTCACTCAAGAATCAGCCAATGGATTAAGAATTGCAAGATCAAACATAACGTTTCCAAACTTAATGAAGAACGACGTGTGAATATTGGCGAAATAGTGAAGAATCGAGATGTGAATTGGCTGATTTGAGATGAAATTGGGGATGTGGATTAGGTGCACGTCTAAGATGAATGATTAATGGACCTAATTACGTGATTAACGTAGCTAATTGATGGCACACAAATCGAGAAATAAAAGATGAAAGCAGATGGTTTACCTGGGGAATGGAGGTGTATGACCTCTTGATGATCGCTCGACGGGGTGGCGTTCCCGGAGCTCTACGCAGCGCTAGGCGACGATGCAAGGCAAGGCTTCACCTTGGAGCTTCTCCTCCGGCATCCCTCTTCCACGCGAGGCTGGTTGCGGATGCTGTCACCATCGGAGGCGGCCGGAATGAGGCGAGGAAGGAGGAAGGTCGTCCACTGGAATTGGAGGTTCTGGTAGTGGGAGAAGACTAAGTTGGTTGCGCCAACTTCATGGGCTTTTATTGATGAAATGGCGAAGCTCTAAGGTGGAACTAATGGCCGTCGTGCATGAAGTAGGGGAAGAAATTAGAGGGCTTAGATCGATCGAGGAGGTTAGAGGTTGAGCTGAAAAATTCATTGAAGAAGGCTGGTTCGAACAGAAGCTCCACCGGCTTGGAGAAGAAGAGCCAGGTACTGACACGTATCAGCACCTGGTTGGGCAGATAATTAAAATACTTATAAATTATGTAATAAATAATAAATGACATTATTTCTAATAGGTATAAAATGAAAAATATAGATAAGTAAATTATCTAAATTATGGTATAATTAATTTTTGTAAATAATAAATATTATTCGGAATATAAATATTATATTAATAAATAAGTATAAATAATACTTAATAAATAGGTATTGAATTTTTAATTCAATAATTAATTAAATATTTATTAATGTTATATTTCTTAATTATTAGAATAATAAATACTACCTTTGTAATTTTTGTGAATTTTTATAATTTAGTTTAGATATATTAATAAATATAGGTATAAGTTAGATAGTTCAATTTTATCTATAAATTAGGGTTTTGGAATTTTTTAAAATAATAAATAAGCTCCGAAAATTCTGAAATAAATCACGTGGAAAATAAAATATCATGAAAATAATTAAAAAATATAAAATTAATAAAACTTAAATAGTGTGTTCTAAATAAAATAAATAGCCCAGAAACCCCGTTGTCATTAGATCCCAAAATCGACTTTTTGCAAACAGAATCCGATTTTAATAAAACCCTCCATTAATTAGAGAATATTATTTTATGAACTTTAAAGGTGAGTAGAATGAAATTGGAGTTCGTATGAGGAAGTTATGATGTTCGGAATTTGAGAATTTGACAATTTAAAAGTAGGTTTTCTTGGCATATATACAAGATAATATTTTTAACTTATTTTTATATTTTTATATACATTTTTATAATTAGGAAAAAATTTAATGAAAAAAATGGTATATGATTAATTAAAAATCAGTGAAGATTTGATAATTATTTGATATATATAGTGAATAATGTGTGGGGTGTTCTTTAATTATTTTTCTGATTTTCTTCCCTTATCTCCCCCGACTTGTTGGTTTGTCGACCAATCCATGCTGACTTGGTCTCGAGAGTTAGGTTATATAAATATATCTTTGAACTATATTTATATTTTTTGAATCATATTGTACATATATACATATCTACAATCTGCCTTCTTTTTTTTTCTTTATTTTTTTATTCTTTATTTATTTACATGTTTTTAATGTATAAAAGTGCATTTTTATTCATGAATAGGATTTTGATAAAATGTGGAAATTAATAAATATTTACATGTATTTATTAAGGATTTTAGGACAAAATGTGACAGAAATGTTAATGAATCATGGATCCATCAAGCTGTCACTTCGGACAGGCGTCTCCTACATACAATCCCTGGCGACGGAACCCTTCGTCTTGACGGGAGACCATGGATGTCACTTATGTGATCCTCCATATCATATTCAAATTCTAACTAATCATCATGAATCATATTCATTATGATTAATTCTTCCAAGGAAAATAACATCTCTATTCATAATTGAGTGTTTTAATTTTAATTGGATTCCAATTAGTCTAATCATATTAAATTAATGATCTAATTGATATCCAACAAACAATCTTTATTGTCACTTGAATTATGGTATTATCTCAAATACGTATTATTTTGAATTTTAATAATTAGAAAAATACACCATGATCTCTCCTGCATTATCAAGTCCCTACCCGCTGTCATGGCCAGTTCCGACTGGAGTGGGACAGATAACACACAGTGCAACCTGCTACCCCAACGCTCCCCGACTAGACACTATATCCACCTTGGGAAAAGATAATGCCAAATTGATCATTGTGTACTTGAGATTATAGTCGGTTTTTAAACCAAAGTTATACCATATATAATAATAATCAAAACTTTTTTGATTAACATTATAATGAGATTTGCTAAACAAATCCCAAATCCTATTCAAGCAACATGTTTGTTGGAAAGTGGATTGTGTAACCAATTGTGATCTAGATCACATCTAATAAAATATTGGTTAAGACAATGTCATTTAAGGAAATAATTATCATCAAATATTTCACAAATATTTATACATAATTATTCTAGGAAATTAAACCATTTAATTTTATTAATTATTTAAACGGCAATCACAAGGTTCTTGATTAGGAAAGTAATTTCCAGCAGTGACCCTCACTTACTAAAATTAGCATATCTCAATCAATTTAAATCCAAAGTAAGCAAAGTAAATTCCCAAAGTTTGCTAATTTGATTTACAACCGAATCTAATGATTTTCACGCATTTCTAGGTGTTTCAAATCAGTAATTAACTCCTTAGTTACATCATGATTCGCAGTCCCCGAAACAGTGGATACATGTTCACAAATTTGGTCATAACTTGAGCAAACAGATTCAAAATCATGCAAACTCAGATCCTATGGTTTCCTTATTTAACGAGGAACAAAATCCATTTTTATTTTCGTATTTCAACAATTTAAACAGGGCCGAAAATAATCACAAAACAGAGTTGCGAAAATGAAATGCGATAAAACTTTCGCAACCCTAACGTGCCCAAGCCGGCTTAGGTTTATGGATCGTATCCGAAACCTTCGACCTAAGGCTCTGATACCACTTGAAGGATATGGTCAGATATTTAAGCTTATCATGGAAGCGTGAGGATCACATCGTATGCGATCGGGAGCGACTAGTCGCACTAGTGGCTCGATGCAGTGGAAATTAAAAATTTTTATGTGACGAAACCACATGATCCTAGAACACTTCTCGGATCATTTCATATAAATCACAAACAAGTAATAGGATTACCTCTTGAAGCGTGGTTGCGATCGAGTCTTTAAACGAAGAGACCTCCTATTTCAATTCCGATCCGACGGAGGTGACGCTTGCGGGCGTGTTGATGAAACACGTGCTCCTCACAATCCATGTTGACGATCCAAGCGCGAATCTTCAGATCTCGTCACACGAGACACGACATCTTCTTCAGGAGCGAGGCACACCGAAGAAGACGAAGATCCACAAGCAATTGATCCAGCAGCATAACGACGATGCTGCGGCGATGGAGACTCTCTCTAGGGCATCCATGGTGGACGACCATATGAGAGAAAGAGAGAGTAGGCATGTAGAGAGAAACACATAGAGAGAGAGAGAGACTTATGTTCTCATTAGTATAGGAAGAGAAAGGGGTGTCCTTCTATTTATAATATTTTGGGATCCATGGATCTCAATCCATGGACAACACAAATCCAATGGCTCACATTGATGTGTGTTTCTTTTAATGGCCGTGATCTTGTTGTTAAAAACACAACAATAATTAATTTAATAAAATCAAATATATATTGAATATAATTTGATTCATATTAAATCAATCTTCATTGGAGAAATAGGAAGGAGGCAAGCCTCCTTCTATAAGGAGGGTGGACGGCCACCACATTCCTTAAAGGAATTGTGGCCGTCCACTCTTCCTATTTGAAAGGTGGATGTCTCTTTCTTATTACATGAGATTGCATTATCTCCTGATTCTCTCCAATATTTGCAACAACTTTTGTTGCAAATTATTTCACAAATAAATCCAATTTATTTTGTGAAAATTACAATCATGCCACTGGAAATTTGTGAATTTCATTCACAACCCAAAATAAAATGTGAATTACATTTTCAATATAATGTCCAATGTGAATCCAATTCACATTGACATTTAATTAACAAATGTATATTACAAATAGCTCTCTCTCTTATATATTATAAATCACATTTATAATATATATGATTAATATGGATAGTGTTATCTACATTATTCATATCCATAATAATTAAATCACATTTAATCATCTTGGATATCTTATTCTCATGTGCCCAAATAATATGAATCACATTAACATTATTCACATATTTGATAATTAAATCACATTTAATTATATTAGATAACTCTCTTTATAAATGAATCAAATTCATATTATTCATGATAATTAAATCACGTTTAATTATCAACATTCTCAATGCTCGGATATATAATATCAACAATGAAATTATCCTGAACTCTTTCAAGGATAATGCGTTTTCTCCGCAGATACTTGGAGATAAGGACATGACGATTGTATTGTTCCACATATAGTGACTTGGATATTGAGATCACATCTCAAATCCAGATCTCGGACCTCTTATAGATGCTTGACTAAATCAAGACCGTAAATCTAATCTTCTCATTGTATCTGAATCACATTCAGATCAATGTCTAATATTTGGACCAAGATCAGATTACTTCTCTATTAAGAGGAGTCACTAAAGTCCATACCCGTTTCATCACTCCCTAGATATGGAAGTGTCATGGTTATACAATCGTTTATGATCACATCACCCTCATCTATTCCCAATACATGTACATCCCGCATAAACCCGAAGTATAAGATCAATTTTATACTGTCCACTTCAGGGATTTATCATTAAGTTTCTCATTTGACTATTGGGAGTTGGTATTGATCATATACTTTCCTAAAGTATATATCATACTCAGGTGTTGATCATATACTTTCCAAAAGCATATATCAAACCTACAAATTCAGTCAAGCTTCCAAAGCGAGACGACGGTGCACGGAATTTGATTCTCCCCAATCTCTCATGAGTGAGCTCATGTCTCCCGGTTTAGTAACTGAACCTCTATGATCCCTTTGAGAGATCGTATTACTCGTATGCCCTTGTATGCACACCAGCGCACCGGTGTATAGACCTTGATTAGGTCATCAACCTATTGGTCTGCCAAATGTACATACTCAGACATATAGTAACACATCTGTCTCCGGTCAAAGGATGCGTGCCTATATCGTGACAACATACGTCATAGGACTTTGGTTATCTCGATCTCGTTAAGTTAATTCTTTGACCTAACTAATCTGACACCTCCGAATTCTGTTCCCATGCAGAGGACCTGCATCAAGAGGTCGGTCTAACATCAGCCTAAATGAGAAAGGATTGCCATCTCCTACTCAGGCTGGAGATCATCGCTCAACAATCATTTGACGGTGCTTGATGAGTGAGTCCTCAATCTAACTCTTTAGATGTTCATCCAAGCACCAACCTCTATGATTCAATATTTGAATCTACAACTGTATGATCATCAAGATGGCTATGGTACATAACCCTAATTGTACTAAGGGACCTATTATGCAAATTATCTATTCTTCATTTCAGATCAGGGACCGATATTCGCAATAACATTTATTGCATAATGGCTCGCCGTGGGCTCGCATGTTCAATAGTTTCCTTGTGTTCGACCTGGACTTATCCATGATAAATTAAATCGTGTCCTCTTCACAAAGATCTCCTGACTCGATTCCAATTGATAGTTAAGCGGTCATATTACAATGAGTGATTCTTAACATAGTCGTTTAGCGTTTAGTCAGATGGCACCATTGCCGGGAGCACGACACATTAGTTGATTTAATTTAGGATTAAATATTTATTATTGTGATTTTTATTCAATTTTGTTCAAGTATTTGTTTGATTGTTTCATTATTTTGTTTGGTGTGTTTATCTGTTCATGTTTAAACTATTTATCTCTCTACTTATACCTTGAGATATCTAACCATTGAGTTATTTTGAGTAGGGCTCGTGGAGCAGATGAAGACCGAAGATAAAGAGGTGGAGAGCTGGGAGCTCTCTCTGAAGAGTCCATAATAACAACTATTTTAGTTGAGATTTTAGCTAGATTAAGTAGTTATTATTTTGTGTTGTAATAATTTATTGTAATAATTGTAGTTATTTATCCTATTTACAATAGTTCTCAGTTGAGTTATCGTGTGTGTAACGGAGGACATTATTTATTCTTTTTGTTTGTGGTGTGTTGAGAGTGGGTCTCGACTTGAATGGCGTGATTTGGATTAGGCACTTGTATTCAAATAGATAAATCTAGGTCCTTTTACTTTGTGAATCATAAATTAGGCTACACTTGATGTTCTATGATTCACTATCTTAATAGATTCATTAATATACACATTTTAACACGTTCTACTTAGCAAAAATATACTGAACTCCTTTCTCGCCAATAGAACTCCTATTTAGGTGCGGTTTTTTGCCTTGCATTTCATATAGTGTAATTTTTTAATTTTTTAAAGCATCCCACAAGTAGATATTTCAGAATCACTTTAAGTCTTCTATCTGGGCATTCATCATTATTACATCGCTTTCATTCCTATTTTTCTAATTCCTATTCTTGATTTATAACTTAAGGAATAAAAGGAGTCGAGACTAATCGTTAGGCATTGTTTATATGTACTCACATTTAGCCTTAAGTGGCAACCTAATTAAAAATGAGACTACTAAATAAGATGGTTAAATCTAACTTGGAATAAAATCAATCATGTATTACAGGTAAGAAAAGCCCTCATTGGAGAGGTGTACTTAACCCATACAGAGTGGGTGAGGATGGATCCCTAAGGTTAGAGCCCAAATCCCTGGACTTCCACCCTAAGTCTCCAGGTCTGACTCTCGCATATTTTGGGAGTTGCAAGTGGTTGCCTCCGACATAGAAATACATTTTGGTTGTGTATGCATGTGTCTCTTTTGGGGTGTGATATTTAATCCGGTAGCCCAGGAAGGTCACCTCATTTATTGAGAGCATATAGGAGCATCGTTGGGTGTAAGGCGACTCCCTGTGTGTAATGTTTAGAAAGATTAAATTCTCGCTAACTTAAAAATTGACAAGATAATTCGATCTAACTCTTACGGTCCTCACATGTTGAGGTGGTGAAATTTTCAAAGGGTTTATATTGCATTTATATTGTATGAGTTGATTATGTATTCAAATGTACCATAGTTCTTAGATCTCCTTGATTCAATTGCATTCATATTTTTCTCCTTTTGATTTTGAAGATGGATACTTGGGGAGAATTTTATTTGGACTTTGTGAATCTTTCTATGAACTCTCCAAAGATCATGTCTTCCATGGTCTTTGGAACCTCACTTCATGGATTTACCTGGACTCATGACTCTTTTGAGTCTAGGATCACTTTTACTTCTTCTTATGACCCGAGACCTCTTTTTTTATGAAGGAATACAAGAAGAATTTTATAAGATGCCTCCAAAGAAATAAAATGGTGAGGAGGAAGAACGTGAAGACCTGATGTAGATAGTTTTGGCCAGGTTGGTATAGTCTGAACAATAGAATGCTTTATTTAGAGCACAACTTGGCCAGCTTAATGCGGGTGTAGATGAGCTGATGGATGTGTCATATAACCCTAGGTAGTATAGAGTGCAGAATTGGTTAAGTCTAGTCCAACCTGAGATTAAATATGAGCTGAAGCCGTAATTCTTGAGTTTGTTGCCTCATTTTAACGATAATGCACATGATAATCCATACGCATTCCCTAGGGACTTTGAGTTGGTTTGTGATAACCTTAGGCATCCTAGGGTTAGTGAGGACTATATAAGACACAAAGACCCACCTTTCGCTTTGGGAGACAAGGCATATTTTCTAGATGAAGAACCTGAGGGTAGTTATAACTACCTATACTCATTTCAAGGACCTTTTCTTGAAGAAGTTCTACCCTTTGAGTAGAACTAACAATATACGATCTCGTGTTACGAGTTTCTCTCAGATGTCGAATGAGCCATTTTATGATACATGTGAGAGGTTCAAGGACTTGTTACAGAAATGTCCTTGTCATGGATTAGAGCCTACCATCCCAGTTCAATCTTTATATAGCGGTCTTAACCCTGAGGTACATGGTTTAGTAAGCGATGCCAGTGGAGGCAGTTATGAATCACATGGTGCAGATATTGTCTAGAAGGTATTTGAGAAGATGATTGATACAAGATGTTCACATACCACCAACAGGGCATACACAGAGTCCCCCATGACACTCTTACCAAGTGGGTGAAAGAAAGTTGTAGTCGATATCTTTAGGGATTTGATTCTTAGCACATGAATCATTGTAGATAAGTTGGCAGTAATTGAGAGAATTAAAAAGAGGCTGGATGAACTTGATAGTTGTTTGTCTAAGTTATCGAAGCATATGGAAGACTTGGATGAGAATGTATCTAGGATGAAGATACATGCCATGTATGCATCGACTGCTTCTATGTACCGAGTACATTATGTACAGGAGCAACCGATGTCAGGACAACCCCAACCATGGGTTGATGACCACTCCTTTACCCAACCACAATAGTAGAAACCATCAATATATACTGGAGGAGCCTCCTCAGGTGTGGGATTTGAACAACGTGTGGTATTCACAGGATCCTGCCCGACATGCAGGCATGGGTGATTGTCCATACTATCAACATCCCTCTACTTTCTACAACAGTACTTTCACCCTCGCACCTCTTCCTATAAAATAGAGCCCTGGAGCCTACCACTCCCAATAGCCGATGCAAAAACATAGTACATTCATCAGCCGACGTACCAGTTGGGCCAGCATGACCCATTTCAGCATCACCCCCAATAGTAGTTTCAGGGCCATCAGGGTCAGTTTTTATGTTGCCCTTCTCCTTCTTCTTCACATCACCAACCACCTTCATCAGGACCCATAGATTTTCAAAGGCAGATTCTCGAGGAGCTTCGTTCCCACATGAATGGGATATAGGATATGCGGGTCAACATCAACCACTTATCCCATTGGCAGGATGAGCAGTCTGCACTATCTACTTCCATTCTCGCCCATATTCAGGTTAACCCAAATAGCCTGAATAAGACATAACAATGACATCAGTATGATCAGGTATACTACTCGGACTCATCTAGAGCTAAGCATAAGATTTTTCCGTTTGATTATATTAATCATATGTCTCTTGGAAGTAGAAGGACCATGGTCGTACCTGACCGGGTGATGGATATGGAGAGGGTCGTCTATGAGGCTCTACCTGAGCAGTTTTTAGAGGATGAGGAAGACATGCATCGACATCAACAACTCCTTTAGAAAGCAAAGAGATCCACCACAAGTAAAGTAAGGAGCAGGAGCACGAGAGCATAAAAGCATGGAGACACATATTCAGAGTCTACGGAGGACCTTGCACCTTTGATTGAGGAGAATGTACCGGCAATAGACATTTCTCAGCCTTTAGTAGATAATTCAATTTTAAATTCCAAGGATGTAAAAGATTCATGTATGAAGAACCCTGATTCTATGAATAAAAAGAAACATGTTCCAGTTTATGATTCAGATTCTTCATCTTCATCTTCTGCTTGTTCAAACCCTTCCCTCGTGCTCTTACGACTGGAAAGCGCATCATTAAGAAAATTCAGAAAGATGATCCTGAGATGACATTATTTTGTAAAGATAACATTATGGTTAAGGTGACATTTGATGAGTATGTGGCTAGACATCTTGCATTTCAGAAATACCTTTAGGTACGATGCACACCTACTAGGACGAGCATGAAGAAATCGATCAATTATGTGAATACACACGTCTTATTAGTTGCCATTACTTTTTATCTCAATAACCAACACTTTCCGAAAAGAAGAGAGACTTGGGTGCACATTGTGTGATGAGTCATATAGATGACACAACATTTACACACACTCTCCTAGATAACATGTCTTTGATTTATCTATTACCCTTCGCATTGTATGAGAAACTGTAGTTGGGACCACTATGCCGATCACGAGCACTACTCCAGTTTGCAGACAAGTCTATGAGAAAGGATAAGGGTAAGGTCAAGAACATTATCATTTCAATTAAGGGACAAAAATATAGGGTGAACTTCACTATCCTTGAAATGGATATCCCCAATCATTGGAGAGATTCACATATCATTCTAGGGCAACCTTTCCTTAGTATAGCTGGAGCATCATTTGATTAT
Source organism: Ottelia alismoides (assembly GCA_037367405.1). NCBI lineage: Eukaryota > Viridiplantae > Streptophyta > Magnoliopsida > Alismatales > Hydrocharitaceae > Ottelia > Ottelia alismoides. The sequence continues at coordinate 733,250 of JAZKJV010000030.1, forward strand.
TAGATTAGAATGATGAAGTTCCATTCTCCATGAGAATAAGTGGAACTTTAGATGAAGTGGACAAAATGGTAGCAACCACACTCATAGTCTAGTATAGATTTCTCTTCACCTTCAGAGGCAGATTGCAAAGCAGTTAGTACAATTGGGATATGGAAACAAACCCCAATAGTACTGAGTGAGACCCTCTCATCTGGAGAGGACAATATTCATAATGCAGTTTGCGAGGTTTTGCCATAGTTATTGAGTTATGCATCTCCATATTCCCTTGTTGACTCAGAGATCCCTTCAAATCAGTTGGTTCCATCTTCCTCAGAACAGTCAAGGGTATAATTGACGAGTTGGATGCGTCTTTGGTTGAACTACCACATTTCATTGGTGATCCGACTCCGTACACAACAAAGTTGGTGGCTAGTATAACAGAGATAGTTCCATCTTCATGCAGCACAAAACTAGATTCAGAGACGGTTCAACCTGATTTGATCGATGATACATCATTGCCAGAGCTGAATTCGCTCCCTCCTACACTCAAGTATGCCTTTCTTTTGGAACTTAAATATAGATTCCCTGCCATCATTAGTCCTAAGCTGACCACAGAATAAGAATTTAGATTGTTAGAAGTCTTAGAGAAGAACTGGAAGGCTATAGGTTGGACTATGTCAAATCTCGTGGGGAATAATCCTGCCCTCTATTCACACCATATTTATGTTGAGGATAATGCCAGACCTTCCCGTGAGTTTCGAAGAAGATTAAACCCTAATCTATGAAAGCAGTTAAGAAAGACATTGAGAAATGGTACAAAGCATGTTTTATTTACCCCATCTCAGACTCCAAGTGGGTGGCCCCCTTTATATAGTCCCGAAGAAGTCAGACATCCATATGGACTCCAACGAGAAGGGGGTAGAGATCGCGACACGAGTACCCACGTCATGGTACGTCTGTATCGACTACAGGTGCCTGAATATCGCGACCAAGAAAGATCACTTTACCTTGCTTTTTATTAATCATATTTTGGATAAACTGGTAGGAAGGAGTTCTTTTGTTTTCTTGATGAGTACTCGAGCTACAATCAAGTAGACATAGCCCCTGAGGACCAAGAAAAGACGACGTTTACATGTCCATTCGGCACTTACGCATTCAGGCGCATGCCATTCAGGCTTTGCAATGTCCCAGACACGTTTCAACCATGTCTGATTGTTGTATTTGCCGAAATGGTGGGGGATTTCCTGGAGGCCTTCATGGACGATTTTTGGATTCATGTGATTTATTAGATTCGTGCTTAGCATATTTGGACCGAGTTCTTCATAGGTGTAGGCAAGTGCATCTGGTACTCTCCTATGAGAAAAGTCATTTCATGGTTAAGGAGGGTATCGTGTTGAGGCATGGCATCTCCAGAAAGGGAATGGAGGTTGACCATTCCAAGTCAGATGTGATCAGGAAACTTGATCCACCAACCAACGTAAAGTCAGTTAGGTCATTTATGGGGCATGTTGAATTTTATATTTATTCATGATTTTTCTAAGATTGCATGACCTCTGACTGAGTTTGTAGGAAAGGACATGGAGTTTGTTGTTGATCATAGTTGTCTTGAGTCCTTTGAGCTGTTAAAAATGAAAGATTTGCAACTCACCGATTTCACAAGCTCCTGACTAGTCTATTCCCTTTAAGGTCATGACTAATGAGTCTGATTTTGCTATAGGAGCTATATTAGGTCAATGACGATACGAGACACCATTTGTATTTCACTGCACGAGCAAAGTTCTAGATCAAGCACATAAAAACTATATGGTAACTAATGAATACCCATTCATTCAACTTTATTCATTTATTTTGTCTTTAAATGCCTAGATAAATACATGTAGATATATCTAACTTGTACAAATTAACAGACTAGCTTTTGTCTGTAAATGGTACATTAATACTTGTACTTAAACACAAAATAAATGAATAAAGAAAAGAAATGGAAAATTAAAGGAAGTATTGTAAATGCTATCTGACCATGAACCCAGAGACTAACTCAATATCAATTTGGTCGACAAGGAGTAAAGTAGGGGGAGATAAGGGTAAAACAATACCGAAAAAAGATACAGAAACCTAGAACCCTAGGTGTACTGCATATTGTATATAACCTATTTTTTAACCATTTTATACACACTCCTACACATATCAAATAAAGATATTTTCAACATGAATCTTGTACATAAAAATATATAGAAAAATACAAAAATACGAGCCAATGAAAATCATGCACAATTTACATGGTACACACAGATGAAAAATCCGCAAACAAAACTTCAAACACTAATATGTTCTCCATATGAAACTAAAATTCATTAAACTCACTTTCATTATATTTAAAATTAAATTGCCTATCTAATGAAAGTGGTTTCATGTAAAATGGAGTTAAGATACAAAAGTCGACTTTCTGCGATCCCATTGTACTATATACTTGTATATTTTATTCATATAATTTATTCTTTATATTTTGCTCTTTTTACATTTTAAATTACTGTAAATATTATTTGAAATATATTAAAAATATAAACATAAAACAAAATTATTAAAATGCATTAAAATAAATCATGGAATAATATATATAAAAACTATACCTATAATGTATATATTTACAATTATTTAGGTATATAAATAAAATCATGAAAATAAGTTAAAAATATGCATTTAATTATACTATAAATATATAAAATATGAAAAAATGATAAGTAAATATTAAAGCATAAAATAAAAATTAAATACACAAGGTATAAGTATATTTACTTATAAATTATACTTGTACAAATTAACATACAATAAATAAGTTGATAAAAATATTTGAAAATCACTTAAGAATAATACACAAAATAAGAAACAACTTTCATGTTTTATGATTTATTTAATAAAATTGTTTGCTATTTTATTTTCTATTTATTTCTATTTGAGGTGTTGTTTTGTCCTCTTGTGGTTGATGTGGACCCAATGAGGAGGCGGTGACCATTGACCCCAGTCGATTACCCGCCTCCCCCCGCCCTCTATGCACTGGTCTGAACATTGCTTTTACCCCTTCTTCACCAAATTCTTCTACTCAATCCAGACCTCTTCTGCCCCTACTTCTTCATGAAACTTCTTTACATTCCAATGCTCTTTCTCATGGATCCAAGTTCGTCCATAGTCAACCTTCGACCAGAGTGAAAATCCTAAGCAAATAGGTGTCTCCAGTCAGCAATATATATGTTTTCCCTTTTCCATTTTGAAAATAAATCTGTTTGCTCTCACCATAACCCCTATATATCTTTATGGAGAAAAGCCCTAGTGACACGAGGAGCTTTCTAGTCGATCCAAGGCCTGAAGAAGGTGGAGGAGGTGTGGTTCGCCATAATCAGCGATAAACCCGGTGATTCTTCTACTCCTGGACATACTAGGCAATCGAGATGCTTTTTCTTTGTTCTTTTTGATGTGTAGCGTAACCAGTAGCTTAGTCTAGCTTTTTATTTCGTTTAGTTTTCTCGTGTTTTACTAAAAATCCAAAATCTTAAGTATGCCGGAGCTTCGAGCTCCGGCCTCTGTTCACCATCTAAAACTCATGTTCCGACTACGTCGACCATACCATCATCTTTACCTTATGTTGCTACATTTCCCAGACCACCCATTTACTCTGATCTCACTCGGATCAGGTCTGCCCGATATACACCTCCCCCGCTAGACGGAGATTGATCCATCTCACCCATCCAACCCTTATTTTTTTCTAATCACTATACCAAGGAGATTCACCCTCGATCCCTGAAGCTCCTTGTGCAGGTCCGCACACTAAAGGAATCTGGGGTTGAATCATCTAGACTCTGCAACTCCAAATGTTCGAGATTCTCTGACCATCCATGCCTCCATCGTTGCGGTCTGGAGCTTTTTGACCTCTTGCTGCATATCCATCTAAGGATCATTTTGAGCCATTACCCATCCTCCAAGGTGGTCGGAGCAGGGAGTTAGCTCAGATTAAAGGATACCTCCACCGTAGTTCTTCCATGTTCTTCAAAGACCCTCCTGAGCTGTCGAATCAAGAACGAAGCTTCAGACTTCCAGTCACCGTTGGATAAAGTACCTCACAACCTTCAGATCAGAGGGCATGATCTAATATTCACCCTCCATCCGTGAAGCGTCATTGTCTCATCTCGAGCATCCACGTGGTTAAGTGAGCACACCATCACCATCCATCCACGCGCAAGGAGGGGTATATTTTGCAGACATCCCTCCACCTTTTGTATCTCTTTTCTGTATTTAAACACTCCTCTATTGTTGTAATATTTTTGTAATATTTACGTTATGGACCCTGAACTTCTTTTATTTGCACATTAGTCTAATGTAGGTCACCTCACATACCCATACATGTGAGGTGCCTGGCCATTGTACATGGACATCCTCCTAATTGTGCACTATTGTTTGGTCCTTAAACTTTAAATATCAATATAAACCTTTTTAGATAAATTGCATGATTGGACCTATTGTTCATTTTATTTGCATTTATACCCCCATCAAGCAGATATTGTATTTAATTTTATGAATATTACATGTATGCCCTTGGATTCTATGAATGTGTTATTAAATACTCCGAGACTTCTTAAAAATTGCAAACAGGTTCCTATATTGTTGATTTGATTTTGTGCTCATACTGTAATTATAAAAAATATCATTTTACATCTAAAAATTATAGGAAAATCACTCAAGTGCCTGAAACCCTATTTTATCATAAATATATTTTTTGTAAGAAAATTAAAATTATTTTCCTATTATAAAAATGTGAAAACATTGCATTTTCTCATGTTTAGTTTTTAAAAATTGATAAAAAATTATAAATTATTTTGGAAAATGCCAAAAAATATGTAGGCTCATTTTATTATGTTTCATTTGTTGTACAAGTATTTTTGAAAAAGATTAAATAAAACTCCTAAAAATTGCAAAACACGGAAAATCTCATAAAAATACTATAAAATCTTAGAAAAATAAAAAATATGTTCTATTTTTCTAAATTTTCTTTGTATATCTAATAAAATTAATTTTGGGCTAAATCTAAATTGATAGCTATTTATTAAGCCCATTTCAAGTTCCTGGTTTTTTATTTGTTTTATTTTATGTATTTCCTTATTTAGAAAATATACAATTCCAAAAAAATTCCCCCAAATCACAAAAAAATAGAGAAAAATTTATAAAACTCAAAACTATTTTATTTTAGAAATTTTGATTTTTGTATCATAGTTTAGAAATCCAAAAAAACATCTCTTTTTTTATACTACTTATATATTGATATATATATATATATAATTATTACCTATATTACTAGATATTATTTTTTTGATCAGAAAGTAAAAATGTGCAAAAATTAAAAACATAAAAAAATACATAAAAATTTAAACCCACAAAACAATTCAAAATTAAAAATCCATAAAAATTCCCAAGTAGTCTATTATGCTTTCTCTACTCCATATGCTCTTTATGGTTCGACCTCCACTGCTTATCACTATAAACATTTTATTAAGTTTATAAAAAATTCAGTTCACTCATTTACATTGCTACATTATCATTGTGGATTAATTGTTGATTGATTCGCCTGGTTCGTGTATCGAGTGGCACGAGAGGAATGAACAATGATTATCAGATCCGCTTCTCAAACACCACATGCCGTCCAAGATCGAACGATAGGTACACCCTCCTGGCGAGATCTATCAAGTGTCATCATTGTCGAGGAGTATTGGTTTGTAGCACACAGAGTAGTCTATTTAGCTAGTGTTTTGCAATATTTACTTGACTGTTTACTTTTCTCTGTATTCTATTTCTATCTAAGACTGTTCTAACCATCTTCTTGATTGAATTGGTTGTGAGAGCTCACTTATCGGGGGAGGATATCTTTGGAGATTCTATGCATCCAAGAGCCGCGAAGACCGATGGTTCTTTACCCACTAGTAGGAGAGAGTGGCAGAGGAGACGAGAAGACAAGCATATTCATCTTAGTAGATATTTTGTTTAGTTTTGTATGAGAGAGAGAGGTTTATTAATTTGTAATAATACATGACCAAAACTTTGAACATGTAGACTCTTTACAAGTCCATTTCATCAGGTGATTGTTCCCCTGGGGACTTGATCGATTTTCTTGTGTTTTCATCTCTTCTATATTTCTTTCTCCATATTTCCCCTTCTTTTCATTTGTTTTCCGCGATTTGTGTTTCCTGTCTTATTTTCATTTTACGTCTTGTGGAACGAGCCCTTAGATTCTAGGATTTTAATATTACCTATAATCTCACGCTTAGACTTAGTCAAATCAAACAAGTTCTTCATGCTAATAGAAGCTCATATCTTAGGGTGATTTCCTCGTTGCATAGCATATAGTTTAGGTTTAAAATTTATGTCTAGCGTCCTGCATGGTGAGTGTTGGGAAGTAAGGTGAGCCTTCTGACCGATCATCACATCATTATTTTTCGACTTGCATTGCTTTTCCATCCTCTTCCTCTAATTTTGATTCACATAGGCCAAGCAAATAATTTATAAACTGTTGGGCCGTTGCATGAATTGTATTCAAAATAAGTGAAAATCCAAAAATTCTAAAACTAGGGGACTAGTGAGAAAATTTGACCAGATAAAATTGGTTATTTGAACTTCATTGTCTTAGGTGCATAAAGCCCTCGTTGTTCTCAAGTACCTTCCATACCGAGTGAGGCACGACCCGTAAGGGTTAGAGCTAAAAAACCTAGCATGGATTCTGCCTTGTGTATCGTCTGGGTTAGTGAAGTATTGGCACTTCTATCAGTGTGTCTGCGAGTAGGGTTAGGTTCTCCTGTGGACTTAGTTTGAAGTATTGAGCACATGGGAACTGTGATGACGGGTCCCTGTCTCATCGTACAACGGTCGACTACCCCGCAAAGGGGAAGTACTGGTTTTGCCTATTGGCTTCCTTTCCCTCGTTTAGCTGAGTAGTGGGCCCAAATACGATAACAACGACCTCAAAAAGGATAGGTTACATGGTACAAAGGAAGTGGAATGCACACGATGCTTGTCAGTTGAGGACTCACTCTCATATAGGGTTAGTCGTACGGACTAAATTTGACAAGATTACTTGAGAACAACTACAATCAACAAGATAATTGTCAAATTCTCACGACTCATTTGTGTTGAGCTGGTGAATGCACCCGTGTCTTGAGGTTTTATTGATTAGTTCAATTTGGTCAAGATCAAAACCCCGTACACTTGTGTATTTTTGCCGCGCCTCTTTTCATTTCTTCTTTTAATTTGCTCATCTTGAGCCTTTTTGCCTTTATCCCCTTTTCTATCCTTTTCTCATTTTTGTATCCTCTATTCCACATCTCTATGTTCTTGTATCACAAGATGATGATTCGGGGATGGTTTAGTCCTTATGCCGCTGAAGACCTACATCTCCAATAATTCGAAGCAATTCTAGAGATCTCGGTTTGGCCCTTGCGAACCACTCTCAAGACTCCCCACTTCTTTCTCAAATAAAGCGGGATCCCTCTTGTCTCGAATTCACTCATTTCTAGATGGAGATTGACTTTACTCCATATACATCTCCATACTTAATAAGGTTCAAGATTAACCAAGATTCTGAACTCTTCTCCCCATAAGGCACTTGTTTCTAGACTGATCGAGGCATATTTCCTACTGCAGACAAAGTGCCCGATCGTCAATTCTTTCGACTATGAACTTTAGATGGCACCAAACGGAAAGGTACAACAAGTGGACCATAATGAAGTTGACAATCAACTTCTCGCTTCAATCCAAGCCATCAACATCAGTTGACCGACCAATCTCTCGCCCATGTTTCTTTCCAAGATATGCTCAATGATATGAGGAGAGTCAAAGAGCAGAGAGTGCTGGACATGTGAGCCCATTATGAGCCATTATGCAATACATGTTATTATAATTCACTTCTTAATCTAAAAATGAAGAATAACTAATTTCCATAATAGGTTTCTTAGTAAAATTACAGTTATGTACCATGGCCATCTTAATAATCATATAGATGTTGATTCAATAGTTGAATCATAGAGGTTGGTATTTGGATGGTATCTAAAGAGTTAGATTGAGGACTCATCGAGCACCGTCAAATGATTGTTAAGATAAAATCTCCATGGTGAGAAGGAGACGTCAATCCTTATCTAAAGACTGATATCTTTTGGACCTATTGATGCAGGTCCTCCACGTAGGAATAGAGATTCAAAGGTATCAGATAAGTTAGGTCAAAGAGTTGACTTAGCGAGGTTGATATAACCAAGACCTATGTCGCATGTTGTCACGATATAGGCACATATCCTCTGACTGGAAACAAATGTATTACTATATGCCTAAATATGTACATTAGGCAGACCATTAGTTAGATGACCTAATCAAGGTATATACACCGATGAGCTGGTGTGTATACGAGGGCATATGAATAATGCGATCTTTCAAAGGGACCATAAAGGCTCACTACCGAATTGGAAGACATGAACTCACTCATGAGATATCAGGATCTATCAAATTCCATGTATGGTCATCTTTCTTTGGAAGCATGATAAGAATTTGTAGGTGTGATATATGCTTTTGAAAAGTATATGATCGATACCAACTCCCAAAGATCAAATGAGAAACTTAATGATAAAGCCCTAAAGGAGATAGTTCAAATGTGATCTAAAACTTCAGGTTTATTCTAGGTCTTCCAGTATGTAGGATGCACATGTATTATGAATACTCGAGGGTGATGTGATCATAAATGATTGTATAAGCATGACACTTCCATTTCGATAGAGTGATGAAACAAATTTATATTTTAGTGACTCCTCTCAATAGAGAAGTAATGTGATCTCAGTCCAGTTGTTAGATATTGATTTGAATATGATTCAGATGCAGCGAGAAGATTAGATTTACGACTTTGATTTATTCAAACATATTTGAGAAGTTACCAAGATCTGGATTTGAGATATGATCTCAGTATCCAAGTCACTATATGTGGAATGTACAATCACCATGTCCTTATCTCCAAGTGTCCACGGAGAAAGCACAATATTCTTGAAGGAGTTCAAGAATAATTCTATCATTGATAATGAACCAAGCATTGAGGAAAACAGGTAATTAAATGTGATTTAATTATTCTGAATAATATGTATATGACTCATATTATTTGGGCTCATGATAATATTCATATTAATAATTAAATATGATTTAATTATCAATGATATGATTAATGTGGATATCACTATTCATAATAATCATATATATTATAAATATGATTTATAATATGTTGGAGAGAGTTAATTGTAAATAGTATTTACGAATTGAATGTTGATGTGAATTGGATTCACATTGAATAATTAATTGTGAACGCAATTTTCATTTTATATTGGACGTATGAATATGATTCATAAATTATCAATGGTATAATTGAAATGATCGCAAAATAATTTGGAATTATTTTTGTGAATAATTGTGGAACAAAAATTGTTGCACATGTGGAAGATTTGGTGGGATATGGGATATCACAATTTTGGAATGATGGAACCACCTTCCAAACTTGGAGGGTAGATGGCCACCATTGAGTTCTCAACTTGGTGGTCGTCCACTCTTTGTAAGGAAGGAGGCTTGCCCTCTTTCCAAGTTTTTTCAGGTTTATTGACTTGATTTAAACTACATTATATTAAAAATCCTTCAATTTTTTAATTTATTTTGATTAATTAATTGGTGTTGCAATTTTATGCAACAAAATCATGGCCATTGATTGAAGGCATGAAACAATCTAATCCATTGATTTTGTATATACATGGATTGAGATCTGTTGACATCCAATTTAGTATAAAAGGGAGGGTATCCCTAACCTTTTCTACAACATCAATTTGAAGAGCAACATAGCTCTCTCTCTCTCTCTCCATATTCTTATACATGTCCTCCATTTCTTTCTCAACATTGTGGCCATCCACATTGTTGACCTAGAGAGGCTCATAGTCATCGCGACACCATTGTGCTATCGGATCGACTGCTTGTGGATCTCCTCCATATTTGGTGCTTCTTGTTCATAGAAGGCATCAGATTTCGTAAGACACAATAAAGAGACTCCTCACTCAGATCATCAACCTAGATTGCAGGAAGCACACGTCTCATCCACGTGCCCGCAAGTGCGACCTTCGTCAGATTGGACTTGAAATAGGAGGTCTCTTACTTCAGAGACAAGGGATCACTAACATGCTTCAAGAGGTATTTCTATAACTCGTTTGTGATCTTGATGAAACTACTTGAGAAGTGTTATCGAATCATGTGGTTTCATCTATTTATTTTTTTTAATTTCTGCTGGCCAATGCAACTAGTATGACTAGTTGCCTTAGGGTTTATGTAATGCGACATACATGCTTCCGTGATGCACTAAACCCAAACCCTAACCTTCAAGTGGTATCAGAGCCAAGTTAAAGGTCTTGGATCTGATCCAAAGCCTAAGGAATAAGGTTTTGCATATCGGTTGAGCAGGGACTCGTGGTTTGTGCATATGATGCACGTTTCGAATTGTTTTTCACTAAAATTAAAAGCTCTTGTTTATGCACTATTTGGAAGTTTTTTTGGAAAATAAAATACATTTATAATGTATAATTATGTCCCCAAAACAATAGCCAATTATTGGCACCAAAAGTACATGAATTAACATTCAAAAAGTTCCCGCAATGAAATTATTTTTGCATGTCTTCACGGACCTATAAGAAATTAATTTTTGCTTATTGTTTCCTTTTCATGAAAAGTAAAATAAACATCTTAATTATGTAGAGAATTAAAGCATAAAACCGCTCAAATTTATTTCGTGAGATTCCGACTCGATTTGTCCTAGATATTCCATATTTAGTGGAGATGGGTCAGATGCAAGATCTCTTTCTGAATATGTTTATCATTCAATGAAAATCAAGGAAATTTTGAATTTTCCCTAATTAATTTGATGCTTAATATTTTTAAAATAATTGATTAAACATCAACGACCATTGAATGATAGTTTCATGGTGAAAACCCTAGTTTATTTTACAATAGTTGCAAGGCAACATTTGCATGCGAAACCAAGAACAAGTTTGCTTGATATGCTTAGAAATTTAGGATCTCAAAAGAGTTTTAAGATGCCTAATATTTATGAGTGATTACTATATATGTATCATGTTGAACACCAAGAGCATGTGATCGATAAAACCTCTTAGTGTCTAGGCCATGTATATGCTAATGTGTTACATAACTGGCATCCTGCACAGCCGTGGAAGCGCTCCTTGTTAGCATAATCTGTCCAACTTGCTTGATCAATTTCAAGGATGGGTAGCATGAGAAGTCTCTGCGAACTTTAATCAATTAATTGGAATAATATACTTGTACACATGTGAGGGTGTATACTATATAGTAATATCTATCAAATCCTAATTATTTGTTGGTTGAATTGGATTATTGATTAATTTAATATGATTAAATTTATTGGGTCCTATTAAAATAAACACTTCATTATGAATGGAGATGTAATTCCCTTGGAAGAGTTAATCATAATGAATATGATTCATATTGATGAATTAAATATTTGAATGGGATATGGAGGATCATATAAATTACATCCATGGTCTCCCGTTAAAGCAAAGGGTTCCATCGTCATGGATTATATGTTGGAGATGCCTATCCGAAGTGATAGCTCCTACATACAAGCACACATGGATCAGGCTCTTTGCTTCTCAAAAGAGTAAGTCTGTAAGCGTAATGACCCCAATATTGGTTCCTCATATAAGTGAGGTGGTATTGTATTGCACATAGCGATCTTTATTCCTGTTGACAGTTGATTCAATTAACAACCAGTCAACATCATGTTAGGGATGTGGGCCCAAGTGTTAAAGATCGAATAGGAAAATGTAAGTTGGGCTTGCAAGGCGGATTGAGTTCCTACTTCTTTTTATCCGAATTACAATTTCTCATATAATTGGGATGTAACAAAGGTAGAAAGGAGATTCCAGATCTTGCTAGAGATATATCGGTAAATATATCTTTTACTTTGAACGTTTAATAAGAGAATGGACTTTCAGACTTTAAAAGACAAAACAACTTTGATTTAAAACATTACCCTAATCAAAATATAAACTTGTGTAAATTGTCTTATTTTAGATAACCTCCATTAAATCCACTCAATCTATATTCAATCATAACCAATATCATGGATTGAATCCATGATTAAGATGTCGTACTTGTAGCTGGACGCATAATGTAAGTGGTTGTAATGTGCAAGTTTCCTCATGATTATGAGGATTGATAATTAAATAGACAATATGAAAATAACCTAGGGTTTATGTGTCTCTAAAGTCTTGATCTCTCATCGATTATGCTTTTGAAGTAGCATGTCGGTGATGATCGTAACTGTCAAGATCGTTCTTAAAAATGGAAGAAGAAGTTTTGGCAAACATATGTGCTCTCAACATTTAATCATGAATAACATGGTTTGCTGCATTATGCAGAATGGTGGCTCGATAAGAAATTATGTACTCAAAATGTTTGAGTAGTTGCCTGAACCAAAGTACTTTTTTTTGAGTTAAGATGAGTGTGGATATGATGAATGCCATCATTCTGTTATCTTTACTCAAGTCTTTCGTGATGCATCATATTATTCATATTGTATGAATGGAATGAAGCAAGAATAAATGTTGAAATACTCTTATATTGAAGTCCCTTGAGGACATGTTCAATTTAAGCGATCCTCTGTCTTAAGCAATGGTTGCTTAACTGTTAAGGAAGTGCAGTGGAAGCATGGGTCTGACCCATGTAAGAAGCAAGAGTCAAAGAGTTAGATGTATTTCTATGACTTCCATACATATGACATCCAAAGAGTTGGATGAATGTCAATATTGTAACAAGCTGTTGTATTGATAGTATGACTATCTAGACTATCTGAAATCATTAGAGAAGGACCATGATGGTGCATCAGAATATTCTACATCTACACATCATCATTGAAATTGACTTATTAGTTGAGAATAAAATCCAATAATTGTATCTCCTTCTAATAAAACTTGCAATTGGTTGCATATATTTTAAAAAAGTAGAAAGTTTTGATCTTAAGGTTTAATAGTCATCTACATGGAAGTTGATGCAGTTGTTGCAATAATCTCCATTCGATAGATAGACTGCATATTTCAGTGGAAGAGTCCCTAGTCTTAGAGAATGTCTCTATGACCTAGATACTAGAATACATTGAATTGTTTATTTATAAACTTGTTAGAAATGGACATACATTCTGGAATAGACATATCATAAAGAGTTATGATGAATATATTTCAGATGATAATCTAAAATCTAGGGGAATCTACTAAATTAGAGTACAAACGATTGGTTCATTAACATTCCAGAAATTTAAAATTTAAAAGATCAACTGGAGGATGAAGATCATTTGACAATGATCTGGCATCAAGCCTTGGACATATGTCTATTGATAAGATCAATAGACTAGTAAGAGATAGACCTTTAGATCGTCTGAAAGTTCAAATCTTACATACTTGTGAATATTATATTCAAATTTAAAATGCTTGATGCACCCTTCTCAGGGAATGGTGTAAGATGCTGAGATATTCAAGACCTCATACATATTGATCCATGTGGACCCTCTATACCACAATGAACATTAATGATGTGTGATATCCATTGATGATTATTCATGGTATGAGATTACTTCATTTACCCATAGAAACCTTTGAAATGTTCAAAGATTTTTATTGAGAACCAAATTTAGAAGGAAGATGAAAAGAACTTAATCTAACCTAGGTAGCCAGTACCCATTAGATGAATTCAAGTAATAACTTGTAGAGAAAGGAACATTGTTCCTATTATCTCATTGAAGTTGTAAAGAGAGTCAATTGAATTATGTCTGACATGATTTGATCAATGATGAATCTTAGCATAATTACATATTAGTTTCCAGGTATATATGTAGTAGAGACTGTATAATATATATATCCTTAATAAAATTCCATGCAAATATGAACCCAAAACTCCTTGTGAATTATGATTTGGAACCAAGCTTAGTATTAGACACTGAAGGATTTAAGGGTTGCTTGGTCCGTGCTATAACATGGATGCAAGAAAGCTGGAATGTTGCACTTGAGAGTGCTACTTCATTAAGAATATAAAGGATGGTATGGATATTTGGTTTATGATCTTGAGATTCTTAAAAGATTTCATCTCTAAGAATACGATTCTAAGAGGATGAATTTCTTGAGAATCAAGATAAGGATGATGTAAAGGAACTCATTGAATCCTAAGAGGATAATGAGGTTCCTAGAATCGGAACCTAAAAGGATAACTAAAGATGAAACACTCATACCTCTTCAAATCAGTTTGAGGGTGGTAAGACCACCTAGAGGGTATGGATTCCATATCTCAGAGAAATCTGGCAATGATCAAATTTCATAGGATGAAGCTTCTGTAGATAATGGCATGGAGGGATGGAAGTTAGCAGTAAAGTATAAAGTAGACTTTATACACAAGTGTTGTGTATGAATCCTCGAGGATCCACATATAGTGGTCAAACCCAATGGGTGTAAATGTATCTTCAAGAGAAAGAGGGAACCTGTTGAGAAGGTAGAGATCTTTAAAGCAAGGCTCGTAGCCAAGAGCTACACACAATGAGACTTGCTTTTTAGTAACCATGCTTAAACCCATCAGAATATTGCTAATTGTAGCTACACAACCTGACTATGACATCTGGAAGATGGAAGTCAAGATTGCATCCCTCAATAAATACCTCAACGAGGATATTCATATGAAGTAGCCCCATGCTTCATTGTTGAAGAATGCAAGGTGTGGAAATCCATCTATGGACTCAAAAAAAGCCTTTTTATATGGTGATCTTCAGGAGGAAGTTTACATGCAACAACCACCTGGGTTTACTGCTGAGGGATAGTGTGTACAAGTATGCAGGCTTCATAAGGCGATCTATGGCGTAAAGCAGAGCCCGAGAGCTTGGTTCCAGAAGCTTTCAGGCTTGTTTGAGAAGCAAGGGTTCAAAAGATCGAATGCAGACCATTCTCTCTTGTATAGAGGATATCCAAACGTACGACTGTCATTATGGTGTATGTTGACGATATACTTATTACAGGAGATGATATGTAGGGAATAAAAAGAGCAAAAGAATTTTTGAGCCATGAATTCATTACCTAGGATCTAGGAGTACTTAGATATTTCCTGGGATTGGAGTTTGCTAGAAATGAACAAGGACTTGTGATGACACAGAGAAAATATGTCTCTAACTTGCTAAGTGACACAGGTATGCTTGGATGTCGACCATGCTTGGGCCATAGCTCTATACTCCGATTTAGCACTGGATCTCGCAACTACTGTTTGCTTCTTACTCTTCCATGAGACAAGTGACTCCCCAACAAATATAACAAATCCTGATGTAGACCTCCTATCCCGTGGACACCTTGCATAGTCTGCATCTGCGCATGCTGAGATAGTAATAGTTCCCTTCTTCCTAAACAACAATCCTACACCTGGAGATGACTTAAGATACCTTAGTATCATATGTTGGCATCCATGTGTACCTGACGAGGTTGCTCCATGAACTGGCTCACTTCATTTATTGCAAATGAAATATCTGGTCTGGTAATAGTAACATAAAGAAGCCTCCCTACCAATTCCCTGTATCACCTCTTGTCAACCTCCTCAGTATGGTCATCATGCATCTTCATGTTTGGATTCATGATTGTAGAAAAAGATGTGGAATTAATGAAGATTTCTCCTAAAAATGGAGAATAATGATGATCCAATAGGGATTCATCAGAGAGTGATGAAGCATGTTTGGATTTTAATGACTCCTCTTAGTAGAGAAGTAATATGATCTTAGTCCAATTGTTGGACATTGATCTAAATACGACTTAGATGCAATGAGAAGATTAGATTTACGGCTTTGATTTAGTCAAATATCTTTTAGAGGTTCTCAGAATCTGGAGTTGAGATACGATCTCAGTATCCAAGTCACTAGATGTGGAATATACAATCGCCATGTCCTTATCTCCAAGTATCTGCGAAGAAAGCACATTATTCTTGAAGGAGTTCAAGAATTGTTCTATCGTTGATAATGAATCAGAGCATTGAGGAAAATTGACAATTAATTGTGATTTAATTATTACAAATAATATGTGTATGATTCATATTTTTTGGCCATCATGAGAATGGTCATGTAAGATAATTAAATATGATTTATTTATCAAGGATATGATTAATATGGATATCACTATCCATAATAATCATATATGTTATAAATATGATATATAATTTGTTAGATAGAGTTAGTTGTAAATAGTATTTATGAATTAAATGTTGATGTGAATTGGATTCACATTAAAGAACTAATTGTGAATGTAATTTACATTTTTTATTAGATGTATGAATATGATTCATAAATTATCAATGACATGATTGAAATTATCATAGATTAATTTGGAAGTATTTTGGTGAATAATTATGCAACAAAAGTTGTAGTACATGTGGAATATTTTTGTGAGATATGGGATCTCACAAATTTAGAATGATGGAGTCACCGCCCAAACATGGAGAGTGGAGGGCCACCATCGAGTTCTCAACTTGGTTGTCGTCCACTCTATGTAAGGAAGGAGGCTTGCCTTCTTTCCAAGTTATTCCATGTTTATTTATTTGATTTAAATTTAATTATATTGAAGATCCTTCAATATATTTAATTTATGTTGAATTAATTAATTATTGTTGTAAACTTATGCAGCAAAATCATGACCATTAATTGAAAGCACAAAACAATCTAAATCATTGATTTTGTGTACACATGGATTGATATCCATAGACATCCAAATAGTATAAAAGGGAGGGTAGCCCTAGCCTTTTTTTACAACATCAATTTGAAGAGCATCATCTCTCTCTCTCTCTCTCCATATTCTCACGCACGTCCTCCCTCTCTTTCTCCACATTGTGGATGTCCACATTTTGACCTATAGAGACTCATAGTCGTCATGTCATTGTTGTGCTGCCAGATCAACTGCTCGTGGATCTCCTCCATCTTCGATGCTTCTTGCTCGTAAGAAGGCATCGAATTTCGTAAGACGAAATTACGAGACTACTCGCTCGGATCATCAACTTGGATTGCAGGAAGCACACGTCTCATCCATGAGTCCGCAAGTGCGGCCTTCGTAGAGTGGGACTTGAGACATGAGGTCTCTTACTTTAGAGATAAGGAATCGTAAACATGCTTCAAGAGGTACTCCTGTAACTCGTTTGTGATCTTGATGAAATGATTTGAGAAGTATTCTCGAATCATGTTGTTTCATCTATTTAAAGATTTTTAATTTCCGATGCTCGATGTAACTATTATGACTAGTTGCCCTAGGTTGTATGTGATGTGACCTACACGCTTCCATGATGTGTTATGGCCTAAACCCTAGCCTTCAGAGAGGAGGAGTAAAGGAAGCAAATCAGGCAGATGAAACCCAAGGAGGGGATGAAGTGGAAGTAAGGGAGCAACCCAAGCCCACACTCAAGCAGACATATAACCCCTGGGGCTGGGGAAATTACTGAGTGGATCCAGATTCCTCCAATCCACATACATTTCGAGCTGAGACCTCGGCTCGAAATCTCTTCTCCTGACTTTCCACGGGAATGCAAATGAAGAACCATCCCATCTACAACAATTTGGAAGGATCTGTAGGATGACTCACTACCCCAACATCATGTTGGGCGTAGTCAAGATGACTGCCTTCCCGTTCAACCTTCAGAATAAGGCGCTCTATTGATCAATCACCTAGAGAAGGTGGTGATAACGTGGGATGAAATGATGTACACATTTCTGCACAAGTACTACCCACTTGGTTGTCTGAATATGATGCATTCCAAGATAGATAGCATCTCCCAGGGACCACAAGAGTCCGTTCATGAGGCATGGGAAAGATTCAAGGACTTAATTGAGAAGTGCCCCCATCATGAGGTACCAAAGACCAGTTTGGTCCAACATTTTTTGGGGGTCCAACTGAGAACAACCAGAGGTCGGTTGATGCCGTATGCGGTGTATCCCTCTTTAACAAGGACGAGAATGTAGTGTGGCAGATATTTGAGGAAATGGTCGAAGGAGAATCCACACTCTCCTCATCCCGTTCATACCAACCATAGTCACAGATCCTCTACATATTGATGAACATGGTGGTCGCCCAAGATGTGGATAGGTGAGAGTTCAGATCTCAGCATCATCAGCAATCACCTGTCCAAAATTGATATAATTGAAAAGCGATCACATGACGTGGAGAAATTTTCAGTGATCGAACATAGAGCGAAGGGGCTGGACTTGCTCGACCATATTGCAAAGCAGTTGGATCTTGTTGATCGGTACCATCCACTCTTGCCAATCTACAAGCTCATCAGCCGACACTCCTGTTGTTGAGCCACAACAGAAGTCACATCAGCATTCGCGAGTACAACATGTATACTATGTGCAGACTCCTGACCATGCACCAAAACCGCAACAACATATGGTGGTATACCTGCCAGAGTCAGCCATAGTATGTTGAGCCTTTCTTCCCACCCCAGTCATTCAGAAGGTGAACAACATATAAAACCATAATGTACAATTGACCTGTCCTGGTGGGACTACTACAAGGTCAGTTATCGGCTTCATGTTCGTTCCGCCAAACTCAACAAGGTAGAATACTGTACCAACAACACCAACCTCCTGCACAACATAGCCATCCTCTACTCATGCTCCGACATGGTGGCAAAAAAACTACCAATATCCGTTTTACCGCCACTCACAGTATCATCAGTAATCCCCGGCTGCTCACCAGTATCAGCAGTACCCTCCTACTAAGTAGTATCAATATCTTCTCTTCCATACCACAAGTAGTCGCCTCACTAGCATCATAGTTATCATAGCCAGAGAGCCTATGAAGTCTAGGGTTTAGGCCTTAGCACATTGACGTGTCGCTAAATACGTTGTTTAATTCGGTCACGTTGTAGCACGTGTACTTAGCGATTCGGTCAGAACCGAGAGAAGATCTCCGTGAAGAGTGTCTCGGCTTTAATTTATATCCCGGGCAAGTCCGGGGTCGAACTCAGGGAGGCAAAGGAACAACTTGGGGGTTAATTAGCAAATTTAAGATCTAGATATCCAATGCGTTTTTTTTTAGATTTTTTTATGCAAAAAACAAAGGTGAAAGGTGAAAGCAAGTGAATTAAGACACTAACAAGGCCAAATTAATTTTGATGTCAAATTAATCCAATTCAGCCAAATTATATTTTTTCTAAGGTCCTAATCCAGTGGGGAACACAAAACACATTTTTTTGGAATTTTATGGGTTAAAATGCAATAACTAAAAATGCACACTTTTTATGGGTATTTTCACAATTTTTCACACAAACAATAAGCAAAAATTATGAAAAATTTACTGGAACTAAAACATGATGCAAGGAAGCTACAGTAATATTTTTGGAATTTTTTGACAAAATATGAATTTTTTATGTATTTTTTAGTGGAAACAGAGTGACAGTGAGTAATTAATTCCTAATTAATCCACATTATCAAAATAATCAGATTGCGAATTATTTCATAAAGATATTTAGATCTAGAATCCAGAAGAGTTGAAATTTTGCAAAAAAGATATTTGTGGATTTAATTAAAAATCGATTACTAAATACACTCTATAATTTATTTAAGGCACAAGACAACTCCAATAGATGTGAAATTTGGACAGTAAGTTAAGCACATCTTAGGGCATCATATATAATTTTTGTGGAATTTTTGGAGCAACTATGTGTGAGATATTAATTTAATGGCACAGAATAGGTAAACTATGCAAAATTTCAATTAAACAATTTTAATTAATTACCCATTACTCACAAAAATACCAATAAATAGTCAACTTGTAGACAATTAGTTTCTCATCACAAAGGCATTTTTCATTGAACAAAAAGATGTCAAATGAGGTCCAAATCAACACATGAACATAGGGTTATCCGTGCGAAATAGAAACTGAAATTACAAAGCAACTTATGTACAGGGACGTAATTGTAATTACTGAAACTTGAAATAAAGAAAGTGCAATTTTTACATTTAAAAAAAAAAGGAAAATGACCTTTCTTCTACCTTTGTCTTCGACGGGAGGAGAACCCAACACCTAGAGGAGAGTGGCGGCGGCAGTTGGCGCCGGCGCGCGGCGGGAGGAAGGCGACGACAGAGGGGCGCTGGGCTCGACGGTGGCCACCTGCGGTGCTGGTCACGGCGGGGCCGCGAGATCGGGCAGAGGGAGGCGTCGGCAAGCGGCCGACCGCGCGGGGAGCGTTGGCGGCCGCGGCTGCCGCCGTTGGAAGGCGGTGGCTTGTGGAGGGGCGGAGCGCGGGGGCGCGGCCGGTGGAAGGACGGCGCGGCGAGGCCGGCGCGGTGGCCGTGAGAGAGGGGGCGGCGGCGGTGGGCGGCACCCCCACCGCTGCTGCGGACTTTTGTTGTTTGTTTTTTTTTTAATTTTTTTTGATTTTTTTTGCTGTAATAACAAAAAAAAGAAAACCTTTTTTTAATTTAATTTTTTTATATTTTTAATTTTCTTTAAGCAGGAAATATGTACACAAAACAACAAAAAAATAATGGAAGATGATGATGAGGGTGTGGTAAAAAAATGAGAAACTACCAACGGTGATAAAATGAAGATGATGATGGTGCTGTCATAAAAGAGCTTTTTTTTGTTATATATATTTTTTAAATTTTTTTCTTTAAACAGAAAATAAAAACAAAGGATATGGAGGACAAGGAATGGTGAATGATGGTGATGAAGATGAACAAATGGGTATGTATAGATGGTAATGTGATGGCTTAAAAAAAATGCAAAGATGACAAAATGAAAATAAAATTACCTACGATGGACGGTCGCCTATGATGTGCTCACGAGAGCACGGTCTTCGCTCGAATCGACGGCGTGCGATGAGCTCGAGCAGCACGCGGATGCGGCTGCGATGTTGGCCAAAAAGCCAACGGATCACACCGGAGAGAGGGCCGTCGTCGCTCGACCGCGGTTGTGTCGCTGTTACCGATTCAACTCAGGGAACTAGGCTCTCCTCACATAAAGATGGATCAAAGGCAAAAATGAGGAGAATGACATGTATATAAAGAGAATGGGATGAGAGGTTATTAAAGTGGTGGGGTTGAATGGGAGGTTGATTTATTAATGGAGTTGAATGGGAAGTTGGGAAAAAATGGTGGAATAATGGAGTTGAATTGGTGGTTATTGTAGAGAATAGAAATTAAATAATAAATAAATAAATAAATAAATAAAGTTGTCTACTTTAAATACAATAAAATAAAAAGAGAAGAGAAATAGTGGAGAATTTACAAAAGAAGACAAAACACCATGTACATTTTTTTTACTTTTCTAATATGTATTTTTTTTGTCTTTTTAATAAGAGATTTTTATAACGAAAAAATACAATAAAATAATATAAATAAAATACAACACAAACATGATTTTTTTGTATTTTTAAAAATTAAGAAAGGTAAGATAAAAAATGAACAAAGAATGAATATATACATAATGTACAATGTACATCTAGGTCCCAAAATCCAACTTTTGCAAATGAGCTCCGATTTTAATGAAACCACTTCCGTTGGATAGATAATTTTCTAACTTGAATTTTAAAAGTGAGTTTGGTGAATTTGGAGTTCATACGGAGCGGGAATTTAGCTTGGAAGTTGGTCTTTACGGCTTTTTCTCTTTGGGATCTAGGAGCATTTATTTGAGGTAAAATTTATTTTATATTTTTGTATTTTTATGTACATTATTATAAACAAGTTAGAGAAAGAATTAGGCAAAAAGGAGTTGAAATGAAATTATTAAAAATCCATGAAGTTTTGAGCTATTTACAAGTATAAAACTCCTTTATTTTTGCGGCTTTTTATGTGTAATTTATTTTGTACAATCTAATATACAATAATTAATGTATTTTATTTACAAGAGTCATTTTGTTAGTTTATTGATTTTATTGACATTTATAAGGGATTTTACTCATGGATTTTGCTAAGATTAAGATATTAAGATGATGAATCGTGGATTCATCACCCCCCTATACTTAAACTTTGCTAGTCCTCGAGCAAATAAAGAATGAATAAGTTGGGTTAATCCCTGACTGTGCATGTGAATACAAGACTTGATCCGTTCAAGAACTCTCGGTTTTAGAGATCCTAAAATTCTAAGCTGAACCAAGCTCTAGTCAAAAAGGTACCCAATTTCCCTAATCATCAGACTCTCTTTGTATACGTATATATAAGGGATATGACTTTAAGTGTTGACTGCAGTTACAAGAGTAGAGTCACAACGTCACCTAAGGTTCCAGTCCAAGAGACTCTCCTATGGACCCGATCCTCAACACTAGGGAATAAATCATTTCTTGCATCCAATCCACCGTCTCTTTAGTTGTCAGACTTGAAAGTGTAGATGGCAGGCCAGTTGATGGAGGGTATAGGATTGTGTCATTTCTTCTCTCCCTCTCATTGGAACAAGGATCCTCTCAAGTGCCTTATTACGCAACACATTTTTTTGGTGTTGATCAGTGCGTCCGTCAAGAGAAGTTGGAGCCGTCTGCACTTGTTTTCCTGGGAGTACATCGGGGTGTGCCTTTTTTGAGTACCTATCGTACCTTCTACACCCAGACTTGTAGAATTTACGATGCAGAGCCCTTTTTTGGTGCAAGCCCGACTCCTGGTCTTAATAGCGGTGGTCCAAGTGGACACTTTGAAATGGTTGGGAGCGCTCGCCTTTGTTGGAAGCTCTTTTGATAATTGACTTTGTGGAATGAGAGCTTTTCTTTGACATTTCATTGCTTTGTAGTATTTTTGGCTAGCTCCACTGTTTTTACCAAGAGTTGGTGCACACTGATCAACATTGTTTTTATTTTATCACACCCTGGCACATAGGTAAATGTCAAGAGATAGTACAAGAACCATGTTCTCATACTGGCTAAATGTGCTGACACTCAGGTTTCATGAAGCCTTCATTGATTTTATCCCATCCTCGAGCATCATCAAATCAAGTCCAAACTCAAATCCCTCTTCCCAGTTCCTCAAGTGAAATTTCAACTCATCTCATCATAACTGCAGTCGTGTATGTGAGGTGCAGATCATATTCTTAAGGTAGAGACTAAGCATGCAATATAGCACACAAATCTTTCAAACTAGGGAAATGTGAATAATTAAGTCAAGGACCCTAATGACTAAGGCTGGTTAACTCAAAATCTCAAGACCTCATAAACCAAGTGTTCTTGAACATCACTAGCCTTGTGTGAAAGTGAATTGTGTCAGGGATTAAACCAACTTATTAGTTAGTTTTTTTTAGTTTTTTTTTCACAAAGGTTTTTTTTTGTTGACAAACAAAGGCAAAGAAGAAGTTTTTTTTTGTTAGAAAAGTTTTGCTTCTTTTTTTTTTTCAAGAGTTTTTTTTTGAAAAAGATAGGTAAATAAGAAAAGATTCTTTTTTTTTTGAAAAAGTTTTTTTTATAGCAAATAAGGAAAAAGAGTTTTTTTTGTTGTTTTGTTTTGTTTTTGTTTTTGTTTTGTTTTGTTTTTGTTTTTTTTACCCACCCCAAAATTATTGTATAATATATATAAAAAATACGTGAAAGTACGAGCTATGGGTAAAGTATATATGTAATATATACACGCCCCCTATACTTAGCTTGTGCTATGTCCTCATGGCACTAGGTGACAAAAAGACATAGCTCGTACTAAGCGTAGGAAGATAAAATAATAAAAAGTATAGAAGTCGATCCGCCCCCCTATACTTAGGCTCTGGACAGCCTAAGTGTAGAAGAAGAGCAAAAATGGGGCGGACGAGGTCAAGAGGAGAAATGATAAGTAAATACACTTGGCGGGCATCGGTCCCCCCTATACTTAGGCTTTGGTCAGCCTAAGTATAGGACAAGAGTAAGTGTGAGAACCGATGTGATCTTGAGAATATACAAGGAAGGGAGAATGTACAAGAGTGATTGAATCTTCTAAGATGTTGAATCTGTATGCTGCATCTTCATGACGAGTAATATGATGTATCTGCTCTGTGCTCACTCTGTATGAAGTTGATGACCTCGACTTGGACTAACTGCTCTTTCGAATCAACAAAATGCTTCAACAGTTGTCCATTCACCACATGAGATTGTGCACCATCTGTGAGATCAGCTATCTCTACACTTCCATTCTCGTGCACTTTCTTAACCACAAAGGGACCCGTCCATTTAGATTTGAGCTTCCCATGGAACATCTTCAACCTGGCATTGAACAACCATACCTTTTGTCCAGGGACAAAGTCTTTGCACCTAATGTGCTGATCATGCCATCTCTTTACTTTGTCCTTATAAATCAAACTGCTGTCATATGCCTGTTTCGGATTTCCACGAGCTCGTTCAAGTTCAAGTCTCAGCAAAACTTCCCTAGGTGACAACTCCAATTAATCTTCTTAATTGCCCATTCGGATTTATGAATCAATTCTGCGGGCAAATGGCATGGCTTGCCATAGATCATTCTAAATGGTGAAGTACCAAATGGTGTCTTGTAGGCTGTCCTATAGGCCCACAGAACTTGGTCCAAGAGCTGAGACCAGTTCTTCCTATCGGGACGAACCAATTTCTGCAAAATACTCTTCACCTCTCTGTTAGAAACCTCTGCCATGCCGTTGGACTGTGGGTGGTAAGGACTAGTAACTCTATGATCAAATCCATAGTCCTTAGCTAAAGATCTCATATCTCGATTCACAAAGTGGCTACCCCCATCAGATATCAAAACTTTCGGCACCCCGAACCTAGCAATAATATGATCTCTCACAAACTTACAAACAGTTTTGCTGTCTGCGGTTCGGGTTGGGATAGCCTCCACCCACCTAGATAAATAATCAACCGCCAACAAAATGTACTCATGTCCTTGGCTGTTGGGAAATGGACCCATAAAATCTATGCCCCATGCATCAAAAACATCACAAATAATCATCGGTTGCATGGGCATCTCATCTCTCTGTCCAACTGTCCCTCCCATCCTTTGACAGATCGGGCACGACCGTACAAAATCAATGGCATCTCTAAACAAGGTCGGCCAATACAATCCACATTGAAGTACTTTGTGAGCGGTTCTCTTTCCCGAATGGTGTCCTCCAGCCTCAAGTGAATGACAATTTGTGAGGACACTATGGTATTCCTCCTGAGGAATACACCTTCTCCAAATACAATCCGGTCCTTCGAAGAAAAGGAAAGGATCGTCCCAGTGGTATCTCCTCGAATCCGACTTCATTCGATCAATGCTGCTCCTAGTCCAACCATGGGGAACCTGCTTGGAGACAAGATAGTTCACCATGTTGGCATACCACGGGAGGGAGTCAATAACACAAATTGACTCATCTGGGAAGGTCTCTCTAATCCGCTCATGATCAGGAGAATCCTTAAGTTCAATCCGAGAAAGGTGATCAGCCACAACATTCTTCACTCCAGGTTTATCTTTTATCTCCAAATCAAATTCCTGGAGGAGTAGAATCCACCTAAGAAGACGCGCCTTCGCATCCTTCTTTTCCATTAAGTATCGAATGGCTGTGTGATCAGTATAAATTGTCACCTTAGAGCCCAAAATATATGATCTGAACTTCTCGAGGGCCCATACTACCGCGAGCATTTCCTTTTCAGTCACTGTATAATTTTTCTGTGTAGGATCTAAAACTTTGCTCGCATAGTGAATCGCAAACGGAATCCCCTCTCGCCGTTGTCCTAACACAGCTCCTATAGCGAAATCTGAAGCGTCAGTCATGATCTCAAAGGGGAGAGACCAGTCAGGAGCTTGTAGGATAGGCGAGGTACAAATGTTCCTCTTCAAGAGCTCAAAGGCCTCCAGACACCTGTGATCTACAATGAACTCTATGTCTTTCCCTAAGAGCTCAGTCAGTGGGCGGGCGATCTTTGAAAAATCTTGAATGAATCTCCTATAGAATCCAACATGCCCTAAGAATGACCGCACTGACTTCACGTTGGTAGGTGGATCGAGTTTCTTGATCACCTCCACCTTGGCAGGGTCAACCTCCATTCCCCTTTTGGAGATGACATGCCCCAACACGATACCCTCCGTCACCATAAAGTGACTCTTCTCCCAGGAGAGTACCAGATTCACCTCTCTACACCTCGTGAGGACTCGGTCCAAGTGCGCTAAACATGTATCAAAAGAATCACCATGGACCGAGAAGTCATCCATGAACACTTCCAGGAAATCTCCCACCATCTCGGCAAATATGGCTATCATGCACCGCTGAAATGTGCCCGGGGCATTACAGAGCCCGAATGGCATGCGCCTGAAAGTATAAGTGCCGAATGGACATGTGAATGTGGTCTTTTCCTGGTCCTCAGGGGTTATGGCCACCTGGTTGTAGCCTGAGTACCCGTCAAGAAAACAGAAGAACTCTTTCCCTGCGAGTCTCTCCAAGATCTGATCAATAAAAGGCAAGGGAAAGTGATCTTTCTTGGTCGCAGCATTCAGGCGTCTGTAGTCAACACAGACACGCCACGACGTGGGTACTCGTGTCGCGATCTCTACCCCCTCCTCGTTGGTGACCATCTGAATTCCCGACTTCTTCGGGACAACATGAAGTGGGGCCACCCACTTGGAGTTAGAAATAGGATATATAAACCCTGCTTTGCACCATTTCTCAATTTCATTCTTCACCACTTCCCGTAGATTGGGGTTAAGTCTCCTCTGAAACTCACGGGAAGGTCTCACATTATCCTCAGTAAAAATGTGGTGCGAGCAGAGAGCGGGGTTGATGCCCACGAGATCTGACACTGTCCAGCCTATTGCTTTGCGGTTCCTCTCTAAGACTTCTAACAACCTAGACTCCTGCTCTAAAGTCAAGTCTGAGCTAATGATGACAGGATATCTCTCTTTGGGTCCTGCAAGAAAGGCATACTTAAGTGTAGGAGGTAGTGATTTCAGTTCTGGCAATGTGGTATCATAAAGCAGATCTGGTTGAACTGAATCTGAATCTGGTTCCGTGCTGCATGAAGGTGGGCTAAGCTGAGTAGTACTCGCCACCAAATCAGAAGAATCAGGAGTCGGATCGTCAAAAGTATCCAAACAATCGGCAAAAGCCACGTCCGACTCGTCATCTATGTCCCATGATTGTTCCGAAAAGGAGGGAACTGACAGATCCGGATGGATCTCTAAGTCATCATGAGAATAGGTTGATGCATCTATAGCAAGATCAGACAACACCTGGCAAACTGCATCATGCACTATATCCTCTCCAGATGAAAGGGTCTCGCTCTGTCCTGAAGGAATCTGTCCCCAAATCCCAACTGTGCTAATCATACTGCAGTCTGCCTCTGAAGATGAGTACTCTGTGCTACTCTCTGAATCGGGTCGCTGACACTTGGTTTGCTTCATCTCAAGGTTCACTTCTCCGCCTGGAGAACGGAACTTTATCATTCCCGTACCATAATCGAAAGCTGCGCCTGCGGTCCTAAGGAAGGGTCGCCCGAGAATGATCTGAGATTCTCTCCAATGATTGGGGGTCTCCATGTCCAAGACTGTGAAGTCCACCTGATAGTTCTGCCCCTCAATCGAGATAACGACGTTCTTCACTTCTCCCTTAGGTCTCTTCATTGAACGATCTGCAAATTGGAGTAAAGCTCTAGATTTGCGAAGTGGTCCCAACTCCAATTTCTGATATAATGCTAAGGGGAGTAAGTTGATCGAAGAACCGTTATCTAAGAGTGTGCGTGCAAACGCAATGTCGTCAATACGACTCTCCACATAGTGAGCACCCATGTCTCTCTTTTTCTTTGGCAAAGTCTGATTCTTGAGACAATAGGTTGTGGCTACTGATAAGACATGTGTCTTTATATTTCGGTTATCTTTCTTCCTGCTAACCCTTGTAGGTGTGCATCTCACCTTAAGGTATTTTTGGAAGGCAGGATGGTTAGCCACATATTCATCAAATGGCACCTTCACAGTGATGTTTTCTTTACAAAATCGTGCCATATCGGGGTCATCGTTCTGAATCTTTTTGATGCGCTTTCCTGCCGTAAGAGCACGGGGGAAAGGGATTGAAGCTAAGGAAACAGAGGATGAAGAATCTGAATCATGAACTGAAAGATCATTCTTTGCATTAACGGAAACAGAGTTCTTCATACATGAATCTTTGTGATGCAACATGGACTCAAGATCTAGACTATCTACTAAAGGTTGTGGAATAGAAACTGGAGTGGTATCCGCCACAACCGGAGATGCAAGGTCCTCCGTAAACTCAGAAGAATATCCATGCTGACGATGCTGCATACGTGCTCTCCTCCTCCTCTCGGCTCCCTGAGTAGAAATCCTCGAATGGTGCTGATGGGGCTCTGAAATATGATGCCTCTCCTCCTCGTCCTCTGAAGACTCCTCAGGTAGAGCTCCAGAGATGCCCCTCCTCATGTCCCTCGCCCGGTCAGGTACGACCACGGTCCTTCCGCTCCTGAGTGACATGTGGTTAGCCTCGTCACACGAAAGAATCTCATGTTCATATTTAGGAGATGCTGAATAGTATACCTGACCAAAGTGCTGCTGAGAACTAGAACGGTTCAGGCTATTGGGGTTAGCCTGAACTTGGGCTGGGATCGAGGTAGAGGGTGCAGTCTGCTCGTCTCGCCATCTGGACAGGCGGTTGACATCCACCCGTAAGTCCTGAACCTCATTCCTGTAGGAACGTAGCTCGTCGAGTATCTGCTGCTGAATATCCACGGGACTAGACGATGAAGGAAGTGGATAAGATTGAGAAGAAGAACGGGAAGACTGGCCCTGCTGGCCAGTGTACTGCCTCTGCTGCTGTTGTTGCTGGGGTTGCGGGCCCTGCTGGCCCGTCTGGTAATGGCTCTGTCGGCCATACTGCTGGTACTGCTGCCTCTACTGCTGGGGCGGATGGAATCCAGGGCTCTGCTGTGATGGAGGTGGTGCGGAGGTGAATGCGGTGTTGTGAAAGGTCGGGGGACGCTGATAGGTCTGTCGGTCTCCCGTACTTCCCTGCCTGGCAGGGTCCTGAGTATACCATATCCCATTCACCTCCCAAACTGGTGGAGGCTCCTCCTGGACTGTCTCTGCTACTGGAGGTGGCTGCTGGAAAGAGTGGGTGTAGGATTGGTCCTGCTCCCACGGCTGGGGTTGCCCTGACACCAACTGCTCCTGAACATGGTGAACTCGGTAAATGGGAGCAGAGGGTGCAGTCACGGCGGGTATCCTTATCTTAGATACCTTCTCAGTCAACTCCTCCATCCGTTTTGGAAGTTTGGAGACGCTCCGGTCTAACTCATCAATCCTCCTGTCGATCTTCTCGACTACAGTAAGCTTGTCAGCAAGGAGTCCCATGCTAGGGATCACGTCCTGAGAGAGATCGACTACAGCTGGTTTCCCCCCTCCAAGTGAGAGTGAACTGGGGGAAGGTGTATAGGCCCTGCTGGCCATCTGTGAGCGGCTAGTTTCAGCCATCTGCTCGAATACCCTCCAGACGGTATCCGCTCCTCGTGATGTATAGCTGCCTCCACAGGCAGCGCTCACTAAACCCTGCATCTCAGGGTTGAGACCAGTGAAGAAGGATTGGACCAAGATATTGTCATTTAGTCCATGACAGGGACACTTCTGCAGGATGTCCTTGAATCTTTCCCAAGCATCACAAAAAGATTCATGGGGTAATTGGGAAAAACTCGTAATGCGCATCCTCATCATGTTAGTTCTACTCAAAGGGTAGAACTTCTTCAAAAATAGGTCCTTGAACTGGGCATATGTGGTGACGATGATTCCAAGATTCTTCACCCAGTAATCGGCTTTTCCACCCAAGGCAAATGAAAGGGCTTTGAGCCTAATATAATCCTGGCTAACATTGTTATGTTTGAGGTTAGCACAGATGAGCTCAAAGTCCCTTAGGAATGCATATGGCTCCTCAGAAGCATTCCCATCAAAATGTGGCAGCAGGTTCAGGAAATGCGGCTTCAGCTCAAAATCAACCTCGGGTTCGGCCGGACTCAAGTAGTTATGAATTTGATATTGTCCGGGGTTATAAGCCGCATCCATTGGTAGTTGGACCCCAACATTTAACTGTCCCAACTGAGCTCTCAGTAATGCTTGTTGCTGCTCAGATGCAGCTAATCGGGCTAGTATACTTCTCATCGGGTCTTCATGGTTCTCTTCTTCCTCTTCTTTCTTCTTTGGAGGCATTTTACTCGTGTCTTCTATATGGCCTGAATCAGCAAGGTTTTCTTGATTAGAAGAGGATTTATGAATCATGATATTCTCACCAAGGCGATGGTCTTCCTCGGTGAGGTGGGAAGAGAGAAATGGAATGGTTTGAGGGTAACCATCCCGAGAGTGAGTGATCCTGGGCTCAAGAGGGTCATGAGTCCAGGTTGGTCCAAGTTGCGCTTGGACCTTTGAAGACATACTATTTGGAGGGTTCAACGAGAGATTCGCAAAGTCCGAATAAATATCCCCCCAATCAGTCATCTTCGATGTCAAAAGAACCTATTAGATCACGATAATCAATGAGGCGCTAGTTCTACGGTGCACGTAAATGTGCGGAGTGAACTCACACAAAAACAAACGCAATTCAAACCCCCAATTTCACCAACTCAACACGTGATGGCCGTAAGAGTTCGGCCGATTTATCTGGTCAATTTTAGTTGGTGAGAAAACAATCTTTGAAAGATTAACGAGCTGTTAGGTGCCCGTATTTTCCTACAGACTGGTCTGGTTCTTACGACTAGTTTGACCTACTTTCAGCCAGTATAGGAGTAAGTACGGACCGTACAAATACGGTTACCCGTTCCTTGAGGACTAATGCGTCCTCTAAACCTCCCACTCTGCTAAGGAAGTCCGGACCGTTTACCGGCTACCCGTAAATCCTCACTGAAAAGTAGCTAATCGCCTAAAAAGAAAGAACCAGTAGTAAGTAAGAAATCCAGACTTGGCTCTATCCTAGGGTCGTCTCTCTCTCACTTGCAATTTAAACAAACAATGAGGGCTTTATGCACCCGAGAACAAGGGTTCTTTTTATTCCAATTAATTAGATCGACCTGCTCAATTCAGTCCCAATTTTAGAGTTAGGTTATCACTTGAAATTTATGTGAACACACA
The DNA here is from genome assembly GCA_037367405.1 of Ottelia alismoides. Taxonomy (NCBI): domain Eukaryota; kingdom Viridiplantae; phylum Streptophyta; class Magnoliopsida; order Alismatales; family Hydrocharitaceae; genus Ottelia; species Ottelia alismoides. The sequence continues at coordinate 764,373 of JAZKJV010000030.1, forward strand.
AGCACGTCTATCGTTCAGTCCCAATTTCCTTTAACCTTAAGTTGTAAAACAAGATGGGAATCGGAAATCAGAATGCAAACGAGAAACTATGATGCATGCTCAGAAGAAGGTATACTTACAGTGAATCCCAGCACTCTTCATGCGTTATGCAAAACTGAATTTGTAAATATTACACTAAATGCATGCAGATCGAGAAAACCGCACCTAAACAGTATACTATTAGCGGGGAAGAATTGATTGAATTTGAGCTAAATAGTACGTGTCTATGTGCGTCTCATTATGAATCTTATAAGATAAGTGGATCTTTTAAGATATGTGTGGCCTAAATTACGATGGGCACAAACAAGTTTGAATCTAAACTACCGTGTGCCTAATCCTTAAGTTCGCCACTCAAGTCAAGCCCCACCCTCGCCGGAGAGTGAAACAGGCTCGACACACCACAAATAAAGTCTATGTCTTTTTACATGCGCGAGCTCTCAAACAAGAGCCGCTAGAAATGAGCAACTACCTAAATAATTAAAATAATTTACAAAATTCTCTCAAAAATAAATTGCTTTATCCTCGCACTTCAGCAGTCGGCGCTCCTCGCGTCCGTCGACCTCCGATGCACTCCAAGTTCACCGGGCCCTCACAAGGAAACAAAGATTTATATTAGAGAGATAAACAACAAGATATATACAAAAATATGAAGAGAAATAATTGCAAAAAAATGGAATAAATACAAGTGGCTCGGGGGTCAGACTACCCGAGTAAATGGAAAACTAAATCCAAATTTTTAAATTAGTCCCTAAGCCGTTTGCCTCCCCGGCAACGGCGCCATCTGACGTGTCGCTAAATACGTTGTTTAATTCGGTCACGTTGTAGCACGTGTACTTAGCGATTCGGTCAGAACCGAGAGAAGATCTCCGTGAAGAGTGTCTCGGCTATAATTTATATCCCGGGCAAGTCCGGGGTCGAACTCAGGGAGGCAAAGGAACAACTTGGGGGTTAATTAGCAAATTTAAGATCTAGATATCCAATACGTTTTTTTTTAGATTTTTTTATGCAAAAAACAAAGGTGAAAGGTGAAAGCAAATGAATTAAGACACTAACAAGGCCAAATTAATTTTGATGTCAAATTAATCCAATTCAGCCAAATTATATTTTTTCTAAGGTCCTAATCCAGTGGGGAACACAAAACACATTTTTTTGGAATTTTATGGGTTAAAATGCAATAACTAAAAATGCACACTTTGTATGGGTATTTTCACAATTTTTCACACAAACAATAAGCAAAAATTATGAAAAATTTACTGGAACTAAAACATGATGCAAGGAAGCTACAGTAATATTTTTGGAATTTTTTGACAAAATATGAATTTTTTATGTATTTTTTAGTGGAAACAGAGTGACAGTGAGTAATTAATTCCTAATTAATCCACATTATCAAAATAATCAGATTGCGAATTATTTCAGAAAGATATTTAGATCTAGAATCCAGAAGAGTTGAAATTTTGCAAAAAAGATATTTGTGGATTTAATTAAAAATCGATTACTAAATACACTCTATAATTTATTTAAGGCACAAGACAACTCCAATAGATGTGAAATTTGGACAGTAAGTTAAGCACATCTTAAGGCATCATATATAATTTTTGTGGAATTTTTGGAGCAACTATGTGTGAGATATTAATTTAATGGCACAGAATGGGTAAACTATGCAAAATTTCAATTAAACAATTTTAATTAATTACCCATTACTCACAAAAATACCAATAAATAGTCAACTTGTAGACAATTAGTTTCTCATCACAAAGGCATTTTTCATTGAACAAAAAGATGTCAAATGAGGTCCAAATCAACACATGAACATAGGGTTATCCGTGCAAAATAGAAACTGAAATTACAAAGCAACTTATGTACAGGGACGTAATTGTAATTACTGAAACTTGAAATAAAGAAAGTGCAATTTTTGATTTAATTCGGTCACGTTGTAGCACGTGTACTTAGCGATTCGGTCAGAACCGAGAGAAGATCTCCGTGAAGAGTGTCTCGGCTTTAATTTATATCCCGCGCAAGTCCGGGGTCGAACTCAGGGAGGCAAAGGAACAAGTTGGGGGTTAATTAGCAAATTTAAGATCTAGATATCCAATGCGTTTTTTTTTAGATTTTTTATGCAAAAAACAAAGGTGAAAGGTGAAAGCAAGTGAATTAAGACACTAACAAGGCCAAATTAATTTTGATGTCAAATTAATCCAATTCAGCCAAATTATATTTTTTCTAAGGTCCTAATCCAGTGGGGAACACAAAACACATTTTTTTGGAATTTTATGGGTTAAAATGCAATAACTAAAAATGCACACTTTTTATGGGTATTTTCACAATTTTTCACACAAACAATAAGCAAAAATTATGAAAAATTTACTGGAACTAAAACATGATGCAAGGAAGCTACAGTAATATTTTTGGAATTTTTTGACAAAATATGAATTTTTTATGTATTTTTTAGTGGAAACAGAGTGACAGTGAGTAATTAATTCCTAATTAATCCACATTATCAAAATAATCAGATTGCGAATTATTTCAGAAAGATATTTAGATCTAGAATCCAGAAGAGTTGAAATTTTGCAAAAAAGATATTTGTGAATTTAATTAAAAATCGATTACTAAATACACTCTATAATTTATTTAAGGCACAAGACAACTCCAATAGATGTGAAATTTGGACAGTAAGTTAAGCACATCTTAAGGCATCATATATAATTTTTGTGGAATTTTTGGAGCAACTATGTGTGAGATATTAATTTAATGGCACAGAATGGGTAAACTATGCAAAATTTCAATTAAACAATTTTAATTAATTACCCATTACTCACAAAAATACCAATAAATAGTCAACTTGTAGACAATTAGTTTCTCATCACAAAGGCATTTTTCATTGAACAAAAAGATGTCAAATGAGGTCCAAATCAACACATGAACATAGGGTTATCCGTGCAAAATAGAAACTGAAATTACAAAGCAACTTATGTACAGGGACGTAATTGTAATTACTGAAACTTGAAATAAAGAAAGTGCAATTTTTGATTTAATTCGGTCACGTTGTAGCACGTGTACTTAGCGATTCGGTCAGAACCGAGAGAAGATCTCCGTGAAGAGTGTCTCGGCTTTAATTTATATCCCGGGCAAGTCCGGGGTCGAACTCAGGGTTGCAAAGGAACAACTTGGGGGTTATTTAGCAAATTTAAGATCTAGATATCCAATGCGTTTTTTTTAGATTTTTTTATGCAAAAAACAAAGGTGAAAGGTGAAAGCAAGTGAATTAAGACACTAACAAGGCCAAATTAATTTTGATGTCAAATTAATCCAATTCAGCCAAATTATATTTTTTCTAAGGTCCTAATCCAGTGGGGAACACAAAACACATTTTTTTTGGAATTTTTTGGGTTAAAATGCAATAACTAAAAATGCACACTTTTTATGGGTATTTTCACAATTTTTCACACAAACAATAAGCAAAAATTATGAAAAATTTACTGGAACTAAAACATGATGCAAGGAAGCTACAGTAATATTTTTGGAATTTTTTGACAAAATATGAATTTTTATGTATTTTTTAGTGGAAACAGAGTGACAGTGAGTAATTAATTCCTAATTAATCCACATTATCAAAATAATCAGATTGCGAATTATTTCAGAAAGATATTTAGATCTAGAATCCAGAAGAGTTGAAATTTTGCAAAAAAGATATTTGTGGATTTAATTAAAAATCGATTACTAAATACACTCTATAATTTATTTAAGGCACAAGACAACTCCAATAGATGTGAAATTTGGACAGTAAGTTAAGCACATCTTAAGGCATCATATATAATTTTTGTGGAATTTTTGGAGCAACTATGTGTGAGATATTAATTTAATGGCACAGAATAGGTAAACTATGCAAAATTTCAATTAAACAATTTTAATTAATTACCCATTACTCACAAAAATACCAATAAATAGTCAATTTGTAGACAATTAGTTTCTCATCACAAAGGCATTTTTCATTGAACAAAAAGATGTCAAATGAGGTCCAAATGAACACATGAACATAGGGTTATCCGTGCAAAATAGAAACTGAAATTACAAAGCAACTTATGTACAGGGACGTAATTGTAATTACTGAAACTTGAAATAAAGAAAGTGCAATTTTACATTTAAAAAAAAAAAGGAAAATGACCTTTCTTCTACCTTTGTCTTCGACGGGAGGAGAACCCAACACCTAGAGGAGAGTGGCGGCGGCAGTTGGCGCCGGCGCGTGGCGGGAGGAAGGCGACGACAGAGGGGCGCTGGGCTCGACGGCGGCCACCTGCGGTGCTGGTCGCGGCGGGGCCGCGAGATCGGGCGGAGGGAGGCGTCGGCAAGCGGCCAGCCGCGCGGGGAGCGTTGGCGGCCGCGGCTGCCGCTGTTGGAAGGCGGTGGCTTGTGGAGGGGCGGAGCGTGGGGGCGCGGCCGGTGGAAGGACGACGCGGCGAGGCCGGCGCGGTGGTCGTGAGAGAGGGGGCGGCGGCGGTGGGCGGCACCCCCACCGCTGCTGCGGACTTTTGTTGTTTGTTTTTTTTTTAATTTTTTTTGATTTTTTTGCTGTAATAACAAAAAAAAAAGAAAACTTTTTTTTGTTTTAATTTTTTTATATTTTTAATTTTCTTTAAGCAGGAAATATGTACACAAAACAACAAAAAAAGTAAAGGAAGATGATGATGAGGGTGTGGTAAAAAAATGAGAAACTAACAACGGTGATAAAATGAAGATGATGATGGTGCTGTCATAAAAGAGCTTTTTTTTGTTTTATATTTTTTTTAAATTTTTTTCTTTAAACAGAAAATAGAACAAAGGATATGGAGGACAAGGAATGGTGAATGATGGTGATGAAGATGAACAAATGGGTATGTATAGATGGTAATGTGATGGCTTAAAAAAAATGCAAAGATGACAAAATGAAAATAAAATTACCTACGATGGACGGTCGCCTATGATGTGCTCACGAGAGCACGGTCTTCGCTCGAATCGATGGCGTGCGATGAGCTCGAGCAGCACGCGGAGGCGGCTGCGATGTTGGCCAAAAAGCCAACGGATCACGCCGGAGAGAGGGCCGTCGTCGCTCGACCGCGGTTGTGTCGCTGTCACCGATTCAACTCAGGGAACTAGGCTCTCCTCACATAAAGATGGATCAAAGGCAAAAATGAGGAGAATGACATGTATATAAAGAGAATGGGATGAGAGGTTATTAAAGTGGTGGGGTTGAATGGGAGGTTGATTTATTAATGGAGTTGAATGAGAAGTTGGGAAAAAATGGTGGAATAATGGAGTTGAATTGGTGGTTATTGTAGAGAATAGAAATTAAATAATAAATAAATAAATAAATAAAGTTGTCTACTTTAAATACAATAAAATAAAAAGAGAAGAGAAATAGTGGAGAATTTACAAAAGAAGACAAAACACCATGTACATTTTTTTACTTTTCTAATATGTAATTTTTTTGTCTTTTTAATAAGAGATATTTACAACGAAAAAATACAATAAAATAATATAAATAAAATACAACACAAACATGATTTTTTTGTATTTTTAAAAATTAAGAAAGGTAAGATAAAAAATGAACAAAGAATGAATATATACATAATGTACAATGTACATCTAGGTCCCAAAATCCAACTTTTGCAAATGAGCTCCGATTTTAATGAAACCACTTCCGTTGGATAGATAATTTTCTAACTTGAATTTTAAAAGTGAGTTTGGTGAATTTGGAGTTCATACGGAGCGGGAATTTAGCTTGGAAGTTGGTCTTTACGGCTTTTTCTCTTTGGGATCTAGGAGCATTTATTTGAGGTAAAATTTATTTTATATTTTTGTATTTTTATGTACATTATTATAAACAAGTTAGAGAAAGAATTAGGCAAAAAGGAGTTGAAATGAAATTATTAAAAATCCATGAAGTTTTGAGCTATTTACAAGTATAAAACTCCTTTATTTTTGCGGCTTTTTATGTGTAATTTATTTTGTACAATCTAATATACAATAATTAATGTATTTTATTTACAAGAGTCATTTTGTTAGTTTATTGATTTTATTGACATTTATAAGGGATTTTACTCATGGATTTTGCTAAGATTAAGATATTAAGATGATGAATCGTGGATTCATCACACATCACGGATGCGTGAAGATCACATCCAATGCGATGTAGAGCGACTAGTCATACTAGTCACTCGGGACATCGGATTTTTTTTAAAAAATAGATGAAACCATATGATTCTAGAATAGTTCTCAAATCATTTCATTGAGCCACAAATTATATATAGGAATACCTCTTGAAGCTTTATTGCAATGGATGTCTCTAAAGAAAGAGACCTCCTGTCTCGAGTCCGATTTAATGAAGGAGACATTTGCAAGCACATGGATAAGATGTGTGCTTCTCGCCATCCAAGTCAAAGATCCACGCAATGAATCTCCTTATTTTTTCTCACAATTTCCGACATCTTCCTCACAAGCAAATAGCACCGAAGACAGAGATCCATGAGCGATAGAAGCGGTAGCACGACGGCGTAGCGACGGCGATGATTCTCTCTAAGTCAAGGGGGTGGACGGCCACTCTAGAGAGAGGGGGGGGGGAGATGAGAATGAGAGAGAGAGAGAGAGTTCTCTTGCAATTGTGTTGTAAAATAAGAACTAGGCTTGCCTCTTCTTTTATAATGTTTTGGATGTCCATGGATCGCAATCCATGTGCAACATAAAATCAATGGTTAAGATTGTTTTGTGTTTTCTATCAATACCCGCGATTTATTGCATAAAAATGCAACAATAATTAATTTAATTTAAATATATTGAATTATTATTAATAGAGTTTACTTTAATTAAATCAATATGCATGGAAGGATTAGGAAGGAGGCTAGCCAGCTTCCTAAATTCGAGGGGATGACCACTCTTTTATTTAGTCAAAGGGTGGTCGTCCACCCTCCAAATATGGAAGGTGTTAGCCTTCTTCCAATTATATGAGATATTATATATCACATACTCCTTCATTATTTGCAACAACTTTTGTTAAAAATTAATTCACAAATTTTTTTGTGATAATTGCAATCATGCCATTGAAAATGTGAATCATATTAACACATCCAAAATAAATTGAAAATCATATTTTCAATTAATTGTCCAATGAGAATTCAATTCACATCAATATTTAGTTCATAAATACTATTTACAATTAACTCTCCCCAACATATTATAAATCATAATTATAATTTATATATGTGATTAATATGGATAATGATGTCCATATTATTCACATCTTTGATAATTAAGTCATATTTAATTATCTAAGATCTCCATTCTCATGTATCTAAATAATATGAATCATATTCATACTATTCATGATAATTAAATCACATTTAATTACCGGTTTCTCGATGCTTGGATATGTTATTCAACAATGGAATTATTCTTGAACTCTTTGAAGAATAATGCGCTTTCTCTGCGGATACCTGGAGTTAAGGAGAGGACGATTGTACGTTCCACGTATAGTGACTTGGATACTGAGATCTCTCAAATCCAGATCTTGGGGCCCTCTCAAAGATGCTTGATCAAATCAAAGATGTAAATCTAATCTTCTCATTGCATCTGAATCGTATTCAGATCAATGTCCAACATTTGAACTGAGATTAGATTACTTCTCTACTGAGAGGAGTCACTAAAATCCAAACCTATTTCATCGCTCCCTCGGAATGGAAGCATCATGGTTATACAATCATTTATGATCACATTGAGTATTCCTAATATTCGTACATCCTGCATACTTGAAGACATAGAATAAGCTTGAAGTTTTAGATCACTTTAGACTATCTTCTTCAGGGTTTTATCATTAAGTTTCTCATTAGATCATTGGTAGTTGGTATCGATCATATGCTTTCCCAAAGCATATATCATATCTACAAATTCTTAACATGCTTTTAAAGCAAGACGATCATGCTTGGAATTTGATCTTCCCAACACCTCATGAGTGAGCTCATGTCTTCCGATTCAATAGTAAAGATGTATGATCCCTTTGAGAGATCATATTATTCATATGCCCTCATATGCACTCCAGCTCACTGGTGTATAGACCTTGATTAAATCATTAACTTAGCGGTCTGCCAAATGTACATATTCAGACATATATCAATGCATCTGTCTCTGATTAGAGGATGCATGTCTATATCGTGACAATGCATGACATAGGTCTTCGTTATCTCGATCTCGTTAAGTCAACTCTTTGACCTAACTTATCTAGCACCTCTGAATCTCTATTCCTTTGTGGAGTACCTGCATCAAGAGGTCGGACCAGATATCAGCCTTTAGAGAATGATTGCCATCTCCTTCTCAGGCTGGAGATCATATCTTAACAATCATTTGATAGTGCTTGATGAGTCCTCAATCTAACTCATTAGATACCATCCAAGCACCAGCCTCTACGATTCAACCATTTAATCAACATTTGTATAATTATTAAGATGGTCATGGTACATAACCCTAATTGTAATAAGGACCTTATAAGTGTTTTCATTAATTTTAATTTCAGATAGGGAGTGAAATAAATTAATAACCTTTATTGATATGTCAAAGATTACAATAACATTTAATGTAGAAATAGTTCGCCTCGGGCTCACATGCCTAACAAACTTGTCTGTTGAAATCACCAAGATAGCACCAGTAAAGCCGATGCTCAACTATCTGACACATCTTGTAAAAAGAATGTCAAAGATGACACAGAGGCTAGACAACCTAACCACATCAAAAACCATTATTCCAACATAGGTCGAAGCAAATCCAAACAACTTCTGCCGTAAGGAGCAGGTCCGTGAGGTGTATCCCATTCCCAAAGAATTAGGTATGCATGAAAATATTATGCTATCTAACAACTTAACTCTAAGGAGCGGTATGACCTTGCATCCGCCAGTCCCCATCCAGAGGAAGAAGAATGCACTTAGCAAGAAGCTCCATCATCATCACAAGCAATGCATGTAATCGATCTGGGGAATGAAGGAGGAGCCGAGGAGCAAAGAGATCAAGCGACACCATATGCTAGAAAACACCAAAAAATCTAGAAAATTATAAAGATAAAAAAGATGAGGACAACAGTGGCCAAGCCGTGCTAACAAGGGAGAAGTCGTTAGTAGATCCGATGCCAACAGACAAAGTCGTTACATCTAGTTTTTGCTTTCCTTCCTTAGTGCCTAATTGTACCCCTTCTAGTCAACCACTTGTAAAAGATGATTCTGACAAACGTTTTGAGACCATTGTAAATATTCCTTTTCCATAAGCTATTAGAAAATCCAAAAAATTGAAAAAAATAAAAAATGCTCTGTCCGACCATTGTGTGATAGAGATTTTAAAGAATGCCATTTTGGAATGGCACTAATGCAAGCCATGGAGTACATGCCTAAGATTAAGAATGAATTGAAGGAGGCACATACGAACAATCGTCAACCCCACAAAAACTGATGCAATCATTCTGAGAAGCACATTTTAACCATGGAAATTGTGAATATGATCAACAACCTCACATAAAAAAATTTATTTGGGAGTACCTCTGATTAAGTGTGAAAATTTTGATCAAATGTTCGACTGTACTCTTCTTGATTGCAATTCTTCTATCAACAACATGCCCACATCTTTACTTGAGGAATTCGGGCTGGAACCGCTTAAGTCAACATGCTTGATCCTTCAGTTTGCTGATCGATAAGTTAAGTGACCCCGATGTGTGCTAGAAGATGCTATCATAATGGTGAATGGCTTGAAATTCCTAGTGGACTTTGTTATCCTGAACATGGATACCGTCACACCGTTACTCTAAACACATTTTATACTTGGCCGACCATTCGTAGTAGTAGTAGGCTATGCATCTAAAAAGATCAAAACTTTTGTTCTAGCAGTGACAAGGTAACATTAGATATGCTCGATGAACCTAAGGCCAAGGAGCCTGCGCCTGACTAAAGAGACATTGAACCAAGACTTACTTGAGGATATGAGATAATCAAACTTGTATTTGTATGAGATTTTAACACAGGAATTCCTCACATCTGAGGAAGACCTGGATAACACAGATTACACCAATTCCCAAGCCGATCCAGAGGTACAATGTGATGATCTGATCAATTTATTTCAAGATCCATCCCAAACCAAATGAGAGGAATTCTTTGCAGATATGTTCGGTGTATCCATGTATGAATCGTAAGTAACCAAGGTGGACCATGAACTGATGGCACCTCTTACACCAAAAATTGATTCAATCTTCGAGGGAATCACGAAGCCGAATCTGACCCCTCCTGAACTCAAGACATTTTCGACAAACCTTAAGTATGCCTTCCTTATGGGTGATAAAAAATAGTATCCAATCACCATCTGTACCCGATTGACCCCAGATCAAGAATCTCGCTTGCTAGAGGTTCTAGAAAGAAATCGCAAGGTTCTTGGCTAGAAGGTTTCAGATCTTCATGGGATCAATCCAAGCCTTTGTTCACTCCGCGTCTTTTTAGAAGATGATTGCAACACAACCTATGAATTACAAAGAAGATTGAACCCTAATCTTTGGGGCATAGTCATGAAGGAAATTATCAAGTGGTGTAAAGCGGGCTTCATTTATCCTTTCTCCAACTCTAAGTGGGTCATCCCACTACACATGGTACCGAAGAAATCTCGAATCACGGTGGTTACAAATGATAAAGGAGAGGAGATTCCGACCAATGTACATACTTCTTGGTGTGTCTGTGTTGATTATAGGTGCATGGACTCGGCTACCAAAAAGGATCACTTTCCGCTGTCGTTCATTGACCAAGTGCTCTAAAGGTTGGCAAGGAAAGAGTTCTTTTGCTTCTTGGACGGGTACTCGGTATACAACCAAGTGGCTATTGCCCCAGAAGACCAAGAGAAGACAACTTTCACTTGTCCATTTGCACCTATGCCTTTAAATAGACGCCCTTTGGATTGTGTAACACACATGCTACATTCTAAAGGTGTATCTTGGCTATGTTCGCTGACATGATGGGTAGTTTTCTCAAGGTCTTTATTGATGATTTGTCAGTCTATGGTGCCAATTTTGATGCATGTCATTCTCACCTAGATCGAGTGCTTAAGAGATGTTGTGAGGTGAACCTTGTGCGTTCATGGAAAAAGAGTTACTTTATGATCATAAAAGGGATTGTATTGAGCCATGTCATCTCCAAACGAGGTATGGAGGTAGACTTGGCAAAGGTGGACGTAATTGCCAAACTTGAGCTACCTAAATATGTGACGAATGTGAGATCTTTTCTTGGGGATGTCGGATTTTATAGAAGATTAATCTAAGACTTTAGCAGGATTGTCCGCCCTCTGACTGAGCTTCTGAGCAAGGAGGCAGATTTTGTAGTTGATGATAAAGTCCTCCTTGTTTTCAATCAATTAAAAAATTTGGTTACTCAAGTGCATGTCTTATAACCACTTGATTGGTCTCTCCCATTTGAGATCAATACGGATGCGTCAGATTTCTCTAGTGGGGTTGTGTTGGGACAACAAAGGGATGGTATTCCATTTGTAATTCACTATACCAGCAAAACAATGGATGAGGCACAAAAGAATTACACTGTAACTGAAAAAGAATTGTCGACTGTGGTTTTTGTCTTAGAAAAATTCACATCACAACTTCTTGGATCTAAAGTTATCATCTTCACTGACCTCTCTGCCATCATGTATCTTTAGCAAAAGAAGGATGCTAAATCCCATCTGCTTCATTGGATCCTTCTGCTCTAGGAATTCGATTTGGAAATAAGAGACAAACCTGGAGTAAAAATGTGGTGGCAGATCACTTTTTTAGGATTGAATGCCCAATTATTCCCCTGGGTGATGCTCCAATCTCAGACACATTTCTAGGTGAGTATTTCTTAAGGGCCGCCTCACTCCCATGGTATGCCGATATTAGGGGCTACCTTGCTTCTGAGGTAGTCCCACAAGATTGGAACAAGTACAAAAAGGACGAATTGTTGTCTGACATCCATTACTACCAGTTGGAAGATCTGTTCCTTTTCAGAGAAGGCGGATTGTATCTGGAGATGGTGTATCCCTCGGGAAGAATACACTGGCATCCTCGAGCACTATCATAAGCTCGAAGCAGGATGACATCATTATGGAAATCGGACGTTAGCCAAGGTATTCCAGTGTGGCCTCTGGCGGCCTACATTATTTAAGGATGCATCAACATATGTGAAAGGCCACACTAACTGTCAGAAGATGGGAGAGACCCTTGATTCCAAAGATTCGATTCCTCTTAAGTACATCCATATTTCTGATGTTTTTAACACTTGTGACATTGACTTTATGACCCCATTTCCCAACTGTTAGGGTTATGAGTACATCCTTCTTATCATCGATTATGTGATTCATTGGGTGGAAGCTATCCCTGCCCGAGCCATTGACAACTGTACAGTCTGTCACTTTCTCAAGGACAATATTATCTCGTAGTTGGGGATCCCGAAAATCTTGATCTCATAACAAAGGTAGTCATTTTGTGAACAAAGAAGAGAAAAAGTTGGACAAGGAATATGGTATTGACCATCGTATTACCTCTCCTTACCACCCACAGTCAAATGTCTTGGCTGAATTATCTAATAGGAGATCAAGACTATATTGTAGAAGCTTGTATGGCATGATAGGAAGAGCTGGTCTCAACTCTTTGATTCTGTTCTGGTCTCATCGCACGACCTACAAGACTCCTCTTGAGATGTCTCCCTATCGCTTGTTTATGGGAATCCATGCCACCTGTTTGTCGAACTCATCGATAAATCATTGTGGGCAGTGAATATCTGCAACCTCCATTAAAAAAAGTGGCCAGAATAAAAAAGAAGAACTGAATCGACTCTTGAAATTATGTGATTTTGCCTATTACAGTCACCCGATGTACAAGGAGAAAGTCAAGCATTGGCATGACAAGCACAACCGAAGGAAGACTTTCGAACCATGTCAGAAGGTTTGGTTGTTTGAGGCAAAGTTGTGGATTTTCCCCTGCAAATTTAAGAGTAAGTGTAAAGGGCCGTATATTGTGAAAACTGTGTGTGACAATGAAATTATCTTAATATTAGAATTCTCATCCGACACACAATCATTCATCGTCAATGGACAGTTGCTGAAGCCGTATATATAGCATGACACATTCCTGTTTGTGGTCGATTCCATCATTATGGCATTTGAAGAAGACACTACATCTATAGAATCAGACTCAGAGCAATCCAAAAATATTTTCTTCGAGTAACTCTTTCATGTTGTTTCATTCCTTTCTTCATCCGTTTATTCATTCATTTTATTCATCCGTTCTATAATCAGGATATGTTTCATCCTAGGTATAGGGGATGATTGAGGCAAGTTATTCTTTCATTCTTCCTTCACACGCCTCCTAATTTCTTGATATTCTGTTTATACTTTAGGATATTTCACCCTAAGTATAGGGGGAGGCAGGTCGAGTCGATGATTTTATATATTCGAACCCTCAATCCTCAACGCTTGTGTAAAGTCTTCTATACTTAAGATCAGGTGATCCTAAGTATAGGGGGATGATCGACTTCTATTCATTTGTTGAGTCGTTGTAGTATAAACTTTTCTATACTTAACACGAGTTGTGTCTTCCTTTTTGCTCCTTGATCACTATGAGGATATAGTTAATGCTAAATAGAGGGGGTCATATCCACTACTTATGTACTTTAGCCATAACTCGTACTTATGTATTTTCACTAATGTGGCTATAATACATTGGGTACATATAATAATAAACTCGTGTAAATATGTGCAAAACTTTTTGAAATTCATTTGACAAAGTTGGTTGAAAATATTTTACAAATATTTTGAAAAAGGTTGCAACAAGTTTTGAAAAATCTTTTGAAAACCCTTGCAAAAATCTTTGTGAAATATCTTTCGAACCTTTGAAAAATTTTCCTTTGTAAATGTTTGTGAATATTTATGAATATACTAACCTATTTCAAAAATCCTATAAAAATTTGTAAAATTTCAAAAATCCTAAAAATTTGCAACACTTATTGAAACTACATAAAAATTTCAAAATCAGAAAAATGGTTTCAAAAAAATATATATTTTCCTTGCATTACACAAGCATTTTTCTGAATGATTCCGTAAATTAAACTAGTTTAAATAAAATATGAAGATTGAAGATTAGTCTAGATCTTAATCCACTTAAATCCACAGGAACCTTATAGGAACCAGAATAAGACTTTTCGGGTCTTGAGATTCTTTGAGTCTAGAAGACTTTGTTCACATGTCATCCTAATTAGCCTAAGTAGAGTACTTCGAAATGCACGCACGACTCTGGTTGACAATGACCTAACTTGAACACATCACTTTACACTTAGCTCAACTGTGAGGAGGCGGTGAGGGTAGAATTCTTTAGGTTGAGGAAGCACATTGTGGAAACCTACGTAGTCACAATAAGTGGCTAGTGCCCCGAATCCGATCTAGCGGTATGGACATCTAAAGATAGGACGCTATGGGTTGCAATAAAACTTCAAAAGAGGGATAGCCTACCGGCTCGGGAGGAAAATTTCGTTATGTAAATGCTGTTGTACATAGTGCAAAAAATGCAGAATCAAAAATTCTAAAAAGAATAGACGGGCAAAAAGTCAATGAAAAATTCAAATCTTGTTGGAGTATATATGAAATAAGCAAGGCAATATGCTTCAAAGACAAATATATCAAGGTTGCCAACAACAGGAACTTGGATACACTTGTCGATCTCCATAGGATATGTGACTACATTAGTCACAATCCTCATTCTTCTCTCTACCCTTCTTCTTGAGTTGGTTGTACTGGAACTTAGAAGGGAATACCCCGGTCCTCAAGGAAAGAGTAGCTCAGAGTGGAGAATTTTGGTTATCTTGTTAAGAGAGAATGTTCCTTATTGTTTTAATGAGAAGAGCTACCTACACTTTCACTATACAAGGAAGACTTATAGTCATAAGGATCTGCGTATTAAGAAACTTATTCCGACCTAGCTATTAAGGCGACCTTAACCGAGACTTGCGGAACTTGAGGACTATTGAGTTTTAGATCCTATTCCAAATACGGTTCCAGACAAACTAACAATCCAAAGGTATTAATTGAACTCTAAACTTTGATTTTGTGAAGATAAGTTTAAAAGTTACAACTATTCTACTTTCTTTATTTGCATTTTCTTTAATATTCTCTTTCTACATCACTTATTCTCCTAATAAGTGTTTGTTATGGACTAGCAAAGGTAAGTATAGAGGGTGATGGATGCCCATTCATTCACCTTTATTCCTTTATTTTATTATTAAATCCCTAAATAAATACATGTAGATATAATCTAACTTGTAGAAATTAACACACTAACCATTGTCCGTAAATTTTTACAACTTAGACTAAATACAAGAAAATAAATGAACCATTCCTTTTCTTTTCTTTATTCACTTATTTTGCTGTACCTGATGTATTAACAATACAAAAGAACCATTCATTTTCTTTTCATTATTTGTTTATTTCGTGGTCATTTTATGTTTTAATAGAATTCAATGGCCACTCTTCAAATAATATATTCTACAGACCCGCAACTTTCCTTTAGAACACATTTCTATACCTTTCCCTAAGCATATGCCAAATATGTTCTTCATGCTTCTTACTTTCACATTTTACTCCACTAAGGTGTACTTATTATCATTTACAAATATTATTTCGAGAGTTTATATTTTAAGGGAAAATTGAATCGATACCTTTACTATATTATCTATACAAATTATTAAAGTTGTGTTCTCCTCAGTAATGCGACACGTGTACACCCCAATTACCATCCCCCAGCTATGTGATACGTGGCTTTCCCATGACTCTCCCTCTTTTTACACAATTTGTTCTTTTATTTTGTGTCCTATTTTTAAATAAAAACCCTTGCAAATGTCATCTATTTCATCTGGGAGACGTGCAGATTGTTGGTTTTGATTGACATGTGCTTGGGTGGATACTTCCACGTTATACACTTTGGAGGGAACCCGCCTTATTAAAACCCCAGCTATTAGTTTCGATTAATAGGTGGGTTGTCCTTGCACGTCCGTGGCGACCGACATCCTCTTTATGCTTGACATATAATATGTTGCATTATAGCTCTCCCTTGGATCCTTTTTTGCATGAAAAGGTGAAATGTTTCTGATTATTTCTTCTTGTTGTTGTGACGATGAGCCATGCTCTTCTTCTCCTTCTTCCAGATATCTTGTTTTCCTTCCCCTCAACTTTCC
The DNA here is from genome assembly GCA_037367405.1 of Ottelia alismoides. Classification (NCBI taxonomy): domain Eukaryota; kingdom Viridiplantae; phylum Streptophyta; class Magnoliopsida; order Alismatales; family Hydrocharitaceae; genus Ottelia; species Ottelia alismoides. The sequence goes on from JAZKJV010000030.1 coordinate 780,647, forward strand.
CATGTGCCCATCTACCACCTCTCTCTTCTCCCACCTCATATCATTTGATGTATATTCTAGATGGTTATGCCACATGAGAATGAAGGAGTCAACAGATGTTCGACTTTTATTCTATGGGAACCATTACTAGAACACTCATTGTAGCCTACTATCTCCTCTCATGCTCCCTCGCAAATCTCGTTTGAAACCCATGCACCTTACTATCTCCTTCAGCCTTCTCCTTCAATCGTGCCTCACCTCAACCACAATATCCACCTTCCACCCATCATGAAACTCTATCCTAATCGATCCCAATAACCCTCAACCTCCATCCTACAAAGCTCAACCACAACTGACTCTCGGCCTTTATTTGCCATATCTGAGAGAATGAGCTCCCCAATCCATTCTAGGTGAGATCTTGGGTGTATATGTTGGATCTAGTCATGGAATGTGGCCCGAGTACGTGTGCGGTTGTGCATGCTTGATGGAGTTGCATGCAACCAAGTCTTGATGGAACAATTGTGATCCTATTTTCATGCATAGTATTTTTATTTGTTGAATGTTTGCATGCATTTGAGTCCAACCACGTGGATGGTTATGCATGGAAGTTGAGTTGAGTGTAACAAACGGTTTCCAATTTTTATCCATCTACTAGTGCTATATTTACTGAGTTGTTTGTGCTATACATAGTGCATCAAACAAATGAGGACATTCACTCCATTTTGATTACTCTTGTCTCCATTATTTTATTCACAATTTCCTTTCTTTGCCGAATCAACCATGATATAGAGTGCTTGTGCATGGGATCACTAGTATTTGTCTTCATCTAGTATCAGAGCATCATGTGCATTCCTAATTCCTTTTGATTCAATGTTTGTTGATCGTGTACGAAGGTGACACGGTGCGAGAAATCGACAGAGAGTTGGACCTGATGGTGACAAATTACACTAGTTAGGTGATCAGAGTGCAAGCCATGTTGGAATATCAAGGCATCTCGGAAGTAATCGAATCGGCGACCAATGCTGTCGTTAATGAGAAGAAGCACAAGAAGGCGAGGTCACATCTTCTCCAAGCTCTCTCGGAAGATCTCCTGATGTAGGTGGCAAGCAAGAAAATGACAAAGGATGTTTGGGACAACCTAAAAATGAGGTTCATTGGCGTAGCTCGCGTCAAGAGTGCATGACTACAGATGTTGAAGAGCAACTTCGATACCATGTGTATGCATGAGGTAGAGATGTTTAACCAATATGCTGGTAGGATGAACACCATGTCTATTAAGTATGCCAACCTTAGGGGAGACCCTCACCGATGTTGCATTGGTCAAGAAATTGTTCGATACCATGCTGGATCACTTTCTTAACGTGATCATCAAGATCGAGAAGTTTTATGATCTCGATGAGATGACATTCAAGGAAGCTATGGGGCGGTTTACGACCTATGAATAGAGATCACACTTGTGTAAGCCATACAATAATGACAAAGGCGAATCCCAAATCCTATTCACTCAGGACAAGTGGCAGGCATGAAAAAAGAGGATGGAAGTGATTCCTCGTTGGGCAATAAACATAAATCCCAAACTTTTACAGATAAAAGCAATAATGGTTGGGGTGGAGGTGGACACGATAGAGGATGCAGTATGGGCAACTAAAGTGAGTCGTTGATGAATATGTGATTCACCTTTTTTTTCATTTATTTTAGCTTAAAATCCCTTATAAAACACCTGTATATAACACTAACTCCATATTCTTAGTAACTTGCATCTGTGTTTAAATATTGTACACTTCTTACCATTTTAACCTAAAATAAATTAAATAAAGAAAGAAAGAAAAAATAAAGAAAAGAAAATAAAAAAGGAAGGCTGTATGTATGTAATAGATACAGGCTGACCTGAACCCTGAGAGAAGGTCAAGTCTTGACCTCATCGACCATGAATAAAGTAGAGGGAGATAGAGTCCTTAATCAGAAAATCCAAAAAAATTGTGTATTGTGTATATCTGTATACTACACTATTTTATTTGTACATAAATTGACCTCAAACAAAATAATTTTCAAAACAAAAGTTGTAAATAAAAATGTGTCCTAAATAATAAAAATAATTGCACAATCAAATCTTGTACAGAATAAAAGCATCCACACTTGGAAAAAAGCCACGAAGCAACAATTGAAAGATCAATTTCGGCTCCAGAAGTATCAAATTGAACCAAACTCACTTCCATTGTATTCTAAATTAAATTATCTATAAAATGACCATGATTTCATAATTTTTGGAATTACGAGTGAAAAGTTGGGTTTTTGGGGTGTTTTGTGAAATTTCCCATTTATTTGTGCATATTGTATTTTGTAAAGATTTGTAAATATTTTTACTAATTGTTTAAAATAAAAATTAAAAAATAATAATTTTACAACAAAAAACTATTTTGCTTATTTACCCATGTATATAATGTCATATATGTATATAACATATGTATATAGTTAATTTTCTTAACTAACTATCACAAAATAACAAAAAAATCACATTTAATTTTCAAATAAATAAAATGATGAAAATATAAAAAAATTAGTTACTTTTTGTAAATATTTTTTAAACATTAATTTCTTTTATTTATCTCATTTCAAATTTCTTTTCTCTTATCTCTTAAAAATTTAAAAATTCAAATTTCATTCTATCTATTAATATGGCTCCTCATCCCTTTTTTCAATTTGATCAATCTTTGGTAAGAGGAACCCGATCTCCAAAGGTCTTCTTGTCGTAGAAGGGTGCCTAGCCTCCGAGCCATCCGGTGACAGCGAGTCGGCCTTCGTCGAGATGATCAAGGTCTTTTCCGCTCCTAAGGTGAGATCCATAATTTTCTTCTCATTTTTTTCATCTATATTAACATTAGTTTAATTTTTCGCATCTTTATTTCGCAGTCATTTTTTTAATCTAGATCTTAGAATCCACCATCACGATTTAATCCACCACCAACTCGATTTTTCATCTCACTTTCTCGATCTCTACGCATTCTTTTCTACCTCGCACGATCTTCCACCTCTGACCACACACGGTGGTCGGAGATTCGATTCCATCTGCCATTCCCCTCAGATCCGCGCGCATTCACATCTTCTGTGTGATTTTAGGATCGAGTCATCATGCTCGTGTCCTACTTTGTTGATAAATAAAAATTAAAAAAAAGTAAAAAAATATCTATCCTTTTTTCTCTGACATTTGTTTTGTAGGGACAAACAAAAAATATAAAAAAATAAATAAAAAATAGAAAATTTTGTCATTTCTCTTTGCTCAAATATGTATATATATAATTTTTTTAATCTCTGAGTTATAGTAAAATAAATAAATAAATAAACTTCAACGCGGGGCGGCCGCTGCCGCCACAGCCCTGCCAGGCGCACCCCCGCCATCGCCGCAAAACCATCCTCCCGACCGAGCGAAGAACTGCCAGTCCTCACCCGGCGGTGCATCACCACCAGCCGCCCGTAGAAGCCAACTCCAGACCGCCGACCACCGTCTTCTGTGCATTCCTGGCTTACCACGAAGCATGATCGCAGATCCTTCACCGCCTGTGAGCATCACCGCCGGCGGCACTTCCGCCGCCCTCGGCAACAGCGCGACGCGGTGGAGCCGTGCCACCATCGTGCGTAGCACAGTCACGCTCTGCCCCAACAGTCATCGCTCACCACCTTCGCTCAAGCAACGTCACCGGCGGTAGAGCATGGCCATAACACCACCTCCATCGCCGACACCTGCATGATTTTCCCCTGCGCAAGTGCGCCGGCCTTCCCCTCCGCCATAGCAACGCCGACATCACATTAATTCATCCACTACCCGTGCGAAGTACGCATCCTCTGACCGTCAGGCCTCCACGCGACCCCTGTTCCAGCCATTGGCGCGCCCGACCGAGTCTCCTCCTCCATCTTGCAGAACAGGGGTGGCGTCCCGCTTTGACTTGTTTGTGAAGAACAATAACGGAGGGAACCCTAGGGTTCATTAAAGAAAATATTGGAAAAATTACACTTCATCCCCTGATAGTTTCAACATTTTCAAAGAAGACCCTGCGAGAATCAAGCACGTGCGTTGCACGTTTACAATTGGGTAAATTACATTCTGCTCAAGAAGTTTTTCATAATTACAAAAAGGGCCCCACTCCAGTATAGAGCACATGCTTTACATGTTTATTTGGGTAATTTGCACTTCTCTACCAATTATTTTATTTTCTAATTATCATTTAGTGCAAAAACTTTGAACATTTGCATTTTAATCCTTCATTTCCAGACCTTGACTTTGTTTGCTTTTCATATTTAAATAAATGTTTTCTTTGGTCAATAAATCTCCCAAAAATCATGCTATGCTTCTGATGTGCTAATCTTTTTAGCATAAATTTTTCATTGCATTTTAAATTTATTTAATATTATTAAAAAAATCAAAGTTAGTGTCGTTTTCTCTTTCTGAAATTTAAAAATTCATAAAATTTTAATATTGCTCCAAAAAATTCTAAACAAATTAGAGTAATTGTATTTCATTGTATTTTACTATGCAAATTTTGCGCATTACTCTTCAAAATACCCAAAAAAACTTGAAAAATACTAAAAATCTTATAAAAATCATAATCAATTCTACAAAAATCCAAAATCGTGATTTCAGTTCCCATTTGTAGATATTTGCATAAATTTTATCATAAAAAATATTTGCCAAGGAGTTTTGGGTACTTACATTATTTTAAGTTGCAAATTACTCTAGGTTGTGCATTGTTTCTCATTTTTACCAATGTTTGATTTTTAGAAAAAAATACAAAAACATCTGAAAATTCTACAAAAATTCTCAAAATATCTCTAAACCCTTAAAACACACAAATACTTTCTCTGGATTTTTCTGATCATTTTTGATATAATTAAAAAATACAAAAAGAGTTTGGTGTGTGTAGTTCTTATCTTGCGCATATTGTTCTGTATTTGAAATTTAAAAAATGCAAAATTAAAAAATCATTAAAAATTTAAAATAAAAAAATAGGAAAAAATATAAAAATTTAAAAAGAGAAAAATTCCACTAAAACCAAGGATAGTTTGCCTTTGAGATTCTTGCTTTTTCTTTAATTGATTTTTGATTAATTGAATAACCCTCGGGGAATTGTAGCGTCCCTAAGTTCGACCATGTCCGCTATACAAGTAAATAAGTAGCAAAAACATTTCTCTTACAATAACAACAAAGCCTTTTCCCACAAATAAGTAGGGTCGACTACATGGATTCTTCGCGTCCATTCAGATCTATCTTGGGTCAATCCCGTGCTTATATCCACAAAACAAAGATCCCTTCGTATGGTCTCTTTCCAACACTTCTTGGGCCGTCCCTACCCTATCTTAGCCGGCTTACTCGCATCTCCTAACTGGTGCATCGGCTGATCTTCTTTGCAAATGACCAAAACATCTTAAGCGGTTTTCTCGCATCTTATCCTTGATCGGAGCAACACCAACTTTCTTTCTGGTAGCATCATTCTGAATCCGATCTTCACGTGTGTGTCCACACATCCCCCTTAGCATTTTCATTTCTGCTATAGCCATTCTCTGCACTTGTCTATGATTCACATGCCAACATTCAGATCCATAGAGCATAACAGGTCTCACAGATGCTTTGTAAAATTTTCCTTTAATTTTAAAGGAATTTTCTTATCACATAGAACAACAGAGGCTCCTCTTCACTTTAGCCAGCCTGCATTTATTCTATCAGTAACATCTCCATCAATTTCCCCATCATGTTCAAAATAGATCCCGGATATCTAAAAGAATCTCTCTTTTGAATGTTATCATCACCAATCTTCACCTCAATTCCTTCACCATTGCTTCCGTCAAAGGTGCACTCCTTATATTCTGTCTTAGCCCTACTTATATGAAATACTTTACTCTCCAACTCATGCCTCCAGATCTCAAGCTTCTCATTTACTCCATCTCTAGTCTCGTCAATCAACACAATATCATCAGCAAATAACATACACCAAGGTAACTCATCATGAACGTGACTTGTCAACTCGTCCATAATAAAAAATCAACATGGAAAAACATTTCCCTTGCTCCACATTATTTTCTATAATTATTTTACAGCAAGAGAAGAAAAAAATTTGTTTGTTTGCATATGTTTGATTGGGTTGCAACGACTTGTTTATAATTCAAATAATTAAATCCTCAGAAAAGTGTATCAACAAAATGGCACCATTGCTGGGGAGACACGACGAGGGTAGTTAGGTTTCTCTTTTGACATTCTATTCTTGGTTGTATATATTTGTGTATATTTTTCCACATTCACTCCATTGTTCATAATCACTGTTTCATTTCATTTTTTTGCTTATATTTGATAATTGTGTTTCTTACACATTCTCTCTTTTCTTTTTCTTGCGAGGACCCGCTGAGTGAATGAGGCGATCCTAGGAGAGCCGTAGCACCCAAGCAAAGCGGAGGCGACTTGATTCTTTATCGAGCCGTATGATGGCGTGAGAGGAGGAGAAGAAGAATTGAAGGAGAACCCCCCCCCCCCCCAAAAGAGAGAGATTTTCTTTTCTAGCATTTGAACCTTTGTAAATGGATATTCATTTGCTGCGGGGTCTGTTTCGCCAAGTGTCGGTGCAGTTGGGGGACCTCACCGGTTTTCTTTTCATCGCCTTATTTTTCTTTATTTTACACGAATTTCGTGAGCTTCCTATTGGTTGCTTTAATTAATTTTCTTGAGCTAGGTAATTAATTAGGTCCAAACATCGTATACAAGAATTCCTGTACCTATAGAATAGAGCGTAATTTGACTTAGTCAAAATAACCTATTCTTGCCCGTTAATAGAAGCTATTGTTAAGACAGTTCACTTGCATGCACATAGCAGCAGTGATAGGTTAGTTTATTTTTCTGTATTTCAATTCTACGTGGATCACTTGCATGTAGAGTGCTGACGACAAGGAACACATCTCTAAGCCCTGCATGCATCATTGTGCTTAATCACGCATTGGCATTTCTGATCTCCTTCCTTGTTTTCAATCACATAAGTTAAAAAGGAAATTGGACACTCGGTAGGCGATTCTTTGAAAATATTTTAACCAAGTGACAACTGCCTAAAATATTGGACTGCTAAAGAAAACTCGACCTTAAAATAAACACAAGGAAAAATCATTATTTTAGGGAGAGTAACCCCCTCATTGTTTGGTTTGTATGTAGAGAGAGAGCGACCCGCACACTAGGATAGAACCACACCCAAATTCTTTTAAGACTACTATCTTGGGTTAGTCGTTCTCCAGTGAGGATCTCTCCGGTAACCGGTAAAGCAGCCTGCGACGTCCTTTAGCAGCTTGAATTGATCGGGTAGCTGGTAAACGATCTGCAATTCATACTGGCTGGGAAAGATCTAACTTTGGGATTAGGCCAGACTCATGGGAGCATTGGGTTACTAACAACTCGCTTTAACCGCTCTGATAGATTGTATTCTCACCAAACTCTAAAATTGACAATATAATTGACTAAAACTTCACGGTCTTCACATTGAGTTGAGTTGGTGAAGTGGGGGTTTGTATTGTGTTTGCTTGCTTGTGATAAAGATCTTTTTGCGCAATTTGCGCCTTCATTCACTTTCACTCTTGCATTGACCTTCGTGTTCTCGCATCCTGCCTATTGATTTAGAAGATGTCAGACCACAGTATTTCTCGTTCGGACTCTGCGAACTCATTCTACACTCCGAACCGTTCACCTTCTATTCGAAGAGGCTCATTTCCCGAATATTCCTCTTTCTCCACTTCACCCTTCAAAACATCCATCAATCCACTATTTGAGATTGGCTTTAATATCGAATTAATATCTGAGACTCCATCAATTTTGAGCACTAATCGAGTATCGTGCACATTTTTAGAGTCAGACATCGAACACTTGATGCCACCAAAGGGAAAGAGAACCATGTCAGAGCAGAGCAAGATCAACAACACCCTGCTAGCCTCCATCCATTCAATTCAATCCCAAATAACAGAGAATGCTAATTTTCAGACTGCATTGAGAGATATGATTCTTGAGATGAGATAGGAAGAGAACATAGGAGAGAGGAGGATAGAAACAACCCTGGAGGTGGGAATGGGGGAGAAGAACCTCACATAGAACTTGAAGATAAGCATGTACTAAAGGATGCTTATAATCCAGAGGCAGGACACACAAATTCTTGGATACAAATCTCTGTAGTTCATGGGAATTTTAGCTTAAGCCTACTATTTTGCCTCTTCTCCCAATATTCCATGGAAATATTAATGAAGAACCTTATATACAACTCCAGCAGTTCGATCGCATTTGTGGAACAATACACTACTCAAATGTCCCATTAGAGGTAGTACAGATGACCGCCTTTCCATTCAGTCTGATGGGTAAAGCTTTGTATTGGTTAATTCACTTGGGGAAGGTTGTCACTACTTGGGAAGAGTTGAGGTCTGCATTTCTGAACAAGTATTATCCACTTGGACGACTCAACCAAATGCGATCCTTGATTGCTAATTTCTCCTAGATTCCCCAAGAGCCTATTCACGAGGCATGGGAAAGATTCAAAGATCTGATGGAGAAATGCCCCCATCATGATATTCCAAAGACAAGTCTTGTAAAAAAATTCTTTGGGGGTGTAAGCATTGAGAATCATAAGCCCGTAGATGGCGTTTGTGGGGGGAACCTCTTCAACAAGGATGAGGATGTCCGTTATCAAATTTTTGAGGAGATGGCGGAAAGTTCAGCAACTCTTTCTTCTTCACATGCTTTTCAAAAGCACCCCATCACCACTCCTGCAGTATCCCACAAGGATGCCAATATGATGGCATCACATGAAGTGGATAGGGTGGACAGTTCTGATCTGACCATTATTGGAAATCACCTATCCAAAGTGGACATTATTGAGAAACGATCCAAGGAGCTTGATAAGCTTCAAGTGATCGAGCAGAGGATGAAGAACCTAAGTAAGCTGGATGAGATAACAAAGCACCTGGAGCTTCTCGTGAGTAAGATCAGTGCAGTTCACAGTGTGAGTGCAGCAACCGATACCTCTACCAGGGAGCAGACTTCTTCCACCCATCATAGTAGCAGAGGACCATCCCAAGTTCAGCATGTCTACTACGTGCAGACACCTGATCAGGTTCAACATCATTCTCATCAGATAGTTCCTTACCAACAAGAAGTAGCCTACATTCTTGAGCAGCAGTCTCCACCTCCACATGGCATTCAAGAGGTGAATGGTATCTGGTTCGACCGTGAGCAAAACCGGCCCCGTCCATCAGGGCAAGGCCAGTCAGGTTCACAGTAGAGTCAGAGACCCACCCACCAGTTTCAGGGAGATAGACAACAACCATACCAACACCAACAGTTGTAGCCTTAGGAAGTCTCCACCACAGTTCCAAAACTGGAGACAAGGCCAGCCACAACAACAGTCTATGTATTTTCCTCATCCTACCCAATAACAGACTGCATATCATGGATAATATCCTCATCCTCTGCCTCCTCATTATCAGAATCCGTATGGGTACCAACAACCTCCGTACAATCAGCTCCAGCGACAGCCAGCCAATGAGCAACCTGGGCCCCTTCAGTCAATCCAGTACTGGACCAACTTACATTGCTCATGAAGAACATGAATGAACTAACTCAGCGGATCGATGGCCTGACCACCACCAAGACACTGATTCTAGCACAGGTCAAAGCCAACCTCAACAACTTTAGACGCAAGGAGCAGGTAGCCAATAGCCCACCCACCCCTGAGATAGATATGTCCTTTGATTTTACATGTTTATCTGACGCCTTTTATCTCAGGAGCGGTAGGAGATTGTAGCCGCCTACACAGCACTTGGGGTTGGGAGATCGATCCACTGAGAGAGCATCATCTTCTACATCATCTCCTTCACCAACAGTCGAGAGGTCCAGTGTAGCAGCACCCACGTCTGGAGTTTCATCGCCTTCACCACCACCTTCATCAGGAAGATGTAGATCACCATCAGTAAAGGAGAATATACCAGTCGTAAATTCTTCCTCTTCACCAACAACAACATCTCGTTCTCTTTTAGATTCTATTTTTCCTTCACCTGGTTTGGACAACACTGTACAGACTGATTCTGGTTGTCCTCTTGTACATGAGGATTCTACTTTGAATAATGGAAATGAATGTTTGCATGTTTATTTTGATCCCGTGCCATTTCCTTCTGCTCTCAAATCTAAGAAACTCCAAAAATTAAAAACAACCCTATCTGATCTTAGAGTAGTTGAGATCTTACAGAACATCTTTTTAAAGATGCCACTCCTTAAGGCCATGGAATACATGTCTACAGTAAAAAAGGGAATGCAAGAGGCATGTACACAAAAGCATCAACCAAGGAAGAACAGGCGAAAGGAAATAGAGAAACATATCTTGACCATAGCCACAATTCATGCCATCAGTAACCTCCCGCCTAAAAAGAAAGACAAGGGAACACCTCACATCTGTTGCCATATCTTTGATCAAGAATTTGATCGCACTCTTCTCGATAGCGGTTCCTTCATTAATCTCATGCCTTCTTCTTTACTAACTAAATTTCTATTAGGACCTCTTAAAACAACCAGGATGATCCTTCAGTTTGCTGATAGATCGATTAAGAGGCCAAGAGGCATTTTAGAGGACGTTATTGTAACGGTGTAGGGAATGAAATTCCCTATTGCTTTTGTTGTGCTCACATCATATCTACCTAAAGGATGACTGCAAACCCTCTGGTGAATGTCAACGCCATCTAAATCCAAATCTAAGGGAGGTTTTCATGAAGGAGATCAGAAAATGGTGTGATGATGGCTTTATATATCCCATTTCAGATTCCAAGTGGGTCATCCCTTTATATGTGGACCCGAAGAAATCCGGGACTACGATCATAAAGAATGACCATGATGAGGAGATTCCGACCCGGGTGCCTACTTCATGGCATGTCTGTGTAGATTACCGACGTCTGAACTCAGCTACCAAGAAGGATCACTTTCCGCTGCACTTTATTGATCAGATTATTGAGAGGTTGGAAGGGAAAGAGTTCTTTTATTCCTTAGATGGGTACTCAGGATACAACCAAGTTGCTATCGCTCCTGAGGATCAAGAGAAAACTACTTTCATTTGTTCATTTGGCACCAACGCCTTTAGACGGATGCCCTTTGGATTGTGTAATGCACCCGCAACATTTCAAAGGTGTATGTTGGCCATTTTTGCCAACATGGTGGGTAATTTTCTTGAAATGTTCATGGACGATTTCTCGATCTACGAGGATAGTTTTGAGACATGTATTGCTTATTTAGACCGAGTTATTCAACATTGCTGTGAGATAAACCTAGTGATCTTGTAGGAGAAGAGTCACTTTACGGTGACTAAAGGAATTCTATTGGGCCATGTCATCTCCAAACATGGTACGGCGGTTGACCTAGCTAAGATTGATGTGATTTCAAAGTTAGAGCCACCGCAGAATTTGAAGCAGTTGAGGTCATTCCTGGGACACGTAGGATTCTATAGGCGATTCATAAAGGACTTCAGCAAGATCGCCAGACCTTTGACTGAGCTTATGTGTAAGGAGAGTGATTTTGTTGTCGATGAGAAAGTCCTCCTTACATTCAATCAGATGAAAGAAATGCTTACTAGTGCTCCTGTCTTACAGCCACCAGATTGGTCTCTTCCTTTTGAGATTATGACGGATGCATCAGATTTCGCAGTTGGAGATGTTTTAGGACAGAGAAGGGATGGGATACCGTTTGCAATACACTATGCTAGCAAAACTCTAGATGAAGCACAATGGAATTATACAGTTACAGAGAAGGATACGTTAGTAGTTGTGTTTGGGCTAGAAAAGTTCAGATCTTACCTCATCGGTTCACATGTTATTGTATACATGGATCACACCATCATACGATACTTGCAGGAAAAGAATGATGCCAAACCATGCCTTATCAGATGGATCCTTCTTCTCCAGGAATTTGATTTAGAGATTCGAGATAAACCTGGAGTGAAAAATATTGCGGCAGATCACCTTTCCCGTATCACAGATGTAGAGACCTATGAGCAAAACATGATCCCTATTTCCGAAACCTTTCCAGATGAGGCCATTTTGTCTGTGGAATCACTTCCATGGTATGTTGATATTGTGAACTCTCTCGTCTCTAAGAAAGTTCCACAAGATTGGTAGAAGTACAATGTAGACAGATTTTTATCAGAGATTCATTATTACCAGTGGGAGGATCCGTACCTATTTCACGAGGGTACAGATTGTATCTGGAGAAGTTGCATTCCTCAGGAGGAACACACCAGTGTACTTGAACACGGTCACAAACTAGAATCTGGTGGGCATCATTCGGGGAAATGCACGTCAACAAAGGTTTTACAGAGTGTCCTATTGTGGCCCATATTGTTTAAGGATTCTACAGAGTATGTTCGAGGTTGTACTGACTGTCAGAAAATAGGAGGAACCATTGGTTCCAAAGATACCATGCCCCTAAGATATATACATATTTTTGATGTTTTTGATGCTGGGGGCATAGACTTCATGGTCCCATTTCCTGTCAGTCATGGATTTCATTACATCCTGCTCGCCGTGGATTATGTTAGTCAATCGGTGGAGGCTATCCCTACCCGAGCCGCTGATAGTCGTACAATGTGTTCCTTTCTCAAGGACCATATTATCGGTTTGGTATTCCCAAAATACTGATTTCAGATGGGGGAAACCATTTCATTAATAGAGAAGTAAAGAAGCTTGTGAAGGAGTACGCCATTGAGCACAGAGTTGCGTCTCCTTACCACCATCAGACTAATGGCTTGGCAGAAATTTTAAATAGGGAGATCAAGACGATATTGCAAAAACTTGTACATCCAGATAGGAAGAACTGATCCCAGATGCTTGATTCAGTTCTATGGGATTATCTGATGGCATACAAGTCTCCTTTGAGTATGTCCCCCTATAAATTGGTGTATGGAAAGCCTGGCCACCAGCCGGTAGAATTAATTTACAAATCTTTATGAGCACTCCGTGTATGCAAGCTAGATTATGAGAAGGCATGAAAGATCAAGAAGTTGGATTCGAATAAATTACTGGAATTCTGAGACTTTGCATATGATAACTCACTCATGTATAAGGAGAAAGTCAAGCGCTAGCATGCTAAACACATTAGAAGAAAAGCTTTCTCCCCTGATCAGAAAGTTCGGTTATTTGATGCTAAGTTGAATCTGTTTCCAGGAAAATTGAAAAGCTAGTGGTCAGGACCGTTCATCATGCGAGCTATGCGTGACAATGGAAGTATTGTCATATCTGGGTTGTCATCTAATGCACAGCCATTTGTTGTGAACGGAAAGTTGCTGAAGCCATATCTAGATTACGATACATTCCTGTCTATTGTTGATTGTATCTGTGGTATCAGACGATGATCTTTTGATTCCATCTTCTGCATCTGATACATGAGCATCCAGTCCTCTTGTATATTCTTTCGTTTCATTCTTTCTTCTTCTGTTTTATCATTCACCCATTTTCCGTGTGTGTGTGTATATATGCTATACTTTAGATGTGCTTTATCCTAAGTATAGGGGGGATGAATGATTTGTGTTATTCATATTCGTCCTGTTCATCACTCCAATTATTGCCTATACTTAGGGATACTCTACCCTAAGTATGGGGTGGGGGGGGGGGGGGGGGTAATGTTGTTCATATCAATTTTTATTAATTTTGAATCTGTACATTCTCTGCATCGTTTTTCCCCTTTTGTACACTCTTCTACACTTAGGATTACTTGATCCTAAGTATAGAGTGGATCACCGACCTGTATTCTTTTCATTTTCTCTTTTAGTCATTGTAGCATAGGAATCTTTTCACTTTTCTATTCTTAGCACGAGTAATGTCTTCCTTTGCCGCTCTCTGATCACTATGAGGACATAGTTCGAGCTAAGTATAGGGGGTGTCATATATATTGTATATATACTTTAGACATAACTTGTACTTTAATGTTTATTTTTGGGGATATGTAAATAAATTCGTAAAATCCACGTTTGTGTATATAGACTTTGATCACCTTTCAATAAAAAATCAAAAAAAAACCAAAAAAAAGAAAGAAAAAAAATCTTGTATATACTTGTATATATGTTACTAACCCTTCTTCCTTTAAAAAAAACTACAAAACCAAAAATCTATAAAAAGCTGCATAATAAAAAAAATCTTTTGCATGTGCATCATTTTCCTTTCTTTTCCAAAAACCCATAAAAATTTCAAAATAGGAAAATTGTTTCAAAAAAACTTTTGCTTTCTTTTTGCATTGTACATATTTCTTGCATTAGCATGTGCATTTTTCAGGATAGTATTGACATTTAATCTATGTTTGGAATAAAATTGAAGAATGGAGCTTAGTTGGACCTTAATCCACTTAATTTCAGAGAAACCTTATAAGAAATGGAGTTCAGGCTTTTCAGGTCCTAGTGACTTAGTTCTTTTAGTCTACAAGACTATGTTCACATGTCATCTTTGAGTAGTCTAAGTAGAATATTTAACAACACACGCATGATTCTTTCAGACCGTGGCTTATCTTGGACAAGCATTCTACATGTATCTCTTCATAGATGAGGCAGTGAGGATGTATAATCTTTTGGCTTGGGGTAGCATACAAGGGTAGTACATCTAGGCAGACCCTCTCGTCTTCCTCTAGGGAAGGAAGTGCGTCTCAACCTGGTCTAGTGATGTTGAGGTCTAAAGACAGGATGCTGTGGGGTTGCAATAATGCTTCAAAATAGGGATAGTCTACTCGCTCAAGAGGAAAAACTCCTTATGTACATGCTGCACCTTGTATATATTTTCAAAAAAAGAGAGGAAAAAATGCAGAATCTCCAAAAGTGGACATGCCTGATTGAAAAGTAAAATGCCTGTCAGAGTGTATATACAAGGATAAAAAAAGAGAAATTAATAAGAGCTTCAAATCAAATATTTGTAAGCTTGTGGCTGGATGACTTGGCTACACTGGTCATGCATCCAAGGATAGGTAGCTACATTGGTTACCGTCCATTCTTTTCTCCATCCCCTCTTCTTGAGCTGGTTGTACTTGAACTTAGAAGGGAATATCTCTGCTTCTCGAGGAAAGAGCTGCAAGACTGGGGAACTAGAGTTACCTTGTTGAGGGAGGCTGTTTCTTTGCTACTTTTGAGATGTGGAGCGATATCTCACTTACACCGTACAAGTAAAGATTCATAGTCACAAGAATTTGTGTATGTAGACTTGTTCTGGCCTGACTGTTGAGGTGACCTGAATAGGAGTCATGTGAAACTTAGAGGCTGTTAGGTTTTAAATCCATCTCCCGTTAAGGTTCTGTCACACTAATAATCCAAAGGTCTAACAGAGCCCCAAACTACAATTTTATGAAGAAAAGTTTAATACTCAATATTATCCTACCTTCTTTATTTTTCCTTTCTTTTTTCTTCTATTCACTTATTCTTTCAAATAAGTTTTTGCTAAGGGACTAGCAAAGGTAAAGCATAGGGGTGATGATTTTGTGATTCATCATCTTTTTTCATTTATTTTAGCTTAAAATCTCTTATAAAATACTTGTATATAACACTAACTCCATATTCTTACTAACTTGTATCTGTGTGTAAATATTGTACACTTCTTACCATTTAAACTTAAAGTAAAAAAATAAAGAAAGAAAGGAAAAATAAAGAAAATAAAATAAAAAGGAAGACTGTATGTACGTAATAGATACATGCTGATCCGAACCCTGAGAGAAGGTCAATTCTTGACCTGATCAACCGGGAATAAAGTAGGAGGAGATAGGGTCCTTAATCAGAAAATCCAAAAACAATGTGTGCTGTGTATATTTATATACTACACTATTTTATTTGTACATAAATTGACCTCAAACAAAATAATTTTCAAAACAAAAGTTGTAAATAAAAATGTGTCCTAAATAATAAAAATAATTGCACAATCAAATCTTGTACAGAATAAAAGCAACCATACTTGGAGAAAAGCCACGAAGAGATAATTGAAAGATCAATTTCGGCATCACATGAACTCAAATTGAACCAAACTCACTTCCATTATATTCTAAATTAAATTATCTTTAAAATGATTGTAATTTCATAATTTTTGGAGTTACGGGTGAAAAGTTAGTTTTCTGCGGTATTTTATGCAATTTTCCCCTTTATCTGTACATATTGTATTTTGTAAAGATTTGTAAATATTTTTACTATTATTTAAAATAAAAATAAAAAAATAAAAATTGTAACAAAAAACTAATTTGCTTATTTACCCATGTATATAATGTCTTATATGTATATAACATATGTATATAATTAATTTTCTTAACTAACTATCACAAAAAAACAAAAAAAAATCACATTTAATTTCAATTAAATAAAGTGAAGAAAATGCAAAAAAATTAGTTATTTTTTGTAAATATTTTTTAAACACTAATTGCTTTTATCTTTATCTCATTTCAAATTTCTTTTCTCTTATCTGTTATCCTCATCCAAAAAATTAAAAATTCAAATTTCATTCTATCTATTAATATGGCTCCTCATCCCTCTTTTCAACTTGATCAATCTTTGGTGAGAGGAGCTCAATCTCCGAGAGTCTTCTTGTCGCAGAAGGGTGCCAAGCCTCCGAGCCGTCCGGTGACTGCTAGTCGGCCTTCGTCGAGGTGATCAAGGTCTTTTCCGCTCCTAAGGTGAAGTCCATCATTTTCTTCTCGTTTTTTTCATCTAGATTAACCTTAGTATTAATTTTTCACATCTTTATTTTGTAGTCATATTTTTATCTACATCTTAGAATCTACCATCACGATTTAATCCGCCACCAACTCGATTTTTCATCTCACTTTCTCGATCTCTACGCATTTTTTTCTACCTCGCACGATCTTCCACCTCCGACCACGCACGGTGGTCGGAGATTCGGTTCCATCTGCCATTCCCCTTGGAATCGCACGCATTCACATCTTCCGTGTGATTTTAGGATTGAGTCATCATTCTCATGTCCTACTTTGTTGGTAAATAAAAATTAAAAAAAGTAAAACAATATCTATCCTTTTTTCTCTAGCATTTGTTTTGTAAGGACAAACAAAAAAAATAAAAAAAATAAATAAAAAATAAAAAATTTTGCCCTTTCTCTTTGCTCAATATATATATATATATAAGTTTTTTTATTTCTGAGTTACATTAAAAAAATAAAAAAACTTCAACGCGTGGTGGCCATTGCCGCCACTGCCCTCCCAGGCGCGCCCCCACCATCGCCGTAGAACCATCCTCCCGATCGAGCGAAGAATTGCCAGACCTCAGCCGGCGGTGCGTCACCGCCAGCCGTCCATAGAAGCCAACTCCAGACCGCTGACCACCTTCTTCGATGCATTTCCGGCGTGCCACGAAGCCCGACCACAGATCCTTCACCGTATGTGAGCATCACCGCCGGCGGAGCTTCCGCCGCCCTCGACAACAGTGCGACGCGGCAGAGCCGTGCCACCACCGTACGTGGTACAACTCTGCTACACCCCAACGGTCGCTGCTCGCCCCCTTCGCTCAAGCAACGTTACCTCTCCTCCGTGCTGCAGCAGAGCACGACCATAGCACCACCTCCATCACTGACACCTGCATGATTTTCCCCCGCGCAAGCGCGCCGGCGTTCCCCTCCACCATAGCCATGCTGACATCACGTCGATTCGGCCACCACCCGTGCGAAGTTGCATTCTCTGACCGTCAGACCTCCACGCGACCCCTGCTCCAGCCGTTGGCGCGCCCGGCTGAGTCTCCTCCTCCATCTTGTAGAACGGGGGCGGCGGTCCTCTTTGACTTGTTTGTGAAGAACAATAACGAAGGGAACCCTAGGGTTCATTAAAGTAATTTTATTGGAAAAATTATACTTCGTCCCCTGACAGTTTCAATATTTTCAAAGAAGACCCTACCAGAAACAAGCACGTGCGTTGCACGTTTACAATTGGGCAATTACATTCTGCTCAAAAAGTTTTTCATAATTACAGAAAGGCCCCTGCTCTAGTATAGAGCATGTTCTTTGCATATTTATTTGGGTAATTTGCACTTCTCTACCAGTTATTTTATTGTTTATTATCATTTAGTGCAAAAACTTTGAACATTTGCTTTTTAATCCTTTATTTCCAGACCTTGACTTTATTTGCTTTTCATATTTAAATAAATGTTTTCTTTGGTCAATAAATCTCCCAAAAATCATGCTATGCTTCTGATGTGCTTATCTTTTTAGCATAAATGTTTCATTGCATTTTAAATTCATTTAATATTATTAAAAAAAATAAAAGTAGTGTCCTTTTCTCTTTCTAAAATTTAAAATATCTTAAAAATTAGAATATTGCTCCAAAAATTCTAAAAATATTAGAGTAATTGTATTTCTTTTTCTTTTAATTTCTAAGCAAATTTCATGCATTAACTATTTATAAAACCTAAAAAAGTGAAAAATACTAAAAATATTACAAAATACCTAAAAAATTCTACAAAAATACAAAAATCGTGATTTCAGTTCCTATTTGAAGATATTTGCATATATTTCATCATACAAATAGTTGCCAGTTGTTTGGGCTCTTAAAATATTTTTAGTTGCAAATTACTCTAGGCCGTGCATTTTTTGTCATTTTTGCCACTGTTTGATTTTTAGAAAAATACAAAACATCTGAATATTCCACAAAAAATCTAAAAATATTTCTAAATCCTTAAATTATAAAAGTATTTTCTCTGGATTTTTCTAATCATTTTTGATGTAATTGAAAAATACAAAAAGAGTTTGGTGTGCATAGTTCTTATCTTGTGCATATTGTTCTTTATTTGAAATTAAAAAAAAGGCAAAATTAAAATCACTAAAAATTTTAAAATAAAAAAGAAAAAATATAAAAAATTTAAAAGGAAAAAAATTCCACAAAAATCAAAGATAGTTTACCTTTGAGATTCCTGCTTTTACTTTAATTGATTTGTGATTAATAGAATAACCCTCAGGAATTGCAGCCTCCCCGAGTTCGACCCTGTCCGCTATATAGGTAAATAAGTAGCAAAAACATTTCTCTTGCTCCACATTATTTTCTGCAATTATTTTACAACGAGAGAAGAAAAAAATTTGTTTATTTGTTGACGCTTGAGTGGATTGCAACGATTTATAATTCAAATAATTAAATCCCCCAAAAAGCATAGCAACAAAATGGTGCCGTTGCTGGGGTGGCACGACGAGGGTAATTAGGTTTCTCTTTTGACCTGCTATTCTTGGTTGTATATATTTGTGTATATTTTTCCACATTCACTCCATTGTTCGTAATTACTATTTCATTTCATTTTTTTGATTATATTTCATAATTGTGTTTCTTACACATTCTCTCTTTTCTTTTTCTTGCCCAGGGTTCGCGGAGCGAAGGAGGCGATCCTAGGAGAGCTGAAGCACCCAAGCGAAGCGGATGCAACTTGATTCATTACTGAGCCGCATGATAGAGTGAGAGGAGGAGAAGAAGAGTTGAAGGAGACCCCAAAAAAAGAGAGAGATTTTCTTTTCTAGCATTTGAACTTTTTTAATGGACATTCATTTGTTGCGGGTCCTGTTTTGCCAAGTGCCAGTGCACTTGGGGGACCTCATCCATTTTGTTTTCATTGCCTTATTTTTCTTTGTTTTACGCGGATTTCATGAGCTACCTATTGATTACTTTAATTAATTTGCTTGAGCCAGGTAATTAATTAGGTCCAAACACCCTAAACAAGAATTCCTATACCTATAGAATAGAGCGTAATTGGACTTAGTTAAATTAACCTATTCTTGCCTGTTAATAGAAGCTATTGTTAGGACGGTTCACTTGCATGTGCATATAGGTTAGTTTATTTTTCTGTATTTCAATTCTGCGCGGATCACTTGCAAGTAGAGTGCTGGCGACAAGGTACGCATCTCTAACACCTGCATGAATCATTGTGTTTAATCGCGCATTGGCATTTGTGATCTCCTTCTTTATTTTCACTCACATAAGTTAAAAAAGAAATTGGACACTCGGTAGGTGATTCTTAAAAAATATTTTAACGAAGTGACAAATGATTAAAATATGGGTCTGCTAAAGAAAACTCGATCCTAAAAAAATACAAGGAAAAATCATTATTTTTGAGAGAGTAACCCCCTCATTGTTTGGTTTGTATGTAGCGAGAGAGCGACCCGCACACTAGGATAGAACCACGTCCAAACTCTTTTCAGACTACTATCTTGGGTTAGTCGTTCTCCAGTGAGGATCTCTCAAGTAACCGATAAAGCGGTCCGCGACGTCCTTAGCAGCTTGAATTGATCGGGTAGCCGGTAAATGGTCTGCAATTCATACTGGTTGGGAAAGATTTAACTTTGGGATTAGGCTAGACTCCTGGGAGCATTGGTTCCTAACAGCTCGTTTTAACCGCTCTGATAGATTGTATTCTCACCAAACTCTAAAATTGACAAGATAATTGACCGAACCTTCACGGTCTTCACATTGAGTTGAGTTGGTGAACTAGGGGTTTGTATTGTGTTTTCTTGCTAGTGATAAAGATCCTTTTGCACAATTTACGCATTCATTCACTTTCACTCTTGCGTTAACCTTCGTGTTCTTGCATCCTGCCTATTGATTTCGAAGATGTCGGACCAGAGTATTTCTCGTTCGGACTCTGCGAACTCATTCTACACTCCGAGCCATTCGCCTTCTATTCGGGGAGACTCACTTCCCGAGTATTCCTCTTTCTCCACTTCACCCTTCAAAACATCCATCAATCCACTATTTGATATTGGCTTTGATCTCGAATTAATATCTGAGACTCCATAAAATCTGAGCACTAATCGAGTATCATGCACATTTTCAGAGTCAGACACCGAACACGTGATGCCACCAAAGGGAAAGGGAACCATGTTGGAGCAGAGTGAGATCAACAACACCCTATTAACCTCCATCCAGTCAATTCAAGCCCAGATAACAGAGCAAGCTAATTTTCAGACCACATTGAGAGATATGATTCTCGAGCTGAGACAAGAAAGAGAAGATAGGAGAGAGGAGGATAGAAACAACCCTGGAGGTGGGAATGGGGCAGAAGAACCTCACATAGAACCTGGGGATAAGCCTACACTAAAGGATGCTTATAATCCAGGGGCAGGACAGATAAATTCTTGGATACAAGTCCCTGCGGTTCATGGGAATTTTGAGCTTAAGCCTACTATTTTACCTCTTCTCCCAATATTCCATGGAAATATTAATGAAGAACCTTATATACACCTCCAACAGTTCGATCACATTTGTGGAACAATACACTATCCAAATGTCCCATTAGAGGTAGTGCAGATGATCGCCTTTCCATTCATTCTGATGGGCAAAGCTTTGTATTGGTTAAATCACTTGGGGAAGGTTGTCACTACTTGGGAAGAGTTGTGGTCCGCATTTCTGAACAAGTATTATCCACTTGGATGACTCAACCAAATGCAATCCTTGATTGCTAATTTCTCCCAGATGCCCCAGGATCCTATTCACGAGGCGTGGGAAAGATTCAAAGATCTGACGGAGAAATTCCCCCATCTTGATATTCCAAAGACTAGCCTTGTACAAAATTTCTTTGGGGGATTAAGCATTGAGAATCAGAAGCTCGTAGATGCCACTTATGGGGGGATCTATTTTAACAAGGACGAGGATGTCCTTTATCTATTTTTGAGGAGATGGTGGAAAGTTAGGAGCTCTTTCTTCTTTACGTGCTTTTCATAAGCACCCCGCCATCACCCCTACAGTGCCCCACAAGGATGTCAATATGATGGCATCACATGAAGTGGATAGGGTGGACTGTTATGATCTGACCATCATTGGAAATCACCTATCCAAAGTGGACATTATTGTGAAACGATCCAAGGAGCTTGATAAGCTTTAAGTGATCGAGCAGAGGATGAAGAACCTAGATAAGCTGGATGAGATAACAAAGTACCTGAAGCTTTTCGTGAGTAAGATTAGTGCAGTTCACAGTGTGAGTGCAGCAGTCGATACGTCTACTAGGGAGCAGACTTCTTCCACCCGGCATAGTAGTGGAGGACCATCCACAGTTCAGCATGTCTACTACGTGCAGACACCTAATCAGTTTCAGCAGCATTCACATCAGATAGTTCCTTACCAACAGGAAGTAGCCTACATTCCTGAGAAGAAGTCTCCACCTCCACCTAGTATTCAGGAGGTAAATGGTATCTGGTTCGACCATGAGAGAAACCAGCACCGTCCATCAGGTTAAGGCCAGTTGAGTTAACAGCAGGGTCAGAGACCCGCTTGCCAGTTTCAGGGAGGCAGACAACAACTGTACCAGCACCTGCAGTTCCGACCTCAGTATCAGTCTCCACCACAGTTCCAAAACTAGAGACAAGGCCAGCCACAACAACTGTCTATGTAATTTCCTCATCCTACCCAGCACCAGACTGCATATCATGGACAATATCCTCATCCTCCTCCTCCTCATTATCAGAATCCGTATGGGTATCAACAACCTCAGTACTATTAGCCCCAGCGTCAGCCAGTTAATGAGCAACCTGAGGCCCCTTGAGTCAATCCAGCAGTGAACCAACTTGCATTGCTCATGAAGAACATGAATGAACTGACTTAGCAGATCGACGACCTGACCACCACCAAGACACAGATTGCAGCACAGTTCAAAGCCAACCCCAACAAATTCAGACGTAAGGAGCTGGTAGCCAATAGCCCACCCACCCCCGAGACAGATATGTCCCTTGATTTCACATGTTTATCTGACGCCTTTTATCTCAGGAGCGGTAGAAGATTGTAGCCGCCTACGTAGCAGTTGGTGTTGGGAGATCGATCCACTGAGAGAGCATCATCTTCTACATCATCTCCTTCACCAGCAGTGGAGAGGTCCAGTGTAGCAGCACCCACGTCTGGAGTTTGACCGCCTTCACTACCACCCTCACCAGGCAGATGTAGACCACCATCAACAAAGGAGAATATACCAGTCACAGATTCGTCCTCTTCACCAGCAACAACATCTCGTTTTGTTTTAGATTTTATTTTTCCTTCAACTAGTTTGACAACACTATACAGACTGATTCTGGTTGTCTTCTTGTACATGAGGATTCTACTTTGAATAATGGAAACAAACATTTGCATGTTTATTCTGATTTCGTGCCATTTCCTTATGCTCTCAAATCTAAGAAAATCCAAAAATTAAAAACAACCTTATCTGATACTAGAGTGGTTGAGATCTTACAGAACGTCTTTTTAAAGATGCCACTCCTTAAGGTCATGGAATACATGCCTACAGAAAAAAAGGGAATGAAAGAGGCATGTACACAAAAATGTCAACCAAAGAAGAACATACAAAAGGAAACGGAGAAACACATCTTGACCATGGCCACAGTTCATGCCATCAGTAACCTCCCGCCTAAAAAGAAAGACAAGGGAGCACCTCACATCTGTTGCCATATCTTTGATCAAGAATTTGATCGCACTCTTCTCGATAGTGGTTCCTCCAATAATCTCATGCCTTCCTCTTTACTAACTGAATTTCGATTAGGACCTCTTAAAACAATCAGGATGATCCTTCAGTTTGCTGATAGATTGATTAAGTAGGCCAAGAAGCATTTTAGAGGATGTTATTGTAACGGTGCATGGAATGAAATTCCCTGTTGATTTTATTGTCATGGATATGGACATACCTGCACTGTTACTTCATACCCCGATCATACTAGGTCGACTATTCCTCCGAACGGTTGAAGCAATAGTTGATTATGGTACTAGAAAGATCATCTTTCACTGTCGTAGTGACAAGGTGAAAACTGAGACGATCTCTGATCCTAGACCATCACCACCACCTGCAGCAGATGAGACAGAGAAAGCTATATTAGAGCCAGATGACCGTGATTTTCTTGCTGAATTCAAAGAGACAAATCTTTTCACTGATTTTATAGATACCCATGAGTTCCTTTCCAAAAAATACTCTATGGAAAGTACAGTCGACATGGGTTCCCTTTGTGGTCCAATTGAGAGGGTTACCGATGAGCAGTTTGAGCTGAGTTCTGAGGTCCAGATATATGAGCCATTCGTTGAATTTCCTGATTTATGCACAAATGAGAGACATCTTTCTAAGATTATTGCTGAGATATCTGAGCTGTTAATTGATAAGAATATTGAACACCCTGATGAGCCCCTCCTTTCTAAGCAGAGATCATTCATTACAGATCTATCAGATATTCTATTTGCTGAGCCGTTAGTAGCTAAGGTAGATAGTTTACAGAGTACAGATCACATACCTCTACCAATACAGTGCAGAGGTTATTGCAGAGCTGATTCAGACCCCACCTGAGCTCAAGGCTTTACCATCAATGTTGAAATATGCCTTCCTTGCAGGTCCCCCAAAATATTTCCGGTCATCCTCATCTCGCAGTTAACCACTGAACAAGAATCTCGCGTGCTAGAGGTTCTTGAGAGAATCTGCAAGGCCATAGGATGGAATATCTTGGATCTCCGTGGGATTAATCCAGCATTGTGCTCGCATCATATCTACACAGAGGATGACTGTAAACCCTCCCGTGAATGTCAGCGTCGTCAATGGCCTCAAATGTCAGCGAAATTCGATCGAATTTCTGTCAATTATCGATATCCAGTCGAAATTGCAATTCGACTGAAATGACTGAAATGACCGAAATATGGGGATGCTAGTATAAAAAATAACCGAAATGACCGAAATTTTGGTCGAAATTCCATCAAAATTCCATCGAAATTCTGTTTTGGTCGATACTGAAATGGTGACCGAAACCGACATTTAAGGCCTTGGCGTCGTCTAAATCAAAATCCAAGGGAGGTTGTCATGAAGGAGATCAGAAAATGGTGTGATGCTAGCTTTATATATATATATATATATATATATGTATCCCATTTTGGATTCCAAGTGAGTCAGCCCTTTACATGTGGTCCCAAAGAAATCTGGGATTATGATCGTAAAGAATGAACGTGGTGAGGAGATCCCGACCTGGGTACCTACTTCATGGCGTGTTTGTGTAGATTACCGACGCCTGAACTCAGCTACGAAGAAGGATAACTTTCCACTGCCCTTTATTGATCAGATTATTGAGAAGTTGGCAGGGAAAGAGTTCTTTTTCTTCTTGGATGGGTACTCGGGATACAACCAAGTTGCTATTGCTCCTGAGGATAAGGAGAAAACTACTTTCACTTGTCTGTTTGGCACCTACGCCTTTAGACGGATGCCCTTTGGATTGTGTAATGCCCCTGCTACATTTCAAAGATGTATGTTGGTTGTTTTTGCCGACATGGTGGATAATTTTTTTGAAGTCTTCATGGACGATTTCTCGATATACGGGGATAGTTTTGATACATGTCTTGCTTATTTAGGCCGAGTTCTTTAACGTTGCTGTGAGGTAAACCTGGTGCTCTCGTGGGAGAAGAGTCACTTTATGGTCACTGAGGGAATTGTATTGGGCCATGTCAAATCCAAACGTGGTATGGAGGTTGACCCGGCTAAGATTGATGTAATTTCAAAGTTAGAGCCACCGCAGAATTTGAAGCAGTTGAGGTCATTTCTGGGACACGTAGGATTCTGTAGGCGATTCATAAAGGACTTCAGCAACATCGCCAGACCTTTGACTGAGCTTCTGTGTAAGGAGAGTGATTTTGTTGTCGATGAGAAAGTCCTCCTTGCATTCAACCAGATGAAAGAAATGCTTACCAGTGCTCCTGTCTTACAACCACCAGATTGGTCTCTTCCTTTTGAGATTATGATGGACGCATCAGATTTTGCAGTTGAAGCTGTTTTAGGACAGAGAAGGGATGGGATACCATTTTCTATACACTATGCTAGCAAGACTCTGGATGAAGCACAACGGAATTATACAGTTACAGAGAAGGAGATGTTAGCAGTTGTGTTTGGGCTAGAAAAGTTCAGATCTTACCTCATCGATTACATGTTATTGTATACACGGATCACACTGCCGTACGATACTTGCAGGCAAAGAAGGATGCCAAACCATGCCTTATCAGATGGATCCTTCTTCTCCAGGAATTTGATTTAGAGATTTGAGATGAACCTGGAGTGAAAAATGTTGTGGCAGATCACCTTTCCCATATCACAGATGCAGAGACCTCTGAGCAAAACATGATCCCTATTTCCGAAACCTTTCCAGATGAGGCCATTTTGTCTGTGGACTCACTCCCATGGTATGCTGATATTGTGAACCATCTTGTATTCAAGAAAGTTCCACAAGATTGGTCGAAGTACAAGGTAGACATATTTTTGTCAGAGATTCATCATTATAAGTGGGAGGATCCATACCTATTTCGCGATGGTGCGGATTGTATCTGGAGAAGGTGCATTCCTCAGGAGGAACACACTCGTGTACTTGAACACTGTCACAAACTAGAATCTGGTGAGCATCATTTGGGGAAACACACGACAGCAAAGGTTTTACAGAGTGGCCTATGGTGGCCCACATTATTTAAGGATGCTACAGAGTATGTTCGAGGTTGTACTGACTGTCAGAAAATGGGAGGAACCATTGGTTCCAAAGATACCATGCCCCTAAGTTATATACAGATTTCTGATGTTTTTGATGCTTGGGGGCATAGACTTCATGATCCCATTTCCTGTCAATCATGGATTTCAGTACATCGTGCTCGCCGTGGATTATGTTAGTCGATGGGTGGAGGCTATCCCCACCCGAGCCGCATATAGTCGTTTAGTGTGTTCCTTTCTCAAGGACAGTATTATTGTGCAGTTCGGTATTCCCAAAATACTGATTTTAGATGGGGGAAGCCATTTCATTAATAGAAAAGTATAGAAGCTTGTGAAGGAGTACCCCATCGAGCATGGAATTACATCTCCTCACCACCCTCAGACTAATGGCTTGGCAGAAATTTCAAATAGGGAGAGATCAAGACGATATTGCAAAAATTTGAATGTCCAGATAGGAAGAACTGGTCCCAGATTCTTGATTTAGTTCTATGGGCTTATCGAATGGCATACAAGTCTCCTTTGGGTATGTCCCCCTATAGATTGGTGTATGGAAAGCCTTGCCACCTGCTAGTAGAATTAATTCACAAATCTTTATGGGCACTCTATGTATGCCAGCTAGATTATGAGAAGGTAGGAAAGAACAGGAAGTTGGATTTGAATAAATTATTGGAATTTTGAGACTTTGCATACGATAACTCACTCATGTATATGGAGAAAGTCAAGCGCTGGCATGATAAACACATTAGAAGAAAGACTTTCTCCCCTGATCAGAAAATTTGGTTATTTGATGCTAAGTTCAAGCCATTTCCAGGAAAATTGAAAAGCACGTGGTCAGGACCGTTCATCGTGGTTATTTGATACAGTTGCTGAAGCCATATCTAGATCACGATACATTCTTGTCCGTTGTTGATTCTGTATCTGTGGTATCAGACGACAATATTTTGATTTCATCTTCTACGTCTGATACATGAGCATCCCCTCCTCTTGTATATCCTTTCGTTTCACTCTTTCTTCTTCCATTTTATCATTGACCCCTTTTCCGTGTGTGTGTATATATGTTATACTTAGGATGTGCTTTATCCTAAGTATGGGGAGGGGGTGAATGATTTGTATTATTCATATTTATCTTGTTCATCACTCCTGTTGTTGCCTATACTTACGGATACTCTACCCTAAATATGGGGGGGGGGGTGATGCTGTTCATATCGTTTTTTTATTATTTTTGAGTCTGTACATTCTCTGCGTCGGTTTCTCCCTTTTGTACATTCTTCTATACTTAGGATTACTTGATCCTAAGTATAAGGTGGATCACTGACCTCTATTATTTTCATTTTCTCTGAGTCGTTGTAGCATAGGAATCTTTTCACTTTTCTATACTTAGAACGAGTTATGTCTTCCTTTGCCGCTCTCTGATCACTATGAGGACATAGTTCGAGCTAAGTATAGGGGGCGGGGTGTCGTATATATTGTATACTTTAAACATAACTCGTACTTTAATGTTTATTTTTGGGGATATGTATATAAATTCGTAAAATCACGTGTGTGTATATAGACTTTGATCACCTTTCAAAAATAACAAAAAAATAAAAAAAAAAGAAAAAAAGAAAAAAAATCTTGTATATACTTATATATATGTTACTAACCCTTCTTCCTTTTGAAAAAAAAACTCCAAAATAAAAAATCTATAAAAAGAAGCATAATAAAAAAAATCTTTTGCATGTGCATAATTTTTACTTTCTTTTCCAAAAACCCATAAAAAGTTCAATATTGAAAAATTGTTTAAAAAAAACTTTTGCTTTCTTTTTGCATTGTACATATTTCTTGCATTTGCATGTGCATTTTTCAGGATAGTATTGACATTTAAACTAAGTCTAGAATAAAATTGAAGAATGGAGCTTAGTTGGACCTTAGTCTACTTAATTTCATAGGAACCTTATAGAAAATGGAGTTAAGACTTTCCGGGTCCTAGTGACTTAATTCTTTGAGTCCATAAGACTATGTTCGCATGTCATCTTGAGTAGTCTAAGTAGAATATTTGACAACACATGCATGATTCTTTCAGACCGTGGCTTATCTTGGACAAGCACTCTACACGTAACTCTTCATAGATGAGGTAGTGAGGAGACAAAATCTTTTGTCTTGGGGTAGCATACGAGGGTAGTACATCTAGGAGGAACCTCTCATCTTCCTCTAGAGAAGGAAGTGCATCTCAACCTGGTCTAGCGATATTGAGGTCTATAGACATGATGTAGTGGGGTTGCAATAATGTTTCAAAAGAGGGATAGTCTACTAGCTCAAGAGGAAAAACTCCCTATGTACATGCTGCACCTTGTATATATTTTCAATAAAAGGAGGAAAAATGCAGAGTCTCCAAAAGTGGGCAGGCCTGATTGAAAAGTAAAATGCCTGCCGGAGTGTATATACAAGGATAAAAAAAGAATTAATAAGAGCTTCAAAGTCAAATATTTGTAAGCTTGCAGCTTGATGACTTGGCTACACTAGTCATGCATCCAAGGATAGTAGCTACATTGTTTACCGTCCATTCTTTTCTCCATCCCCTCTTCTTGAGCTGGTTGTACTTGAACTTAGAAGGGAATATCTCTGCTCCTCGAGGAAAGAGTTGCAAGACCAGGGAACTAGAGTTACCTTGTTGAGGGAGGCTGTTTCTTTGCTATTTTTGAGATGGGGAGCGATATCTCACTTACACCGTACAAGTAAAGAGTCATAGTCACAAGAATTTATATATGTAGACTTGTTCTGATCTAAATGTTGAGGTGACCTGAATAGGAGTCCTATGGAACTTAGAGGCTGTTAGGTTTTAAATCCATCTCCCATTAAGGTTCTGACACACTAATAATCCAAAGGTCTGACAGAGCTCCAAACTACAATTTTATGAAGAAAAGTTTAATACTCAGTATTGTCCTAACTTCTTTATTTTTCCTTCCTTTTTTTTCTACTCACTTATTCTTTCAAATAAGTTTTTGCATGGGGACTAGCAAAGGTAAAGCATAGGGGGATGATGAATCTGTGATTCATCATCTTTATTCATTTATTTTAGCTTAAAATCCCTTATAAAATACATGTATATAACACTAACTCCATATTCTTACTAACTTGCATCTGTGTGTAAATATTGTACACTTCTTACCATTTTAACCTAAAATAAATAAATAAAGAAAGGAAAAATAAAGAAAAGAAAATAAAAAAGGAAGACTGTATGTATGTAATAGATACAGGCTGACCCGAACCCCGAGAGAAGGTCAAGTCTTGACCTGATTGACCAGGAATAAATTAGGGGGAGATAGGGTCCTTAATCAGAAAATCTAAAAAAATTGCGTGCTGTGCATATTTATATACTACACTATTTTATTTGTACATAAATTAACCTCAAACAAAATAATTTTCAAAACAAAAGTTGTAAATAAAAATGTATCCTAAATAATAAAAATAATTGCATAATCAAATCTTGTATATAATAAAATCAACCACAATTGGAAAAAAGCCACAAAGCGATAATTAAAAGATCAATTCCGGCTCCACATGAATTCAAATTGAACCAAACGCACTTCCATTGTATTCTAATTAAATTATCTTTAAAATGGTTGTGAACGAAATTTGCTTATTTACCCTTGTATATAATGTCATATATGTATATAGTTAATTTTCTTAACTAACTATCACAAAAAAACAAAAAAAAATCACTGACGAAAATACAAAAAATTAGTTAATTTTTGTAAATATTTTTAAACACTAATTGCTTTTATCTTTATCTCATTTCAAATTTCTGTTCTCTTATCTCTTATCTTCATCCAAAAATTTAAAAATTCTAATTTCATTCTGTCTATTAATATGGCTCATCGTCCCTCTTTTCAACTTGATCAATCTTTGGTGAGAGGAGCCCGATCTCCGAGAATCTTCTTGTCGTAGAAGGGTGCCTAGCCTCCGAGCCATCCAGTGACAGCGAGTCGGCCTTCGTCGAGGTGATCAAGGTCTTTCCGCTCCTAAGGTGAGATCCATCATTTTCTTCTCGTTTTTTTATCTAGATTAACCTTAGTTTAATTTTTCGCATCTTTATTTCGTAGTTATTTTTTTATCTAAATCTTAGAATCCACCATCACGATTTAATACGCCACCAACTCGATTTTTCATCTCACTTTCTCGATCTCTATGCATTCTTTTCTACCTCGCACGATCTTCCACCTCCGACCACACACAGTGGTCGGAGATTCGATTCCATCTGCCATTCCCCTCGGAACCGCATACATTCATATCTTCCTGTGATTTTAGGATCGAGTCATCATGCTCGTGTCCTACTTTGTTCATAAATAAAAATTTAAAACAAAAGTAAAAAAATATCTATCCTTTTTTCTCTAACATTTGTTTTGCAGGGACAAACAAAAAATATAAAAAAAATAAAAAATAATAAAAACATTTTTTTGTCATTTCTCTTTGCTAATATATATATATATTTAAGTTTTTTATTTCTAAGTTACAGTAAAAAAAAACTTCAATGCGTGGCGACCGCTGCTGCCACCGCCCTCTCAGGCGCGCCCTACCATCGCCGCAGAACCTTCCTCCCGATCAAGCAAAGAACTGCCAGACCTCAACCGACGGTACGTCATCGCCAGCCGCCCGTTGAAGCCAACTCCAGACCATCAGCCTCCCTCTTCTGTGCATTCCCGATGCATCACGAAGCCCGACCACATATCCTTCACCGCTTGTGAGCATCACCGCCGACGGCGCTTCCACTGCCCTCGATAGCAGCGCGACGCGGTGGAGACGTACCACCGTCGTGTGCAGCACAACCGCGCTCCGCCCTAGCAGCCACCACTCACTACCTTCGCTCAAGCAACAATGCAACTCCTCCATGCCGCGGTAGAGGACGGCCATAGAACCACCTCCAACGCCAACACCTGTATGATTTTCACCCGCGCCAGCGCGTCAGCGTTCCCCTCTGCCATAGCCATGTAGACATCACGTTTATTCAGCTACCACCCGTACGAAGTGCACGTCCTCTAACCGTCAGGCCTCCACGCAACCCCCGCTCCAACGTTGGCGTGCCCGATAGAGTCTCCTCCTCCATCTTGCAGAACAGGGGCGGCGACCCTCTTTGACTTGTTTGTGAAGAACAATAACAAAGGGAACCCTTGGGTTCATTAAAGAAATTTTATTGGAAGAATTACATTTCATCCCCTGACAGTTTCAACATTTTCAAAGAAGACCTTACCGAAATCAAGCACGTGCGTTGCATCTTTATAATTGGGCAAATTACATCCAGCTCTGGAAGTTTTTCATAATTACAGAAAGGCCTTTGCTCAAGTATAGAGCATGTGCTTTGCAAGTTTATTTGGGTAATTTGCACTTCTCTACTTGTTATTTTATTATCTGTTATCATTTTGTGCAAAAACTTTAAACATTTGCATTTTAATCCTTCATTTCCAGACCTTGACTTTGTTTGCTTTTCATATTTAAATAAATGTTTTCTTTGGTCAATAATTCTCAAAAATCATGCTATGCTTTTGATGTGCTTATCTTTTCAGCATAAATTTTTCATTGCATTTTAAATTCATTTAATATTATTAAAAAAAATAAAAAACAATGTCTTTTTCTCTTTCTCAAACTTAAAAATTCATAAAAATTTGAATATTGCCCCAAAAATTCTAAAAAGTATTTCATTATCTTTTAATTTCTATGCAAATTCCGTGCATTAGTTATTTATAAAACCCAAAAATTTAAAAATATTAAAAATCTTATAAAATTCATAAAAAAATCTACAAAAACACAAAAAATCACGATTTCAGTTCCTATTTGTAAGTATTCGCATATATTTCATCATAAAAATAATTACGTGGAGTTTTAGGCACGTAAAATATTTTTAAATTGCAAATTATTCCAGGCTATGCATTGTTTCTCATTTTTGCCACTGTTTGATTTTTAAAAAGTATAAAATATCTGAAAAATCTACAAAAAATTTCAAAAATATTTCTAAACCCTTAAACACAAAAATATTTTCTCTAGGTTTTTCTGATCATTTATGATATAATGAAAAATACAAAAAGAGTTTGGTGTACGTAGATCTTCTCTTATGCATATTGTTCTTTATTTGAAATTTAAAAAATGCAAAAGTAAAATCACTAAAAAATTAAAAATACAAAAATAACAAATATAAAAAAAATTAAAAAGAGAAATTCTACAAAACCAAGGATAGTTTGCCTTTGAGATTAGTACCTTTTCTTTTAAATGATTTTTCATTAATTGAATAACCCTCAGGAATTGTAGCCTTCCCGAGTTCGACCATGTCCGTTGTATAGGTAAATAAGTAGCAAAAGCATTTCTCTTGCTCCACATTATTTTCTATAATTATTTTACAGTGAGAGAAGAAAAAAAATTGTTTGTTTGTTGATGCTTGATTGGGTTGCAATGACTTGTTTATAATTCAAATAATTAAATCCCCAAAAAAGCGTAGCAATAATCGTCACTCAAAGGTGGTTCAGGTGCATCCAACGGAGGAGGCAGTGATAAAAGCCACATCCATTGTTTCAATTGCAACAAAATGGACCATTATGGATAATGCAGAGTGCTGAAGGAGGAGGAGGAGACGTACTTCACGTACGCCGACACTGAGTCGGCCATGTTACTCGTAGTGTTAGAGGATAGGAGGCAAGAGAAGGAGGGACCCATCATGTTGAACGAGGAAAAGACAAGTCTAGAGATGTGTAACACGAAGGAGATAAGTGACCCTTGTCACATCTGGTACTTGGACAATGGGGCGATTAACCACACAACCGATGACAAGTCTAAGTTCCACATACTAGATGAGAATGTTACTGATAATGTCAAATTCAGCAACGGCTTGACAGTGCAAATCATGGGAAAGGGATCAATCATGTTCGTTTGCAAGAATGGTAAACATGAAGCATATTACATCCCGAGGCTTCACAGCAATAGTGATCCTCGAACAACTCACCGAGATCAGTCTTAAGGTGATCGTGACCAGGAACTCTTTGCAAGTCTTTGATAAGAGTTAGGTACAACTATTCATGAAGGTAAGGCACATTACCAACCTCTTTTATCGAACTGAATTGCATCTCAAGGAGACAGGGTACTTCTTGACGAATCTTGAAGATTCAACATGGTTGTGGCATGCCAGACTTGGGCATGTCAAATTCCATGCTATGAAGTTGCTCATCAACAAGGAGATGGCGGTGGGGGTGCCGCTAATATCATACCCGAACCAACTATGTCAAGGATGCTTGGTGGCAAAGCAAGTGACACATCCATTCCCGACAACAACAAATTACAAAGCCAAAGAGCCAATCGAGCTCCTACATGCTCATCTTTACGATCCAATCACACAATCAACCTTTTTAGGTAATAATTACCTCATGTCAATCGTTTGATGATTATTCTTGGTGGATGCGGCTCTACATCATCAAAACAAAGGATCAAGCATGCTTCATGTTCATGAAGTTCAAATCCAAAGTTGAGAACATGAGAGGGCATCGTGTAAAGACGCTCATGATTGATCGTGGGGGAGAATTCATGTCTTCTGAGTTTGTAAAGGTGTGCGGGCAAGTAGGTATTGTGTGATACCTCACCATGCCATACACACAACAATAAAATGGTGCGATGGAACGAAGTAAAATGACCATGATGACAATGTCGAGGTATCTTCTCAAAAGTATGAACGTACCTGGAAGACTTTAGGGGAGGCGATACAACATGCGGTGTATCTATTGATCTGCTTTCTAACAAAGGTGTTGGGGGAGTGCACTCCCTTTGAGGCTTGGAATGGAAGGAAGCCACATCTAGCACACTTTCGTCTATTTGGTTACACAACGCACACAATGGTGACGACACCACATCTTAAGAAACTTGTCGATTGAAGATAATCAATGGTGTCTCTTGGCATTGAGGAAGGATGCAAGGCTCGCCGCCTTCTAGATGTACAATGCGATAAAATTCCTGTGGGTCATGATGTAAAATTTGAAGAAAATGTGAAGTGGAGATGGAGTATTAGTACATGCGAGGGGGATCCATCAAAGTTCATCATAGAGGAGTCCAACACAGAGACGAATGAGAGTGGCTATATATTGCTCACTAGTGTCTCGATAGGCAAGCCAACACCAACAACACAATCTTTCTCGGCTCCTGAATTGACATCATTGGTAGGCAAAGTGACATCGGTGATTAACCGTTTTCCTACCTCTCTTAAAATCGTCAAAATATAGTATAGGGAGTAGAATATCAATCTATTAAAAACCACCCTTTTGAATAGGTGGAAAATTTTAATTGGTAAGAGTACCAAGGTCGAAAGCAGGGAACGATGTGTATTTAGTGGATGGTTTAAAATTAATCTAAGTACTAATTATGTGTTATGTAATTTTATGTTAGAAAATAAATGTGAAAATCCAAGTACAAAAAAAGAAACGACAACAAAGAAAGAAAGAGTTAGAGAGGAAGGAAATGAATGTGAATTGTAGATTTAATCCACAATAACATTATCAATAAAAATCTTAACATAAAATCACATATCTATATTCAAGAAAGATTTTTGCAATTGAAGTTCTCAAGCTGGCTATAAGAGAAATTTATAAACGCTTCTGCATAAATTAAGATCAATTATAAGTGATAATTCTCAAGGAGATATCATGTCTATGTTATTTAATCCTCAAAAATAATTCTTATCCTTCAAAAAACCTTTGTTCTGAAAAGATGAATAGAAAATCCTTCAAATATTAACATCCTAGTGTAGGGTAAAAGGTTAATGAATAGGATTAATCCTGGACAAAATAATCATAATTTGTAGCTCTTATTATGTGTAAGATTAATTCCTTAAGAAATAATTATTAAATAAAAATAATCAAGGAATAAATATTAATCAAGCCACCTCTATTAATCCCTACATATTAGTTCAAATTTTCTCCAGATGAAATTGTTGAAATAAGTCAAATAAAACCTTCATATATCAATGTAATCCTCGAACAATAATTGAAATTAAAGGACCTTTGACCTATTCAGAATTGATAAAAAAAGATAGAGCTTGAAACAAGATTCAAAATTACATAAAATATGCAAAATTTGGATTAAAAATGTGAAAGATATTCAATGTTGAAGTTCTAGGGACTAAAATGCAAGTGAAATAAAGTTTCTATTCATTTCAGGTCCTGAGAGGGGCTTATCTTTAATTATCAAATCTTGAAGGGGTATTTTTGCAATTAACCCTAGACGAGGGCATAAATGCATTTTCTGAAACTTCCTGGACCGCTACAAAATTGCCAAATCACATGAAAGATTCATATGACATGTCTTTCTATGAATCCGAGAAGATGTGGGTGTATGTAGTAAAATACCCCCTACCATTTGAGGTGCACGTAGGGGCACTGAGGCTCAGGACACCTGCTAGGCTTGGAGACCGAGCCTCCACATGGCCTTAGCTCATTGATTTGTCTCCACCTGAGGTTGGGAGGCTCGGATGGTCTGAAGGTTGAGGAGCTTTTGAGGGGGATCAGACAGCTCAAAGAGGTCTTGATCATGGTTCATAGGATCAGGTCCGTAGAGTGTATGCTCCAGAAGGAGCTTTGGTGCTTGGTCCTGCAATGGGTTAGCAGAAATCGAAGAAGAAGAGGGGTGGGGTGGGGTGGGGGGGAGATGGGGCTCCTTCTGCAACAAGGGAAAGGAGATGAGCCTTTTGCCTGAGCAAGGCGGAGATT
This sequence comes from Ottelia alismoides, assembly GCA_037367405.1. Lineage (NCBI taxonomy): Eukaryota > Viridiplantae > Streptophyta > Magnoliopsida > Alismatales > Hydrocharitaceae > Ottelia > Ottelia alismoides. The sequence goes on from JAZKJV010000030.1 coordinate 816,792, forward strand.
AGGGAAGATCTGGGAGGTAGATAAAAAATTTAGAGGGATATGGGTAATGGCAAATGGTCGGTCTGGATCAAGAAGGGGGTTTAGGGTTCTGATGAGCCGAATTGAAGAGGAAGGAGGAGATGTGGAGTGAAGATGGGAGGGAGGCACCTGAGATGTAAATGGATCAAAGAGAAACAAAAGAAGGCGTCTACTTGGGGGTCTTCACTCGAGGGCTCCGGTGAAGGGAAGACTGAGCTCTGCTGCTTGAAAATGGTGCTACATGGCCGAGGATGATAGTCGGGATCTCACCAAGCTCTTCTTCTCGTCAACACCAAGCGAAGGGTCTCGCAATCTGCTATCACAGGAAGGGAAAATTGGATCTGGAGTGTGAAGGCTTTTACAATTGGTGGATCTTATTGGTTGCCTGGAAGAAGGAGCTAAAGCTCCATCGTCCTTGCTCAAAAGATTCAACGAGAAGGATCTCAAGCTCTACAACTTAGGGGAGCCACTGCATGACTAGAGAAAAGGTCACGGATCATTCCTTGGTCTTTGCTACTGAAGCCCTCCTGCTGGAGTTGTCACCTGAGAGGAGAGTCGGGTTGGAGAAGAAGAACATACATAGGGTGGATAGTGTTGGCAAGTGGCATAAGGCAAGTTTATAGGCTCTGATTGGATGCATTTTGGGATGTAATGGAGGCATGAATAGGTTGGAAAAGGTGTTGATGATGGGGGCATTACATGCAAGGGGGAATGAAGGCAGGTAATGGTGAGGATCGGGAGGGAGAAAATGGGTCGCACACTATCGAAGGCATAATGGTCATGGAGGTGCCACCGTTTATCGAGGTCAAGAGTGGGTGCACTCTGATTGGTCGCACGCTAGAGAGAGAGAGGCGGGGCACTGAGGAGGCTGGTGTGGTCGAATGAGAGGGCAACCTTCACGCTGATCGCGACTCAAGGAAGAAAAGATTAGAAAATAGAAAAGGAACTAATAGAAAATTTCAAATAAAAAAGTGATCAACATGAAAGTTGTTAGTCTCAATGAGATCTACAACTGTCATCATTAAGGGCCCAAAATCAAAAGAGGTCAATTGTACAAAAATACATTTTTGTATATGTATTAATTTCACAATTAATCCCTATACTTTTATGTTTTGTAATTTTTGTATTTTTAATTGGATTATAATTAGTGTTTAATGTATATACAATATATAAATGATTAATCTAATTTTTTTTATAGATTTTTAATAAGTTAGAAAACTGTGAAACAAAGTTAAACTAGATGTTATATGTATAAAATATACAGATTCAGACTCTTTTGTTTTCTCTATTTTTTGTGATTTTTTTGGATTTTAATTCTTAATGCATATTAGTTAATGAATTAAAGAATATAAATGAGAAAAATTAAGTCAAGTGTTGATCCAAGTGTTATTCCCGAAGTAATTTTAACGAGTTAGAAGGTTGGATCCCCAATTATGCAAATGTTGATACAAGAATTGAAGACCGGTCCGCGAGTTTCAGGTGACTTCTTAAATCCAAGTCTAACCAAATCTCATCCAAAAGGAACTCAACATTTCTAATTATCAGACTCTCCATGGATACATATATATATCTAGTGGATACAACTTTAATGTGTAGATTTCATTCTCCTATGTAGAGTCTTTGCTTCGCTCGAATCCCTAGTCTAAGAGTCTCTCCCAAGGTCCCCATCCTCGACTTTAGTCCAATGACCGAGTTTCCCATTAATTCATTGTCTCTTTAGTTGTCATATTTGAAAGTGTGATGGTGAACATGCCAAGTATGGAGGAAGTGGGATTGTTTCATTTCTTTTCTACTCTCATTGGAACAAGGATCTCTCAGGTGCCTTATTACACAAACATGTATTTTAGGTTGTGAATCATCATGTCCGTCAAAAGATTTCTGAGTCGTCTACACTTATTTTCCGTTGAGAGTGCAGTGGGGTGTGTCTCTTTTGAGTATCTATTATACCTTTAACACTAGACTTGTATCACTATATGATGCATAACTCTTTTTGAGTGCTAGACCGACCCTTGTGGCCTAATACATTTGGTACAAGGAAAGTGGACACTTTGAAAAGGTTGGGAGCACATCATCGTGCAAATGTTGTGATGGTCACTTTCCTTTGAGTTTTTGAGATTCTATATGCAATATAGAACATATATCTTTTAACTAGGGATGTTAAGTAATTAAGTCTTAGGACCCTAATGGACAAGAGTGATGTGACTCGGACCCAAGTGTCACTCTAAACCAAGTACCTGTAATACACAAGTATTGTGTGGAGTGAAGGTGTCGGGGATAAAACCTTAAGTTATTTTTTTCAAAAGAAGTGAAATAATGATCGGCCTAAACTCATATGGCTAGTTGCGTATACTTTCAGATAGTATGGATGTAAGTACATACCATATCGCGGCCACCTGTATTACTTCAGGATGGTGCCTTACGCGTTGTCCTTTAACCACCCAACCTGTTAAAGGAGACCGTATTTCCCTCACTAAAAAGTACTAGTCATTTTTAAATTCAGTAGTCAAAATTAACACTTACTAAAATTTTTAGGCTTTTAAAAAGTTTGTTTTACTACCTAGCTTTGACAAAAAATCAAAACATGTATTATATACACTAAAAATTTGTATAGTATACATATTTTACCTGAAACTTATCCATGCATAGTTTTTTATTTAAAAACAATACGATCTATGGGTAAAGTATATATTATAAACACCCCCCATACTTAGAATGCAATATGCCCTCATGACACCAGATGAAATGTAGACATATCTCGTACCAAGCACAATTGAGTGCCAAAAATAGGAAGTCGACTCACCTCCTTATATTTAGACTTTTGAGGGTTGAAGCACAACAGAAGAGCGAGAAATGAGGCGATCGAGGGTGAGAATAATGAATAGAAGTAAGGTATACACAATGATATCGCCCCCTACTTAGGCTCAAGTTAGCCTAAGTATGGATGAGTACTCACAGGTAATGGTCCGACAAGATCCGATATGGATATGCAAGTGATCGGTTGAATCTTCTAGCTGCATGGAAGAGAATGGTGAATGGAATAAGGGCTTCACGTGGGACAGGTTAATTTTTCATCTAACTCTGTGTACTGTGTGAATGATATCAACTCGACTTTGACCGACTGCTCATTTAATTCTATGAAGTGTTTCAACAACTGTCTATTCACAAGGAAAGACCGTGCATTATCTGTTTGTTCAGATATTTCTACGTTGCCATTGTTGTGCAGTTATTTGATGATGAATGGTTCCCTCTATTTTGATTTTAGTTTCATTGGAAAATCTTAAACCTTGCATTAAACAACTACACTTTCTATCCTGGAGCAAAGTTCTTGTTTCAGATATGTTTGTCATGCCACTTCTTCACTCTGTCTTTATAGATTGTGTTGTTTTCATATGCATGGTTTCTGATTTCAATCAGCTCATTTAGATCCAAATCTCTGCTTTTCTTTCCCTGGTGACAATTCTAGTTGATCTTTTTGATTGCCCATTCTTATTTATGAACTAATTCTGTAGACAAATGACATGGTTTTTCAAAGACCATTCAAAATGGGGAGGTGCCCAGTAAGATCTTGTAAGCCATCCTATAAGCCCATAGAACTTGATATAGGAGTTGGGACCAATTCTTCCTGTAAAGACGGACTAGGTTCTGAAAAATTCCTCTAATCTCCCTATTTGACAACTTAACCATGCCATTAGATTTTGGATGGTAAGGACTAGCAACATTGTGCTCATTATCATAGTTGTTAGTCAACTTCTTCACCTCCCTGTTGACAAAGTGGCTACCCATCGTATATTAATACTTTGGGTATCCTGAACCTCGAAATGATATGATCTTTCAAAAATTTACAAATGATCTTCCTTCCTGCAGCTCAAGTAGGGATAACCTCCTCCCACCTTGATAAATAGTCTACCACGAGAAGAATATATTCAAATCCATGGTTGTTAGGGAGGGGGCCCATAAAGTCAATTCACCAAGCATCGAACACATCATAAATGATCACTGGTTTCATAGGCATGGCATCTTTGGGATCAATAGTCCCTCCCATTCTTTGATAAACTGGGCACGACTTGACAAGATTATAGGCATCCTTAAACAAGGTCATCCAATAAAATCCACATTGAAATATCTTCTATGCGGTCCTCTTCCTTAAGTGGTGTCCACCTGCCTCCAAGTTATGGCATAGAGTGAAGAAACTTTTATATTCCTCTTGAGGAATACATCTCCTCCAAATACAATTAGGTCCTTCGAAGAAAAGGAATGGATCCTCCCAATGGTAATTGATGAATCCTCATTCATCACTCTTTATTCTTTTATTTTAGCTAAAAACCTTTGCAGAACACCATGTATATGTTTGTAAATAGAATAATTTACCAAAGAGCATGCATTGTGTAAATATTAATAATTAGCATGTATTTTGTGCAAAAATAAAAGAATAAAGAAATAAATAAAAAGAGGGAAATATTTAGAATAAATATTGAGTGACCTGAACCCAAGGGAGGGCTCAATATGGGCCTGACCGCAAAATAAAATAAGTAGAGAGAGATAGGGTAACTCAACCTTGTACATAAACCCCCTCTTAGTATGAATATTTTATTTTCTAAAAATAAAAATATTTATATTTTCCCCATGTGTTGTATATATTTATAAAAATAAAATAAAAATGGGAAAAATAAAAGAAAAAGAAAAATAAATAATTTCTCTCTCGTCATTGTACATATACCATGTATATAAAATAAAAGACCTATTTATTTTACCCTTGTAAATAATTAATAAAAATCAAATAAAAATCATTTTATATCCAAATTTTATGATGTAATTAAATAAAATATAAAATTGGGATAATTGTACATAAATAAAATAATTAGAAATAAAAAATACATAGGTATATATATACCTTTATATAATATAATATATTGTAAATACATAATTTATTTTTCAAAAAAAATAAATAAAAACCACTAAAAAATACTTTGAAAATAAATAAACATTTTTTATTTTGTAAATATTTTTAAATAAAGTCGTTTTCTATTTTATTTTGATTTTTCAAATCTTTTTCCAGCGGCGCGCTCTGATTGGTCCACGGGGGATGTTGACCCGCGATCAACTCTCCCCCCAGGACCACACCCCTTGCGGATCCGTGTCCTGACCCGACTTCTCCCATTTATGCAGACTTGATCCGCCAACCATTTACCTAAACCTTGGGCTCCATTTGCAGCTCTCACATCCGAGATTCACGCCTGGGAATCATCTCAGGGATCCGAGCTTTGGATTGCACGCCCGATCTCCTTCTTTCTCGGACCCCTGCAGTATAAAGCTTCACCTCCTTCCGCCATTTCACGCATCTTTGGCCATCCCCTTTGGTTCCCAGGACCTCCCTTCCTCCTCTTTGAGTGACAGCAAGCGAGAGGGATCAATTGCAGCGAGGACCAAGGCCGATAGCCTAAGATCCGGTGGTCTTCGCCACCGCGCTCCGCCATCGGTGAGCTCGAGGCTCTGGAGGCGTCACTCCATTGAGGCAAGGACCCCAGGAGACGCAACATCTCCCCCACAAACGCTCTTGATCACCAGGTAGCCTCGATATCCCTTAGATTAGCTCTAATCTTGATTCTTAGGTTTTGCGCCACCGGCCTCCACCAGCCGATTTACCGCGCTCTGATCGGCCATTTCCCCTTCCAACCACGCCAACACCTTCATGAGACTTCGCCCCACCTTCTTCGCCTCTTCGATCATCTTGGTTCGCTCCGGAACCAAGACTTAGGTCTCCTTCGTCGTCGCCTCACTGGAGACCCACGTTCCGCCGCACACGATCACCCATTCCACCCATAACCAGGTCGAGGCACCTTGCCCTCGACCCAGTTTTCTTCCTGTGCAGGTCGAATCGAAGAAGGACCTCATCTGGAGGTCCAACCACTCGGGCACAGGAGCTCCAGGAGCTTCATGCCACCGAGGCACCTCTAGGTCCTTGGCCTCATCGGAGACCATCAGGAGCTGCGGACGACTTCGGGCTTCGTTTCCCCTCTCAGAGCAGCATCGGAGGAGGTCCTGGTCGCGCGCATAGGCCCGGCGAAAGTCGTCGGCGACTTGTTCTTCGAGGACCTTCCTCCGCCGTTGGATAGAGACCCCGCACCAGTTTTAATTGCCACCGTTCGTGCTTGGGGAGCTTGCAGCCGTTGGATCGAGCTCAGGATCTCATCTGGAGCATCGATCATCGAAGGGATACCCGTCCATTCTCCACCGTCAGATCGTACACGTGGACCCCCCTTCAGCCATGGATCTTAATAATGGGGTAATATCACTTAGGCCCCTGTTCTTTTTGCATTTATACTTTCACCCTGTAAACATTAAGTGTAGTTGTTTTTATTTTGGTTTATTTGCACTGTGGACCTGATACTTTCTCGTATTTGCAGTTTAGTCCCTGTGAGTGTGGAACATGTGCTTCGACACCTGAGTATTTGGTTAAATTGCATGTAAAGGGTTTGGACTTTTTGGTTGTTATGGATTGATATTTTATGAATATGATACATAAATACCCCTCTGTGTGCTCATCACGTGCATGCATCGTGTTTATCTGGACTTTTTGCAACTTTGGCCCTGTGGTTTTTACACGTGTTATCTATTTGGCCCTAGAACTTTATTTCTTTGCACTTAGGTCCCTGTGTGCTATGGCTTTTATAGTGGTTGAATAAAATATCAAATAAACTCCAAATCATGTGAAATTTGGATACGTGGCTCCTGCCACTGTGTAAAAATTTCACTATTTTTTGGGGACATTTTTATTACTGTTTTCTATTTTTAAAAAAATAAAAAACCCCTATTTTTGTTACTATTTGGTTTATAAAATCAATTAAAAATATAAAAACCCCTTTAAAAATTACAAAAATTAGGTATTGTTTGTTTCTTTGTCTTTGAGCTCCAGTTCGATTTTTGTCTTGTTTGGATTTATAAAATCCATAAAAACTATAAAACCCTAAAAACATTATAAAAATTATTAAAAATTCTAAAAAATTCAAAAATTACAATTCTAGTTTCTGTAGCTTAGTTTTTATTTCTATTTTTCATAAAAATTGCCTTCCGATTTTTAGAGCTAATTATATATTTTTAATTAGCCTTTCAAATCTGGCTGCACATTAGTTCACTATTTTTGCCTTTTTCTATTTTTATAAAATCAACAGTAAATTATAAATTCTGAAAAAATTATCAAAAATACTAAAAAATATATAAAACACAAAAATAATTTTATTTGAATTTTCTGAGTTGTTTTGAAGTGTTTAATAAATTGTAGTTTGTGTGATTTTGCCTTCTTTTTATATTTTCTTCATAATTAAAAATACAAAAAAATATTTTTTTTTAAAATCCACCAAAAATCATTTTCTTTTCTTTACTTTATTTTGACTTCTTTGTAGGCCGATTCAGCCAACCCGTGCTCCTTGAGTTTGATCCTGGTCGCTATACCAGGTTAAATAAATAGCGAGACCGCTATTCGGATTTTGGATTGTTTTATTTCTTTTGGTGGTCCATTTTTTTGTTGAGTCCGATTCGAGGGATTGAGGACGCAACGACCCTTGATTGATTTTATCTCCCTTAGTCTCTTAGGGTTTTTCGGTCTCATCAGAATGGCGCCATTGTCGGGGAGCACGTCTTAGTAGTCGTTTTTGTTCGGTTTTGAGTTTCGCGGCTTTTTCCGCAGCTTTTCTTTCTTTTGCGGCTTTTCGTGGCCTTTTGTTTTCTTTTTATTTTCTTTTATTTTGTTTTTGTTTCTTTTTATTTTATTTGTTTATTTCCATTTTTGCATATATTTTATTTTATTTTATTTTCCTTTGCATTATTATAATAATTATGTCTGACACTCTTATTTGATTTCTTGCGAGGACCCGAGGACCAAGGCGGCTTTCTTCGGAAAGCCAAAGCAACCGCCGAAGCCGGAGGCAACTCCCTTCTATACGGAGCTGCAGGAGAGAGCGAGAGGTTGAGCAGGAGAGAGAGGAGAGTATTATCTTAGGATAGTTAGTTTATTTTCAGCCAGACCATTTTATTGTAATAATACAGGGACAGAGACTCTCGGAGACGTCCAGACTTGTGATTGCGAGGTCTGTTTTGCCGAGCACCGGTATGCTCAGGGGACCTCACCGCGTTTTTGTCGGTTTTGATTTTTCGTATTTTATTACTGCTCATCTGATTTACGCAGATTTAGCCTTAGCCGTAGGATTTTCTGTACATGCACCGTAATTTATTAGGACCCCAGCCTAATTAGATTGCATGCTCCTATAGACCGTCTAATTGGACCTAATTAATAATTAATAAAGAAAAGTTAACTTGGTCACTCGAGGGGTCACATGCCTCTAGAGGCCGTATACAGTGCTGGCAGGATCTATTGTGGCAGACACCGATCACCATCAGAGATCGGACTCCGACCCCTCCCGTTGACCTATTTGCTACTATTCTCCCCGTGTAGAAATTGCTTCGTCTAAGTCTATTTTCCTCGTGCATCATATAGGTAGTTTACTTTCTGTCTTTATTTTTATGTGTGGATCGCCCTGCATGTAGAGTGCTGGAGTCAGGTACGCATTTCTTACTCTGCATGCATCATTGATTTCTTCGCGCATCAGCTTTTTCGTCTTCTCCCCCCATTTTCTTGACTTATATAATCAGGAAAACCCGAAAAACTCGTTAGGCATTTGTTTCCTTGAAAAACACTTAAAAAAAGAAAAAAAATCATAAAATTTGGGACTGCTAAAGCAAATTGGACCTAAAAATCACTTCACCAAAAAAATTGCATTGGGACAGCAACCCCCACCTTATATGGTTTGATTGGGCAAGAGAGTGACACACACACACACACACACACTAGGTAGAGCCATATCCGGCCCTTCTTCAGACTACTTCTTCTGGGCTGGTCGTTCTCCAGTGAGGATCGCTTCGGTCTCGGTAAAGCGGGTCGCGATATCCTTAACAGAGCGAGCCAATCGGGTACCCGGTAAGCGGTCCGCGGCTTGTACTAGCTGGGAAAGATCTAGTTCGAGATCGGGACAGTCTCCTGGGGGCGTTGGATTCCCAAAAGCTCGCTTAATCGCTTTGTTAGACTATATTATCACCAAAATAAAAAAAAGACAAGATAAAAGACCGAACTCTTACAGTCATCAGCTCGTGTCGCGTTGGTGAAGTTGGGGTTTGTTTGTTTCATCCTGTTTGCTTTCCAGATCCCATCCGCTCGACTTGCCAGATCACGATGATGGGTCGGAGGTCCCTTAAGCAGCCTCTGGCTGCACCGCTTACGAGCACTCCGGCCCATTCATCTAGGTCGGTTCGTGAGAGCCGAGACATGCTCTCCGAACCCAAGTTCGCTTCCATCCTGTTCCCCTACGACCACCTTTCTTCTGACAATCCTGAGGTGCCCGATCAGATAGAGCAGCAGACAGATTGCATTTCGGCACCTGACTTTTGCCTTTGCAAAGAACATGGCCGGCATTAGCGAAGACCGCACCGGAGGCCCAAGAGTAGAGCAGACTTATGTATTGGACCAGGGTGCGATCAATAATACCTTGATAGCTTCCCTCAAGATGATGCAGCAACAGATTAGGGATTAGGGATCTTTCATGGTGGAGATGAGGAGAGAGATGGAGAGGATGAGAGCCGACCGCGAGCAACGCAGACCTGGTGGAGGAGACGGCCCTGAGATTCCAGACCAACCTGAGGAGCTAGTCTAGCCGGCAGCAGCAGCCAGACCGATACGGGAGTTGCACAACCCCGGATCAACACTTACGCACTGGTGGATCGTACTCCTAGCCATTGTTGGGGACTTCAAGTTCCCCCCACAGACGATCCAGCTTCTCCCCCATTTCCATGGGCTCGCGACTGAGGAGCCACATCTTCATCTCCAGGAATTTGAGATGATCTGCAGCACCGTCCATGATAGGCAGGTGGACGAGGACACCATTCGGATGATTGCCGTCCCGTTCTCCCTGGTAGACAGAGCAACCAACTGGCTGAAGCATTTGGGGAGATTCGTGACTACCTAGGAGCAACTCCAGACCGAGTTTTTCAACAAGTATTATCCACTCGACCGGACCAATGCAGCAAGGGCCCTGATCAGCAACTTCTCCATGCTCCCCAATGAGCAGTTTCATGAGGCATGGGAGAGGTTCATAGAGCTTACCGACAGATTCCCGCACCACGATATCTCGAAGTCAAACCTAGTTCAGAGCTTCTTTTGCAGGCTGACACCAGAGCTGCAGGGCTTGATGAATGCTTCTTGTGGCGGTTCCTACTTCTCCAAGGATGAGGATCAGGTCTGGGCCATCTATGAGGAGATGTCCGAGAACTACACCGTGATGTCCCAGACCCGACTCTACACTCAGGGACGCCCCCAACCACAAGCCGTGAAGTTTCAGAGGATAGAACGGGTCGATGCTGGTCCTTCCACTTCGTTCGCGGTAGCCACACATGCTGAGTCTACAGCCGTAGACATGTGCATCATTAGCGAGAAGCTGGACCGGATCGAGCTAATCGAGAAGAAGCAGTGCTAGGGCATGATGCAGATCAACCAGATGGCACAGACGTTGAGTGACCTGAAGAAACAGATCATGTGTCTCCAGGAGGCACAGACGGCTTCTCAGCCTCGTCTCAGGTCACGAAGAGATCCGAGCAGCAGTGGTAGCTCGTCCCAACACTCCAGCCAGCTTAGACAGGTTCACCTTGTACAGGCGGAGTCGTACCAGCAGCCACTGCAGTTTTACTAGCCACCACCATCCCAAGACACTCAGATGGTAGTATATCAGTCGGATCAACCCCTGACAGTACTTCCCCCGCCCTCCTACGAGCATGAGCCGTTGATGGATGTCAATGGAATTTGGTACGACTGCCCCTAGCCTGGTATCCGACGAGACCATCCCGGATTCCGCTGGTCGGCCGGAGGCACCAGTTCCCAACAGCAGCATCCAGTTCAGGGTGGCCAGTACGGCCAGCAGCGTGAGCAACACTAGCAACCCCAACCCCCAGTTCAACAGCAGCAGTCATCCCACTACCAACAGTATGGTTCCCGTCCCTATCAGCAGGGACATCCTTAGAGGCGAGAGCAGCCTCAGCAGCAGTATCATCAGCAGTTCCCTTCTCACCCTCAACAGTAGCAGCCTCACTACCAGAGAGGCTACACGTCAGGTTCTCATGGTCCGACCTATTAGAACCCCACACTTGATGATTTAGCCCACCTCATGTCCGAGCAGCATGCCACATTACGACGGGAGATGGACAAGTTTCGCCAGGAGTTGAGGGAGATTGTGAAGGGGAAGGCCGCCATCCCCGCCCAGATCGAGCTGAACCCGAACAGCCTGAAGAGGAAGTCTAAGCATGTAGAGTTCACTGAGATTACCACTCCTAGTGCTTCACTTGGTGATATGTCTGCATACATGCTTGATGCTGATTTTGTCACACTTAGGAGCGGTAGGATGCCAGCAGGCAGCGCCTCGTCTGAGCGACAACTCGATGCTTCTTCAGAAGCGCCAGACAAGGAGGAGAGCGGTGCTGATGCCGCTAGAGATGATGACAGTGGTGCTGACGCCACCAAGGATGATGATCCATCCGAAGGTACTGAGGCCGTCGTTTCACCAGATGGAGGAGGTGGTACTGATGCCACCAGACGTGTTGCCGAGCCAGAGCGCGGTACTGATGCCGTGGATCTAGATGCCGAGGGTGGTGCTGAGGCCACCATTACTACTACTGCTAGTCCTGTTGTTTTTCCTTTTGTGCATGTACCTCATGACATTTTTGTGAATAAAGGAAAGGGTTTGATTTATTCCGATCCACCTGTGTTGCATGATGATGTATGTGTGGATTCTGCCATACTTGAGCAGCCCAGACCCTCTCCTAGTCCTTCATCTGAGAAGGACCCAGCAGTCCCCTTCCCCCAAGCACTCTACTTGACTAAGGGGACCGAAAAAGACCCAAAAAAGTCCCACCAGCTAGAGTTCAGCCATCATATGATGGACAGATTTCAGATACAGCTGACTCTACAGGAGGCCTTGGAGCACGTCCCTCTCTTCTAGAGATCACTCAAAGACAGGACCATAGTTCGAAGGAAGAGGAGGAACCATCAGTCATAGATCCATGTGCTCACTCGCGCCACATGCTTTGCGATCCAGAACCGTCTGCCAGCCAAGAGGCCAAATGCAGGAGCCCCATATGTCAGATGCCATATTCAGGAGCAGAGGTTTGATCGTACTCTATTAGACAGCGGGTCTTCGATCAACCTACTTCCGGCAGCCCTACTCGACCGCTTCAAGTTGGGCCCTCTACGACAGAGCATGACGATCCTTCAGTTTGCTGATCGATCTGTCAAGAGGCCAAAGGGGTTGCTGAAGGATGTTGTCGTCACGATTCAGGGCCTGAAATTCCCCGTGGACTTCGTTGTGTTGGACATGGAGATCCCTGAGTCCATGACTGATACCCCCATCATTTTAGGACCCCCATTCCTTGGCCACAACCAAGGAAGTGTCCGATCATGATAGCGGGAAGGTATACTTTCGCGTCGAGGGCGAGAGTATACAAATAGAGATGATCGAGGAGACTAGAGCCAGAGATTCAGCTTGATCCAAGCTGACATTAGATTCAGAGCAGATGACAGAGGCTGGGCGGGACATCCACCAGGACTGCGACTTTGTGATCACAGATGACGAGGTAGTTTGGGAAGACCCAGCAGCACATGCCATCCTCTCACCTTCAGAGTTTGCTGATGCACAGATGACAACAGAGGAGAGCTTGGAGGGCGCAGCCCTGGTCCAAGATACATCTCAGGAAGCAGAGCTGGTTCCCGATCGTGAGGCAGATTTTGATTGTGATTCTGATACAGATCCCTCGGGGTCAGATTTCGACTGGGCTGAGTTTGATGACTTGATACCGTGTCTTACTTCCACAGAGCCTACAACTAGGGAGGAGGCTGATTCCACACAGAGCAGAGACACTCCAGCAGAGCAGCCTTCACCAGATTCAGATTGCGAGTGAGAGTTCTCATTCTCCCATGCAGATTTGGCCGCATTCACTCAGACCTTTCAGAGGCCAGATCCACCAGCACCGTGTTGTCCAAAGCTGAAGCCGCTTCCATCATCGCTGAAATATAGGTTCCTTGCGGGTGAGCATGAGATGTACCCAGTCATTATCTCAGCGGATTTGACTGGAGTGCAAGAATCCCGTCTGATGGGGTTCTTGAAAAGAACCCCAAGTCGATAGGATGGAGTGTAGCCGATCTCCAGGGGATAAGTCTGGCCCTGTGCTCCCACCATATCTATCTCGAGGAGGATGCGAAGCCGTCGCGTGAGTTCCAGCGGCGGCTGAACCCGAACCTTCGAGATGTTGTCATGAAGGAGATCTCGAAATGGTGGAGTATCGATTTTATCTACCCCATCTCCGACTCCATGTGGGTCAGTCCATTGCATGTGGTGCCCAAGAAGACGGGCATCACCACAATTGTCAGTGAGTTTGGAGAGGAGATCGCTACCCGGGTACCCACTTCTTGGAGGGTCTGTTGGACTACAGATGATTGAACCAGGCCACCAAGAAGGATCATTTCCCTCTGCCTTTTATTGATCAGATTATTGAGAGGCTGGCAGGGAATAGACGTTATTGTTTCTTAGATGGGTACTCCTGATATAACCAGGTGGCGATTGCTCCCGAGGACCAGGACAAGACTACCTTCACCTGTCCCTTTGGGACATATGCTTTCAGACGGATGCCCTCTGGATTGTGCAACGCTCCGGCGACATTCCAGAGGTGCATGTTGTCCCTATTTTCGGACATGGTGGGGGAGTGCTTGGAGGTCTTCATGGATGACTTTTCGGTCTATGGCGACGGATTCGATTCTTGTCTTGACTGCCTAGACCGCGTCCTCCAGCGATGCATTGAGGTGCACCTGGTGCTTTCTTGGGAGAAGAGTCACTTTCATGGTGACTCAAGGACAGTGCTTGGCCATATTATCTCCAACAGGGGCATGAAGGTTGATCTGGCCAAGGTGGATATCATTAGGAAACTCAGTCCACCGTCTAATTTGCGGCAGTTACGGTCTTTTCTGGGGCACGTCGATTTCTACCGACGATTCATTCATGATTTCAGTCGGATTGCCCGACCATTGACTAATCTGCTGATAAAAGACACCGAGTTCATTGTGGATGATAAGTGTCTAGCATCATTTGATACTCTCAAGAGTCTAGTTTTAGAGGCTCCTGTCTTGCAGTTGCCTGATTGGTCTCTCCCATTCGAGATCATGACGAACACCTCCGATTTTGCCGTAGGGGCCGTGCTGGGACAGAGGAGGGATGGAGTTCCCTTTGCTATTCACTACGCTAGCCGGAATTTGGATGCCGCTCAGCGAAACTACACCGTCTTTAAGAAGGAGATGCTAGCCGTAGTGTTCGCCCTAGATAAGTTCAGATCTTATATCATTGGATCTAGAGTGACCATCTTCACTGATCATACCGCCATCAGGTACCTCATGGCAAAGAAGGATGCCAAATCCAGATTGACCAGATGGATCCTTCTACTCCAGGAGTTTGATATAGATATTAAGGACAATCCTGGAGTCAAGAATGTGGTGGCGGATCATCTCTCCCGATTGGAGTGTCTTGAGGATTTTGAGCAGATCGAGACTATTTGTGAGACCTTCCCAGAAGAGGCAATCCTTGCTATCGTGTCTCTCCCATGGTTCGCCGATATTGTGAACTTTCTTATTGCTAATAAAGTCCCATAGGATTGGCCCATGCAACAACTTGAGACCTTCCTCGCGAAGGCCAAGTTCTACCATTGGGAGAATCCCGTTCTTTATCATGAAGGAGGGGATAACGTCTGGCGTAGGTGCATTCCTCAGGAGGAGCACCACAACGTCCTCACCTACTGCCACAAGCTTGAGGCATGGGGACATCACTCTGGGAGGAGAACGGCACAGAAGGTGCTCTAATCCGGCCTATGGTGGCCTACTCTCTTCAAGGACTCTGATGAGTTCGTGAAGAGGTGTACTGACTATCAAAGGATGGGCACTTGTGGACAGCGTGATATGATGCCGATGCAGCCCATTCATTTCTGTGAGGTTTTTGACGCACGGGGCATCGATTTCATGGGTCCGTTCCCTAAGAGTCAGGGATTCAAGTACATTCTGTTGGACGTGGATTATGTGAGTCATTAGTTTGAGGCCATCCCCGCCCAAACTGCAGATGCTAGGACTATTTGCAGATTTTTGAGGAAGAATATCATTTCACGGTTCGGGGAGTTTTGATATCTGACGGGGGGTCTCATTTCGTCAACGACAAGGTAAAGGACCTTGATAGCGAGTTTAGCATAGACCATCGAGTTGCCACACCGTATCATCCTCAGACCAATGGTCTTGCTGAAGTGTCGAACACGGAGATCAAGACTATATTGCAGAAGGTCGTCCGCCCTGACCGAAAGGATTGGTCACAACTTTTGGACTCGGTCTTGTGGGCATATCGGACGTCCTTCAAGACGCCTTTGGGTACATCTCCCTTTTGCCTCGTTTATGGCAAGCCCTGCCATTTACCTGTTGAGCTTAGACATAGGTCACTCTGGGCAGTCACAGACATTATCATGGATCCAATGAGTGTAGGAGATAAGAGGGTAGAGTTAGCAGCCCTGGAGGAGCTTCGTGATGCAGCCTTTTCAAGCAGCCTACAGTACAAGGAGAGAGTGAAGGAGTGGCTTGGTTCTCATATCAGCCACAAACAGTTTGAGCCAGGACAACGAATATGGTTGTTCGATGCCAGGTTGAGATTATTTCCAAGGAAGCTACAGAGCAAATGGAAGGGACCTTATCTGGTTAGAAAGGTATTTTTACACGACAATGGGCGTATTGATATAACTGAGTTGTCTTCTGAGAGTACCTTTCATGTTAACGGGCATCGGCTCAAGCCATATCTAGATCATGAGCCGATGGTCGTTGACGTTGCCCCGATTCATTTTACGTGAGATGTGGTCTCTTGACTCACATCTATTGCATCTCACGCCTGATTATCACTGCTCTTCCGACTTGTATAGATCCAGTTGTCCATATCACACCATTCTTCAATCCAACACGCCATTTGCATCTTCGACGTTGTTGTACTTAGGGTGCACTTTACCCTAAGTATAGGGGGGTGTGAGACTTTTGAGTTTCTTTTGATTCATTTCTACCTCTGTTTTGCTGCCTATACTTAGGGATATTTTACCGTAAGTATAAGGGAGGTAGACCCTGTATATTCTCCACTCGGATTTTCCTTTGTGTATATCCTGATATACTTAGGATTACTTGATCCTAAGTATAGGGGGAAACCCCGAGTTTCTTCTGGCATTTCTATTCTTTCATTCGTCTTTGTCTATAGCCTTCCTTTTCACTTCCGTATACTAGGCACGAGTTATGTCGTCTTCATCGCTCTTGACTCTGAGGACATCGTTTGAGCTAAGTATAAGGGGTGTCGTATATATTCCATATATACTTTAGCCATAACTCGTATTTTGTCTGAGTGTGTCAATAAATAAAATTGGCTAAAATCACAAAAATCCATAAAAATTAAAATTTTTTCCTTGTAAATAAAATTCTTTTATTGCACTTACATAGCTAGTTGTACAAATAATTTTTGTAAAAATGTTTGTAAATATCTTTTGTGTAAATAGCTTGTAAATATTTTCATATCAAAATTATGTATATAGTACAAAAATTTTTGTAAAATATTTTGAAAATCAAAAGTTTGCAAAAACCTTGTGTAAATTTGTGTAAATATTTTGCAAAACTTGCATTCATGCATACATCAATTTTTTTTCAAAACAATTTTTCAAAAATTTTGCACATGTGCAAATATTTTGTAAATTGCAAATATTGTACAGATTTTCCTGAGTCATAGTTGACATTTAAACTAGCCTAGAATTAAATTAAAAAATGGAGCTTGGTTAAGATCTTAATCCACCTAATTCTAAGAGGAACCTTATAGGGCTTAGGGTTGAGACTTTTCAGGTTCATGGTGACTTAATTCTTTGAGTCCACTAGGCTATGATCATATGTCATCTCGATGAGCCTAAGTAGAGCACTTAACAACACACACATGACTATTGTAGATAATGGCTTTACTTGGACCAACACTTCGCACCGAGCTCTCTACGGATGAGGTGGTGAGGAGGCAGTCTTCCTTGACTTGGGGTAGCATATGAGGGTAGTACTTCTAGGCAGAATCTCTCTTCTTCTTATAGTGAAGGAAGTGCGTCTCAACTTGGTCTGGTCGCCATGAGGTCTAATGACAGGAGTTATGGGTTGCAATAATGCTTCAAAAGAGGGATATTCTACTGGCTCAAGAGGAAAAACTCCTTATGTATATATGCTGCACTTTGTAGATATGTTGTATATATGCACATCAAAAAAATGCAAAAAGAAAAGGAAACTCCAAAAAAGTGGTGGGTCTGAGAGAAAATGATAATCCCACCGGAGTTTATATAGTGCAATAAGCAAAGCTTGGTATCCATGTTCCATCTTGTGAATCTTGCAATAGGGAGACTTAGCTACACTGGTTGAGCTCCCAAGGATACATGGCTACACTGGCTATGGTCCATTCTCTTCTTCCCCCTCTTCTTGAGCCGGTTGAACTTGAACTTAGAAGGTAATACCTCGCTCCTCAAGGAAAGAGTGGTCAGACTAAGGCATTAGAGTTACCTTGTTGGGGAGGGTTGTCATTTTGCTACTTCTGAGGTGGAGAGCTAGACCTCACTTACACAGTACAAGAAAAGATTCATGGTCTTCAGGGTTTGTGTTTGTAGACTTGTTCTGATCTGAATTATTGAGGAGTCTTGACTATAGATTAGTGAAACTTAGAGGTTGTTAAATTTTAAATCTAAATCCAAATAAGGTTCCGACACATTAATAATCCAAAGATCTGACTGAGCTCCATACATCAATTTAATGAAGGAAAGTTTAATAATCAGCATTGATTCATGTTCCCCTCTTTTTCTTTTTCTTTCCTTTTTCACTTCTTTTTCAAATAAGTGTTTGCTAAGGGATTAGCAAAGTTAAGTATAGGGGGGTGATGAATCCTCATTCATCACTCTTTATTCTTTTATTTTAGCTAAAAACCTTTGCAAAACATCATGTATATGTTTGTAAATAGAATAATTTACCAAAGAGCATGTATTTTGTGCAAAAATAAAAGAATAAAGAAATAAAGAAAAAGAGGAAAATATTTAGAATAAATATTGAGTGACCTGAACCCAAGGGAGGGCTCAATATGGGCATGACCGCAAAATAAAATAAGTAGAGAGAGATAGGGTAACTCAACCTTGTACATAAACCCCCTCTTAGTGTAAATATTTTATTTTCTAAAAATAAAATATTTATGTGTTCCCCATGTGTTGTATATATTTATAAAAATAAAATAAAAATGGTAAAAATAAAAGAAAATTAAAAATAAATAATTTCTCTCTCGTCAGTGTACATATACCATGTATATAAAATAAAAGACCTATTTATTTTACCCTTGTAAATAATTAATAAAAATCAAATAAAAATCATTTTATATTATAAATTTTATGATGTAATTAATAAAATATAAAATTGGGATAATTATACATAAGTAAAATAATTAAAAATAAAAATAAAAAATACTTTGGTATATATACCCGTATATAATATAATATATTGTAAATACATAATTTATTTTTCAAAAAAATAAATAAAAATCACTAAAAAATACTTTGAAAATAAATAAACATTTTTTATTTTGTAAATATTTTTAAATAAAGTCGTCTTTTATTTTATTTTGATTTTTCAAATCTTTTTCGAGTGGCGCGCTCTGATTGGTCCACGGGGGATGTTGACCCCCCGGTCAACTCTCCCCCCAGGACCACACCCCTTGCGGATTCGTGTCCTGACCCGACTTCTCCCATTTATGCATACTTGATCCGCCAACCATTTATCTAAACCCTGGTCTCCATCTGCAGCTCTCACATCCGAGATTCACGCCCGAGAATCATCTTAGGGATCCGAGCTTTGGATTACGTGCCCTGATCTCCTTCTTTCTCAGACCCCTGCATTATAAAGCTTCGCCTCCTTCTACCATTTCACGCATCTTTGGCCATCCTCTTCGATTCCCAGGACCTCCCTTCCTCCTCCTTGAGTGACAACAAGCGAGAGGTATCGATTGCAGCGAGGACCAAGGCCGGTAGCCTCAGATCCGGTAGTCTTCGCCACCGTACTCCGCCATCGGCGAGCTCGAGCCTCTGGAGGCGTCACTCCATTGAGGAAAGGACCCCAGGAGACGCAACATCTGCCCCACAGATGCTCTCGATCACCAGGTAGCCTCGATATCCCTTAGATTAGCTCTAATCTTGATGCTTAGGTTTTGCGCTGCCGGCCTCCACCGGCCGATTCACCGCGCTCTGATCAACCATTTCTCCTTCCGACCACACCAATACCTTCATGAGACTTCACCCCACCTTCTTCTCCCCTCCGATCATCTTGGTTCACTCCGAAACCAAGACTTAGGTCTCCTTCGCCGTCGCCTCGTTGGAGACCCATGTTCTGCCCCACACGATCACCCATTCCACCCATAACCAGGTCGAGGCACTTTGCCCTTGACTCAGTTTTCTTCCTGTGTAGGTCGAACCGAAGAAGGACCTCATCTGGAGGTCCAACCACTCGGGCACATGAACTCCAGGAGCTTCACGCTGCCGAGGCGCCTCTGGCGTCCTTGGCCTCATCGGAGACCATCAGGAGCCGCAGACGACTTCGGGCTTCGTTTCCCCTATCAGAGCAACATCGAAGGAGGTTCTGATCGTGCGCATAGGCCCGACGAAAATCGCCGGCGATTTGTCCTTCGAGGACCTTCCTCCGCCGTTGGATAGAGACCCCACACCAGTTTTAACTGCCACCGTTCGTGCTTGGGGAGCTTGCAGCCGTTGGATCAAGCTCAGGATCTCATATAGAGCGTCGATCATCGAAGGGATACCTGTCCGTTCTCTACCGTCAGATCGTACACGTGGATCCCCCTTCAGCCGTGGATCTTAATAATGGGGTAATATCACTTAGGCCCCTATTCTTTTTGCATATATAGTTTCGCTCTGTAAACATTAAGTGTAGTTCTTTTTATCTTGGTTAATTTGCACTATGGACCTGATACTTTCTCGTATTTGCGATTTAGTCCCTGTGAGTGGGGAACACGTGCTTCGACATGTGAATATTTTGTTAAATTGCATGTAAGGGGTTTGGACTTTTTGGTTGTTATGGATTGATATTTTATAAATAGGAATTACATAAATACCCCTCTGTGTGCTCATCACGTGCATGCCTCGTGTTTATCTGGACTTTTTGCAACTTTGGCCCTATGGTTTTTACACGTGTTATCTATTTGGCCCCAGAACTTTGTTTTTTTGCACTTAGGTCCCTATGTGTTGTGGCTTTTATATTGGTTGAATAAAATATCAAATAAACTCTAAATCTTGTGAAATTTGGAAACATAGCTCCTACCACTGTGTAAAAATTTCACTATTTTTGGGGACATTTTTATTACTGTTTGCTATTTTTAAAAAATCAAAAACCCCTATTTTTGTTACTATTTGGTTTATAAAATCAATTAAAAATATAAAAACCCTTTAAAAATTACAAAAAAATTAGATATTGTTTGTTTCTCTATCTTCGAGCTTCAGTTCGATTTTTGTCTTGTTTGGATTTATAAAACCCATAAAAAATATAAAACCCTAAAAACATTATAAAAATTATTAAAAATTCTAAAAAATTCAAAAAAATTGCAATTCTGGTTCCTATAGCTTAGTTTTTATTTCTATTTTTCATAAAAATTGCTTCAGATTTTTAGAGGCTAATTATATAATTTTAATTAGCCTTTCAAATCTGGCTGCACATTAGTTCACTGTTTTTACTTTTCTTATTTTTATAAAATCAACAAAAAATATAAAATTCTGAAAAAATTATCAAAAATACTTAAAATTATATAAAACATAAAAATAATTTTATTTGAATTTTCTGAGTTGATTTAAAGTGTTTAATAAAATAGGTATACTAGATATAGTGATTTTGCCTTCTTTTTATATTTTCTTCATAATTAAAAATACTAAAAAATTTTAAAAAATTTTAAAATCCACCAAAAATCATTTTCTTTTCTTTACTTTCTTTTTGACTACTTCATAGGCCAATTCAGCCAATCCGTGCTCCTTGAGTTCGACCCTGGTCGCTATACTAGGTTAAATAAATAGCGAGATCGCTATTCGGATTTTTGATTGTTTTATTTCTTTTGGTGGTATATTTTTCTTGTTGAGTCCGATTTGAGGGATTGAGGTCACAATGACCCTTGATTGATTTTATCTCCCTTAGTCTCTCGGGGTTTTTCGGTCTCATCAGTAGTGTCTGGATTATGACTTTAGTTAGTCAATTCTGTTCTTGGGCCAATCATGGGGAACTTTTTTGGAGATAAGATAGTTAACCATATCGGCATACCATGAGAGAGAGAGTCAATAACAAAGATTGAATCATCTGGGAAGGATTCTCGGATCGACTCTAACTTTGGTGGTTTGTTCTGCTTGATCCCTGGATAGATGATCATCCACCACATTGTTCACTCCAGGCTTGTCTTTCATCTCCGAATCAAATTCTGGAATAAGAGAACCCATTTAAGAAGACACAACTTTGCATCTTTCTTTGTCATTAAATATTAGATGGTTGAATGATCGGTAGAAACTGTCACCTTAGAACCAAGAAGCAGAGATCTGAATTTTTCCAAGGTAAATACTACGTCAAGCATCTCCTTTTCTGTCACAGTATAGTTCTTCTGAGTTGGACTCCATCTTCCTTTGTCCTAACACAACCCTTGGTCATAATCTTGAAGGGAAGAGACCGGTCAGGGCTTGTAGGATGATAGTCTCTATGATTTTCCTTTTGAGTAGCTCGAAGGCCGCAGGACACTTGTGATATACAACAAACTCAATATCTTTCCTTACGAGCTAAATAAGCAGTCAAGCAATTCTAAAAAAATCTTTGATAAATCTCGATAAAATCCAACATGCCCAAGAAACAACCGCACTTGTTTCACATTGGTTGGTGGCTCGAGTTTCTTGATCACAACTTCCTTGGCAGGGTCAACCTCCATTCCCTTCTTGGAGATGACGTTCCCCAACGCTATGCCCTCCGTCACCATAAAATGACTTTTCTCCTAGGAGAGCACCTGATTCACTTCCATACATATCTTAAGGACTCGATCCATGCGTACGATACAATCATCAAATGAAATACCATGGACCAAAAAGTCGTCCATAAATACTTCCAGGAAATCTCCAACCATATCAGCAAATATGACAATCATGCACCGCTGAAAAGTGCTAAGGGCATTGCAGAGCCCGAAAGGCATGCACCTGAATACGTAAGTACAAAAAGACAAGTAGATATTGTCTTTTCCTGGTCCTCGGGAGTGATGGCTACTTGATTATAGCCCGAGTATCCATCCAAAAAGCAAAAATATTCCCTCCTAGGCAGTCTTTCCAATATCTACAATAGAAAGTGATCCTTCTTCGTCGTGGCATTCAAGTGTCCGTAATCCACACAAACGCGCCACGACATGGGTACTCATGTCATGATCTCCTCTCCCTCTTCATTGGTGACGATATGGAGTTCCAACTTCTTTGGAACTATGTGTAAAGTGTCACCCACTTGGAGTCCGAGATGGGATAAATGAATCCTTCTCCACACGCTTTCTCTATCTCAGTCTTCACCACTTCCCATAAATTTGGATTCAGTCTAAGTTGGAATTCACAGAAAGGCTTAGCATTCTCCTCAATGTATATATGGTGTGAACATAGAGCGGGGTTAATCCCTCAGAGGTCTGATAATCTCTAACCTATGGCCTTGTGGTTCTTCTCTAATACTTTTAGTAGGCAAATTTCCTACTCTTCGGTCAGATGTAGACTGATAATGACCGGAAATTTTCCCTTATATCTCACAAGTAAGGTGCATTTGAGAGTAGGGGGTAACGGTTTGAGATCAGGTAGATTTGTATTATCTAAGAAATCTGGATCCATCGTTACCGAATACGGTCGTGCTATCGATGTGGCTGGGTCATGCATGGTTTCTACTGCCACCAATTGAATGGCTTTGGGAGTCAGATTACCAAAGATGTGTCTTATCTCGACAAAACCACATCCGACCCATCTTTCTCACTCCTGGATCGTCCCAAGAGAAATGGAACTAACAGATCAAGATAGACCTCTTTGTCTCCAGGAGTGTAGGGGGATGCATAGAGAGTATTGTCTTGAATGAGCTGGCAAACTACGGTGTCGATTATGTACTCTCCATATGAGAAGGATTTTTCTATTGTTGTCAGAAACTGTCTCCTAGGCCCAACCGTCGTAACTGTATTGCAATATGCCTCAAACCTGGAAGAAGCGCACTCGATGCTGGAGTCTGAATCAAGCTTTTAAAATATTATCTGCTTCATTTCTAGCTCAACCTCTCCGAACTAGATCTTCCCAGAAGAGTAAACAAATAGGGATCCTAAGCTCCTAAGGAATGGCCTCCCTAAATTCATCTGAGAATCTTTCCAATTTCTAGGGACATCCATGTCTAGGACTGTGAAGTCCACCAGATAATCCTATACCTCGATGTTGATCACAACATTCCTAATCTCGCCCTTGGGTCTCTTAGTTGATGTATATACAAATTGAAGTACGACTCTTGACTTACTAAGAGGACCCAGATTCAGATGTTCAAATAGTGTACTGAGAATGAGATTGATGGTGGAACTGTTGTCTAAGAAGGTTCTAGCAAACTTGATATCATTGATCTGACTAACCACGAAGTGTGCTCCCATGTCCCTCTTCTTTCTGGGGAGCTCATTGCAGATTGAACAAGATGTTGCAATAGAGAAAATATGTGTCTAGTTTTTTCTTGGGTTCTTTCTACTGACCGTGGTCAGTGTGCATCTCACCTTAAGACATTTTCTGAATGCAGAGTCTCCCCTATCATCTCGTCTAAAGATAAAGTGACACTGATATTTTCTTTGCAGATTCGAGTCATCTCTTCATCATTTTTTTATTTTTTGAAGTTTTTCTTCTTTCCAGCTGTTAGAGCATGGGGGAAAGGAATTAAGTGATCAAGTTCATTTCACTTTTGTTGAAAACAAAGTTCTGTAAAGGACTTGGGCATGGACTGACGACAAGACTCTAACTTGGACTCCAAAAAGAAAATGATGGTTAATGGTATGGGGGTTGTTGCTGCATAGGTGTTTCCTCCTCCGGATGTGGTGTATACTCCTCAGATTCGAACTCACGAACTCCAGGGGCATGCTTCTCCTCTTTTTGAATTTTTGTATTTTTTCTATTTTTTGTGTTTGGGAATTCGGGTCCGCTCCTTGTAGGTTCTCTGGTGCTGGTGTTGGTCACCTTTCTTCCTCTTCATCCTCAAAGGTGTGTTCAGGTGCTGACACTAGGGCTATAACATCTCATTCCCTTGCTCGATTAAGCATGGTTACAGTCATTCTACTCCTAAGAGAAATATGATTGGTAGCATTGTGCGAAAAGATGTCATATTCAGATAAAGAACATTCTGAAAATAATACCTGATCTTTGTGTCCAAGGCTATTGGGATTAGTCTGGATATGAGTGGGAATCACAATCTGTGGTGTAGTGAATTCATCTCTCCATCTTGAGAGTTAACTGACATCGATTCTCATATAATGTAAGTCATCTAGAATTCTTTGGAGTTTGGGAGAGGCTGAAGAGGAAGACCCATGACCCCGTCTGGACTGGGGCTGATGGTACCAGTTGTTGGGATGGTGTTGGCCATGTTGGATCTGGCGTTGATACTGCACTTGCAGTTGATGGTAGCCGGAATGGGACTACTAGTATGGATGTTGCTGCTGCTCCGACTACTGAAACTCAGGATGAGACTGTTGTGGATGAGGGTTTGGGATAGGGTTGTGGTCATGTCGACTGACACGATTAAGATTATGCCATACTCTGTCAATCTCCATAACTTGTGGAGGCTCCTCGAAGACTATTTGTGCAGAGGATTCTTCAGTCTGATGTTGATATGTGAAGAATTGATCTCCACTCCAGTTGCTTTATGGCCCTATCCCTTTCCCTCGAATGTGACGGATTTGATGTACGAGGGCAGGGGGTGTAGTTAGAGCAAGTATCTGGATTTTAGATACCTTATCAGCAAGTTCCTCCATCTGCATTGGTAGTTTAGACATGCTATCCACATTAGTAAATTTATGGAGCTCGTCCACCTTCTTGTTAATATGTTCGATCATTGTGAGTTTATCTGTTTTAATCCCCATGTCAGAGCTTTGGTCGGTGGATAGATTATTCACGATCTTCTTCCCCCCTTCATTTGATAAGAGTGTAAGGGGGTTGGGTAAGTATACTCAACTAGTGGTATGTGCACAACTTGTGTCAACTAACTTCTTAAACACCTCCCAAACGGTGTCTTCGTGTTAGCCCATGTAGCTTCCTCCACAAGAAGTGCTCACCAATCCTTACATCTCAAGGTTTAGGACCACTGACAAGACTCCAAACTAAAATCATCTTGTTAATGCCATGATCTTGGCATTTTTTAATTAAGTCCTTAAATCTCTCCCAAATTTCATGAAATGGTTCATTTGGAAACTGGGCAAAGCTTGTGATCTTGATCTGCATTTGATTAATTCTACTCAATGGGTAGAATTTCTTCAATAATAGAGTCTTGAATACAAACCATATTGATACCACCTCTCCTATATTTTGCAATCAGTAAGCGGTCTTATCTGTAAAGGCAAATGGAGCGGCTCTCAACCATATGTAGTCTTGAGTAACCATAGGATGAGACCGGTTGTCACAAACTAGCTCAAAATCTCAAAAGGAGTAGGGTTCTTCATTAGGGTTTCCATTGAACTTTGGGAGCAGCGCGAGGAATGCGATTTATGCTAAAACGCATCCTCGAGAGGTACTGATCCCAACCAATTGTAGTCATCATCAATTTCTGAGATATAAATCCACCATTGCTTCTTCGTCCTTGTTGTCGGCTGCTTGAATTTGTCCAAGCTGAGCTTTCAATAATTCATTCTACTGCTCAACTGTTGCCAGTCGAGATAGGATGGCTAACATGTGATCATTATTGTTATCATCCTCATTTGGATTTTTCTTGGGAGGAATCTGGACTTAACCTTCAGACATGAAGAGATCTGAATTAGACTTTGGCGTAAAAGAATGAGGGGTCCTACCAAAGATAAAGGTTTCCTTGGCAGGGGTATTAAAGAGAGGGTTAGTCAAGGGTCGACTAAACCCTAATATAGACTTATTGGTCCCGATCTTAGGAAGAGGGTCATCCCAAGACCATGCGGGTTCTGGAAAAGGGTCATCTGGAATCCTAGGAATGTGATATATAAAGGGTTTCATGAAGTGTCTGCAAGATCTAGACTAAATTCCCCATAGACGTCCATCTCTGATGTTAAGAGGAATGGGAGAATAACACGAATATAGAATCAAGAGAGAAAGAATACACATGGGGTACAAAGTAGGGATGAAAACGAATGTGATATATTCGTATCCGATTCGCTATTGTATTCGTTTTATACATATTTTGACATTCGTATTCGTATTCGTTTTAAAATGAATGCGGATATGGATATCACTTTGACATTCACTAATATTCGCATTTGTATTCGTATATTCATTTTCGTACATTAGTATAGTAATATATTTATTTATAACTGTGCGTAACAACATTTTATGATTGCATTCACCATTGTTGATATAATTGTTATGAAATTACTATATCTAGTATACCTATTTTATGTGTAAATCATCCTAAACATGTATATTTTAGTTAATCTATTAAAAATTTCCGTTATTATTCGTATCCGATTTGTATTCATTTTACATTCGTATTCGTTTTTAAGGATATGGTTACCCATTTTTACATCCGTCAATATTTGTATCCGCATTCGTATTCGTATTTTAAAATGGATAAGGATATGATTATACCTATATTCGTATCCGTATCTAGTCATTTTAATCCCTAGTACAAAGGTATAGTCTTTGTGCACACATAAAGAAAACACAAATCAAACCCATTGATTCACCAACTAGACACTTGTGATGACACGTGAGAGTTCGACCGCTTATCTTTTCAGTTTTATGATTATTTAAAACAACATTTTCAATTGTATCACTCAGTTGACCTATAGTGACATGTGGTTGAGCTATACTTGGAGAGACCCAGAGATTCCTCACTTTAGGTAACAACGAGTCAATCCTCCTATATGATTTACCACAATGAATCATTGTTTAACCTGAGGATGAGTACTTGTAAAACCAAAACTGTCGCCTGCCAGACTCAAGTGTGCACAAGAAGATGGCCTTCACATAAGTTCCAATGAGACGGTACCATTCCACCCTTATCTTCAAGTAGTAAATACTGGAGGGGTGATGAATCCATATTCATCACTCTTTATTCTTTTTTTTTAGCTAATTATCTTGGCAATGCATCATGTAAATATGTTCAAATACAATAATTTAGCAATATGCATGCGTGTTAATATTGCATAATTAGCACGCATTTGTGAAAAAAATAAAAGAATAAAGAATAAAAAGAAAAAGAAGGAAGTATTTAGAATAAATACTGAGTGACTTGAACCCCAAGAGAGGGCCAAGCATTGGCATGATCGCCAAATAAAATAAGTAGAGAGAGATATGGCCACTCTAGCTTGTATATATGTATCATGTGTGTACATAAATTATTTTTATCTAAATAAAAATAAAAATAAAAATATGTTTTTACTTCTTTGTATATATTTCTAAAAATAAAATAAAAATAAGAAAAATAAAAATAAAAAGGAAATAAAAACTCTCTCTTACTTGTACATAATACATGTATATACAATCCCTTGTCTATTTATTTTATATTGTAAATAAATAATAAAATAAAATAAAAATTATTTTATACTCCAAAAATTATGATGTAAATTAATAAAATATAAAATTTGGGGTATTTATGCAAAAATACCAAATTAAAAACAATTGTACAAAATACATAGGTATAATATACCTGTATATAATACACTATACTGTATATAGGGTAATTTATTTTTCATAAAAATAATCAAAAATCATAGAAAAATAGTTTGAAAAATAACAAACATTTTTCATTTTATACACTTTTTAATTAAAAACCATTTATTATTTTTTATTAAATTTATAAAGTATCGTGTAAATACTATTTTATGATTGGTCGGCTGAAATGTTGACCACGGGTCAACAACGCCTCCTACCCAGGTCCAACCTGGATCCTTGTCGTCGGAGCTTGTTCTCGACATTTCCCAGCTCGACTTCGCTCACCTCTCGCCTCAGGATTCAGTCCCGAGAATCCTCGTACTTCCAACATTCTCACGGGTCCCTCGCCTGATCCGATTCCTTCTCGGGTCTCGTGCTTCTCTCCGATATTTCCAAACCCCCGCCGACCCTATAAAATCTTCTCTCTGCCTCCACAGTGCCCTAGCTCGTGCCTTACTCCCTATCGATACCCTAGAAACCTTCAACGCGGTGACAGCCGTCTGAGGGGCCTCCTGGTGATTGAGTTGGTACAGTGACACCGACACTCCACCTTCGTGGTCGGACCTCCACCCCGAGAAGCCTCCCTCGCCTTCCGCTACTTGGTTGAGGCCATAACCCCGATGTCCACCTTCACCTGGAGCTTAAGAGCGTATATGGACCTTCAGAGACCCAAGACATGGCCATCAACGAGGAGCGCACTGATGGACCTAGCCAAATTCACACTTACGTACTTGATCAGGGTGCCATTAACAACACCCTGTTAGCCTCCCTGGAGACCATGCAACGTCTGATCAGAGATCAGGGGGCTTTCATGGCCGGCATGCACATGGAGATGGTGCAGATGCGAGCAGACAGAGAGGAGCATAACAGAGCCGGTGGAGGAGAGATTCCAGAGATCGGAGGAGGCAGGAGACAAGATCCAGATGAGCCAGTACAACCAGCAGCACCAGCATGCCCAATGAGAGAGTTGCACAATCTTGGTGCGACTCTGATACACCGATGGATCTAGTTGCCGGCTATTCTGGGAGACTTCAAGCTCCCTCCTCAGACCATTCAGTTACTGCCCAAATTTCATGGGCTAGCCACCAAGGAACCAAACCTCCATCTCCAGGAGTTTGAGATTATCTGCAGCACGGTCCATGATCGACTCGTGGACAAGGATACCATCAAGATGATGGCCTTTCTATTCTCCCTCATCGACAGAGCAACCTATTGGCTGAAGCACCTAGGGAGATACGTGACATCTTGGGAACAACTCCGGAATGAGTACTTGAATAAGTACTATCCACTCGGCCGGACGAATGCTGTGAGAGACCTCATCAACAATTTTTCCATGCTTCCCAACGAGCAGTTTCATGAGGCATGGGATAGATTCAGAGAGCTCATTGATCAGTGTCCTTATCACGATATATCCAAGCCCAACCTTGTTCAGAGTTTCTTCTGCGGGTTGACACCGGAGTTGCAGGGGATAGTGAACGCATCCTGTGAGGGTTCCTATTTCGCCAAGGATGAGCATCAGGTCTGGGCCATCTATGAGGAGATGGCGGAGAACTATACAGTCATGTCCCAAACATGCCTTTACACATAGGGGAAGCCTACACCACAGGCCGTGTCCTATCAGAGGATAGCACGAGTCGATGCGGGTCCTTCCACATCTTCAGCAGTCGCAACACATGCAGAGTCATCGGCCGCTGATATGGGCATCATCAGCGAGAAGCTGGACCACATCGAGATCATTGAGAAGAAGCAGTACCAGGGCATGTCTCAGATAGATTAGATGGCACATACGCTGAGTGACCTGAAGACCCAGATCATGTGTCTGTAGGAGGCATATACGGCTTCTTAGCCCCGTCTCAGGTCACGGGCTGACCCCAGCAACAACAACTCGACCCAGCCCTATGCCCACTACATACAGGTTCACCACATTCAGGAGGAGCCATTCCAGCAGCTGCAGCAGCAGTACGTCCAGCTACCACCATCTCTGGATACTCAAATGGTGGTCTACCAGCCGGATCAGCCCCTGGCACTCCTTCCCCCACTCCCTTACGAGCAAGAGCCATTGATGGAAGTCAATGGGATTTGGTACGACCGACCTCAGCCTGGGATCCGCCGAGATCATCCCAGATTCTGATGGTCGACCAGAGATTCCTCATCCCAGCAACAGCCTCCAGTTCAGGGCGGGCAGTACAACCAGTAATAACAACAACCCTAGTTCACACATCCACAACCACACTACCAGTAGGGTCCTCGTCCCTATTAGCAGGGATAGCCGTGGAGGCCACAGCAGCAGCCTCAACAGTATTCTCACCAGTATCCCCCTCATCCTTCCCAGCAGCAGCAGCAGCCTCACTTCCAGAGAGGCAATCCGTCTGGTTCTCATGGGCCAGCCTATGAGAACCCAACACTTGATGACTTAGCCCGCCTGATCTCCGAGCAGCAGTCCACTTTTTGTCAAGAGATGGACGAGTTCCGTTAGGAGATGAGTGAGATTGTGAAGGGGAAGGCTGCTATACCCGCTCAGATCGAGCCGAATCCGAACAACCTGAAGAGGAAGTCTGAGCAGGTACAATTTACAGAGGTTACCACTCCTAGTGACTCACTGGGTGATATTACTTCCTATACTTTTGATGCTGACTTTGGTACACTTAGGAACGGTAGGATGCTAGCCGGTGGCGCCTCGTCTAAGAGACGACACCATGATGACTCAGGAGTGCCAGATGAAAAGGAGAGTGGTGCTGACGCCTCTCTTGATGATGGTGATGACGGTGGTGCTGACGCCACCAAGGAGGTAGATCTAGACGACAGTACTGAGGCTCTCGCTTCTCCAGATGCAGGAGATGGTGCTGATGCCACCAGACATGTTGATGCTGAGCCAGAGAGAGGTGCTGATGCCGCGAGCCCAGATGCCGCAGGTGGTACTGAGACCACCCATTCTATTCCTGTTACATTTCCATCTGTTTTTGTATCTCAGGACTGTTTAGAAAAATCCAAAAAAATTAATTAAGGAAAGGGTTCTTTATTTACGAGTCCATCTGCGATGCTTGGAGATATTTGTATGGATTCTGTTTGGTCTCAGTAGCATGGACCCATTCCTAGCCCTCCATCCGAGGAGGGCCCAACCACCCCCTTCCCTCAAGCACTCCGCTTGACTAAGGGGAATAAAAAAGAAAATCTAAAAAATCTCAGCAGTTAGAGTTCATCCAACAGATGATAGACATATTCCAGATTCAGCTGACTATATAGGAGGACCTTGAGCACATCCCTCTCTTCAAGAGGAATATTAGAGAGAAGACTACCGTTTGCAAGAAGAAGATGAACCACCATTCAGAGATCCATGTGCTCACTAGGGCCACCTGCTTCGCCATTCAGAACCGTCTGCCAGCCAAGAGGCCAGATGCAGGAGCTCCCTAAGTCAGATGTCACATCCATGAGCAGAGGTTCGATCAGACTCTAATAGATAGCGGTTCTTCCATCAACCTACTTCCGACAGCCTTACTCGACCGATTCGAGTTTGTCCCTCTTCAACAGAGCAGGACAATCCTTCAGTTTGCTGATAGATCTATCAAGAGGCCGAAGGGATTGTTGAAGGACATGGTCATCACAACTCAGGGTTTGAAATTCCCTGTGAACTTCGTTGTGTTGGACATGGAGATCCATGAGTCTGTGACTAATACCCCCATCATTCTAGGATACCCGTTCTTGGCCACAACCAAGGCAGTATCCGACCATGATAGCGGGAAGGTATACTTTTGCATCGAGGGTGAGGTATACAAATAGAGACGATCAGTGAGACTAGAGCACAGGATTCAGCCTGCTCAGAGCAGTTCAATGATTCAGAGCAGATGACAGAGGTAGAGCGAGACATCTACCATGAGTGCAATTTTGTGATTATAGTTGATGAAGCCGCTTGGTCAGATCCCATTTCACGAGCCATCCTCTCACATTCAGATGCTACAGATCCACTGATTCCAGCAGAGGAGAGCTTGGAGAGCACACTCTTGGTAGAGGACATATTTTAGGCTGCAGACCATGTTCCGGTTAGCGAGGCAGTTGATATTTCTTTTAATTCTGATTCAGATCCTTCGGAGTCAGACATCGATTGGGCAGAGTTTGATGAGTTGATATCGTGTCTGATTCCTACAAATCTAGCAGCTAGGGTGTAGATTGATCCAATACAGAGTACAGATACACCAGCAGAGCAGTCTTCACTAGATTTCCACGATCAGCAAGAGTTCTCCCATGCAGATTTGGTTGCCTTCACTCAGACATTTCAGAGGCAAGATTTGCCAGCTCCCAGTTGCCCAGAGCTAAAGCCCTTGCCGCAGTCGCTGAAGTATAGATTCCTTGCAGGAGAGCATGAGATGCACCTAGTCATTATCTCAGCAGATTTGACTAGAGAGCAAGAATCTCGTTTGATGGAGGTTCTTGAAAAGAATCGCAAGGCGATAGGATGGAGTGTAGCTGATCTCCAGGGGATAAGTCCAGCCCTGTGCTCCCACCATATCTATCTTGAAGAGGACACCAAGCCATCATGTGAGTTCCAGCAACGGCTGAACCCGAACCTTCGAGAGGTTGTCATGAAGGAAATCTCGAAATGGTAGAGCGCCAATTTTATCTACCCCATCTCCGACTCCCAGTGGGTTAGTCCATTACATGTTGTTCCCAAGAAGATGGGCATCACTACAGTTGTGAGTGAGTCTGGAGAGGAGATAGCTACCCGGGTACCTACTTCTTGGAGGGTCTGTGTGGACTACAGACGACTGAATCAAGCCACCAAGAAGGATCATTTCCCGCTGCCTTTTATTGATCAGATTATAGAGAGGCTAGCTGATAAGCGTCACTACTGCTTCCTTGACGGATACTCTGGTTACAATCAGGTGGCCATTGCTCCCAAAGACCAGGACAAGACTACATTCACATGTCTATTTGGGACATATGCGTTCCGACGAATGCCCTTTGGTCTATGTAACGCCCCGACGACATTCCAAAGGTGCATGTTGTCCATCTTCTCGGACATGGTGGGTGAGTGCTTCGAGGTCTTCATGGAAGACTTTTCGGTCTACGACGATGGGTTTGATGCTTGTCTTGACTGCCTAGATCGTATCCTTCAGCGATGCATCGAGGTCCATCTTATATTATCCTGGGAGAAGAGACACTTCATGGTGACTCAAGGGATGGTGCTTGGTCATAACATCTCCAATGGGGGCATGGAGGTTGATCCGGCCAAGGTGAATATCATCAGGAAACTCAGTCCAGTGTCCAACCTGCGGCAGTTACGGTCTTTTTTGGGGCACGTCGGTTTCTACTAACGATTCATTCACGATTTCAGCAGGATTGCCCGACTGTTGACCGATTTGCTGACCAAAGACACTGAGTTCATTGTAGATGATAAGTGTCTTGCATCATTTGAGACTCTCAAGAGTCTAGTTGTTGAGGCTCCTGTCCTTCAGCCACCTGATTGGTCTCTCCCATTCGAGATCATGACGGATGCCACCAATTTTGCCGTAAGGACCATGCTGGGATAGAGGAGGGATGGAATGCCATTTGCCATTCACTACACTAGCTGTACATTGGATGCCGTGCAACGAAACTATACCGTCACTGAGAAGGAGATGCTAGCCGTAGTTTTTGCCTTAGATAAGTTCATGTCATACATCATTGGATCAAAGGTGACTATCTTTACTGACCATACCGCCATCAGGTACCTCATGGAAAATAAGGATGCCAAAACGAGACTGACTAGATGGATCCTTCTACTCCAGGAATTTGACATTGAGATTAAAGATAATCCTGGAGTCAAGAATGTGGTGGCGGATCATCTCTCCCAATTAGAGCATCTTGAGGAATCTGAGCAGACTAATACCATTTCTAAGACCTTCCCAGATGAGGCAATCCTTGCTATCGCCTCACTCCCATGGTACGCCGACATTGTGAACTATCTTGTTGCCAAGAAAGTTCCACAAGGTTGGCCCAGGCAGCGTCTTGAGTCCTTCCTTGCGAAGGCGAAGTTCTACCATTGGGAGGATCCCATCCTTTATCATGAAGGAGGGGATAACGTATGGCGTCGGTGCATTCCTCAGGAGGAGCACCATAGTGTCCTCACATACTGCCACAAGCTTGAGGCAGGAGGACATCACTCTGGGAGGAGAACGATACAGAAAGTGGTCCAATCCGGCCTATGATGGCCTACCCTCTTCAAGGATTCTGATAAATTCGTGAAGAGGTGTACTGACTGTCAGAGGATGGGCACTTGTGGACAGCGTGATATGATGCCGATGCATCCCATTCACTTCTGTGAGGTCTTTGACGCATGGGGCATCGATTTCATGGGTCCATTCCCTAAGAGTTAGGGATTTGAGTACATTCTGTTGGTCGTGGATTATGTTAGTCATTGGGTTGAGACCATCCCCTTCCGAACCGCAGATGCTAGGATTGTTTGCAGATTTTTGAGGAAGAATATCATTTCACAGTTCGGGGTGCCTAGAGTTTTGATATCTGACGGGGGTCTCATTTCGTCAATGACTAGATAAAGGCCCTTGCTAGCAAGTTCAGCATAGACCATCGAGTAGCCACTCCATATCATCCTCGGATGAATGGTCTTGCTGAAGTGTCAAACAGGGAGATCAAGATGATATTGTAGAAGGTAGTCCGCCTAGACCGAAAGGATTGGTCATAGCTCTTGGACTCGATCTTGTGGGCATATCGGACTTCCTTCAAGACTCCTTTGGGTACATCTCCCTTTCTCCTTGTTTATGACAAGCCCTGCCATTTACCTGTTGAGATTAGGCACACGTCACTTTGGGCTGTTACAGACATATCATTGTATCCAGTGAGTGTAGAAGATCAGAGGAAGGCAGAATTGGCAGCCTTGGAAGAGCTTAGAGATTTATCCTTTTTGAGTAGCCTACAGTATAATGAGAGAGTAAAGGAGTGGCATGATTCTCATATCAGCCACAAGCAGTTTGAGCCAGATCAGAGAGTATGGTTGTTCGATGCTAGGCTTAGATTATTTCCAAGGAAGTTGCAGAGCAAGTGGAAGGGACCATACCTGGTCCGAAAGGTACATGATAATGGGAGTACTGACATATCTAAGATGTCATCTGATGCTACCTTTCGTATTAACGGGAAGTGGCTCAAACCATATCTAGATCATGAGCCACTGGTCGTTGACGTCGCCCCTATTCATTTTGCATGTGATGTGATGTTTGACTCACATCTATGGCATTTCATGTCTGATTATTACTGTCTTCCACCTTGTATAGATCCAGATATACATATCATCTCATTCTTCAGTCCAACACCCCATTTGCATCTTCTGATTATGCTATACTTAGGGTGTACTTTACCCTAAGTATAGGGGGGTTGTAAACTTTTGATTGTCCTTTTCATTCCTTTTACCTCTGTTTTGATGCCTATACTTAGGGATATTTTACCCTAAGTATAGGAGAGGTAGATCCAGTACATTCTTTGAAGGATAAGGGAAAAATCATTAAGCACATTGATGAATCTACGATTCATCATCTTAATATCTTGATATTAGCAAAATTCCCAAGTAAAATCCCAAATAAATGTCCATAAAATCCATAAATTAACAAAATGGCTCTTGTAAATAAAATACACTAATTATTGTATATAAGATTGTACAAAATGAATTAATAATAAAAAGCCGCAAAATCAAAGGAGTTTTATACATGTAAATAGCCCAAAACTTCATGTATTTTTAATAATTTCATTTCAACTCTTTTTTGCCTAATTCTTTCTCTAACTTGTTTATAAAAAATGTATATTAAAATATAAAAATACAATACAAATTTTACCACATAATTGCTCCTAGATCCCAAAGAGAAAAAGCCGTAAAGTCCAACTTCCAAGCTAAATTCCCACTCCGTATGAACTCCAAATTCACCAAACTCACTTTTAAAGTTCAAGTTAGAAAATTATCTATCCAACGGAAGTGGTTTCATTAAAATCGGAGCTCATTTGCAAAAGTTGGGTTTTGGGACCTAGATGTACATTGTATATCATGTATATATTCATTATTTCTTCATTTTTATTGTATCTTTCTTAATTACTAAAAATACAAAAAAAATCATACTTGTGTTGTATTTTAATTGCACTATTTTATTGTATTTTTTCGTTTAAACATCTCTTATTAAAAAGACAAAAAAATTACATATTAGAAAAGTAAAAAATGTGTACATGTTGTTTGTTTTCCCTTGTAAATTCTCCACTATCTATTTTATTCTTTTTATTCTATTGTAATTAAAGTAGCCAACTTTATTTCATTTATTTATTTATTTTATTTTACATTCTCTACAATAACCATCAATTCAACTCCATTACTCCACCATATTTTCTAACTTCTAATTCAACTCCACCATTTTATTAACATCCATCCCACTCCATCTTAATTCTAACTTCCATTTTTTCTTCTTTATATACATCTCATTCTACTCATTTTTGCTTTTGATCCATCTTTATGTGAGGAGAGCCTAGTTCCCAGAGTTGAATCGGTGACAGCGACGCAACCGCGGTCGAGCGACGATGGCCCTCTCTCCGGTGACATCCGTTGGATTTTTGGCCAACATCGCAGCCGCCTCCGCGTGCTGCTTGAGTTCATCGCACGCCGGCGATTTGAGCGAAGACCGTGCTCTCGTGAGCACAACATAGGCGACCGTCCATCTTAGGTAAGTTTATTTTCATCTTGTTGTCATTATTTTTATCTTTACATTTTTTTGTCTATCACATTACCACCCATACACCCTCCATTTGTTTATTCCACCACCACCATCACACCATCATCTTTCTCCATTTGTTTAGTTTATTATCACCACATCATTTTCCCCCTTCATTGTCATTTTTATTTGCATTCCCTGTTTAAACAAAATTAAAAAAATTTGAAAAAAATATAAAAAAACAAAAAATTTCTTATTATCATTACATCATTAAAAAAATTTAAAAAAATAAAAAAAATAAAAAATAAAAAAACCCGAAGCTGCAGCAGCGGTGGGAGCACCCACCGCCGCCGCCTCCTCTCTCCACGGCCACCGCGCCGGTGGCCCTCCGCCGCCACTAGCACAACGCGACCGCCACCGCCGTGCCACCGCCTTCTCCACCGCGCGGCTACGTGCCCACAGCTCCTGTGCCGCCCACCGCGACCACTCCGCTACCTGCGCCGTCCAAGATTCCAGCCGCCCCTCTCGCCATTCGCCACCGCGCCGCCAGCGCACCTCCGCGCGTCCGCCGTCCTCCTCCAGCTCTAGCTGCCGCGGGCCGCCGCCGACCCCAACTCCCCTTTGGGTTCTTCTCCCTGTGCCCACAAAGAAGAAGGTCAATTTGTTTAGTTTTTTATTTTGTAAAAATTGCACCTTTATATTTTTATGTTTTTATAATTACAAACAAGTCCCTGCACATGCTGTTGTTGTAATTTATTCATTTTCTACTTTGCACGAACACCCTTGTCTTTGTAGATTAATTTGGACCTCATTTATGCATCATTTTGTTCAATGAAAAATGCCTCTGTGATGAGCAACTAATCGTCTACATGCTGAATATTTATTTATATTTTGTTTTATTTGGGTAATTAACTAAAATTGTTCAACTGAAATATTGCATATTTTACCCAATCAGTGATCTTAAATTTATATCTCATACATGGTTGCTCTAAAAATTCCTCAAAAATTAGAAATGATGCCTTGATAAGTGCTTAACTTACTGTCCAAATTTTATCTAAAATGGAGTTATCTTGAGTCTGAAATAATTTATAGAGTGAATTTAGTATTTTATTTTTAATTAAATCCACATATACTCTTTTTGCGAAATTTCAAATCTCTTGGATTCTACTTGAAAATATCTTTTTGGGATAATTCGCATTCTAATTAATTTGACATTATGGATTTATTAGAAATTATTTACTAACTGTCACTTTGTTTTCACTAAAAAATCCATACAAAATTCATATATTATGAAAAAAATTCCAAAAATATTATTGTAGCTTCCTTGCATGATGTTTTTATTCTGGTAATTTTTTTCAGAATTTTTGCTTAATGTTTGTGTAAAAAATTGCGAAAAAACCCATAAAAAGTTTGCATTTTTAGTTGTTTCATTTTAATCCCTAAAATTCCAAAAAAAGTACCTTGCATTCATCTCTGGATTAGGACTTTAGGAAAAATATAATTTGGCTAAATTGGACTATTTTGACATTAAAATTAATTTGGCCTTGTTGTGTGATTTCTTAGTGTCTTGATTCACTCGCATTTTGCATTTGCTTTGGTTTTTGCATAAAAAAAATCTAAAAAAAACCACGTGGAAATCTAGATCTTAAATTTTAAATTAAACCCAAGTTGTTCCTTTGCTTCCCTGTGTTCGACCCTGGACTTGCCCGGGATAAAAATTAAGCCGAGACACTCTTCATGGAGATTTTCTCTCGGTTCTGACTGAATCACTAAGTACACGTACCACAAAAAACACAAATTATTTATCGTATCGAGCGACACGTCAGATGGCGCTGTTGTCGGGGAGGCAAACAGCTTAGGGATTAGTTTAAAAATTTGGATTTAGATTTTCATTTACTCGGGTAGTCTGACCCCCGAGCCACTTGTATTTATTCCATTTTTTCAATTATTTCTCTTCATATTTTTGTATATATCTTGTTGTTTATCTCTCTAATATAAATCTTATTTTCCTTGCGAGGGCCCGGTGGACTTGGAGTGCATCGGAGGTCGACGGACGCGACGCGTGCCGACTGATGAAGAGCGAGGAAAAGCAATTTATTTTTTAGAGAAATTTTGTAAATTATTGTAATTATTTAACTTGCTCATTTATAGCGGCTCTTGTTTGAGAGCTCGCACGTGTAAAAAGACAGACATTATTTGTGGTGTGTCGAGCCTGTTTCACTCTCCGGTGAGGGTGGGGCTCGACTTGAGTGGCGAAACTTAAGGATTAGGCACACGGTAGTTTAGATTCAAACTTGTTTGTGCCCATCGTAAATTAGGCCACACATATCTTAGAAGATTCACTAATCTTATAAGATTCATAATGAGACACACATAGATACGTACTACTTAGCTCAAAATTCAATTAATTCTTCCCCGCTAATAGTATATTGTTTAGGTGCGGTTTTCTCGATCTGCATGCATTTAGTGTAATATTTACAAATTCAGTTTTGCATAACGCATGGAAGTGCTGGGATTCACTGTAAGTATACCTTCTTCTGAGCATACATCATACTTTCTCGTTTGCATTCTGATTTCCGACTCCCTTCTTGATTTACAACTTAAGGTCAAAAAGGAAATTGGGACTGAACGGTGGACGTGCTTGTGTGTTCAGATTAATTTCAAGTGATAACCTAACTCTAAAATTGGGACTGAATTGAGCAGGTCGATTAAAATAATTGGAATAAAAAGAACCCTTGTTCTCGGGTGCATAAAGCCCTCATTGCTTGTTTTACCTGCAAGTGAGAGAGAGACGACCCTAGGATAGAGCCAAGTCTGAATTTCTTACTTACTACTGGTTCTTT
Organism: Ottelia alismoides; assembly: GCA_037367405.1. Lineage (NCBI taxonomy): Eukaryota > Viridiplantae > Streptophyta > Magnoliopsida > Alismatales > Hydrocharitaceae > Ottelia > Ottelia alismoides. The sequence goes on from JAZKJV010000030.1 coordinate 856,369, forward strand.
CTTTTTAGGCGATTAGCTACTTTTCAGTGAGGAATACGGGTAGCCGGTAAACAGTCCGGACTTCCTTAGCAGAGTGGGAGGTTTAGAGGACGCCTTAATCCTCAAGGAACGGGTAGCCATATTTATACGGTTCGTACTTACTCCTATACTGGCTGAAAGTAGGTCAAACTAGTCGTAAGAATCGGGCCAGTCTGTAGGAAAATACGGGCACCTAACAGCTCGTTAATCTTTCCAAGATTGTATTCTCATCAACTAAAATTGACCAGATAATTCGGCCGAACTCTTACGGCCATCACATGTTGAGTTGGTGAAACTGAGGGTTTGAATTGTGTTTGTATTGTGTGAGTTCACTCCGCACATTTACGTGCACCGTAGAACTAATGCCTCATTGACTATCGTTATCTAATCGGTTCTTTCGACATCGAAGATGATTGATTGGGGGGATATTTATTCGGACTTTGCGAATCTCTCGTTGAACCCTTCAAAAAGTATGTCTTCAAAGGTCCAAGTGCAACTTGGACCAACCTGGACTCATGACCCTCTTGAGCCTAGGATCACTCACTCTCGGGATGGTTACTCTCAAACCATTCCCTTTCTTTCTTCCCACCTCACCGAGGAAGACCATCACCTTGGTGAGAATATCATGATTCATAAATCCTCTTCTAATCAAGAAAATATTGCTGATTCAGGACATAAAGAAGATTCGAGTAAAATGCCAAAGAAGAAAGAAGAGGAAGAAGAGAACCATGAAGACCCAATGAGAATGATACTAGCCCGATTAGCTGCATCTGAGCAGCAACATGCATTACTGAGAGCTCAGTTAGGACAGTTAAATGTTGGGGTCTAACTACCAATGGATGCGGCGTATAACCCCGGACAATATCAAATTCATAACTACTTGAGTCCGGCCGAACCCACTGTTGACTTTGAATTGAAGCTGCATTTTCTGAATTTGCTGCCACATTTTGATGGGAATGCTTCTGAGGAGCCATATGCATTCCTAAGGGACTTTGAGCTCATCTGTGCTAACCTCAAACATAATAATGTTAGCCATGATTATATTAGGCTCAAAGCCCTTCCATTTACATTGGGTGGAAAAGCCGATTACTGGGTAAAGAATCTTGGAATCATCATCACCACTTATGCCCAGTTCAAGGACCTATTCCTAAAGAAGTTCTACCCGTTGAGTAGAACTAACATGATGAGGACATGAATTACGAGTTTTTCCCAGTTACCCCATGAAGCCTTCTGTGATGCTTGGGAAAGATTCAAGGACATCCTGCAAAAGTGTCCTTGTCATGGATTAGATGACAACATCTTGGTCCAATCCTTCTTCACTGGTCTCAACCCTGAGATGCAGGGTTTAGTGAGCGCTGCCTGTGGAGGCAGCTATACATCACGAGGAGCGGATACCGTCTGGAGGGTATTCAAGCAGATGGCTGAAACTAGCCGCTCACAGATGGCCAGCAGGGCCTATACACCATCCCCCAGTTCACTCTCATCCGGAGGGGGAAAAGCAGCGGTAGTCGATCTCTCTCAGAACGTGATCCCTAGCATGGGACTCCTTGCTGACAAGCTTACTGTAGTCGAGAGGATCGACAGGAGTATTGATGAGTTAGACCGGAGCGTCTCCAAACTTCCAAAACAGATGGAGGAGTTGACTGAGAAGGTATCTAAGATACGGATACCCGCTGTGACTGCACCCTCTGCTCCCGTATACCGAGTTCACCATGTTCAGGAGTAGTTGCTGTCAGGGCAACCCCAGCCGTGGGAGCAGGACCAATCCTACACCCACTCTTTCCAGCAGCAACATCCAGTAGTAGAGACAGTCCAGGAGGAGCCTCCACCAGTTTGGGAGGTGAATGGGATATGGTATACTCAGGACCCTGCCAGGCAGGGAGGTACGGGAGACCGACAGACCTATCAGCGTCCCCCGACCTTTCACAACACCGCATTCACCTCCGCACCACCTCCTTCACAACAGAGCCCTAGATTCCATCCACCCCAGCAACAGAGGCAGCAGTACCAGCAGTATGGCCGACATGGCCATTACCAGACGGGCCAGCAGGGCCCGCAACCCCAGCAGCAGCAGTAGAGGCAGTACACTGGCCAGCAGGGCCAGTCTTCCCGTTCTTCTTCCCAGTCTTATCCACTTCCTTCTTCGTCTAGTCCCGTGGATATTCAGCAGCAGATACTCGACGAGCTACGTTCCTACTGGAACGAGATTTAAGACTTACGGGTGGATGTCAACTGCCTGTTCAGATGGCGAGACGAGCAGACTGCACCCTCTACCTCTATCCCAGCCCAAGTTCAGGCTAACCCAAATAGCCTGAACCGGTCTAGTTCTCAGCAGCACTTTGGTCAGGTATACTATTCAGCATCTCCTAAATCTGAACATGTGATTCTTTCGTGTGACGAGGCTAACCACATGTCACTCAAGAGCGGAAGGACCGTGGTCGTAACTGACCGGGCGAGGGACACGAGGAGGGGCATCTCTGGAGCTCTACCTGAGGAGTCTTCAGAGGACGAGGAGGAGAGGCATCATATTTCAGAGCCTCATCAGCACCATTCGAGGATTTCCACTCAGGGAGCCGAGAGGAGGAGGAGAGCGCATATGCAACATCGTCAGCATGGATATTCTTCTGAGTCTACGGAGGACCTTGCATCTCCGGTTGTGGCGGATACCACTCCATCTTCTATTCCACAACCTTTAGTAGATAGTCTAGATTTTGAGTCCATGTTGCATCAAAAAGATTCTTGTATGAAGAACTCTGTTTTCGTTAATGCAAAGAACGATCTTTCAGTTCATGATTCAGACTCTTCATCCTCTGTTTCCCTAGCTTCAATCCCTTTCCCCCGTGCTCTTTTGACAGGAAAGCGCATAAAAAAGATTCAGAAAGATGACCCCGATATGGCACGGTTTTGTAAAGAAAACATCACAGTTAAGGTGCCATTTGATGAATATGTGGCTAACCATCCTTCATTCCAAAAGTACCTTCAGGTGAGATGCACACCTACAAGGGTTAGCAGGAAGAAAGATAACCGAAATATAAAGACACATGTCTTATCAGTAGCCACAACCTATTGTCTCAAGAATCAGACTTTGCCAAAGAAAAAAAGAGACATGGGTGCTCACTATGTGGAGAGTCGTATTGACGACATTGCTTTTGCACGCACACTCTTAGATAACGATTCTTCGATCAACTTACTTCCCTTAGTATTATATCAGAAATTGGAGTTGGGACCACTTCGCAAATCTAGAGCTTTACTCTAATTCGCAGATCGTTCAGTGAAGAGACCTAAGGGAGAAGTGAAGAACATAGTTATCTCGATTGAGGGGCAGAACTATCAAGTGGACTTCACAGTCTTGGACATGGAGACCCCCAATCATTGGAGAGAATCTCAGATCATTCTCGGGTGACCCTTCCTTAGGACCGCAGGCGCAACTTTTGATTATGGTACGAGAATGATGAAGTTCCGTTCTCCAGGTAGAGAAGTGAACCTTGAGATGAAGCAAACCAAGTGTCAGCGACCTGATTCAGAGAGTAGTACATAGTACTCATCTTCAGAGGCAGATTGCAATATGATTAGCACAGTTGGGATTTGGGGACAGATTCCTTCAGGACAGAGCGATACCCTTTCATCTGGAGAGGATATAGTGCATGATGCAGTTTGTCAGGTGTTGTCTGATATTGCTAGAGATGCATCAACCTATTCTCATGATGACTTAGAGATCCATCCGGATCTGTCAGTTCCATCCTCTTCGGAACAATCATGGGACATAGATGACGAGTCGGACGTGGCTTTTGCCGATTGTTTGGATATTTTTGACGATCTGAATCCCGATACTTCCGATTTAGTGGTGAGTACTACTCATCTTAGCCCACCTTCATACAACACAGAACCAGATTCGGATTCAGTTCAGCCAGATTTGATTGATGATACCACATTGCCAGAGCTGAAATCACTACCTCCTACACTCAAGTATGCCTTTCTTGCGGGACCCAAAGAGAGATCCTCTGTCATCATTAGCTCAGACTTGACTTTAGAACATGAGTCTAGGTTGTTAGAGGTCTTAGAAAGGAACCACAAAGCAATAGGCTGGACAGTGTCGGATCTCGTGGGAATCAACCCCGCTCTCTGCTCGCATCACAATTTTACCGAGGATAACGTGAGACCTTCCCGTGAGTTTCAGAGGAGACTTAACCCCAATATACGGGAAGTGGTGAAGAAAGAAATTGAGAAATGGTGTAAAGCAAGGTTTATATACCCTATTTCTGACTCCAAGTGGGTGGCCCCGCTTCATGTTGTCTCGAAGAAGTCGGGAATTCAGATGGTCACCAACGAGGAGGGGGTAGAGATCGCGACACGAGTAGCCACGTCGTGGCGCGTCTGTGTTGACTACAGGCGCCTGAATGCTGCGACCAAGAAAGACCACTTTCCCTTGCCTTTTATTGATCAGATCTTGGAGAGACTAGCAGGGAAAGAGTTCTTCTATTTTCTTGACGGGTACTCAGGCTACAACCAGGTGGCCATAGCCCCTGAGGACCAGGAAAAGACCACATTCACATGTCCATTTGGTACTTATGCTTTCAGGTGCATGCCATTCATGCTCTGCAATGCCTCGGGCACATTTCAACGGTGCATAATAGCCATATTTGCCGAGATGGTGGGAGATTTCCTGGAAGTATTCATGGATGACTTCTCGGTCCACGGTGATTCTTTTGATACATGTTTAGCACACTTAGACCGAGTCCTCATGAGGTGTAGAGAGGTGAATCGGGTACTCTCCTGGGAGAAGAGTCACTTTATGGTGACGGAGGGTATCGTGTTGGGGCATGTCATCTCCAAAAGGGGAATGGAGGTTGACCCTGCCAATGTGGAGGTGATCAAGAAACTCGATCCACCTACTAACGTGAAGTCAGTGCGGTCATTCTTAGGGCATGTTGGATTCTATAGGAGATTCATTCAGGATTTTTCAAAGATAACCCGCCCACTGACTGAGCTCTTAGGGAAAGACACAAAGTTCGTTGTAGATCACATGTGTCTGGAGGCCTTTGAGCTCTTGAAGAGGAAGATTTGTGCCTCTCCTATCCTACAAGCTCCTGACTAGTCTCTCCCCTTTGAGATCATGACCGATGCTTCAGATTTTGCTATAGGAGCTGTGTTAGGACAACGGTGAGAGGGGATTCCGTTTGCGATTCACTATGCGAGCAAAGTATTAGATCCTACACAGAAAAATTATACAGTGACTGGAAAGGAAATGCTCGCAGTAGTATGGGCCCTCGAGAAGTTCAGATCATATATTTTGGGCTCTAAGGTGACAATTTATACTGATCACACTGCTATTCGATATTTAATAGAAAAGAAGGACATGAAGGCGCGTCTTCTTAGGTGGATTTTACTTCTCCAGGAATTTGATTTGGAGATTAAAGATAAACCTGGAGTGAAGAATGTTGTGGCTGATCCCCTTTCTCGGATTGAACTTAAGGATTCTCCTGATCATGAGCGGATTAGAGAGACCTTCCCAGATGAGTCAATTTGTGTTATTGACTCACTCCCGTGGTATGCCAACATGGTGAACTATCTTGTCTCCAAGCAGGTTCCCCATGATTGGACTAGGAGCAGCATTGATCGACTGAAGTCGGATTCGAGGAGATACCACTGGGACAATCCTTTCCTTTTCTTTGAAGGAACGGATTGTGTTTGGAGAAGGTGTATTCCTCAGGAGGAATACCAGAGTGTCCTCACATATTGTCATTCACTTGAGGCTGGAGGACACCATTCGGGAAATAGAACCACTCACAAAGTACTTCAATGTGGATTGTATTGGCCGACCTTGTTTAGAGATGCCATTGATTTTGTACGGTCGTGCCCAATCTGTCAAAGGATGGGAGGGACAGTTGGACAGAGAGATGAGATGCCCATGCAACCGATGATTATTTGTGATGTTTTTGATGCATGGGGCATAGATTTTATGGGTCCCTTTCCCAACAACCAAGGACATGAGTACATATTGTTGGCGGTTGATTATTTATCCAGGTGGGTGGAGGCTATCCCAACCCGAATCGCAGACAGCAAGACTGTCTGTAAGTTTGTGAGAGACCATATTATTTCTAGGTTCGGGGTGCCAAAAGTTTTGATATCTGATGGGGGTAGCCACTTTGTGAACCGAGTTATGAGATCTTTAGCTAAGGACTATGGATTTGAGCATAGAGTTACTAGTCCTTACCACCCACAGTCCAACGGCATAACAGAGGTTTCAAACAGAGAGGTGAAGAGTATTTTGCAGAAATTGGTTCGTCCCGATAGGAAGAACCAGTCTCAGCCCTTGGACCAAGTTTTGTGGGCCTATAGGACAGCCTACAAGACACCATTGGGTACTTCACCATTTAGAATGATCTATGGTAAGCCATGCCATTTGCCAACAGAATTGATTCATAAATCCGAATGGACAATTACGGAAATTAACTGGAGTTGTCACCTAGGGAAGCTTTGTCGAGACTTGAACTTGAACAAGCTCGTGGAAATCCAAAACATGGCATATGACAACATTTTGATTTATAAGGACAAAGTAAAGAGATGGCATGATCAACACATTAGGTGCAAAGACTTTGTCCCTGGACAAAAGGTATGGTTGTTCAATGCTAGGTTGAAGATGTTCCATGGGAAGCTAAAATCTAAATAGACGGGTCCGTTTGTGGTTAAGAAAGTGCACGAGAATGGAAGTGTAGAGATAGTTGATCTCACAGATGGTGCACAATCTCATGTGGTGAATGGACAACTGTTGAAGCATTTTGTTGATTCGAAAGCGCAGTTAGTCCAAGTCGAGGTCATCAACTTCATACAGAGTGAGCACAGAGCAGATACATCTTATTACTCTTCATGAAGATGCAGCATCAAGATTCAACATCTTAGAAGATTCAATCACTCTTGTACATATTCTTCCTTCTTTGTATGTTCTCGAGATCACATTGGTTCTCACACTTACTCTTGTCCTATACTTAGGCTGACCAAAGCCTAAGTATAGGGGGGACCGATGCCCGTTATGTGTATATACTCATCATTTCTCCTCTTGACCTCGTCCGCCCCATTTTTGCTCTTCTTCTACACTTAGGCTGTCTAGAGCCTAAGTATAGGGGGGGCGAATCGACTTCTATACTATTTATTATTTTAGCCATCCTACGCTTAGCACGAGCTATGTCTTTTTCTCGCTTCTTGTGCCATGAGGACATAGCACATTCTAAGTATAGGGGGGCTTGTATATATTACATATATACTTTACCCATAGCTCGTACTTTCACGTATTTTTGTATATATTATACAATAATTATGGGGTGGATAAAAACAAAACAAAACAAAACAAAAACAAAAACAAAAAAACTTTTTCCTAAAAAAAACTCTTTTTCCTTATTTGCTAAAAAAACTTTTAAAAAAATCCTCTTTAAAAAAACTTTTTCAAAAAAAGTCTTTTCTTATTTACCTATCTTTTTCAAAAAAACTCTTCAAAAAAAACTTCTTTGCCTTTATTTGTCAAAAAAAACTTTTTGAAAAAAAAACTTTTTGTAAAAATTAAAAAAAAATCAATCATAAAAAAACTAACTAAAAAAAACTAACTAATAAGTTGGTTTAATCCCTGACACAATTCACTTTCACACAAGACTAGTAATGTTCAAGAACACTTGGTTTATGAGGTCTTGAGATTTTGAGTTAATCAGCCTTAGTCATTAGGGTCCTTGACTTATTATTCACATTTTCCTAGTTTGAAAGATTTCTGTGCTATATTGCATGCTTAGTCTCTACCTTAAGAATATGACCAGCACCTCACATACACGACTGCAGTTATGATGAGATGAGTTGAAATTTCACTTGAGGAACTGGGATGAGGTATTTGAGTTTGGACTTGATTTAATGATGCTCGAGGATGGGATAAAATCAATGAAGGCTTCATGAAACCTGAGTGTCAGCATCTTTAGCCAGTATGAGAACATGGTTCTTGTACTATCTCTTGACATTTACCTTTGTGTCAGGGTGTGATAAAATAAAAAAAATGTTGATCAGTGTGCGCCAACTCTTGGTAAAAGCAGTGGAGCTAGCCAAAATACTACAAAGCAATGAAATGTCAAAGAAAAGCTCTCATTCCACAAAGTCAAATATCAAAGAGCTTCCACCAAAGGTGAGCGCTCCCAACCATTTCAAAGTGTCCACTTGGACCACCGCTATTAGGACCAGGAGTCGAGCTTGCACCAAAAAGGGCTCTGCATCGTAAATGCTACAAGTCTGGGTGTAGAAGGTACGATAGATACTCAAAAAAGGCACACCCTGGTGTACTCCCAGAAAAACAAGTGCAGACGGCTCCAACTTCTCTTGACGGACGCACTGATCAACACCAAAAAAATACGTTGTGCAATAAGGCACTCGAGAGGATCCTTGTTCCAATGAGAGGGAGAGAAGAAATGACACAATCCTATGACCTCCATCCACTGACCTTCCATCTATACTTTCAAGTCTGACAACTAAAGAGACGGTGGATTGGATGCAAGAAATGGTTTATTCCCTAGTGTTGAGGATCAGGTCCTTAGGAGAGTCTCTTGGACTGGAACCTTGGGTGACGTTGTGACTCTACTCTTGTAACTGCAGTCAACACTTAAAGTCATATCCCTACTATATATGTATACAAAGAGAGTCTGATGATTAGGGAAATTGGATACCTTTTGACTAGAGCTTGGTTCAGCTTAGAATTTTAGGATCTCTAAAATCGAGAGTTCTTGAACGGATCAAGTCTTGTATTCACATGCACAGTCAGGGGTTAACCCAATTTATTCATTCTTTATTTGCTCGAGGACTAGCAAAGTTTAAGTATAGGGGGGTGATGAATCCACGATTCATCATCTTAATATCTTGATCTTAGCAAAATCCCCAAGTAAAATCCCAAATAAATATCCATAAAATCCATAAATTAATAAAATGACTCTTGTAAATAAAATACACTAATTATTGTATATAAGATTGTACAAAATGAATTAACAATAAAAAGATGCAAAACCAAAGGAGTTTAATACATGTAAATAGCCCAAAACTTCATGTATTTTTAATAATTTCATTTCAACTCCTTTTTTCCTAATTCTTTCTCTAACTTGTTTATAAAAATGTATATTAAAATATAAAAACAGAAAACAAATTTTACCTCAAATAATTGCTCCTAGATCCCAAAGAGAAAAAGCCGTAAAGTCCCACTTCCAAGCTAAATTCCCGCTCCGTATGAACTCCAAATTCACCAAACTCACTTTTAAAGTTCAAGTTAGAAAATTATCTATCCAACGGAATGGTTTCATTAAAATCGGAGCTCATTTGCAAAAGTTGGATTTTGGGACCTAGATGTACATTGTATATCATGTATATATTCATTATTTCGTTATTTTTATTGTATCTTTCTTAATTACTAAAAATACAAAAAAATCATACTTGTGTTGTATTTAATTGTACTATTTTATTGTATTTTTTCATTTTAAATATCTCTTATTAAAAAGACAAAAAAATTACATATTAGAAAAGTAAAAAATGTGTACATGTTGTTTGTTTTCCCTGGTAAATTCTCCACTATCTATTTTATTTATTTTTATTCTATTGTAATTAAAGTAGCGAACTTTATTTCATTTATTTATTTTATTTTACATTCTCTACAATAACCACTAATTCAACTCCATTACTCCACCATATTTTCTAACTTCAAATTCAACTCCACCATTTTATTAACATCCATCCCACTCCATCTTAATTCTAACTTCCATTTTTTCTTCTTTATATACATCTCATTCTCCTCATTTTTGCTTTTGATCCATCTTTATGTGAGGAGAGCCTAGTTCCCAGAGTTGAATCGGTGACAGCGATGCAACCGCGGTCGAGCGATGACGGCCCTCTCTCCGGTGACATCCGTTGGCTTTTTGGCCAACATCGCAGCCGCCTCCGCATGCTGCTCGAGTTCATCGCACGCCGGCGATTTGAGCGAAGACCGTGCTCTCGTGAGCACATCATAGGCGACCGTCCATCTTAGGTAAGTTTATTTTCATCTAGTTGTCATTATTTTTATCTTTACATTTTTTTGTCTATCACATTACCACCCATACACCCTCCATTTGTTTATTCCACCACCACCATCACACCATTATCTTTCCCCATTTGTTTAGTTTATTATCACCATATCATTTTCCCCCCTTCATTGTCATTTTCATTTGCATTCCCTGTTTAAACAAAATTAAAAAAATTTGAAAAAAAATATAAAAAAACAAAAAAGTTCTTATTATCATTACAACATTAAAAGAAAATTTAAGAAAAATAAAAAAAACCCGAAGCTGCAGCAACGGTGGGAGCACCCACAACCGCCGCCTCCTCTCTCCACGGCCATCGCGCCGGTGGCCCTCCGCCTCCACCAGCACAGCGCGGCCACCGCCGCCGCCGCCGCGCCACCGCCTTCTCCACCGTGCGGCCGTGCGCCCACAGCTCCCCTGCCGCCCACCGCGGCCGCTCCGCCACCCGTGCCGTCCAAGCTTCCAACCGCCCCTCTCGTCGTTCGCCACCGCGCCGCCAGCGCGCCTCCGCCGCCAGCACGCCTCCGCCGCCAGCACGCCTCCACCGCACGCGCACCTCCGCCTCGCGCGTACCTCCGCGCGTCCGTCGTCCTCCTCCAGCTCTAGCGGCCGCGGGCCGCCGCCGACCCCAACTCCCCGTTTGGGTTCTTCTCCCTGTGCCCACGAAGAAGGTCAATTTGTTTAGTTTTTTATTTTGTAAAAATTTTACCTCTATCTTTTTATGTTTTTATAATTACAAACAAGTCCCTGCACATGCTTTTGTTGTGATTATTTCATTTTCTACTTTGCACGAACACCCCTGTCTTTGTAGATTAATTTGAACCTCATTTATGCATCATTTTGTTCAATGAAAAATGCCTCTGTGATGAGCAACTAATCATCTACATGCTGAATATTTATTTATATTTTTGTTGTATTTGGGTAGTTAACTAAAATTGTTCAACTGAAATATTGCATATTTTACCCAATCAGTGATCTTAAATTTATATCTCATACAGGTTGCTCTAAAAATTCCTCAAAAATTAAGAATGATGCCTTGATAAGTGCTTAACTTACTATCCAAATTTCATCTAAAATGGAGTTATTTTGAGTCTGAAATAATTTATAGAGTGAATTTAGTATTTTATTTTTAATTAAATCCACGTATATTTTTTTTTTGCGAAATTTCAAATCTCTTGGATTCTACATGAAAATATCGTTTTGGGATAATTCACATTCTAATTAATTTGACATTGTGGATTTATTAGAAATTATTTACTCATTGTCACTCTGTTTTCACTAAAAAATCCATAAAAAATTCGTAAATTGTCAAAAAATTCCAAAAATATTACTGTAGCTTCCTTGCATGATGTTTTTATTCCGGTAATTTTTTCATAATTTTTGCTTAATGTTTGTGTGAAAAATTATGAAAAAACCCATAAAAAGTGTCCATTTTTAGTTGTTTCATTTTAACTCCTAAAATTCCAAAAAAAGTATCTTGCATTCATCTCTGGATTAGGACTTTAGGAAAAATATAATTTGACTAAATTGGACTATTTTGACATTAAAATTAATTTGGCCTTGTTGTGTGATTTCTTAGTGTCTTGATTCACTCGCATTTTGCATTTGCTTTGGTTTTTGCATAAAAAAAAATCTAAAAAAAAACCGCGTGGAAATCTAGATCTTAAATTTCAAATTAAACCCAAGTTGTTCCTTTGCCTCCCTGTGTTCGACCCCGGACTTGCCCAGGATAAAAATTAAGCCGAGACACTCTTCACGGAGATCTTCTCTCGGTTCTGACTGAATCGCTAAGTACACGTACCACAATGAACACGAATTATGTATCATATCGCGCAACACGTCACACATCACGGAAGCGTGATTATCGCATCGAATGCGATCGGGAGAGACTAGTCGCACTACTTGCTCGATGCAGCGGAAATTAAATTTTTCTATGTGACGAAACCACTTGATCCAAGAACACTTCTTGGATCATTTCGTCTAAACCACAAACAAGTAGTAAGATTACCTCTTGAAGCATGGTTGCGATCGAGTCTCTAAACAAAGAGACCTCCAGTCTCAAGTCCGATCCGACGGAGGAGACGCTTGTGAGCGCGTGGATGAGACGCGTGCTTCTCGCAATCCAGGTTGATGATCCATGCCACGGATCTCCTGATATCGACAAACGAGATACAACGTCTTCTTCACGAGCAAGGCACGTCGAAGTAGACGGAGATCCATGAGCAAACGATCGGGCAGCATAATGATGATGCTACGGCAATGAAGGATCTCTCTAGGGCATCCATGGTGGACGACTACATGAGAGATAGAGAGAGTGGGTGTGTAGAGAGAAAAGAGAGAGAGAGCATTCATTGATGTGTGTGTTGAAGAGCAAGGGGTGCCACTTCTTATATAGGATTTTGGGAGTTCATGGATCCCAATCCATGAACACACATAATCAATGGTTGAGAATGATTTGTGTTTCTTTCAATGGCTAATATGTTGTTGTAAAAACACAACAACTAATGATTTAATTTAAATTAATTTTCATTTATATATCAATAAAATTAATTTCAAATTAAATCATCTTTGATAAGAGAAAAGATAATGACGAGAATAAACCAATCTCCTCAAAAGAGGGGACGGCTACTCTTCTCTTCATGGAGAGTTGTAGCCGTCCACTTCTCTTTGATGGACTTGGTCCATCTCTTCTAATTATCATGAGATCTTATTATCTCATGATATATATCATCATCTCTTGTCAACAATATTTTCTCCAAAAAAATAATTCCAAATTATCTTATGGAAAATATCAACCATGCTATTGAAATTATGTGAATCTCATTCACAACCCAAAACTAAATATAATTATATTTTCAATTAATCATTCAATGTGAATCCAATTCACATTAACAATTAATCAACAAATATAAATCACAATATTCTCTCTTTAATATATTATAAATCATATTTATAATATATATGATTAATATGGATAGTGCTATCCACATTATTCATATCCATGATAATTAAATCACATTTAATCATCTTGGATTTCTTTTCTCACGTGCCCAAAAAATATGAATCACATTCACATTATTCACACCTTGATAATTAAATAACATTTAATTATCTCAGATAACTCTCCTTATATTATGGATCAAATTCATATTATCCATGATAATTAAATCACATTTAATTATCAATTTTCTCGATGCTTGGATACATATATCAACAATGAAATTATCCATGAACTCTTTCAAGGATAATGCGCTTTCTCTGCGGATACTTGGAGATAAGGACATGGCAATTGTATTGTTCCACATATAGTTACTTGGATATTGAGATCACATCTCAAATCTAGATTTCGGGCCTCCCATAGATGCTTGATTAAATCAAGACTACAAATCCAATCTTCTCATTGCATCTGAATCTCATTCAGATCAATTTCCAACATTTGGACCAAGATCAGATTACTTATCTACTGAGAGGAGTCACTAGAATTCAGACCCCGTTTCATCACTCCCTAGGAATGGAAGCATCATGGTTATACAATCATTCATGATCACATCACCCTCAGGTATTCCCAACACCTGTACATCATGCATACTGGAAGACTCAGAATAAACCCGAAGTATTAGATAAACTTTATACTATCTACTTCAGGGTTTTATCAATAAGTTTCTCATTTGATCATTGGGAGTTGGTATCGATCATATACTTTCCAAAAACATATATCATACCTAGGTCTTGATCATATACTTTCCAAAAGTATATATCAAACCTACAAATTCAGTCAAGCTTCCAAAGTGAGACGACCGTGCACGGAATTTGATTCTTCCCAATATCTCATGAGTGAGCTCATGTATTCCGGTTCATTAGTGAATATGTATGATCCCTTTGAGATATCGTATTACTCATATGCCCTTATATGCACACCAGCACGTCAGTGTATAGACCTTGATTAGGTCATCAACCTATTGGTCTGCCAAATGTACATACTCAGACATATAGTAATGCATCCGTCTCCGGTCAGAGGATGCGTGCTTGTATCGTGACAGCATACGATATAGGACTTTGGTTATCTCGATCTCGTTAAGTCAACTCTTTTACCTAACTAATCTGACACATCTAAATCTCCATTCCCATGCAGATGACCTTCATCAAGAGGTCGGTCAGATATCAGCCTATGTGAGAAAGGATTGCCATCTCCTACTCAGGCTGGAGATCATCTCTTAACAATCATTTGACGGTGCTTGATGAGTCCTCAATCTAACCATTTATATATTCATCCAAGCACCAACCTCTATGATTCATTAGTTGAATCAACAACTGTATGATTATTAAGATGGCCATGGTACATAACCCTAATTGTACCAAGGGACCTATTATGCAAATTATTTATTCTTCATTTCAGATCAGGGAATGATATTCACAATGGCTCGTCGTGGGCTCGCATGTCCAACAATTTCCCACTAGCCCAAAGAGCCATTAATGGGTTAATCATTTAAACCCTTACTCATGTGACAATCATAGGCTATTTAGAAAATAGCTAGGTAAGCTGATTAATCACTCTGTTCCCAAAAGACTATGCCAAGTCCTTTTACGACACTTGCATATCTCCTAGTAACAGTGCTCGCATCCAATGCGAATGTTGCATCTTATGCAACCAATACTCAATCTTGATAAAGCAGTTATAGTGTCCTTGACACTATTGTTCAGTAATTATTATAACTAGTATTTTCATAATCCTTATCAGAATACCCTTATTCTTGGAGATCACTATCTCTTAAGGTATCCACAGTTAAGACCTTTTAGATCTCTATCTGTAAAGTCTTAAGTTTTTGAAGATAAGACTTTGAGATCACTATCTCAAAAAATCTTGTCATCTATGAAGATTTTGTTATTACTACAATCAAGTGTTTTCTCTCCATAGTAGGATTAGCAACACTTTACTACTCCCACTGCATGGTAGATATCTGCCTTTTGTACACATCTAGCATACACTTAGCTTCTCGTAACTGATGCACAAGTGCAAGCAGTTCTAGCATTCACTTCCTCAACTCTTTGAGGTGCCATCCCTTTAGATAGTCCAGTACCATATCTTAAGGGATGGAAGCCTTTCTTGGAATTTCTAAGAATGAAATATGTCCAAGGTGTACTACAAATGTGACAGTCCCAATATCCTCTTCTCTTTGCTTCTGAACAACTTCAGAACTAAGATCTAAGAGATATCCTTGAAATCATATTTCAAGATATGGAACAACCAGTATATAAAACACTTATTATCATCCTTATATCATTTTAAAAATGATTTGGATATTATCTACATTTAGCACGATGAATACAATGGTACTCCCACTAAGCTTCACATGGTTCATCAAGATTCTATTTGAAATCATAACATTTATAATTTCATCAGATCTTATGTTCCAACTACAAGAAGCTTATTTGAGTCCATAGATGGAGTTATTCAACTTGCACACCTTGCTTTCCTCAACCATGAAGCCCTGGGGCTACTACTTATGAATATCCTTGGAGAGGTATTCATAGAGGAATGCAATCTTGACTTCCATCTCGAAGATGTCAAAATCAAGTTGTGCAGCTATCGTTAGCAATATTCTGACAGGTCTAAGCGTGGTCACCGAAGAGCAAGTCTTATCGCAAGCAATGTCTTCTCTTCCGGTGTGTAGCTCATGGCTACGAACCAAGCTTTGAAGGTCTCTACCTTATCATCAGATTCCTTTTCTCTTGAAGATCCATTTACACCTTTATAGGTCTTACCCATATAGGTGGATCCTCGAGGGTCCATATACAATGCTTGTATATGAAGTCTACCTTAGACTTTTATTGCTAACATCCATCTTTCCATGTCATGATCCTTAGGAGCTTCATCACATGAAGTCCGATCATTGTCAGACTTAACTAACGCATGGAATACATCCTCAAACTCATTTGAAGAGGTATTAATGTTTCATCTTTAATTATCCTTTTAGTTTCCTATTTCAAGAGCCTCATTATCATCTCTAGATTCAATGAGTTCCTTTACTTCATTTTCATCTTGATTCTCAAGAGTCTCAACCTCTAAGAATCACATTCTCAGAGATGAGATCTTTTAAGAATCTCAAGGTCATAAAGTAGGTATCCAATACCATCCTTTATTTTCCTAATGAAGTAGCACTCTCTAGTGCTCGATTCCAGCTTACTTGCATGGAATCTTATTAAGGATATATAATGTAGTCTCTACTATATACATACCTGAAAACTAAGAGATAACTATGCTATGATTAATCATTTATCAAATCATGTCACACATGATCTAATTGTATCTCCCTACAACTCTATTGAGTTTAGGTGTGTTAGGAGGATTGAGATAGAAATGATATTCATATCTCCATAAGGTATTATTTAAATTCATCTAATAGGTACTTGCTACCTAAGCTAGATCAAATTCATTCCATCTTCCTTCAAACTTTGGTTCTAAACCAAAATTGTGAAATCTTTGAACATTTCAAAGCTTTCTAAGGTGAAGAGGGAAATCTCATATCACAAATAATCATTAAATGATATTACATATCATCAATGTTCATTATGATATAGATGATCCACATACATCAATATGTATGAGATCATGAATACCTTGAAATCTAACACCATTCCCAGAGAAGGGTGTATTGGACATTTTACTTTGAATACTATAGACATTCTAAAGTTTCATATCTTACTAGTCCATTGATCTCATCAACATACATATGTCCAAAACTTGATGCCAGATCATTGTCAAATGATCTTCATCCTCCTATTGATCTTTTAAAGGTTTAATTTTCAGTTTTAGAAATCTTAATGAACCATTCATTAATTTTCTAATTTTGTGGAGTCCACTAGATGTTAGATTACTATCTGAAATATATCCATCATAACTCTTTATGATAGGTTTATTCAAGAATTCATGTTTATTTCCAACACTTAGAAATAAACAATGAGTTATTCTAATATCTAGGTCATAGAGACATTCTCTAAGACTAAGGGCTCTCGCACTGAGAATATGAAGTCCATCTATATAATAGAGATTGTTGCAATAATTGCATCAAAATCCATGTAGATAACTATTAAACCTGAAGATCAAATTCTCCAGTCTTCTAAAACATATGCAACCTATTGTAAGTGTTGTTAGAAGATTG
This sequence comes from Ottelia alismoides, assembly GCA_037367405.1. Lineage (NCBI taxonomy): Eukaryota > Viridiplantae > Streptophyta > Magnoliopsida > Alismatales > Hydrocharitaceae > Ottelia > Ottelia alismoides. The sequence continues at coordinate 873,617 of JAZKJV010000030.1, forward strand.
AGATACAATTATAAGACTTTATCTTATGAAATAAGTAAGTCAAAGTCCATGATGATATGTAGATTATTCTGATGCTCTATCTGTGTCCTTCACTAAGGATTTAGACAGACTTGATAGTCATACTATCAACACATCAACTTATTGCAGTATTGGTATTCATCCAACTCTTTGGATGTCATAAAAGTACGATCAACTCTTTGACTATCCTTCTCATCTTGGGTCTGACCCATGCTTCCACTGCGCTCCCTTTATCTATAAACAATAATTGCTTAAGACTAAGGATCTCTTATGTTAAATTCAAAAGAATTCAATGTAAGAGCATTTCAACATTTATACATGCTTCATTAAATTCATACAATATGAATATTATGAAGCTTCACGAATGACTAGAGTATAGACGGTAGAATGATGACACTCATCATATCTACATCCATCTAGACTCTCAAAACATTGGTTCAGGTAGGTATTCAAACATTTTGAATATATCATCTCTTATAGAGCTACCATTCTGCATGATGCAGTGAACCATGTCATTCATGATTAAATGTCTAGAGCACATATGTATGCCAGAATATCTTCCTAGATTTTTATAAGGATTACTTTGACAATTGCGATCATCATCACCATGTCACTTCCAAAGTACATTTGATGAGATCAAGACTGCAGAGACATACAAACCCTAAGGTTGTAGATCTATTATCTATTTAATTATCATTCCTCATTATTATGAGGAAACTTGCACATTGCAACCACATACAATATGTGTCCAATTGCAAGTACAATATCTGGATCATGAGTCCAATCCATGATATTTTACTGGTTATTATTGAGTATAACATTGAGTGGGTTTAATGAAGGATTATCTGAAATAAGAAATTTGCATAAGTGTGTATATATGTTATATATATACATATTTTACTTTGATTTAGGAGTTTTTATATCAAAGTTATCTTGCCTTGTCAACACTGAAAGTTCATTCCCTTAATCACTTTCAATGTAAGAGATATACTTACCATTATATCTCAAGCAAGATATGGGATCTCCTTCCTTATCTTTGTCATATACTAATAATATGAGAACTCGTGACTCCGATAAAAAGAAGCGGGAATGCATTCCACCTTGCAAGTCCAGCTTGCATCTCCCAATTCGGTCTTTAACACCCGGGCCCACCACCCCTAAGATGATGTTGACCCATCATTAATTGAACCAACTGTCAACATGCTTAATACTCGCTATACGCAATCCAATATCGCCCCAATAATATGAGAACTCGATATTGGGGTCACTACGTATATGACCTTACTCTTTCGAGAAGTGAAGAGCCCGATCCAAATGGATTGTATGCAGGAGCTGTCACTTTGGACAGACATCTCCTACATATAATATCTGGCGACGGAACCCTTCGCCTTGACGGGAGACCATGGATGTCACTTATGTGATCCTCCATATCGTATTCAAATTCTAATTAATCATCATGAATCACATTCATTATGATCAATTCTTCGAAGGGAAATAACACATCTATTTATGATAGAGTGTCTTAATTTTAATTGAATTCCAATTAATCTAATCATATTAAATTAATGATTCAATTAATATTCAACAAATATTCTTTAGTTGTTACTTGAATTATAGTATTATCTCAAATACGTATTATTTTGAATTTTAATAATTAGAAAATACATCATGATCTCTCAGGCATCATTCGTTCCCTACCCGCTGTCATGGCCAGTACCGGTGGGAGTGGGACAGACCGCAACCGGTGGGACCCGCTACCCCAACGCTCCCCGACTAGACATCATATCTGCCTCGGGAAAAAACAATGCCGAGTCAATCACTTTGTACTTGAGATGATCATCGATCTTTCAACCAAAATTATACCATATAGTAATAATCAAAACCATTTTGATTATAAGGAAATTTGCTAGACAAATTCCCAAAACCTATTCAAGTAACAAGTTTTGATGAAAGTGTATTAAGTAACCAATTGGTGATCTAGATCTAATCTAATCATTCATTGGCTGAGTGATGAATCTACATTTCATCATCTTTATTCTATCATTTTGGCCTTAAAAACCCTAGCAAATGCGTGTAAATAGGCTTTATTCATGCATTTTAGCATTTATGTATATGTGAGTAAATATTGTATAAATTGCGGTTTTTAAAGCCAAAATTATAGAATAAAGGAAAGAAAAGAAAAAGAATAAATTATTGTAAATATTTTATGACCCGAAACCCCGAGACCTAGGCATCTTGATGACTAGGTCGACAAGGAATAAAGTAGGGGGAGATAAGGTCAGAAATACAGATAAAATACCTATACCTTTTATTCATTCTTTATTCATTTTGGGACCTATTTTTGGTTCCGCTTTTTATACATCAAATAAAAAAACTTTGTACATGAAAGTTGTAGATAATTAAATAAACAAAAATTCAAAATTGATTTCACAGAAAAATAATGTACAGATAAAAAGTTATGGTCGGAATAAAAATCCAGAATCCCAACTTCCCAGACCCGTATCTCACAACTGACAACTCCAAATGCATCATACTCACCTTTAATTGTATATAGAAGAAAATAAGCCATTTAATGGCGGTGGTTTCGCATTTGGCGGAGCTATGGTTTGAAAGTTGAGTTTTGGACCCTCATTGTATAGTTGTACTGATTAAAATATTCAATTTATTATTTATTTATTATTTTTTCATTTTTATATTTTTATAATCTTGTAATTATTACTTATAATAATTTTGTATATTAAAATTAGAATAAAAATGCAAAGAAAAACTCAAAATAAAAATACTTGTAAATAAAATACCTAGATACAACACCTACATACATACCTATACATTTTATACTTATATTTTATTTAATATACAAAAAATATCAGAAAAATAAAATAAAAATATAATTATGTGTATAAAAGTATGTTTTAATTATATAAAGTAATAATACAAAGTAAATAAATTAGATACATACAATAAAAATAAAAGAACACAATGTATAGAAGAATATACCTATAAAGGGTATAATAGGCAACTTGTAAAAATATACCTCTAAAAAATAAATAAAAATCATAATAAAATAATTTATAAAATAATAAATATTTTTTATTTTGTAACCATAATTTAATAAATCGATTTGCTATTTTTAATTGAATTTACAAAAAATTTTCGCAGGGATTTTTGTGGTTGGTCCACGTGGACCAACCAGGTGAAAGTTGACCCGCTGGTCAACTCCCTGGTCTGCACCTGCAGCCTGTCAGCTGCATTTTTAGCCATTTTCTCAGAATTTTAGAGCTCACCTCATTCACATTTTGACCTCAGGCCCTTCTTCACTTTTTCTCCCCTATAACCATGATACACGCCCAGTACTTTCTTTGGTCTTTGGATCGAAGATTTGCTCGATAAACCTCGATCTTCATGCCTCCTCGCCCACTCTCTGCCCAATGTTCTGAAGCTTGTCAGACTGCGTTTTTTTGGCGTTTTCTCCGAATTTTGGAGAGCGCGTCTTTCACCATTTGGCATTGCTTCCTTCTTGACTTTTGTTCACCATATATTGAGGATACAAGCCCATGGTTGTTTTCAGGGAGTGCATCACTGGTGTGCTCCAGAAGCACCGTTCTTTGTGCCCCATCGACCACTCTTTAAAAAAAACCTCCAATCCTCCATTTCAATTTTGAACTCCTTTTGCCCCTTCCTCCTCCCTTCTTTCATGTGCTGAGGTTAGAGGAAGGTGACAGCAACTTCACCTCGCCGTTAGGAGGAGCGGAGGAGCGGCGCGGAGGCGTATCCACCCCCATCTCCGGCCCTTGGCCGTGAGGTCCATCTCTTGGTTTTTCCCAACCAATCGAGGTCGTCTTTGATTGTTTTCCTTTATTTTTCTTTGCTGTAGACTAGTTGTAGTGTAACCTTATATTTCCTATATTTGTTGGCTTGATTTGTGCTCCATTCATCATCCACTTCCCCCTCGCCGGAGCAAGCTCCGGCGAGTCCATTTCCGCCACCTACTCCATTTGATCACCCACATTTGCCCTAGGACCGTCTACTATTGTAGTTGTGTTTTATTTGCAGGTCCCAGGGGTCAAGAGACTCCATCTGGAGTCGGATTTTGCCAAGGAACGAGGTAGCTGGAGCCATAACTCATCCTCGACGCCGTGGTGGCCCTCTGGTGGTCTTTTCACCATTTTGACGCCGCCGATAGCTCGAGGGGCTCTCCAGGAGGAAGCGTGGCGTTTTGGGACTTCATTGCATGTCGGAGGGGAGTGGATAGGCCGGTGAAAGTTCGTCTTGGTCGGTGAGCTTCCTTGTCTTCCATCGCCCTCCGCAGCCGTTCGATCGCCTCGGGCGTGAGTATTTTGCGCCATTTCCCCCGCCATTTTGTGTAATGTTTATTTAGGACTCAAAGCATTCATCTGTAGTTGTATACTTTTGTATAATTTGCACTTTGCCCTTTGAACTTCGCTCTATTTTCATTCATACCCTTGTTAGGCATTGTATTGTTGTATGCTTTCCCTATTTATTTCATGCATCTAGAAAATTCGAAAAAATCTTAAAAAATAGAGTTAAGCTCCTGTTGCATTATAGTATCTCGCCCTATTTTTATTTTTCATAATTATTGCATTTTAATATTTATAAAAAATCAAAAACACTCATTTTCAGCACTGTTTGCGTCATAAAATACCAAAAAAATATAAAAACAAACAGAAAATTCCCAAAAAAATATATTTTGCTTATCTTATTGTGTTCTAACTCCAGTCCAAAAATCATTAACAAATACAAAACAAAACTCCTAAAAATTAGAAAAGCCCAAAAACCTTCCTAAAAATCTAAAAAATCCAAGAAAAATCCTAAAAATATAAACTCAGTAGTTTCTCTATTTTATTCTCTTTTATGGAAAATTAATTTGAGGAATTTTTGACACTGTTTACTATTTTTCATCCTAAATTTAATTTCGGCCAGCAACTTTTATTCACTGTTTTCTTTATTTAGCCCTTTAAAAATACCAAAAACATTCTTAAAAATTCCCAAAAATCACAAAAACAGTAAAAAAGTATAAAAAGACCAAAAAGACTTTATTTGCTAATTTTTGGACATTTTTATCTATTTTTATAAATATATCTTTCTCCCTCTTTTTACATAGTTCCTATATTCCAATATTGAAAAAGAAAATATAAAAAAATATAAAATATAAAAAGAAAATATAAAATCAGAAAATTAAAAAAAATCAAATTATAAAAATAGCAAATTAAAAATTACATAAATAAATTATAAAATTAAAAACCCACAAAAAATAGCATAGTAGACTCTTGATCACAATTCACACATTTTGGTGCCTTAGTACCCCGTTCTACCTGTCTGCTCCCTGTGTTCGACCTCTACAATACTTGCACCTATACACATCTTGTTGTAGAGTTATAATAAATTTTAACTCCGCACATTTACTTTCATTGCTTGATATATTTGTCGTAGGTTAATTGTTGTTTGAATCGGGATTTTCGAGCGGTCACCGCATCGACTGCGGTTTTGCCTTGTGAGACCGCACGACCCTCCGTTTTTCCCGTTCAACAAATGGCGCCGTTGCCGGGGAGCAACAACGCGTAGTTCGGGTCTTGTTTGTGTTTGTGATTTATTGTCTGTTTCGCGGCTTTCATTTTTGCTATTTTATTTTCTTTATTTTTGATATATCTATTGAGCTATCTAACCTTCTCTTTTATTGAATTTATGCGAGGAACCGCTGATCGAGGGAGGCGCTCCACCCTAGGCGCCTACGCACCCACGTGAAGCCGGCATCTGCTAGCCGAGCACCGAGGAGACGAAGAGGATTTTTGTAGACCGAGCTCCACAGTAGTTGTTGCATTTATTTCCTTGTGTTTGTTTTTATAATTTTTGTGAGAGAGAGACCCCTATATTTGTAATAATACAGGTACCCTCGGACACTTGGACTTTTGAGCCTAATTTCCAAGTGATTGTTCACTTGGGGGCTCATCGCGACTTTTTCGTGTTTTCTCGCATTCTTTTTATTTTGTTTTGTTTTTCGATTTTATTTATTTTGTGTGATTGAGCCCCTAGTTTTAGGATTGCTTGCGATAGACTAAGGCCAAACACTTAATATTTTGCATGCACCTATAGCCGTGTTTGGACTTAGTCAAATTTTTAACAGTTGATCATCACCTTCAATCCGTCGCGCCGCGAGCTCTCCCCGCAAAGTGCTTTCTCCTAAACTCAAGTGTATTGAGCAGAGGAGCGGTGAGCCTAGACCGGACTCTAGGGTTGAGGATTGGCGGTCAACTTGTGGTTCTTCCCGCTAATAGCAATTTCTGAACTTAGGGCGATTTCATCGGCTTTGCATTCGCATATAGATAGGTTTCAATTTTGCTGAGCATCCTTGCATGTAGAGTGCTGGAGGCAAGGTGAGCATTTACGCTTTAGCATTCATCATCGTTTTTGCCGCTTGCATTGCTTTCCCGCTCCTCTACCTTTGATTTTGATAACCTAGGAGCTTAAAGGAATTGATTCCCCGATAGGAACGTGCATTTTTACTAAAAATCCAAAAAAAGTGATAACCAAATAAAATTAGGACTGCTAATATTACTTGGCCCTAAAATCCACCAAAAAGAAAATCTTGTATTGGGGCGAGTAATCCCCTCATTGTCTTCGTTTTACTTGCTCGCGCACACACTAAGGTTAGTGCCCAAATCCCATATTCAGCCCCCTAAGTGTTTGTGCAATTTTGGACTTCTCGCCTAACTTTAAAACAGACAAGATAAAAAGACCGCATTTGTGGTCTTCACCGAGTTGAGTAGGTGAATTGAGGGTTTGACTTGTTTTCATTTTTGCTTGTGATTGTTTTGTGTGTGTCCTTGATCGCTCCTGCGCACTTGCACCTTTCTTCTCACTTCTCTTGACTTGACCATCGTGCTCTCCCGATCATTCTTCCTTTGTTTCGAGATGGCCGACTGGAGCGTATTTTATCCGGACTTTGCGGATCATTCGTTCACTCCAGTCGGTCCACCTCCTTTTTTCCAGGAGGACTTTGCTCCTGACTTTTGTACATATCCGCCTCAGCCACAGTATCAGACCTCGGATTTCTACCCACACCCACCTCCACTTCCGTATTATCCACCTTCACATCCACCCGAGGCCGAGCTGTTGGAGTCACCTTTCATGGAGTCCACCCTTGAGCACTTGACCCAAATGATGGATCATATGAGACAGAGGATTGACCACCTCACTAGTACCAATAAGAGCGACCATGATATACCACCATTTGATGATATGGGTTCACTCGAGGATTTCCATGAGAGCTTGCAATCGCCCAAAATACAAAAAAATGAGAAAAATTTAAAAATACAAAAAGAGATTGGGAGACTTTTGGTCGAGTCAGACTATGAGGAGAGCTCTCACTTGCCAGATCCTTTGTCCACACATTCATTCACACCTTGTCCCACCTTTGACCCCGAGGATGCCGCTGTACAGACTGCTCTTGGCAAGCCTCGTGTATATGCTGATTCCGACCTTCTCCCTTGTATGGAGGAGGTCCAAAAATTCAAAAAAATGTTATCTGAACCCGAAGTGGTGGATACTATTCATGAGATCATCCGTGCCCCACTTCAGCAGGCCATGACCCATATGTCTGCTCCTCTTCCCAAAAAGAGAAAGCGGAGGAGCAGATCTGAGCGTCACATCTTGACCATGGCCACTGCCCACGCCATCACTCATCGTTCCATTCCTCGGAAGAGGAACACTGCCACACCTTTCATTAGCTGCACAATCTCTGACCACACATGTGATGACACTCTCATAGACGGCGGTGCATCGATCAGTATCATACCCTTCTCGCTGGTACAGTCTCTTCACTTAGGGCCTCTCAAGAAGACCAGGATGATCGTACAGTTTGCTGATGGATCAATAAAGAGGCCGAAGGGTATCCTTGAAAACGCCGTCATTTCAATTTAGGGCACGAGCTACACTGTTGATTTTGTCGTATTGCCCATGGAGACCTCCACAAGGGAGCATTCTCCAATCATCCTGGGATGACCATTCCTCGCCTCTGCGAGAGTCGTTATTGACTACGGATCAGGAGAGATTCGCTTCCGTCCTGCTGACGAGGGCGAAGCAGTGATCACCGCACCCACTGCTGACCAGAGACCCGCACCTTATGTGACTTCACCTATCTTGGCTGATCCCGAGGACTATGATCTATATGAGGATATCAGAGAGACCTTCATCATGACCGATGATGAGACCCAAGAATTCCTCTCCAAAGAGGAAAGCTCGGAAAGCATAGACCTTGGTGTTTCCGCTTCCTGTGATTGGCGATGTGTTGATGACATCCGCGGGATCTACACGATTGACACCATTGAGCGGAGGGCGGATTTAGAGACTATCCAGGACGAACATGCTCTGACTACTTCCACCGATGAGTCCGCTCCTGTCCATGTAGATACTGATGAGACTAAGGCCGAATTTGATTTAGTTGCTTTTCTTCAGAAATTCGGGCCTTTTGATGAGAAAGATGATCCAGTTGAAATTATAGAGGACGACCAGAGTTCGACTACATCCACCGATGAGTTCGTGCCTTTTGATTTTGACTTGGACGACACCTCGCAGGACGACTCTGATTACACTACTTCCGATGATGATGAGTTCGTCCCATTTCACTTTGACACTAGCGAGAATCCCAAGGCCGGACCTAGTCACACTTCTTTCACTGATCCGTCTGTGCCTTCACACCCTAGGGCCCCTGAGGACCTTCACTCTGTCAACCCTGATCGGCTTCCGTCTACTGTGGACCCCGATGTCGACCTGCATCACACCAGATCCATTCCTCAACAGTCCCGCAAGAAGGTTCGCTTTCAACCTTCTTGATCATGTGTACATCCATCTCTGTTGTATATTCACTTTTGTGCCTCTGTTCTCTCTACCGTTTTGCTCGTCCACCCATTCTCGTGTTTGCCTTACTTAGGACGTACTTTGTCCTAAGTATAGGGGGGTGGACGAGCTGAGTGTTCTTGCATCGTTCCGTGTCATCACTCCTGTTGTTGTCTATACTTAGGGCTTCTTTTACCCTAAGTATAGGGGGAGTGGTGTGTACATCCTCACGATCTCTTCTTCCATCTTCATCTCTTTTCTTCTTTTCTTCTTTTCTTCTTTTCTTCTTTTCTTCTTTTCCTCTTCTATCTTCTTCATCTACCAAAAAGGTGCCGCCCCTTTTTGTCAGTCTTCTATACTTAGGACGTACTTTTTCCTAAGTATAAGGGGGTGTGCACCCTGAGTTTTCTCTATTCTTTGATCCTCTCCATTGTCTCCTCTTCTTGTCTATACGTAGGGATATCGTACCCTAAGTATAGGGGGAGACAATCTGAGTACGATCCGTTCATTCCCACCCTTGACCCTCCCTGCTTTGTGTACAGTCTGCTATACTTAGGATTATTTGATCCTAAGTATAGGGGGGACGGTCAACTTCTCATTCGTTTGTTCATCCATTCCTTTATTTATTTATTCTTTAGATTTTCCTATACTCAGTACGAGTTACGTCTTCTCTTTTCTCTCTGATCTATGAGGGCATAGCTCAAGCTAAGTATATGGGGGTCGTATATACTACGTATATACTTTAGCCATAACTCGTACTTTCGTATTTTCCTAATAATAAGGCTAATAATTCTTTAAAACTCATAAATTCTTTAAAAAGGTGTTTTATTCCTCAAATTCTTTTTGTATATACTGATTAATAAATTAGGTGAAAATGTTTTTTGCAAAATGTTTGAAAAATAGTTTGAAAATATTTGTGAACATCTATTGAAAACTATTTTGAAAATGTTTTGTTACATGTTTTCAACCTGTGTAAAAATGTGTGGTTTGTAAAATTTCTTTTCTTTGTGTGAAAGAAAATATTTGAAAAATAATTTGCAAATGGTTTGAAAAATGGTTGCAAAAATGTTTTGAAAAACCTATATATACTGTTTGAAAAACCTTTGCAAAATGATTTTCAAATGTGTGTACATGTTTGCAAAAATGTTTGTAAAAATTATTTTGGACTATAGTTTTCAAAAATTGTGTGAAAAGCTTGTGTCAAATAAGTTTGAGGAATACATACATCTCACCAAAAACCACTATATGTATATATATATATATATATAAAATTGACCACTTACCCTTGTAAATTCTTAAAATCCACTTCTTGTATATACGAAGCATTCCCGTGTAAATATTTTAACCTAGTTTTCAGCCAAAAACTTTCTGTTTTCAAAAATCCCAAAAACATTTGCAAAAATTAAAATCCAAAAACATTTGAAAAATCTTTTGAAAAATACAAAGAATGCATGCATCATCATGTTTTCAAAAATCCACAAAAAGTTCAAAATCTTCGAAAATAGCATCACAAAAATATCTTCTGCATTGCATTGCATAGCATTCGCATTTTTCGGATTGAGTTTGATAGTTGAACAAATCTAAGTAAAATCCGGAGATTGGAGCTTGACTGGACCTTAAAATCTACCTAATAACAGGAACCTTATAGGAACTGGGTTTGAGGTACTTCAGGTCTAGTTGACTTAATTCTTTGAGGATCACGGGACTTGGTTCAATGGATTCTTGACTGCCTAAGTAGAGTATTTCGGAGCATACACACGATTCTTGTTGATAATGACCTAACTTGGACACCCGCACCTTTCACATGGCTCAACTCAGTTGGAGTGGTGAGGGGATTGGATTTGCCGGTATGAGACGCACACAAGTGGAAACACTTGTCCTCCTCTAGGGAGGGAAGTGCACCCCAACCCGTCTAGTGATTAGGAAGTCTAAAGACAGGAGGCTGTGGGTTGCGATAAAGCTTCAAAAGAGGGATAGTCTACTAGCTCAAGAGGAAAAACTCCTTATGTAAATGCTGTTGTGAATAGTATTTAAAAAAAAAAGAAAAAAAAGAAAAAAAAAGTTCAGGCATGTACAAAAATAAAAAGCCTGCAAAGTATGTACATATGTTGTAAAGTCAATAAGAAAGCTTGAGTTCCAAAGTCATATCATGTGAGCCTACAGCTGGATGACTTGACTACACTGGTCTTGCATCCCAGGATAGGTAGCTACAGTGGCTACCGTCCATTCTTCTCTTCACCCCCTCCTCTTGAGTTGGTTGCCACTTGAACTTAGAAGGGAATACTCCGATCCTCGAGGATGGAGTTATTGGATTGGGGAATCATTGGGTTTTCGTACTGGAGAAGTCAGTTTCTTTGTCATTCTAGTTGGGGAGAGCCACCATCACTTACACTGTACGAGTCAGATTCATAGTCGTAAGGGTTTGCGTATGAATTGAGATATTTCTGACATGGCTATTGAGGAGACTTGGACAGAGTTTTGAGATTCTCAGGGACTGTTGGATTTCAAATTCGGTTCTCATTAAGGTTCCGACCGTACTAAAATTCCAAAGGTCCGACTTAAGCTACAAACTTTGATTTTGTGAAGACAAGTTTGCCAATTAAATTCAGTCCACCTTCTTCTTTTTCTTTTCTTTGTTTTTATTTTCTGCACTTATTGCATAAGTGTTTGCTAGGGACTAGCAAAGGTAAGTATAGGGGGATGATGAATCTACATTTCATCATCTTTATTCTATCATTTTGGCCTTAAAAACCCTAGCAAATGCGTGTAAATAGGCTTTATTCATGCATTTTAGCATTTATGTATATGTGTGTAAATATTGTATAAATTGCGGTTTTTAAAGCCAAAATTATAGAATAAAGGAAAGAAAAGAAAAAGAATAAAATATTGTAAATATTTTATGACCTGAAACCCCGAGACCTAGGCATCTTGATGACTAGGTCGACAAGGAATAAAGTAGGGGGAGATAAGGTCAGAAATACAAATAAAATACCTATACCTTTTATTCATTCTTTATTCATTTTGGGACCTATTTTTAGTTCCGCTTTTTATACATCAAATAAAGAAACTTTGTACATGAAAGTTATAGATAATTAAATAAACAAAAATACAAAATTGATTTCACAGAAAAATAATGTACAGATAAAAAGTTATGGTCGGAATAAAAATCCAGAATCCCAACTTCCCAGACCCGTATCTCACAACTGACAACTCCAAATGCAGCATACTCACTTTAATTGTATATAGAAGAAAATAAGCCATTTAATGGCGGTGGTTTCGCATTTGGCGGAGCTATGGTTTGAAAGTTGAGTTTTGTACCCTCATTGTATAGTTGTACTGATTAAAATATTCAATTTATTATTTATTTATTATTTTTGCATTTTTATATTTTTATAATCTTGTAATTATTACTTATAATAATTTTGTATATTAAAATTAGAATAAAAATGCAAAGAAAAACTCAAAATAAAAATACTTGTAAATAAAATACCTAGATACAACACCTACATACATACCTATACATTTTATACTTATATTTTATTTAATATACAGAACATATCATAAAAATAAAATAAAAATATAATTATGTGTATAAAAGTATGTTTTAATTATATAAATTAATAATACAAAGTAAATAAATTAGATACATACAATAAAAATAAAAGAACACAATGTATAGAAGAATATACCTATAAAGGGTATAATAGGCAACTTGTAAAAATATACCTCTAAAAAATAAATAAAAATCATAATAAAATAATAAACATTTTTTATTTTGTAACCATAATTTAATAAATTGATTTGCTATTTTTAATGGAATTTACAAATATTTTTCCCAGGGATTTTTGTGGTTGGTCCACGTGGACCAACCAGGTGGAAGTTGACCCGCTGGTCAACTCCCTGGTCCGCACCTGCAGCCTGTCAGCTGCGTTTTTAGCCATTTTCTCGGAATTTTAGAGCTCACCTCATTCACATTTTGACCTCGGGCCCTTCTTCACTTTTTCTCCCCATATAACCATGATACACGCCCAGTACTTTCTTTGGTCTTTGAATCGAAGATTTGCTCGATAAACCTCGATCTTCATGCCTCCTCTCCCACTCTCTGCCCAATGTATAGAAGCTTGTCAGACTGCATTTTTTTTGGCGTTTTCTCCGAATTTTGGAGAGCGCGTCTTTCACCATTTAGCATTGCTTCCTTCTTGACTTTTGTTCACCATATATTGAGGATACACGCCCATGGTTGTTTTCGGGGAGTGCATCACTGGTGTGCTCCAGAAGCACCATTCTTTGTTCCCCATCGACCACTCTTTAAAAAAGACCTCCAATCCTCCATTTCAATTTTGAACTCCTTTTGCCCCTTCCTCCTCCCTTCTTTCATTTGCTGAGGTTAGAGAAAGGTGACAACAACTTCACCTCGCCGTTAGGAGGAGCGGAGGAGCGGCGTGGAGGCGTATCCACCCCCATCTCCGGCCCTTGGCCGTGAGGTCCATCTCTTGGTTTTTCCCAACCAATCGAGGTCGTCTTTGCTTGTTTTCCTTTATTTTTCTTTGTTGTAGACTAGTTGTAGTGTAACCTTTTATTTCCTATATTTGTTGGCTTGATTTGTGCTCCATTCATCATCCACTTCCCCCTCACCGGAGCTAGCTCCGGCGAGTCCATTTCCACCACCTACTCCATTCGATCACCCACATTTGCCCTAGGACCGTCTACTGTTGTAGTTGTGTTTTATTTGCAGGTCCCATGGGTCAAGAGACTCCATCTGGAGTCGGATTTTGCCAAGGAACGAGGTAGCTGGAGCCATAACTCATCCTCGACGCCGTGGTGGCCCTCTGGTGGTCTTTTCACCATTTTGATGCCACCGACAACTCGAGGGGCTCTCCAGGAGGAAGTGTGGCGTTTTGGGACTTCATTGCATGTCGTAGGGGAGCGGATAGGTCGGTGAAAGTTCGTCTTGGTCGGTGAGCTTCCTTGTCTTCCATCGCCCTCCGCAGCCGTTCGATCGCCTCGGGCGTGGGTATTTTGCGCCATTTCCCCCGCCATTATTTGTAATGTTTATTTAGGACTCAAAGCATTCATCTGTAGTTGTATACTTTTGTATAATTTGCACTTTGCCCCTTGAACTTCGCTCTATTTACATTCATACCCTTGTAAGGCATTGTATTGTTGTATGCTTTCCCTATTTATTTCATGCATCTAGAAAACTCGAAAAAATCTTAAAAAATAGAGTTAAGCTCCTGCTGCATTATAGTATCTCGCCCTATTTTTATTTTTCATAATTATTGCATTTTAGTATTTATAAAAAATCAAAAACACTCATTTTCAGCACTGTTTGCGTCATAAAATACCAAAAAATATAAAAACATACCAGAAATGTCCCCAAAAAATATATTTTGCTTATCTTATTGTGTTCTAACTCCAGTCCAAAAATCATTAACAAATACAAAACAAAACTCCTAAAAATTAGAAAAGCCCAAAAACCTAAATCTAAAAAATCCTAGAAAAATCCTAAAAATATAAACTCAGTTCCTATAGTTTCTCTATTTTATTCTCTTTTATGGAAAATTAATTTGAGGAATTTTTGACACTGTTTACTATTTTTCATCCTAAATTTAATTTCGGCCAGCAACTTTTATTTACTATTTTCTTTATTTAGCCCTTTAAAAATACCAAAAACATTCTTAAAAATTCCCAAAAATCACAAAAACAGTAAAAAAGTATAAAAAGACCAAAAAGACTTTATTTTCTAATTTTTGGACATTTTTATCTATTTTTATAAATATATCTTTCTCCCTCTTTTTACATAGTTCCTATATTCCAATATTGAAAAAGAAAATATAAAAAAATATAAAATATAAAAAGAAAATATAAAATCAGAAAATTAAAAAAATCAAAATACAAAAATAACAAATAAAAAATTACATAAAAAAATATAAAATTAAAAACCCACAAAAAATAGCATAGTAGACTCTTGATCACAATTCACACATTTTGGTGCCTTAGTACCCCGTTCTACCTGTCTGCTCCCTGTGTTCGACCTCTACAATACTTGCACCTATACACATCTTGTTGTAGAGTTATAATAAATTTTAACTCCGCACATTTACTTTCATTGCTTGATATATTTGTCGTGGGTTAATTGTTGTTTGAATCGGGATTTTCGAGCGGTCACCGCATCGACTGCGGTTTCGCCTTGGGAGACCGCACGACCCTTCGTTTTTCCCGTTCAACACTGAGGCAATGTCATTTAAGGGAATAATTATTGTTCTAATATTTCTAAAATATTATTCACAATTATTCCAGGAAATTAACTATTAATTTCACAATTTTCTTAAACGACAATCACAAGGTTTTGGCTAATGATGCAATTTCCAGCAGTGACCCTCACTAACTAAAAATAGCATATCTCATTCATTTTAAATCCAAATTAGGCAAAATCTATTTTCAAAGATTGATAACTTGATTTAAAAACGAAACTATGTGATAAACACGCATTTTCAGTGTTTTAAAACCGTAATTAACATCTTAATTACGTCTCTAATTGCCATCCCTGAAACAGTGGACATATGGTCAATAAACCGATCATATCTTGAGAAAACGGAATCCAAATTATGCGAACTCAAATTCCACATTTTCCTTGTTTAATGGGGAACATTATGTAAGTGAAAACTCATGTTTAAACGTTTTAAACAGGGCCGAAAAATTATCACAAGACAGGGCTGCGAAAATTGAAATGCTAAAATCTTCACGAACCCAAACGAGCTCAAATTTTTTCATAGGTTCATGGATCGTATCCAAAACCTCCGTAAACCTGACTCTGATACCACTTGAAGGATATGTGAAAAATCCTTAAACGTATCACGGAAGCGTGATGATCGCATCGAATGCGATCAGGAGCGACTAATCGCACTAGTTGCTCGATGCAGCAGAAATTAAAATTTTCTATGTGACGAAACCACATGATCCAAGAACACTTCTCGGATCATTTCGTCTAAACCACAAACAAGTAATAGGATTACCTCTTGAAGATTGGTTGCGACCGAGTCTCTATACAAAGAGACCTTCTGTCTCAAGTCCGATCTGACGGAGGAGACGCTTGCGAGCGCGTGGATGAGACACGTGCTTCTCGCAATCCATGTTGATGATCCAATCCACGGATCTCCTGTTCTAGAAAAATGAGATACGATGTCTTCTTCACGAGCAAGGCACACCGAAGTAGACATAGATCCACGAGCAAACGATCGGGCAACATAACGATGACGCTGCAGCAATGGAGGATCTCTCTAGGGCATCCATGGTGGACGACCACATGAGAGATAGAGAGAGTGGGCGTGTAGAGAGAAAAGAGAGATAGAGAGAGAGAGAGAGAGAGAGAGAGAGCATTCATTGATGTGTGTGTTGAAGAGCAAGGGGTGCCTCTTCTTATATATGGTTTTGGGAGTCCATGGATCCCAACCCATGGACAACACACAATCAATGGTTGAGATTGATTTGTGTTTCTTTCAATGGCTAAGTTGTTATTGTAAAAACATAACAACTGATGATTTAATTTAAATTAATTTTCATTGATAAATCAACAAAATTAATTTCAAATTAAATCATCTTTGATAAGAGAAAAGATAATGAAGAGAATAAATTAATCTCGTCAAAAGAGGGGACGGCTACTCTTTTCCTCATAAAGAGTTGTAGCCGTCCACTTCTCTTTGGTGGACTTGGTCCATATCTTCTAATTACCATGAGATCTCATTATCTCATGATATATATCATCATCTCTTGTTGACAATATTTTCACCAAAAAATAATTCCAAATTATCTTATGGAAAATATCAACCATGCGATTGAAATTATGTGAATCTCATTCACAACCCAAAACCAAATATAATTATATTTTCAATTAATCATTCAATGTAAATCCAATTCACATTAACAATTACTCAACAAATATAAATCACAATATGCTCTCTTTAATATATTATAAATAACATTTATAATATATATGATTACTATGTATAGTGCTATCCACATTATTCATATCCATGATAATTAAATCACATTTAATCATCTTCGATTTCTTTTCTCATGTGCCCAAATAATATGAATCACGTTCACATTATTCATATCTTTGATAATTAAATCACATTTAATTATCTTAGATAACTCTTCTTATAATATGAATCAAATTCATATTATCCATGATAATTAAATCACATTTAATTATCAATTTTCTAGATGCTTGGATACATATATCAACAATGAAACTATCCACGAAGTCTTTCAAGGATAATGCACTTTCTCCGCGGATACTTGGAGATAAGGACAGAACGATTGTATTACTCCACGTATAGTGACTTGGATATTGATATCACATCTCAAATCCAGATCTCGGGCCTCCCATAGATGCTTGATTAAATCAAGACCGCAAATCTAATCTTCTCATTGCATATAAATTTCATTCAGATCAATGTCCAGCATTTAGACCAAGATCAGATTACTTCTCTACTGAGAGGAGTCACTAAAATCTAGACCCGTTTCATTACTCCCCAGGAATGGAAGCGTCATGGTTATACTATCATTTATGATCACATCACCCTCATGTATTCCCAACACATGTACATCATGCATACTGAAATACTCAGAATAAACCTGAAGTATTAGATCAACTTTATACTGTTTACTTCAGGGTTTTATCAGTAAGTTTCTCATTTGATCATTAGGAGTTGGTATCGATCATATACTTTCCAAAAACATATATCATACCTAGGTCTTGATCATATACTTTCCAAAAGTATATATCAAACCTACAAATTCAGTCAAGCTTCCAAAGAGAGATGACTGTGCACACGATTCAGGGCCTGAAATTCCCCGTGGACTTCGTTGTGTTGGACATGGAAATCCCTGAGTCCGTGATCGATACCCCCATCATCTTAGGATGCCTGTTCTTGGCCATAGCCACGACAGGGTCCGATCATGATAGCGGGAAGGTATACTTTCACGTCGAGGGTGAGAGTATACAAATAGAGACGATCGAGGAGAGTAGAGCCAGAGATGGAATTTGATTCTCCCCAATATCTCATGAGTGAGCTCATGTCTTCCGGTTCAGTAGTGCACCTGTATGATCTTACTCATATGTCCTTATATGCATACCAGCGCGCCGATGTATAGACCTTGGTTAGGTCATCAACCTATTGGTCTGCAAAATGTACATACTCAGACATATAGCAATACATCTATCTCCGATCAGAGGATGCGTGCCTGTATCATGACAGCATACGATATAGGACTTTGGTTATCTCGATCTCGTTAAGTCAACTTTTTGACCTAACTAATCTGACACCTCTGAATCTCTATTCCCATGCAGAGGACTTGCATCAAGAGGTCGGTCATATATCACCCTATGTGAGAAAGGATTGCCATCTCCTACTTAGGCTGGAGATCATCTCTTAACAATCATTTGACAGTGCTTGATGAGTCCTCAATCTAACCCTTTAGATATTCATCCAAGCACCAACCTCTATGATTCAATAACTGAATCAACAACTGTATGATTATTAATATGGCCATGGTACATAACCCTAATTATACTAAGGGACCTATTATGCAAATTATTTATTCTTCATTTCAGATCAGGGAATGATATTCGCAATGGCTCGCCGTGGGCTCGCATGTCCAACATTCTTCTACTCGAATTTCCCTTTATGTACAATATGCTATACTTAGGATTACTTGATCCTAAGTATAGGGGGAAACACTGAGATCCTTTCATTCTTTTCTTTGATTCATCGTTGTCGTATAGCATTCCTTTTCACTTCCCAATACTAAGCATGATGTCTTCTTCGTCGCTCTTGATCCACTCCGAGGACATCGTTCGAGCTAAGTATAGGGTGTGTCTGAAGGATATGATTAGATCCTTAAGTGCATCACGGAAGCATGAGGATCGCATCGTATGCGATCGGGAGCGACTAGTCGCACTAGTTTCTCTAGGCAGCGGAAATTAATTTTTTTTTCATGTGACGAAACCACATGATCCAAGAACACTTCTCGAATCGTTTCATCTAAACCACAAACAAGTATTAGGGTTACCTCTTGAAGCATGGTTGCGATCGAGTCTCTAAGCGAAGAGACCTCATGTCTCAAGTCCGATCCGATGGAGGAGACGCTTGCAAGCGTGTTGATGAAACACGTGTTCCTCGTAATCCATGTTGATGATCCAAGCGGTGGATCTCCTGATGTCGACACACGAGATCCGACGTCTTCTTCACGAGCGATGTGCACCGAAGGAGACGTAGATCCACGAGCAAACTATCGGACATCATAACGACGATGCTGCGGTGATGGAGAATCTCTCTAGGGCATCCATGGTGGACGACCACATGAGAGAATGAGAGTGGGCATGTAGAGAATAAGAGAGAGAGAGAGAGACTTGTGTTTTCTCATTAGCATATGAATAGCAAGGGGTGCTCTTCTATTTATAATATTTTGGGATCCATGGATCTCAATCCATGAAAAACATAAATCCAATGGCTCTCATTGATTTGTGTTTCTTTTAATGGTTAAGATCTGTGTTGGTAAAACCAACAACAATTAATTTAATTTGGATTTAATATATATTGATAAATCAATATAAATTAATCCCAAAATTAAATCAATCTCATATGGAGATCAAGGAGTAGAGATTACATTAATCCAAGATTATGGGGGTACGGCCACCCTTTCCTTATAGGAGTTGGTGGCCGTCCACCATATCTTGTGGATTGGAATCTCATGCAATCTCATGAGATTGCATTACTCCTTGAAAATCTCCAAGATTTACGATAACACTTGTTGTAAATTATTCAACAAAAATAGTTCATAATTATTTTGTGAATATTGCAATCTTACCACTGGAAAATTGTGAATCACATTCACAACCTAAAATAAAATGTAAATTACATTTTCAATTAATTATTCAATGTGAATCCAATTCACATCAACATTTAATTAGCAAATGTAAATTATAAATAGCTCTCTCTTATATATATTATAAATCACATTTATAATATATATGATTAACATGGATAGTGCTATCCACATTATTCAACATCCATGATAATTAAATCATATTTAATCATCTTGGATCTCTTATTCTCACATGCCCAAATAATATGAATCACATTCACATTATTTACATCTTTTGATAATCAAATCACATTTAATTATCTAAGATAACTCTCTTTATAATATGAATCAAATTCATATTATTCATTAAATCATATTTAGTTATCCATTTCTTCAATGCTTCGATACATATATCAACAATGAAATTATCCTGAACCCTTTCAAGGATAATGCGCTTTCTCCGCGAATACTTGGAGATAAGGACATGGCGATTGTATTGTTCCACGTATAGTGACGTGGATATTGAGATCACATCTCAAATCCAGATCTCGGGCCTCCTATAGATGCTTGATTAAATCAATGACTCAAATCTTATCTTCTCATTGATTTTGAATCACATTCAGATCAATGTCCAACATTTGGACTAAGATCAGATTACTTCTCTACTGAGACGAGTCACTGAAATCCAGACCTGTTTCATCACTCCCTAGGAATGGAAGCATCATGGTTATACAATCGTTTATGATCACATCACCCTCAGGTATTCCCAATACCTGTACATCCTGCATACTGGAAGACTCAGAATAAACCTGAAGTATAAGATCAATTTTACACTGTCTACTTCATAGTTTTATCATGAAGTTTCTCATTTGACTATTGGGAGTTGGTATCGATCATATACTTTCTAAAATCATATATCATACCCAGGTGTTGATCATATACTTTCCAAAAGTATATATCAAACCTACAAATTCAGTCAAGCTTCCAAAGCGAGATGACCGTGCACGGAATTTGATTCTTCCCAATATCTCATGAGTGAGCTCATGTCTTCCGGTTCATTAGCCGAACATGTATGATCCCTTTGAGAGATCTTATTACTCATATGCCCTTGTATACGCACCCGCGCACCGGTGTATAGACCATGATTAGGTCATCAACCTATTGGTCTGCCAAATATACATACTCAGACATATAGTAACACATCTATCTCCGGTCAGAGGATGCGTGCCTATATCGTGACAGCATACTTCATAGGACTTTGGTTATCTCGATCTCTTTAAGTCAACTCTTGAACCTAACTAATCTGACACCTCTGAATCTCTATTCCCATGCAGAGGACCTGCATCAATAGGTCGGTCAGATATCAGCCTAAATGAGAAAGGATTGCCATCTCCTACTCATGATGGAGATCATCTCTTAACAATCATTTGACGGTGCTTGATGAGTCCTCAATCTAACTCTTTAGATATTCATCCAAGCACCAGTCTCTATGATTCAATAACTAAATCAACAGCTATATGATCATCAAGATGGTCATGGTATATAATCCTAATTGTACTAAGGGACCTATTATGCAAATTGGTTATTCTTCATTTCAGATTAGGGATTGATATTTGCAATAACATTTATTGTATAATGGCTCGTCGTGGGCTCGCATGTCCAACAATCTCCCACTAGCCCAAAGAGCCATTAATGGGCTAATCCTTAAACCCACACTCATGTGAAAATCATAGGCTATTTAGAAAATATCTAGGTAAGCTGATCAGTCACTCTGTTCCCAAAAGACTATGCCAAGTCCTTTTATGACACTTGCATATCTCCTAGTAACGGTGTTCGCGTCCAATGCGAATGTTGCATCTTATGCAACCAATACTCAATCAAATCAGTCATAGTGTCCTTGACACTACACCTCAATAATTATTATAACCAATATGTTGTTTCTATCATCCTTATTAGAATACCCTTAATCCTGGAGATCTCTATCTCTTAAGGTATCCACAGTTAAGAGCTTTTAGATCACTATCTATAAAGTCTTAATTTCTCGAAGATAAGACTTAGAGATGACAATCTCCAAAGCATTGTCATCTTTGAAGATACTTTTATTACTGCAACCAAGTGTTTTATTTCCATAGTAGGATTAATAATAGTTTACTACTCCCACTACATGGCAGACGTATGGCTTTTTTACACATCTAGCATACACCCGGCTTCTCGAAACTGATGCCCAAGGGCTAGCAGTCTTAGCATTCACATCCTCAACTCTTTGAGTTACTATCCCTTTAGATAGGTCAGTACCATATCTTGAGGGAAATAAGCCTTTCTTGGAATTTTATAGAAAATGGAAATGTCCAAGGTGTACCATTAATATGACGGTCCCAATACCCTCTTCTCTTTGCTTCTGAACAAATTCAGAACTAAGATCTAAGAGGTATCCTTGAGATCATATCTCGAGGTATGGAACAACCGGATTATAAAACACTTATTATCATCCTTATATCATTCCAAATGATTAGGATTTTATCTACATTTAGCACGATGAACACAATGGCACTCCCACTAAGCTTCACATGGTTCATCAAGATTCTATCTGAAATCATAACATTTATAATTTCATCAAATCTTATGTTCCAACTACAAGAAGCTTATTTGAGTCCAAAGATGGAATTCCTTAGCTTGCATACCTTGCTTTCCTCAACTATGAAGCCCTGAGGCTACTTCATGTGAATATTCTCAAAGAGGTATTCATGGAGGAATGCAATCTTGACTCACATCATGAAGATGTCATAGTCAAGTTGTGTAGCTAGGGTTAGCAATATTCTGATGGGTTTAAGCATGGTCACTGAAGAGCAAGTCTCATTGCAAGCGATGTCTTCTATTCGGTGTGTAGCTCATGGCTACAAACCGTGCTTTAAAGGTCTCTACCCTTCTCATCAGGTTCCCTCTTTCTCCTGAAGATCCTTAATGGGTCTTACCCATATAGGTGGATCC
Source organism: Ottelia alismoides (assembly GCA_037367405.1). Taxonomy (NCBI): domain Eukaryota; kingdom Viridiplantae; phylum Streptophyta; class Magnoliopsida; order Alismatales; family Hydrocharitaceae; genus Ottelia; species Ottelia alismoides. The sequence continues at coordinate 896,348 of JAZKJV010000030.1, forward strand.
TCGAGGGTCCATATACAACACTTGTATATGAAGTCTACTTTAGACTTTATTGCTAACATCCATCTTTCCATGTCATGATCTTTAGAAGCTTCATCATATGAAGTTAGATTATTGTCAGATTCAACTGACACATAAAATCCATCTTCAAACTTATTTGAAAAGGTATTAGTGTTTCATCTTTAATTGTCCTTTTAGTTTCCGATTCCAGGAGCCTCATTATCATCTCAAGATTAAATGAGTTCCTTTACTTCACTTTCATCTTGATTCTCAAGAGAGTCATCCTATAAGAATCATATTCTCAAAGATGAGATCTTTTAAGAATCTCAAGGTCATAAAGTAGGTATCCAATACCATCCTTTATAATGAAGTAGCACTTTCAAGTGCTAAATTCCAGCTTACTTGCTTGGAACCTTATTAAGGATATATATTGTAGTCTCTGCTACATATATACCTTGAAACTAATAGGTAATTATGCTAAAAAAATTATTAATCAAATCATGTCATACATGATCCAATTATATCTCCCTAAAACTCTCTTGAGTTTAGGTTTATTAGAAGGAGTGAGATAAAAATAATATTCATTTCTCTATAACATATTACATGAATTCATCTAATAGGTACTGACTACCTAGATTAGATCAAATTCATTTAATCTTCCTTCAAACTTTGGTTCTAAACCAAACTTGTGAAATCTTTGAACATTTCAAAGGTTTCTAAGTGAAGAATAGAAATCTCATATCACAAATAATCATCAATAGATATCACATATCCATAATGTTTATTCTAATATAGATGATTCAGATACATCAATATGCATGAGATCTTGAATATCTTGACATCTTAACCATTCCAAGGAAGGGTGTATTGGACATTTCTACTTTTGAGTACAATATTCACGAGTATGTAAGATTTGAACCTTTAGACAATCTAAAGTTTCATCTCTTATCAGTCTATTGATCACATCAACAGACAAATGTCCAAGGCTTGATGCCAGATCATTGTCAAATGATCTTCATTCTCCTATTTATCTTTTAAGGTTTAATTTCATTATTAGAAATGTTAATGAACCATTCATTAATTTTCTAATTTAGTAGAGTCCACTAGATTTTAGATTACTATCTGAAATATCTCCATCATAACTCTTTATGATAGATCTATTACAGAATTCATGTTTATTTCCAACATTTAGAAATAAACAATGATTGTATTCTGATATCTAGGTCATAGAGACATTCTCTAAGACTAAGGGCTCTCCCACTGAAAATAATAAGTCCATCTATCCAATAGAGATTGTTGCAACAATTGCATCAATGTCCATGTGGATGACTATTAAACCTTAAAATCAAATTTTATAGTCTTCTAATACATATGCAACTAATTGCAAGTGTTATTAGAAGAATGAGATACAATTATTAGACTTTTATCTTATCCAATAAGAAAGTCAATTTCAATGATTAAATGTAGATTATTCCGATGCACTATCCAAGTCCTTCTCTAAGGAGACTTGATAATCATACTATCTATACATCAGCTTATTGTAGTATCCACATTCATCCAACTATTTGGATGTCATATGGAAGTCACAAATGTACGGTCAACTCTTTGACTTTCCTTCTTACTTGGGTCCAATCCATGCTTCCACTGCGCTCCCTTTTTCTATAAACAACCATTGCTTAAGTCAAAGGATCTCTTATGTTGAAATCAAAAATTTCAATATAAGAGCATTTCAACATTTGTACATGCTTCATTCAATTCATACAATATGAATATTCTGAAGTTTCATGAATGACTAGAGTATAGATAGTAGAATGATGACACTCATCGTATCTACATCTATCTAAACTCTTAAAACATTGGTTCAGGTAGGTACTCAAACAATTTGAATACAATTTTTATTATAGAGCCACCATTCTGCGTGATACAGAGAACCATGTCATTCATGATTAAATGTCGAGAGCACATATGTATGCCAGAACATCTTCTTAGAATTTTATAAGGATTATTTGACAATTACGATCACCATCGACATGTCACTTACAAAGTACATTCAATGAGAGATCAAGATTATAGAGACATACAAACCCTAGGGTTGTAGTCCTATTGTCTATTTAATTGTAACTCATTATTATGAGGAAACTTGCACATTGCAACCACATACAATATGTGTCCAACTGCAAGTATAATATCTTCATCGTGGATCCAATCCATGATATTTTTATTGGTTATTTTGAGTGTAGTATTGAGTGAGTTTAATGAAGGATTATCCGAAATAAGAAATTTGCATAAATATATATAAATATATATTCTTTGATTTAGGAATTTTTATATCAAAGTTGTCCTGCCTTGTCAACATTGAAAGTTCATTCCCTTAATCACTTTCAATGCAAGAGATATACTTACCATTATATCTCAAGAAAGATCTGGGATCTCCTTCCTTATCTTTGTTACATCCCAATAATATGAGAACCTGCAACTCAGGTAAAAAGAAGTGGGAACATATTCCACCTTGCAAGTCCAACTTGAATTCGCAATTCGATCTTTAACACTCGGGCCCACCACCCCTAAGGTGATATTGACCCGTCATTAATTGAACCAACCGTCAACAGGAATACAACTCGCTATGCGCAATCCAACATCGTCCCAATAATATGAGGACCCGATATTGGGGTCACTACACATACGCCCTTACTCTTTCGAGAAGCGAAGAGCCCAATCCAGATGCGCTTGCATACAAGAGCTGTCACTTCGGACGTGCGTCTCCTACATACAATCCCTGGCGACGGAACCCTCCGCCTTGACAAGAGACCATGGATGTCACTTATGTGATCCTGCATATTATATTCAAATTCTAATTAATCATCATGAATCATATTCATTATGATTAATTCTTCCAAGGGAAATAACATCTCTATTAATAATAGAGTGTTTTAGTTTTAATTGGATTCCAATTAATCTAATCATATTAAATTAATGATCCAATTAATATCCAACAAACATTCTTTATTGTTACTTGAATTATGGTATTATCTCAAATACGTATTATTTTGAATTTTAATAATTAGAAATACATCATGATTTCTTAAGCATTATACCAACCCTACCCGATGTCATCGTCAGTACCAGCGGGAGTGGGACAGACCGCACACGGTGCAACCTGCTACCCCAACGCTCCCCGACTAAACACCATATCTGCATCGGGAAAGGATAATGCAAAATAGATCACTTTGTACTTGAGATGATCATCGGTTTTTCAATCGAAATTATACCATATAATAATAACCAAAACATTTTTGATAAACATTATAATGAGATTTGCTAAACAAATCCCAAATCCTATTCAAGCAACATGTTTGTTGGAAAGTAGATTGTGTAACCAATTGTGATCTAGATCATATCTAATCAATTATTGGTTAAGGCAATGCCATTTAAGAAAATAATTATCAACAAATATTTCACTAATATTTTTCCATAATTATTCCAGAAAATTAAATAATTTAATATCACTAACTGATTAAATGACAATCACAAGGTTTTTGGTTAGGAAAGTAATTTCCAGCAGTGACCCTCACTTACTAAAATTAGCATATCTCAATCAATTTAAATCCAAATTAATAAAAGTAAGTTTCTAAAGTTTTCTAGTTTGATTTATAACATAACCTAAGTGATTTGTATGCATTTCAAGGCGTATCAAATCCGTAATTAACTCGTTAATTACATCATGATTCGCAGTCCCCGAAACAGTGGATACATATTCACTAATTTGAATTTAACTTGAGAAAATGGATTCAAAATCACGCAAACTCTGATCCTACGGTTTCCTTATTTAATGAGAAACAAAATCTAAGTTTTATTTTTGTGTTTAAATAATTTAAATATGGCCGAAAATAAGCACTAAATAGAGATGCAAAAATGAAATGTGATAAAAATTTTCGCAAACCCTAACGAACCCAAGTCGGCTTAGTTTTATGGATCATATCCGAAACCTTCGATCTAAGGCTCTGATACCACTTTAAGGACATGTTTAGATCCTTAAGAGCATCATGGAAGCGTGGTTGCGACTAGTCTCACTAGTTGCTCTAGGCAGCGGAAATTAATTTTTTTCATGCGACGAAACCACATGATCCAATAACACTTCTCGAATCATTTCGTCTAAACCACAAAAAAGTATTAGGGTTAACTCTTGAAGTGTGGTTGCGATCGAGTCTCTAAGCGAAGAGACTTCCTGTCTCAAGTCCGATCTGACGGAGGAGACACTTGCAAGCGTGTTGATGAAACATGTGTTCCTCGCAATCCATGTTGATGATCCAAGCGGCGGATCTCCTGATCTTGACACACGAGATCCGGCGTCTTCTTCATGAGCGAGGCACACCGAAGGAGACATAGATCCATGAGCAAACGATCGGGTAGCATAATGACGATGCTGCGATGATGGAGACTCTCTCTAGGGCATCAATGGTGGACGACCACATGAGAGAAGGAGAGTGGGCATGTAGAGATAAGAGAGAGAGAGAGACTTGTGTTTTCTCATTAGCATATGAAGAGCAAGGGGTGCCCTTCTATTTATAATATTTTGAGATCCATGGATCTCAATCCATGGGCAACACAAATCCAATGGCTCTCATTGATTTGTGTTTATTTTAATGACTAAGATTTGTGTTGGTAAAAACCAACAACAATTAATTTAATTTGGATTTAATATGTATTGATAAATCAATATAAATTAATCCCAAAATTAAATCAATCTCATATGAAGATCAAGGAGTAGAGATTACATTAATCCAAGATTATGGGGGTACTACCACCCTTTCCTTATAGGAGTTGGTGGCCGTCCACCATATCTTGTGAATTGGAATCTCATGCAATCTCATGAGATTGCATTACTCCTTGAAAATCTCCAAGATTTACAACAACACTTGTTGTAAATTATTAAACAAAAATAATTCATAATTATTTTGTGAATATTGTAATCTTACCATTAGAAATTTGTGCACATCTACAACCCAAAAAAAATGTAAATTACATTTTCAGTTAATTATTCAATGTGAATCCAATTCACATCAACATTTAATTAACAAATGTAAATTACAAATAGCTCTCTCTTATATATTATAAATCATATTTATAATATGTATGATTAATATGGATAGTGCTATCCACATTATTCAACATCCATGATAATTAAATCACATTTAATCATCTTGGTTCTCTTATTCTCATGTGCCTAAATAATATGAATCACATTCACATTATTCACATCTTTTGATAATCAAATCACATTTAATTATCTAAGATAACTCTCTTTATAATATGAATCAAATTCATATTATTCATTAAATCACATTTAGTTATCCATTTTCTCATTGCTCGGGGGGACTACTTTCTAACCCCCTCTTATACGAGATTTCCAAGCAAGGTTAGAATGACCGATGTGATGTATTCCTCTATAGAGAAGTAGTTGGCGGGGATTCTTCTGCAAGCTAGCGCGAGGTGGGTGCGAGCTATAATCTAGTCCTATATATTATCCTTTGACGGGGGAGTCTGAGTGCTAGAATAGAGGGAGTCGAAGGTTGGGTCTCGACTGAGGTTAAGGTGGTCGTTCTTTTTCAAAGGGATGATGATGTTTTTCATATACTTCAAGTTATTGCGATCGAAATACTTTCCCAGTGGGATCACCACCTTTCAATTGTCTGTTCCTGTGTCAGAGTTGTGGGATCGTGTGACTTCGACCCAGATTTCTTGAGGGAGGGGGGGGGGGGTAAAGCCCCTTTTTTGCTCCCTCTATTGATAGATCAGGGGCCCGCCGGAATGAAACGATCTTTCAGCAGGAAGGGGGACCGTCACCAAAATGGTGCCAACCAAGAGGAGGTGGGTCTCTCTCCATTCCGAAGAGTCGAGCGGGGGGTCTGGGGGGGTTAGATATATCAACAATGAAATTATCCTGAACTCTTTCAAGGATAACGTGCTTTCTCCGCGAATACTTGGAGATAAGGACAAGGCGATTGTATTGTTCCACACATAGTGACTTGGATATTGAGATCACATCTCAAATCCAGATCTCGTGCCTCCCATAGATGCTTGATTAAATCAAGGCTGTAAATCTAATCTTCTCATTGAATCTGAATCACATTCAGATCAATGTCCAACATTTGGACTAAGATCAGATTACTTCTCTACTGAGAGGAGTCACAAAAATCCATACCTGTTTCATCACTCCCTAGGAATGGAAGCGTCATGGTTATACAATCGTTTATGATCACATCACCCTCAGGTATTCCCAATACCTGTACATCGTGCATACTGAAAGACTCAGAATAAACTTGAAGTATAAGATCAATTTTACACTGTCTACTTCAGAGTTTTATCATTAAGTTTCTCATTGGACTATTGGGAGTTGGTATCGATCATATACTTTCTAAAATCATATATCATACCCTGGTGTTGATCATATACTTTCCAAAAGTATATATCAAACCTACAAATTCAGTCAAGCTTCCAAAGCGAGATGACCGTGCACGGAATTTGATTCTTTCCAATATCTCATGAGTGAGCTCATGTCTTCCGGTTCAGTAATCGAACCTGTATGATCCCTTTGAGAGATCGTATTACTCACATGCCCTTGTATGCACACCAGCGCGCCAGTGTATAGACCTTGATTAGGTCATCAACCTATTGGTCTGCCAAATGTACATACTCAAACATATATTAACACATCTGTCTGCGGTCAGAAGATGTGTACCTTTATTGTGACAGCATACGTCATAGGACTTTGGTTATCTCGATCTCGTTAAGTCAACTCTTTGACCAAACTAATCTGACACCTCCGAATCTCTATTCCCATGTAGAGGACATGCATCAAGAGGTCGGTCAGATATCAGCCTAAATGAGAAAGGGTTGCCATCGCCTACTCAGGATGGAGATCATCTCTTAACAGTCATTTGACAGTGTTGGATGAGTCCTCAATCTAACTCTTTAGATATTCATCCAAGCACCAGCCTTTATGATTCAATAACTGAATCAACAGATGTATGATAATTAAGATGGCCATGGTACATAACCCTAATTGTATTAAGGGCCCTATTATGCAAATTGTTTATTCTTTATTTCAGATTAGGGAATGATATTTGCAATAACATTTATTGCATAATGGCTCGTCGTGGGCTCGCATGTTTAGCCATAACTCGTACTTTGTGTGAGTGTGTTAATAAATAAATGGCTAAAATCCTTTATCTAAAAATTATAAAAACTTAAAAAATGTTCTTGTACATAAAACCCTTTCTTGCACATACATAGCTATTTATAAAAATTATTTTTGTACAAATGTTTGTAAAAATGTTTTGTTTGATAGGTGTGTAAATATTTTGTTATAAAAATTATATATATAGTACAATTTTTTTTAAAATGTTTGAAAAACAAAAATATACAAAAACCCTTGTGTAAATGTGTGTAAATAGCTTTGCAAAACTTCTGCATCCATGCATTCATTCATTCAAACATTTTTCAAAAATTTTGCACATTTTTAAACTTTATAATTTTTGTATATACTTGTACAGTTTTCTGAATCATAAATTGACATTTAAACTAGCCTGGAATTAAATTTAAAAATGGAGCTTGGTTAAGACCTTAATCCACCTAATTCTAAGAGGAACCTTATATGGCTTAGGGTTAAGACTTTTCAGGTCCAATAATGACTTAATTCTTTGAGTCAACTAGGCTATGATCACATGTCATCTTGATGAGCCTAAGTAGAACACTTAACAACGCACACATGACTCTCACAGACAATGGCTTTACTTGCACCAGCACATTACACTTAGCTCTCTACGGATGAGGTGGTGAGGAGGCAGTCTTCTTTGGCTTGGGGTAGCATACGAGGGTAGTACTTCTAGGCGGAACCTCTCGTCTTCTTTTAGTGAAGGAAGTGCGTCTCAACTTGGTCTAGCGGTGTTGAGGTCTAAAGACAGGAGTTGTGGGTTGCAATAATGCTTCAAAAGAGGGATAGTCTACCGGCTCAAGAGGAAAAACGCCTTATGTATATGTGCTGCACCATGTAGATATGTTTTACATATGCACATCGGAAAAAAAACTCCAAACAAGTAGTGGGTCTGTTAGAAAATGAAATACCCACCGGAGTGTACATAGCCAAATAAAGCAAAGCTTATGTTACCCATTCTCATCTCATGAAGCTTGCAGCAGGGAGACTTAGCTACACTGGTTGGGCTCCCAAGGATACATGACTACACTGGTCATGGTCCATTCTCTTCTTCCTCCTCTTCTTGAGCTGGTTGTACTTGAACTTAGAAGGGAATACCCCTCTCCTCGAGGAAAGAGCTGCCGGACTAGGGCATTAGGGTTACCTTGTTGAGGGGGGCTGTTACTTTGCCATTTCTGAGGTGGGGAGCTACATATCACTTACACAGTATAAGACAAGATTCATGGTCATTAGAGTTTGTGTATGTAGACTTGTTCTGATCTGAATTATTGAGGAGTTTTGACCATAGATTGGTGAAACTTAGAGGCTGTTGAGTTTTAAACCTAAGTCCAAATAAGGTTCCGACAAACTAATAATCCAAAGGTCTGACTGAGCTCCATACTTCAATTTAATGAAGATAAGTTTAATAATCAATCTTGATTCTCCTTCTTCTTCTTTTCTTTCTCTTTTCACTTCTTTTTCAAATAAGTGTTTGCTAATTATCTTGGCAACGCATCATGTTAATAGGTTTAAATACAATAATTTAGCAATATACATACATGTGTTAATATTGCATAATTAGCATGTATTTGTGCAAAAATAAAAAAGTAAAGAATAAAAAGGAAAAAGAAGGAAGTATTTAGAATAAATACCGAGTGACCTGAACCCCGAGAGAGGGCCAAGCATTGGCCTGATCACCAAATAAAATAAGTAGAGAGAGATAGGGCCACTCTAGCTTGTATATATGTATCATGTGTGTATATAAATTATTTTTGTCTAAATATAAATAAACATAAAAATATGTTTTTACTTCTTTGTATATATTTCTAAAAATAAAATAAAAATAAGAAAAATGAAAATAAAAAGGAAATAAAAATTCTCTCTTACTTGTACATAATACATGTATATACAATCCCATGTCTATTTATTTTATACTTGTAAATAAATAATAAAAAATAAAAATATTTTATACTCCAAAAATTATGGTGTAAATTAATAAAATATAAAATTTGGGGTATTTGTGTAAAAACACCAAATTAAAAACAATTGTACAAAATACATAGGTATAATATACCTGTATATAATGCAATATATTGTATATAGGGTAATTTAATTTTCATAAAAATAATTAAAAATCATAGAAAAATAGTTTGAAAAATAACAAACATTTTTTATTTTATACACTTTTTAAATTAAAATCATTTATTATTTTTTATTAAATTTATAAAGTATCTTGTAAATACTATTTTCTGATTGGTCGGCTGAAATGTTGACCACGAGTCAACGACGCCTCCTACCTGGGTCCAACCCAGATCCTTGTCGCCGGAGCTCCTTCTCAACATTTCCCAGCCCGACTCTGCTTACCTCTCGCCTCGGGATTCAGACCCGAGAATCCTCGTACTTTCAACATTCTCACGGGTCCCTCACCCAATCTGATTCCTTCTCGGGTCTCACGCTTCTCTCCGATCTTTCCAGACCCCCGTCGACCCTATAAAATCTTCTCTCCACCTCTACAGTGCCGTAGCTCGTGCCTCACTCCCTCTCGATACCCTAAAAAACCTTCAGCATGGTGACAACCGTCTGAGGGGCCTCCTGGTGATTGAGTTGGTGCAGTGACACCGACGCTCTACCTTCGTGGCCGGACCACCGCAGCGAGAAGCCTCCCTCACCTTCCGTCGTGTGGTCGAGGCCATAACCCCGACGTCCACCTTTGCCTGGAGCTCAGGAGCGTATCAGGACCTTCAGGTAATCCCTTAGTCTTTCATAGCTCCTCATTTAATCGAATCTTTCCATTGTTCACCGCCGTTGCTCTACCAGCTCCGACCATCCGGTCGGAGCTCCGTCACCCATTCCCAGTCGCTTCGATCAACCACCCGCTCACCCTCCAGCTCCTCCCGCAACCTGATCTCCCTAAATCTTAGCCCATCTAGCTAGGATTAGGTCCAAGATCCCCCTCTACCACGTTCACCGGAGATCGAGCCTCAGTCACCGTCGCTTCTTTGGTTTTCAGTCCTAATAAAATAGACCGGAGCATAGCTCCAAGTCAAAGCTTCCCGTTGCAGGTCCTGTCACGTGCTGAGAGCCTCCAGACCACCCTCTCCAAAGCTCGCCGGAGCAGCTCTAGGTGCCCTTCGTCGTCACGCTGATCCGACCGGTGGAGCTTCCATCCGAGCCGTTCACCTGATGCGGAACTACCCACGATCACTCCAGTGCTTGCTGATCTTCTATCAGGGATGAGGATCTTGTCCTTAGCTCCGACGAAGCTTATCCAAGAGTTGTTCTTCCAGACGAGTCCTACGCCGTAGGATCGACATCGCTTTCCAGATGCTATCCTGATCGTCCATCCAGGAGACATGTCAGACCATTAGATGTCAGATCTAACAGCCCCGTACGCTCCACGTCCCCGACCTCCTGACACCGTCAGATCTGACACCTGACACCCACAGAGCCACACGATCGCATTACACCAGTGGATGACACATGGACTTCCACGCGCGACTCACGTGCACTGAGGGTATATTGCTCTTTTTCCCTTGCGTATATTTTAGTTTATGTTTTGGTCTGTAAAATAAAAGTCATAGTCGAACCTTTTTGCAATATAATCCTTGTAGTTTCTGTGATTTGCATTTTAGTCCTTCCAACCTGGAGGCACGTACTCAGACACACGCATATTGGTGTATTTGCACTTTTCATCTGGAACTTTTCCCATGTTATTGTTTGAATAGATGTTTATCTGAAATTGCGTTTATACCTCAGTGAACGTTGAATTGACGCATGTGTGGAATTTATTGGTGAATTTGCAGTTTCTCCCCCTGACTTTTTATACATGTTAATAATTAGTCCAGAAACTTTGATAAATTGCATTTAGGTCCTTGTAACCTGTGTGTTATTTTGAATTAAATAAATATCAAAACTACTCCAAAAATTCTAAAAATTTTACACGTAGCTCCTGCTACTGTGTAGTATTTTTGATAATTTTTGTGATGCATTTTGATTTTATTTACTAATTTCTTAAATTCAAAAACCCTAAAAAGTGTCTCTATCTATTTTTAAAAATCAATTAAAAATAGGAAAATACCTTTAAAAATTATGAAAAAATTCGTATGTGCTTATTTTGACTTGTTTTAATTTCTTTGTAATTTTTATTTCATTCCCTTTTATAAAACACCTAAAAATTGAAAAAAGACTAAAAACTTCATGAAAATCATTAAAAATAAAAAAATGAATTTTCAGTCTATGTAGATAGTTTTTATTTATATTTTCATAAAAAATTGTCACCAAGATTTTTAGGCACTTTGGATATTTTTAAAGTGCCTTTTCATCTAGGTTGTACATTGTTGGTAATTTTCCTCTTTCTTTTATTTTAAAAAATATATAAAAATCAGAGAAACCCCATAAAATACACAAAAACATCTGAATATTTTTAAAAACATAAAAATATTTTTGTTTTGAATTTTTTGAGTTTTTTTAGGCCTTTAAATAATTACTTGAGTGTGATTGTTACCTTTTCTTTATTTTTTTTAATAGAAAATCACAAAAAAATTTAAAAAAAAATTAAAACCACCAAAAATTCCTTTATTTCTTGGATTACCTGACTACTTTGTAGGTTTCATTCCATGCTCCTTATGTTCGACCCTGGTGGCTATACTGGTTAAATAACTAGTAAGACTGCTTGCCTTGTTTTTATTGTTGATTGATTTCGTTGGTGGTCTACATTTTTCTTGATTGAGCCACGCTCCGTCGGTTGGGGTCGCAACGAACTTTATCTAACTTTCTGAGACTTAACCTCGATCGACTGAGCGCTCATCAAGGGGGCACATTCACTAGCAAGATAGCTTCAGTAGTACTTCGGAAAACCCAGCACACTTGTGGGGAGTTCCTACTCTATGCTTGTGATGATAGCCATCTCTTTGATCCACACCCTCGAGTAAGGTTTCTTACATTAAGGTTTCTTACATCCTAATATTCCAAGCAAACACCTAGGGATTTGGGCTCTAATACTTATGTGTAATGTTCCTTGCTCACTCTGGAAGGTACCTACATCCAATGATGGACGTTGATCTCCCAAAAAAAGGTTGATTTTATTCCAATTAATTTAATCGGCCTTGTTAGTAGTCTCAATTTTAGATTAGGTTATCACTTTGTCTTAATGAGCACAAGATAATTGTCTATTGATTAGTCATGATTTCTTTTAACTTAGATGAGGAAACATGGGGAGGAGTAAAAAAGATCGACGCATGATGACAACAATGATGTATGCTCAGTTAGAAACACTTGCAATGCTACCCAATCCTCTTCACGTGAGATGTAGAATTGAAATAATTCTAAATAAATACGACCATTAAAAACACTCCTTATCAGAAAGTTTTGTTAGTGGAAAGAATTGGTTTCAAAATTGGGCTAAGTTGAACGATCTATGGTGCATATATTTAAAGTGTTGTGTGTCATAAATTTAATCGAGCACAAACAAGTAAAAATTACTCTACTGCGTGTGCACGCCCTAATAGGTTAACCACACAACACTCGGGACCTTGACCACATAACATGGGTCAAAACAAGCCCAAGTTTCCTACCGTTCAATCGTGTTTATTTACAAGTAATATGGTTCAAAAAAACCTTTGAAAATGAAAGAAATTATATAAAATAGTATATAAACTACTCTCTCTCACAAAAAGAATAAAAATCTCCGTTGCAGCTTCTTGGATTCATCTTTAAAATACTCCGAGCTACTGTAAAGACAAAAAAGTTGGTTAGAGATTTGATGTAAGAGAGAAATGCAAGAAAATAATAAAGAAAAATAAAATAAAATTGACACAAAATATCAATATGAAAAAAGTAATCTCATAAATTAATTTAAAACCCTAAAAATAGGTCGTTCCCTGACAATGATGCCATTTGATAAACTATATTTTCACCTCTTTAAAAATATGAAATTGTTGTAGTGTAGGAGGTGAAAAACAATTCAACAAAACCACTCTTTTGAATAGGTGGAAATTTTTACTTGGTAAGTGTACCAAGGTCGAACTCAGGGAACGATGGGTATCTAGTAGACGATTTAAATCTAATCTAAATATTTTTTATTTGCAATGTAATTTATGTCAGAAAATAAATGTGAAAATACAAGTAAAAATAATAATGAAATGACAACAAAGAAAGAAAGAGATAGAGAGAAAGAAAATGATATGTGAATTGTAGATTTAATCCCCAATAATGTTATAAATAAAAAATTTCAAATAAAATCATATATATATATATATATATTCAATAAAGATTTTTGCAATCAAAATTCTCAAGCAAGCTATAAGATCAATTTATAAACGCTCTGCATAAATTAAGGTCAGCTATGAGTGATAATTCTCAAGAAGGTATGATGTATAAGTTCTTTAATCCTAAAAAATAATTCTTATCCTTCAAATAAACCTCAGATCTCAAAAGATGAATATACAAAATCCTTCAAAGATTAAAATCCTAGTACAAGCTAAAAGATTAATTAATAGGATTACTTATGCATAAAAAATAATCATTAATAAATAATCAGTAGATACAAATAATCAGGGAATAAATATTAATTAAGCATCCTCTATTAATTCATGCAGATTAGATCAATTTTTCTCCAAATGAAATCGTTGAACTAAGTCAAAGAAAGCCTTCATATATATATATATATATCAATGTAATCCTTGAACAATAATCAACATTAAAGAATCTATGATCTATTCAGATTTAATATAAAAAGATAGATATTGAAATGAGCTTCAAAATGACATAAAATATGCAAACGTTGTGTAAAAAATGAGAGAGATACCCAATGTTGAAGTTCTAGGGATTAAAATGCAAGTAAAATAAAGTTTCCATTCATTTCAGGTCCTATAGAGGCTTATATTTAATAATCAAACCCCGAAGGGGTGCTTCTAAAATTAACCCTAGGTGGGAGCATAAATGCAATTTCTGAAACTTCCTGGAGTTTTGCTGCAAAATTTCTAGATTACATGAAAGATTCACATGACTGCTCTTTTTGTGCCGAGAAGATGTGGGGTGTCTGTAGTAAAATATGCCATATAACGTGAGGAGCACGTGGGGCGTTGAGGCTCGAGACTCCCACTAGGCTTAGAGGCTAAGCCTCCATGTGGCCTTAGTCTGTTGCTTCAACTCCGCCCGAGGTTGGGAGGCTCGAGTGGTCTTGATCTGAAGGCTGAGGATATTCTAGAGGGGGATTAGATGGCTCAAAGAGGACTTGATCAGGGGTCATAGGATTAGGATGATCTGACAACACTTGTACCTTTGGGACTGCATTTTCTTCCTCGCTCAATGTGAAGGCGATGGCAGTACTCAAAGTAACTCCTTTTTCTACTGTGTATTATGGTGAAGCTTTGAGCTTAAGGAGGTGGCAAAGGATGCTAAGGGAGGAGCTCGCCCTTCACTTCTTGCAGGTGCGTAGAGTGTATGCTCCATAAGGAGCTTTGGTGCTTGGACCTATAAGGGGTTAGTAGTAATTAAAGAAGAAGAGGGGGGAACAGATGGGGCTCCTTATGCAGTGAGGGAAAGGAGCTGAACCTCTGGCCTGAGCAAGGAAAATGTTAGGCAAGATCTAGGAGAAAATGGGAAATGGAGAGGGAGATGGGTGAGGACAAATGGTTAGATCTGATCAAGAAGGGGGTTTAGGGTTCTGATGAGTCGAATCAAATAGGAAGGAGGAGACGTTGAGTAAAGATGGGAGGGAGGTACCTAGAGCTATAGATAGATCGAAGAGAAGCAGAAGAAGGTGTCCGCTTAGGGGTCTACACTCGAGGGCTCCAATGAAGGGAAGCCTGAGCTCTATAGCTTGAAGAAGCTGCTACATAGGTAAGGACGTGGCCGCAGATCTCACCAAGCTCTTCTCCAACACCCAATGAAGGATCACACCATCTTTTGTCACAAGAAAGGAAGATCAGAGCTGGAGATTGAAGGCTTCTGCAAGTGGTGGATTGTATTGGTCGCTTGGAAGAAGGAGCTAAAGCTCTATGGTCCTTGCTCAAGATCTCTAGCGAGAAGGAGCTCAAGCTCTGCAACTCAGGGGAGCCACTACACAAACCGAGAAAAGGCCCCTGATCACACCTTGATCTTGATCTCATCTTTGCTAGCGAAGCCCTCCCGTTGGAGTTGTCACCTGAGAGGAGAGTCGAGTTGGAGAAGAAGAACCTATGGAGGGTAGATAGTGTAGACAGGTGGGGGTGAGGCAAGTTTTATCGACCCTGATCGGTGGCATTTCGGGCTGTAATGGTGGCATGAAGAGGTCGGTGAATGTGTTGATGACGTGGGTGTTACATGCAAGGGGGAATAAAGGCGGGTAATGGTGAGGATCATGTGGAATTCATGGGAGAAAATGGTCATGGAGGCACCTATTGACCGGGGTCAGCTGGGGACACACTTTGATTGGTCGTACACTGGAGAGAGAGAGAGAGAGGCGAGGTGCTGAGGAGGTAGCTGGTGTGGCCCAATGAGAGGGTAGCCTTCATGTTTAGCGTTGACTCGAGGAAGAAAAGAGAAGAAAATAAAAAAGGAATTAATAGGAAATTTAAAAAGAAAAAGTGTTCAACATGAAAGTTGTTGGTCCCAATGAGATCTACACCTTTCATTAGGACCCAAAATCAAAAGAGGTCAAATGTACCACCAAAAATACATTTTTGTATAGGCATTAATTTAACAAATAACCCCTATATATATTTATGTTTTGTATTTTTTTGTATCTTTAATTATATTCTAATTAGTGATTAATATATATACACACAATATATACATAATTAATCTAATTTTTATGGATTTTTAGTCAGTTAGAAAACTGTGAAACAAAGTTAAACAAGATGTTGTAGGTATAAAATATACAGATTCAGACTCTTTTGTTTTCTCTATATTTTGTGATTTTTTGGATTTTATTTTTTAATGCTATGTTTGCTAATGAGTTAAAGAATATAAATGAGAAAGAATTAAGTCAAAATAGTTGATTTTTGTACATAAAATAATAAGACCAAGTTGGTTAAATATTAGGGTTTAATTATACACATATTTTAACCTAATTTATTGCAAAATTAATAAAGTTAATTTAGTCAATTTAAGAGTTTTATTTGATGATTTATTAAGGTGATTAGCTAAGATCCTTATATAAAGTAGATGAATCATGGACTCATCAATCGACAAGGTCATCTTCTACTGTCACAAACATTGCAACAACTCCCTCGACACCTTCCACTACTTCAATAACCATGCCTGACACTAGATCTGTCGCGACCCCATTTCCCGGGCCATTGGATCCTCCCATATCCGGATCTGGTTACTCAGCAATAATTTATTCAGCAATCACAACTAACATTCAGAAATAGACCGCAAATAAAAATACCTAGAAGAAAGTATTTCAACACTTTTCCATTCACAAAATAAAGTTCAGATGATACACTGTCCCACTATAACCATTTACATGTACATCAGCTTGAAAGGAAAAATATATAAAAGATTACTAACTACCTTAAAGAGTAAAGCTACTGTGGTTGGCTGGATGTCTAGTATGTAAGCTGGATGAAATTTTAAAGTCCTTGCAATGGCTCACCGATACCTGTTGGGTTTTCCATAAATCATAGGATAAAAATTAGCGAATGCTATGTAACGAAGAAGAGAAAAGCAAACAAATTGTGTAATTGTTCAAAACTTGATATCACAAAAATTTTATTCCTTCTCATTAATTTAAGTCCTATTCCTTTCTATTCCACATCATGGATTAGTCCAGGGGAACCCCCATCATTCTTGGACTCCGAAGCTGTGGACACTTCGGGATTGGAGATTGTGTTGATCTTGGTAAGCTTATGCCACCACACGTCTCCTCAACCAATCCTCCAATACTACCCTGACAATTTCCTTTTCTTTTATTAAACAGGGTCTCAACCCTCAGCCTGGAAAATCAAATGAGTACACCGTCCTCGAGGACTCGGTTGCTTAAAACCTCAGGCTAACATTTAATCATATAACCTAGTGGCTTTAAATACATGTTATCGTGACCCAGCCGCTATTGAACCACCCGTGCCTCCACATGGCACGACCACATCTTCCCTCGTTCCAACCCGAATATATTGGCTCCCGGTACCACGCGTTGTAAAACATTCATTTCGTGCGCACTTATCATAACAGGACAACCTTGTACCACCTAGGTAGGGAAACACCAATACGGGTTCTTTCTGACAAACCTACAGGTTGCATGCCCGACCTGCAGTTGTACTCCCAGTCATCCTTAATGTGACACACGATCCTTTTCAGGATCTATCTCAAATCACATCAATTCCCATGATGTAATTGTTAAGTCTTTGATTTGCATAATCAACAACACTTAGTATATACTCACATATATATTATTCATATGCATATATACTCGTATTTATGCCTATTTTAACTCCCAAACCCTAACTTTCAAAGCCACTGCATCGATTTGATGCTTAAACCTTATTTTAGTGGGAATCACAAAGCAACCTTTCAGACTTTTTCAAAAATAGCCAAAATAAAGGTTCTTCATACCAAAGAACACAAAATCAAGAATTTCAATAATTTCGTATGAAAACCCAACAGCAAAAGGAAGGATTTCGTTACCTAATCGAGCTCTCTCTCGTGTATGCAAGGCTTTATCGTGTTTCGTTTTTAGAAAGGCTATTTTAAGGCTCCTGAAAAGATCGAATTTCATTTTCGTATCAAAACACTAAGAACATGTCAAGAACGCGAAGAATGAACGAAGAACACGAAGAACGCGAAGAACACAAAGAACGTCAAGAACATATTTTTTCTTAAAATTTCGTCAGAGTTTCCCCTTATATCGGGACATATTTCTCGGAAAATTTCGGCAGAGCTTCCCCTTATATCGGGACATATTTCAAAATAAAAGCGAAAAGAGTTTCCTCCATAAAATCAATCGAGAGGAAAATAACAACGAAAACAACGAAACTTAAAGAATATACTCAACAACAAGAGATGAAGAACCGTTAGACACCACACATCTTAGGTGAGTGAACGTGTGACGAACCACAGGGTCACTGACGTGCATAGCTGCCCGCACCCAAGTAGGGTATTACGCAGATTTCTCCATCAAAATAACTATAAAAGCATAATACGAAGAATAGAAATATAAACAATGGAGAATCGGTAGACACCACGCGTCTTAGATGAGTGAACGTTTGACGAATCACAGGGTCACTGACGTGCATAGCCGCCCGCACCTAAGTAGGGTGTTACACAGATTTCTCCTCGAACCACAACATGAAAACGAATCGGAAAGAAAGATGAATCAAGAACAAAACTTGGAAGAACAAGAGTATGAATTGAAAGCCTAGCTTACGAAGCAAACTAAGAGAGGATCATACCTTTCTCCTCCTCGTTCTCCCGGCAGCGCTTCACTAGCGCTCCTTCCTCGCCTCCCACTCCTCCTCCCGACCTCTCGACCCTAGCCCTTGGGGTGGTGGTGGTAGTGAAAAACGTAGAGAATGAATGGGTAGGGGGGTCTATTTATAGGCTCCCGAAAACCACTAACCATGGTTAGAAAACCATGGTTTAGACCTTAACTATGGTTTAACAGCCCATGGTTTTGGCCCATGGTTTTAGCAAAAACTTATCCCAAACTTGGGGCTTAAGTTAGAACATTCTAGAGGATTCTAGATTCGCTAATGACGCTTAATTAACACTAATCGTGATTAACTTTCACTAATCGCGATTTAACTTTCGCGGCTTACGCTTATCTTTGGCTAACTATTTATTAGTATTTGCTAATGATCATTAGTGGTTTTTAATCGATCATTAGTTTCATTAATCATGTTTAATTGGTCTTAATGACAATCATTATGGGTTAATGACATCTTAGCCTTCCTTCTCTTTCTTCCGAAATTCATAACAAATCAAAACGAAGTCTGATTCACGCGAAACAAATTTCGTTGGTTTTCTCTTGACGAGCCGGATCATATTATATAGGATCCGAGATATGCCAAGTTCAAGGCTTTACAATTATAACAACCTTAAAGAAAGTCTCGTCCTCAAGACTAGAAATGCAGGCATAACAACCTTAAAGGGGATTGAAACCATAACAACCTTAAAGAAAATGAATGTATTTTCATTTATAATGAACATATACATAATACATAGTGTTATCATTCAAACAAGTACGGGTATTTCTCTCTCATTTCTGCCTCAAGTTCCCATGTGGCTTCTTCAAAGTCTTGGTTCCACCACAATACCTTAACTAGAGGCACCTCTTTGTTTCTCAACTTCTTGATATCCCTTTCAAGTATTTGCATATGTATCTCTTGGTATGTCAAGTCTGGCTCAACATGTAAATCATCATAACTTATCTTATGCTCTGGATCCCTAATGTACTTTCTCAGATTTGATACATGAAATACATCATGTATTGCCGAAAGATGTGGAGGAAGCGCAAGTCTATAGGCAACTTTTCCAATCCGTTGAATAATTTCAAAGGGACCCACGAACCTGGGTGCTAACTTCCCATGCAAGCCAAACCTCTGAACACCCTTCATAGGTGATACTTTGAGAAATACGAAGTCACCACCTCAAATTCAAGGTCTCTTCGCCTGGTATCACTATAACTTTTCTGGCAACTCTGGGTAGTTGATAGTCTTTTTCTAGCAAGTTCTACAGCTTCTTGTGTCTCCTGAAGTCTATCTGAATCATAAAGGTTCTTTATTCCGACATCTTGCCAACACAAAGGAGTAGTACACCTTCGTCCATATAGTGCTTCAAATGGTGCCATGCCAATACTTGTATGGTAACTATTATTGTAGGTGAATTCTGCAAGAGGAAAATGTTTAATCCACGATCCCTTCCATTCTAAGGCACATGCTCATAGCATATCCTCTAGTGTCTGAATCGTACGTTCTGACTGACCGTCTGTTTGTGGATGATATGCTATGCTCAAGCATAACTGTGTACCTAAGGCTTTCATGAAGTTCTCCCAATAGTGTGAGGTGAATCGTGAATCTCGATCGGAAACTACTTCCATTGGGATACCATGGAGGCAAATCACATGTGTTATATAACTCAGCAAGCTGGTCTAGAGTGAAAGATAAGCTTATCAGAATAAAGTGTGCTGCCTTTGTCAGACGATCTATTATAACCCAGATACTATCTTTACTACCAGTCGTCTGAGGTAAGCCAGTAACGAAATCTATGGAAATGCTTTCCCATTTCCATTCAGGTATAGGGAAGGATTGCAATAATCCCGGTGGCTTTTGGTGTGAAGCCTTTGCCTGCTGGCAAGTGAAACATGAATTCACAAACTCAACAACATCTTTCTTCATTCCTGGCCACCAAAAGTATGAATGAAGATCCCTATACATCTTTGTAATTCCTGGATGAATAGATAATTATAAGTAGTGCGCTTCTCGTAAGATGTCTTTCCTTAGTTCAGGTGTGTTTGGTACACAAACTCTGTGATGGTTATACAGTAACCCATCTTGTATCTGGAATCCCTCTATCTCGTTCTTCTCAAGTTGTTGTCTCAAGTCTTTAAGGACTGGATCATCCTCCTGCCCTTTCTTTATTTTATCCCAGATCTCTGGTTTGTATCGATGAGGAATATTTATAGTATCAACACTACTATCAAATGGTTTCCATTCACTCAACGTTGATAGTAAACCCCAGAAGTGCATAGCACTCACTAACCCAGGTGAATAGGTTCTTCTACTAAGGGCATCTGCTATGACGTTCCCCTTACCAGGGTGGGAGGAGATAGTGCAATCGTAGTCTTTCAACAACTCTAGCCACCGTCTCTGTCTCATATTGAGTTCCTTCTGATCAAATAGATATCTCAAGCTTTTATGATCAGCGAAGATTTCAAAAGTAATACCATAGAGGTAATGTATCCATATCTTTAAAGCAAAAACTACAGCAGCTAATTCAAGGTCATGTGTTGGGTAGTTCTTTTCATGTATACTAAGTTGTCGTGATGCATACGTAACTACCTTACCATGTTGCATAAGAACTGCCCCGAGACCTTCTTTAGACGCATCAGTGTACACTGTGAACCCTTCACTCCCAGAGGGTAGAGTAAGGATTGGTGCAGATGTTAGGCATTCTTTCAGTGTTTGAAAACTAGCTTCACATGTATCAGACCATAAGAATGGGACCTCCTTCTGAGTTAGTCTAGTCATTGGCAATGCTATTCGTGAAAAGTCCTTCACGAATCTTATATAATATCCAGCTAAACCCAGAAAAGATCGTATTTCTGTGACAGTCTTCGGGCGTTCCCAACTCATCACCGCACTAACCTTTGTAGGATCAACTGATATACCTTCCCCAGAAATAACATGGCCTAAGAAAGATACTTCAGATAGACAGAAGTCACATTTGCTATATTTAGCATATAGTTTGTTCATCCTTAGAGTTTCAAGTGCCCTCCTAAGATGGTGTTCATGCAGATACTTATCCTTGGAGTAAATAAGCACATCATCAATAAAGACTACTACAAAGTGATCTAAGAACTCCTTGAGTACTCTATTCATGAGATCCATGAAGGCTGCTGGGCATTTGTTAGTCCAAAAGGCATAACTAAGAATTCATAATGCCCGTATCTAGTTCGAAAAGCCATCTTGGGAATATCTGTATCTTTAATTTTCAACTGATGGTATTCAGATCTTAAATCAATCTTAGAATAAACAGTTGAACCCTGTAACCGATCAAAGAGATCATCTATTCTTGGCAGTGGATACTTATTCTTTATTGTCCTCTTGTTTAGTTGTCTATAGTCAATGCACAACCGCATTGACCCATCCTTTTTCCTAACAAATAAGACAGGTGCACCCCATGGTGAAGTACTAGGACGGATGAATCCTTTATCTAACAGTTCTTGCAATTGTACCTTTAACTCTCGTAACTCAGCTGGTGACATCCTATACGGAGGGATAGAGATAGGTTGGGTATCAAGCATAAGAGAGATTTCAAATTCAATCTCTCGCTCAAGTGGTAATCCAGGTAGTTCCTATGGAAATACATCAGGAAACTCGCACACTATAGGCACATCTTCCATCATTCTGTCTGACCCTGATGTAGTGGTTACATAAGCTAAATAACCTTGGCACCCTTTCTCTAACAATTGTTGTGCCTTCAAAGTAGAGATATATTCGACATTATCATTGGATGTCTTTCCAATGAACTGGAACTCTATCGAGTTTGGAAGGTGAAACGTTACTGTCTTCTGAAAACAGTCAAGACATGCATGATGCCTTTCTAGCGAATCCATTCCTAGTATAAGATCAAAATAATTCATTTCGATAAGTAGCAGATAAGCAGGTGAGTGATGTCCTGCAATCTGTCCCACACCATTGTCTAAGATCTTCTTGAATTATAATTGACCTCCTAGTTCTAACTGAGATAATGGTTTTGTGCTTATATCGGAATCTTATACTTACAATGGGAATCAAATATTCTTCTTCTCCTTTGTTTTGGTGTTCCTACGAAGTGTGTCCTCTACTATTCCTCTAAATGGAGTAGGAGTAACCAAATTCTGTTGATCGATGGTATCTAGACTCTTTCTTATGAGGATAAATAGAACCCTCGACTCTAAATAAATTACTGGAGTAACCGGGCTCTGATACCAATCTGTCGCGACCCTATTTCCCGGGCCGTCGGATCCTCCCATATCTAGATCTGGTTACTCAGCAATAATTTATTCAACAATCACAACTAACATTCAGAAATAGATTGCAAATAAAATAATTAGAAGAAAGTATTTCAACATTTTTCCATTCACAAAATAAAGTTCAGATGATACACTGTCCCACTATAACCATTTACATGTACATCAGCTTGAAAGGAAAAATATACAAAAGATTACTAACTACCTTAAAGAGTAAAGCTACTGTGGTTGGCTGGATGTCTAGTATGTAAGCTGGATGAAATTTTAAAGTCCTTGCGATGGCTCACCGATACCTGTTGGGTTTTCCATAAATCATAGGATAAAAATTAGCAAATGCTAAGTAACGAAGAAGAGAAAAGCAAACAAATTGTGTAATTTTTCAAAACTTGATATCACAAAAATTTTATTCCTTCTCATTAATTTAAGTCCTATTCCTTTCTATTCCACATCAGGGATTAGTCCAGGGGAACCCCCACCATTCTTGGACTCCGAAGCTGTGAACACTTTGGGATTGGAGATTGTGTTGATCTTGGTAAGCTTATGCCACCGCACGTCGCCTCAACAATCCTCCAATACTACCCTGACAATTTCCTTTTCTTTTATTAAATAGGGTCTCAACCCTCAGCTTGGAAAATCAAATGAGCACACCGTCCTCGAGGGCTCGGTTGCTTAAAACCTCAGGTTAACATATAATCATATAACCTAGTGGCTTTAAATACATGTTATCGTGACCCAACCGCTATTGAACCACCCGTGCCTCCACATGGCACGACCACATCTTCCGTCATTCCAACCCGAATATATTGGCTCCCGTTACCACGCATTGCAAAACATTCATTTTGTGCGCATTTATCATAACAGAGCAACCGTGTACCACCTAGGTAGGGAAACACCAATACGGGTTCCTTCTGACAAACCTACAGGTTGCATGCCCGACCTGTAGTTCTACTCCCAGTCATCCTTAACGTGACACACGTTCCTTTTCAGGATCTAACTCAAACCACATCAATTCCCATGATGTAATTGTTAAGTCTTCGATTTGCATAATCAACAACATTTAGTATATACTCACATATATATTATTCATATGCATATATACTCGTATTTATGCCTATTTTAACTCCCAAACCCTAACTTTCAAAGCCACCGCATCGATTTGATGCTTAAACCTTATTTTAGTGGGAATCACAAAGCAACCTTTCAGACTTTTTAAAAAATAGACAAAATTAGGGTTTTTCATACCAAAGAACACAAAATCAAGAATTTCAATAATTCGTATGAAAATCCAACAGCAAAAGGAAGGATTTCGTTACCTAATTGAGCTCTCTCTCGTGTATGCAAGGCTTTATCGTGTTTCATTTTTAGAAAGGCTATTTTAAGGCTCCTGAAAAGATGGAATTTCATTTTCATATCAAAACGCTAAAACATGTCAAGAAAGCGAAGAACGAACGAAGAACACGAAGAACACGAAGAACGTCAAGAACATATTTTTTCTTAAAATTTCGGCAGAGTTTCCCCTTATATCGGGACATATTTCTCGGAAAATTTCGACAGAGTTTCCCCTTATATTGGGACATATTTCTCGGAAAATTTCGGCAGAATTTCCCCTTATAACGAGACATATTTCAAAATAAAAGCGAAAAGAGTTTCCTCTATAAAATCAATCGAGAGGAAAATAACAACAAAATTGAAAGAATATAGTCAACAACAAGAGATGAAGAATCGTTAGACACCACACATCTTAGGTGAGTGAATGTGTGACGAATCACAGGGTCACTGACGTGCATAGCCGCCCGCACCTAAGTAGGGTATTACACAGATTTCTCCATCAAAACAACTATAAAAGCATAATACGAAGAATAGAAACATAAACAATGGAGAATCGGTAGACACCACGTGTCTTAGATGAGTGAACGTGTGATGAATCACAAGGTCACTGATGTGCATAGCCGCTCGCACTTAAGTAGGGTGTTACACAGATTTCTCCTCGAACCACAACAGGAAAACGAATCGGAAAGAAAGATGAATCAAGAACAAAACTTGGAAGAATAAGAGTATGAATTGAAAGCCTAGCTTACGAAGCAAACTAAGAGAGGATCATACCTTTCTCCTCCTCGTTCTCCCGGCAGCGCTTTGCTAGCGCTCCTTCCTCGCCTCCCACTCCTCCTCCCGACCTCTCGACCCAAGCCCTTGGGGTGGTGGAGGTAGTGGAACTCATAGAGAATGAATGGGTAGGGGGTCTATTTATAGGCTCCCGAAAACCACTAACCATGGTTAGAAAACCATGGTTTAGACCTTAACCATGGTTTAGCGGCCCATGGTTTTGGCCCATGGTTTTAGCAAAAACTTATCACAAACTTGGGGCTTAAGTTAAAACATTCTAGAGGATTCTAGATTCGCTAATGATGCTTAATTAACAGTAATCGTGATTAACTTTCACTAATCGTGATTTAACTTTCGCGGCTTACGTTTATCTTTGGCTAACTATTGATTAGTGTTTGCTAATGATCATTAGCGGTTTTTAATCGATCATTAGTTTCTTTAATCATGTTTAATTTGTCTTAATGACAATCATTATGGGTTAATGACATCTTAGCCTTCCTTACTTCTCTTTCTTCCGAAATTCATAATAAATCGAAACGAAGTCCCATTCACACGAAACAAATTTCGTTGGTTTTCTCTTGACGAGCCGGATCATATTATATAGGATCCGAGATATGCCAAGTTCAAGGCTTTACAAGATCACCAACAGGTTATATTGAGACACCTACAGTGGCCATTGCCACACCGCTATCAGAAAGCAGAAGTGGCAACACCAACGATGGGCCTATCCATTACAAACACACCGAGGACATTGTGAGAGATTCTCAAAGGGTGGAACTTGAAGGAGAGAAAATAGAAGAGGAGCCAATGCTCGTGGAGATGGAGGAGCTGTCTTGCTATCGTGAAGCTACTGAGAAACAAGTATATTTAGACGTTATGGCCAAGGAGATTGAATCCATTGAGAAAATTAGAACTTGGACTCTCATGGAGTTGCCAACTAGATACAAGCTAATTGGACTCAAATGGGTGTAGAATATGAAGAGGAATTATGGTGGTGACGTGATAAAGCATAAAGCAAGATTGGTTGCAAAAGGATATGTCCAGTGATAGGGCATTGACTTTGACAAGGTGTTCGTGCTGGTGGCCAAACTCGACACCATACGCGTTGAAAGGATTCACAATAAAAACAAGGAACATTTAGTGCTTAAATTGAGAAAGGTGCTCTACAGCCTTCGTAGGCACCACAGGCTTGGAATAGATAGCTTGATAGAAGTCTGAAGCAACTTGGATTTGTGAAGTGCACTCAAGAACAAGCGGTCTATACAAGAGGAACATGTCAGACATGAGTGCTTATTGGGGTTTATGTAGATGATCTCATTATGACAGGGGAGGATCTAGAGGCGATCACGATTTTCAAGCAACACATGATAGCGGAGTTTGAAATGAGTGATCTTGGATTGCTCAATTATTACCTCGGGATCGAGGTGATACAAGAAGATGACAATATCAAAATTAAACAAACAATTCATGCAAAGAAGGTGCTGGCATGATTATGAATGTCAAAGAGCAAATAACACTAATGTCCTATGGAGGAGAAGCCACAACTGCAAAAAGATCCTAATGGGCGACCGATGGATGGAATGGAGTATCATCGTGTCATGGGGTGTCAAGGTGTCTACTCTACACTTGACCAGATCTCTCCTTTGATATCGATATAACTAGTAGATTTATGGAGAGACTAACGGTGATGCACCACAAGGCAGTGAAACAAATTCTTCAATACTTGAAGGGTACGAGTCAATACAACCTCATTACACTCAAGGTGGAGGCTAGGAGATGATAATCAGGTTCACAGATAGTGATCTGGCTAGTGACTTGTATGGCTGCAAGAGCACATACGGGATGGCATTCTATGTAAATGACAATCTAGTCTAAAGGTATTCGCAGAAGTAAAAAATCACGGCTCTGTCATCAGTGAAGCCGAGTTTATGATGGCAACCGCTATAGCATGCCAAGAATTGCGGCTTCGAAGTTTTTTGAGCGAGTTGACAAAGAGAGAACTGATGCAGTGAAATTATTCATTGATAACAAGTTCTCCATTGCCTTGATGAAGAATCATGTCTTCCATGGACGCAACAAACATATTAACACCGAATTCCACTTTATATGTGAATGTGTCAAAGGAGGACATATTATTGTGGTGTTTATATGCATGTAGGAGCAACAAGTTGATGCATTGATGAAGCCTCTACCGGCGGTTAAGCTGGCAACAATGTGATACTTGATGGGTGTTGTGATCTTGGGCCTCATCAAGATTAGGGGGAGCATGTTGGATCTATTCGTGGAATGTGGCACGAGTACGTGTGTGGTTTTGCATGCTCAATGGTGTTTCATGCAACCAAGTATTGATGGATCAATTGTGATCCTATTTTTGCATACTATTTTTATTTGTTGAATCTTTGCATGCATTTAAGTTCAAGCACGTGGATGGCTATGCGTGGAAGTCGAGTCAAGTGGAACAGACAATGGACTATTTTTTCCATCTACTAGTACTATATATAGAGAGTTTTTGTACTCTACATAGTGCATCAAGAAGAGGCGAACATTCACCTCTCCCTAATGTTTTTCATATCCATCGCCAATCTTTTGTTGTCCCATTGATGAATCTCCATTTCATCACCTTTATTTTATCATTTTGGCCTTAAAAACCCTAGGTAATGCATGTAAATAACATTATTTTGTACAAATTAACATTCATTATTTGTTTAATTTATTGTGTAGAAAATATTGTTTTTAATGCCAAAACTATAGAATAAAGAAAAGGAAAAAATAAAATTCAAAATGTATTTTATGACCCTAAACCCTGAGACCTAGGCATCTTAATGATCGGGTCGACAAGGAATAAGGTAGGGGGAGATAAGGGCCAATAAATCAATTCTTTTATTCATCAATATTGCATTTTTGGGACCTATTTTATTTTCTATTTTCTATACCTCAAATAAAGAAACATTGTACATGAAAGTTGTAGATAAAAATACAAATAAAATTACAAAATTAATTTCATACAAAAATAATGTACTATGTTCATTTTATGCTCTAAATAAAATGCCAAAACCCCAAATTCACAGGCCCATATCTCCTAAATAAAAATCAAAATTATCAAAATCACCTTTAATTGTATATAACTTTTAATAAGCCATTTAAGGAAGGTGGTTTCATATTTTTTGGAGTTAGGGTGTGAAAGTTATGTTTTGGTCCCTTATTGTATAATTTACCTATATAAAATATTCATTTTTATTTATTATGTATTATTTTTCATAATTTCATAATCTTATAATTTTATAAATATTACTTATACTATATGTAAATATTTAGAATAGAACAAAAACATAAAGAAAATACGAAAATAAAATAGTGTACTAAAATACATAGATGAAATACCTATACTTATACCTATATATTATACATCCCTATTTAGTTAAGTGTAAGTATTATATTGAAATAATAATAAAAAAATATATTTATGTATATAAAAATAAGTTGTAACTATAAAAATTAATAAATAAAATAATAAAATCAAAAATAAAATATGCAAAGCATATATGAATATACCTATAAATATACACTTAAAAAGTAACTTGTAATAAATAAAGTCATAAAAATGAAAAACAAAATTAAATACTACATAAAATAATAAATAATTTTTATGTTTATAGTTTTTTCAGAATAAAATCATTTTCTATCTTTATTTCCATTTTCTGTTTCTTTTTTAATCCAATTTTGTCTTTACTCGGTTGACGTGGACCAATCAGGGATTGGGCGGGTTGACCAAGGTCAACTCCTCGATCTTCCCTTGGTTCTAGTGCCTGCCAGCATTTCGCCTCGATTTATTCCTTTTGTCCCACTCGATCCTTTCACTTTTTGGGCTTGATCCTTTGCACAATCCGTGCCTTGTTCAATGTTGTTTCACACGGACTTGATAGTTCGTGCTGAAACACATTGAAGGGGGAGATCTCTCGAGTTAAAGTCCCCTATCTTATAAAGTATCTCTTTGGCCTTTAGTGGAGGCATGATCCTTCTTCCTCCAACTGCATGTTGGACATTAGAGCCCACGACGAGCCATTATGCAATAAATGTTATTGCAAATATCATTCCCTAATCTGAAATGAAGAATAACCAATTTGCATAATAGGTCCCTTAGTACAATTAGGGTTATGTACCATGGCCATCTTGATGATCATGCACCTGTTGATTCAGTTATTGAATCATAGAGGTTGGTGCTTGGATGAATATCTAAAGAGTTAGATTGAGGACTCATCAAGCACCGTCAAATGATTGTTAAGAGATGATCTCCATCATGAGTAGGAGATGGCAATCCTTTCTCATTTAGGATGATATCTGACCGACCTCTTGATGCTGGTTCTCTGCATGGGAATAGAGATTCGTAGGTGTCAGATTAGTTAGGTTAAAGAGTTGACTTAAAGAGATCGAGATAACCAAAGTCCTATGACGTATGTTGTCACGATATAGGCACACATCCTCTGACCAGAGATAGATGTGTTACTATATGTCTGAGTATGTACATTTGGCAAACCAATAGGTTGATGACCTAATCATGGTCTATACACCGGTGCGCTGGTGTGTATACAAGGGAATATGAGTAATAAGATCTCTCAAAGGGATCATACATGTTCGGCTACTGAACCAGAAGACATGAGCTCACTCATGAGATATTGGGAAGAATCAAATTCTATGCACGGTCATCTCACTTTGGAAGCTTGACTGAATTTGTAGGTTTGATATATACTTTTGAAAAGTATATGATCAGCACCTGGGTATGATATACAGTGTGTAGGATGTAGGATGTAGGATGTACAGGTATTGATAATACATGAGGGTGATGTGATCATAAACAATTGTATAACCATGACGCTTCCATTCCTAGGGAGTGATGAAACAGGTCTGGATTTTAGCGACTCCTATCAATAGAGAAGTAATCTGATCTTAGTTTAAATGTTGGAGATTGATCTGAATGTGATTCAAATTCAATGAGAAGACTAGATTTACGGCCTTGATTTAATCAATAACCTATGGGAAGCCCGAGATCTGGATTTGAGATGTGATCTCAATATCCAAGTCACTATACGTGGAACAATACAATCACCCTGTCCTTATCTCCAACTATTCGCGGAGAAAGCAAATTATCCTTGAAAGAGTTCAGGATAATTTCATTGTTGATATATGTATCCAAGCATTGAGTAAATTGATAATTAAATGTGATTTAATTATCATGATTAAGATGAATTCGATTCATATTATAAAGAGAGTTATCTTATATAAATAAATGTGATTTGATTATCAAAGATGTGAATAATGTGAATGTGATTCATATTATTTGGGAACATGAGAATAGAGATCCAAGATGATTAAATGTGATTTAATTATCATGGATATAAATAATGTGGATAACACTATCTATAGTAATCATATATATATTATAAATGCGATTTATAATATATAAGAGAGAGAGAGAGCTATTTGTAATTTATATTTATTAATTAAATGTTGATGTGAATTGGATTCACATTGGGCATTAAATTGAAAATGTAATTTACATTTTATTTTGGGTTGTGAATGTGATTCACAAATTTCTAATGGCAAGATTGCAATGTTCATAAAATAGATTGGATTTATTTTTGTCAAATAATTTGCAACAAAAGTTGTTGCAAATATTGGGGAGAATCATGAGATAATGTAATCTCATGTAATAGGAGAGAGACATCCACCTTCCATATAGGAAGAGTGGACGGCCACAATTCCTATAAGGAATGTGGTGGCCGTCCACCCTCCTTATCGAAGGAGGCTTGCCTCCTTCTTATTTCTCTAATGGAGATTGATTTCATATAAATCAAATTATATTTAATATATTTAATTTTATTACATTAATTGTTTTTGGTTTTTACCAACACAAATCTTGGCCATTAAAAGAAACACAAATCAATGTGAGCCATTGGATTTGTGTTATCCATGGATTGAGATCCATGGATCCCAAAATATTATAAAAGGAGAGGCACCCCTTTGATCTTATTTACACAATGAGAACATAAGTCTCTCTCTCTTTCTCTCTCTACATGCCTACTCTCTCTCCCTCTCATATGGTCGTCCACCATGGATGCCCTAGAGGGAGTCTCCATCGCCGCAGCATCGTCATTATGTTTCCCGATCGATTGCTCATGGATCTTCGTCTCCTTCAGTGCACCTCACTCGTGAAGAAGACGTCGGATCTCGTGTGTTGAGATCAAGAGATCCACCGCTTGGATCATCAACATGGATTGCGAGAAGCACGTGTTTCATCAACACGCTCATAAGCATCTCCTTCGTCGGATCGGACTTGAGATAGGAGGTCTCTTCATTTACAGACTTGATCGCAACCACGCTTCAAGAGGTAATCCTATTACTTATTTGTGGTTTATACGAAACGATTCGAGAAGTGTTCTTGGATCATGTGGTTTCGTCGCATGAAAAAATTTTAATTGTCGCCGCCTAAAGCAACTAGTGCGACTAGTCGCTCCTGATAGCATACGATGCTATCCTCACGCTTCCGTGATGCGCTTAAGGATCTCCCCATATCCTTCAGGTGGTATCAGATTCAGGTTGAAGGTTTCGGATACGATCCATAAACCTAAGCCGACTTGGGTTCGTTAAGGTTTGTGAATGTTTTGTCGCATTTCATTTTTGCATCTCTGTTTAGTAATTATTTTCGGCCCTATTTAATTTGTTTAAATACAAAAACAATAATTGTATTTTGTTCCCCATTAAATAAGGAAACCTTAGGATCTGAGTCTGCGCGATTTCAAATCCATTTGCTCAAGTTATGATCAAATCAGTGAACATGTATCCACTATTTCGGGGACTGCGAATCTTAACGTAATTAAGGAGTTAATTACTGTTTAGAAACGCCTTGATCACTTAAGTTCTGTTTTAAATCAAATTAGCAAACTTTGAAAACTTACTTTGCTTAATTTGGATTTAAATTGATTGAGATATGCTAATTTTAGTAAGTGGGGTCACTGCTGGAAATTACTTCCCTAATCAAGAACCTTGTGATTGTCATTTAATTAATTAGTGAAATTAAATGCTTTTATTTCCTGAAATAATTATGGATAAATATTTGTGAAATATTTGATGACAATTATTTCTTTAAATGACATTTCCTTAACCAATAATTGATTAGATATGATCTAGATCACAATTGGTTACACAATCTACTTTCCAACAAACAATGTTGCTTGAATAGGATTTGGGATTTCTTTAGCAAATCTCATTATAATGTTAATCAAAATTGTTTTGATTATTATTATATATGGTATAACTTCGGTTGAAAGACCGATTATCATCTCAAGTACACAATGATCAATTTGGCATTATCCTTTCCTGAGGTGGATATGGTGTCTAGTCGGGGAACGTTGGGGTAGCAGGTTGCACCGTGTGCGGTCTATCCCACTCCTGTCGGTACTGGCCATGACAGCGGGTAGGGACTCGATAATGTAGGAAAGATCACGGTGTATTTTTCTAATTATTAAAATTTAGAATAATATGTATTTGAGATAATACCATAATTCAAGTAATAATAAAGATTGTTTGTTGGATATTAATTGGATTATTAATTTAATATGATTAGATTAATTGGAATCCAAGTAAAATTAAAACACTCTATTATGAATAGAGATGTTATTTCCCTTGGAAGAATTAATCATAATGAATATGAATCATGATGATTAATTAGAATTTGAATATGGTATGGAGGATCACATAAGTGACATCCATGGTCTCCCGTCAAGGCGAAGGGTTCCGTCGCTAGATATTGTATGTAGGAGATGCCTATCTGAAGTGACAGCTCCTGAATACCATCCATTTGGATCTGGCTCTTCGCTTCTCGAAAGAGTAAGGACGTATGCGTAGTAACTCCAATATCGGGTCCTCATATTATTGGGGCGATATTGGATTGCGTATAGCGAGTTGTATTCCTGTTGATGGTTGGTTCAATTAATGATGGGTCAACATCACCTTAGGGTGGTGGGCCCGGGTGTTAAAGACCGAATTGGGAGATGCAAGTTGGACTTGCAAGGCGGAATGTGTTCCCGCTTCATTTTATCTATGATACAGGTTCTCATATTATTGGGATGTGACAAAGATAAGGAATGAGATCCCAGATCTTGCTTGAGATATATTGGTAAGCATATCTCTTACATTGAAAGCGATCAAGGGAATTAACTTTCAATGTTGACAAGGCAGGACAACTTTGATATAAAAATTCCTAAATCAAAATAAAATGTGTGTATATATATGTTTATATATATTTATGAAATTTCTTCTTTCAGATAATCTATCATTAAAACTCACTCAATAATATACTCAATAATAACCAGTAAAATATCATGGATTGGATCCATGATCAAGATATTGTACTTGCAATTGGACACATATTGTATGTGGTTACAGTGTGCAAGTTTCCTCATAATATTGAGGAGTGACAATTAAATAGACAATAGGACTACAATCCTAGGGTTTATATGTATATGTAGTCTTGATCTCTCATCGAATGTACTTTGGAAGTGACATGTCGATGATGATCGTAATTGTCGAATAATCCTTATAAAATCTAAGAAGATATTTTGGCATGCATATGTGCTCTCAACATTTAATCATGAATGACATTGTTCTCTGCATCATGCAGAATGGTGGCTCTATAAGAGATGTTGTATTCAAATTGTTTGAATACCTACCTGACCAATGTTTAAGTGTTTATATGGATGTAGATACGATGAGTGTCATCATTCTACTATCTATACTCTAGTCATTCATGAAGCTTCAAGATATTCATATTGTATGAATAGAATGAAGCATGTACAAATATTGAAATGCTCTTATATTGAAATCTTTTGAATTCAACATAAGAGATCCTTTGTCTTAAGCAATGGTTGCTTATAGATAAAGGGAGCGCATTAGAAGCATGGGTTGGACCCAAGTAAGAAGGAAAGTCAAAAGAGTTGACTGTACTTCTGTGACTTCCATATGACATCCAAAGAGTTGGATGAATGCCATTACTGCAATAAGTTGATGCGTTGATAGTATGACTGTCAAATCTATCTAGAATCCT
The DNA here is from genome assembly GCA_037367405.1 of Ottelia alismoides. Classification (NCBI taxonomy): domain Eukaryota; kingdom Viridiplantae; phylum Streptophyta; class Magnoliopsida; order Alismatales; family Hydrocharitaceae; genus Ottelia; species Ottelia alismoides. Next base: position 930,392 of record JAZKJV010000030.1, read on the forward strand.
TAGAGAAGGAATCAGCTAGTACATCAGAATAATCTACATATAATCATTGAAATTGACTTACTTATTTGATAAGATAAAGTCTAATAGTTGTATCTCAATCTTCTAATTACACTTGCAATTAGTTGGATATGTATTAGAAGATTAGAAATTTGATATTAAGGTTTAATTGTCATCTATGTTGGAATTGATGCAATTATTGCAACAATTTCCATTGGATCGATAGACTTCATATTTTCAGTGGGAGCCCTTAGTCTTAGAGAATGTCTCTATGACCTAGATGTTAGAATGCACTCATAGTTTATTTCTAAATGTTGGAAATAAACATGAATTCTAGAATAAACCAATCATAGAGAGTTATGATGGATGTATTTTAGATAGTAATCTAACATCTAGTGGACTCCACTAAATTAGAAAATTAATGAATTGTTCATTAAGAATTCTAATATTGAAATTAAACCTTTAAAGATCAATAGGAGAATGAAGATCATTTGACAATGATCTGGCATCAAGCTTTGGACATATGTCTATTGATGAGATCAATAGACTAGTAAGAGATGGAACTTTATATTGTCTGAAATTTCATATCTTACATACTTATGAATATTAAGTAGAAAATGTGCAATGCACCCTTCTCTGAGAATGGTGTAAGATGTCGAGGTATTCAAGGTCTCATACATATTGATGTATGTGGATCATTTATATCATTATTAACATTGATGATATGCGATATCATTCGATGATTATTTTTGATATGAGATTTCTTCCCTTCACATTAGAAAGCTTTGAAATGTTCGAAGATTTCAGAATTTTGGTTTTAAACCAAAATTTGAAGGAAGATTAAATGAATTTTATCTAACCTAGGTAGCTTGTACCTATTAGATGAATTCAAAGGAATACCTTATAGAGGTATGAATAGTATTCCTATCTAAATCCTCCTAATGCACCTAAAATCAAGAGAGCTGTAGGGAGATACAATTGATCATGTGTGACATGATTTGATCAATGATTAATCTTAGCATAATTATCTCTTAGTTTCCAGGTATATATATGTGGTAGAGACTAGATTATATATCCTAACAAGGTTCCATTCTAGTAAGCTAGAATCTAGCACCAGAGAGTGCTACTTCATTAAGAAAATAAAGGATGGTATTGGATACCTACATTATGACCTTGAGATTCTTAAAAAGATCTCGTATCTGATAATGTGATTCTTAGATGATGAGACTCTTAAGAATCAAGATGAAAATGAAGTGAAGGAACTCATTTAATCCTTAGAAGATAATGAGGCTCCTGAAATCAGAAACTAAATAGAAAATTAAAGATGAAACATTTATACCTCTTCAAATATGTTTGAGGATGGATTCCATGTGTTAGTTGAATCTGACGATGATCTGACTTCATGTGATGATGCTTCTGAAGATCATGTCATGCAAAGATGGATGTTAGCAATAAAATCTAAAGTAGACTTCATATACAAATATTGTATGTAGACCCTCGAGGATCCAACTATATGGGTAAGACCCATTATGGTGTAAATGGATCTTCAATAGAAAGAAGGGAACCTAATGAGAAGGTAGAGACCTTCAAAGCACGACTCATAGCCATAAGCTACACACTGAAGAGAAGAGATCTCTTGCGATGAGTCTTGCTCTTCTTTGACCATGCTTGAGCCCATCAGAACACTGCTGACTATAGATACACAACTTGACTATGACATCTTCATGATGTAAGTCAAAAATTGCATTCCTCCATGAATACCTCTTTGAGGATATTCACATGAAGTAGCCCCAAGGCTTCATGGCTGAGGAAAGCAAGGTGTGCAAGATAAAGAAACTCCATCTATGGACTCAAATAAGCTTCTTGTAATTGGAACATTGGATCTGATGAATTCATAAATGTTACGATTTCAGATAGTATCTTGATGTACCATGTGAAGCTTAGTGGGAGTGCCATTGTGTTCATCGTGCTATACGTAGATGATATCCTAATCATTTCAAATGATATAAGGATAATAATAAGTATTTTATAGACTGGCTATTCCATACATTGAGATGTGATCTCAAGGATACCTCTTAGATCTTAGTTCTGAAGACGTTCAGAAGCAAAGAGAAGAGGGTATTGGGACCGTGACAGTAGTAGTACACCTTGGACATATTCCATTTTCTGGAGAATTCCAAGAAAGGCTTCCTTCCCTTAAGATGTGGTAGTGACCTATCTAAAGGGATAGCACCTCAAAGAGTGAATGCTAGAACTGCTTGCACTTGTGCATCAGTTATGAGAAGCTGAGTGTATGCTAGATGTGTACAAGAGCCAGATGTCTGCCATGCAGTGGGAATAGTAAACTATTACTAATCCTACTATGGAGATAAAACACTTGATTGCAGTAATAACAATATCTCAAAGATAATGAAACTTAGAGATATTGATCTCAAAGTCTTATCTTCAAAAGTTTAAAACCTTGTAGATAGTGATCTATAAGGGTCTTAACTGTAGATACCTTAGGGGATAAAGATCTCCAGGAATAAAGGGATTCTGATAAGGATTATGGGAATGCAGGTTATAATAATTGTTAAGATGCAACGTCAAGGACACTATAACTGACAATGTTGAGTATTGGTTGCATAAGATGCAACTTTCTCATTGGATGCGAGCACTGTTACCTTGGGATATGCAAGTGTCGTAAAAGGACTTGGCATAGTCTCTTGGGAACAGAGTGACTAATCAGCTTACCTATATACTTTTTAGCCTATGATTGTCACATGAGTGTGGGTTTAAATGATTAGCCCATTAATAGCTCTTTGGGCTCATGGGAGATTATTGGACATGCAAGCCCACGTCGATCTATTATGCAATAAATGTTATTGCAAACATCATTCCCTGATCTGAATGAAGAATAGATAATTTGCATAATAGGTCCCTTAGTACAATTAGGGTTATGTACCATGGCCATCTTGATGATCATACAGTTGTTGATTCAAATATTGAATCATAGAGGTTGGTGCTTGGATGAACATCTAAAGAGTTAGATTGAGGACTCAACAAGCACCGTCAAATAATTGTTGAGATATGATCTCCATCTTGAGTAGGAGATGGAAATCCTTTCTCATTTAGGTTGATATCTGACCGACCTCTTGATGTAGGTCCTCTGCATGGGAATAGAGATTCAGAGGTGTCAGATTAGTTAGGTCAAAGAGTTAAGTTAACGAGATCGAGATAAACAATGTCCTATGATGTATGTTGTCACGATATAGGCACGTATCCTCTGACCAGAGACAGATGTGCTACTATATGTCTAAGTATGTACATTTGGCAGACCAATAGGTTGACGACCCAATCAAGGTCTATACACCGGAACGCTGGTGTGCATACAAGGGCATATGAGTAATATGATCTCTCAAAGGGATCATACAGGTTCATTACTGAACCGGAAGACATGAGCTTACTCATAAGATATTGGAAAGATCAAATTCCGTGCACAGTCGTCTCACTTTGGATGCTTGACTGAATTTGTAGGTTTGATATATACTTTTGGAAAGTATATGATCAACACCTGGGTATGATATATGCTTTTGGAAAGTATATGATCGATACCAACTCCCAATGATCTAATGGGAAACTTAATGATAAAACCCTGAAGTAGACAGTGTAAAATTGATCTTATACTTCTGGTTTCTTCTGGGTCTTCCAGTATGCATGATGTACAGGTATTGGGAATACCTGAGGGTGATGTGATCATAAACGGTTGTATAACCTTGACGTTTCCATTCCTAGGGAGTGATGAAACAGGTCTGGATTTTAGTGACTCCTCTCAGTAGAGAAGTAATCTGATTTTAGTCCAAATGTTGGACATTGATCAGAATGTGATTCAGATTCAATGAGAAGACTAGATTTGCGGCCTTGATTTAATCAAGCATCTATGTGAGGCCCGAGATCTGGATTTGAGATGTGATCTCAATTTCCAAGTCACTATACGTGGAACAATACAATCGCCCTGTCCTTATCTCCAAGTATTCGCGGAGAAAGCCCATTATCCTTGAAAGAGTTCCGGATAATTTCATTGTTGATATATGTAGCCAAGCATTGAGTAAATTGATAATTAAATGTGATTTAATTATCATGATTAGTATGAATTTGATTCATGTTATAAAGAGAGTTATCTTAGATAATTAAATGTGATTTGATTATCAAAGATGTGAATAATGTGAATGTGGTTCATATTATTTGGGAACATGAGAATAGAGATCCAAGATGATTAAATGTGATTTAATTATCATGGATATGAATAATGTAGATAACACTATCCATATTAATCATATATATTATAAATGTGATTTATAATGTAAAAGAGAGAGATATTTGTAATTTATATTTATTAATTAAATGTTGATGTGAATTAGATTCACATTGGACATTAAATTGAAAATGTAATTTACATTTTATTTTGGGTTGTGAATGTGATTCATAAATTTCTAACGGCAAGATTGCAATGTTCCCAGAATAGATTGGATTTATTTTTGTGAAATAATTGCAACAAAAAGTTGTTGCAAACATTGGAGAGAATCATGAGATAATGTAATCTCATATAATAGGAGAGAGACATCCACCTTCCATATAGGAAGAGTGGACGGCCACAATTCCTATAAGGAATGTGGTGGCCGTCCACCCTCCTTATGGAAGGAGGCTTGCCTCCTTCTTATTTCTCTAATGGAGATTGATTTGATATAAATCAAATTATATTCAATATATATATATATTTGATTTTATTAAATTAATTGTTGTCGGTTTTTACCAACACAAATCTTGGTCATTAAAAGAAACACAAATCAATGTGAGCCATTGGATTTGTGTTGTCCATGGATTGAGATCCATGGATCCCAAAATATTATAAAAGGAGAGGCACCCCCTTTGCTCTTCTTTACACAATGAGAACATAAGTCTCTCTCTCTCTCTCTTTCTCTCTCTACACGTCTACTCTCTCTCTCTCTCCCTCTCATATGGTCGTCTGATGAATCCATGATACATTAACATTTCTGACGCATTTTGTCTTAAAAACCTTAACAAATACATATAAATATTCATTAATTTCCACATTTTGTCAAAGTCCTATTCATGAATAAAAATGCACTTTTATGCATTAAAAACATGTAAATAAATATAGAATAAAAAAATAAAGAAAAGAAAAGAAGGCAGATTGTAGATATGTAGAATATGACTCAGAAAATATAAATATAGCTAAAAGATATATTTATATAAACTAACCCCCGAGACCAAGTCAGCTTGGATTGGTCGACAAACCAACAAGTAGGAGGAGATAAGGGAAGAAAACCAGAAAAATAATTAAAGAACACCCCCACACATTATTCACTATATATCAAATAATTATCAAATCTTAATTGATTTTTAATTAATTAATATAAACATATTTTTCATCAAATTTTATTCTTTATTATTTCTAAAAATGTATATAAAAATATAAAAATAAGTTAAAAATATTATCTTGTATATATGCCAAGAAATCCAACTTTTAAATTCTCAAATTCTCAACTTCCGAACATCATAACTTCCTCATACGAACTCCAATTTCACTCTACTCACCTTTAATGTTCATAAAATAATATTATCTAATTAATGAAGGTGATTTCATTGAAATCAGGGTTCGTTTGCAAAAAGTCGATTTTGGGACCTAATGATAACTGGATTTCTGGGCTATTTATTTTATTTAGAATACATTATTTATAGTTATATTAATTTTATAATTTTTAATTATTCTCATGATCTTATATATTCAGCATGATTTATTTCAGAATTTTTGAAGCTTATTTATTATTTTAATAAAATCCAAAACACTAATTTATAGATGAAATTGAACTATCTAACTTATAACTGTATTTATTAATATATCTAAATTATTTTATTAAAATCCAGAAAAATTTCTAATGGCATTATTTATTATTCTAATAATTAATAAAATATAAAATAAATAAATAATTATTTATTTATTTATTGAATAAAAAATTCAATACATATTTATTAAAGTATTATTTATACCTATTTATTAATTTAATATTTATATTTCGAACAATATTTATTATTTACAAAAATTAATCACACCATAATTTAGATAATTTACATATTTATATTTTTTTTACACCTATTTAAAATAATGTCATTTATTATTTATTACATAATTTACAAGTATTTTAATTATCTAGCCAACCAGGTGTTGACAAGTGTCAACACCTGGCTCTTCTTCTCCAAGAAGCCGGTGGAGCTTCTGTTCGACCCGACCGATTTCAACTAATTCTTCCGCCTCACCTCTAACTCCCTTGATCAATCTTAACCCTCTATTTTTTCCTCCTAACAACCTTCACAGACGCCAACCATTAAGATCCACCTTAGAGCTTCGCCATTGCATCTATAAAAGCCCATGAAGTTGGTACAACTAACTCAGTCTTCTCCAACTACCTGAAAGCCACCAATTCCAAAACCGACCTTCCTCCTTCCTCGCCTCATTCCGGCCGTCTCCGGTGGTGACAACATCCAAAAGCAGCCTCGCATGGAAGAGGGACGCCGGAGGAGAAGCTCCAAGGTGAAAGCTCGCCTTACATCGCTGCCCAGCGCCGCGTAGATCTCCAGGAACGCCGCCCCGTCGAGCGAGCATCAGGAGGTCCTATACCTTCTATCCACAGGTAATTCGTCCCTCCTTCGCCCATTTATTTTTCGATTTTTGTGCCTCGATTAGGATAGATAATTACATGATTAGGTCCATTTATCATTCGTCTTAGACACACACCTAATCCACATCATCAATTTCATCTCGAATCAGCCAATTCACATTTCGATTCTTCACAATTTCACCATTATTCACACACCATTCTTCATTAAGTCTGGAAACACCATTATTTGATTTTGCAACTCTTAATCATTTGGCTGATTTCTTTGCAAATCAAGCCTATACAATTATTCTTTGCAGGATCAACTTTAATCTAGAGAAATTCAAGACAAATGGAGCTCTCAATCTTCACGTAATTCACATTAAAAGAAGGTGCTACATCACTTAGCAGCTCCAGGATAAGAGGGACTGCCAACTTCATCGACTGATAGCATCACATTCCGGCCATCCTTGGAGGAGAACCATCGCGGGCGAGCTCTAGGGGTGAAGGAGTCACCCCTTTGGCCCCGCTGGAGGCCCCAGAACATCGTCGTTCGCCGAAGATAGTTGGAAGAAGAGGGCACCGTCGTCAGCTGCGCAACAGACTTCAAGAACAGTTACAACAAACTAGAGGCTACAGGCTGTCGACATGTGGCATGAACACACGGCTCAGATCAAACGCTGCTTTCTAATCATAACTGTCCGCTGCGAAATAGTGGAAGATTTGTACATTAGGCCCAACCGAGTTCCTGATTTCAAACATGCCCTAGAGCTTTCCAGAAATTGCATTTAGGTCCCCGTGCAGGGACCTAAATGCAATTCTTTTAAATTCTTTTCATTTCAGCCCCTACAGGGACCCTTCTGTAACAAAAACAATATTTTTTTACAATTATGCCCCTTGCTTGTAGGGGTTGTTTGGACCTCGTACTTTTCATATTTTGCCGTGATTTTTCTAGGGTAGCTTGATAACTACCCAAGACATTTTTCGAGTATTTTTCTCTTTCATCGCTTAGTTTTGTTGTTTTGATTTTCGACATCTCGAGTTGATTTTCAGCCGTATTTCTTTTCAATTTTCTTCCTTTGTAAAATCAAGAATAAAAGAGGATTTTCTTGGAATTCTTTCCTTGACTCGAAAACCGTAGATTAAATATTCTGCCTCCTTGAGTTCGACCCAAGCACACTCACCTGGTAAAATTAAGAGTGAACGATAAAATAAGATTTTCTCCTATTTTATCATAATTTTTGTTTGATTCAACGCGGTCTCCTCTCTGTGGCTTTCTCTCTCTACAACCGATAACATATTAAACCGTAGGTCGGGACCGCGTTATCAAAATGACACCATTGCCGGGGAGGCGTTATTTCTACAGCAGTTTTTAAATCGAGTTTCTCTCATATTCTTGATTTTACAATTTTATTTTCTTTCGATTTTTGATTTACGTCTTTTTCTTTGGTTTTTACGGTTTTTTTGTGTTTCTTTGAATTTTTTTTTACGGTTTTTTGAGTATTTTTTGTTCTTTCTTAACTAATCTTTGCATGGCCTGGAGGTTCAGCCGGCTTCCTCAGAAGCTGAAGCAGTTGAAAGTGCAGAGATCGAGATTCTCAGTTGCTGAGGGCAGGGTTAGTTAGGGTTTGTGTCGTATTTTTCTTTTATTCTTATAAGAAAAAGAAAAAGAGAAAAGGAAAGAAAGGGCACTTGCCCGTGTTTTTTAGAAAGGGGCCCCATAAGGGCATCCCGACTTGTACCTCCCCTCCCCTTTTTCTCAAGGTCTGATTTACTGAGTGTCGTGCATTCGGGGGATCAGGCACCCACCACGGTTTTTCTCGCATCGCTGATTTTCCGTGGCTTTTCACGAGGCTAGGTGCTTGCTTAGAAGTTTTCATTTTTTTCCTATCTGATTGCGCTCTCGTAGTTAGTCTTAGGACTTGCAACCTAGGTGCATGATTTTAGGATTTCTAAAAAATTAAAAGACATTCGTTAGATGCTTGTCTGAAAAAACTCAAAAAAAATAAAACCAAAAATAAAATCGGGACTACTTAAGTATCTGATCTAAAATAAACGTAAGGATCAAGTGATTTGGGAGATTAATCCCCGCACAGGTACTTCTCAGAGTTCGCGAGTGAGAGACAACCCTTAAGGATAGAACCAAAACCCGTATTTCTTTCGAAATACTACTTAGTCTATACACCTAGTCAGCGCTTTTCAGTGGGTACGCTTGGGTAGCTGGAAACGGTCCGAGTTTACTTAGCAGAGTGGGGGGTTTAGTGGACACTGCGTAAGGCTCCGTCTTCAAGTAACACGGGTAGCCGAAAACGGTACCCCCATACTGGCTGAGAGCAAGTGGTTCTCTGTAAAGACTCGAGACAGTATTGCAGGGAAACTTTGGGCACCTATCAGCTCGCGTTAATCGGGGATTATACTTGTACACTAATACAATCCTAAAATCGACAAAATAAATGACCGAACTCTTACGGTCATCATCAGGTTGTATTGGTGAAAACAGGGTTTGCTTTGTGTTTGTTTGCGGGACGTGAGTTACCGCGGCTTTTACGCATTTTCCATCTCTCTTGAATCGTTAACCATGCTCTTCCGATTATTCTCTTGACATCGAAGATGACGACTCAACGGCTATTTTGCTCAGACTCCGTGAGCCCTCGATCTTTCACCGTCCGTCGTACATCTTCACAAACTTGGGATGACCCTCTTCCCGAGTTGATCCCATCTGATCTCGAGGAGAGTCAGACCCAGACTCCCTCGCCTCCCGGCCAGTTTTTTGAGGCAGACCCTTGCCTCAATCTATCATCAATTTCTCCAGCTAATTTTTTGTTGAGTTCTTACGAGAAATTCTCTTTCATAGAAGATCTGAAGCACATGGCTCATGGAAAAGGACTAGTAGAGGAGAGGCCAGCTGAGGATCACCATGCTGAGGGAAGACCGGATCCAGCCACAGATATCTCGACCGGGATTCTCGATACATTACAACAGATGAACCTACAGATTCGAGAACAATCCAGAACTCAAAATGAGTTGTGTGCTGAGATAGCCGCGTTGAGAGCAGGAGTCGGGAACCCTTAACCGTCTGCAGTTGTTCCCGCCACTTTACGAGATGAGTATGACCCGAGAGCACGAACGATAAATCATTGGATTCGGCTACCGTCGAATCAAGGGCCATACGAGCTGAGACCGTCCTTCATCTCTTTGCTTCCCAAGTTCTACAGGAATGCTACAGAGGAGCCGTTTACCTTTCTGCAGTAGTTCAAGGTGATTTGTGGTACGACGAGCTATCCAAGAGTTACGCAGGAGGTTGTTTGCCTCAAAGCCTTTCCCTTCGCCTTAGCAGATAAGGCACTTTACTGGTTGAGTCATTTAGGAAGGGAAGTTTCTACATGGGATGATTTAATGTCCACATTCCTGCATAAGTATTTTCCTTTGGGAAGGACGAACATGACGAGGAGTCAGATCTCCAACTTCACGCAACTACCGAATGAATATTTCCATGAGGCATGGGACAGATTCAAGGATATTATGGAGAGATGCCCGCATAATGAGATACCAATGAAGGTGCTTGTGCAAAACTATTTTGGAGGACTCCAACCAGACATTCAGGGGCTGGTGAGTGCCACATGTAGCGACACCTATCTAAATAAGGATGCCGAGTCAGTCTGGTCCATCTTTGAAGGGATGGATGAAAACTCGAGAGTCATCGACTCTAGTCGGGTATTCCAGAAGGCCCCTCAGCCACCACATCGCCGAGAGCATCATAAGGTGGCGAATATTTCAGAGTCTAAATCCAATACCAACATGGGATTTATTAGAGAAAAGTTAACGTTGGTAGATATGATTCAAAAGCAAGTTTAGGACTTACAGCCGCTGCGAGAGTTGGAGAAACTCTTATCTCTGCCTCAGCAGCTGAGTGATCTCACGAAGAAGGTAACAGAGCTACAACTTCAGTATCAGCAGGCCTAATTTTCTTTGACTTCACAACATGCACGAAGGTCTTTACCCGCTCTGCCCACCCGACAGATACATCTCGTCCAGAGCGAGCCTGAGACTCCGTAGATTGATTGGCATGAGGATTAGTCTCATGCCAATCCTGATCAGATCACCAGTACGGTGGACATGGATTTTGAGCCTCAAGCCACTCTTGAGATCAGAGGGATTTGGTATACTCTTATTCAGCAACCGAGTGACCTCATCATCAGCAGCAATAGTATAGTCACCTGCAGCATGGACGTCCACACTTTCAGCACCGACAGCCATACACGCAGCAGCAGTCTCACCAGCATGCATATCAGAGACCACATTCTTATCAATATCCTGCTAATCATTCACAGACATATCACTATCAGCAGCAGCAACAGTCTTCCTTTACACCGCAGAGATCTTCTCAGCCTTACACCTCACAGAAGTACACGCCAAGGCAGGAGAAAGTAGAAATCAGGGTCACCATAAAGAATCTGAGATGTCGTCACATGCCCATGCACTGAATCAAATCATGGATATGTTGAGCATGCTCCAAATTGCACACAGAACAGAGATGAAGCAGGTTAACCGTCATTTGGATGAGTTAATCGCACCGAAGACCACTCTCCCAGCTCAGCCTCAGACGAATCCGAATAATAAGAGGAGGCGTCCAGATCAGGTAGACACCACTACATGTACGATCTCTTTTCCTTAATTTTTATCTAACTTCATTCGTCTCAGGAGCGGTAGATCACCACAAGCACCTGATAAAGTAGAGGAGAGGACACTTGATGAGGAGCAAGAGCAAATCCATGCGTAGACACATTCTAATGCTGAGGAGGAGAACTGTCACGAGGATGAGGACCACCATGATGAGAAGAGAGAAGGGAGTGATGCCGAAGCAGTTGACATGGACACATGCGATTCAGACGATGATAACACGCAAACCATGCTGATACTCTCGACAAAAATTTTTCTTCTCCTGTTTTAGAGAGTTTTGTACATAATTCTGAAATTCTCGATGTACATGTTGATTCTGATTTCAATAAAAAGTTTGATTTTGTCATTCCCGATATTGTTCCTTTTCCCGATGTCTTGTTTGGAAAAGGAAAGAAAAATACCAAAAATAATGTTGTGACTCCAAAGACTGAACGATTATTAAAAGATCACATCTTTTTGAAAATCCCACTTCACCATGCCTTGGATCATTTTCCTATGCTCAAGAATCAGCTGAAGAATAGATGCACCACGCGTAGGAAAAAGAGATTACATATAGAAAAACATGTTTTGACCAAGGCCACATCCTGTGATATACAGAACAAATTACCTTAGAAGAAGAAGGATTCAGGAGCACATTATGTCAGATGCGGGATTGCCCAGGTAGCATTCGATCGCACTCTATTAGATAACGGATCCTCGATCAATTTGATACCATCTTGTCTACTCGACAAGCTTGAGTTAGGTCATCTTTATAAATCCCACACGATCCTTCGGTTTGATGATAGATCTGTAAAGAGACCTAGGGGCATATTGAGGAACGTTATCGTGACCGTACAGGGCCTGCAGTTCCTAGTGGACTTTACTGTCCTGGACATGGATTGTCCTACACAGTTTTATCATACCCCGATCATTCTTGGGAGGCCTTTCTTAGAAACCGCGAAGGCTCTCTTCGATTATGATACAAGGAAGGTATCTTTTCGCGCCAAGGGCGAGAAGGTACATATAGATATGGCAAGAGAATCACACACATCTAGTGATGCATCTACAGATATCTTGAGTTCTTTAGCCTCCTGTGATTACATGGATGAGGTTCGCTTTGACGACCTTGAGAGGTATCAAGTAGAGACCCATGATTTCCTAGCAGAGGATGGGTCCAAGACTACAGTTGGCATTTCTTCCGAGGGTACTTTATATTTCAATATGGATGATGAAAAGCAGATGGATCAGATTTCCGAGGATTTTATTGCAGATCTTTTAGATTCAAATGGTTTACACAATTCCTCCACTTCATATGATCTAGAGATTGAGTTTTATTTAGCTGAGTTATTTTCTTCTAGTCATTCTGAGGATGAGCATAGTAAACAGTCAGATGATGTTTTAGACATCTTCTGTAGTCTGACTCTAGAGCACATTAAGATGGTGGAGAACCATACTACAGACAAATCTACCACCGATACAGATCCCATCACATATATAGATGAGGTTTCAACAGAGCCAGACTCTACCTTACCAGAGCTGAAGTTATTACCACCAAATATGAAATACGCTTTCCTTGCGGGTCCACATCGATAGTTTCCGATCATTATCAACTCATCTTTGACCGAAGAGCGAGAATCTCATCTGATGGAGGTTCTTGAAAGAAACCGCAAGGCTATTGGGTGGACTGTAACCGATCTCCGTGGGATCAATCCTGCTTTGTGTTCTCATCATATATATCTCGATCATGATAACAAACCTTCCAGAGAAAATCAGTGCAGGCTAAATCCGATTTTACGAGATGTTGTCAAGAAAGAGATTATGAAATGGTGTGATGCAGGGTTTATTTATCCCATCTCCAACTCTAAATGGTCAGCCCATTACATGTTGTTCTGAAGAAGTTAGGAATTCAGATGATTAAGGATGAGAGTGGAGAGGAGATTCCAAAGAGAGTAACCATGTCGTGGCGGGTGTGCGTTGATTACAGAAAGCTGAACGCCGTGACGAAGAAGGATCACTTCCCTTTGCCTTTTATAGACCAGGTCATAGAAAGGTTGGCAGTGAAGGAATACAAGGAATACTTCTGTTTCCCTGACGGTTACTCTGGATACAACCAGGTAATTATTGCTCCTGAAGACCATGAGAAGACCACGTTCACATGTCTGTTTGGCACGTATTCCTTTAGATAGATTCCCTTTGGATTGTGTAATGCCCCTGCTACTTTCTAGAGGTGTATGCTTTTAATTTTTGCAAACATGGTTGGTGATTTTCTAGAGGTCTTTATGGATGATTTTTCGATCTATGGTGAGTCCTTTGACGATTGTTTAGCACACCTAGACCAGGTTCTTCAGAAATGTTGTGAGGTAGATCTCGTTCTGTCATGGGAAAAGAGCCATTTTATGGTTACACACGGGATCGTGTTGGGGCATGTCATCTCCCGGCGAGGCATGGAGGTTGACCCTTCCAAGGTGGATGCCATCAAGTGTCTCGAACCACCATCCAACTTTAAGCAGTTACGGTCATTTCTGGGGCATGTCAGCTTTTACAAACGATTCATTCAGGATTTTTCCAAGATTGCCTGACCGTTAACTGAATTATTAGGCAAAGACGTCGAGTTTTTGTTAGATGACAAATGTCTTAATGCCTTCCTCACATTAAAGATTATTATCAGTGCTCCTGTCCTACAACCACCTGATTGGTCTCTTCCCTTTAAGATAATGACGGATGCTTCAGATTTTGCGGCCGGGGTTGTATTAGGAGAAAGGAGGAATTGACTTCTTGTTGCTATCCATTATGCCAGCCGAACTTTAGATGATGCTCAACATAATTACACAGTGACAGAAAAGGAGATGTTGGCAGTGGTATTCACATTGGATAAATTCAGATCTTATCTTCTTGGCTCCAAAATCACAATTTACATAGATCATTCAGCTATCCGGTTTTTGATGGAGAAGAAGGATGCCAAGGCACACCTTCTTAGATGGATTCTCTTACTTCAGGAATTCGATTTGGATATTAGAGACAAACCTGGGGTAAAGAATGTGGTAGCTGATCACCTCTCCCGATTACAGATAGAGTAGCCTTCAGATGAGTACACGCCAGATATTGCAGAAAGATTTCCAGACGAGAATATATTTGCAATTATCGAGCTTCCATGGTATGCAGATATAGTGAATTTTCTGGTTACACAGAAAATTCAACAGGGTTGGCCGAAGGACCGAGTCAATAGACTAGTTTCCGAGGTACGATACTACCATTAGGAGGATCCAATTCTTTTTCGTGAGGGACCGGATTGTGTTTACAGGCGTTGTATTCCCCAGGAGGAATATAATAGTGTCCTCACTCTGTGCCATTCCTTAGAGGCAGGGGGACATCATTCAGGGAAGAGGACAACGCAGAAGGTACTTCAGAGTGGATTATGGTGGCCGACTCTTACTAGAGATGCTTGTTCATTCGTGAAGAGTTGCCCAAATTATCAGAGAGCAGTAGGGACTGTCAGTGCTAGAGATGCAATGCATATGCGACCTGTTATTATTTGCGAGATCTTTGATGCATGGGGCATAGATTTCATGGGACTGTTCTCTTCCAACAGCGGCTTTGAGTACATTCTTCTCGTTGTAGATTATGTTAGTAGATGGGTGGAGACTATACCCGCACGAACCACAGATAGCAAAATAGTGTGCAAGTTCCTAAGGGAACATATTATTTCATGGTTCGGGATTCCACATATTCTTATTTCAGATGGGGGTAGCCATTTCATTAATAAGGAGGTCAAAAAGCTAGTGAAGCAATACGACATGGATCACAGAGTAGCTTCTCCTAACCACCCCCAGACGAACGGCATAGCTGAAGTTTCAAATAGGGAAGTGAAATCAATTCTTCAGAAATTAGTACGACCGGATATGAAGAACTGGTCACAACTTTTAGATCAGGTTCTTTGGACATATCGTACTGCGTATAAAACTCCCTTAGGTACTTCACCATTCAGACTGGATTATGGGAAGCCATGCCATTTGCCCGTAGAGATCATGCACAAATCTGAATGGGCTATCTGAGAAATTTCGTTAGATATGCAGAAATCAAGAGTCAAGAGGAAGATAGATCTGAATGAGCTAGCGGATATTCGAAATCAAGCATACGAGAACACACTCATTTATAAGGACAAAGTGAAGAAATGGCATGATGGACATATTCGACACAAGATCTTTGTCTCTGGGCAGAAAGTTTGGTTGTTCAATGCACGATTGAGAATTTTTCCTGGCAAATTGAAAAGCAAGTGGGAAGTACCTTACATAGTCAGAACGATGCATGCCAATGGAATCATAGCTATATCATATGTGTCAGCTGGTGCAGAGTCGTTCTAGTGAATGGGCAGATGCTGAATCACTTCATAGAGACTACTGATCATCTGGCCCGTGTTGAAGTGATCTATTTTGTACATGATTCATGATTACTCTTTCACTTTATCTCATCATGTACGAAGACTTTTGAGCCATTCGATTTTTGGAGTTCACAACACTTGTACATTCTTCGTAGACCACAATCGTCCCCATTTTTGCTCGTTTTTATGCTTAGGATACCAGATCCTAAGTATAGGGGGGGACTGATTGTCCGTTGATTAGTGTTTTCTATTTTATTCTTTGTCTTTTGTATATCCTTTCTTTTTCACAAATCATTGATCCCCATTTTTTGGTCACATTCTTTTCTATACTCAGGATGCCTTATCCTAAGTATAGGGGGGACTGAGTGATTTCGTTGATCTCGTGTTCTTTAATTCTTTTGTTCCTTCGTTGTATATTCTTTTCACTCAGTCATCTCATTTTTGCTCTTCCAGTATACTTACGATGACCAGATCGTAAGTATAAGGGGGGTCGACTGACTTTTATTCTCTTATTCTTTTTCACCCACTTTTACTTAGCACGAGGTATGTCCTCTTGCTTCTCTTTTGACTCTATGAGGACATAGCACAAGCTAAGTATAGTGGGGTGCGTATATATTGTATATATACTTTTGTCCATAACTCGTACTTTCTTGTATTTTCTATTTCTATAAAATCCATAAAAAGTGGGTGAGGGTTAATTTAAAATCCATCTATTTATTTATCTATTACTTATAAAATCCTTGTAAATAAGTAAAATATGTTTAAAATATGTATTTAAAATAGTTAATTTAAAATAGGTACTTAAAATATGTATTTAAAATATGTATAATACTTATTTAAAATCCTATCTATTAAAATATGTGTAAAAGTCATTTAATCCTTGTTAAATTCTCTGTATATAAAATTTGTAAAATACATTAGATATTTAATTCGAATAAAATATACCTTGTAAAATTCTTGTACAAATACTTGCTTATAAAATTCAGAAAATCCCTAGAAAAATACAAAATCCTAAAATCCATGAAAATAAAAAATCCTTAAAACCCACAAAAATGACTAAAATTCAGAAAATATACTTCACAAAAACATTATTGCATTTGCATTCGCATTTTTCAGAATAAGTTTGATTTCTAGAACTAAGGATTGAGTCTAGTCTAAAGGATGGACCTGATTATGGCCTTTAACTTTCGTTGTAAGGAGCCTAGTTAAAATATGGAATTTAGACTCTTCAGGTCTTTCACTTAAAATCTTTGGGTTCCATAAGACTATATTTGGGAAAACAACTCATATGTGCTTAAGTAGAACACTTGGTGTCATCCGTACAACTCTGCACCAGTGAACCAATCTTGGACACATGCACTCTGCACTTAGCTCGACTTGCATGGAGATGCAAAGGGCAGTACATCTTGGTAGTGCGTTTCTATCCTTGTCTTTGTAGCATTGACATCTAAAGACGGGAGAGATTGGGGTTGTGATAGTCGTTTCGGATGAGGGAAGGATCTGCTGACACAATTTTTTCTAAGACTTCAAAAAAGGGACGGAACAAAAGATGCTATATCCATCGAGGCACAAAAAGATGAATACAATGTAAGCAAATTACAAAGCCAAAGCAAAGAAGAAGCCACCAAATACAAATACGACCACAATGGTCCAATCTTCCACCAAAAATGCATGCACATCTTAGTGGAGACATAGCTACACCGACTGAGCTACACAAGGAGATGCATATACACTAGTAGCACTCCAATTCTTTTCTCATTCTTATACTTTCTCTCTACATTCGATTGTGGACATAACACGAACTGACCTCAGAAGGAATACCTCCCTCCCTGAGGAAAAAGTAGCTGGATGAATAATCAATGGAAGTGTATAGCTTAGATGGATGATTTCTTCGCTTCTTTAAGCAAGAAGAGCTAAATCAATTCACACACTGTACAAATTGACTTCAAGGTTGATAGAGTTTGTGATATGAATAAGTGAGTCTGAACTAGCTGATGAGGTGATCTTGAATAAGGATTTGTGGAACTTGAGGATTGTTGAGGATAAAATCGTAATCCTAGTTAAGGCTCTGATAAAATGCTTATTTTAGGTCTAATCGAGCTCTGTCCTTTGTCTGTTCTCATGAATTGGTTTAGGAAAACAAATTCATTCTAACTTTCTTTCTTTTTCACTTACTTTTCAAATAATTGTTTGCTAAGGAACTAGCAAAGTTTAAGTATAGGGGGTTGATGAATCCATGATTCATTAACATTTATGTCGTATTTTGTCTTAATACCCTTAACAAATACATGTATATATTCATTAATTTCCACATTTTATCAAAATCCTATTCATGAATAAAAATGCACTTTTATGCATTAAAAACATGTAAATAAATAAAGAATAAAAAACAAAGAAAAGAAAAGAAGGCAGATTGTAGATATGTACAATATGACTCGGAAAATATAAATATAGGTGAAAGATATATTTATATAACCTAACCCTCAAGACCATGTCAGCATGGATTGGTCGACAAACCAACAAGTAGGGGGAGATAAGGGAAGAAAACTAGAAAAATAATTAAAGAACACCCCATACATTATTCACTACATATCAAATAATTATCAAATCTTCATTGATTTTTAATTAATTCATATAAATATATTTTTCATCAAATTATTTCTAAAAATGTATATAAAAATATAAAAATAATTTTAAAATATTATCTTGTATATATGCCAAGAAATCCAACTTTTAAATTGTCAAATTCTCAACTCCGAACATCATAACTTCCTCATACAAACTCCAATTTCACTCTACTCACCTTTAAAGTTCATAAAATACTATTCTCTATTTAATGAAGGTGATTTCATTGAAATCGGCATCCGTTTGCAAAAAGTCGATTTTGGGACCTAATGACAACGGGATTTCTGGGCTATTTATTTTATTTAGAATACATTATTTTTAGTTTTATTAATTTTATAATTTTTAATTATTTTCATGATTTTGTATTTTCACCATGATTTATTTCAGAATTTTTGGAGCTTATTTATTATTTTAATAAAATCTAAAACACTAATTTATAGATGAAATTGAACTATCTAACTTATACATGTATTTATTAATATATCTAAATTATTTTATTAAAATACACAACAATCCATAATGGCATTATTTACTATTCTAAAAATTAATTATTTATTGAATAAAAAATTCAATACCTATTTATTAAAGTATTATTTATACATATTTATTAATATAATATTTATATTTCAAATAATATTTATTATTTACAAAAATTAATACCACCATAATTTAGATAATTTAATTATTTATATTTTTTGTTTTACATCCATTTAAAATAATGTCATTTATTATTTATTACATAATTTACAAGTATTTTAATTATCTGGTCAACCAGGTGCTGACAAGTGTCGGCACCTGGCACTTCTTCTCCAAGAAGCCGGTGGAGCTTCTATTCGACCCGGTCGATTTCAACTAATTCTTCCGCCTCACCTCTAACTCCCTTGATTAATCTTAACCCTCCATTTTTTTTCCTCCTAACAACCTTCAGTCATGCCAGCCATTAAGATCCATCTTAGAGCTTCTCCATTGCATCTATAAAAGCCCATGAAGTTGGTACAACTAACTCAGTCTTCTCCAACTACCTGAAAGCCACCAGTTCCAGAACAGACCTTCCTCCTTCCTTGCCTCATTCCGGCCGTCTCCGGTGGTGACAGAATCCGCAAGCAGCCTCGCGTGGAAGAGGGATGCCAGAGGAGAAGCTCCAAGGTGAAAGCTCGCATTGCATCGCTGCCCAGCGCCGCGTAGAGCTCCAGGAATGCCGCCCCATCGAGCGAGCATCAGTAGGTCCTATACCTTCTATCCACAAGTAATTCGTCCCTCCTTCGCCATTTTATTTTTCGATTTTCGTTCCTCGATTAGGATAGATAATTACGCGATTAGGTCCATTAATCATTCGTCTTAGATGCGTTTTTAATCCACATCCTCAATTTCATCTCGAATCAGCCAATTCACATCTCGATTCTTCACCATTTCACCATTATTCACATGTCGTTCTTCATTAAGTCTGGAAACACCATTATTTGATTTTGCAACTCTTAATCATTTGGCTGATTTCTTCGCAAATCGAGACTATACAATTATTCTTTGCAGGATCAACTTTAATCTGGAGCAAATTCAAGACAAATGGAGCTCTCAATCTTCACATAATTCACATTAAAAGAAAGTGCTACATCACTTAGCAGCTCCAGGATAAGAGGGACTGCCAACTTCATCGAATAATAGCATCGCATTCCGACCATCCTTGGAGGAGAACCACCGTGGGCGAGCTCGAGGGGTGAAGGAGTCACCCCTCTGGACCCACTGGAGGCCCTAGAACATCGTCGTTCACCGGAGATAATTGGAAGAACAGGGCACCGTCGTCAGCTGCGCAACAGACTTCAAGAACAGTCAGAACAGCTAGAGGCTACAGGCTGTCGACACGTGGCATGAACACACGACTCAGATCAAACGCTGCTTTCTAATCATAACCGTCTGCTGTGAAATGATGGAAGATTTGCACATTAAGCCTAGCCGAGTTCCTGATTTCAAAAGCGCCCCAGAGCTTTCCAAAAATTGCATTTAGGTCCCCGCACAGGGACCTAAATGCAATTTTTTAGTTTCTTTCCATTTCAGTCCCTATAGGGACCCTTCTGTAACAAAAACAATATTTTTTTACAATTATGCCAGTGGCATGTAGGGGTTGTTTGGACCTCGTACTTTTCGTATTTTGACGCGATTTTTCTAGGGTAGCTTGATAACTACCCAAGACATTTTTCGAGTATTTTCCCGTATTTTTTGTCGCTTAGTTTTGTTGTTTTGATTTTCGACATCTCGAGTTGATTTTTAGCCGTATTTCTTTTCAATTTTCTTCCTTTGTAAAATCAAGAATAAAAGAGGATTTTCTTGGAATTCTTTCCTTGACTCAAAAACCGTAGTTTAAATATTATGTTTCCTTGAGTTCGACCCATGCACACCCACCTGGTAAAATTAGTAGTGAACGATAAAATAGGATTTTTCTCCTATTTTATCGTAATTTTTGTTTGATTCAATGTGGTCTCCTCTCTACAGCTTTCTCTCTCTACAACCGACAACATATTAAACCGCAGGTCGGGACCACGTTATCATCGTCAACCATGGATGCCCTAGAGAGAGTCTCTATCACCGCAGCATCGTCGTTATGTTGCCCGATTGTTTGCTCGTGGACCTCCGTCTCCTTCGGTGCGTCTTGCTCATGAAGATGACGTTGGATCTTGTGTGTCGAGATCAGTAGATCCGCTACTTGGATCATCAACATGGATTGCGAGAAGCACGTGTTTCATCAACACGCTCGCAAGTGTGTCCTTCGTCGGATCAGACTTGAGACAAGAGGTCTCTTCGTTTAGAGACTCGATCGCAATTACACTTCAAGAGGTAATCCTATTACTTGTTTGTGGTTTAGACGAAACGACTCGAGAAGTGTTCTTGGATCATGTGGTTTCATCGCATGAAAAAAAAATAATTTCCGCTGCCTAGAGAAACTAGTCGCTCCTGATCGCATACGATGCGATCCTCACGCTTCTGTGATGTGCTTAAGGATCTCCCCATATCCTTCACTGCAACCCATACCCTAGTCCTAGATAGATTCTTGGTGACAGCAACAATCCCTAGGACCCATTCGTGGCTCGATTTTGCGTCAAATTGAAGCGATTCGCTGCTCGCTACCAACCTCGTTGGAGCTCCAGTTTTTGGCACGCTTCTATGGCAAGATTCTACTTTTCTCATTCTTTCTGTTCCTTAGGTTATCAGTACTCAAATTTTCACTTTATTTTCGATTGATTCTGTCCATTGTATCATATTTTGTAATCACACCGTGTGGCGGAGCTTTAGATCCGTCACCTCTTTTTGGCCACCCCGTCTAGCTCCTCTTGGCCTCTCACCTGCATATCGTTCCTCATCACCTTCTGAATGCCCCACATATTTCCATCCCTCTTGACCCTGCAAGGATCAATCTCTTGGTCTTCCTCCTTCCCGCTCATCAGGAGACCATCGCATCGCCCCATCTCCACTCCATCTCCCCCTCAGGAACTCGTCGGAGCTCCATGTTTGCTACCTCTAACATCTCCTGAAGGAAACAACAAAGAATGGGCCCCTTTTTGTTCTCATCGAGCCTGGAGAAACGACTCCAAGTCTTGTCCTTTACCGAGGCTTTCCAATGGACCTCGTCTCGTTTTGAGGAGCCCTTTCGCCGCGGATCACCCGCTGGAGCATTCTGAGTCACTCAACGAAGGAGGAAATGATCGGTGATGCTCGGAAGATCGAATCGAAGTTCAGCATTACGTTGTTCTTCATACGTTCTTCGTAAGGTCTTCCGGCCATTAGATCAAGAGCCTCATTTTAAGCGTACAACCACCGTCAGATCCGAGCACCAACCACCGCCAAATCCGCAGGTCAAATCTAATCATGGGTGTCTATCGATGAAGCGGTGCACGTTGTACGATCAATGACACGTGGACAAGTGAAGCTCATCCGTATGTTCGTTACGCAAGGCGTGGGTATTTTGCACTTTCCCCTACATGGTTTTTGTTTTTATTTATTAGTGTCTAAACTTTCATTTGTCGCTTTAAAGTTTCTATAATATTTAGGCATAAAACCCTAAATGCCTTACCATTAGCACTTTAGTCATCGCTAGGTCATCCAACAAACTCTGGGATATTTGCAGATAAGCCATTGTAGGTTTACGTATTATTGTTTAGTCGGAAATTTTGGACAGTTAGTATATTATTTTGTGGAGAAATTGCATATGGACCCCCTATCTTGTATTTAATTGCAAAAATAACCTTTCATGTTTATTTTATTAAATATATATGGAAAATTTGCAAGATTGCCCCATGGAGATTTCAAAGGTGTTTGGATATGGTCCATAAGCTTTACTTTTATTACATAAATTCCCACATCCTGTTTGTATTTTCTTTTTGTGTTATTTATGCATGTAAAATTAGTTCCAATATCTTAAAAATTGCAAGAAAATAATTTAAACTCATTACCACTATATTAACAACAAATATTTTTCGTGGAGTGATTTAAGTTAATTTCCTATTTTAAAAAAAATGTTGACTTTTGTTCCTATTTGGGTTTGAAAAATCAAAAATATATATAACCAACTTGAAAAATTCTAAAAGAATTATTTCTGGTGCACTTTAATTAATTATATCATCAGACCAAAAATTAACTAAAAATACAAAAGAAAACTACTAAAATTGAAGAACACTAAAACTCTTATAAAAATTATAAAAAATCCAATAAAACTCCAAAAATATATTTCTTTATTTTGAAATGTGTGTTTTGAATATATTTTGCATTAAAATTTATTTTGGGATTTTCTGAGGTGGTTTTATTATTATTAAAGTCAAAAATACTTCTATTTTTTTAATTTCTCACTGTTTTGATTTTGTCTAATTAAAAATCCATAAACATTTGCAAAAAAATCCTAAAAATCACAAAAATAATATAAAATCATTAGAAAAACATAAACATATATTTTATCTGAATTATTGGCATATTTTGACCTACTTTTACCTTGTGTATATCCATATACATATAAGCTTACTTTCGATTTATAATTCATTTTCCTTTTACTTTTATTTTCATCTCATTTCATTTAACTTTATTTTCAAAAATTAAAATTTGAAAAAATATTTGCAAAATTAAAATATAACTAAATAATATAAAATCAAAACCCACAAAAACTATGATTTGACTAAGTGTTTGAGAGAGAGATTGTGCTTTGATTTTTGATCTCTTTCTCTACACCATTGCTTCCTGAGTTCGACCCCAACTTGCTTATGACTATAAATCTTTAATAGGGTATAATAAATTTTGATTCACACTTGCTTGACTTGCTTGATTTATTTATTGTATGGGTTAATTGTTGATTGACCTCGGGTTTGTGAGCGGTCACCTCAGTGACAATATATCTTTGCTTCCGGGAGGATACTATTTTAGACCCTTGCAAAATATGTATCATCAAATGGCATCGTTGCCGAGGAACATCGGTTTGTAGAGTAGTTTGTCTTTTTATACTACTTACCCATTTTTGCATTTATTTCTTTTTATTTGATTATCATTTTTGAACTGTCTAACATCTCTTCTTTTTTCTTCTTATGAGGAACCGCAGACCGATGAGGATCACCTAGGTGATTTCTACGTAGCCTTGGGACGAGGAGCCGGCTATTCTATCCTAGTCAGTAGGAGAGAGCAAGAGGCTTTAGAGAGAGATAGTAGCCTACCTTGATTTTATTTTCTTTTTGTGAGAGACACATTTTAGTTATGCTCTATTAATTTGTAATATTATAGATACATTGGACTTTGGACACTCGGGCCTAATAGTTTTTGTTCACTTGGGGGCTCACTGTGTTTTTCGAGATTTCTACCGCCTTTCTTTTCTTTGTTTCTCGTGATTTATGCTTTCTGCTTTATTTTTATTTGTTTTGTGGAATGAGCCCTTAGCTTTTAGGCTTGGTTGATCATGTAAATTAAGGCTAAATACCTAATTATCTTTGCATGCATCTATAGTCTTTTTGTTTGGACTTAGTTTAATTAATTGTTAAATATTTGGACTTAAGACCACACGTAGAAAGAGGTCACATATAGCGCTTGCGAGACCCACAGTAGTGGGCACCAAGTGGTATCGAAGATCGGACCCTTAGTCTCATTTCTGAGTGTTTAGCATTTGGTTCTTCATGTGTAGCAATTGCATGTTTAGGATGATTTCCATGTGCATATCGACATATAGTATAGGTTTACAAATTCTTTTCTGCATCCTGCATGGAGAGCGTTGAGAAGCATTGTAAGTCTTCTAACTGAACATTTATCATTTAGGCATTAAGGTGAAATTTCCATCTTAGTGTCGCCTTGCATTGTTTTGTTGTCTCTCCCCCTGATTTTGGATCACATAAGAATTTGAAGAAAATACAAAAACGTTAGGTGCTTGTATTGAATTCATTCAAAGCAAGTGATAACACAAAAATTGAAAAAAGGGACTGCTAAAAATACTTGATCTAAATAAAATTGATTAATTAACTCATTGCATTGGGTAAGCAAAGCCCTCATTTATTTTCAGGTAGCATTGGAAGGTCTCCTTCCCGAGTGAAAGCAGTATCGTAAGGATTAGAGCCAAAAACCCAGTATGTGGCTTGATGAATCCCTGATTCTCACTCTTTATTCTTTTATTTTAGCTATTTATCTTAGCAAAGCATCATGTAAATATGTGTAAATACAATAAGTTAGCATTCAACATGCATGTGTCAATATTGTATAATTATCATGTATTTGTGCAAAAATAAAAGAATAAAGGAAAAGAAAAAGGAAGGAGGTATTTAGAATAAATACAAAGTTACCCGAATCCCAAGAGAAGGTCAATCCTTGACCTGATCGCCAAATAAGATAAGTAGTACTCTATGTTGTACATATTTCTTATATATGTAAATAATTATTTTTGATAAAATACAAATAAAATATTATTACTACCTCCTTTTCTATATTTCTAAAAATAAAACAAAAATAAAATAAAAATTATAAAAATAAATAAAAATAAAAACAAAAACCTTTCTCACATGTACAAAATGCATGTATATACATCTCTCTCCCTATTTATTCTATACTTGGAAATAAATCATAAAAATAAAATAAAATTATTTTGCACCCCTAAAAACATGTGGAAAATAAATAAAATACAAAATTGGGGTATATGTGAAAATAATAAAATAAAAATAATTGTATAAAATACATAGGTTTATTATACATGTATAAAATACTATATACTGTATATAGATTAATTTCCTTTTCATAAAAATAATTAAAAATCATAGAAAAATTCTCGAAAAATAATAAAAAGTTTTATTTTATTTATTTTTTCATTTAAACTATTTTTAATCTAATTATCTTTATTTTTCTTCCATGTTTTGTCATGTAACCTATTTTGTCCATATCCTAGGTGGCCTCTGATTAGGCCACCTCGGATTGTTGACCATGGTCAACTGGTCCCCCCAGGTCTCCTGTGTCGCCAACCTCATTTTTACCCAATTTTCTCCCAATTATCTAGGACCGACCTGAGCTCCATTTCACTTAATCTTTAACCCCGATTAGAGGTAGCGGATCCCTAAGCCTCGCCCGCTTCGTCCCCCCTCGATCCGTGCCTCGAAATACGGATTGCACCTTGAAAAGCGTCCCACTACCCTTGTTAATTCGAGCAAATTAATGTTAAAATAAATAAGAATGTTCGTTGTAGTCGGATAATGAGAGCAGATCAAAAACCACTTTTAATTAAACAAGTTAATCTCTAGTGGCAAATTTTATTTTTACTTGGGCAAGCCCAAGGTCAAACTCAGGGAGGCAGTTGTCTCCTTAGGTGAATTTTTAGCAAAGTCCAATGTTTGATTTTCAGGGAATAATTTTTTTTAATCTTTTTCAGTTTTTTTATGCAAGACACATGCACAATCTAGCTAGTTTACGAGTTAATTCAGATAAGTGTTCAACTTAAGTCCAAAATTCTCAAATTTTGATATGTTATGCGAGATAATGAAAAAGTGACTCGACAATGTTTTGTAATTTTTAGATGCACGGATAATGAAAAATGCAGACTTTACTGAAAATGACTAAACTAATTTTAATAATTAACAAACGATGATATTGTTCAAAAAAATTAATCTAAATAGGTCTAATTAAGAGCTATCCAAATCAACTTGAATTTCGTTAAAACACTTCACGATTGATTAATTAAAAATCGATTAAGGTTTTCACTAAATGATTTTTCTAAGACAAACTATACGTGCAAATGGTGTGATTTTCGGATATGTTGTAGTATAGAATCTACCAATGATGATTTTTCAGAGATTTTTCGATAAGCAGATAATACACAATCAATTAATCAATCAAAATGGGCAAAATATTGCATTTTTTACCAAAATAAATTCCATAAATATTCTGCGAATAAGAAAAATACAAATAAATGCTAAAATGGTAGAACAAGAGTTATGCTACAGTATGCAATGTTCGGAATTGAAAATGACAACAGAAAGATAATAAAAATGACTCATAAATGCAGGACTATGATTGCAAATAAAATATTGAGAATGAACTGAAATTGAAATGCAGGGACTCAAGAGTAATTACCGAAACTTAAAAAATCATTGGATAACTTGCAAAGTGGTGCAAGTGTCCCCTTTGCAAATACCCAATTCTTTTATTGTGTGATATCTTCCTCTGCTTTTGGAGATGAAACAGGGGACTTCTCCCCAAGGTGGCCACCGGAGTTGATGGTGGAGGAGAGCTTTGGCTGGTCAGCACGATCGGAGGAGCGGCCGAGGGCTCGGCGTGTGGTCGTGCGGCTGAGCACGCGTCGAGGCTGCAGAGGAGGGCGACAACGGTGATGGAGGATGGTTGCGGCCTGGCGGCTATAGGAGGACGGCAACGGCGCTGGAGGATGGTTGCGGCCTGGTGGCTGTAGGAGGACGGAAACGGCTGCGCCAGATGCATACGAGGATCGCTGGAGGGCGGTGGCCGCTTCTGGGCAGCGCAACCTGTGGTGGAGGAGAGTGACGTGGCAGCAGGCCACGGTGAAGGTGGGTTGTGCCACCCGTGATGGCGGCTGTCGAGGGGGCGGCCGCTGCTGGCCGCACGAGATGCTCGCGGGGCTGGTGGAGGACGGTCGACACATGGCCAAGGGACGTCGGGGCAGAGGAGGCATCGACAGCGAACGGCGTTGGAGGGCAGCGCTAAAGTGGAAGAATAAGAGAGAGGGAGAGAGACGTGGGCGAGGACAGAACATGGGATTTCATAAAATCCCCTGTTTTGCATGAATTTGTTTAGCGGGCGCGAATAAGTGATTAATCGGCTGATGAAAGGTCGCCAAAAAATTCAAGAAAAATCAACGTTGTGTTCGCAACGTGTGATTTATTCGTGAAAGTACAATTTGTTTAGTGATTCTGTGGTCAGAAGAAGCTGAATCGAGGAGAGAGAGGGGGTGTAGAAGAGGAAGAAAATTACCTGTAGGTGGCAGATGGGTGCCTGGGGAAGAACCTCTTTCAGGAGTTCAGATCTTCGCTCTAACACCTTGGCAAGGCGGAGCTCGGGCAGCTGTGGTTTGCGGCTGCGGCGGTGGACGGAGGGCCACCGGATCCCACCTAGAGGAGCAGGGTCGTCGCTCACTGTTGGCACTCTCTCCCTTGCTGCCACCAAAGAAGGAATGGAGATCGGTGCTCTCGCTCATATGATGGCGGATGAAGATGAATGGAAGAGTGGAGGAGAATACAAAGAGGAGAAGGAGGAGGTTGGAGAAGAGATGGAGAAGGTGGAGTGAGTGGGGTGGTGTCGTTATTAGCTTCACCCTTAAGTCAAGGGAGAGTGGGGAGGAATAGATAGAGAAGAGGCTTGGCCATTGATGGATAGCCCTCTCATCCGACAGCCCAAGATGAAGGAGGGAGATGGCATAAGTGGGTTAATGAGGAGGCGACACATGGCAGCTCCAAGAGCTACTACATGTCGCTCCCAGAAAAATCCACAACTAAATACAAAGAAAAATTAAAAAGAAATAACAACAGATGTTAAAACAAAAAGTGGGTAACATGAAAGTTGCTCGTCTCGACGAGATCTACAACTTTCGTGAAGGGCTGAAAATCAAAGGAAGTGATCTGTACAAAAATGTATTTTTGGGTGGTACCTTGTAAATATAAAATACCGCATTTTATCTTTTGTAATTTTTTTTTCATTTTTCAATAAGAGAAAAATCAAAATAAAAATAGAGAAAATATGAAAAGAATATTTACAACTTAATCTTTTTTTATTTTTAATAATGAAGAAAATAAAAGGATAAAATAAAGGGCATTTTGGTCAATATGTACAATATACAAAAGGGGCCCAAAACCGAAGTTTTGCATACGAGCTCCGATTTTAATGCAATTGGTCTTATTTTGAAGGTCTCTGAATGTATATTACTTTAAAAGTCCTAATTCGGAGGTTGTAAGAGAGAGATATTTGCATTCTAAGGTCTAAGGTCTCCAACTGGGTTTGGGGTTTTATTGGGGAATTTTACAAGTTAGTATTTTTTTTATATTTTCTTTAATTAGTGTTAGTAATATATACACTATAGAGTTGGTTTTATTGGATTCGGAGTTAGTATAAAATATATACAAATAGGTGAAATTTGGTGAATATAGAGGTGATTTTTACAAGTGAAATTTAGCTTCTTATTTAATGCAAATATGAATGCTAAAATCCAGATATTATTTATGCATAAATGAATGCTAATTATGCAATATAAGTAGAAATATGCATCTAATTACTCGGGAACAAAGCTCTATTTTCAACTTTTAGAGTGATGAATCACAGATTCATCAACCCCCTATACTTAAACCTTGCTCATCCCCGAGCAACTAAAATGAAATGCAAGAGTGAAATGATTTTGGGTTCCATACCAAGGTCATGAACAAAAGTTGAAAATGGAGCTTTACCCGACCTTTGGATTAATTGTGTGGCGGAACCTTATTGGGATTTCAATTTAAGACCTAACAGACTTCAAGTTCCACAAGTCTTCTATTCAAGACTCTTTAATAGTCAGGTCAGAACAAATCCGCAAACGCAAATTTCTGATGACTATGATTCTTACTTGTACTGTGTAAGTGTAAAATAGCTCTCCACATCAGAAATGGCTCAGAACCAGCCTCCTCTAACAAGGTAACTCTGATTACCCGATCCAGTAACTCTTTCCCCGAGAGCGGGGTATTCCCTTCTAAGTTCAAGTGCGATCAGCTCAAGAGGAGGGGGTAGAGAGAAAGAATGGACGGTAACTAGTGTAGATACCTATCTCGGGATGCCTGACCAGTGTAGCCAAGTCATCCAGCTGCATTTTGCTAATATACATACTCCGATAGGTATTTTTTTTGGACCTGTCTGATTTTTTAGAGTTTTTGCATTTTTTTCTTTTTCCTTTTTTTTCTTTTTTTTCTTTTTTTGAACCATATACAAGGTGCAACATGTACATCAGGAGTTTTTCCTCTTGAGCCAGTAGACTATCCCTCTTTTGAATCATTATTGCAACCCACAGCATCCCGTCCTTAGATGTCAACAC
The DNA here is from genome assembly GCA_037367405.1 of Ottelia alismoides. Taxonomy (NCBI): domain Eukaryota; kingdom Viridiplantae; phylum Streptophyta; class Magnoliopsida; order Alismatales; family Hydrocharitaceae; genus Ottelia; species Ottelia alismoides. Next base: position 960,228 of record JAZKJV010000030.1, read on the forward strand.
CACCAGACTAGGTTGAGATGCACTACCCTCCCTAGAGGAGGACGGATGTTTCCACCCGTGTGCTACTCCAAGCTAAAGGATTCTACCTCATCACCACCTCATCAATGAAGAGCTACGCGCATTGTGCTTGTCCAAGTTAGGTCATTATCTAAAAGAATCATGTGTGTGGACGAGATATTCTACTTAGACTGATTAAGATGACATGTGAACATAGACTTGCAGACTCAAAGAATTAAGTCACTTTGACCTGAAAAATCTTAACCCCAACTCCTATAAGGTTCCTCTGAAATTAGGTAGATTAAGGTCAAATCAAGTCCATCCTCAATATCTACTCATAACTTGGTTCGGAACCCACTAGGTTTTCACCTTGCATATGCAAGATATGCAGATGAGATGTAGATGTCATGCTATGTAGATGAAATACAAGACTCTTTTTTTTCTTTTCTGATGTAGAGATGATATGCAAGAGTAAATAAGAAGCCTATTTTTTTGTTTTTTTTGGTATACCTCCTATGTTACAGCAATTTACAAGAGTATTATACAGATTATACAAGTGTATTTTACAAAAAAATTCTCCAAATTTTACCCAACCCGTAATTATTGCGAAATATATACAAAGATACGTGAAAGTACGAGCTATAGGTAAAGTATATATGTAATATATACACCCCCCTATACTTAGCGTGTGCTATGTCCTCAAAGCACAGAAAGTGAGGAAAAAGACATAGCTCGTCGTAAGCGTAAGAGAGCCAAAGAGAATGAAAAAAATGTAAAGAATTCATCCTGCCCCCTATACTTAGGCTCAGGCAGCCTAAGTGTAGAAGAAGGAAAAAAAATGGGGCGGACGAGGTCAAGAAGAGAAGTGGATGAATATACAATGCGGGCATCGGTCCCCCTATACTTAGGCTCAGGTCAGCCTAAGTATAGGATGGAAGTGAGTATGGAGACCAATGTGACTTGGAGGATGTACAGAGACTCAACTCAAGTGGCTCATCCCCCCTATACTTAGGATCAGGTCATCCTAAGTATGGTCCAAAATGGTGATCAATGAAGATGGGATTAGTTACTAGAGTCGCAGAAAAGAGAGGTCAGAATGTACAGGAATGATGGTATATACAAGTGAGTCGGTCTGAATCTTTCAAGATGTTGCTGATGGCTAGAGCTCACTGCTGTAAGGTCTCATGCGCGGCTCGAGGTGTATCTGCTGAATTTGTCTCATGCATGAATACAATCTCCTCAACATGGACTAACTACTCATTGGATTCAACAAAGTGTTTCAACAGTTGTCCATTCACAAGGAATATCGGTGCATCATCTGCAAGATCTGAGATCTCGACACATCCACTATCGTGCACCGTACGGATGACAAATGGGCCTGTCCACTTGGACTTCAACTTGCCTTGGAAGATCTTTAGCCTAGCATTAAACAACCATACCTTCTGTCCAGGAACAAAGGTCTTTCATCTAATATATCTATCGTGCCAACGCTTAACCTTGTCCTTGTACACCAAACTGTTGTCATATGCGCGGTTTCTGACTTCCACAAGCTCATTCAGATCCATATCTCTCTGCTTCTGCCCAAGGTGTGTGTTCCAGTTGACCTTCTTGATTGCCCATTCTGATTTGTGCACTAGTTCTGTGGGCAAATGGCACGGCTTTCCGAATACCATTCAGAATGGGGAGGTTCCTAACGGTGTCTTGTAAGCTGTCCTATACGCCCATAGGACCTGATCCAAGATCTGAGACCGGTCCTTCCTGTCTGGGCGGACAAGCTTTTTGCAATATAGTCTTCACCTCCCTATTCGACACCTCAACCATACCATTGGTTTGTGGGTGGTAAGGACTAGCGACACGGTATTCGATGCCGTAGTCCTTCAGGAGTTTCTTCACCTCCCGATTTACAAAGTGTCTACCCCCATCTGATATCATCATTTTGGGGATCCCGAACCTAGAGATGATGTGCTCTCTGATGAATTTACAGACAATCCTGCTGTTTGCGGCTCGGGTCAGGATAGCCTCCACCCACCTGGATAAGTAGTCTACCGTAGGAAGGATGTATTCGAACCCATGGCTAACAGGGAATGGGCCCATGAAATCGATGCCGTAGGCGTCAAAGACATCACAAATGATGGCATGCTGCATCGCCATCTCATCCTTGGAACCAACGGTTCCTCCCATTCTCTGGCATACTGGACACGACATCGCAAAGGTGATGGCATCGTGAAACAGAGTCGGCCAGTAAAAGCCACACTGAAGTACCTTCCATGCGGTCCTCTTCCCGGAGTGGTGTCCTCCTGCCTCCAAGCCGTGGCATAAAGAAAGGACACTCTGGTATTCCTCCTGAGGAATACACCATCTCCAGACACAATCCGGTCCTTTAAAGAAAAGGATCGGATCCTCCCAATGGTAGTGTCTAGCATCCGACTTCAGTCGGTCAATGTGGCTCTTCGGCCAATCCTCGGGAACCTTCTTGCATACAAGATAGTTCACGATGTTGGCATGATATGGGAGTGAGTCAACAGCAAAAATCGACTCGTCAGGGAAGGAGTCTCGAATAGGTGAATCCTCGGAAGTATTAAGATCTTCAAGACGAGAAAGATGATCGGCTACTACGTTCTTCTTTCCAGGTTTATCACGGATGTCCAAATCAAACTCATGGATAAGTAAAATCCACCGAAGAAGATGTGCCTTCGTGTCCTTCTTCTCCATCAAGTATCGTAGCGTCGTATGGTCAGTGAACACGATTACCTTGGATCCAATTAAATGAGATCTGAACTTGTCCAAGGCAAACACTATCGCAAGCATCTCCTTTTCCATAACTGTATAGTTACGCTGGGTGGTGTCAAGCACTTTGCTTGCATAGTGAATTGCAAAGGGGACGCCATCCTTCATTTGTCCTAACACAGCCCCAACAACAAAATCTGAGGCATTCATCATGATCTCAAAAGGTAGAGACCAATCTGGGGCTTGTAGGATCGGGGCATCCATGATCATTCCCTGTAATAGCTTAAAGGCCTCAAGATGTTTGTGATCAACAACAAACTCCATGTCTGCCTAAAAGCTTAGTTAGCGGTTGGACGATCTTAGAAAAGTCCCTGATGAATCTCCAATAAAATATGACATGCCCGAGGAACGACAGCAACTGCTTGATGTTGGTTGGTGGCTGGAGTCGTCTGATCACATCCACCTTGGCAGGGTCAACCTCCATTCCTCTCTTGGAGATGACGTGCCCCAACACAATGCCCTCTATCACCATGAAGTGACTTTTCTCCTAGGAGAGCACCAGATTGACCTCACAACAACGTTTGAGAACTCGGTCCAGATTCCTAAGACAGGAATCGAAGGAATCGCCGTGGACCGAGAAGTCGTCCATGAAGAATTCTAGGAATTCACCGACCATTTCGGCGAATACATCAATCATGCACCTTTGAAAAGTACCTGGAGCATTGCATAACCCAAAGGGCATGCACCTGAAAGCATAGGTGCCAAAGGGGCATGTGAACATGGTCTTTTCCTGGTCCTCCGGAGCTATGGCTGCTTGATTGTAGCCCGAGAACCCATCCAAGAAACAGAAGAACTCTTTCCCTGCTAGTCTCTCTAGGATCTGATCAATGAATGGTAGGGGAAATGATCCTTCTTCGTCGTAGCATTCAGGCGTATGTAATCCACATAGATGCACCACGACGTGGGCACTCGCGTCACGATCTCCTCTCCATCCTCGTTGGTGGTCGTTTCAATTCCCAACTTTTTCGGGACCACATGGATCGGAGCCACCCATTTAGAGTCGGAGATGGGATAAATAAGATCCCCGTTGCACCATTTTCTATCTCCTTTTTCACTACCTCTCGTAAATTTGGATTCAAAAGACGTTGGAATTCACGAGAGGGTTTGGATTCATTCTCCAAGTAGATATGGTGCGGACACAGAGCGGGATTTATCCTGTGGAGATCGGAAATGCTCCAGCCTATCGCCTTGTGGTTTTTCTCCAAGATCTCTAGCAAGCGAGATTCCTGCTCCTCAGTCAATCGCGAACTGATGATGACCGGAAATTTCTTGTCCTGACCTACAAGGAAGACGTATTTCAGTGTTGTGGGTAAAGGCTTGAGCTCAGGTATGGTGTGATCATCTAGGAAATCTGGCTCAATTGAATCTGGTTCGGTGTTGGAAGTGGTTGGATCTTTCTCTGTTATTACTGCCACCAAGTTATTCGGCTCTGGGGTCGGATCGTCAAAGGTCTCCATGCAATCGGCAAAAGCCGTGTCCGACTCGTCATCCTCATCTTGCGATTGTCTAAAGAGGGAAGGACTGACATGCCCAGTTGGGTCTCTAAGTCATCGAAGATGTAGGGAGATGCAGGTTCTGAGCTGTACTCGTCTCTTAGGACCTCGCAAACTGACTCATGCAAGGGATCATCTTCGAAGGGGAGGAACTCATTGGTGCTGGCTGGGTTCTGTCTCCATGGCCCAACTGTGTCTACATGATCGCAGTCTGCTTCAGTTGAAGAGTACTCGGTGCTGGATTTGGAATCCGATCTCTGCCATCTGGTTTGCTTCATCTCGAGTTCCTCATCTCCGCCTGGAGTTTGGAACTGGATCTTCCCAATCTTATAATAAAACAAGGCCCCCGTTGTTATGAGGAAGGGCCTGCCTAAGATGATATGGGAATCTCTTCAATTACGAGGGGTTTCCATATCTAGGACAGTGAAGTCCACCATGTATTCCTGCCCCTCGACTTTGATTACAACATTCCTCAATTCTCCTTGGGACCTCTTGGTTGAATTATCAGCGAACTACAGGAGGGCTCTAGATTTCCTAAGAGGTTCGAGATTAAGCCGCTCATAAAGGATTGTAGGTATTAAGTTAATTGAGGAATCGTTGTTTAGGAGAGTGCGTGCAAACGCGATGTCATCAACATGACTCACCACATAGTGTACACCCATGTCTCTTCGTTTCCTTGGAAACGAGTTCTTTATTGCACAAGTCGTGTCTACTGATAGGACGTGTTTCTCAACACGGCTTTTGGTCTTCCTGCTAACCCTAGTAGGTGTGCATCTCACCTTAAGGTACTTCTGAAATGCAGGAGTCATTTCCACGTACTTGTCAAAGGGGATTGTGACCTTGATGTATTTGTTGCAGAACTCTGCCATCTCAGGGTCATCTTTTTGGATTTTTTTAGTTTTCTTCTTTCCATCCTTGAGAGCTCGAGGGAAAGGGATTATTGACTCCAACTCATGTTTTGAAACTGAAAAGTTTTCATTGAAATTCGGAACTGAGTTCTGTACAAGACTCGGACTCTTAAACAAACTTGGACTCCGACTCTGACTAAAAGGAAAATGCTGGGGCGAAACTGGTGATGCGTCTTCCGTGACTTCTTAACGATCCTCCTCAGATGGAGGTGCGGGCTCTTCGTCGGTTTCGTCGGACTCTCTATCGGTGCGGGGTTGCTGCTTTGAGGACCCAGAAGTCCTCTTCTTCTGCCGGTGGTGGTGATGGTGTTGCCGCTCCTCTTCTTTCTCCAAGTTCTCCTCAGGTAGAGACTTGGAGGCTCCTTCCTTCGATGCCCGTGCCCGATCAGGTATGGTCATGGTCCTTCCGCTCCTGAGGGACATATGATTCACATTATCATACGAAAGGATCTCATGTTCAGATAAAGAATTATCTGAACAGTATACCTGATCACAAGGTCGGTTCTGGCATTGGGTTAAGCTGTTCGGGTTGGCCTGAACCTGTGCAGGAATTGGGGTCTTTGAAACCATCTGTTGATCCTGGGTAAAAGAAACCCGATTCAGATCGGTTCTCATATCGAGATAATCATTCTGGATTTGTCGGACCCTATCAGACAGGGTCTAGATCACCAAGGTGAGGGACTCCAATTCGGTGGGCTGGGCTTGCTGATGCTGACTTGCGGATGAGGTTCTGTACTGGCCCTGTTGGCCATGCCGATACTGCTGCTGTTGATGGAACGGTGTCGGGCCCTGCTGGCCCGAGTGAAATGTGCGCTGCTTCTGCTGGTGTTGCTGAGGCTGGTACCCTCATTCAGGCATGGACTGAACATAGCGCAGTGCATGGACAGAGCTGGTTTCCTGGTAAGATAGGGAAGGTCGGTGAGGCTGACCATTCCCCATCCCCAACTGTCTGCTGACGGGGTCACGGCTGTACCACAACCCGTTGATCTCGAACACCTGCGGAGGCTCCCTGTATCCGGTCTCCACTTGTGGGGGTGCATGCTGGTCCGGCTGGCTGTAAGTCTGATCCTCTACCCATCCACTCTGAGGCCCCGGTGCCTGCTCCTGTACAAGATGGACTCGGTGCACAGGTGTGGGTGGTGCAGAAGGGGCAGGTAGCTTCATCTTAGCTACCTTCTCAGTAAGTTCCTCCACTTGCTTAGGCAGACGTAAGAGAGACTCAAGGTCTGTGACCCTCTTGTGGATCTGCTCGACCATAGTTAACTTGTCAGTTATCATCCCCATGTTGAGGATGAGGTCCTCTGTCAGATCCGCTATAGTCCTCCTAATTGTCTCATTGTATAAGATTGAGGGAGACAACTGATAGGCCCTGGTGGCCTGTGACCTGCCTGTTTCCGCCATCTGCTCTAGTATCTTCCATACTGCATTCTTATTTTTGTTCAGATAGCTTCCTCCACAGGAGGCACTGACTAACCCCTGCATCTCTAGGGTCATGCCACAGAACAAGGTCTGGACTAAGATCGCCTTAGAAACGCCATGGCAGGGACATTTCTAAATTAGGTCATTGAACCTATCCCAGGCTTCATGGAATGGTTCACAGGGTCCCTGGGAGAAACTAGCGATCTTGGTTCTCATTTGATTAGTTCTACTGAGAGAGTAGAACTTCTTCAGAAATAAGTCCTTGAACTGCATCCAGGTGGTACATATCAACCCTAGGTTTTTCAGCCAATGTGCTGCCTTATCTCCTAAGGTAAAAGGGGTGGCCTTCAGTATAATGTAATCCTGCCCAACCTTAGGATGGCTAAGGTTGTTGCAAACCAGCTCGAAGTCTCGGAGAAAGGCATATGGTTCTTCATGGGCATTTCTGTTGAACATCGGTAGCATGCTAAGGAAGTGGAGCTTGAACTCGAATGCTTCTGGGGGAACCGCTGGTGCCAACCAACTGTGCATCTCGTTCTCCGCTGAGTTGTAGGCATCAACCATTGGTCGGTCGATTCCTCCTGCTGTAATAATCTGTCCCATTCTAGCTGTGAGATCTGCATTTTGTTGTTCGGTTGTGGCGAGGCGATTAAGAATCTTTCGTAATGGATCCTCATCTGGTGGCTGCTTAGGTGGCATCTTGTCCTCAAGTCCTGGGTAGGAAACAAGGTCTGTGTCAGAGGACAAATCAAGGAAGGGATTCTTACCGAGGCGATGGTCTTCCTTGGTAAGCTCAGAGGAGAGAAAAGGGTTGGTTTGAGAGTAACCACCCTGAGTGTGAGGGAACCAGAACTCAAGAGGGTCATGAGTCCTGGGTGGTCCAAGGTGCGCTTGGGCCGATGAAGATGAGTTTCGTGGGGGGCTCAAAGAGAGATTGGTGAATAAAGAGTCGATATCACCCCAGTCATGCATCTTGATTTGGCGAGAAGAATCAGGAGTCCTAAGTGAAGATAGGATTTGACTCCTACCTGAAGCAAACAATTCAATCCAAGACCCTAGGTTCACACTCAACACAGTGAAGGACCCAAAACCGAGTCCAATTAATCTTGTAAATTTTATGTGTGATATTTCAAGCAAGATAGCAAGGATTACGTGCCCTAGAGGGAAGTCGGCTCAGAGCCGGATGCGTCTTCCATGTTTAACTTGTCACCTAAGATATCGTCGGTCCTTCCTATCTTCGCTCCTATCCCAAGTTGATGAATTCAAAGACCTGTCCCTATCTACCTGCAAGCAGGCGGAGGCTGACAAGGCCGGAACTTCACCCCGAGGGGTTACTGGCAACTTATCGCAAAGTACCGCAATTTCGCCCCTATCTACCTGAGACAGGTGGAGGCTACTTGGTACTAGTCAGTGAACCTTAAAAATTCAACTTGTGATATTTGCTAGGATTAGTCGGAACGTGATATGGAAGGCGGGGATTTGGGCTCTGCCTTAAGGTGTTCACACACACTCAAGTACCCCCACTCATCCTGAAAACAAGGTCGGGGATTAGTCTCCCGCAAACAGATTTTCCAATTTTATTTATTTTTTTGGTTAATAATGTTAGCAGTCCTGGTTTTAAGTTAAGTTATCACTTGTTAGTCAAACCACACAGCACACCTATCGTCCAGTCCCAATTTCCGTTTAAATTAAGTGTGAAAAATAGAGGAGGAAATCGAGAAAAGCTGATGCACGAAAAACTACGATGTATATGCTGAGTAGAGAATACTTACGGTGATCCCTTCGCTTTTTATGCAGGATGCAAAATAGAATTGAAATCTTTTTTATACTAAATGTAAATGCAAGCGAAAAATCTGCTCCTAGACAAGCAGTTCTATTAGAGAGTGAAGCACTGGTTGATTTGACTAGTTCTGCGGTCTAGGTGTATCTTTTAAGTGTAATGTGTGGTCCTACAAAGGTACGAGCACACGCAAATCCTAGAGTGGCACGAGGAGCCGCCAATGCAAGCCTAATTTACCATTCAAACCACACAGCACACGGGGACACGGTTTCACTATCTTTACACACGTGAGAACCCAAATGGGAATCGCCAGAAATGATGCGAAAAAATAAAGAAATAAAATTAAAAATACAAATTCTCTCAAATTACTCAAAAAAATTAAAATGCAGAATCTTCGAAGCATCTTCGACTCCTCACGTTCCTCGCACAGAAATAAATTGAGGTCAGATAGAGAACGACACAAAAAATACAAAAATTAAAAGACAGAAAATATTCACAAGAAAACCGGGGGTCAGACTACCCGGGGATAGAAAATCAAACACTCGGAAATAACTGCAAATTAACCTAAGTCGTGCCTCCCCGGCAACGGTGCCATTTTAAAAAGCGTCCCACTACCCTTGTTAATTCGAGCAAATTAATGTTCAAATTAATTAAGAATGTTCGTTGCAGTCGGATAATGAGAGAAGATCAAAAACCACTTTTAATTAAACAAGTTAATCTCTAACGGCAAATTTTATTTTTAATTGGGCAAGCCCAAGGTCGAACTCAGGGAGGCAACTGTCTCCTTAGGTGAATTTTTAGCAAAGTCCAATATTTGATTTTTAGGGAATAATGTTTTTGATCTTTTTTTGGTTTTTTTATGCAAGACACATGCACAATCCAGCCAGTTTACGAGTTAATTCAGATAAGTATTCAACTTAAGTCCAAAAATTCTCAAATTTTGATATGTAATGCGAGATAATGAAAAAGTGACTCGACAATTTTTTTGTAATTTTTAGATGCACGGATAATGAAAAATGCTGACTTTAGTGAAAATGACTAAACCGATTTTAATAATTAACAAATGATGATATTTTTCAGAAATAAAATTAATCCAAATAGGTCTAATTAAGAGTTATCCAAATCAACTTGAATTTCTTAAAACACTTCACAGTGATTAATTAAAAATCGATTAAGGTTTTCACTAAATGATTTTTCTAAGACAAACTATACGTGCAAATTATGTGATTTTCGGATATGTTGTAGTATAGACTTATATCTACCAATGATGATTTTTCAGAGATTTTTTTATAGGCAGATAATGTGTAATCAATTAATCAATAAAAATGGGCAAAATGTTGCATTTTTTACCAAATTAAATTCTATAAATATTTTGCGAATCAGAAAAATACAAATAAATGCTAAAATGGTAGAACAAGAGTTATGCTACAATATGCAACGTTCGGAATTGAAAATGGACAACAGAAAGATAATAAAAATGACTCACAAATGCAAGACTATGATTGCAAATAAAATATTGAGAATGAACTAAAATTGAAATGCAGGGACTCAAGATTAATTACCGAAACTTAAAAAATCATTGGATAACTTGCAAAGGGGTGCAAGTGTCCCTTTGCAAATACCTAATTCATTTATTGTGTGATATCTTCCTCTGCTTTTGGAGATGAAACAGGGGACTTCTCCCCAAGGTGGCCGCCGGAGTTGATGATGGAGGAGAGCTTTGGCTGGTCGGCGCACTCGGAGGAGCGGCCGAGGGCTCGGCATGTGGCCATGCGGCTGAGCACGCGTCGATGCTGCAGAGGAGGGCGGCAAAGACGCTGGAGGATGGTTGCGGCCTGGCAGTTGTAGGAGGACGACAACGGCACTGGAGGATGGTTGCGGCCTGGCGGCTGTAGGAGGATGGCAACGGCTGCTCCAGATGCGTACGAGGGTCGTTGGAGGGCGGTGGCCGCTTCTGGGCGGTGCGGCCTGTGGTGTAGGAGAGTGACGTGGCAGCAGGCCGCGGTGAAGGTGGGTTGCGTCGCCCGTGATGGCGGTTGTCGATGGGGCGGCCGCTGCTGGCCGCGCGAGATGCTCGCGGGGCTCGTGAAGGACGGCCGACATACGGCCAAGGGTCGTCAGGGAAGAGGAGGCATCGACGGCGAACGTCGTTGGAGGGCGGCGCTAAAGTGGAAGAAGAGAGAGGGAGAGAGAGACGTGGGGGAGGACAGAATTGGAAGTTTCACAAAATCTCATGTTTTGCATGCATTTGTTTAGCGGACGCGAATAAGTGATTAATCGGTTGATGAAAGGTCGCCAAAAAATTCAAGAAAAATCATTGTTGCGTTCGCAACGTGTGATTTATCCGTGAAAGTACAATTTGTTTGGTGATTCTGTGGTCGGAAGAAGCTGAATCGAGGAGAGAGAGAGGGATGTAGAAGAGGCAGAAGAAGAGAGGAAGAAAATTACCTGTAGGTGGCGGATGGGTGCCTGGGGAAGAAGCTCTTTTGAGAGCTTCAGATCTTCGCTCTAACACCTTGGCAAGGAGGAGCTCGGGCAGCTGCGGTTTGCGGCTGCGGCGGTGGACGGAGGGCCACCGGATCTCGCCTAGAGGACCAGGGTCGTCGCTTACTGTTGGCATTGTCTCCCTTGCTGTCACAAAAGAAGGAATGAAGCTCGGTGCTCTCGCTCATACAATGGCGGATGGAGATGAATGGAAGAGTGGAGGAGAATATAAAGAGGAGAAGGAGGAGGTTGGAGAAGAGATGGAGAAGGTGGAGTGGGTGGGGTGGTGTCGTTATTAGCTTCACCCTTAAGTCAAGGGAGAGTGGGGAGGAATGGGTAGAGAAGAGGCTTGGTTGTTGATGGATAGCCCTCTCATCTGACGGCCCAGGATGAAGGAGGGAGATGGCATAAGTTGGTAAATGAGGAGGCGACACATGGCGGCTCCAGGAGCTGCCACGTGTCGCTCCCAGAAAAATCCATAACTAAATGCAAAGAAAAATAAAAAAAGAAATAATACAAGATGTTAAATCAAAAGTAATCAACACAAAAGTTGGTTGTCTCGACGAGATCTACAACTTTCGTAAAGGGCCAAAAATCAAAGGAAGTGATCTGTACAAAAATGTATTTTGGGTGGTACCTTATAGATATAAAATACGGCATTTTATCTTTTGTAATTTTTTGTCATTTTTCAATAAGAAAAAAATCAAAATAAAAATAGAGAAAATATGAGAAGAATATTTACAACTTAATCTAATTTTTTGGATTTTTAATAATGAAGAAAATAAAAGGATAAAATAAAGGGCATTATGGTCAATATGTACAATATACAAAAGGAGCCCAAAACCAAGTTTTGCATACGAGCTCCGATTTTAATGAAATTGGACTTGTTTCGAAGGTCTCTGAATGTATATTACTTTAAAAGTGAGTAGACCTAATTAGGAGGTTGTAAGAGAGAGATATTTGCATTCTAAGGTCTAAGGTCTCCAACTGGGTTTGGGGTTTTATTGGGGAATTTTACAAGTTAGTATTTTTTTGATATTTTTCTTTAATTAGTGTTAGTAATATATACACTATAGAGTTGGTTTTATTGGATTCGAAGTTAGTATAAATATATACAAATAGGTGAAATTCGGTGAATATACAGGTGATTTTTACAAGTGAAATTTGGCTTCTTATTTAATGCAAATATGAATGCTAAAATCCAGATATTATTTATGCATGCATGAATGCTAATTATGCAATATAAGTAGAAATATGAATCTAATTACTCGGTAACAAAGCTCTATTTTCAACTTTTAGAGTGATGAATCACATATTCATCACGCCTCCCTCCATGTCGGACCCTCGCGTGTATATAACCCACATGACCCCCTCCTTTTCCACCACTTTTGGCTGCGCCACTTCTTCCGTTGCACCCATCAACCTTTCCCAGAGTGACAACAAGAGAGAGAGGGGACAAGGGGAGCATTTCGTGCGTCCAAACCCTAGGTTTGGTTAGGTGTGAATCTCTGCTCCACCGCATGAAGCCTAGCCTCTGGCTGTGCTGTCCATCGAGGCCAGGACCACTATATACCGTTGTCTGCGACCCAGGCATGTCCGTTCATCTTCAGATATCCTCTCTACCTTCCATTTCCCACTAATTTGATCTTTTCCTCACGAAACAGAGCATCTCCGATTACCTACCCACCCTATCATTCCGCCGCTCTCCGTCCGTCGTACACCCCATCTCCGAAGTCCTGTCATTTCTACAATCGCTCTGCAACCCCTAACATCACTCCAGCCCTCGGTTTGGAGCCCCGATACAGGTCAAATCCCTCACTCGCTGGAGACTTGCCCGTCCACCGAACCCCTTTGGTTTTCGAGTATTTCAGTGTTCTAACCCCCACTGGAGGATTCCCTTATGAGCACACGTGTACCTCATAGGGTTAGACGCTTCCAGACCTCACCTGGAGGTCTCGAGGAGTTGGGAGAGCCCCAAGACAACCGTGCATCCCTTGGACCTCCCTCATGGTCCAGAGCCCATCAGAGCCCTCCTACAACTACAGACGAGCACCCCGATCGACTCCTTACCTCCGTAGCTCGAGAGACTATCGGAGGAACGCTCCATCAACGAAAGAAGCTCGCCAGAGGCGAGTTCTTCCAGAATGTCCCTCCATCCTCCGATTAAGCCCCCTCCCCCTCCAGTTCTAGTCTCCACCGTTCATCATCAGGGAGAGGCTTTGATCGTTGGATCCATCTGAGGATCGCGTTGCAGCCGTCCATCGCTGAAGCATTGCCCATCGATCTTGACCGTCCATCCGTTAAGTGGAGCACCCTCAGTCGTTGGATCGAGCTTTAGTAAAGGGTAATTTATACTTAGGCCCTTCTCTGTTTTGCATTTACTTTCTAGTCCCGTAATATTTGTCGTAGTTAGTTTTATTTTGGACTTTTTGCAAGTAAACCCTCGTGTTTTTAGTATTTGCATTTTAGTCCAATCTGTGTGAACTCATGTGTAGTGTCACGTGCTCTTCTGGTGCATTTGCATTATATTCCATGTACTTCATGGATGTTATGTTTGGAATGGGAAACTTTTAATATTTGCATTTATGCCCTTCTAAGCATGGGTCACGCGTAGTGCGCGTGTTTGTCTGGATAATTTGCATATCAGGCCCCTTTGCTTTCAATTGTGTTATTATTTGGCATGTAACTTTGGAATAATTGCAAGTAGGTCCCTGTGTGTTGTGTGTGTTGTTTTTAATCAAATAATTACTAAATCAATGCCAAAAATTCCATAAAAACTTTAGTTAGCTCCTGCTAACATGTAATATTTATGGTAATTTTTGTGAATCAATTTACATTTATTTGATATTTCTAAAAATCAAAAACCCATAAAAATTGATCTATTTGTTTTATAAAATACCAAAAAATATAAAAACTACTTAAAAAATTACAAAAAATTCAAGTATGCTTGTTTTATGTGTTCTAATTCCACTACCATTTGTGTTGCATTATCTTTTATAAAAATCATAAAAAGCTAAAAAATCTAAAGAACTTATAAAAAACATTAAAAATTCAAGAAAATTCAAAAAAATGGATTTCAGTTGCAGTTTGTAGCTATTTTTATTTACTTTTTCATAAAAAATACAACCAGGATATTAGGGCATTTTTCATATTTTAAACTTGCCTTTCAGTCCAGGCTGAACATTATTTCACTGTTTGGGTCTTGTTTGATTTTTATAAAATCATACAAAAATTGGAAAAACCCCATAAAATTGCCAAAAACATCCAAATATTTTAAAAACATAAAAACATTTTTATTTCAATTTTTTAAGAATTTTTAATCTTCATAAAAATGGTTAAAACTAGTTTTTAGCTTTGCTTGCTTGTTTGTTTTCTAATTTTAAATAAAAATGCAAATTAAAAACCACAAAAATATATTTTTATTCATCTGATTTCTAATGACTTCGTACATTTATGTGCTCCTTGTGTTCGACCCTGGTCGCTATAACAGGTTAAATAAATAGCGGAGACCGCTGACAATCCCGTGTTTTGATTGATTTATCTGAGTGGTTTCTATTTTTTTGTTGAGTATGATTGGTTGATTGGGGTCACAACAACCCGTGATTATTTTCGAGACTTAACCCTAGTCAGCCTGTCGCTCATCAAAATGGCATCGTTGTTGGGGAGCACGACTTAGTAGTTATTTCCTTTTATTTTTGTTTTTGTCTCTATTTTATATAACTATTTTTCTGATAATCTCTTTGCTTTGCTTTTTGTGTGAGGGACCGCCCGAGGAAGTTTCGGCTTTCGACATGCATAACCGCATTAGAGGAGGTGCAGGAGACTAGGAGGAAATCAGTTATATATGATAGAGTAGCTTTTATTTTCCAACACATTACTATTGTTGTAATAACACAGGGACACTCAGACTCTTTCTTGGACACTTGGCATATCTGGGTCTGTTTCGCCGAGCACCGGTGTGCTCGAGGGACCTCACCAAGGATTTTCACCGGTTTTGGTTTTCTTTGCATTTTCTTTCCTTTGATTCTCGAAGAATTTAACCCTTAGATTTAGGAATTTATTTGATTGTCACGTAAATAATTAAGGCCCAATCCCTAATATCTTGCCTGCACCTATATAATTGGACCTTTTTAAAAAATTCATCGGTAAAAATTGACCTGATTGAGCGAGAGGTCACGTGCCGCTAGAGGTCGTATACAGCACGTGCAGGATCCATTATGGTGGACAATGATCGGCATCAGAGACCGAACCTCGACCTCTCTCTCTCTCTATCTCTAGTCAGTTAACTATTGTCTTCGCGATTAGAAATTGCTCATCAAAGGCCGTTTTCTTCTTGCATCATTTAGATTAGTTTAAATGTTGTCTTTAATTTATGCGCGGATCACCCTGCATGTAGAGTGATGGCAACAGGTACACATTTCTGACTTTGCATGCATCATATGTTTTGATCGCGCATTGGCTTTTTCAACTTCTCCCCCTGTTTTTTGGTTTAAAATAATCAGGAGATTGAAAATTCGTTAGGAATTTTTGATTATTAAAAAATACCATAAAAAGAAAAATCATAAAATTGGGACGGGTAATCAAACCTGATCCTAAAAAGATACCTCACTTAAAAATCTGTCGTGAGAGGTCCATCCCCTCATTGTTTGGTGTGCTTGCACGAGAGAGTGACACGCACACTAGGCTAGAGCCATACCTGAACTCTCGTTAGACTACTGGTCTTGGGGTTAGTCGTTCTCCAGTGAGGATCGCTCCAATCTCCGTTAAAGCGTACCGTGATATCTTTAACAGAGTGAGTTGATCGGGTAGCTGGTAAACGGTCTGCAACTTGTACTTGCTGGGAAAGATCTAGCTTTGGGATTGGGCCAGTCTCTTGGGAGCATCGAATCCCTAACAGCTCGCTTAATCGCTCTACAAGACTGACTTATCACCTAAATAAAATTGACAAGATAAACGACCGAACCTTCACGATCATCATCTCCGCATTGCGTAGGTGAAATTGGGGCTTGACTTCTATTCTTGTTTGTTTCCAGATCCCATTTACATCTTCTTCCACATCACGATGATAGGCCAGAGGTCCCTTAGGCAGCCTTTGGCAGCACGCTTTCGAGCACTCTGCCCCATTCATCTAGGGAGGTTTAGGAGATCCTAGACCCGCTCTCCGAACCCGAGTTTGATTCCGCCCTGTTCCCCCTCGAGCACCCTTCTTCCAGTCCCGAGGTGCCCGAGCAGAGACTAGTACAGATATTTGTTCATTTGACGGCACCTGAGTTGGGGTCTTTTGCCTTAGCAGAGACCCACGAGATGGCCAACAATGAGGAGTACACCGATGGACAGCCCCAGGGACCTACATACGTTCAGGGTGCCATAGCCTCCCTGGAGACGATGCAGAGGCAGATTAGAGATCAAGGAGCCTTCATGGCAGAAGTGCGTCAGGAACTGACCCAGATGCGAGCTGACATAATAAAGCAGTAGAGAGCAGACAGTGGAGAGATCCCAGAGGGTGGAGGATCAGATGGAGGACAGCCAAAGGAGCTAGCCAGATCGATGAGGGAGTTGCAGAACCCTAGTACGACCCTTACGCATCGTTGGATCCAGCTTCCGTCAATTATAGGAGACTTCAAGCTCCCTCCCCAGACCATTCAACTCTTTCCCAAGTTCCATGGGCTTGCCACCGAGGAGCTGCATCTATACCTGTAGTAGTTTGAGATGATCTACAGCATTGTCCACGATAGATTCGTGGATGCGGATACCATCATGATAATGGCATTTCCATTCTCCCTCATCGACAAAGCAGCCTACTGGTTGAAGCATTTAGGGAGATATGTGACTTTGTGGGAGCAGCTCTGGACCAAGTACTTGAACAAGTACTACCCACTCGACCGGACGAACGTAACGCGAGCTCTGATCAATAATTTCTCTGTGATCCCCAACGAGCAGTTCCATGAGGCGTGGGATTGTTTCCATGAGCTCATCGATCGGTGTCCACATCACGACAACTCCAAGCTCTGAGCTGCAGGGGCTAGTGAATGCTTCATGTATGGGATCCTATTCTGCCAAGAACGAAGATCAGGTCTGGGCCATATATGAGGAAATGGACGAGAATTATACAGTTATGTCCCAGATCCGGCTCTACACTCGGGGGAAGCTGATGAATCTCGTATTCATCATGCTAAAATTGATCATTTAGGCTATGTTTCCCTTCATCCACTTGTAATTAATTATTAATAGAGCATTATTAGCATTCATGTGTAAATAATATCTGCATTTCATCATGCATAATTGCATTAAAATTCCCAAGTGTAAATTAGCCCAAAAAGCCGCTAACTTCTCACATTTTTAAATAATTCATCCTAACTCTGATTGACCCAAAACGACCTCCATTGTGTAGATATTACTAACCTTATTAAATAAAAAATACAAAAAAGTTATTAACCCCAATAAGTGTCAAATAAGCCCAAAGTCTAATTTCACATCTGACAGACTAAAATGAGCATATCTCCCACATACAGTGTCCGATTTTGGTCTACTCACTTTTAAAGTACTCCATTTTCAAATACCTTCAAAACAATACCAATTTCATAAAATTCGGAGTTCATATGTGAAAGTTGGGTTTTGGGCCTCTTTTGCGCATTTTATCTTTTTGCTATTTTTTACCTCAGTTTTTATGTCCTTAATTAACTCTTTTAGTTTTATTTCTTCTTCATTTGTGTTCTTTGATGAAAGTTTTATTAAGCAACATAAAAATCCAAATCCAGATCAAAACTGAAATCAAAGAAACTGACAGAGTCCAAGCGTTCGTTGTAAGTCTGTACAAAAGTTGTGCGTTTCTTACTTTTATTTTATTTTCCAATTTTATTATCTACTAAAAATCTAAAAAAATTAGATTAGTGTGTAAATAATTTTCTTATATTTTATCATATTTTTTCTATATTTTATATCCTCTCTAAAACCACCAAAAAAATACAAACTCTCAAAAACCCGGTTTTCTATACACAAGGAGAGCCACCAAAAATACCACTTCTCACAGATGACCTCGTTTGCTCAAGAGTCCTTACTAAAAGTTGTATCTCATCGAGACGAACAACTTTTGTGAAGAAAATTTTTCGATCCGAGGTTTCCTTCTATTTCTTTTCTATTTTTCTTTGTCTTCAATTTTTGAAATTTTTTTAGGGCGCCACGTGGCAGCACCCCCACCTTCTCTCTCCAGACCCCTCCCCCGAGTCACGTGCTAAGAATGTGACCCCCGTCCTCTACCTCCAGCCGTTGCAAGCCGCGCCCCCCCTGCCGTTTCTCATCCTCCCTCGTAACCGCTGCCACGACCGTCACCCTCGCCATCACTCCTCGTCGTTACACCCCTCTCCCTCGCCATCCTTTCCTCCTCCCGTAACGCTCCTCGCACCTCATCCTATAAATCCTTGTCACGGCCAGCCACTCAGCTCATCTGCCATCTCGCCGGTGACAGCGTCCTAACTTAGGCGTGATCCAAGGCCCGCCGCCTTGCGCCATCAACCTTGCACCTCGCTCCGGTATCACTCTTGGCCGTTGAGCCCCGCCACTCCAGGTACCCACCACTTAGCCCCATCTTCCAATGCCATCTCCGTCGCACCTCCGACCTCGCAAAGGTCGGAGTTTAGCCCAGGGACTCAACACCAAGCATAGAGTCCCCCCCCCTTTTTTCTTGGGTGAACCTTGCAGGGTCGCTGGACGCCTCCTCCACCTGGGCCTGCGACGGCCATCGCCCCTCCTCCTCACCTCCTCCGCAGCACGCATCCGACCACCTCTGCTCGCATAGCCGCTCAGCCATGCCTTGTCGGCCCTTCGCCGATCGTCTAGCACCATCGTTCCAGTGGACCACTCGCCTCCGCCTCGACACGACCCCTGCCACAGCTCGGCTTTGTGTCGGCCGAGCACTGCCTCGACTGCGCCTCGCGAGGGCCTCAGCCTCCGCCGTCGACCGCCTCCTTTCCTCGCAAGCACAGCTGCCGTCGGATCGGGCAGGAGGCCCTTGATCCGACGGCCAAGGGCCTTCCACGTGCCGCCCCCAAACTGTTCTCCAAGGCACGAGGTTCGGGGCCCCCGAACCACAAGCGCGGAGTCCGAGCCTCCTGGTCTGTCCCGAACCTCCCCTTCGTCATCCGAACCTCTGCTTTGCCACTCGAGCCTCAGCCTCAGTTCCAAACCTAGTAGCTCACGTGCGAAGCACGCACACGTGGAAAATTTGTAGATAGACCCCTAGCACTCTCAGAAATCGCAGAAATACCCCCGCCAGGGGTAAATTACAAAAAGACCCCGCCAACTTTTTGAAATTACAGATAAGCCCCTCCAGGGACCACTTTGCAAGAAAAACTTTTTTTATTTACATTTTAGTCCCTAGAATTTCATTTTAGCATATCTTTTTCATACGGACCCCGATTTTAGCGTATAATATGTCATTTTGAAGCTATCTTCATGCTCTTCAACTTAGCATAGCCTGTGAACAGATCTGAGGTTGTTTACTGTCAATTATTATTTGAAGATCATCCTTGACTCTTGCAGGCTGAATTGTGACATATTTGTACCCTATTAAGATATTCATGAGTTATTTTGCAGGGTTTTGAATTAGAAAATGATGGAATCGATTTCATATCGGAGGACTTAATTTTTGTAGGGGTTAAATTAAGGAGGTTTATCAGTAACTGTGATACTAATTGCAAACGTTTCTCAAAGAGAAAAATAAAATCAGAATTGTTTTGATAAAATCATAGCAGGATCAATCTGTTATTTATTCACTCTTGCTGGCGTCAGAAATTAACTTGATATATCTTGCTAAATTCAAAATTATTTGATCTGTGATTTTATTTCGAGGATATAAATTAATCCTTTTTGGATTAAACACCACTAAATCACAGATCCGGTGCTTCACTCTTTCTGTTTAACTTTCCTTATATTGCACCTTTTATCATTGCATTGCATTGTATATTTTCTTAACGCATAAATTAATCAAGCATTATTAATTATTTAATTTGATTTAAGACCACGCAACTAAGAATCACCGTTCCCTGTGTTCGACCTTGGTAGACTTGCCAAGAAAAAATATTCCACAACATTCAAAGATTGTGGTATTTTGATCGACCGAAATTCACTTCCTATACTACAATTCCTCATTTTTAAAGAGGTGAATTACGCGCTCATCAAATGGCGTCGTTGCCGGGGAACGGCGAATTTTTAGGGTTTTAAATCATTTTTGTTATTAATTTTTGTGAAAATAATTTTTGTGTCATTTTTTTCTTTTGCATTTTTTCTCCTTTTGCATTTTTTTCTTCTAATACTAACCGCACTCTATTTCATCGTAGATTACTCGGAGATAATTTTGGATATCCATCAAGGACCTGCGAAGAAGACTAATTTGTATTTTAATTTTGTGAGAGAGAGTTAGCATAGATTTATTTTTCCGCAATATTCCTAGGGTCCCTCTCTTTGACCCTTGTAATAATTCATACTAAACACTATTGCGATGTGTCGGGTCTGTTTCAACCCCTTCTGTGTGGTTGAGCCCGACTTGAGTGGCGTAGGACTTAGGCACATATACGATCGTTTCTTTATCATTGATTGTGCTCGTAATTCTTAGACCACACTCTCACTAATATACGTACTATAGATCGTTCAACATTAGTCAAAAATTTAAATCAATTCCTCCCGCTAATAGAAATATCTGTTTAGGGCGTTTTTCATCTGTGCATATCATTTAGTGTAATTTAAATTCCTTGTCTTGCATCCCGCATGAAGAACGCGAGGATTCACTGTAAGTCTTTCTCTTAAGCATGCATCATTGATTTACATTTGCATTGGCTTTTCCGATTCTTCTTTCTCAAGTTTTACAACCTAGGATTTAAAGGAATTGGGACTGCTCGTTAGGCGTGAATTTCTGTGCTCACATAAACTTAAGTGATAACCTTAATTTAAAACCAGGTCTGCTAACCAAGGTGACTGTAAATAAAGTGACCTAAATTAACCTGTGTTTGGTGGAGAGAAACCCACTCATTGTTTGTAAGGATCAGAACGCACACTTAGGAAAGAGCCCAAAACTGAAGTGCTTCATTCAGACTACTGATTCTAAACAATTAGCTACTTTTCAGTGAGGGTCTCAGGTAGCCGTTTCACGGTCCGACTTCCCTTAGCAGAGTAGGTGGTTTAGAGGACACCGCGGAAGGCTCCGTCCTCAAGTAACACAGGTAGCCGTTTAAACGGTCCGTACTTACACCTATACTGGCTGAAAGTAGGTGCAACTAGTTGTATGAACTCGGGACAGTCTTTGTGAAATATTTCGGCACCTAACAGCTCCGCTTAATTTTCAATATTGTTTTGTCACTAAATTAAAACTGAAAAGACAAGTGGCCGAACCCTAACGTGCCTTCACCAGTGTTGAGTGGGTGAATCTGAAAATTTGACTTGTGTTTTCTTTGTGTCTGCTGCCTCGTGAAGACTCTCTCCATCTTTCTTGTCTTAGAATCTTCATCTTTTCACTCCTCCGCTAAGGAATCTCTTATCCTTAGCAAAAACCTCATTAATTCCAACACTTATCTCTGAACTCTTCCTTTCTGAAGGTGAATCATAATGCCTCCAAAGAAGAACCCTGGGGATGATGAGAACGACAATGACCCTATCGGGGCACTCCTGGCTAGCATAACCGCTACCGAACAAACCAATGAACTACTTAGGACACAGTTGGCAATAATACAACAAGGCGAGGCTACTATGGAAGACACGTGTCTCTCGGAATTAGATGAAGACTATAATTGGTTGAGACATGTCCCCCCTGAGGATGCGTTCGAACACAAACCGCATTTCCTTACACTGCTGCCAAAGTTCGGAGGTAATAATCACGAAGAACCATATATCTTCCTCCGCGACTTCGAGTTAGTCTGTGCTAACCTTTGCCACCCTAGGTTTAGCCAGGACTACATAAGGTTGAGAGTCGTCCCCTTCGCCTTGACTGATAAGGCAGCCTACTGGTTGAAAAATCTAGGGGAAATAGTCACAACATGGGCCACATTCAAGACTCTGTTCTTAAAGAAATTCTACCCAGTTAGTAGAATTAATCAAATGAGGATCAAGCTCACGAGTTTCACCCAACACCCAAATGAACCATTTCATGAAACCTGGGAAAGATTCACAGACTTAGTACAAAAATGCCCAGGACACGGGATAAGTAAAATGATGCTGGTCCAAAGTCTTGTGAGCGGGTTGAACCCTGAGACTCAAGGGTTGGTTAGTGCATCTTGCGGAGGAAGCTACATGGGGAGCCACGAGGACACCGTCTACAAGGTGTTCGAGAGACTTGCTGAATCCAGTCGTGCACAAACCACCAGCCGGGCTTACATAGCCGGCTCCAAAAAGATGGTGAATAATCTGACGTCCGATCACAGTGCTAACATGGGAATAATAGCTGATAAGCTAGCTATGGTTGAGAAGATTTATAAGAAGGTGGATGAGCTCCATAAATCTTCTGATATGGAGAAATTGGCTAAATTGCCTAAACAAATGGAGGAATTAGCTGACAGGGTATCAAAGATACCAGCCCTGACTGCCCCCCTGCACCCATACATCAAATTCACTACATTCAAGGTCAAGGGGTAGGGCAAAATAGCCATTGGGGTGGAGATCAAGTCTTGACCCATCAAATTGAGGAAACCTCCGCTCAAACTGATTACGAGGAACCTCTACAAGTCATGGATATAAACGGAGTCTGGTATAACCTGGAACCGGTCAACCACCCAGACAAAAACTCTACTCCGAACCCTCGTCCACCACAAGCTCGGCCCACCTACCAGCCTCAACCGCAGCAGCGGCAGCAATATCGCACGGGTTATCAGAACACGCAACCTCAGCCACAACAGAACCAACGCCAACAAGGCCAATATCAGCGACCTCAAGCCAGACATGGCCAAGGGTCTTCCTCTTCTTCTATCTCTCCAGAACTCCAACGAGTGCTGGATGAGCTTCATGATATGAGAGTCGACATAAATCGACTCTCTCGTTGGAGAGATGAGGTGACTGCACCCCAGACCGTGATTCCAGCCCAAGTCCAGGCTAACCCAAACAACCTTGGACACAATCAGGTATTAATCTCTGACTATTCCGTACCTAAACTTGAGCCCTCCTCAAATAATAACTTCTATCATATCTCTCTTAGGAGCGGAAGGACCGTAACCATGCCTGATCGAGCGAAGGAACACGAAGACATAGCCCTAGTGTCCACCAATTCACACAACCCTGCGGGAATTGACAAAGGAAGACAGGAGGAGAAAGAACAAGTCCCACCCACACCACCTAGATATAATGAAGAGTCTGAGTCTGAGTCAGATAGAGAAATGACACCAAGACACCAGCCACATCTGCCCACAAATTTCCCTGTTTTTAGTCCGAGTCCGAGTCCTGTAAAAAAATTTTCATTCAATAAAAGTGATGTTTTTAACCACAACAAATCCATCCCTTTCCCCCGTGCTCTTACGACATGAAAGAAGGAAAACATAAAAAACCAAAAAAATGATGAAGAGATGGCCCGTATCTGTAAGGAAAATATTAAGGGCACTCTGTCCCTAGACGAGATGATAGAAAGAGACTCAGCTTTTTGAAAATACCTTAAGGTAAGAGGCACACCAACAAGGGTTAGCAAACAGCCTCCTAGCCGAACAAAGAAACACATACTCTCAGTTGCCACATCGTCTTATAAACAATGAGCTGCCAAGGAAGAAAAGAGACATGGGTGCTCACTTTGTCACTAGCCACATCAAAGAAATCAAGTTTGCAAGAACATTATTAGGAAATGGATAATCTATCAATCTCATGCCCACAACCCTATTTGAGCATCTAAATCTAGGTCCTCTTAAGCAATCTACAGTTGTACTTCAATTCGCAGATACATCAACAAAGAGACCTAGGGGAGAGATTCAAAATGTTGTCATCAACATAGAGGGACAAAACTACCCAGTGGATTTCACAATACTTGACATGGATGTCCCTAGAAATTGGAAAGATTCCCAGATGATACTAGGGTGACCCTTCCTTAGGACTGCAGGAGCTATATTTGATTATACATCTGGGAGAATCCAGTTTGGAAAAGTTGAACTTAAAATGCAGCAAACTAGGTTCCAAAGACCTGACACTGAGTCGAGCACCGAGTCTAAAAAATCAGAAACTGAGACTGAAATTACAGAAGCAACAGTTGGGCCCTAGAGACAAAACCCAACTGCTATGATAGACTCAACCTCATCTGGATAGGAAATTATTGATGATTTAGTCTGCCAGCTCATTCATGCATCTACATATACTCTAGGAGACTCAGAGGCCCCTCTGGACCTGTCAGTCCATTCTCCTTATGGACAATCCTTGAGTAAGGTACACAGATCGGACGTGACGCTTGCCACACCACATTCCATCATTAGCGATCCGATCCCAGAAACAACCACAATGGTGGCCAATATGGATACACTGCAAGCATCCACATCACAACAAGAAGCATCACTGAGGGGACCAGATTCGAGCAACATCATTGACCTTCCTGAACTCAAAACATTGCCCCCTACACTTAAGTATGCCTTCCTTGCAGGAAAAAAGGGACAATTTCCGGTCATTATCAGTTCACATCTGACCAAAGAGCAGGAGATCCGCCTGCTTAATGTTTTGGAGACAAAACGCAAGGTTATAGGCTGGAGATTGTCTGATCTCTCAGGGATAAATCCAGCCTATGCTCACACCATATTTACCTGGAAGATAATGCTAAACCCTCCCGTGAATGCCAACGTAGATTGAATCCAAACTTACGGGAAGTGGTTAAGACTGAGATCGAAAAATGGTGTAAAGCTGGGTTCATATATCCCATCTCCGACTCCAAATGGGTATCACCTTTGTATGTAGTCCCGAAAAAGTCGGGACTTCATATTATCACCAATGAGGAGGGAGAGGAGATCACGACACGGGTACCTACGTCGTGGCATGTCTGTGTGGATTACATGTGCCTGAATGACGCAATGAAGAAGGATCACTTCCTGCTGCCTTTTATTGATCAAATCCTGGAGAGATTGGCAGGGAGAGAATACTTCTGTTTCTTAGACGGGTACTCGGGCTACAATCAGGTAGCCATCTCCCCCGAGGACTAGGAAAAGACTACTTTTACATGTCCCTTCGGTACATACGCATTCAAGCGAATGCCTTTTGGGCTTTGCAATGCCCCAGGCACCTTTCAGCGATGCATGATTGCGATTTTTGCCGACATGGTTGGGGATTTCCTGGAGGTCTTCATGGATGAATTCTTGGTCCATGGTGATTCATTTGATGATTGTCTAACACACCTGGATTGAGTCCTCAAAAAGTATAGGGAAGTGAATCTGGTGCTCTCTTGGGAG
The DNA here is from genome assembly GCA_037367405.1 of Ottelia alismoides. Taxonomy (NCBI): domain Eukaryota; kingdom Viridiplantae; phylum Streptophyta; class Magnoliopsida; order Alismatales; family Hydrocharitaceae; genus Ottelia; species Ottelia alismoides. The sequence continues at coordinate 985,483 of JAZKJV010000030.1, forward strand.
AAAAGCCATTTCATGGTGAAAGAGGGCATTGTATTGGGGCATGTCATCTCCAAGAAGGGAATGGAGGTTGACCCTGCCAAAGTTGATGTGATCAAGAAACTAAAGCCACCCACAAATGTGAAACAAGTACGATCTTTTTTAGGGCATGTCGGATTTTACAGGAGATTTATCAAAGACTTTTCAAAAATTGCCGGACCCTTAACTGACCTTCTTGGGAAAGACACCGAATTCCTGGTAGATCATAAGTGTCTAGAAGCCTTCCAATTACTCAAGAGAAGGATCATTGAGACTCCCGTCCTACAAGCTCCCAACTGGTCTCTTCCCTTCGAGATCATGACAGACGCATCCGATTTCACTGTAGGGGCTGTACTAGGACAACGAAAAGATGGAATCCCGTATGTTATTCACTACGCAAGCAAAGTTTTAGACCCTGCTCAGAAAAATTACACTGTGACCGAAAAGGAAATGTTTGTTGTGGTTTTTGCCTTGGAAAAATTTCGATCTATACTTCTAGGATCAAAGGTGATAGTTTACACAGACCATTCAGCCATTCGATACTTAATGGCCCAAAAGGACGCAAAAGCACGACTTCTGAGATGGATTCTACTGCTTCAAGAATTTGATTTGGAGATTAAAGACAAATATGGTATTAAAAATGTCGTGGCTGATCATTTATCACGGATCGAACATAACAAAATTCTGGAATCTGAATCCATCCGTAAAACATTCCCAGACGAGTCAATTTCTGCTATTGACTCACTCCCTTGGTATGCAGACACGGTGAATTATCTTGTCACCAACAAAGTTCCTCGAGGTTGGCCCAGAAACAAAATCGATCGACTCATATCTGAAGCGAGACACTATCATTGGGAAGATCCGTTCCTTTTCTTTGAAGGACCGGATTGCATATGGAGAAGATGTATTCCTCAAGAGGAATAGCAAAGTATACTCAATCTATGCCACACCTTGGAGGCGGGAGGACATCACTCTGGGAAGAGGACCGCTGAGAAGATATTGCAATGTGGATTTTACTGGCCGTCCTTGTTTAAAAATGCTTACAATGTTGTCAGGTCGTGCCCCGTCTGTCAGAGAATGGGAGGAACCATTGGTTCCAAAGATGCCATGCCTATGCAACCTGTGATCATATGTGATGTATTCGATGCATGGGGTATTGACTTTATGGGCCCATTCCCTAATAGTCAAGGATTTGAATATATTCTTCTCGCGGTTGATTATTTATCTAGATGGGTGGAGGCTATCCCTACTCGAGCAGCAGATAGCAAAGCTGTTGCAAGTTTTTGAAAGATAATATTATTTCGAGGTTTGGAATTCCAAAAGTTTTGATATCTGATGGGGGAAGCCACTTTGTCAACCGGGAGGTGAAGAAGTTGACTAAGTAATACGGCATCGAGCACCGTGTCGCTACTCCCTACCATCCACAATCCAATGGCATGACCGAGGTGTCAAACAGGGAGGTTAAAGGAATTTTACAGAAGCTCGTCCACCCTGACAAGAAGAACTGGTCCCAACTCTTGGACCAGGTTCTATGGGCCTACCGGACGGCTTATAAGACCCCATTGGGCACCTCCCCTTTAGAATGGTATATGGAAAGCCATGCCATTTGCCCGCAGAACTCATACATAAATCAGAATGGGAAATCAAAAAGATTAATTAGAACTGTCACCAAAAAAGGAAGTACCGAGAGATGGATTTGAATGAACTATCTGAAATCCGAAATCATGCTTATGAAAATAGCACCATTTACAAGGACAAAGTAAAGAGATGGCATGACAAGAACATTCGAACAAAGATCTTTGTCCCAGTGCAGAAAGTCTGGTTATTTAATGCAAAATTGAAAATTTTCCAAGGAAAATTGAAATCAAAATGGACGGGACCCTTCATTGTAAGAGAGGTACACAATAATGGGAGTGTTGAGATCTCAGAGACCGCAGATAACATGCAAACATCTTTAGTCAACGGTCAGCTGCATAAACATTTTGTCGAATCCAACGAGCAATTAGTACAAGTTGAACAGATATCCTTCACTTAGGGCATAGATTTTGACGAAAGATTTGATCTGCCCAGATAGACCACCTCTCTGGAACCTACACTCTTCTGTATATCCATCTACCCGTTCTCGATCCCCCGATACTTAGGGGACCAATTTCATTGTTCATACATCGCTTCTCTTCTATTGTTTTTGACCCATCTATACTTCGTACGATCTATGTCTACATTTCACTTTGTACCATGAGGACATAGCACAAGCTAAGTATAAGGGTGTGCTTGTATAGATTTTATCTACTTTATCCATAGCTCGTACTTTAATCGTTTTTATCTAACATCGGGGATGGGTACAAGTAGTGTGTATAATACATGTTTTTCAAAAAAAACAAAAACAACAAAAAAAACACCCACAAAAAAACAAAAACAAAAACAAAAAAAAACTTTTTGCAAAAGAAATCATCACTAATGGTCTTGCATTTCATCAAGCATTTCATGCATTCCTTGATTGATATATTCCTCACACATTCGCCATCACTCAAGGCTTGAGGATTTTTTAGGATACTTGATTTCTGAGATCTTGAGATTCTGAGTTAGCCTGCCTTAGTCATTAGGGTTTTGAACTTAATAATCCACACTTCCCTAGTTTGAAAGATTTGAGCGCTATATTGCACTCTTCATCTCTACCTTCAAAAAGAATATGATCAGCACAATCACTTCCACCAACTGCATGATTGATGAGATGAGTTGAGATATCACTTGAGGAACTAGGACTAGAGATTTGAGTTTAGATCCGATCTGATGATATTCGAGTATGGGATAAAGTTAATGAAGGCTTCAGAAAACCTGATGTCAGCAAAATCCTTGCCAGTATGTGAATAAATTCGCATGCTATCTTTTTGATATTAACCTAAGTGCCAGGGTGTGATGAAGCTTAATGAAAAATTGTTGATCAGTGTGCGCCAACTTTTGGTAAAAGCAGTGGAGCTAGCCAACAAAAGAAAAGAAAAAGAAATGTCAAGAAAAGCTCTATCATCCAAAGTCAAATTCCAAATGAGCTTCCAACAATGGAGAGCGCTCCCAAATATTTTCAAAGTGTCCACTTGGACCAAGCGCTAATTAGGACCAGGATTCGGCCTGACACCACAAAAAGGACCCTGCATCGTAAGCGATACAAGTCTGGGTGTCGAAGGTATCTTAGATACTCAGAAAAGACACACCCAGACGTACTCCCAGAAAAACAAGTGCAGACGACTCCAACTCTTTTGACGGACACATTGATCAACAATATTAAAATTTACATGTGTTGAGTAAAAGGCACTAGAGAGGCCCCTTGTTCCAATGTAAGGGAGAGAAAATTAGACACAATTCTATGCCCTCCATCATCTGGCCGTCCATCTACACTTTCAAGTCTAACAAACTAATGAGACGGTTGACTGAAGTAGGAATAGACTTATTCCCTAGTATTGAGGATGAGGTCTAGAGGAGAATCATTGGATCGGAACTTTGGGTGGTCTACACTTGACTCTCATGAATGCAGTACACTAAAATCATATCCTTAGATTATATGTACAAACAGAGAGTCTGAATTAGAGAAGTTGGATTCCTTTTGATTAAAGCTTGGTTGAGCCCAGTTTTTTAGGGTCACTCAAATTACGGGTCTTCTATGAATTAAGCCTTGAAAATTCACATGCACAGTCAGAGATGTATTCAACTAAGTCATTCATTCATTCATGCTCGGGGACGAGCATGGTCTAAGTATAGGGGTATCATGAATCTCGTATTCATTATGCTAAAATTGGTCATTTAGGCTCTATTTCCCTTCATCCACTTGTAATTAATCGATAATAGAGCATTATTAGCATTCATGCATGTGTAAATAATATCTGCATTTCATCATGCATAATTGCATTAAAATTCCCAAGTGTAAATTAGCCCAAAAAGCTGCTAACTTCTCACATTTTTAAATAATTCATCCTAACTCCGATTGATCCAAGACCGCATCCATTGTGTAGATATTACTAACCTTATTAAATAAAAAATACAAAAAAATTATTAACCCCAATAAGTGTCAAATAAGCCCAAAGTCTAATTTCACATTTGACAGACTAAAATGAGCATATCTCCCACATACAGTGTCCGATTTTGGTCTACTCACTTTAAAAGTACTCCATTTTCAAATACCTTCAAAACAAGACCAATTTCGTAAAATTCAGAGTTCATATGTGAAAGTTGGGTTTTGGGCCTCTTTTGCGCATTTTGACTTTTTGCTATTTTTGACCTCAATTTTTATGACCTTAATTAACTCTTTTAATTTTATTTCTTCTTCATTTGTATTCTTTTATGAAAATTTTATTAAGTGACGTAAAAATCCAAATCCAGATCAAAACTGAAATCAAAGAAACTGACAGAGTCCAAGCGTCTGTTGTAAGTCTGTACAAAAGTTGTGTGTTTCTTACTTTAATTTTATTTTCCTATTTTCTTATCTATTAAAAATCCAAAAAAATTAGATTAGTGTGTAAATAATTTTTTTATATTTTTTCATATTTTTTTATATTTTTTATCCTCTCTAAAACCACCAAAAAATACAAACTCTCAAAAACCTGGTTTTCTATGCACATGTAGAGCCACCAAAAATACCACTTCTCACAGGTGACCTCGTTTGCTCAAGAGTCCGTCATGAAAGTTGTGATCTCGTCGAGACGAACAACTTTCGTGAAGAAAATTTTTCGATCCGAGGTCTCCTTCTATTTCTTTTCTATTTTTCTTTGTCTTTAATTTTTGAAATTTTTTAGGGCGCCACGTGGCAGCCCCTGGGCGTGCCACGTGGCACCCCCACCTTCTCTCTCCAGACCCCTCCCCCGGGTCACGTGCTAAGAACGTGACCCCCGTCCTCTACCTCCAGCCGTTGCAAGCCGTGCCCCCCGTCGTTTCTCCTCCTCCCTCGTAACCGCCCCATGGTCGTCACCCTCGCCATCACTCCTCGCCGTTACACCCCTCTCCCTCGCCAGCCTTTCCTCTTCCCGTGACGCTCCTCACACCTCATCCTATAAAGCCTCATCACGGCCGGCCACTCAGCTCATCCGCCATCTCGCCGGTGACAGCGGCCTAACGTAGGTGTGATCCAAGGCCCGCCGCCTTGCGCCATCAATCTTGCACCTCGTTCCGGCATCACTCTTGGCCGTTGAGCCCCGCCACTCCAGGTACCCACCACTTAGCTCCATCTTCCAATGCCATCTCCGCCGCACCTCCGACCTCGCAAAGGTCGGAGTTTAGCCCAGGGACCCAACACCAAGCACAAAGTCCCCCCCCCCTTTTCTTGGGTGAACCTTGCAGGGTCGTTGGACGCCTCCTCCACTTGGGCCTGCGACGGCCATCGCCCCTCCTCCTCGCCTCCTCTGCAGCACGCATCTGACCACCTATGCTCGCATAGCCGCTCGGCGCTCCTTGTCAGCCCTTCGCCCATTGTCGAGCACCACCGTTACAGTGGACCACTCGCCTCCGCCTCGACACGACCCCCGCTACAGCTCGGCCGTGTGTCGGCCGAGCACTGCCTCGACTCCGCCTCGCGAGGGCCTCAGCCTCCACCGTCGACCGCCTCCTTTCCTCGCAAGCACAGCTGCCGTCGGATCGGGCAGACGACCCTTGATCCGACGGCCAAGGGCCTTCCACGTGCCGCCCCCAAACTGTTCTCCAAGGCTCGAGGTTCGGGGCCCCCGAACCACAGGCGTGGAGTCCGAGCCTCCTGGTCTGATCCGAACCTCCCTTTTGTCATCCGAACCTCTGCTTCACCACCCGAGAATCAGGATCGGATCGCCCCGAGCCTCAGCCTCAGTTCCAAACCTGGTAGCTCACGTGCGAAGCACGAGCACGTGGAAAATTTGCAGAAAGACCCCTGGGACTCTCAGAAATTACAGAAATACCCCCACCAAGGGTAAATTACAAAAAGGCCCCGCCGACTTTTTGAAATTACAGATAAGCCCCTCCAGGGACCTCTTTATAAGAAAAACTTTATATTTATTTACATTTTAGTCCCTAGAATTTCATTTTAGCATATCTTTTTCATACGGACTCCGATTTTAGCGTATAATATGTCATTTTGAAGCTATCTTCATGCTTTTCAACTTAGCATAGCTTGTGAACAGATCTGAGGTTGTTTACTGTCAATTATTATTTGAAGATCATCCTTCTTACAGACTGAATTGTGACATATTTGTACCCTATTAAGAGATTCATGAGTTATTTTGCAAGGTTTTGAATTAGAAAATGATGGAATCGATTTCATATCGGAGGACTTAATTTTTGCAGGGATTAAATTATGGAGGTTTATCAGTAACTGTGATACTGATTGCAAACATTTCTCAAAGAAAAATATAAAATCAGAATCGCTTTGATAAAATCATCGCATGATCAATCTGTTATTTATTCACTCTTGCTAGCGTCAGAAATTAACTTGATATATCTTGCTGAATTCGAAATTATTTGATATGTGATTTCATTTCGAGGATATAGATTAATCTTATTTGGGTTAAACACCACTAAATCACAGATCCGGTGATTCACTCTTTCTGTTTAACTTTCCTTATATTGCACCTTTTATCATTGCATTGCATTGTATATTTTCTTAACGTGTAAATTAATCAAGCATTAATTAATTATTTAATTTGGTTTAAGACCACGCAACTAAGAATCATCGTTCCCTGTGTTCGACCTTGGTAGACTTGCCAAGAAAAAATATTCCACAACATTCAAAGATTGTGGTATTTTGATCGACCGAAATTCACTTCCTATACTACAATTCCTCATTTTTAAAGAGGTGAATTTCGCGCTCATCAGATGCCCCCACCCCATGCTGTGTCCTATCAGAGGATAGAACAAGTTGATGCAGGTCCATCCACTTCCTCAATAGTCGTAGCACAGTTAGAGTCATCGGCCGCTGACATGGACATTATCAGTGAAAAGCTGGACCGCATTGAGATCATCGAGAAGAAGCCGTGCCAGGGCATGACTCAGATAGATCAGTTGGCACAGACCCTGAGTGACCTGAAGACCCAGATCATGTGTCTCCAGGAGGCACAAATGGCTTCTCAGCCCCATCTCAGGTCACCAGCTGATCCTAGCAGTAGCAGCTCGCCCTAGCCCTCCGCCCAGTACTGATAGGTTCACCACATACAGGAGGAGCCGGTCCAGTAGTTGCAGCACCAGTACTCTCAGCTACCACCATCTCAGGACACCTAGATGGTGGTGTATAAGAAGGATCAACCACTTGCAGTTCTCCCTCCACCCCCTATGAGCAGGAGTTGTTGATGGAAGTCAATGGGATTTGGTATGACCGACAGCATCCCGGGATCTGCCAAGATCACCCCGGATTCAAGTGGTCTACCGGAGGTTCCTCATCCCAGCAGCAGCCTCCAGCTCAGGGTAGACAGTTCGGCCAGAGCACCAGCAGCCCCAGTTCTCCCACCAGCCACAACAACAGCACTTTCAGTCGGGTTCTCGTCCCTACCAGCAGTGACAATAGTGGAGGAAGCACTAGCAGCAACCTCAACAACAGTATTCTCAGCCTCCTCCTCATTTCCAGCAGCAGCAGCAGCCTCATTTTCAGCGAGGCAACCTGTCCGGTTCTCACGGGCCAACCTATGAGAATTCAACCTTTGATGATCTAGCCTACCTCCTCTCTGACCAGCAGGCATCCTTTAGGTAGGAGATGGGAAAGTTTCACTAGGAAATGAGGGAAATTATTAAGGGAAAGGCCGCCATACCCACTCGGATTGAGCCCAACCCAAACAACCTTAAAAAGGAAATCTAAATAGGTACAGTTCACAGAGACAACCACTCTTAGTGATTTATTAGGTGACATTGCTCCGTATACATTTGATGATTATTTTGTGTCACTTAGGTGTGGTAGGATGCCAGTCGGCAGTGCCTCGTCTGAGCGACAACACCACGAAGACTCAGGAGCGCCAGACGAGGAGGTTAGTGGTGCTGATGCCGCTAATGATGATGATGACGGTGGTGCTGAAGCCACCAAAGGCATTGATCCAGCTGGTGGTACTAAGGTCGTCGCTTCTCCAGATGCAGAGGGTGGTAATGATGCCACCAGATTCCTAGATGTTGAGCTAGAGTGCGATGCTGATGCTGCAAAGTCCGATGCTGTGGGTGGTAATGATGCTGCCACTTCTATTCTAGTTGTGTCACCTCCAGTTTTTGTATCTCGGGACATTACGAAAAATACCAAAAATAATAATAAAGGAAAGGTTTCTTCATCTCCGAGTCCATATGTGATGATTGATGATACTTGTATGGATTCCATGCCTTCTCAGCAACAGGAACCTCTTCCTAGACCTCTATCTGAGTAGGGCCCATCCATCCCCTTTCCTCAAGCACTCCGCTTGGCAAAGGGGAATAAAAAAGAAAATAAAAAAAAGATCAACAGTTAGAGTTCAACCAGCAGATGATTGATAGATTCCATATCCAACTAACTCTACAGGAGGAACTTGAGCATATCCCTCTCTTCTAGAAGAATTTGAGAGAGAAGACCACTATCTATAGGAAGAAGAGGAACCATCAGGCAGAAATCCATGTGTTGACCCATGCCACCTGCTTCACCATCCAGAACCGTCTGCCAGCCAAGAGGCCAAATGAAGTAGCTCCCTATGTCAGATGCCACATTCATGAGCATAGATTCGGTCGTACTCTATTAGACAGTGGCTCTTCCATCAACCTCTTTCTGGTAGCCTTACTTGACCGATTCGAGTTTGTCCCTCTTCGACAGAGCAGGACAGTCCTTCAGTTTGCTAACAGATCTGTCAAGAGGCCAAAGGGGTTGTTGAAGGACATGGTTGTCATAATTCAGGGCATGAAATTCCCTATGGACTTCATTATGTTGGACATGGAGATCCATGAATCTGTGACTGATACACCCATCATTCTAGGACGTTCATTCTTGGCCACAACCAAGGCGGTGTCCGACCATGATAGTGGCAAGGTATACTTTCATGCTGAGGGCGAGAGTATACAAATAGAGACGATCAGACTAGAGCGCGAGTCTTAGATTGCTCAGAGCAGTTCAGCGATGCAGAGCAGACGACAGAGGCAAAGCGAAACATCCACCAGGAGTGCAACTTTGTGATCACTGATGATGAAGCTGCTTGGTCAGATCTCATTTCACGAGCCCTTCTCTCATCTTCAGGTGCTGCTGATTCACAGTTTCTAGTAGAGGAGAGTTCGGAGAGCACATTCTTGACTGAGGACATTTTTTAGGCCGACAGCCGCATTCAGGACAACGAAGCAGATTTTTTATCTTATGATTCTGATTCAGATCCCTCAGATTCAGACATAGACTGGGAAGAATTTGATGATCTATTACCTTGTTTAATTTCCACAGAGCTAGCAGCTGGGGTGGAGACCATGCCAACATCAAGTATAGATACACCAGCAGGGCAGTCTTCGTCAGTTTTGCATGATCAGTAAGAGTTCTTCCATTCAGATCTTGTTTCATTCACTCAGACCTTTCAGGGGCCAGATTTGCCAGCTCCCAATTGTCCTGAACTAAAATCTTTGTCGTGGTCGTTGAAGTATAGGTTCCTTACGGGTGAGCACGAGATGTACCCAGTCATTATCTCAGCGGATTTGACTGGAGAGCGAGGTTCTTGAAAAGAATCGCAAGGTAATAGGATGGAGTGTAGCTGATCTCCAGGGGATAAGTCCGGCTCTGTGCTCCCACCATATCTTTCTCGAGGAGGACGCAAAGTCATCACATGAGTTCCAACGATGGCTGAACCCGAATCTTTGAAAGGTAGTAATGAAACAAATTTCGAAATAGTAGAGCGTTGATTTTATCTACCCCATCTCTGACTCCAAGTGGGTTAGTCCATTGCATGTGGTGCCAAAGAAGATGGGCATCACTACAGTTGTGAGTGAGTATGGAGAGGATATAGCTACCCGGGTACCCACTTCTTGGAGGGTCTGTGATGCTTTTTATTGATCAGATTATAGAGAGGCTAGCTGGGAAGAGTCACTACTGTGTTCTTGATGGGTACTCCGGATACAATTTGGTGTCCATAGCACCCGAAGACCAGGATAAAATGGCATTCATCTGTCCGTTTGGGACTTATGCTTTCAGGCGGATGCCCTTTGGTCTATGTAACGCCCCTACGACATTCCAAAGGTGCATGTTGTCCATTTTCTCGGACATGGTAGGTGACTGTTTAGAGGTCTTAATGGATGACTTTTTGGTCTACGACGATGGGTTTGATGCTTGTCTTGACTTCCTAGATCGTGTTCTTAAGCGTTGCATAGAGGTTCATCTCCTCTTGTCTTAGGAGAAGAGTCACTTCATGGTGACTCAGGGGACGGTGATTGGTCATATCATCTCCAACAGGGGCATGGAGGTTGATCCGACCAAGGTGGATATCATTAGGAAACTCAATCCACCATCTAACTTGCGGTAGTTGCGGTCTTTTCTAGGGCATGTCGGTTTTTACCGACGTTTTATTCACGACTTCAGCAGGATTGCCCATCTGTTGACTGATTTGCTGACAAAAGACACCGAGTTTATTGTAGATGATAAGTGTCTTGCATCATTTGAGACTCTAAAGAGCTTAGTTGTTGAGGCTCCTGTCCTTCAGCCGCCTGATTGGTCTCTCCAATTCGAGATCATGACGGATGCTTTCGATTTTGCCATGGGGGAGGAGGGATGGAGTACCATTTGCCATTCACTACACTAGCCATAAATTGGATACCGCCCAGTGAAACTATACTATCACAGAGAAAGAGATGCTAGTCGTAGTTTTTGCCTTGGATAAATTCAGATCATATATTCTTGGATCCGAAGTGACTATCTTAATCGATCACACCGCCATCAAGTACCTTATGGCAAAGAAGGATGCCACTCGATTGACTAGATGGATCCCTCTACTCCAGGAGTTTGATATTGAGATTAAGGATAAACCTAGAGTCAAGAATGTGGTGGCAAATCATCTCTCCTATTTGGAAAATCTTGAGGAATCTGAGCAGGCTGATCCCATTACAGAGACCTTCCCAGATTAGGCGATCCTTGCTATCGCCTCTCTCCCATGGTATGTCGACATTGTGAACTATATTGTTGCCAAGAAAGTTCCACAAGGTTGGCCCAGGCAGCGACATGAGACTTTCCTTGCGAAGGCCAAGTCGTACATTGGGAGGATCCCATCCTTTATCATGAAGGAGGGGATAGCGTCTAGCGTCGGTGCATTCCTCAGGAGGAGCACTACAACGTCCTCACATACTGCCACAAGCTTGAGGCAGGAGGACATCATTCTTGGAGGAGAACATCACAGAAAGTGCTCCAATCCGACCTATAGTGGCCTACCCTCTTCAAGGATTCTGATGAATTCGTGAAGAGGTGTACTGACTGTCAGAGGATGGGAACTTGTGGACAGAGTGGTATGATGCCGATGCAACCCATTCACTTCTGTGAGGTTTTTGATGCATTGGGCATCGATTTCATGTGCCCATTCCCTAAGAGTCAGGGATTTGAGTACATTCTGTTGGCTGTTGATTATGTGAGTCATTGGGTTGAGGTCATTCCCGCCCGAACCGCATATGCTAAGATTGTTTGCGGATTTTTGAGGAACAATATCATTTCATGGTTCAGGGTACCTAGAGTATTGATATCTGATGGAGGGTCTCATTTTATCAATGACAAGGTAAATGCCCTTGCTAACGAGTTCAACATAGACCATTGAGTTGCCACTCCATATCATCCTCAGATCAATGGTCTTGCTTAAGTATCGAACATGGATATCAAGACGATACTGCAGAAGGTAGTCCGCCCTGACCGAAAGGATTGGTCACAGCTTTTGGACTCGGTCTTGTGGGCATATCGGACTTCCTTCAAGATTCCTTTGGGTACGTCTCCCTTTCATCTTGTTTATGGCAAACCATGCCATGTACCTGTTGAGATTAAGCATAAGTCGCTATAAGTTGTCACTGATAAATTATTGGATCCAGAGAGTACAGGTGATCAAAGGAAGGCATAATTGGCAGCTCTATAGGAGCTTATAGACGCAACCTTTACAAACAACCTACAGTATAAGGAGCGAGTAAAGATATGGCATGATTCTCATATCATCCATAAGCAGTTTGAGCTAGATCAGAGAGTATGGTTGTTTGATGCCAGGCTTAGATTATTTCCAGGGAAGTTGCAGAGTAAGTGGAAGGGACCATACCTGGTCTGAAAGGTGCATGACAATGGTAGTATCGACATATATGAAATGTCATCTGAGTCCACCTTTCGCATCATCGATCAGTGCCTCAAGACATATCTAGATCATGATCCGCTGATTGTTGACGTCACCCGATTCATTTTGCATGAGATGTGGTCTTTGACTCACATCAGTTGCATCTCATGCCTAATTATCACCTTCTTTTGCCTTGTATAGATCCAGATGTCCATATCATCTCATTCTTTAGTCTAACACCCCATCTGCATCTTGTGATTATGTTATACTTAGGGTGTACTTTACCCTAAGTATAGGGGGTGTCAGATTTTTTATTATTCTTTTGATTCTTTTTACCTCTGTATTGTTGCCTATACTTAGGGATATTTTACCCTAAGTATAGAGGAGGTAGACCCTGTACATTCTCTCTCACTCGATTTTCCCTTTGTATACAGTCTATTATACTTAGGATTACTTGATCCTAAGTATAGGGAGAATCACCAAGCGCCATTCTTTCTATTCTTTTATTTGTCATTGTAGTATAGCCCTTCTTTTCACTTGCCTATATTAAGCACGAGTTATATCTTCTTCATCGCTCTTTGATCACTCTAAGGACATCGTTCGAGCTAAGCATAGGGGGGTGTCGTATATATTACATATATACTTTAGCCATAACTCGTACTTTGTGTGAGTGTGTTAACAAATAAAATGGCTAAAAATCACTTATTAAAAATCACAAAAATTTCAAATTTTTTCTTGTACATAAAATTCTTTCTTGCACATACATAACTATTTATAAAAACTATTTTTGTACAAATGTTTGTAAAAATGTTTTGCTTGTAAAGTGTTTGTAAATACTTTTATATCAAAGCTATGTATATAATACAAAATTTTTGTAAAATATTTGAAAAATAAAAGTTTGCAAAAACCTGTGTCTAAATGTTTGTAAATAGTTTGAAAAACTTCTGCATTCATGGATGCATTCAAACATTTTCAAAAATTTTGCACATTTTTCAAAAACTTTGTATAAAAATATTTTTGTATATATTTGTATATTCTTCTGAATCATAGTTGACATTTAAACTAGTCTGGAATTAAATTGGAAAATGGAGCTTGGTTAAGTCCTTAATCCACCTAATTCTCAAAGGAACCTTATAGGATTTGGGGTTAAGACTTTTCAGGTCCATTAGTGACTTAATTCTTTGAGTCTACTAGGCTATGTTCACATGTCATCTTGATGAGCCTAAGTAGAACACTTAACAACACACACATGACTCTCATAGATAATGGCTTTACTTGGACCGTCACTCTACACTCAGCTCCACACGGATGAGGTGGTGAGGAGGCAGTTTCCTTTGGCTTGGGGGTAGCATACGAGGGTAGTACTTCTAGGCGGAATCTCTCAACTTCCTTTAGGGAGGGAAGTGCGTCTCAACTTGGTCTAGCGGTGTTTAGGTCTAAAGACAGGAGTTGCGGGTTGTAATACTGCTTCAAAAGAGGGATAGTCTACTGGCTCAAGAAGAAAAAGTCCTCATGTATATATGATGCACCATGTAGATATGTTGTACATATACACATCAAAAATGTGCAAAAGAAAGAAAAACTCCAAAAAAAGTGGTGGGCCTGATAGAAAATGAAATGCATGTCGGAGTATATATAGCCAAATAAAGCAAAGCTTATGTTACACCATCTCATCTCATGAAGCTTGCAGCGGGAGACTTATCTACACTGGTTGGGCTCCCAGGGATACGTGGCTACACTAGCCACGGTCCATTCTCTTCTTTCCCCCTCTTCTTGAGCCGATTGAACTTCAAATTAGAAGGGAATACACTATTCCTCGAGGAAAGAGCTGCTAGACTAGGGAATTAGAGTGACCTTGCTAAGGAAGGTTGTTGCCTTTTCATTTCTGAGGTGGGGAGCTACATATCACTTACACCGTACAAGAAAAGATTCATGGTCATTAGAATTTGTGTATGTAGACTTGTTCTGGTCTGGATTATCGAGGAGTCTTGACCATAGATTGGTGGAACTTAGAGGTTGTTGAGTCTTAAACCTAGGTCCAAATAAGGTTCCGATAAACAAATAATCCAAAGTTCTGACTGAGCTCCATACTTCAATTTAATGACGAAAAGTTTAATAATCAACCTTGATTCTCCTTCTTTTTCTTTTCTTCTCTTTTTCACTTCTTTTTCAAATAAGTGTTTGCTAAGGTACTAGCAAAGGTAAAGTATAGGGGGTGATGAATCCCTTATTCTCACTCTTTATTCTTTTATTTTACCTATTTATCTTGATAAAGCATCTGTAAATAGGTGTAAATACAATAAGTTAGCATTCAACATGCATGTATCAATATTGTATAATTAGCATGTATTTGTGCAAAAATAAAAGTATAAAGGAAAAGAAAAAGGAAGGAATATTTAGAATAAATACAGAGTGACCCGAATCCCAAGAGAAGGTCAAGCCTTGACCTGATCGCCAAATAAAATTAGAGAGAGATATGGCCTACTCTATGTTGTACATATTGTAAATAATTATTTTTGATAAAATAAAAATAAAATACTATTACTACCTCCTTGTATATATTTCTAAAAATTAAATAAAAATTATAAAAATTAAATAAAAACAAAAACAAAACCTTTCTCACTTGTACAAAATGCATGTATATATGCCACTCCCTATTTATTCTATACATGTAAATAAATCATAAAAATAAAATAAAAATTATTTTGCACCCCTAAAAACATGTGGAAAATAAATAAAATACAAAATTAGGGTATTTGTGAAAAAACAATATAAAAATAATTGCACAAAATACATAAGTTTATTATACTGGTATATATTACTATATAATGTATATAGACTAATTTATTTTTCATAAAAATAATTAAAAATCACAAAAAAATCCTTAAAAATAATAAACATTTTTTATTTTATTTTTTTCATTTAAATTCATTTACTATTTTTTATATAATTATCTTTATTTTTCTTCCTTGTTTTGTCATGTAGCCTATCTTATTCGTATCCTAGGTGGCCTCTGATTGGGCCACCTCGGATTGTTGACCTTGGTCAACTGGTCCCCCCAGGTCTCCTGTGTCGCCAACCTAATTTATACCCGGTTTTCTCCCAATTATCTAGGATTGACCCGAGCCCCATTTCACCTAATCTTTCACCCTGATTAAAGGTAGGAGATCCCTAACCCTCGCCCGCTTCGTCCCTCCTCGATCTGCGCCTCGAAATGTGGGTTGCACCTCCCTCCATGTCGAACCCTCGCGTGTATATAACCTGCATGACCCCTCTCCTTTAACACAACCTTTGGCTGTGCCACTTCTTCCGTTGCACCCTTCTAACTTTCCCAGAGTGACAACAAGAGAGAGGGGACGAGGAGAGCATTTCGTGCATACAAACCCTAGGTTCGATGAGGTGCGAACCTCTGCTCTGTCGTACGGAGCCTAGCCTCTAGCTGCGTCGGCCATTGATGCCAGGACAACTGTAGACCATTGTCTGCGACCCCAGGCATGTCCGTTAATCTTCAGGTGTCATCTCTACCTTCCATTTCCCATCGATTTGATCTTTTCCCTACTAAATAGAGCATCTCCGATCACTATACCCACATTGTCATTCCACCGCTTTCTGATCGTCGTACACCCCATCACCGAAATCCTATCATTTCTACGATCGCTCTGTAACCCCTCACATCACCCAACCCTCAGTTTGTAGCCACGATACAGGTGAAATCCCTCACTCGTAGGAGACATGCCTGTCCACCAACTCCTCTTTGGTTTTCGAGTATTTCGGTGTTCTAACCCCCGCCGGAGGATTCCCTTTCGAGTATACGTGTACCTCACAGGGTTAGACACTGCCAAACCTCATATGGAGATCTCGAGGAGTTGGGAGAGCCCCAGGATGACCGTGCATCCCCTGGACCTCCCTCCTGGTCCATAGCCCATCAGAGCCCTCCTACAGCTACGGAACGAGCGCCCCGATCAACTCCATACCTCCGCAACTCGAGAGATCGTCGGAGGAACGCATCATCAACGAAAGAAGCTCGCCGGAGGTGAGTTCTTCCATACTATCCCTCCGTCGTCCGATCAAGCCCCCCCTCCAATTCTAATCTCCACCATTCATCATCGGGAGGGGCTTTGATCGTTGGATCCATCTGAGGATCGCATTGCAGCCATCACTCGTCGAAGAGTTACCCATTGATCTTGACCGTGCATCCACTAAATGGAGCGCCCTCAGCCATTGGATCGAGCTTTAGTAAAGGGTAATTTATACTTAGGCCCTTCTCTATTTTGCATTTACTTTCTGGTCTTGTAAATATTTGCCGTAGTTAGTTTTATTTTGGACTTTTTGCAAGTAAACCCTTGTATTTATGGTATTTGCATTTTAGTCCAGTTTGTGTGAACACATGTGTAGTATCACGTGCTCTTCTTGTGCATTTGTATTATATTCCCTATACTTCCTGGATGTTATGTTTGGAATGGGAACTATTTAATATTTGCATTTATTCCCCTCTAAGCCTGTGTCATGTGTAGTGCATGTGTTTGTCTGGATAATTTGCAGATCAGGCCCTTTTTCTTTCAATTGTGTTAATATTTGACCTGTAACTTTGGAATAATTGCAAGTAGGTCCTTGTGTGCTGCATGTCCTTTTTAATCAAATAATGACTAAATCAACTCCAAAAATTCCATAAAAATTATAATTAGCTCATGCTAACACGCAATATTTATGGTATTTTTTGTGAATTAATTTAGTTTTATTTGATATTTTCTAAAAATAAAAAACCCATAAAAATTGATCTGTCTATTTTATAAAATACCAAAAAATATAAAAATTGCTTAAAAATTACAAAAAATTCATGTACGCTTGTTTTGTGTGTTCTAATTCTAGTACCATTTTTGTTGCATTATCCTTTATAAAAACCCTAAAAATCTAAAAACTCTAAAAAACTTATAAAAATCATTAAAAAATCTAGAAAATTCAAAAAATTGGATTTCAGTTGTTTTTTGTAGCTATTTTTATGTTTTTTTATTAAAATTACAACCAGGACATTGGGATATTTTTCTTATTTTAAACTTGGCTTTCAATCCAGGATGAACATTGTTTCACTGTTTGGGTCTTGTTTGATTTTCATAAAATCATATAAATATTAGAATAACCCCATAAAATCACCAAAAACATCAAAAGATTTCAAAAATATAAAACATTTTTTTCTTCTAATTTTTGAGCATTTTTAATCTTCATAAAAATTATTGAAACTAGTTTTTTGCTTTGCTTGCTTCTTTGTTTTCTAATTTTAAAAATAAAAAAATGCAAATTAAAAACAACAAAAATATATTTTTATTCATCCGATTTACGATGACTTCGTACATTTCTATGCTCCTTGTGTTCGACCCTGGTTAACGAAGACCGCTGACAATCCTGTGTTTTGATTGCTTTATTTGAGTGGTTTCTATTTTCTTGTTGAGTCTAACTGGTTGATTGGGGTCACAACGACCCATGATTATTTTTGAGACTTAACCCTAGTCGGCATGTCGCTCATCATGGTTGCCTTCTGTATCGCCTGGATTTCAAAAGTATTGGCGCTTTTATCGTACATGGATGAGTAGGGCTTGGTCATCTATGATATTCTCGCCTTTTGTAGAATATTGACATTGTTCGAAGTACTGAGCTTAGGCAACGCCTCCACAATGGTGTTTTTCTCATCATTTTTCCGAGTAGATCCTTGCATGCTCACGGGTGATTCTGTTGCAAGCGAGGTTCAAAGTAGTGGTTTCGCCTATCGACTTCCTCCCTCTATTTCTTTGGCTGAGTAGGGATCCGGGAAGGGTTAAAAGGACCATAAAAATGCATACTATAGGTTACAAAGGAGGACAAGTACATGACACTTTTCCGGCAGTACTCTCACTCCTATAGGATTAGCGCTCTGAGGACTTATTAAAAGATAATTGCCTGAAAATAAAATCTAAAACCTACAAGGATAATCGTCGAACCTTCACGGCTTCACATGTCAAGTTGGTGAATCCATTGTTTTGTGGTTTGATTGCTTAGTTTCATTTAGGTCAAGATCAAAAATATCATGCATTTATGCAATTTTACTATCGTCTTTCATCCTTTTTGACCCTTGCTCACTTTGAGCCATTCTACTATTTTACACTCCTTTTGTTTCTCATTGACCTCCGTATCATTCCTCCATATCGATCTTCCTCATGTTCTTCACGATGGTGATGCATGGATGGCTTAGTCAAGACTCCATCGTCACCCACATCGACTCCATGTGCTCTTCTTCTCCAATAATTCAGGGCAGTTCCTAAGAACTCGGTTCAGAATCCACAAACCAATCTTCAGACTCTCTGTCTTCTCCAATAATCCGGGATCACTCTTGTCCCAAACTCTGCCCATTTTGGATGTCGCTGTAACACAGAACAATTCTCTACATCTGGTGCAGCAATTTAGACTGATCGAGGTATTCTTCCATGTGCAAACCAAGAACCTGATCTCGAGCCAACACAACACTCAGACCCAGAAATGGTCGTTAGCAGAGGAAAGGGACCCCAGAAACCTAACCTCGAGCAAACTCATGAGAATGAACAGTACACTGCACATGCTAAGGTCAATAGTTAGCTTCTCCCATCCATATAGGCAATCCAGCAGCAGTCGATCAATCAGGCCTTAGCCTAGACCGCATTCCAAGAGATGTTGAATGATCTACAGAGGAAGACGGATGAAAGGGAAGCCCGTGTGGAGGGAGAAATCAATCGGGAGAACTTTGAGAACTTTTCTGTCCATGGAGGAGGAGGGGAAGAAGGAGAGATACCCCCTGCACCCAAGCCCACATTGAAGCAGACTTACAACACTGGGGCAAGGCACATTACATAGTAGATTCAGGTCCCAGCAGTTCACGCCCATTTTGAGCTGAAGCCACAGTTTTTGTCTCTCCTTCCATCATTTTACGACAACAATATTGAGGAACCTTACATCTTTCGGAACCAATTCAGCCGCATCTGCACCATGACCCACTATACAAACATTCCATTGGCAGTGATAAAGATGATTGCTTTCCCATTTAGCATGCAAGATAAGGCCCTTTATTGGGTGAACCACCTCGGGAAGGTGGTGACGACATGGGAGGAGCTGAAGTCTGCCTTTCTTTACAAATTCTATCCTCTAGTTTGACTCAACTAGATGCGAGCTCATATCTTCAACTTTATGCAGTGACCCCATGAGACCATTCATGAGGCGTGGGAGAGGTTCCGATATCTTCAAGAGAAGTGTCCCCACCAAGATATTCCCAAGACAAGCATCATGTAACACTTTTTTGGTGGACTGACACTTGACAATCTGAAGCTGGTTGATGCCATCTGTGGAGGCTCCCACTTTAATAAGGATGAGGATGTCGTCAGGAAGATCTTCAAAGAGATGGCTGAAGGAAAATCCGCTCTCTCCTCATACCGCGCATATCAGAAGGCCACAATAGCTATAGTCAGCCACAAAATCGTCAATTTGGTGGCGCATGCCTAGGAGAAGGATGAGAGCTCCAACCTAAGTATCATTGGGATCCACCTCTCCAAGGTCGAGATCATTGAGAAAAGGTCATAGGACCTTGAGAAGCTCGCCAGATAGAAAAGAGGACCTAGGGCTTGGAGAAGTTCGACCAAATTTCATAGCAGCTGGAGCAGCTTGTGCGGGCATTGAATGACGATGCTTGCAATTTTATATCTTCCACTACCAGGACTCTCACTGAGCATAAGGAGCCGACACTGACACTGCCTCCTCAGTTGAGTCCCCCGCCATCCCAACT
Organism: Ottelia alismoides; assembly: GCA_037367405.1. Lineage (NCBI taxonomy): Eukaryota > Viridiplantae > Streptophyta > Magnoliopsida > Alismatales > Hydrocharitaceae > Ottelia > Ottelia alismoides. The sequence goes on from JAZKJV010000030.1 coordinate 1,005,490, forward strand.
CATCCAACACGTATACTACATGCATGCCCCATAGAAGCCTCAGACTCAGATGGTTGTTTATGAACCTGAGATGCAAAAACTGACACCAGGAAATTCTTCCCACCACCACCCTAGATACATGAAGTAAATGGTGTGTGGAACAACGATGTACAACTAACCCATCCTCAAGGATACTCCCAGGGTCAGAACGTGGCCATCAGACCCTACCACCACCAGCAGCAGGGGGAAGACAGTTACATCCCCATCAAAACCAGTAGCCTCCGAACTACAACAACACTTGGAGGCAGAACTACAAGCACGGTCCTCAGTAGTCAGGCTACCGCAGTCAAGGACATCAGCAGTAGCTGGCTGTCTCGTATCAACATCAGTATTCCGGTCCTCTGCATTCTCAATACTCCCAACACTCATCATTCCAGTCTCCTCTTATCAGTAGTACCAAGGTTACCAGTTGCGTCCCCCTGTACAGTAGAACAGTCAGTGGGCTCATCCGGTCGATTCGTCTGAGGCCCCGCCAGTGAACCCAGCTCTCGATTGCTTGGCTCGGCTAATGAAGAATATGGCTGAGATGACCTAAAAGATCGATGACCTAACGACTGCCTAGATAGTCATTCCAACCCAAGTCGAGTCTAATCCGAACAACTTCCGATGTAAGAAGCAAGTAATCGATAGTCTCCATCCTTATTCAGTTGAATTTAATTGCTTTTTATCTAATGTTGTTACTCTCAGGAGAGGTAGGACACTCCAACCATCAGCAACGACGAAGGGAAGCATCTAGCATCTGATGGGGGGTCATCAGCCCAGCCAGCATCAGGATCTGACACCATTTTTGGAGGATCACCAATTGACCCAAAAACACAAAAAAATAAAGAAAATTCAAAAACACAAAAAGATGGAATCAACAACAGTTTCAGTGGAGTCCAACAGACTTCGAAGATGCCAGCTCACGAGCAGACCCGATGCCAGCTCGTAAAGCCAAACCACTTATTTTTGGTCCACATATAGCAAAGAACTTTGTACATTCACACCCTCTACATATAATTCCTTATATGGATAAACATTTTAATGGCACCCTTTCTGATTCTGTAAATATTCCTTTCCCTAAAGAATTGAAAAAACACAAAAAAATAAAAAAAAAATAAAAAATGCTTTGATTGATCCTTCTATTGTGGAAATCATTCATAATTTGGTCTTGGATATGCCATTGATGAAAGCTCTTGAGCACATGCCAGCAATAAAGAAAGGTATGAAAGACACATGTACGAAGAGGCATCATCCTCTCCCTCACAATTCAAGAAGTCGAGGTGGCAAGGCTGAAAATTATATCCTCACCATGGCCACAGTTAGTGTTATCGACAATCTTTCGGATAAGAAGACAGGCAAGGGAGCACCTCTCATTTACTACACAATGTTCGACCAGGAATTTAAGAAGACACTCCTCGACAACGGGTCTTCTATCAATCTCATGCCTACCTCACTGCTCACTGAATTTGGTTAGGACTACTCAAGTCCACAAAGATGATTATGAAATTCGTAGACAAATCTGTCAAGCAGTCTAGGGGTATGTTGGAAGATGTGATCGTTACTGTATAGGGGATGGAGTTCCCTGTTGATTTTGTTGTGCTCAACATGGAAGTCTCCACACCTCTACTCCATACCCTAATTATTGTTGGATGGTTGTTCCTTTGAACTGCCAAAGCAGTAGTGAACTACAACACAGGAGAGATCATATTCAGTTCCAGCAACATGAAGGTCAAGATAGAGACCATGTCTGAATCCAAGCCAACCCAGGAGCATCTGCAGTAAGTGTGCAAGTCGATAACCGTCTCGATGACTACGAATTTTTGAGGAAACGTAATGATATTGATCTTTTTATAGATGACACAATGATCCAAGAATTCCTCTGACATGAGGAATGAATGGAAGATGCAATCAATTTCCCCTCTATCAAAGAAGACGAGATTTTTGTTGATGTGCTTGAAGAATTTTCTATGGGGATCATGAGCCCTCAAGACCAAGATCAGATCATTGATGAATTTTACAATAACATGGAACTGATCATCGATTGTATAGAGCTTGAATTGCCAAGGATGGTGATGAATCTCATATTCATCACTTTAAAAGACATTAATTAAGATTAAATGCCCAAAATTCATTGGCATTTTTTCATTTATATTGCATAATTAGCATTCATGCATGTATAGATAATAGTTGCATTTTATCACTCATAATTGCATAAAATAAGGAGCCAAGAATCACAACCCATATGACCTGTAAAATAACCTAACTTCCCTTATTTTTAATTAATTTATGCCAACTCCAAATGACCTTAACCACTCCATTGTGTACATATTACTAACAAGAATAAATGAAAAATACAAAAAAATCATTAACATAAATAAGTAGACCAGAAACTCAAATCTTAATTCCAGGATTTCCGGAATAAAATACTGATATTTTCCTCATACAATGTCTAGTTTGATCCTACTAACTTTTGAACTATTAAACATTCAAATGCCTTCAAAACAAGACCAAGTTCAAGTGAATCAGAGCTCATACGTGAAAGTTGGGTTTTGGGCCTCTTTTGTACATTTTGTATTTTAGCAGTTTTTAACCTATTATTTTATGTACATAATTAACTAATTTTATTTTATTTATTTTCATTTATTTTTTTGATAAAAGTTTTATTAAAATGCATAAAAATCTAAATCTAAAATAAGACTGAAATCAAAGAAATTAACGGAGTCCAAGTCTTCACTGACTGTTTGTACAAAAGTTGTCTTTTTTGTATTTTACTTTATTTCTTAATTTTCTTAATTAAAAAAAATCCAAAAAAGTATATTAGTATGTAAATATTTATCTTTGATTTTATCATATTTTTTCCTAATTTTTATTTTATTAAAAAATAACAAAAAATTTATAAAACCCAAAAATCTAGGTATTCTATGTACATAGAGTACCTCAAAAATATCACTTTGCACAAATGATCGATTTTGATTTTGGTCTCTTCATGAAAGTTGTAGATCTCACAAAGGAGCAATTTCCATGTAGAAAATTTCTGATAAGAGGTCGTTTGCTATTTCTTTTTTATTTTTCCTTTCTTTTTTATTTTTGATTTTTGTGAGAGTGACACATGGCAGCTCGTGGAGCTGTCACGTGCCACCAATTTTGGGCCTTTATTTTTTGTTTATTTTATAAAAAAATTATTAATTAAAAATTAGTTAAATAAAAAAATAATAAATAAAAAAATAAAAATGACATGGCGAGATCAAGACCGCCCGATCTCGGTCGATCGGATGGCTCCTATATCCCATCTCCTTCCTTTGTTCGTCTCTCTCTAACTTTCCCAATTTGGCCAACGGCACCGCCCGCACTGCCTAATTGAGCCGCCATCGCTACATGATTCTCACTGCCACGAATATCTTCACCACCTCTACAAATCTCGTCGTCCCCTTTCCCGAGCGTAGCCTCCACCTTCAATCCTCGAATCCAATCACCGCGATCTCCTCCTCGTATCCACCCCGGTCTCCTTTCCATATCAGCTGCTCCTCGCAAACTCAGTCTCCTCAATCATATCCGCCATGCGATTCTTCCCTGGCCGTGATCCTCGTCCCAATCCATCACTGGATCACACCCATAATTAAACCCATCAATAATCACTGCCACCGTCACTCCCTCGTCCTATTTAAGCACCATCGTCCCTCCCTCGCACAACATCCATCGATTCACTGCAAGAAGAGGAGTATCTGATCAGAGGTGGTGATAGCATCTCCGACGTTCTCTTCTTTAGGCTAGAGAGATCCGAGGCTTTGGGGTCTCGCTACAGCGCCTCCGCACGTACCCTTGCTCCAGCTTCGGCTGTTGAGCCAACGACTCCATCTTCAAGAGTGCCTTGACCAACTCCGCCTTCGTCCAGAAGCTTTACAGGCACCGCCATCGTCATCCATCGCTCCTCTGCTGCTCCTTTGCCAACTGGAGGCTTGGACCCGGAGGAGCAACACCTCGTCTTCACCACCACCAGGTCTTCTGCCACGACTCCACCTTGACCCTCCAGCATCAACTTCGACTCCGTTGACGCCTTCGCCCGCCGTAGAGCTCCACCGCCGTTCCGCCACTTCCTCTGCCTCCAAACTCATATGCAGGAGCTCAAAGAATGAAGCCCCAGCCCACGTGCGAGGCACGTGCGTTGGGGTCTTTTTGCATCAAAGCCCCCATAAGTACTCCGTATTACCAGAAGACCCCTCTCACGTGACCCGCATGTGTGAGGGAGGACATTTTGTAAGAAAGGCCCATGAAGATCTTCTATTAACAGAAGCACCCCTGCCGCCCAAAGGGCACCTTCTGTGCACGTGCCCATGTGGAAGCAGCATAGCCCCCGGCGGGACTAGTAATCATACTTAAGTCCTTTTCTTTACATTTTCTATTTTAGTTCTATTTATTTTAATTGAAAACATACCCCAGACTTCTTCTATGGTTTTGCACTACATTATTGCATCTTTTTATTATTTAAAAATAATCACGATGTTCTATAATTAATTCTCTACAATATGGCATGCTTGTAATATTTGTATATGATGTGGTTATTTAATAAAATCTATTCTTGTGTAATTTTGCATACTCTGTCCACTCTACATTCTGAAATTCAAATTTAATTAACCATAGCCCAAAAATCATCAAAATTCAATGATCGTAGAATTAATTGAATTTTACATTGTACCAAAAAAGAATTGTATTTGCATGCATATTTTGCTCTATAAAAATCATTTTATGTATTTCACTAATTAATTTTTAATAGTTATTAAATTCAACATTTTTAGGATTTAAGATTTTTCGGAGATATATAACTATCTTAGATAATTTTATTACATGAAAATAAGTGGATTTAATATTTATTATAATTAATTATTGAAAATCGCATTGTTCGCATTTATTAATTTATAAAATATTCTTATTACAATCAAAAAAATCCAAAAAAATTACAATGTGTCCATTTCATCATTATTTACATTTCAACCAAATTTCATAATTTTTGGACATCATTTGATTGATATTCATTTTCTATACCTTAAAATTGGCCACATTTGCATTTTGCATTCTAACATTGAATTAAAAATACATAAAATATCATGTCTTGAAAATCGCACATGAAATTTGATAGACATATTTCTAAGTTGTTCTTTTGCCTTCTTGAGTTCGCCTTGGGACTTGTCCAAGTAAAGTAAACATAAAACCACTCTGATTAAAATTGAATAAATTAATTATGGTTATTTCTTGATTGATTCTGATTACCCGCCTACAACAAAATGACAAGCATCGATATTTCAAATGCTTAATAATTTGCACGAATAAAAGAGGGAAATCATGACTCTCCAGATGGCACTGTTGCCAGGGAGGCAAACGACTTAGGTTTTGTCTAGAAAATCAGTGTTCAATTTTCCTTATTCAGGTAATCTGACCCCCGAATATTCACTGTATATTTTCCATTTTTTCTGCACTTATTTTGTTTTATTTTAGGGATTTTTACCCGACAAACCTTATAAACTTTGCCAATTACCTCCACGACCTTTGAAACATCATAATTCTCCCCTCGACCCTGTAAACTTGCCAACTCTTACCCCCATGAACCCTGCGGGTAATCTGCTTGAAGCTCTTAAGGGTTCTTAGGGTAATTTATAGGGTTGATGGGGTAATTACGTTATGCAAAAGGTCGTAGAGGTAATTGGCAAAGTTTATAGGGTTTGTCGGGTAAAAATCCCTTTATTTTATTCTATTTTCATCATTTATTTTCTTATTTTCTTATTGATTATTTTTTGTCATTTTCTAACACACTCTCTCTCTCTTATTTTTTATGCGAGATATCTGATGCTTGTGAAGCGACTCTCTCGAAACCGACGCATCTTCACTGACTGCCAATCCATATTAAAATTAAGATCAAGTCGAGTCATGAGAGGGCATAGATTCAGAGTTTAGGATTTTAATTTTTGCAATTTTATTTTTTAATTAATTGCTCTTTACAGCGGTATCTGTTGGACTCTCACGTGTGTAACATGACCTTGAACTTTTTTCTATGGTGTGTCATGGCCTATTTCATTCTTCGGTGAGGGTGGGATCCGAGTTAAGTGATTTGTAGGTTAGACCTATACGTATGGTTATTAGGGCTTTTAGGATTTTATTGCTTGTGTTCGTAGAACCTAGGATCACACTTTACATTAATCGAAACACACATTAGATCATTCAACTTAGTCAAAAATTTATTTCAATTCTTTATGGATAATAAAACTTTCTGTTAGGTGTGGTTTTTATTGTCTAGCATTCATATAGAATAATTTTTAATTCTTTTATTGTATCTCACATGGAGATTGCGAGGAATCATTGTAAGTCTTCTATCTGAGCATACATCATTGTTTCACGTGCATCGGCTTTTCTCGAATTTCTCCCTCCTATTTTGTCATGTAAATTTTAAAGGAAGTTGGGACTGGACAGTAGACGTGTATTTCTGCTCTTCTTAAATTTTCAGTGATCACATAATTAAAATTAGGACTGCTAAACATGGTCGACCTTAATTAACTCATAAAATCAAGGATTTTGCAGGAGAGCAACCCCGACCTTGGATCATTTATTTGTCTGAGTGAGCGAGAAATGACACTTATGGCTAGAGTCCAACTCTGGATTTTTATATTGACTACTGATTTTATAAAAATGATTAGATACTTCCTAGTGAGGAAATACGGGTAGCCGGTAAATGGTCCGGATTTCCTTTGCAGAGTGGGTGGTTTAAAGGAACTGTGTAAGGCTCTATCCTTATGTAACGAGTAGCCATTTTGTGATCCCTACTTACACCCATACTGGCTGAAAGTAGGTGCAACTAGTCGTAAGAATTAGGACCAGTCTTTAGGAAAATTCCCGGCACCTAACAACTCGCTAATTTCTTTCCAAGATTGAATTTATCACCAACTAAAATTGACAAGATAATTGGTCGAACTCTTACGGCCTTCATTGTGTGAGTTGGTGAACGTGGGGTTTGATTTGTATTTTCATTGGGGTGCATGAACCTACCTTGAATATCAAAAACCACACACTTGTGCCATTACTCTCCTAGATTTAAAATTTAGGGTTTCTACTGTTGAGTATCCCATACACTTGAACATTTTCAACCAAGATCTATCATGACAACTCATCCACCTTCTTTGAAGATGATGAGACATTGGTATGAGTACCCATCCAATCTATAATATGAAAATGAATTTATCTCAGCTAGACCCAAATCCTCAAAACCCTCTTAGGACAGCCATACTCAAACATTAGTGGGAAACTCTCACCCTCGGATGAATCCAGGCCATTCGATGAATTCCAATCCATTCTACTCATATCATCTGATAGAGTTCAACATAGCTTCATATTTCCCACCTCTATCACCTGTGACCATACATGATCAACTGCCATCAAGAACCGAACCATCTTATTCCCGATTTCTCACTGAAACTCATGAACCATTTAAAGATAAAATCACTTTTGAGACACATGACTGGTCGAGACCCTAAGCCCAACCAACTTCATTCTTTCATTACGTTCTTGTTGGGACTGGTCAATAAATCACAAAAATACATTCAGACTGGACATTAGGGAATAACAGGATGACCCGTTCAAACCAGATGGAGTAGCCCACACCTAATGATAAATCATAATAGATTGGCCCTAATGTTAAAATCTCTATTGACCAACTAGTATACCACTTCTTCGGTCAACCTACACATACAGAGGACCAGACTGATGATATCGACACGTATGATCCCTATATAATCCATTATTTAAGGATTCGACCAATCACGACAACAGAAGTAGACTCTACTCATCCCAGAATTGTATGCCTAAGTCACAGTATGCTGAGTATGAGACCTACATATTCCCGAAAAATCCTCCCATTGAGCAGACTTCTTCCATGATTTTTCAGGAGAAAATTTAAGAAGACGATCATATACTTAATATACCGAGAGGATCTTCGATGAATCCATGATTCATCATACTAGAAGATGAAAATAGAGATTCGTTACCGAGTAATTAGTTGTATTTCATCATTTATTCTGCATTTTTATCATTCATGCATTTAAAATTAATATTTGCATTTTAGGACTCATAATTGCATTCAAAATCATCTTTACATTTTCATCCAACTTCATGCATTTTTTACTAATTCATTCTAACTCCAATTGACCTTAAGCCACCTCCATTGTGTGCATATTACTAATAAGATTAAAGGAAAATACAAAAAAATTTACTAACTCAAATAATTCGCATGTGGGATAAAACTCCAATTTTAGACTAGATAGACTAAAATGCACATATCTTCCTCATACAGTGTTCGATTTAAGTCTACTCCCTTTTAAAGTAATACATATTCAAAGACCTTAAGAACAAGAACAATTTCATAAAAATCGGAGCACGTATGTGAAAGTTGGGTTTTGGGCCTCTTTTGCGCGTTTTGTGTTTTACCCATTTTTGACATAATATTTTATGTACATAGTTATCTATTTTTATTTGATTTCCATTTCATTTATATTCTTTGATGAAAGTTTTAATAAAATCCACAAAAATCCAAATTCAAAATAAAATTGAAGTCACAGAAATTGACCAAGTCTGAGTATCCCCTAAGAGCCTGTAAAAATATCTCACATTCTCAACTTTATCTTGTTTCCCTATTTTCTTATTTACTAAAAATCCAAAAAAATAGATCATTGTGTAAATATAGATCTTTGATTTTATCGTAATTTTTCGAGATTTTTCTTTTAGTTAAAAATCACATAAAATCACAAAACACATAAATCAAGGTATTCAATGTACATAGAATACCCCAAAAATATCACTTTGCACAGATGAACTCTTTTGCTCTTGGTTTTCATGAAAATTGTAGAGCTTATCGAGATGAGCAATTTTCATGTTGAGAACTTTTCAATCCAAGGTCGTATGCTATTTCTTTCATATTTATCTTATATTTTATTCCTTGAATTTTCTAGAGCTGACATATGGCTGCTCCTGGAGCCGCCATGTGTCACTCATTTTTAACTCCTTTTTTATTTTATTTTTATAAAAAAAATTATAAAAATAAATAAAATAATAAAAAATTAATTAAAAAAAAGGCCTCACGTGCTTTCACGTGAGGAACTCTCTCTCCTCCCTTCATCTTCTCTCCCTCTCCAGTCAACCCCCGCAACCGCGCGCCTCTCCCATTATCTCGCTACTGGCCGCCATTCTTGCAACCACCGCATCTGATATCTTTGCCAACCACCCTTATCCCCTCGCCAACCTCTCCTATAAGTACACTGTCATCGACAATAGTTGAGATCATCTGCCATAGCCGAAGCGAGAGAGAGAGAGTGTGTTTGAGAGAGAGAGAGAGACCGGTGACATGAGCCTCTCTTCTCTGATGATTATCCTCCAAGGTGAGATCAATCCAAGCTTCAGGCCTCTCAGCCGAGCCTTGAGGCGAGAATTAGGAGCAACATCTCTGCCCTCCGATCCCATGCGAAACAAATCCCCATTACCCTCTTCACTTGTTTTCTACCCCTACTTTCTCCCTTTTCCTCTATTCTCGATTCTTTTCCTTCGATTAGCCACCTCCAAGTGCCTCCCTCGCACCTGGAGCCCCTCCGCTCCTCTACCAATTTACCAATCACCATCCTCGTGCCTCACTGCCTATGCGCTCCTCCGCCATGAGCACCTCCGTTCCGCCTACAAGCAAGCCCACCTCCGCCAACAACAGGTGTGCACACCCCCAAGATTTGCCCTCGATGATCGGCCAGCAGCTACCCTCCACCACTCCTTCTTTATCAACCGGAGCAGCCCCGCCCTTTGAAGCCCACCAGCACCGCGTGCGCTCCCCCTCTGCACGCTACGGGTCTCCAACCTTCTCGCGTCGCCCCAGCGTGGAGGAGCGATTCCACTGTCGACCGCCCCCTGCCTCCTCGCCGACACAGCTGCACTAGAAGCTCGAGCCACCGCTAGGCTTATGCCAGCCCACGAGCGCCCCTGCTCTCTCGACCCTTGAGTCCATCGACGAAGAAGGGTTGTAAAACCTCATGTGCTTCACATCCCCCTTTTGGGTCAATTGCACCAGAATCCCTTGAGGGTTTTCATATTTGTGAATCGACTCCTAGCCAGAGGGCACGTGGCATGCACACAACCCCTTGCAATAATTGCAGACATGCCCCCCACGTGCACAACATGGGACACTAGGAAAATTGCATAAATACCCCCTCGGGTATAGGTAATTTCAAATAAGGCACGTCAGCACATTTATTTATCAATTTTATTTTTGTATTTGCATTCTGAACCCTGCGTTCTTCCTTTATTTTGAACCTCATTTTGGTATCATTTTACTATTTAAAAAATTACATTTTGTTCTACAATTAATTCTTCACATTGTGGTATGCTCGTGATATTTTTATTCTTTGTGGTTAATTAATTATTAATATTCTTATGATAATTGGCATATTTTTCCCATTCTGAACTTTGAAATTCATAGATAATTAACCATTGCTTCAAAAATTGCCAAAAATTCATTAGTAGTAAGTTAATTGCTAGTTACATTGTGCCCAAAAAGAATTGCATTTGCATACATATTTTGCTCTAGAAAAATTATTTTTTGTATTTCACTAATTAATTTTCAATATGTATTCAAGTCAACATTTTTAGGGTTTAGGATTTTTTATGAGATAGATCACCTAGAGATATATCTTAGATAATTTTATTTCCTGAAAATAAGTTGATTTAATATTTATTATATAATTAGTGAAGACCTCATTGCCTGCATTCATTTAATCATAGAATTTTCATCTTGTATTCAAAAATTCCAAAAAATTACATTAGTCTAATTTCATCATATTTCACATTCTGAACAAGTTTGAGGATTTTTGGAATTCATTTAATCGAAATTTACATTTTAGTCCTTGAACTTTGTCAAAATTGCACATCACGCAATTATCGCATTTAAAAATATAAAAAATACCTCTTTGAAAATCTAACTTCGTGATCGACTGAAAACCAACCTAAGGAGACAGTTGCCTCCTTGAGTTCGACCTTGGAACTTACCAAGTAGAAAAATATAATTTTACTGCTCGCTTTAATTGACACATTAATTAAAATTACGATTTTTGATTAACCTTGAGTTGCCCGCCTGCAATGAAATTCGAAATTCTTTTAGTCGTTAATCCGGTTGAATTAAGAGGGCGATTTTGATGTTCTTCAAATGGCGCCGTTGTCGAGGAGGCACGACTTAGGTTAGTTTTCAGAACATCTTGATTTTAGGTTTTCCAACCCCCGGGTAGTTTGACCCCCGATCCTTCTTGTGCATATTTTTCTATTTATTTTCCACCATTTTTGGTTTGATTTTATTTTATTCATTTTATTGAGTATATCTCTCTGACCACCATCTTGTTTTTGTACGAGGTACCCTGTGACTTGGAGTGATCTTCTTGGAGACCGACGCATCTCAGAGCAACCGTATACACCTTTTTTATTTTTGGAGAGAGAGTATTTTTATTTAATTTAACTGCTCATTTCTAGCGGTTTCCGATTGGTTCTTGTGTGTGTAAAAAAGGATTGAATATTTTTCTGTAGTGTATTGGCATGTTTCACCCTCCGGTGAGGGTGAGGTCCAACTTGAGGGGTTCATAGTTCTAGGGCTACACATACGGCTATTAGAGCTACTAGGTTTTCTGATTGTGCTCGTAGAATTTAGGACCACACTACACTTAAATATACGCACTAGATCGATTTTCATTTAGCCAAACTAAATTGTTCTATCACTCGCTAATAGAAATTCATGTTGTAGGTGTGATTTCCCGTGCATGCATTAGATTTGTTTTTATAGGGAAATTTCAGTTATGTTTAGCATATTGCACGAAGATTGCCAGGAACCACTGTAAGTATCTCTGACTCAGCATTCATCATCGTGTTTCCCACTACATGGCTTTTTCAATTCTCCCTCGGTTTTCATTCACATAGGAATAAAGGAAATTGAAATACCTGTGTAGACGTGCATTATTCCCCACTCAAATTTAAAGTGATAACCAAACTAAAACAAGGGGACTGCTAATAGTATTGATTAACAAAAATCGAATAAAATTGAATATCATTATTTTTGAGAGAGAGAGCAACCCGTCATTGTTTGTTTTATTGCAAGTGAGAGAGCGACGAACACTAGTATAGAGCCAATCCCGAATTTTCAGATTAAAAACTGATTCTTCAAACGATTAGCCACTTCTCAGTGAGGATCTACGGGTAGCCGGTAAACGGTTTGAGTTTCCTTAGTAGAGTGGGAGGTTTAGAGGACACTATGTAAGGCTCCGTCCTCAAGTAACATTGAACCATACTCATACGATCCGTACTTACTCCCTTACTAGTAGAAAGTGGGTGCAACTATTTGTAAGAGTCGAGGCAGTCTTTAGGAAAATACAGGCACCCAATAGCTCGTTAACTCTTTCTTATTTTGCAATTATCGCCAACTAAAATAGGCAAGATAATTTGGCCAAACATTTGTGGCCTTAACTATGTTGAGTTGGTTAAATTAGGGTTTGCATTTGTATATTGAATTGTGTGACAGTGCACTTGTACACAAAGATCGTGGTTTCGCAAATATAATTCTTGCATTCTATTCGAAGATGAAGGACTATTGGCATTCATACCCCGACTCCGTGGGTCATGCTCACATGAAAAATTCCCAACCCTCTCTTTGAGGTAGTTTCTCCCCAGCCACCATTCTCTTCACCTACCCACCCTTGGTTGAAGCTTTGAAATACGAGCCGCTCACAGAACCGATCATTTTATATGAAGACACAACGAAGCAAGCAGACTCGAGGATGAATACTGGTGTAACCGACTTTGATAGAGGAATACGATTCCCTGTTACGTATGAGAATTCACTGTTTGAACCATCATGTACTCGGAATGATTCTCAACCCGGGTATAATTACTTTTCCTTTGACCACACATATAACACCTAAAGTCAAGGAAATAGGACTCATGACCAAACCCTACTCACAAAAATCGACTACATCTCGGTTCTAAAGAAAATGCCAATGTCGCAGCATATCGAGTATAGTCACTAATCTCCGAGTCATGAGACGACAGTGGATAACATAGCTCGGATCAATAAGAGAACCGAGATTTTTATAGAACAATTTGATAATGTCATCCAAATAGTAAAAGACATGATAATCAACCAAGAAGAATCGAGAAAATCACAGAGAGAAACTGAAACGCATAATGTGCCAGATGTCCACATGCAGACACCACAAACACTTGACCTTATCACTAACCACCCTACTGATTTTACTGAAAATTCCAAAAAAAATGAAAAAAATAGAAAATTCAAATAATCAAACAACATCAATATGGAAGCATTTTGCTAAAGCTTGATCTTAGAGCTTCCATTAATCAAGGCCATAGAGTATGTTCCCGATCTTCAGAGATTTGTGAGGAGTCGACTATCACCTAAGAAGACGGGAAAGAAAAGATCTCAAACAGAATATCATTTAATTACTATGGCCAGTTAAATGGTGCAAACCCCTACAAACAAGGTCTGAAAAGTTAAACGGTTGACCAAGGTGACCTGTGAAATTGAGAATATCAAGTTTAATAATGTTTGGATTGACGATGATTCCACATTGAATATCCTCCCGAAGTCTATTTTTGACTGACTCGAACTTGGACTGCTCAGAAAGACCTGAGTGATCGTTCAGTTTTCTGATCGATCCACAAAAAGACCGAGAGGATTCTTTTCCGTCGCCGTTAATTTCCAAGGTGTCACACATAGAGTAGACTTTTGTTGTCCTGGACATTGAACACCGTGGAGATTTATCTGAGTCTCCCATTATTTTGGGAAGCCATTTCTAGCTTCCGCTAGAGTGACTATTAACTGTGAGATGCAAGACATTATTTTCCCGAACATAAACCAAGTCGATCAAATTCTCGAGGACACACCAAACGCAGAGACGATCGAACAAGAAACTAGCAGTCGTGACATAGAAAATCCTCATATGCCCAGACCTCTCTGAAGGATATGAGATGATCCTCTAGCACATCACAGAAGCGTGTGCATCGTATCATATACGATGAAGAGCAACTAGTCGCACTAGTTGGTCGATATAGCGGAATTTAAAAAAAATAAATGTGATGAAACCACATGATCCAAGAATCTTTTTAGGATTGTTTCATCTAAAGCACAATAGTATAAGGTTTACCTCTTGAAGCGTGGTTGCGATCGAGTCTCTAAACTAAGAGACCTCCTGTCTCAAGTCTGATCCAACAGAGGAGACGCTTGCAAGCACATTGATGAGACGCGTCCTTCTCGCAATCCATGTTGATGATCCAAGCAACGTATATCCTAATCTCGTCACATGAGATCTGACGTCTTCTTTGAGAGCGAGGCGCACCGAAGGAGATGGAAATCCACGAGCAAGTACTCTGACAGCAAAACGACGATGCTGCGACGATGACGACTCTCTCAATAGCTCCATGTTGGACGACCATAAGAGAGAGTGGGAGAGAGGCACATGACATGTAGAGAGAGGAAGAGAGCATTCGTTTACGTTTTAAACGTGTCTCTCGAAGAGCAAGGGGTGACTCTTCTTATATAGGGTTTTGGGAGTCCATGGATCTCAATCCATGGACAACACACAATCAATGGTTGAGATTGATTTGTGTTTCTTTCAATGGCTAAGATGTTGTTGTAAAATACAACAACAATTGATTTAATTTGAATTAATTTTTGATAAATCAACATAATTAATCCTAATTTAAATAACTTTGACTAGAGAAGAGATAATGAGAAGACTAAACTACATTCCCTAGAAAGGGGGACGGCTACCAATCATCTCATGAGATCTCATTATCTCATGAGATCTCATTATCTCATGATATCTTCAAGATTTACAACAACAATTGTTGTAAATATTTTTCACAAAAATAATTCACAATTATCTTGTGAAAAACTTCAATCAAGCCATTGAAATTATGTGAATCTCATTCACAACCCAAAACAAAATGTAATTATATTTTCAATTAATCATTCAATGTGAATCCAATTCACATGAACAATTAATCAACAAATATAAATCATAATATGCTCTCTATAATGTATTATAAATCACATTCATAATATATCTAATTAATATAGATAGTGTTATCCACATTATTCATATCCATGATAATTAAATCACATTTAATCATATTGGATCTCTTTTCTCATGTGTCCAAATAACATGAATCACATTCACATTATTTAGACCTTTGATAACTAAATCACATTTAATTATCTCATATAACTCTCCTTATAATATTAATCGAATTCATATTATTCATGATAATTAAATCACATTTAGTTATCCATTTTTCTCAATGCTCAGATACATATATCAACAATTAAATTATCCATGAACTCTTTCAAGGATAATGCGCTTTCTCCGCGGATACTTGGAGATAAGGACAGGGCGACTGTATTATTCCATGTATAGTGACTCGGATATTGAGATCACATGTCAAATCCAGATCTTGCGGACCTCCCATAGATGCTTGATTAAATCAAGACCGCGGATCTAATCTTCTCATTGCATCTGAATCGCATTCAGATCAATGTCCAACATCTGGACTAAGATCATATTACTTCTCTATGAGAGGAGTCACTAAAATCTCGACATGTTTCATCACTCGGAATGAACAATCGTGTATGATCACATCACCCTCAGGTATTCATAATACATGTATATCCTGCATACTGGAAGACCCAGAATAAACCCGAAATATAAGATCAATTTTACATTGTCTACTTCAGAGTTTTATCATCAAGTTTCTCATTCGATCATTGGGAGTCGGTATCAATCATATGCTTTCCAAAAGCATATATCATACCCAGGTATTGATCACATACTTTTCTAAAAGCATATATCAAACTTACAAATTCAGGAAAAATTCCAAAGTGAGACGACCATGCACGTAATTTAATTCTTTCCAATATCTCATGAGTGAGCTCATGTCTTCCGGTTCAGTAATGAACCTGTATGATCTCTTTGAGCGATCGTATTACTCATATGCCCTTATATGCACACCAGCACGCCGGTGTATAGACCTTGATTTGGTCATCAACCTATTGGTATGTCAAATGTACATACTCAGACATATAGTAACACATCTGTCTCCGGTCAGAGGATGCATGCCTATATCGTGACAGCATACGACATAGGACTTTGGTTATCTCGATCTCGTCAAGTCAACTCTTTGACCTAACTAATCGGACACCTCTGAATCTCTATTCACATGCAGAGGACCTACATTAAGAGGTCGATCATATATCAATCCAAGTGAGAAAGGATTGCTATCTCCTACTCAGGCTGGAGATCCTCTCTTAATAATCATTTGACGGTACTTGATGAGTCCTCAATCTAACTCTTTAGATATTCATCCAAGCACCATCCTCTATGATTCCATAATTGAATCAACCGTTGTATGATCATCAAGATGGCCATGGTACATAATCCTAATTGTACTAAGGGACCTATTATGCAAATCAGTTGTTCTTCATTTCATATCGGGGAATGATATTTGCAATAACATTTATTGCATAATGGCTCGTCGTGGGCTCGCATGTCCAACAATCTCCCACTAGCCCAAAGAGCCACTAATGGGCTAATCATTTAAACCCGCACTCATGTGACAATCATAGGCTATTTAGAAAAATAGCTAGGTAAGTTGTTGATCAGTCACTCTGTTCCCGATAGACTATGCCAAGTTCTTTTACGAGACTTGCATATCATCCAGTAACAGTGCTCGCATCCAATGCGAATGTTGCATCTTATGCAACCAATACTCAATTTTATTAGTTACAGTATCCTTGACACTACATCTCGATAATTAGTCTAACCAGTATGTCCATAATCCTTATCAGAATACCCTTATTCTTGGAGATCTCTATCTCCTAAGGCATCCACAATTATGACCTTTTAGATCACTATCTATAAAGTCTTAAGTTGTTGAAGATAAGACTTTTGAGATCACTATCTCAAAAATCTTTTCATCTTTGAAGATATTATTATTACTGCAATCAAGTGTTTTATCTCCTTAGTAGGATTAGTAATATTTACTACTCCCGCTGCATGGTAGATATCTAACTTTTGTACACATTTAGCATATACTCGGCTTCTCGTAACTGATGCACAAAGGCAAGTAGTTCTAGCATTCACTTCCTCAACTCTTTGAGGTGTTATCCCTTTAGATAGGTCAGTACCATATCTTAAGGGAAGAAAGCCTTTCTTGGAATTTTCCAGAAAGTGGAACATGTCCAAGGTGTATTACTAATGTGATTGTCCCAATACCCCCTTCTCTTTGCTTTTGAACATCTTCAGAACTAAGATCTAAGAGGTATCCTTGAGATCATATCTCAAGGTATAGAATAGCCAGTCTATAAAACACTTATTATTATCCTTATATCATTCTAAATGATTAGGGCGTCATCTACATTTAGCACGATGAACACAATGACACTCCTACTAAGCTTCACATGGTAACAAGATTCTATCTGAAATCATAGCATTTATAATTTCATCAATTCTTATGTTCCAGCTACAAGAAGCTTATTCGAGTCTATAGATGGAGTTATTTAGCTTGTACAGCTTGCTTTCCTCAACTATGAAGCCTGGGGCTACTTCATGTGAATATCTCCGGAGAGATATTCGTGGAGGAATTCAATCTTGACTTCCATCTTGAAGATGTCGAAGTCAAGTTGTGTAGCAATAGCTAGCAATAATCTGATGACTTTAAGCATGGTCACTGGAGAGCAAGTCTCATCGCAAGCGGTGTATTCTATTCAGTGTGTAGCTCATGGTTATGAGTCATGCTTTGAAGGTCCCTACCTTCTCATCATGTTCCCTCTTTCTCTTGGAGATCCATTTACACCTTAACAGGTCTTACCCATATAGGTGGATCCTCGAGGGTCCATATACAACACTTGTATATCAAGTCTACTATAGACTTTATTGCTAAATTCCACTTTTCCATGTCATGATCTTTAAAAGCATCATCACATGAAGTAAGATCATTTAACTGACACATGGAATCCATCCTCAAACTCATTTAAAGAGGTATTAGTGTTTCATCTTAATTGTCCTTTTAGTTTCCAACTTCAGGAGTCTCATTATTTTCTCAAGATTAAATGAGTTCCTTGTACTTCATTTTCATCTTGATTCTCAAGAGAGTCATCATCTAAGAATCACATCCTTAGAGATGAGATCTTTTAAGAATCTCAAGGTCATAAAGTAGGTATCCAATACCATCCTTTATTTTCCTAATGAAGTAGCACTCTCGGGTGCTAGATTCCATCTTACTAGCATGGAACCTTTTAAGGATATATATTGTAGTCTCTACAACATATATACTTGGAAACAAAGAGGTAATAATGTTAATATTCATCATTGATAAGATCAGGTCATACATGATCCAATTGTATCTCCCTACAACTCTATTGAGTTAAGGTACATTAGGAGGAGTGAGATAGGAAGGATATTCCTTTCTCCATAAGGTATTCTTTGAATTCATCTAACAGGTACTTGCTACCTAGGTTAGATCAAATTCATTTCATCTTCCTTCAAACTTTGTTTCTAAATCAAAATTGTGAAATCTTTGAATATTTCAAAGCTTTCTAAGGTGAAGGGGAGAAATCTCATATCACAAATAATCATTAAATGATATTACATATCATCAATGTTCATTATGATACAGATGGTCCACATACATCAATATGTATGAGATCTTGAATACCCTAACATCTTACACCATTCCTAGAGAAGGGTGCATTGGACATTTTTACTTTGAATACAATATTCAAAAAGTATGTAAGATTTGAGATTTTAAACATTCTAAAGTTCATCACTTACTAGTCTATTGATCTCAACAGACATATGTCCAAGGTTTGATGCCATATTATTGTCAAATGATCTTCATCCTCCTATTGATATTATAAGGTTTAATTTTCAGTATTAGAAATGTTAATAAACCATTCATTAATTTTCCAAAGAGTCCTCCAGATATCAAAATACTGTCTGAAATATATCCATCATAACTCTTTATGATAGGTCTATTCCAGAATTCATTTTTTTCCAACATTTAGAAATAAACAATGAGCGTATTCCAATATCTAGATCATAGAGACATTCTCTAAAACTAAGGGTTCTTCCACTGAAAATACGAAGTCTATTTATCCAATAGAAGTTGTTGCAATTATTGCATCAATATGCATGGATGACTATTAAACCTTAAGATCAAATTTTCTAGTCTTCTAAAACATATGCAACCAATTGCAAGTGTTATTAGAAGAATGAGATACAATTATTAGACTTTGATCTTATCAAATAAGAAAGTCAATTCCAATGATTATATGTAGATGTAAATTATTTCGATGCACTATCCGAGTCCTTCTCTAAGGGTCCTAGATAGTCTAGATAGTCACACTATCTGTACATCAGCTTATTGCAGTATTGGCATTTCTCCAACTATTTGGATGTCATATGTGTGTGAAAACCATAAAAGTATAGCCAACTCTTTGACTTTCCTTCTAACTTGGGTATGACCCATGCTTCCACTGCGCTCTTTCATCTCTAAGCAACCATTGCTTAAGGCAAAGGATCTCTTATGTTGATTTCAAAAGATTTTAATATGAGTATTTCGACATTTATATATGCTTCATTTAATTCATACAATATGAACATTATGAAGCTTCATGAATGACTAGATTATAGATAGTAGGATGATGACACTCATCATATCTACATACATCTTAACTCTTAAAGATTTAGGTTTAGGTATGTATTCAAACATTTCAAATACATCATGTCTTATAGAGCTACCATTCTGCATGATGCAGTGAACCATGTCATTCATGATTAAATGTCAAGAGCATATATGTATTCCTTAACATTTTCTTAGATTTTATAAGGATTATTCAACTATTACGATCATCATCGACATGTCACTTCCAAAGTACATTCGATGAGATCAAGACTATAGAGACATACAAACCCTAGGGTTGTAGACCTATGGTCTATTTAATTGTCATTCCTCATTATTACGAGGAAACTTGCACATTGCAACCACATACATTATGTGTCCAACTGCAAGTACAATATTTTGATCACGGGTCCAATCCATGATATTTTACTGGTTATTATTGAGCATATTACTGAGTGGGTTTAATGAGTATTATCTGAAATAAGAAATTTTCATAAATATATATAAATATATATACACATTTTACTTTGATTTAGGAATTTTATATCAAAGTTGTCTTGCCTTGTCAACATTGAGAGTTCGTTCCCTTAATCACTTTCAATGTAAGAGATATACTTACCATTATATCTCTAGCAAGATCTGGGATCTCCTTTCTTATCTTCGTCACATCCCAATAATATGAGAACCTGTAACTCGGATAAAAAGAAGCGGGAACACATTCCGCCTAGTAAGTCCAACTTGCATATCCCAATTTGGTCTTTAACACCTGAGCCCACCACCCCTAAGGTGATGTTGACCCATCATTAATTGAATCAACTATCAACAGGAATACAACTCTCTATGCGCAATCCAATATCGCCCCAATAATATGAGGACCCGATATGGGGTCACTAGCATACGTCCTTACTCTTTCGAGAAGCGAAGAGCCCGATCCAAATGGATTGTATGCAGGAGTTGTCACTTCAGACAGGCGTCTCCTACATACAATATCTAGTGATGGAACCCTTTGCCTTGACAGGAGACCATGGATGTCACTTATGTGATCCTCCGCCTCATATTCAAATTCTAATTAATCATTATGAATCATATTCATTATGATTAATTCTTCCAAGGGAAATAACGACTCTATTCATAATAGAGTGTTTTAATTTTAATTGGAGTCCAATTAATCTAATCATATTAAATTAATGATCCAATTAATATCCAACAAACATTTTAATTATTACTTGAAATATGATATTATCTCAAATACGTATTATTTCGAATTCTAATAATTAGAAAAATACGTCATGCTCTCAAGCATTATCCGTTCCCTACCCGTTGTCATGGCCAGTACCAATGGGAGTGGGACAGACCGCACACGGTGCAACCTATTACCCCAATGCTCCCCGACTAGACACCATATCCGCCTCGAGAAAAGATAATGCCAAGTCAATCACTTTGTACTTGAGATGATAATCTATTTTTCAACCAAAGTTATACCATATAGTAATAATCAAAACCATTTTGATTATAAGGAAATTTGCTAGACAAATTCCCAAACCTCTTCAAGTAGCATGTTTGTTGAAAGTGTATCAAGTAACCAATTGGTGATATAGATCATATCTAATCATTTATTAGTTGAGGTAATATCATTTAAGGGAACAATTATCATTCACATATTTCCCAAATATTATCCATAATTATTATAGAAAATTAACCATTAATATCCCATGTTTCTTAAATGACTATCACAAGGTTCATAATTAGGATTGTAATTTTCAGCAGTGACCCTCACTTACTAAAATTAGCATATCTCATTCATTTTAAATCCAAATTAAGCAAAATTAGTTTCTAAAGTTTGTTAACTTGATTTAAAACAGAATCTACATGATTAGCACGCATTTCCAAGTGTTTTAAAACAGTAATTAACTTTTTAATTACATCATCATTCGTCATCCCCGAAACAGTGGATATAGGTTCATTAAAAAGATCATATCTTGAGTTATCAGATTCCAAATCACGCAAACTCAAATCCTACTATTTCTTTAATTAATGGGAAGCATGATCCAATTTAAAATTTCGTGTTTAAATGTTTTAAAAAGGGCCGATATTTTATCACAAAACAAGACTGTGAAAATTGAAATGCGATAAAACTTTCACAATCCTTGTGAACCCAAGTCTTCCTAGGTTTATGGATCACATCCAAAACCTCCAACCTGGCTCTGATACTAATTGAAGGATATGAGAAGATCCTCAAGTGCATCATGGAAGCGTGTGCATCGTATCGTATACGATGAAGATAAACTAGTCGCACTAGTTGCTCGATGCAGCGGAATTCAAAAAAATTAAATGTGATGAAACTATATGATCCAAGAACCTTTCTCGGATCATTTCATCTAAACCACAATAGGTATAAGGTTTACTTCTTGAAGCGTGGTTGCGATCTTTAAACTTAGAGACCTCCTGTCTCAAGTCCGATCCAATGGAGGAGACGCTTGCAAGCGCGTTAATGAGATGCATCCTTCTCGCAATCCATGTTGATGATCCAAGAGAAGAATCTCCTGATCTAATCACACGAGATCTGACGTCTTTTTCAAGAGTGAAGCGCACCGAAGGAGATGGAGATCCAGGAGCAAGTACTCTGGCAGCATAACGACGATGTTGTGATGATGATGACTATCTCAATGACTCCATGGTGGATGGCCATAAGAGAGAGAGGGAGAGGCACATGACGTGTAGAGAGAGAGGAAGAGAGCATTCGTTTACGTTGTAAACGTGTCTCTCGAAGAGCAAGGGGTGCATCTTCTTATATAGGATTTTGGGAGTCCATGGATCTCAATCCATGGACAACACACAATCAATGGTTGAGATTGATTTGTGTTTCTTTCAATGGCTAAGATGTTGTTGTAAAACACAACAACAATTGATTTAATTTGAATTAATTTATATTGATAAATCAGCATAATTAATCCTAATTTAAATAACTTTGACTAGAGAAGAGATAATGAGAAGACTAAACCACATCCCCTAAAAAGGGAACGGCTACCAATCATCTCATGAGATCTCATTATCTCATGATATCTCCAAGATTTACTACAACAATTGTTGTAAATATTTTTCATAAAAATAACTCACAATTATCTTGTGAAAAACTTCAATCAAGCCATTGAAATTATGTGAATCTCATTCACAACCCAAAACAAAATGTAATTATATTTTCAATTAATCATTCAATGTGAATCCAATTCACATTAACAATTAATCAACAAATATAAACCATAATATGCTCTCTCTAATATATTATAAATCATATTTATAATATATCTGATTAATATTGATAGTGATATCCACATTACTCATATCCATGATAATTAAATCACATTTAATCATCTTGGATCTCTTTTCTCATGTGCCCAAATAACATGAATCACACTCACATTATTTAGACCTTTGACAATTAAATCACATTTAATTATCTCAGATAACTCTCCTTATAATATGAATCGAATTCATATTATTCATGATAATTAAATCACATTTAATTATCCATTTTTCTCAATGCTCGAATACATATATCAATAATGAAATTATCCATGAACTCTTTCAAGGATAATGTGCTTTCTCCGTGGATACTTGGAGATAAGGACAGGGTGACTGTATTGTTCCACGTACAGTGACTTGGATATTGAGTTCACATCTCAAATCCAGATCTTGTGGACCTCCCATAGATGCTTGATTAAATCAAGACCGTGGATTTAATCTTCTCAATGCATCTGAATCACATTCAGATCAATGTCCAACATTTGGACTAAGATCATATTACTTCTCTATGAGAGGAGTCACTAAAATCCAGACCTGTTTCATCACTCCCCCAGAATGGAAGCGTCATGGTTATACAATCGTTTATGATCACATCACCCTCATGTATTCCTAATACATGTATATCCTTCATACTAGAAGACCCAGAATAAACCCAAAGTATAAGATCAATTTTACACTATCTACTTCAAGGTTTTATCATCAAGTTTCTCATTCAATCATTGGGAGTCAGTATCGATCATATGCTTTCCAAAAGCATATATCATACCCAGGTGTTGATCACATACTTTTCTAAAAGCATATATCAAACCTACAAATTCAGTCAAGCTTCCAAAGCGAGATGACCGTGCACGAAATTTGATTCCTCCCAATATCTCATGAGTGACCTCATGTCTTCCGGTTCAGTAATGAACCTGTATGATCCCTTTGAGAGATTGTACTACTCATATGCCCTTATATGCACTCCAGTGCACCAGTGTATAGACCTCGATTAGGTCATCAACCTATTGGTCTGCCAAATGTACATACTCAGACATATAGTAACACATCTATCTCTGGTCAGAGGATTCGTGCCTATATCGTGACAGCATACGACATAGGACTTTGGTTATCTCGATCTTGTTAAGTCAACTCTTTGACCTAACTAATCTGACACCTTTGAATCTCTATTCCCATGCAGAGGACCTGCATCAAGAGGTCGGTCAGATATCAGCCAAGTGAGAAAGGATTGCCATCTCCTACTCAGGCTGGCGATCCTCTTTTAATAATCATTTGACGGTACTTGATGAGTCCTCAATCTTACTATTTATATATTCATCCAAGCACCAGTCTCTATGATTTAATAATTAAATCAACAGTTGTATGATCATCAAGATGGCCATGGTACATAACCCTAATTGTACTAAGGGACATATTATGCAAATTAGTTATTATTCATTTCAGATCAGGAAATGATATTTGCAATAACATTTATTTCATAATGGCTCACCGTGGGCTTGCATGTCCAACACTCTCCACTTATCACAAACACAAACGAAGGAGAGACATCTTATGAAACGGTTGACAAGACTACAAAGGTGAATGAAACAAATCATGAAACATCCGATTCACCACACCCGGACAAGGTCATGTCAGACCTCCTTGATTCCACACATGCAAAGCTAATGGAGAGCAAATACTCAGGACGTGTGCTGACTTTATAAGAATATTACAATTTATATGGACACTCATCTAATAAGGAACCTATGGCCAGGACCTCGCAAAGAATGCCTCCTGAACCGACTAAAAATGTCACTTTCAATATTTCAGAAAAAGTATCTACTGAGGATTACTCATCGGGTTCGGAGGATGTGAGCATTAAAAGAGAGCTCAGTTTGGTGAATCTAGAGCATGATCGGAACAAGAAGTCATACGTCGACCCACATTGGACTTTCCATGCCCCCCTCTATTATTCTTCTAAGGACGACTCCCCTGGTCCCATTCAATACACAAGAACAATTCATTATGACCAGACTGACACTTGTTCATCTGAATATTCAGAGGAAGAAAAGATTGATCCGAAAACTGAGCGAGCTCGAGAAAAAAACTCAAAAATAAGAATAGTTGGAGTAACGTGACCTTTAATTATTATTATGATGACAGCTCCGATGGTGGTTGGGAATCTTCTGATTCATCTTCTTCCAATCAATATTCCCTTTCAACACATTTCTTAAAAAAGATCGGCCGTAAACCGCCTTGATCATCGGCCAACCTTTCCCCTACCCCATCGGTTCCCTTGTATATTTTCTTCCTAAACTTAGGCAAAGGCCTAAGTATGGGGACCGATGCCATCTTTATTTATTCATCATTTTACTCCCCATTCACTCTGTATATTCTCCAGATCTCATCGTTTCTCATACTCACTCTTGTCCTATACTCAGGCTGGTCGAAGCCTAAGTATAGGGGGGAGCGATGCCCGTCCTGTATATATTCATCCATTTCTCCACTTGACCTCGATCACCCCATTTTTTTGCTCTTCTTCTATACTTAGGCTAACCAGAGCATAAGTATAGTGGGTGGTGGACTTCCATATTCCTTTTTATTTTTATTTATTTCACTCTCCTACGCTTAGCACGAGTTATATCTTTCGTCGCTTCTTGTGCTCTGAGGGCATAGCACACGCTAAGTATAGGGGACTTGTATATAGAACATATATACTTTACCCATGGCTCGTACTTTCACGTATTTTTGTATATATCATGCAATAATTACAGGTTCAGTAAAAAAAAGGAAAATGTAAAAAAGAAAAAAGAAAAACAAAAAACACAACAAAATTGAAAAATGAAAAATCTCTCTTGCATATTATCATTGCATACAAAAAACCCATTTTTTGTATATCATCCTTGCATTCATACCAAAATCTAAAAGCAAAAAAAAATCATCTTGCGCCTCATATGTATCTGCATCTCATTTGCATATCTAGTATATGTAAAATGAAAAGCTATTGGGTTCTGAACTGAGTTATGAGTAGAAGTGGAGAGTGATCTTCACATTGGCCTTAATCTACCTAATTTCTAGAGGAAATTCACTAAGAAAGAGGAATTTAGAAGCTTCGGGTCTTTTGACTTAATTCTTCGAGTTCTACATGATAATGTGCAACCTTTGACTCTTAGTGTCTAACCTGGTCGCCTAATTCTGGGTATAGCTTTTGAGTAGGGAATTAATCTGTTCTCTCACACTATGACTCTTAGCTTAACTCAGACGGGGTCTTGGAAGACTGTGTGGGTCTCTTTTCTAATAGAATGAACATCTAAAGACCGGAGTATGGGTTTATAGCTTCGAAAAAGGGATGGACGACTTGGCGTAATTTTTTCTAAGACCTAAAACATGTACGGAAAAAAAGATTCCATATCCGTTGGGGCACAAAAGATCCATGCAAAGTTACCAAAAATCCATAACAAAAAGAAGCCAAACTGCCAAATAAATACTTACCCAAAAAGGTCCAAGCTTCAAGAAAACCTGCAGATCTTAGTGGAGACTTGGCTAAACTGGTCGGCTTCACAAGGAGAGGTGACTACACTGG
Organism: Ottelia alismoides; assembly: GCA_037367405.1. Taxonomy (NCBI): domain Eukaryota; kingdom Viridiplantae; phylum Streptophyta; class Magnoliopsida; order Alismatales; family Hydrocharitaceae; genus Ottelia; species Ottelia alismoides. The sequence goes on from JAZKJV010000030.1 coordinate 1,032,119, forward strand.
TCACTCTCCAGTTCTTTTCCCCTTCTTCTCGTTTCTCCCCCTTTCGATTATGAACACATCGTGATAGACCTTAGAAGGAAATACATGACTCTCTGAGGATGAGTTATTGGGAGGGGGGTTTACATGGTAGTCTGATATTCTTGATGGGGAGAGCTAAAACCTTTCACACACATGAGATAGTTGTTCAATGTTCATGGCATATGCTTTGGGAGTAGGATTGATCTAAGATGACTTCTAAACCAAATTTGTTTCAATGATATGTAGAACTCGAGGGTTGTTGATTTTAAAACTCTATGTCTCACAGAAGTTCCTCCACACCATTAATCCAAGGGACGGGTATAGCTCTATTTTGACCTTTTGTTCATGACTGGTATAGAACCCAAAATCATTTTACTTTTGCATTTCATTTTAGTTGCTTGGGGACGAGCAAGGTTTAAGCATAGGGGGGTTGATGAATCCGTGATTCATCATATTAAAAGATGAAAATAGAGCTTCATTCCCAAGTAATTAGTTGCATTTCATCATTTATTCTGCATTTTTATCATTCATGCATTTAAAATTAATATTTGCATTTTAGCACTCATAATTGCATTCAAAATCATCTTCGTATTTTCATCCAACTTCATGCATTTTTAACTAATTCATGATAACTCCAATTGAACTCAAACCACTCCATCAAGTACATATTACTAACAAGATTAAAGGAAAAATACAAAAAAATTACTAACTCAAATAATTGGCCCGTGAGACAAAACTCCAATTTCAGACTAGACAGACCAAACGTACATATCTTCCTCATACATTGTCTTATTTAAGTTTACTCACTTTTAAAGTAATACATATTCAAAGACCTTTAAAACAAAACCAATTTCATAAAAATCGGAGCTCGTATGTGAAAGTTGGGTTTTGGGCCTCTTTTGCGCGTTTTGTGTTTTACCCATTTTTGATATGATATTTTATGTACATAATTACTTATTTTATTTGATTTCTTTTTCATTTATACTATTTTATGAAAGTTTTAAAATCCACAAAAATCCAAATTCAAAATAAAACTGAAATCACAGAAACTGATCGAGTCCGAGTGTCCCTTGAGAGCATGTACAAATATCTCACGTTCTCAACTTTATTTTATTTCTCTATTTTCTTATTTACTAAAAATCCAAATAAACTATATTATTGTGTGAATATTGATCTTTGATTTTATCGTAATTTTCAACATTTTTCTCTTATTTAAAAATCACATAAAAATCATAAAACCTAAAAATCAAGGTATTCTATGTACAAAGAGTACCCCAAAAATATCACTTTGCACAGATTAACTCTTTTGCTCTTTGTCCCTTCATGAAAATTGTAGATCTCATCGAGACGAGAAATATTCATGTTGAGAACTTTTCAATTCGAGTTTTTATGCTATTTCTTTCATATTTATCTTATATTTTATTCCTTGAAATTTCTGGAGTTGACACGTGGCCGCTCCTAGAGCCGCCACGTGTCACTCATTTTTAACTCCTTTTTATTTCATTTTTATTAAAAAATTTATAAGAAAATAAAATGATATTAAAAAATTAATTTAAAAAAGGGACTCACGTGCTTTCACGTGAGGAACTCTCTCTCCTCCCTTCATCTTCTCTCCCTCTCCAGTCAACCCTCGTAACCTCTACAATCGCACGCCTCTCCCATTATCTCGCTACCGGCCACCATTCCTGCAACCACCGCGTCCGACCCCTTCGTCAACCACCCTTATCCCCTCACCAACCTCTCCTATAAGTACACCATCGTAGACAACAGTTGAGATCATCCGCCATGTCCGAAGCGAGAGAGAGAGAGAGAGAGAGAGTTTGAGAGAGAGACCAATGACATGGGCCTCTCTTCTCCGACGATTATCCTCCAAGGCGAGATCATTCCAAGGTTCAGGCCTCTCCGCCAAGCCTTGAAGCGAGAACTAGGAGCGACGTCTCTACCCTCCCATCCCAGACGAAACAACTCCCCATTACCCTCTTCACTTTTCTTCTTCCCTTGTTTTCTCTGTTTTCCTCCATTCTCGATTTTTTCCTTCGATTACCCACCTCTAAGTGCCTCCCTCGCACCTAAAGCCTCTCCGCTCCTCTACCCATCCATGAATCACCATCTTTGTGCCTCACTGCCTACACGCTCCTCCGCCGCGAGCATCTCTGTTCTGCCTACAAGCAAGCCCACCTCCGCCAACAATAGGTGTGCGCACCCCCAAGCTTTGCCCTCGATGGTCGGCTAGCAACTACCCTCCACCGTGTCTTCTTCATCAACCAGAGCATCCCCGCCCTTTCAATCCCACCAGCACCGCATGCGCTCCCACTCTACGCGCTACGGGTTTCCAGCCTTCTCGCATCGCCCTAATGCGGAGGAGCGACTCCACCATCGACCACCCCCTGCCTCCTCGCCGACGTGCCTGCACCGGAAGCTCAAGCCACTGCTCCGCATGTGCCATCCCGCGAATGCCCCTGCTCTCTCAGCCCTTGAGTCCATCGATGAAGAAGGGGCGCAATACCTCACGTGCTTCGCACCCCACCTTTTGGGTCAATTGCACCAGAATCCCCCGAGGGTTTTCATATTTGCGAATTGGCTCTTAGCCAGAGGACATGTGCCATGCACGCGACCCCTTGCAGCAATTGCAGACAGGCCCCCAACCTCCAGGAATTCGCACCTAGGCCCCCACCGCTCAAGAACCACGTGCACAACACGTGACATTGGGAAAATTGCATAAATAACCCCTGGGGTATATGTAATTTCAAATAAGTCATGTCAACATATTTATTTATCAATTTTATTTTTGTATTTGCAATCTGAACCTTGTGTTCTTCCTTTATTTTGAACCTCATTTTGGTGTCATTTTATTATTTAAAAAATTATACTTTGTTCTGTAATTAATTCTTCACGTTATGGTTTGCTCACGGTATTTTTATTCTCTGCGATTAATTAATTATTAATATTCTTGTGATAATTAGCATATTCTGCCCATTTTGAACTTAGAAATTCATAGATAATTAACCATAGCTTCAAAAATTGACCAAATTCACAGGTAGTAGAGTTAATTGCTAGTTATATTGTGTCGAAAAAGAATTGCATTTGCATGCATATTTTGCTCTAGAAAAATTATTTTGTGTGTTTCACTAATTAATTTTCAATAGGTATTCAAGTCAACATTTTTAGAGTTTAGGATTTTTTTGAGATGGATCATATAGTGTATATCTTAGATTATTTTATTTCCTTAAAATAAGTTGATTTAATATTTATTATAATTAATTAGTGAAGATATCATTGTCTACATTTATTTAATCATAGAATTTTCATCTTGTATTCAAAAATTCCAAAAAAATACATTAGTCTAATTTCATCATATTTCACATTCTGGACAAGTTGGAGGATTTTTGGAATTCATTTAATCAAAATTTACATTTTAGTCCCTGAACTTTGTCAAAATTGCACATCGTGTATTTGTCGCATTTAAAAATATAAAAAACCTCTTTGAAAACCTAACTTCGTGGTCGACTGAAAATCAACCTAAGGAGACAGTTGCCTCCCTGAGTTCGACCTTAGAACTTACCAAGTAAAAAAATATAATTTGACCGCTCACTGTAATTAACACATTAATTAAAATTACAATTTTTGACTAACCCTGAATTGCCCGTCTGCAATGAAATTCGAAATTCTTTTAATCGCTAATCTGATTGAATTAGGAGGGCAATTTTGAGATTCTCTGATCTTCTCCTAGCTCATGCATGAAAATGGAAGATGAAATAATTGGATCTCAAGTTGAAAAATGAGAGAACACACAGAAACCCACACAAACTGTTCACATAATTGATCATGAAAAGTTTTTGGAGGATGACATTTACAGGATAAGTAAGAGATATGAATTACTTGAGGATAAATTTAGAAATTTCACTAACCAACTAATTTCATTTTATGGTAGCTTGGGTATGGATGTAGAAGATAGAATGATTGGATCTCAAGTTGAAAATCCCGAGAATACTCAGAAACCCGTTCACCCTAGCGATGACTCTGACAACGACACTTCTGCATACTATTCCCTTAGGGATTACTCTAACCCCACATATCTAAACTCCTCATATACTTGGGAAAAAGACTCATCTAGAACCTACACCAAAAGACCAAAAAATTGAAAAATTCGAAAACACCCAAAAATAAAAAAATAGAAAAATCCATAAATATTGAAAGAGGAGGAGATTTGATCCTACTCTGAGGGAAGCACTGGATAAAAGATCATTTTTTGAACTTCCCTCAAATTAGGCCATTGAACACTTCCCCAACTTAGAAAGATTTATAAAGAGTAAATTAATGATGAAAAAGTCAGGCAGGACAGACCAAAGACTAAAAGACATATATTATCAATGGCCACCTCTTTGATAATAAGGAGAAAAACCAAGAGCCGTAGAGTAAGCGGTTGCCCAGATTTGACTATGAAATCAAAGACACAATATTTACCCATGCTCGAATCGATGACAACTCACCAATCAATATCCTCCCGACCTATATATTTGACAAGCTCAAACTCGGACCTATCAGAAAGATAAGAGACATCGTTCAGCTGGTTGATCGATCGATAAAGCGACCGAGAGGAACCATTTTAGTCATCGTTACATTTAAGGTGCTCCGCTCAAGGTGGACTTCACGATAATTGATATTGAGTATCAAGGAGAATTCACCCAGTCTCCAATCATTCTTGGAAAGCCATTCTTGGCATTGGCTAAGGAAATTATAGAGTGCGAGACTCGAGAAATCAATTCTATAACATTGGGAGCACTTCAATCTCACCAGTATTTGAGTAAATTCTGAGGCAACCCACGAAGCCGTCAACAGTCGTAACCATCAAGTGGTAGAAGAGCCCTAACCAGCTGCTATACCTGAGATAGCAGCTGTTGAACTGGCCATTGGTTCAGAGACTCTCCCCTTTATTCCATTTTCCGCTGCTCTCAGGGAGCACATAATACATGACTTATATATGATCATGAAACATATGCATGGGCTCACCCTGAGTCGGCCAAAATCTTCTCTGACCACTTGGATCAAATTGACCCGACACAAGAATGCACCAACAGCAAGTCCATTGAGAACAAATATGCAGGATGTCAATTGACCATAGAGGATTATTTCAATGGTTATTCAACTGGAGACTCGATTGTTAACACCTCACTTCCAAGTCCATCACATTCACAGACAATCCGAACCAAAATGACTATTATGGTTGCTTCTTCATCTAGAAAGAAAGTCACCTTCGACCTTCCGGAAAAGGAATGGTCTGATGATTCCTCATCAGGTCCGAACAAGGTGATCTTTATGAGCGAGGTCAGTTCGGTAGCTCTAAAACCCTATCTATGCAAGGATCCAAACACGGATTCTTGTTGGACGACTCTTGTTCCTCACTATTATTCATCCAGAGCCGATTCTCCTGGGCTCATTAAATATACTAGAATAATTTCGTGTCAGCTGACTGAGACTAGTGCTTCAGAGTATTCATCATACGAGGACAAATCGCTTGATCCCAAGAAGGAACAAATTCAGAGAAAACAACTGAAGCAACTGAAGAACAAGAATATTTGGAGTGCTTATACTTTCCAATACTATTCCTCTGAGGATAACTCCAATGATGGTTGGATATCATCTGATTCATATGATTCATCTTCTCTACAGCATGATTATTCTGAGAATAACACTAATGATAGTTGGGAATCTTCCACTTCATATTCTTCCTATCATTACGATCTCCCACCTCAGGCTCATAAAAAGATCTGCTGAAAATACCTTAATCATCGGCAACCCTCCCTCCCTCACGTCTCCATCAGTTCCCTTATACATATTGTTCCTCTACTTATGCCAATGCCTAATTATAGGAGGGGACCGATGCATCTGTGTATACCACTCTCCTCATCCAATCCCTCTCTCGATCGCCCCAATCCCACCCTTCTTTTGTACTTAGGCTGCCAAAGCCTAAGTATAGGGGGGCCCGATGCCCTCTGTATATACTCTCTTCATCCACTCCTCGCCCGCCTCATTTTTTACCCTTCTTCTACACCTAGATTGTTCACAACCTAAGTATAGGGGGCGAGCCGACTTCTATTTTTATTTTCTTTTTCACTCTCTTACACTTAGCCCGAGCTATGTCTTCTCTACGATTCTTGTGCTCTGAGTGCATAGCACTCGCTAAGTATAAGGGGGTAAGTATATATACTGTGTATATATTTTAACCATGGCTCGTACTTTCACATAAGTCTATATGTATTTACGAGGTTGGTAATTAACTTTTAAAAACTAAAAAAACAAAGTTAAACAAAACAAAAATGAGTTTTGTAACTAACACTGACTGTGCCCAACCAATTTTTTTTGAAAAATGGCTTCTTACTCATTTTTGCATATAATTCCTTGCATTACAAAATATATGTCTAAAAAAATCACAAAATCCAGAAAAAAATGTGTCTGCATTTGACGCACATGCACTTCATCCAGCATTACATGCATTTGTGAAAAGACCTTGGGTTCTGAATTGAGTTATGAGCAGAAATCGAGAGTGGTTTGGACTTAACCTTAATCCACCTAATGTTCAGAGGAACTTCATCGAGAAAGAGGATTTTAGAAGCTTCAGGTGTATATGACTTAATTCTTTGAGTTCTGCATGACAATGTGTAAGGTTTTAACTCTTAGTATCTAACAAGGTCTTCTCATTCTGGGTACGACTCTAGAATAAGGAATTAATTTGTACTCTCGCACTATGCATTTATCTCAACTCAGACAAGGTGTTGGAAGACTGTGTGAGTTTCTTTTCTGGTAGCATAGACATCGAAAGACTAGAGTACGGGTTGAAATAAAGCTTCGGAAAAGGGATGGATAGTTGGGCACAATTTTTTCTAAGACCCCAAAATATGTAAGGAAAAAAGATTCCATGTCTGTAGGGGTACTACAAGATCCATGCAGCGCTACCAAAAATCCAAACACAAAGAAGTCAACTACCAAATAAATATTTGACCAAAAAGGTCCAAGCTTCAAGTCAGCCTACAGATCTTGATGGAGATTTGGCTACACTGGCCAGCTTCACAAGGAGTGGTGACTATACTGGGCACCCTCCAGTTCTTTCCACTTCTTCTAATTTCTCGCTCTAATCGATTGTGAACACAACGCGACAGACCTTGGAAGCAAATACCTGACTCCCCAAGGACGAGTTACTGGAGGAGAGGTTGGCATGGTAGTTCGGCATTCTGGATGGGAAGAGCTAAAACATTTCACACACATGATTCAATTGTTCAATTTTCATAGAATATGCTTTGGGAAGAGGATTGATCTAAGATGACTTATGAGCCAAAACTGTGACACAATGATGTGTAGAACTGATCATCATCTCACTACCCTTGTTAATTTAATCAAATTAATGGTCAAATTAATGAGTTGTCATTCGTTGCAGTCGTATAGTAAGAGCTAATCAAAAACAACTTTCAATTTAAAGCAAATTAATTTCGAGCGGCAATTTTTTACTTGGGCAAGCCCAAGGTCGAACTCAGGGAGGCAGCTGTCTCCTTAGGTAAATTTTAGGTATGTTCCAAGGTTTGATTTTCAGGGGATGAATTTTTTGGTCTTTTTCAATTATTTTATGCAGGAAGGAAAAGACACGTGCACAATCAAACCAATTTACGAGTTAATTCAGAAATATGGTCAAATTAATTCCAAAAATTATGAAACTTGGCCAGATGATGAAATGCAATGAAATTAAGCTATAATTTTTTTGGATTTTTCTGAAATTGAATAAATTTACTGTGAATTAAAAATGAATGCAAGGTGATTTTGACTAAATTAATTTTAATAAATATCAAATCACAATATTTTCAGATATAAGAAATATCCTAGATAGATCTAAGTGTGAAGAATCCAGGAAAATTAACAAACCTAAATTTCTATGTGAAATGAACCTATTAAAACTTATTCAAGGAAATCACTAAATGATTTATTCAGGCCTCCGAATGCGTACAAATGTAAATTTACACAATGTGAACTTAATGATCCTAGGTCTAATGTGAATTTTTGGTGATTTTTGGAGTTACGTAGAAATTACTATGAATTAAAAGGCATAAATGGGTAAAATATATCAAAATTCCACCAATTAGTTAATAATAAAATCCACCGATCATACAAAAATGTGTGAAGTGTCACATATGAAAGAGGACAAAGTAAGCTACACAATGCAATTTTCAAACTTGAAAATGATTTAAAATGAGTACCTAAATATGCGTGCAAAGACAGGGGTATAAATGCAATTACCGGAAATAAAATTGATAAAAATAAAATGTGCTGACAGGGACTAATATGCAATTACCTATAATGTTGAGGGGGTGGATGCAAATTTCCCAAAGAACACGTGCTCCTCACGTGGGGTCCTGACAAGGACTGGAATATAAATATGGAAACCTCCAGCGGCCTCGTTGCAATTTACCTAGGCCGCACGTGCATATCACGTGGGGGTCCCAGGCTCGGTGGACTTCGAAGGCTCGGGTCGAGGTTTGGGAGACTCTAGAGGCTTGGACCTGGCTCGGGGAAGCTTCGGGGGATCCGAACCTGGTGGTCGGGGAAGAGGCTCGGATCGGGCGACGTGGCTCGATGTGGACCGTGGATCAAGCGAAGATCCAACGGTTATGGCTTCCGGCACGTGGCGTGTTTAGATCCATTAGATCTAATAAAAATCAACGGTTGTAGTTGGCTCCTGAGACGACGGCGTGGACGATCAATGACCGTTGAATCTTGATTGATCCAACGATATCTGGAGCATGGGGAAGCGGTGACGTGGCTTGATCAGATGCGTAGGATCCGCCTGATCCTACGGCTGCGGGAGGTGGGCGATGTGGCTCTCTTAGGACCGTCCGATCAAGGCGATTGGACGGCTGATGCTCGTCTTCTCTAACCGGCCCGCCGCCTCCTACGGCGGAGAGGGATGTGCTCCGATGAAGGGTCTCGAGCTCTACCTCTTCCTCTGGTCGTCGGTGAAGCTCGTCGGAGGCCCCAAGTAGCTGGGAAGACTCGTGGAGGCGTCGGGGATCCTCCGGCGATCTCAGAAGTGGCTGAGCAGCTCTGGGGTGCGGTGGCAAAGAAGCTCGAGGGAAGCTCCGATGAAGTTCCGGCCAGTCGAAGTAGATGTACCTGCAAAGGGTTAGTGGTATAGCCGAGGCGTGCAACGTGTACGTGGAGTGATTGGGAGTGAGGTACGAGGCCTGAGCGGTGTAGTGGGGGTCCGTGATCAAGCTCCGCCAAGGTGGCGGAGCTAGCGTCGGCGGGAAGTGGAGTATGTCGTCGGAATGAATGGAGTATGGCGTGAAGATCAGAGCTTCAAGGCGAAGCTCGGTGAATGCTTAGCGGAGCAGGAACTGAAGGGAGGACGGCGAATAAAATTGGAGTAAAAGAAAGAAAAATAAGAAGAAGATCGAAAGGGATATGGAGGAGTCTACCTGGGGAATGGAGCGCGATGAAGTGCTCCTGGTCATCGCTCGAAGGACGGTAGCAGTCCTGATCTCGTGCAGCTCGCGGAGGAGCTGTGGCACGACGATGGAGGGTCATGGATCTCGCCAGAGGTGGATCTCAGTATTCGTCGACATTTCCTCAAATTGCTATCACCAAGATTAAGATTGGAGCTCGGGGATTCTCTCCGTGATGGCGGATGGGGGTGAAGGTGGACAGAGGCGATGTATTTATAGGATGAAGGTGACAGCGTAGGTAGCGAGGAAGTGGGGTTGGTGGGCATCGTGGAGCGAGGTTGAGGGCGTTCATGGCGAACGAGGGGACGGGCGAGGATGAGGGAAGAGTGGGCTGTGTAGTGGTGGTGCCAAGGGATAGAGATGGTGGTCGGCGTGGCGCCCAAAATAGAAAGGGGGCGGCCCCTTGTGCACGGTAGGCGACGTGGGGCGCGGGGTGTGCGGGAGGTAGACGACGAAGTATCAACCGTTGGATCGAGCGATCCAACGGTCAGGAGAGGGGCGGAAGCAGAGGGTGAGGATCAGATCGACGGAGCGAGATCAAGGGCACAGGGCGCGCCATGTGGCGGGCGTAGGTCAAGGCGCTATTGTGCGGCGGAGATCAAGTCATGGGGTCTGATCGAAAGGTCGAGAGGCATTGCGTGATGGATGGCTAGGATAAGGAGTATTTGGCTACGATCGGAGGGAGTAGGCGTCGCCACGTGGCGCAAGGAGGGTGCAGTGCTGGCGAGCAGTCCAGATGAGATCAGAGGTTTGATCGGGCGGCTAAAAATCACAGCGATGATGAACGACCCAGATCACTAGAGGGGCGAGCGATCAGACGGCGGGGAAGGCCGGGCACGTGGCGCGCAACGGAGCGGGCCGCGTGGTGCAATCAGAGCGCGCCACGTGGCCAGCTCTGAGTGGTTGAGAAAGAAAGTGAATTTAGAGAGAGAAGGAGGCTGAATTCGGAAAAACTCAAAAACATAAAAGTTGTAGATCTCGATGAGATCTATAAGTTTCATGTTGACCAAAAACGAAGAAGAGGTCAAATATGATACAAAAATACAAGAGTACAAATATACATATATGTAGTATACAAGGGGGCCCAAAAACCCAAGTTTTGCATACGAGCTCCGAATTGAATGAAATTAGTCTCATTTTAAAGGTCTCTGGATGAATATTAATCTGAAGGTGAGAAGACCTAATTTGGAGTTTGTAAGAGAGGGATATTGGCATTCTAAGGTCCAGGGGGTTTGGGGCTTTATTGGGTATTTTACAAGATAGGAATTTTGGCCTTCTTCCTTATATTATTAACTAATAATGTACACATTATAAGGAAGGTGTTATTTGATTTTGGAGGGGATATAAAATACAAATAATTAGGTGAGTTATTGGTGGATATTTTACAAGTGGAAATTGGCTTCTTATTTAATGCAAATATGAATGCTAAAATGCATATATTGTGGATTGATGCATGAATGCTATTTATGCAAGATAAAGGGAAATATGTTGCTAAATACCCGGGGACAAAGCTCTATTTTCAACTTTAAGAGTGATGAATCACAAATTCATCAAGAACTTGGAGGTTGTTGATTTTAAAACCCTAAGTCTCACAGAATTTCTGCCAAACTAATAACCCAAAGGTCAGGTCTACCTCCATTTTCACCTTCTGCTCTTGGCCATGGTATGGAACCCAATGTCATTTCACCTCATTGCATTTCTTTAGATGCTCAGGGACGAGAATGGTCTAAGTATAGGGGGATGATGAATCTGAGATTCATCACTCTAAAAGACATTAATTAAGCTCAAATCCCCAAAATTCATTGGCATTTCTTCATTTATATTGCATAATTGTCATTTATGCATGTATAGATAATAAATGCATTTTATCACTCTTACTTGCATAAAATAAGGAGCCAAGAATCACAACCCATTTGACATGTTAAATAAGATAGCTTCCATGATTTTTTATTAATTCATGCTAACTCCAAATGAACTGAAATGCATCCATTGTGTACATAGTACTAACAAGAATAATGAAAAATACAAAAAAAATCACTAACATAAATAAATGGACCAGAAACTCACGCCTTAATTTAAGGATTTACGGATAAAATACTGATATTTTCATCATGCAATGTCTGATTTGATCCTACTCACTTTTGAACTAATACAAATTCAATTACCTTCAAAACTAGACCAATTTCAAGTGAATCGGAGCTCATATGTGAACGTTGGATTTTGTGCCTCTTTTGTACATTTTGTATTTTAACGGTTTTTGACCTATTATTTTATGTGCATAATTAACTCATTTTATTTTATTTATTTTTTTGATAAAAGTTTTATTAAAATACATAAAAATGCAAATCTAAAATAAGGCAATCAAAGAAATTAACAGAGTACGAGTCTTTATTAAATGTTTGTACAGAAGTTATTTTTTCGTTTTTTATTTTGTTTCTTAATTTTCTAATTAATAAAAATACAAAAAATAGATTAATGTGTAAATATTTATCTTTTATTTTATCATATCTTCCCAGATTTTTATCTTGTTCAAAAATAACAAAACGTTATAAAACCCAAAAATCTAGGTATTCTATGTACATGGAGTACCCCGAAATATCACTTTGAGCAAATGATTGATTTTGGTTTTGATCCATTCATGAAAGTTGTAGATCTCATCGAGACGAGCAACTTCGTGAAGAAAATTTTTTGATACGAGGTTGTTTGTTATTTCTTTTTATTTTCTTTTCTTTTTTATTTTTGATTTTTGTGAGAGTGACATGTGGCAGCTCCTAGAGCCGCCATGTGTTACCCATTAAGGGTCTTTATTTTTCATTTACTTTATAAAAAATTAATAATTAAAAATTAATTAAATAAAAAATAATGAAAAAAAAACAAAAATGATGTGGTGAGGTCAGGACCGCCCGATCTCGACTGCGGCTCATGTATCTCATCTCCTTCATTTGTTCGTCTCTCCCCCAATTTTCCTAATATGGCTGACGGGCACCGCCGCACTACCCAATCGAGCTGCCACCACTCCACGATTCTCACCACCGCAAATATCTCCGCCGCCTCTTCAGAGCTCGCCGCCCCCTTTCCCGAGCGCAGTCTCCACCTTCCAACCTAGAATACAATCACCGCGATCTCCTCCTCGTATCCGCCCTGGTATCCTTTCCATATCAACTGCTCCTCGCGAACCTAGTCCCTCAATCACATCCCCCACACGATTCTTCCCCGATCGTGATCCTCATCCCAATCCATCACTTGATCACACTCCCAATTAAACCCATCACTAATCGCTGCCACCGCCACTCCCTCGTCCTATTTAAGCACCACCATCCCTCCCTCGTATGACATATGTCGATTCACCGCAAGTCGAGGAGTAGATGGTTGGAGGTGGTGACAGCACCTTCGACATTCTCTTCTTCAGGTCGGTGATATCCGAGGCTTTGGGGCCTCACTGCAGCGCCCCCGCATGTGCCCTTACACAAGCTTTGGCTGTTAAGCCAACGACTCCATGTCCAAGGGTGCCTTGACCAACTCTGCCTTCGTCCAGAAGCTTTACAGGCACCGCCATCGTTATCCATCGCTCCTCCACCGCTCCTCCGCCAGCTGGAGGCTTCGACCCGAAGGAGCAGCACCTCGACTTCACCACCGCCAGGGCTTCCGCCCCAACTCCACCTCGACCCTCTAGCATCAACTTCGACTCCGCTGATGCCTTCTCCCACCGCAGAGCTCCATCGTCGCTCCGCCACTTCCTCCTCCTCCGAACTCATATGCAGGAGCTCGAAGAGCGAAGCCCCAGCCCACGTGTGAGGCACGTGCGTTGGGGTCTTTTTGCATCAAAGCCCCCACAAGTGCTTCGCATTACCAGAAGACCCCTCTCACATGCCCCGCACGTGTGAGGGAGGACATTTTGCAAGAAAGGCCCCTGAAGATCCTCTATTCACAGAAGACCCCCACCGTCTATAGGGCACGTGCCGTGTACGTGCCCATCTGGAAATTTTGCAGCATAGCCCTCCGCAGGAACGGTAATCATACTTAGGTCATTTTCTTTATATTTTCTATTTTAGTTCTATTTATTGTAATTACAAACATGCCCATGTCTTCTTCTGTGATTTTGCACTGCATTATTGCATCTTTTCATTTTAAAAATTAGCATGATGTTCTATAATTAATTCTACAATATGGAATGCTTGTGATATTTTTATATGATGTGGTTATTTAATAAAAATTATTCTTGCGTAATTGCATACGTTGTCCACTCTGCACTCTGAAATTCAAATTTAATTAACCATAGCCCAATAATCATCAAAAATTCACTATCGTAGAATTAATTTTATTTTACATTGTGCCCAAAAAGAATTGCATTTGCATGCATATTTTGCTCTATAAAAATCATTTGTGTATTTCGATAATTAATTTTTAATAGGTATTATTCAACTTTTTTAGGATTTAGAATTTTTCTAAGATATATAACTAAGTAATATATCTTAGATAATTTTATTTCTTGAAAATAAGTGGATTTAATATTTATTATAATCAATTATTGAAAATTGCATTGTTGCATTTATTAATTCATAATATATTCATATTACATTAGAAACTTCTAAAAAAATTATAATGTGCCCATTTCATCGTTACTTACATCTCGGCCAACTTTCATAATTTTTGGACATCATTTGATTAATATTTATTTTCTAGTCCTTAAAATCGACCGCATTTGCATTTTACATTCCAACATTGCATTAAAAATATCAAAAATATCCTGCCTCAAAAATCGCGCACAAAATTCAATAAATATTTCTAAGTTTTACCTTTACCTCCTTGAGTTCACCATGGGACATGTCCAAGTAAAATAAACATAAAACCACTCCGATTAAAATTGAATAAATTAATTATGGTTATTTCTTGATTGATTCTGATTACACGCCTACAACAAAAAGACGAACATCAATATTTTAAATGCTTAATAATTCACACAAATAAAAGAGGGAGATCGTGACTCGCCGGATTGATGCCAAACAGTTGAAAGAGAGACCACCTTCTATCATAGTTGAAGTCACCAGTGAAGCAGCTCCCACGCCACTTGAACTGAAGTCGTTGTCCTCTAACATGAAATACACCTTCCTTGCATGTGAGCCAAACATGTACTTGGTCATATTAATGCCCAATTGACTGAAGATCAAGAATCTCGTCTGATGGTGGTCTTTTAAATAAACCGTAAGGCAATAGGCTGGAATATATCGGATTTCCATGGGATCAATCCTTCACTATGATCGCATCACATCTGAGGACGACATCAAACCCTCCCGTGAATTTCAGAGAAGGTTGAATCCAAACCTCTGGGATGTCATCATGAAGGAAATTCAAAACTGGTGTAATGTTGGTTTCATTTATCCCATCTCCGACTCGAAATGGGTGAGTCCCCTGCATGTCGTGCCAAAGAAGTCTGAGATCACTGTTGTAAAGAATGAAAAAGGAGAGGAGATTCTAGCTGGAGTACCCACCTCTTGGCGAGTGTGTATTGACTACAGGAGAGTAAACCTTGCCACCAAGAAGGACCATTTTCCACTGCCTTTCATTGACCCAATTCTCGAGAGACTGATAGCGAAAGAATACTTCTGCTTCTTGGATGGTTACTCTAGATATAATCAGCTCACTATTGCTTCTGAGGACCAAGAGAAACTACGTTCACCTATCCATTCGAGACATATGCCTTCATATAAATGTCGCTCAGGCTATGCAATGCCCCAACTACTTTCCAGGGGAGTATGCTTGCAATATTTGTCGACATGATGGGCACTTTTCTTGATGTTTTCATGGATGACTTCCTGGTCTATGGAGATTTCTTTGACCAATGTCTTGATTATTTGGACCGAGTTTTGAGGAGGTGTTGCGAAGTGAATCTAGTGCTCTCATGGGAGAATAGCAACTTCATGGTGACCGAAGGAATTGTGTTGGGTCACGTTGTTTCTAAAGGTGGCATGGAAAAGGACCCAACCAAGGTAGAAGTGATTTCCAAACTAGAGCCACTTACAACTCTCAAAGAAGTCCGATCATTCTTGGGCAATGTCAGTTTTTACCGACGGTTTATCAAGGATTTTAGCAAGTTGGCCCGACCATTGACAGAGATCTTGGGCAAGGAGAATGATTTTATTGTCGATGACTGTGTGCTCCTTACCTCTAATCAGTTGAAAGAACTAATCACTTAGGCCCCTGTCTTTCAGCCACTGATTTGGACTCAACCATTCGAGATAATGAAATATGCGTCAGATATGCCATCGGTGCCATACTAGAACAGAGGAAATACAATGTTTGTTATTCACTACGTTAGCCGAACGCTCGATGAAGCTCAAAGAAACTACACTATCAGTGAGAAGGAGCTGCTAGATGTAGTTTTTGCTTTGTAAAAGTTCAGATCCCATCTCCTTGGGTCCAAGGAGATTGTTTATACTAATCACTCTACCATCTAGTATTTACAACTGAATAAGTACGTCAAACTACGGCTCATCTGATGGATCCTTCTCCTCCAGAAGTTTGACTTAGAGATACGAGATAAACTGGAGTTAAGAATGTTGTGGTCAATAACTAGTCCAGACTTCCGAAGCCTGAGTCTCCTGAGATGAACCTGCAGTCGATTACAGAGACTTTCCCAGATGAGGTGATCTTGTTGATTACCTCGATCCCTTGGTATGTCGATGTTGTGAAATATCTTATGTCCAAGAAAACTCCACAAGTTGATCCAAGTTGAAAGTGGACAAATTTTTGTCTAATATCCATTTCTACTAGTGGGGGGATCCATATCTATTTCGTGAGGGGGCAGATTGCATCTGGAGAATGTGTATTCCTCATGAGGAGGTTCCGAGAGTCCTTGCACATTGTCATGATAAAGAGTCGGGAGGATACCATTCAAGCAAACGTATACAGTGAAAGTTCTTCATAGTGGCCTTTTGTGGCCTACATTATTCAAGGATGCAGAAGGATACGTCAAGCATTGCACTGACTGCAAGAAGATGGGTGGCACCATAGGAATGATAGATACGATGCATTTGAAGTTCATTCAGATATCAGACATCTTTGATGCTTGGGCATCGACTTCATGGGCCCATTTTCAAACATCCATGGTTACGACTATATTCTTATTGTTGTCGACTACGTGAGTCAATGGGTGGAGGTTATTCCCGTCTGAACCACCAAAAGTCAGACAGTTTGTCGATTCTTGAAGGATCACATCATCGCCTAGTTCGGGACTCCCAAGATTCTCATATCTGATGGGGGTCACCATTTTATCAACAGAGAGGTGAAGCAGTTAACTCAAGAATTCTGCATAGAACATCGTATCACTTCACCTTACCACCCATAGTCCAATGGCTTGGTTGAATGTTCCAATAGGGAGATAAATACAATTCTAAATAAGCTTATGCGTTCGGATCACAAGAATTGGTCTCAACTTCTAGATTCAGTTCTTTGGGCTTACAGGACCGCATACAACTCACTGTTAGGCATATCTCCCTACCGCCTTGTTTATGGCAAGACATGTCATCTGCCCGTTGAGAGGATACACAAATATTTATGGGAAATCAACGTATTCAATTTGGACTCTAAGAAAGATGGGAAGAACAAAAAAGTGGATATGAACAGATTACTAGAATTAAGAGATTATGCATGTGACAGCAACCTGATATACAAGGAGACGGTCAAAAAGTGACACGACAAGCATATCTGCCACAAGACTTTCGAGCCTAAGCAAACGGTTTGGTTGTTTGATGCTAAATTGAATATCTTTCCAAGAAATTTGAAAAGAAAATGGACTGGGCCGTTTACAATGACACATGTGCATGACAATGATAACGTGATGGTATCTAGATTGTCAGCTTATGCACAACCCTTTGTAGTCAATGGACAGCTTCTGAAGCCTTATTTAGAACATGATAATTCTTGTCTGTTGTTGACTTAATTCAAGTCGTGTATGAAGATGATCTGAAAGCAATCGCTCCCATAGTTTCGGACAAAGCAGATCAAAATATTTTTGAATGGTCTTTCTTATTCTTCTTTTCTTCTTTTCTTCTTTTCGTTCTTTATTTTCTTTTTCTTCAGAAAAGGTGTCACCCCTTTCATCATTTCTATACTTAGGACGTACTTTGTCCTGGGTATAGAGGCGATGCCTACCCTGAGTTGTTCATTTTCTGATACCTCACTTGTCCCCTAAACTTTTGACACTCTGTCTATACTTAGGGATATTTTACCGTAAGTATAGGGGGAGGGGGACAAGTCGAGCTGATGATTTCGTACATTCCCATCCTTAACCTCCCTGCCTTGTGTACAGTCTGCTATACTTGGGATTATTTCATCCTAAGTATTGGGAAGACAGTCAACTTCTCATTCGTTTGTTCTTTATAGGTTTTGCTATAATCAGAACGACTTATGTCTTCTCTTCTTCTCCCTGATCTATGAGGACATAACTCAAGCTAAGTATAAGGGTTCGTATATACTTCATATATACTTTAGCCATAACTTGTACTTTCGTATTTTCAATAATTATGGCTAAAATATTGCATAAAATGCCTTATACATATACAATTTATTAAACAAATTAATAAAAAGATGTATATTATTCCTCAAAATTCTTTTTGTGTATACTGATTCATAAATCAGGTAAGAATGTTTTGCAAGATGTTTGAAAAATAGTTTGAAAGTTTATTTGAAAAATCTGTTGAAAATGTTTGAAAAATATTTTGTAAAATATTTTCAATATTTGTAAAAATGTTTTGGTTTGTAGAAACTTCTTTTCTTTGTGTGAAATAAAAATGTTTGCAAATGGTTTTGAAAATGGTTGCAAAAATGTTTTGAAAAATCTTTATATACTGTTTGAAAAACCTTTGCAAAATGATTTTCAAATATTTGTAAAATTTATTTGCAAAAACTATTTTGAACTACAGTTTTCAAAATTATTTGTAAAACTATTTTCAAATAAGTTTGAGGAATATATACATCATCCAAGTAAATAAACATTTTTCACCAACTGTATATATTTATAAAAATAACAAACTTATCTCTTGTATAAATCCTTTATAACCACAACTCTTGTAAATAAGTGATGCACTCCCATGTAAAAATGTGTACCTAGTTTTCTCTTCCAAAAACTTGTGTTTTGAAAAAGTCCTAAAATGTTGCACAATCAAAAATCCCAAAAACATTTGAAAAAAACTTTTTCAAAAATTGCATAAAAATTTACAAAATATTTTTTAAAAATCCATAAAAAGTTCAAAATCAGAAACGACATCACAAAAATATTTTCCTTGCATTGTGCATAGCATTCATATTTTCGAAATACTCTAGATAATTGAACAAGTCTGAATAAATTCTGAAGATTGGAGCTTGGAATTGACCTTAATACACTCAATTTCAGAGGAACCCATTGAGGACTGGAAGTGGAGATATTTCAGGTCACCTTGATTTAAATCTTTAGATTCCATAAGACTATGTTCATGAGTCAATTCAATGTGCCTAAGTAGAACCCTTCGTATCATCCGTAAGACTCTTTAGACAGTGGCTAGACTGGAAATCGCACTTAGCACTTAGCTCAACTCAGATGGACTGGTGAAAGATTTTGGAGTCTAAGTTGGGATGATGCAAAGACGCTTCATCAAGGTTGGCTTAGGAACCATTCTTGGGGATTGCCAACACCGGTACTCTAACCCACTTCTTCTGGTAACAATGATATCTAAAGACTAGAGATTGATTGAGACAATGCTTCGGATGAGGAACGGTCTACAGGCACAACTTTTTCTAAGACCTCAAAAAATTGGTGGAACAAATGATGTTATATCCACCAGGGCAAAAATAAGAATGCAGAAGCTGCATAAAATCAAAGAAAATGTCAAAAGAAGCCGTCAACCAAAATTTCCACAAAAATTTGATCTTAAAAAAACATGTTTCTTGATGAAGAATCAGTTACAATGACCTACTTTACAAGAGAATGAAGACTACACTAGTCCATTACTACTCCTTTTACCCTTCTTTTAAACTTCTTCCCCATTTGGTTGTAAAGAATGGGAGTACTTGACCTTAGAAGGGAATATCTGTCTCCACGAGGATGAGTTACCAGAAGAGCAGACACCTCGATAGTTCATCGGTTTTGTCTGGGGAGAGCTGAACAATTTCACACACATGGTTCTATCACTTCAAGATAGCAAGAGTATGCGACCGGGAGGATGGTTCTGACCTGGCCATGAATTGGACTAGATGATAGGAGTATGGAACCTAGAGATTGTTGTGTCACACTTTCTGACTTCCATTTGGTTCAAAATACACTGTTATCCAAAGGCCTTCACTGAGCTCCAAACTTTGATTTTGTTAAGACAAGTTTAAAAGTCGACAATTATTCCATGTTCTTTCTTTTTCTTTTCTTTGATTTTGTTTTTTGCACTTATTGCTTAAGAGTTTGCTAGGGACTAGCAAGGGCAAGTATAGGGGGGTGATGAATCTCCATTTCATCACCTTATTCTATCATTTTGGCCTTAAAAACCCCTAGCTAATGCATGTAAATAGCATAATTTTGTACAAATTAACCTTCATTATTTGTTCCATTTGTTGTGTATAAAATATTATTTTAATTCCAAAACTATGAAATAAAGAAAAAGAATAAAATGTCAAAGGTATTTTATGACCCCAAACCCCGAGACCTAGGCATATTGATGACTGGGTCGATGAGGAATAAAGTAGGGGAAGATAAATGCTAATAAATCAATTCTTTTATTAGTAAATATTATATTTTTAGGACCAATTTTATTTTCTGTTTTCCATACATCAAATAAAGAAACTTTTTACAACAAAGTTGTAGATAAAAGTACAAATGAATACAAAATTGATTTCATATACTGTGTTTATTTTATACTCTAAATAAAATGCCAAAACCAAAACTTGCCAGACCCATATCTCCTAAATAAAAACTCAAAATGTATCGAACTCACCTTTAATTGTGTATACTTTTCATAAGATATTTAAGGAATTTGGTTTCTTATTTTTTGGAGTTAGGGTGTGAAAGTTACATTTTGGACCCTTATTGCGTAATTTACTTATATAAAATATTCATTTTTATTTATTCTTTATTATTTTTATTAACTTTATATTTTTATAATTTTGAAATATTATTTATACTATATGTACATATTTAGAATAGAATAAAAACATAAAGAAAATACAAATAAAATAGTATACTAAAATACATAGATGAAATACCTATACTTATACATATATAGTATACATCCCTATTTATTTAATTGTAAATATTATATCATAAAAATATAACAAATATATATTTATGTATATAAAAATAAGTTGTAATTATATAAATTAATAAATCAAATAATAAAATCAAAAATCCAAAAAAAATAAAATATGCAAAGCATAGATGAATATACCTATAAATATACACTCAAAAAGTAACTTATAATAAATAAAGTCATAAAAATAAATAAAAATCATAATTAAACACTCCATAAAATAGTAAATATTTTTTATTTTTATAGTTTTTTCAAATAAAATCATTTTCTATTTTTATTTCCATTTTTCATTTCTTTTTAAATCCTATTTTGTCTTTACTCGTATGACGTGGACCAATCAGGAAATTGGGTGGGTTGACCGAGGTCAACTCCCTGGTCTTCCCTTGGTTCAAGCGCTTGCCAGCATTTCACCTCAATTTCATCCATTTGTCCAACTCAATCCTTTTACTTTTGGGCTTGATTCCTTTGCACAATACGTGCCTCATTTAATGTTGTTTCACATGGACTTGAGTTTGTGCTGAAACACATCGAAGCCAAAGATCTCTGGAGTCAAAGTCCCCTCTCTTATAAAGTATCTCTTCGGCCTTCAATGGAGGATTGATCCTTCTTCCGCCAACTGCATCACATACCCTAATCCTAGATATATTCCTGGTGATAGCAACAATCCTTGGGACCTGTTCGTCGCTTGATTTGGCGTCAAATTGAAACAATTCGTTGCTCGTCGCCGACCTTGTCGGAGCTCTTGTTTCCGATCATGCTTCGACGGTAAGCTTCTACTTTTCTCGTTCTTTTCATTCCATAGGTTAGCAGTAGTTGAAGTTTTGCATTATTTTCAGTTGATTCTATCCATTGTATCATATTTTTCAATTACACGATGTGGTGGAGCTTCAACTCTGCCACCTCTTTCTGGCCACCTCCATCTAGCTTAGCTTCACCACTCACCCACAGATTATTCCTCATCACCTTCTGAATGCCCCGCACATCTCCATTCCTCTTGACCCTTCAAGGATCAATCTCCTGGTCTTCCTTCTCTGCCGCTCACCGGACGACCGTCACATTACCCCATCTCCACTCCATCTCCCTCTCAGAAGCTCGTCGGAGCTCCGTTTTTGCTACCTCTAGCATCTCCTACATGAAACAACAAAGAATGAACCCCTTTATGGTCTCATCGATCCAAGAGAAAAGCTCCACGTCCTGTCCTTCACTGAGCCTTTCTGATGGACCTCAACCCATTTTAAAGAGCCCTTGAGCCACGGATCAACCCCTGGAGCATTTTGAGCCACTCAACGAAGGAGGAAACAATGGGAGAAGCTCGGAGGATTGGATCGAAGTCCAGCATTACAATGTTTTTCATATGTTCTTCGTCGGGGTCTTCCAGCCATTAGATCAAGAGCCTCGCTCCAGGTGTACAACCACCGTCAGATCTGAGCGCCAACCACCACCAGATCTGCAAGTCAAATCTAATCTTGGACGCCTATCAACAAAGCGGTACGCGTCGTAGGATCAACGACATGTGGACAAGTGAAGCTCATCCATACGTTCATCAGAGCGCAAGGCATAGGTATTTTAAATTTCCCCCACATAATTTTTGTTTTTATTTATTAGTACCTAAACTTTCATTTGACGCTTTAAAGTTTCTTTAATATTTATGCATAAAACCCTGAGCTTCTTGCCATAAGCACTTTAGTCGTCGCCAGGTAAGCCAACAAGCTCTTGGATATTTGCATATAAGCCCTCGTAGCTTTACTTTGTTATTGTTTAGTCATAATTTTTCAACAGTCGGTATATTTTCTTGTGGAGATATTGCATATGGACCCCCTAGCTTGTATTTAATTGTAAAAATAACCCTCCACGTGTATTTTATTGAATATCTATGAAATTTTGCAAGATTACCCCCTGGTTTTTTCAAAGATGTTCAGATCTGGTCCATAAGCTTTACTTTTATTGCATAAATACCCCTAGCATGTTTGTATTTTCTTTTTGTGTTATTTGTGCAACTAAAAATAGTTCTAGTATCTTAAAAGAACAAGAAAACTAATTTAAACTTATTACCACTATATTAACCACATATATTTTTCGTGGAGTGATTTAAGTTAATTTTCTATTTTAATAAAAAATGTTGCTTTTTAATCATGTTCAGGTTTGAAAATTCCAAAAAATATAAACTTGTTTGAAAAATTCTAAAAAATTGCTTCCTATGTAGTTTGATTTATTCTATCAACAGACCAAAAATCAACTAAAAATGCAAAAGAAAACCACTAAAAATTGAAATACACTAAAAATCTTATAAAAATATAAAAATCCCAAGAAAACTCCAAAAAAATATTTCTTTCTTTTGAAATTTATGTGTTGAGTTGAGTTAAACTTGTTATGGGATTTTTTGAGTGGTTTATTATTTTTAACTCACAAATACTTCTGTTTATTTATTTTTTTTCATTGTATTGATTTTTATTCCAATTAAAAATCCATAAACATTTGCAAAAAAAATCCCAAAAATCACAAAAATAATATAAAATCATTAAAAACATAAAAAAAAATATTTTCTCTGAATTTCTGGCATATTTTGACCCATTTTTATCTTGTATATGTCCCTGTTCATATAAGCTTACTTTCGATTTATAATTCATTTTCTTTTTACTTTTATTTTCATATTATTTTATTTTATTTTCAAAAATTAAAAGTTTAAAAACATTTGCAAAATTAAAAATAAAATAAAATTTCAAAATTACAAAATCCGCAAAAACCATGATTTGGCTGTGTTTGAGAGACATATCGTGCTTTGATTTTTCATCTTTTACTCTACACCATTGCTTCCTGAGTTCGACCCCTACTTGCTTGTCACTATACATCTTTAGTAGGGTATAATAAATTTTGATTCACACTTGATTGACTTGCTTGATTTATTCATTGTGTGGGTTAATTGTTGATTGACCTCATGTTTTATATCTTCGCTTCCGTGAGGATACTATTTTAGACCCTTGCAAAATCCGTGTCATCATCCATCTAGTTTGTTATCAGAGCTTCATTATCCTTACATCTTTGTTGAAGTCTTCTCCTTGTTTCTCCGTACCATGGCATCCACCTCCAAAACACCTTTGTTGAAATACACCCCAAAGCTAAATTCTCACCTTTGATGGAGAAAGTCATGATTATTGGAGTCTTCAAATGAAGACCATTTTCGTCTCACAAGATTTGTTGGAGCTAGTTATAGAAGGCTATGATGATACTAAAGATGCATATTCACTTGCTTCACTAAGTGAAGAAAGAAAAAAAAGAGCTCAAGGTGAACAGAAGAAAGATGTGAGGGCCCTTCTTTTCATTTTGCAAAGAGTAAGAAATAAATCTTTCATCGCATTTCTGAAGCAACTATTACTAAAGATGCATCAGAGATTTTCAAGAAAGAATTTTAAGGATTAATCAAGATAATTTCAATCCAACTTCAATCTTTATGGATGGATTTTGATAACCTCTTAATGAAAGTGATAAAACCATCCAAGGATTCTTTTTAAGAGCTTCTATTATTATAAATCAAATTCAAAGTTATGGAGATATTGCAGGTAAGAAGATTATTGAAAATATATTAAGAAACTTGCCTGCTAAATTTGATCATGTTGATGATGCTATTGAAGAATCCAAATATTTATCATCTCTCTCTCTCTCTCTCTATATATATATATATATGAATTAATGGGCTCAATTGAAGCACATGAGCAATGAATTAGTAAGTTTACTACTCGGCCCTTGGAGCAAGCATTTCAAATAAAAATGAGCATCTCTAAAGCCAAGAATGGATATCATGATAAGTAAAGAAGCAGACGATATGCAAGGAGATAAGAGAAGAATGGAACCTATGGATATTATAAAGATCAATACAATGGAAGACCAAGAGGAGTATACAATTAAAGAGCTCTAGGTAAAGAAAATCCTCTACTCATTGCATCATTTGCGAGAAAGATAATCATGAATCTAAGAATTGTAGATTTTGATGCACAAGGTTTAAGATTGCAAAACATTCTCAAAGGGTATGTTGGTTCCAAAAGGATGAGCCTAATTATATAACAAAAGATGAGACTTCCGGTCCATTGCTCTATTCTTGCATGAGTACTGCATAAGTATCTAAAGATATTTGGTATGTGGATAGTGGTTGTCGCAACCACGTGACAAGGAACAAAGATGCATATTTGAAACTTGAGAAAGAATATAATTCACAAGTTAAGTTTGGGGATAGAAAGCTACAAAATGTTGAAGGCAAATGAATTATTACAATACAAACAAAGAAACGTACTTCCAAACTCGTGAATGATATTCTTTATGTTCCTGAGTTAACTAAAAAACTCCAATGTGTGGGCCAACTTATGAATAATGGACATTCTCTAAGATTTGATAATGAAGTATGCAAAATCGTTGATAAAAAAGAAAACTACTTATTGCAAACATTAAAATGGCTCCAAACAAAGTCATTCCATTATCAATGCCTAAAAAAGAAGGTTACTCCTTTAAAGATACAAATAAAGATGATTCCCTATTTTGGAATTTAAGATTTATATATCTAATTTTTAGAAGCCCCATGTTATCAAAGTAGAACTGGTCTTTGAACTTCCATTCATTAAGAAAGATGAAAACATATGTAAAGGATGCATATACGATAAGATGTTTTGATTGGCATTCACAAAGACATCATAGAGAGCAAGAAATCCTCTTGAGTTGATACACTCCGATGTTTTTGGACCAACTCAAACATCATTAATCAATGAAGTCAGATACATTCTACTATTTGTTGATAATACAGTCGAATGATGTGGACTTACTTCTTAAAAGAAAAGTCATGCATCTTTTCAACTTTTATCAAATTTAAAGCTTTTGTGGAAAAAAAGTGAATGAAAAATAAAAGTCTTCTGGTTAGATCGAGGAGGAGAATCCACATATAGAGAATTTCAAGATTTTTGTGTTTCTCAAGAAATCAAGAAAGAGTTAGCATCAAGATATACTCCTCGGTAAAATGGAGTAGTTAAAAGAAGAAATAGAACGATCGTTGAGATATCAAGAAGCATGCCAAAAGATAAAGGCCTTCCTAATAAACTTTGGAAAAAAGTAATAAATATTGCACTTTATATATAGAACAGATCTCCTACCGAAGTAGAGTTGGGAAAACACCTTACAAAGCATGGTATGAAAGGAAGGCCAAGATGAGCCATTTAAAGTCTCTGGCTCAATTACATATGCATGTATTCTATCTCAAGTTAGACAAGAAAAGTTTGATGAAAAAGGAGAAAAAAGTATATCTTTATTGGATATTGTGATGAATCCAAATCTTACAGTTTATTCTAGCCCGAAGAATAAAAATTGCTAATATCAAGAGATGTCATCTTCTATGAATCGTATTCATGAAAATGGGAAGATAGTCAACAACACAAAAACACGTTGCAACTGAAGAAGACACTTCAAATGAAGGTGATATCTTTCCTTCAATTCAAAGAGCGGGCCAAATACTTCTGATGCAGAATCTCCACAATGAAAGGTACTATCTATTAAAGAAATTTATACATCATCTCTTGCCATTGCTTTATTTCCTTGTGGGCCACAAAAATTCGAAGAAGTAAGTAAAGAAGAAGTACGAGTTCAAGCAATGAATAAAGAGATTGCAATTATTAATAAAAATCACAAATGGGAGCTCATGGACCGACTTAAAAAGAAAGATGTCATTGGTCTCAAATGGATTTATAAAGTCAAATATAATAAAGGTGGTTCCATTCACAAGCATAAAGTTTGATTCGTAGCTAAAAATTATTCGCAACAGTCATGTATTGATTATAATGAAACTTTTACCATTGTTGCTCCTATGGGAACTATTAGAAAGTTGCATGCACTTGCCGCTCAAATGAATATACACATATCAATTTGATGTGGAGTTTGCATTTCTTAATGGAGATCTTGAAGAAGAGGTTTAGTTGAACAACCTCATATTGGTCTTTTTGATCCTCCGCTGAGGAGAAATTTGTAATGGACTTTGAAAAAAACTAGCTGAAAAACCTTCTGCTAGAAGGGAAAAAGACTTTATATTTCATTTTTTAAACCTTCTGCTATAGGGCTTAAAAGGGCTTTCTATGGTGCGGTTCAGGAAATGCAAATAGAGATCGAGAAGAATCATAGTTTTGTATATAATGATGATAAAATTAATCAATTATGTCAAGAGCTAGTGAATCTGATTAGGGAAAAAAAGGAGAGCCAAGCATTAAGACCAAAGACCTCTCTCTGATAGAAGCTGGATATATCTCCAAAGATAAAGAAGAAAAAGTATATCATCCCTGCGATAATCAGTAGTTGGAGAGGAATCCTAGCATCCGCTCTTGGAGGGCATGCGGTGTCCGACAAGTCAGATCTGGCAATCATTGTATCGACACCTCTGTCGGCTCTCGGATCTCAACAACCTACCGAATCAACAATCAACCCACAATCTATGATAAATCGATGAAAATTATGCAATGTGAAATTTGTTATACCCTAAAAATAAATGTGTACAACAAGCAAGTGCATGGGTCGAACCACTAAGAGCAATCTTTAAAAATAAACAACTATTTTTGTAATTTTTAGCTTCAGTTTTTGTGGTTTTTAATTATATTAAATTTTTATGGATTTATAATGTTATATATGTGTGTGTTTTTAACTTTTATAATTTTTATTTTATTTTCATATTTTTTAATTTTAAATTTCTTCTTGTTTTCAAAGATATAATAAGTGTGTATATATACAATATTATGTATAAAATAAATACTATATATGATGATTATATAATAAATATGTAAAAATATAGAAAATACAAATAAGTACATACATTTTTATTTTTTAGGGTTTTAAAATATGTAAGGTATTTATAATTAATAATATTAATAATAATAAGTACATATGAGTAATATTGTGTGTGCGTGTGTATACTGTATAGGATTTTATATTTATAAATAAAACTATATATACTAATAATTTACAAAATAAGATATTTTGTGTTTTTCTAATTTTCTCTATTTTTTCTTGTAATTTTTGCTAATTTTTAAGTATTTTTAATTGATGTAACATGTCAAAATAGTGACATTATTTAACAGAAAATATAATAAAATTATACAATAAAAAACTTTTTTTTATTTTATATGATTTTTGCAAATTTGTATAGGTTAGGAAGGTTTTTAAAGTAGATAATTACTTTAAAAATGCACAAAACTATTTTTATTATTTAATAGAAAATATAATAAAATTATACAACAGAAAAGTTTTTTTGGATTTTATAGGATTTTTGCACATTTGTATAGGGTTTGGAGGGTTTTTTCAAATTTTAAGGTTTTCTTTTTATATTGTTTTGTGATTTTTGGTCTGGAGTTGTATTATATATAAATAAATATACTTTAATTTTTTGGAAATTTTAAACAATGTTTTATATTTTTTGTTCTTTAATAACTCTTAATTGATTTTTAATAAATGGAAAAATGTAAGAAAATACTAAAACAAATAAGCACCTTTAACTATTTTCCATATTTTTCAGAACACGAGAGCTAATTAAACAACATAGAAAAGCAACAAAATAAACAAAGGCCTAACAGGGGTATATTCACAATAAAAATGAAGTTTGAGGGCTTACATGCAAAATATCCTAAAGTTTTAACATTATATTATTAATTTAGTATACCATACACAAAGCCATAAGGGCTATCCTGCAAAAAAACCTAACTCACGTGGGGACCACATGAGCTAAGTTGGCACATGACCTATATGTAATATCCACTAAGCACGAGGGAGCCCGTGTAATTTTTACATAAAAATATTAAACATACTTAAGTATTTATAGTATTGATTTGTAAATAAAAAGGGAGGGACTGCTAATATATTTACCTACTCAAAGGCGTGGATCGGATGGCTCCTAGCGCTCTACGTGGCTTGATCAATGGCTCTAGATGTGTACCGCTTCGTTTGAATTCTAAGTCACATATTAGATATGGGCACGATGCCTGATCCGACAGTTGGAGGGCGCGTTCGAAGAACATGCAAGAACACTA
This sequence comes from Ottelia alismoides, assembly GCA_037367405.1. Taxonomy (NCBI): domain Eukaryota; kingdom Viridiplantae; phylum Streptophyta; class Magnoliopsida; order Alismatales; family Hydrocharitaceae; genus Ottelia; species Ottelia alismoides. Next base: position 1,060,934 of record JAZKJV010000030.1, read on the forward strand.
GCCTAGATGAGCTTCGATTGGTCATTTCTTTGTCCTCCATCCTCCGTTCACTACCCCTTTCACTGATGAACAACCATGATTAGATCTAGCATCAGATCGGATGGCCACAAAGCATCGCATCCGATGGTTGTTGCTCCATTTGGAAGAGGTCCTCAATCAAACGGTGTTGAAGGTTGGTGGAAAAACAACTAAAGAACAACTCTTCGACGAGCTTTGATTCTTTCTCCTCATCGGCTCTAGCGGCCCCCTCGGCTATTGTTATGCTCGATCGACTCATGGGGGTGTTCCGCACTGAATGGCGGCCTCAAGGTGGTCCAGAAACCATTGATAGGGTCCTGGAGGTGTGTAACGAAGTAGGGGCACCTGGAGCTTGTGTGCAGGCTGAAATCTCCACCATATGGGGTCTGTAAAGCTTTGTCTTACACGAGAAGTTGGGGGGAACAAGGGAGAATGGTACAAGTCCTTTATTGGGTGGACTATGGTGAAGACGAGGTAGAATGGGTAGATCTTCAACGAAGGTGGAGTAGGAGACCTGGATGGCTTGATCTAGGGAGGATCAAGGGTATCAGGGTTGCGTTGAAGACAAGGAAGCGTGTGGGGAAAAAATGGTGGTGAAGCGCGGTCAACAGGTCGAGGTACATTGTAAGTGAAGGCCAGAGCCTAGAGCTCTGACATACTAAAATCTTTAAAATGACATTAACACAACAGTAAAATGCATGAAATAAATGTTGGAATTAAAACTACAACTAAAATTCTACCTAAAAGCGTAATAAAAGAGGACAACCCGTACCGGAGACCAGGGGGCAAAAACCTCGCAGGTAGTGGTCCAACGAAGTGTGGATCACCTCAAGGTCGGCCATCGCACACTGCAAACCTGATGGGGAGCGAGCTGTCACCAAGTTTTACCTATTCACAAGAGCTCTGAGGGTTTAGGGTGTCCAATAAGGATAAAAAATGGTGTAGGGTGGCTTATGTATAGGAGAGGGTTAATCGAGGGATTGTGCGAGACTCGATACATGTACGGGGAAAGGGAGTGATCGGCATGAGGGTGGGATGTGTCGTTAAGATTTTTCATGAAGAAGGCGAAAGGCATTGGGCAGTTTATCATGGAAGGGAAAATTGAGAAAGAGAGGGGTCTGGCACATCTAACATGGTACCAGGGCTAGGCAAGAACATTTGACTGAAGGTCAACCCTTGCTGAGCCCTGATTGGTCCACGTCATCCTAATAAAGATAAAACATGGAATGATTCCCTTATTATATAGTTTTAAAATAATAAATGATTTTATTATTTTTTGTCAAGATATAAAAAATATTTGTTATTTATGTAGTATTTTATTATATTTTTATTTATTTTCACAAGGTGATTTATTAGAGGTTAGTGTTTACATGTATAAGTATATGTATTTATACATGTATTTGATGTTTTTATTTTGTATTTTATATTTTATTATTTTATATAAATAATTTATATATTTATAATTTATTTATTTATTTACATATTTAAATAATTTTTAATTTATTTTTGAATTTATTTGTGTTTTACATAAATAATTATGTGCATATATTATATAAGTATGATATAGGTATATTTTACTTATTTATTAAAGTGAACTATTTATTTAATGTATTTTTAACGATTTTATTTTATTTTTATTATTTTCACATGTTTTGAATAGTATTTACAAATATATAAAAATATAAGAAAGTTAAAAATATAAAGAATAAATACATTGAATATTATATACAAGTATATTGCACAATAAGAGCCCAAAAGCCAACTTTTGCATCTTAACTACAAATTAAGTGAAACCAACTACGTTAGATAATTTAAATTTATTGATAAATAAAGATGAGTTTGGTCAATTTTGAGTCAATATGTAGAAGATACAGGTCTGTAAATTTTTCTTTACGGCTTTTTATTCCGTGTGTTCCAGGCACACTGTGCATTATTATTGAATGAAATCAATTTTGAATTTTTCTTTGTATTTTTATGTACAATATTATTGTTGAGGGTTTTATTATTTGAGGTATAAAAATAAGAAAATAAAATAGGCCCAAATGTAATATATTAACAAAAAGAATTAGGGGTTTTAGCGCGTTTTATGTACAATTATTTGCCTAATCTCCTCCTACTTTATTCCTTGTCGACCAAGTCATCATGATGTATGGGTCTTAAGGCTAGGGTCATTCGGTCTCTTTGACATTTCATTCTTTTTCTTTTCTTCCTTTGTTCTTTTATTTTGGTATTAAATATAGTATTTTCTACAGTATTTATTTATCATTTATGTGGTATTATTTTGTACAAATTAATGATGCATACATGTAATTAGATAGGGATTTAAGATCAAAATGAAATAATAAAGGTGATGAAATGGATATTCATCACCTCGAAAGGCCCTTGTATGGTTTAAAGCAAGCAGTAAGAGCCTAGAATAAAAAGATTAATGGATATCTTCGTGACATTGGATTTCTACGAAGTCCCAATGAGTCATCTCTTTATATGAATAAAGAAGGCATGCATAATTTCCTTATCGTATGCCTTTATATTGATTATCTTATATATACAAGTAATTCCTCCAAGATGATTGCAGAATCCAAGGAAGTAATGATAAAATGACAGATCTCGTTCTTACGAGATAATTCTTGATATTCAAGTTCGACAAAAGAGGTAAAATATCCATTTCTTAATAAAAATATGGTCACAATCTTCTCAATAAATTTCATATGTCAAATTGCAAACCTGAAGCAACTCCTACAGCTCCTAATACAAAACTTTCTGCAAATGATGAGGTCAAGAAACCGATAGGTCTCTTTATAGGAATCTTGGCTTCCTATTATATTTTAACAAATACGAGACCTAATATCGTATATGCAATAAGTATTATATCAAGATTTATGAAGAAAATGAGCAAGTAACATTATGCATCTACAAAATGGTTTCTTTGCTATGTTCAAGGTACCAAGAATTTTGGAATTAAATATACTTCAAAAGAAGATAATTCTCTCAAAGACTACCCAAACAGTGATTGGGCTAGATCTATAGATGATAGAAAAAGCACATCAGACGATTTATTTTGCATAGGATCCAAAGTCATAACTTGGAGTTCTAAGAAACAAAAGATCATAGCTCTTTATTATGCAGAAGCCGAATATACTTCTGTTATAAGTGCATCATGTGAGTTATTTGGCTAAGAAGACTTCTTCGTGATATTCAAGAAGAAAATGTTCTTCCAAAAACTATATTATGTGATAACAAGTCAACCATTTCTATGACAAAGAATCCAGTCTTTCATGGAAGAACAAAGCATATTGAACTTCGTCATCATTATGTAAGTGTGCTAGTGGAGAATGGCGACATCAAGATAGAGTTCAATAGCATAGAGATTCAACTTGCAAATATTTTTACAATGACACCTCCAATAGAAAAGTTCTAACGCTTTAGATGGATCACGCAAATTACAAGTTAAAAGGGAGTGTTGATAATACAAGTAATTTGTCCATGTAAAATTATTATTAATTAATGGACTATTGTACTTATGGGCCTAATATTCTCCACTCAAATTATTAAGAGAGAGGCCCACTTGGAGAGAAGATTCTAGAAAAGAGAGGGGGGGAGAAAATATGTAGATATTTCTACACCTCCCCGCCAAAAGATCTATATATTTGCACCTAAAGGAAGAACATAGAGGGGGATTCTAGATTCCCTTCCAAAATATCTCCACCCTATTGGAGGGCCTATAAACACCATCCAAGAGGTCCTTGATGAACACGCTTTTTACCTCTTTAATAATCGATAATTGTAGTATAGGAGACATAAAATGATTCGCTAAAAATCACATTTTTAATATTACAGAAAAAATTTCTTAGTAAGTATACCAAGGTCAAACACATGGAAAGGATGATTTTTAATTGCATGATTTTAAATTAATCTAATTAATTAATTAATTGCAATATTGATCTCGGTGTCAGAAAATAAAGTGAAAATAAAATGAAGGAAATGCAATGATGAAAATGCATGAGAAAATAAACAGTTGAAGTTCAAGATCTGTGATTATTTATTTTTAGTCATCAATACATCCTCAAATGAAATCACAGATCAAAAGAGAAAATTTCAAGAAAGACATTCGATAAATTTCAAAGTGCAGGTTTGAGAAAATCAGAGCATCACTAAATATCCCCTGCAATTGTTAGAGCAAAAATATCTCTTGAGTAGAGATGGATTTCATTATCCCTATGATTTTATCCTCAAAAAGATGAACTTTAAAACACAACTAACTCAAGAAATTCACTTTATTAAAACTCCTCCAAATGCTCCTGCAAAATTAGGTCAAGATCCTCAAAATAGAATGCACAAATATATCTCAAATTAAGCTTGCATGTATCCTTAAATAATCTTCCAATTTAATCAAGCTTCAAAGTGATTTAATCCTCAAGGAATAATGAAGTAGATATCAAGGAGATGAATCGAATAATCCCTCTTAAAACTTGAACTCAAAACTATGTCAACTAAATCTTACACAGATGATTAGATACTTTAAATAATAATCATCGATAACAAGCCTTCGATATGTCCACAAGAGATCTAATATGATAGAGCTTCAACAAGCTCCAAAATGACATATTGTGCGCTAAAATCGAAGTTCAAATGAGAAAGATAAGCTAAAATGAAATTTTTGGGACTAAAATGCAATAAAAATAAAGTTATTTCTTCAAAAAGGTCATTGGTGTTGGACATGCAAGCCCACGGCGAGCCATTATGCAATAAATGTTATTGCAATTCACTCCTTAATCTGAAATAAAGAGTATATAATTTGCATAATAGGTCCCTTAGTACAATTAGGGTTATATACCATGGCCATCTTAATGATCATACAGCTATTGATTCAATTAATTAATCATAGAGACTGGTGCTTAGATGAATATCTAATGAGTTAGATTGAGGACTCATCGAGCACCGTCAAATGATTGTTAAGAGATGATCTCCAGCCTGAGTAGGAGATGGCAATCCTATCTCATTTAGGCTGATATCTGACCGACCTCTTGATACAGGTCCTCTGCATAGGAATAGAGATTCGGAGGTGTCAGATGAGTTGGGTCAAAGAGTTGACTTAACGAGATCGAGATAACCAAAGTCCTATATCATATGCTGTCATGATATAGGCACGCATCCTCTGACCGGAGACAGGTGTGTTACTATATGTTTGAGTATGTACATTTGGCAGACCAATGGGTTGATGAACTAATCAAGGTCTATACACCGGCGCGCTGGTGTGCATATAAGGGCATATGAGTAGTACGATCTCTGAAAGGGATCATACAGGTTCAGTTACTGAACCGGAAGACATGAGCTCACTCATGAGATATTGGGAAGAATCAAATTCCATGCGCATGGTCGTCTCGCTTTGGAAGCTTGACTGAATTTGTAGGTTTGATATATACTTTTAGAAAGTATATGATCAAGACCTAGGTATGATATATGTTTTTGGAAAGTGTATGATCGATACCGACTCCCAATGATCGAATGAGAAACTTACTGATAAAACCCTGAAGTAGACAGTATAAAGTTGATCTAATACTTCAGGTTTATTCTGAGTCTTCCAGTATGCAGGATGTACAGGTATTAGGAATACTTGAGGGTGATGTGATTATAAATGATTGTATAACCATGACGCTTCCATTCCTAGGGAGTGATGAAACGGGTTTGGATTTTAGTGACTCCTCTCAGTAGAGAAGTAATCTGATCTTATTCCAAATGTTGGACATTGATCTGAATGTGATTCAAATTCAATGAGAAGATTAGATTTACGGTCTTGATTTAATCAAGCATCTATGGGAGGCTCGAGATCTGGATTTGAGATGTAATCTCAATATCCATGTCACTATACGTGGAACAATACAATCGCCCTGTCCTTATCTCCAAGTATTCGCGGAGAAAACGCATTATCCTTGAAAGAATTCATGGATAATTCTATTGTTTATATATGTATCTGAGCATTGAGAAAATGGATAATTAAATGTGATTTAATTATCATGAATAATATGAATTTGATTCGTATTATAAGGAGAGTTATCTTAGATAATTAAATGTGATTTGATTATCAAAGATGTAAATAATGTGAATGTGATTCATATTATTTGGGCACATGAGAATAAGTTATCCAATATAATTAAATGTGATTTAATCATTATGGATAAGAATAATGTGGATAGTAATATCCAATTATTCATAATATATTATAAATGTGATTTATAATGTATTAGAGAGAGCTAATTATAATTTATATGTGTTGATTAATTATTATGTGTATTGGATACATATTGTGTAATTAATTGACAATGTAAATTATATGTTGTTTTGGGTTGTGAACATGATTCGCAATTTTTCAATGGCAAGATTGCAATATTCTCAAATATAATTGTGAATTATTTTTGAAGAATAAAACCCAACAAAAGTTGTTGGAAATAAATAAAGAGATTTCCATGGAGATATGCAATCTCATGACATGTCATGAGATTTCTCTCCTCATGGAAAGCTTGGGCGGCACCCAATTCCAAATAGGAATGGGTGGCCGTCCATATGCTCCATGTATATTCTCTCCTTATTTATTTGGTGTAATTTTGGATTAATTTGTATTTGATTTTGTCAAATATATTTTGATCTAAATTTGTTGGTTTTACCAACAACAATCTTAGCCATTGGATTGACATAAATCAATCTCAACCATTGATTTTATATGTCACATGGATTGAGATCCATGGATCCCAAAACCCTATAAATAGAGAGGCATACCATGCTCTCTAACTCACACATAATGCTTGAGAAGCATCTCTCTCTCTTTTCTCTCTACTCGACAGCCCTCTCTCTCCCTCTCATGTGGCCGTCCACCATGGATGACCTAGAGAGGTTCTCCATCGCCGCGGCATCGTCGTTATGCTGCCCGTTTGTCTGCTCGTGGATCTCCGTCTCCTTCGGTGCGCCTCGCTCGTGAAGAAGACATCGGATCTCGTGTGTCGAGATTAGGAGATCCGCCGCTTGGATCATCAACATGGATTGCGAGAAGAACGCGGTTCATCCCCGCGCTCGCAAGCGTCTCCTCCGTCGGATCGGACTTGAGACATGAGGTCTCTTCATTTAGAGACTCGATCGCAACCACGCTTTAAGAGGTAATCCTATTACTTGTTTGTGGTTTAGACGAAACGATCCGAGAAGTGTTCTTGGATCATGTGGTTTCGTCGTAAAAAATTTTTTAAATTTCGTTGCATCGAGCAACTAGTGCGACTAGTCGCTCCTCGTCGTATTCGATATGAAGCTCACGCTTTCGTGATGCGCTTGAGGATCTAACCATATCCTTCAAGTGGTATCAGACCTTTAGGTCGACGGTTTCGAATAGTGATTCGCTAACCGAGGACGACTTGGGTTCGTTAAGGTCACGAAAGTTTTCATCGCATTTAATTTCGCAGATCTGTTTAGTAAATAAATTCGGCACTGTTTAAATTGTTTAAACACGAATTTAATACATGGATTTTGTTCCCCATTAAATAAGGAAACCATAGGATCTGAGTTTGCGTAAATCGGATTTCGTATGCTCTAGATATGGTAGTTTTAATGAACATGTGTTCACTAACGGGAACTGCGAATCTTAACGTAATTAAAGAGTTAATTACTGTTTAGAGACGCCTCGAAATCCGTGCAAATCACATAGGTTCTATTGTAAATCAAGTTAGCAAACTATGGAAACTTACTTTGCTTAATTTGGATTTAAATTGATTGAGATATGCTAATTTTAGTAAGTAGGGGTCACTACTGAAATTACTTTCCTAATCAAGATTCATGTGATTGTCAATTAGTGAAATTAATTGTTAATTTCATGAAATAATTATGCAAAATATTTGAGAAATATTGGAAGATGATTATTTCCCTTAATTGACTTGGCCTCAACCAATTAATTGATTAGATATGATCTAGATCATAATTGGAAACACAATCATCAAACTCCTTGCTTGAATAGGATTGGGAATTTGTGTAGCAAATTTCCTTATAATCAAAATTATTTTGATTACTATATGGTATAATTTTGGTTGAAGAACCGATGATCATCTCAAGTACAAATTAATCAATTTGGCATTATCCTTTCCCGAGGCGGATATGGTGTCTAGTCGGGGATCGCTGGGGTAGCGGGTTGCAACGTATGTGGTCCGTCCCACTCCCGCTGGTACTGGCCATGACAGGGGGTAGGGCCGGGATAATGTCCGAGGGATTAAGTTGTATTTTTCTAATTATTAAAATACAAATTAATACGTACTTTGAGAATAATACCATATATATTCAAGCATAACAATCAAGTTTAATTGATTCAATTGGATTGATAATTAATTTAATATGATTGAATTGATTATGTCCAATTATACTCTAATATGATTAGAGTTAATAATTCCCTTGGAAGAATAGATTACATGAATGTGATTCATAGTAATTAATTAAATTTGAATAAGAGATGGAGGATCACATAAGTGACATCCATGGTCTCCCGTCAAGGCGAAGGGTTTCGTCGCCAGATATTATATGTAGGAGACGCCTGTCCGAAGTGACAGCTCCTGCATATGATCCATTTGGATCGGGCTCGTCGCTTCTAGAAAGGGTAAGGACGTATGCGTAGTGACCCCAATATCGGGTCCTCATATTATTGGGGCGATATTGGATTGCGCATAGCGAGTTGTATTCCTGTTGACGGTTGGTTCAATTAATGACGGGTCAACATCACCTTGTGGGTGGTGGGCCCGGGTATTAAAGACCGAATTGGGAGATGCAAGTTGGACTTGCAAGGCGGAATGTGTTCCCGCTTCTTTTTATCCGAGTTGTAGGTTCTCATATTATTGGGATGCAACAAAGATAAGGAAGGAGATCCCAGATCTTGCATGAGATATAATAGTAAGTATATCTCTTACATTGAAAGTGATTAAGGGAATGAACTTTCATTGTTGACATGGCAAGACAACTTTGATATAAAAATTTCCTAAATCAAAGTAAATTATATATTTATATATGTTTATGCAAATTTCTTATTTCAGATAATCCTTCATTAAACCCACTCAATATTATACTCAATAATAACCAGTAAAATATCATGGATTGGACCCTTTGATCCAGATATTGTACTTGCAATTGGACACATAATGTATGTGATTGCAATGTGCAAGTTTCCTCATAATAATGAGGAATGATAATTGAATAAGACAATAGGACTAAAACCCTAGGGTTTCTATGTCTCTATAAGTCTTGATCTCATCGAATGTACTTTGGAAGTGACATGTCGATGATGATTGCAATTGTCAAATAATCCTTATAAAATCAATAAAGATTTTCTGGCATACATATGTGCTCTTGACATATCATGAATGACATGGTTTTCTGCATCATGTAGAATGGTAGCTCTATAAGAGATGATGTATTCAAATTGTTTGAGTACATACCTGAACCTATACTTTAAGTGTTTAGATGGATGTAGATGATGAGTGTCATCATTCTATTGTTTATACTCTAGTCATTCATGAAGCTTCATAATATTCATATTGTATGAATTGGATGAAGCATGTATAAATGTCGAAATGCTCTTACATTAAATTCTTTTGAATTTAATATAAGAGGTCCTTAGTCTAAAGCAATGGTTGTTCATATATAAAGGGAGCGCAGTGGAAGCATGGGTTGGACCCAAGCAAGAAGTATAATCAAAGAGTTAACTGTACTTCTGTGACTTCCATATGACATCCAAAGAGTTGGATGAATGCCAATACTGCAATATGCTGATGTGTTGATAGTATGACTATCAAATCTATCTAGAATATTTAGAGAAGGAATCGGATAACACGTCAGAATAACCTACATATAATCATTGAAATTGACTTGCTTATTTGATAAGGTAAAGTCTAATAATTGTATCTCAATCTTCTAATAACACTTGCAATTGGTTGCATATGTATTAGAATATTAGAAATTTGATTTTAAGGTTTAAGTATTGGAATTGATGCAATTGTTGCAACAATTTCCACCGGATGAATATACTTCATATTTTTCAGTGGGAGCCCTTAGTCTTAGAGAATGTCTCTATGACCTAAATATTAGAATACACTCATTGTTTATTTCTAAATGTTGGAATAAACATGAAATCTAGAATAGACCTATCATAAAGAGTTATGATAGAGATATTTCAGATAGTAATCTAACATCTAGTGGACTCCACTAAATTAGAAAATTAATGAATGGTTCATTAAGATTTCTAATACAGAAAATTAAACCTTTAAAGATCAATAGGAGGATAAAGATCATTTGACAATGATCTGACATAATGTTTTGGACATATGTATGTTGATGAGATCAATGGACAAGTAAGAGATGAAACTTTAGAATGCCTAAAATTTCAAAACTTGCATACTTATGAATATTGTATTCAAAGTAAAATATCCAATACACCCTTCTTTTGGAATGGTGTAAGATGTTAAGGTATTCAAGATCTCATACATATTGATGTATGTGAATCATTTATATCAGAATAAACATTATGGATATGTGATATCTATTAATGATTATTTGTGATATGAAATTTCTTCTCTTCACTTAGAAAACTTTGAAATGTTCAAAGATTTCACATGTTTTGTTTAGAACCAAAGTTTGAAGGAAGATGAAATGAATTTGATCTAATCAAGGTAGCTTGTACCTATTAGATGAATTCAAGGAATACCTTATGGAGATGTGAATATCATTTCTATCTCACCCCTTCTAATAAACCTTAACTCAATGGAGTTGTAGGGAGATACAATTGATCATGTGTGACATGATTTGATCAATGATTAATCTTAGCATAATTATCTCTTAATTTCCTGGTATAATATAAATGTGTTAGAGACTACATTATATATATCCTTAATAAGGTTCCATCTGATTAAGCTGGAATTTGGCACTAGAGAGTGCTGCTTCATTGGGAAAATAAAGGATGGTATTGGATACCTACTTTATGACCTTGAGATTCTTAAAAGGATCTCATCTTTGAGAATATGATTCTTATAGGATGACTCTTTTGAGAATCAAGATGAAAATGAAGTAAAGGAACTCATTTAATCTTGAGAAGATAATGAGGCTCCTGAAATCGGAAACTAAAAGAATAATTGAAGATGAAACACTAATACTTCTTCAAATAAGTTTGAGGATGGATTCCATGTGTCAATTAAATCTGGCAGTGATCGGACTTCATGTGATGAAACTCCTGAGGATCATGACATGGAAAGATGGATGTTAGCAATAAAAGTCTAATGTAGACTTTATATACAAGTGTTGTATATGGACCCTCGAGGATCCACCTATATGGGTCAGATCCATTAAGGTGTAAATGGATCTTCAAGAGAAAGAGGGAACCTGATGAGAAGGTAGAGACCTTCAAAGCACGGTTCGTAGCCATGAGCTACACACCGAAGAGAAGACATCGCTTGCGATGAGACTTGCTCTCCAGTGACCTTGCTTTAACCCATCAGAATACTACTAACTGTAGCTACACAACTTGACTATGGCATCTTCATGATGTGAGTCAAGATTGCATTCCTCTATGAATACCTCTTTGAGGATATTCATATGAAGTAGCCCCAGGGCTTCAAGATTGAGGAAAGCAAGATGTGCTAACTGAAGAACTCCATCTTTGGACTCCCTTAAGTTTCTTGTAGTTGGAACATAAGATTTGATGAAATTATAAATGTTGTGATTTCAGATAAAATCTTGATGAACCATGTGAAGCTTATTGGGAGTGCCATTGTGTTCATCGTGCTAAATGTATATATTATTCTAATCATTTAGAATGATATAAGAATAAATAATAAGTGTTTTATAATTTGGTTGTTCCATACCTTGAGATACGATCTCAAGGATACCTCTTAGATCTTAATTCTGAAGTCGTTCAGAAGCAAAGAGAAGAGGGTATTGGGACCATCACATTAGTAATACACCTTGGACTTATTCTATTTTCTGGAAAATTCCAAGAAAGGCTTCCTTCCCTCAAGATGTGGTAGTGACCTGTCTAAAGGGATAGCACCTCAAAGAGTTGAGGAAGTGAATGCTAGAACTGCTTGCACTTGTGCATCAGTTACGAGAAGTTGAAGTGTATGCTAGATGTGTACAAAAGCCATATGTCTGTCATGCAGTGGGAGTAGTAAACTGTTACTGATCCTACTCTGGAAATAAAACACTTGGTTGCAGTAATAACAATATCTTCAAAGATGATGAAACTTAGAGATAGTGATCTCAAAGTCTTATCTTCAAAAGTTTAAAACCTTGTAGATAGTGATCTATAAGGGTCTTAACTATAGATATCTTAGGAGATAGAGATCTCCACAAATGAAGGTATTCTAATAAGGATTATGGGAATACTGGTTATGATAATTAATAAGATGTAGTGTCAAGGACACTATAACCGACAAAAATTGAGTATCTGTTGCATAAGATGCAACATCCGCATTGGATGCGAGCGCTGTTACTAGGAGATATGCAAGTGCCGTAAAAGGACTTGGTGTAGTCTCTTGGGAACGGAGTGACTGATCAGCTTACCTAGCTATTTTCTAAATAGCCTATGATTATCACATGAGTGTGGGTTTAAATGATTAGCCCATTAATGGCTCTTTGGGCTAGTGGGAGATTATTGGACATGCGAGCCCACGGCGAGCCATTATGCAATAAATGTTATTGCAATTCACTCCTTAATCTAAAATAAAGAGTACATAATTTGCATAATAGGTCCCTTAGTACAATTAGGGTTATATACCATGGCCATCTTAATGATCTTACAGTTGTTGATTCAATTATTGAATCATAAAGGCTGGTGCTTAGATGAATATCTAATGAGTTAGATTGAGGACTCATCGAGCACCGTCAAATGATTGTTAAGAGATGATCTCCAGCCTGAGTAGGAGATGGCAATCCTATCTCATTTAGGCTGATATCTGACCGACCTCTTGATGCAGGTCCTCTGCATAGGAATAGAGATTCGGAGGTGTCAGATGAGTTAGGTCAAAGAGTTGACTTAACGAGATCGAGATAACCAAAATCCTATATCATATGTTGTCATGATATAGGCACGCATCCTCTGACCGGAGACAGATGTGTTATTCTATGTTTGAGTATGTACATTTGGTAGACCAATGGGTTGATGAACTAATCAAGGTCTATACACCGGCGCGTTGGTGTGCATATAAGGGCATATGAGTAGTACGATCTCTCAAAGGGATCATACAGGTTCAGTTACTGAACCGGAAGACATGAGCTCACTCATGAGATATTGGGAAGAATCAAATTCCATGCGCATGGTCGTCTCGCTTTGGAAGCTTGACTGATTTGTAGGTTGATATATACTTTTAGAAAGTATATGATCAAGACCTAGGTATGATATATGCTTTTGGAAAGTGTATGATCGATACCGACTCCCAATGATCGAATGAGAAACTTACTGATAAAACCCTGAAGTAGACAGTATAAAGTTGATCTAATACTTCAGGTTTATTCTGAGTCTTCCAGTATGCAGGATGTACAGGTATTAGTAATACCTGAGGGTGATGTGATCATAAACGATTGTATAACCATGACGCTTCCATTCCTAGGGAGTGATGAAACGGGTTTGGATTTTAGTGACTCCTCTCAGTAGAGAAGTAATCTGATCTTAGTCCAAATGTTGGACATTGATCTGAATGTGATTCAGATTCAATGACAAGATTAGATTTACGGTCTTGATTTAATCAAGCATCTATGGGAGGCCCGAGATCTGGATTTGAGATGTGATCTCAATATCCATGTCACTGTACAATACAATCGCCCTGTCCTTATCTCCAAGTATTCACGGAGAAAGCGCATTATCCTTGAAAGATTTCATGGATAATTCTATTGTTGATATATGTATCCGAGCATTGAGAAAATGGATAATTAAATGTGATTTAATCATCATGAATAATATGAATTTGATTCGTATTATAAGGAGAGTTATCTTAGATAATTAAATGTGATTTGATTATCAAAGATGTAAATAATGTGAATGTGATTCATATTATTTGGGCACATGAGAATAAGTTATCCAATATAATTAAATATGATTTAATCATTATGGATAAGAATAATGTGGATAGTAATATCCAATTATTCATAATATATTATAAATGTGATTTATAATGTATTAGAGAGAGCTAATTATAAATTATATGTGTTGATTAATTATTATGTGTATTGGATACATATTGTGTAATTAATTGACAATGTAGATTATATGTTGTTTTGGGTTGTGAACATGATTCACAATTTTTCAATGGCAAGATTGCAATATTCTCACATATAATTCTGAATTATTTTTGAAGAATAAAACCCAACAAAAGTTGTTGGAAATAAATAAAGAGATTTCCATGGAGATATGCAATCTCATGACATGTCATGAGATTGCTCTCCTCATGGAAAGCTTGGGCGGCACCCAATTCCAACTAGGAATGGGTGGCCGTCCATATGGAATGTACATGGAGATGAAATCTCCATGTATATTCTCTCCTTATTTATTTGGTGTAATTTTGGATTAATTTGTATTTGATTTTGTCAAATATATTTTGATCTAAATTTGTTGGTTTTACCAACAACAATCTTAGCCATTGGATTGACATAAATCAATCTCAACCATTGATTTTATATGTCACATGGATTGAGATCCATGGATCCCAAAACCCTATAAATAGAGAGGCATACCATGCTCTCTAATTCACACATAATGCTTGAGAAGCATCTCTCTCTTTTCTCTCTACTCGACAGCCCTCTCTCTCCCTCTCATGTGGCCGTCCACCATGGATGACCTAGAGAGGTTCTCCATCGTCGCGGCATCGTCGTTATGCTGCCCGTTCGTCTGCTCGTGGATCTCCGTCTCCTTCGGTGCGCCTCGCTCGTGAAGAAGACATCGGATCTCATGTGTCGAGATTAGGAGATCCGCCGCTTGGATCATCAACATGGATTGCGAGAAGAACACGGTTCATCCCCGCGCTCGCAAGCGTCTCCTCCGTCGGATCAGACTTGAGACAGGAGGTCTCTTCGTTTAGAGACTCGATCGCAACCACGCTTCAAGAGGTAATCCTATTACTTGTTTGTGGTTTAGACGAAATGATCCGAGAAGTGTTCTTGGATCATGTGGTTTCGTCGTAAGAAAATTTTTTAAATTCCGCTGCATCAAGCAACTAGTGCGACTAGTCGCTCCTCGTTGTATTCGATACGACGCTCATGCTTCCGTGATGCGCTTGAGGATCTAACCATATCCTTCAATTGGAGGGGCTTATCTGCAATTATTAAAACTTAGGAGGGTCTTTAGGATATTTTCCCATGGCGACCATGTGCTTAGTGGGCCTCGGCTGGCGGGGGCTCTTTTGCGATTCTCAAGAATAGCAGGAGTTGGAGTGCAATTTCTCCACTATAATGTGCATCAAAGGAGGAGGCTGAGGCTCGGGGACCGAACCTCCACATGGCATGCATCATGTGTTGCGGATCCTCGAGGAGGTAGCAGAAGCTTGGGTGGAGCTTCATTTGACCCAAGCCTCGGGGATCGAACACATGGAGGATTCAAGTTCGTTAGATTATGGCCTTGCCCTCAATCCAACGACGGGCGATCGTCGATGCTGGCAGCGGCAGATGGAGCTCGGTCGATCGGTGATGAAGATAAATGGTCAGTCCAGACTCCCCCTTCCTCTACTGTCGAGGGTTGGAGTCCTTTCTCTGAAATAGCCACTATATATCTAGGGCATGTCAAAAGAGTACTGGAACCTCTCAGACATCTAGACAGCAGTGTGTATGTTGTTCCTAAACCTGGGTATTCAGAAGCTAAAAAGATAGGGGCAGAGTAGATATATAAGAAGGCCTTCATCGGATGTGACGGACTATGTAGAATGTATTATCTATAATTGATTGGACGGTCAACTGAGCTTTTAGGGGCAAGGTACTATCCCCTTGCGGACAGAGATGTTGGGACAGGGTCAAGTAACTGGAGGGTGAGGCAGAGGTGGAACAGACGACAGAGTAGATAGTAGAGTCGTTAGGCGAAGCAAGCCATGCACGATGGCGAGGATCGAGGCGTGGTGGTTGTGTGGGGCAGAGCTGCACGAGTAGGGCCCACGGGCAGGGGCACGGTGGTGGTCAGGAGGCACGGTAGAGGTGCGGCCGAGTCTCAACCTCAGACGACACAAGCCCAAGGTCGAGGTATGTCGCAAGTGCAAGGTGATGGATGGCATCAACAGCGAAAGATGTAGGGGGTCGGTTGCATGTGGTGGAGGAGTTACCGAGGTGGTGTAAAGGCAGTCGAATGCAGATGCAAGGGATGTGTTAGGGTTGATGGCGCGAGGGTGGAGGCGAGGTGATGGTTAGTGGACGGAGATGAAGAGCATACTTGAGGAGGTGGCAAAGTGCGAGATGTAGCTTCGACTCTGGTCGAGGTCGAAAAGAATGGAGGTATGGCAAGAAACGAGGGAGAAGGAAGAAAGAGGAGGGAAAGAAGAGAAGTAGAAGAGAATGGAAGGAGAAGAAGATACATGATGGTGTGAAGGTGGAGCGAAGAAGATCACCCAGGGATGAGCTCGTGCTTGAGCTCAAGTCGTCACTCGACAGCACGACATAGATGGAGCTTTAGCAAAGCTTCAAAGCTCTGCAACGAAGGCTAAGCCTTTGGATCTTGCCCAGGACAGAGTCTCAACATTGCCATCGATGACATGGTAGATGTCACCTATCCAAGATCTGAAACTGGAGAGCTACCTCTGGTAATGGCGGATGATGACGGAGGCAGGTGGAACAAGGGCTTTATAGGAGGGGAGGGTAACAACAGAGCGAGGGTGAGGGGATATGGGTCATAACATCCGTGGCGGATGTGAACGGCAGAGGCGGCAGTTACAGGAGAGGCAGATTATCTGAGAGGAGAGGGTGAAGGTCACGTGCAGTACGCGTGTGGAGAGAAGGAGGGGAATGCGTGTGTGAAGCACGTTCCTAGGAGAGAGAAAGGGAGGAGGGCAAGATCACGTGCAGAGCACATGACCTCGAGAGGAGAATTTGATGAACGTGAAATCCGTCTCTTTAAAAGTTGACAATTGTAGTACATGAGACAGATTTTGATCCAATAAAAACCACAATATTTGAATATTGTGGAGAATTTTACTTGGTAAGTGTACAAGGTCAAACACGGGGAATGGTGATTTTTAGTTGTGTGGTTTCAAATTAATTTAAATAATTAATTAACAGTATTATTAATTTCTATGTTAGAAAATAAAATGAAAATAAAGAAATGCAATGTAATGATGAAGATGCAATGCAAAGCAGTAGACAAGCCAGTGTCGGTGATTTTAATTTAAATCCAATAAAAATAATCAATATCCTCAAAAATTAATCACAGATCAAAAGACATAATTTCAAGAGAGATGTTCAAATTAATCCAAACTACAGGCAAGATGGTTAATAGATTAGTTTATACTTATGCAAATAACGAGATCTCATGATGTTTTTTATCGATGAATATTTGATCTCCAAATTCTCTTAATTTTAATCCTTAGATAAATAGATTTTAATCCGATAAAATATCGAGAATTAAATTAAATCCTTCTTGATCATGCCCCTGCAATATTATCAATTACCACGATAGGATTAATCAGATTAAATATCCCCCACACTTGATGCCTTGTAAATTAAATCAAGAATTCCCTCAAATGAATCTTCAATGACAATAATGATTAGGGAATTTAATCCTTGACTTTCTTCCTTGAAGCCCCTACCAAAATTGAATCCTCAAAGGTTATCAGCATAAATACTATCAATTTAAATATTCTTCATTGCATCCCTTGGAGAATAGATCAATAATATCCTCGATAAAATAACACATACACACGCACACACATATATATATATAATAAATCCAGAATAGATCAAATTGAACCTCAACTAAGATTCATCAATAATGATTTCATGATCTGTTCAAAATTTATATAAAATGATATAGTCGTTGGTTCGCAGGACGATCCGGTATTGCTGAACTCGCTATCAAATCCCTGTCTGGTTAAGCAGAAGGAAATCCAGGTGTATGGTTTCTAGTCTGGATGAGGAAGAAATAAGTCACAGGATCAAGAAGCAGAGTGGATTAGAGAAGATCCTTTATTTTTGATATATTTGATTTTTTGAAAACCATAGCCCAAATATATAGTTTTTCTAATGTTTTCAATAAACCCTCTTGTAGAAGTATTTGAACAATGTTTTTAGTTATATTGGTAGATGTTATTCGAATCGTTTCCTTTTTCTCCATATCAGCATTGAAGATCGAGGTTAATATATCGGCAATAGTGTCTCTACCCACGATGAACTAGAATTCTGAGATTTTAAGAGCCTGCCAAATCTATTGGCCATAGTTCTACGATTAGATATATATATAGGAAACTTGAACTGCAACTTCAAGAGAGAAAGCTGCTTTGATAGAAGCAGCTGGAAGGAAAGGTAGGGGACCGTCGAAGGCCAGTAAATGAAGGATCAAGCACATCCTGCAAGCGAATAGTGCAAAGAAAAGCAAGTTGTCTCATCCCGGCACTCAAACTAATAGATATTCATCATCTTCTAATACTAGATATTTGGGGCAGTCTCAAGACCAGAGCTGATGTCTATTCTGACTCCATATGCTAAACCTGGAACTTTGGAATGAATTCATACAGATATTTGTGGTCCACTGTGGTGAGATCGTCACATTTACTGATGACCACTCTAGATATGGCTACATCTACTTGTTATCTGAGAAAGAAGAAGCACTTAAAACCTTTTCAATGAGGTCTTTAAGGCGGGTTATTAAACAAGCCTTTGACCTTTTTGTTCGTTTGCCAAATCTTGTTCAGTTCAATCCAAGCACGGAAAAATCTTCATTTTCATGGAAGAAGAATATTAGAATTGCCAGCCTCCAGTGATCCAAAAAAAGAATGAAATCCGATGGTTGTTCGCTCTTTGATCAGTGACTTTTCCCTGATCCCAGACCGCTAAATAGTCCTACCTGAAAAAAGATCCCTAACTATCTCGAAACTCACTCTCAAGTCACTTTGACTCATAGATCGACCTTCCTATGGAAAAGTGCAGGTAGCATTTTGACAGTCAGGGGAATAGCATTTCCAGACGTAAACGAAACATCACCAGTAGAAAACCTCATAATTGGAGCTAGAGTTCATTTACAATAACCTAGTCGATTTTAGTCTTTGAGATTCTTCCCCTCAATCCCCAGGGACTGAGATCGAGGTCTTTCTCTTGCTCCGTAAACAATGCTCACACCGTGATTTTCAATAGTGAAAGCCTCTCCTACATCAATTTCTACCTTCTCATCTCCCGAACCCTAGTTATCTAGATTTAGATAGTTGCAGTTCAATTCTAGTGAACAAGCTTCAAAATGATATATTATACGTAAAAAACTGAGTCCAAATGAGAAAGATATGATGAATTAAATATTCATGGATTGAAATGCAATAAAAATAAAGTTTTTCTCCTCAAATATGTCCCTAGAGGACTTATATGTAATTATGTGAAGCTGGAGAGGTCTTGGCGCAATTTCACCAAGGCACCATGTGCAAGAAACATGACCTTGCAGGCGAGGGTGTCCTTGCAATTTCAGATGAGGACAGGGGCTCATCTGATATTTTCCCCTTATTTCATGTGCGGGGCACATGCGGAGGAGGTTCAGTGGAAGATTTGGAACGGGGTTGTGGCTCGGGGTCTTAACTTCCACGTGGCATCGAGGTGAGGCTCGGCATCCCTAAGCCTCAAGGCGTGGAGTGTGGCGTGGAGCGGGGTGACGTAGCAGATTGGGGGCCATTGGATCGAGGCCTTGCCCTCGATCCAATGGCAGGCGATCATCAACAGTGATCGGGAGGCGGAAGAGGGCAAGTGGTTGGGGCATGGCTCGACGGAACAGCTGGAGATCGGCTAACACATGATCGAGTGACTGAAGGAGTGATACGGAGTGCACGAGTGATGATTCTATGATTCATCACTCTAAAAGTTGAAAATAGAGCTTTGTTCCCGAGTAATTAGATGCATTTCATCACCTATATTGCATAATTAGCACTCATGCAAGCATAGATAATACCTGCATTTTAGCATTTACATCAACATTAAATAAGGAGCCAAATTCACTTGTAGAAATCACCTATTTTGTATGTATTTTATACTAACTCCAAACTCCATAAATTCAACTCTATAGTGTATACATTACTAACACTAATACAAAAAAAATACAAAAAAAATGCTAACTTGTAAAATTGACCAATAAAACCCGAGTCCAAGTTTGAGACCATGGACCTTAAAATGCACATGTCTCTCTCATACGACCTCTGATCTAGGTCTACTTACTTTTAAAATAATATACATTCAAAGACCTTCAAAACAAGACCAATTTCATTAAAATCGGAGCTCGTATGCAAAACTTGGGTTTTTGGGGCCCCATTGTATAATGTATGTATTTGTATTTGTACCCTTATATTTTACCACTTCATTTTACCTCGTTTCCATTTTTTGTCAACATAAAACTTATATATCTTATCGATATCTACAACTTTCATGTTTTGAGTTTTTCCAAATTCGGCCATTTTCTCCCTCTTATTTGACTCTCTTTGTCGCAATAATCTGATTGGGCCACGTGGCGCCATCTGGTTGCGCCACGCAGCCCAGTCCCTTGCGTGCCACCCGCCCACATTTTCCTCTGTTGGATCGCCTCCATCCTCTTCATATCTCTACCATTCATTTTCGCCCATTTCGTGACCATTAGATCAACGTCCAGATCAAATCTGGATCGATCGCTAGCGCCCTCACCCTCCTTCCGCCACGTGGTTCCATCATCGCCCTCCATATCTTCTCCAGATACCTCCATCTCGATCGTTCATCTCCGCCCTTATCTCAACCCTCCGATCAAACACCAGACACCATCTCATCTGTTCGCAAGCATCGCACTATCCTTTGGCCACGTGTCGCGCTCACATCCGCTCGATCTAACCACAGATCTCATCACGGCCATTGACTTCCGGCCACACCACATCCCTCCACGTGGCGCATCCTCTCCCTTCAATTGCACCACAGATCATCTCCTAATATATTAGGCTTCCTCGCTCGACATCACCTCCCACTGACCATCGTCTAAGCTCCTCCTTGGAGCTGCCATCTTCGTGCACCCCTCCATCCATCTCCACGACCTCTTGAGTTCACTGAATACCCCAGATCACCGCCCCGTCATTCACGGCGGAGGAACTCATGTGCCAATCACCACTCCACTCCGCAAGGCCTCACATCACTCATTGCATCCATGAGAGCATGAGCACCATATTTTTTGGCATTTCTAACAATACAGGAGCATCCTTCGTCATTGGCCGGACATCTCGCTGAAGCTTCTTCGAGCTCCTTCATCTCCGGCCTCCAGGCAGCCTTCAATCCTTCCAGACGCTCCTGTCACTCCAGTGCACTTTGACGACTCCACTCAGCCATTCAGGAGCCCCTAGCGGTCTTCACTGAGCACGGTAGAGGGAGGCGGAGCTCGCTGCCCTTCGTCGGAGCCCATCCAAGCATGCCGCAAGTGGCGGCGGTGAGGAGGAGCACGAAGCACAGTTGTCGTCCGATCGTCTTTATCGGACAGTCCCCAGCGCTCCACATCGCCTGCTCCAGGAGTCACTGCCACCATTGGATCCATCTTGATCTGACAGACCCAAGGCGCGCCACGTCTCCTGCTCCAGCCACCGTTTGATCTTTGCGATCGAACGGTTCATCTTTGGCCACATCTCCAGCTCCAAGCCTTTTCCCCGCCCTCTAGGCTCGGAGCATCCAAGCCTCATCCGAAACTACCCTGAAGCAAGTCCGAGCATGCAGAAGACCCGAGCCTCATCAAAGCCTCCGACACTTCCCGAGCTTGGATCTCACGTGGTCTTCACGTGTCTGGGTAATTTACATCGAGGCCCCTACAAGTTTTCAGAATTGCAATTCATTCCCTGCTAGGCACGTCACGTGAGGTGCACGTAATCTGTGGATAAATTACACGCATACCCCCTACATTATAGGTAATTGCATTTTAGTCCATGTATGCACATTTCTGACTTATCATATTATTCATGTTTGCATTTTGGTCCTTGTGTTTGCACATTTATTTAGGCACTCAATAGCACCATTTTATAATTCCAAAAATTGCACGTTGTAGAGAAACTTGTGCTTTATCATTGTGGACACTTGTCAAATTTTTGTGAGCTTCGAATATAATTCTTTTTGTGGAAATTTACATAGTTTTGCCACTATGTGCCTTTAATTCCATATTAAATTATTTGTTGCTCCAAAAATCACCAAAACATCATAATAGGTCTAATTTAAGGAGCTCTACTTCATGGCCAAAAATCACATCATTTACAAGCATAACGAGGCTTTAGTAAATTAATTGATATTTTACTTAATTGATTTTTAATAGGTCCAAAATTACTCATTTTTTAGATTTAATAATTTTCCTATATTAACCTCACATAGAAGTATCTAGATTAATTTTTGTATCTGAAAATGATTTAATTTGGTATTATTAAAATTAATTTTGTAAAAACTACCTTGCATTCATTTTTAATTTATATTTGATTCATTTAGAGTCAAAAAATTCCAAAAAAAAATAACGTAGCTTAATTTCATGACATTTCATATTCTTGCCAAGTTTCATCATTTTTGGACTTAATTTGACCATACTTCAAATTTAACCTTCAAATTTAGCTTGAATTGCATCGCAGTTTCTTAATTGCATAAAAAATACAAAAATATTCTCATGAAAATCTAACATCGAAATTGACTTCAAATTAATCTAAGGAAAAAGCTGCTCCCTGAGTTCGACCTTGGGCTTGCCCAAGTAAAATAAAAAATTATCGCTTGCATTTAATTCAACATTAATCTAAGTGGTTTCGTATCAGTCTTGATTTACCCGACTACAACGAACG
Organism: Ottelia alismoides; assembly: GCA_037367405.1. Lineage (NCBI taxonomy): Eukaryota > Viridiplantae > Streptophyta > Magnoliopsida > Alismatales > Hydrocharitaceae > Ottelia > Ottelia alismoides. The sequence goes on from JAZKJV010000030.1 coordinate 1,083,931, forward strand.
CAGCACTAAATTTAATCGTTAATTCGATTGAATTAAGTAGGGTAATTTGAGGACCTTCAACGGGCATCCAGGAGATGCTTGCAAAATGGATGTGGAGGAGCAATATATGAATGGAATCATCGAGACGGTGTTGGCAGCACAGCTGAGTGCGAACGAGCAAAGAGGTAGAAAGTAGCGGTGGTAAAGCATTGCGGAGGGCACGGTCGGGCAGAGGGCGAGCCGGCCGAGGGTGAAGACGAGCACTTGTAGGGGGTACTAAAATCAAAGAATGAAAAGGGGGGGATGGTGCTCCTACACGGATTGGAGAAGAGGAACTAGAGCTTTGGCCTTTGCAAGGCCAGAGGTGGAAGATTTGAGAGATAGAGGTGAAGCAACGAGGGGAGAGGTGTGGCAACGAGGGAAACTATGAGGCAGTTGGGTTGAGTCGAGGGTGTTCTTTCAGTTTTTGGAAAAAATGATGAAGCAACGGGGTAAGAGGTACATGGAGGTATTGGTGGTCGAGAACGAGCAGGGCGGAGGAGGAGAGTCGCTTGAGAAGAGGAGCTCAGAGCTCCGAGAAGGTCTTCACTCCAAAGGTCATGGCGATCAGGGAATCTAAGATCAGCTACTGGAGGAGCAGCAACTCGATCAGAGATGACCGAGGATCACACCTAACTGCATCGACGTCGTAACTCGACGGAGGTCTCACCAACAGTAGTCACAGGGGCGAAGATCAGACCTAGAAGAGAGGTCTGCTAATCATGGATACGGGACGAGGAGGGTGGGGGTCACGATCTTGTAGGAAGAGAAGGAGAGGGTGCTAACGGCTGGGAGGGGAGGCAATGTACGAAGGAGCATTGGCGAGAGGGAGGAGTCGGACGGACGGCAAGGGGAGGAGGTGGATGGAAGAGGAGCAGGAAAAAATGGCCACAGGGAGGAAGGGGAGGGGGCAAGGTCACGTGCCGCACATGTCACTTGGAGAGAGGTGCGGTCACATGCGAGGCACATGAGTAAGAGAAAGAGAAAGGGGGATGTGCGGGTCACATACTAGGCACGTGACCTGTGAAGAGAGAGAGAGAGAAAGAGAGGAAGAAGATGGAAAACAGATGGAGAACGAAGAAAATAAGAATAAAGTGTAACCTAAAAAAATCAATAAATAAAAAATTAAAATTAAAGAGTAAAATAAAAGAAAATAAAAAAGAAATAGTAACTGAAGTCAAATGAAAAAGTGGTCGATACAAAAGTTGCTCGTCTCGACGAGATCTGCCACTTTCATGAAGGGCCAAAAGGCAAAAGAAATCATATGTACAGAACATGTTTTTGAGGTATTCTATATATACCATTTTTTTGCATTTTATATGTTTTTGTATTTTTAAATTGATTTTAATTAGATAATTAATTTATATACAATATATACATACTTAATCTAACATTTGTGGATTTTCTAAATGGTAGAAAAACTACAAAGATAAAGTATGTACAAATAATACAATGTCAGATTTTTGTGTTTTCTCTTGATTTAGCTCTTTTGTGGATTTTAATTCTTTATGCCAAGTTAGTTAATTAAGTAAAGAATAAATTGGAGAAAGAATTAGGATAAAATAAATATTATTTACATGTAAAATAATAAGCTCAATTTAGGGGAAAACCCAGAGTTATTTAATTACAGATTTTATCCTTAATTTTAGCACAATTAGTGAATGTTAATTAATCAATTTTAAGGGGATTATTAGTGATTTATTAAGGAGATTTTGCTAAAATATCCATATAAAGTAGATGAATCATGGATTCATCACACCCCTATACTTAGCTCTTTGCTTGTCCCCAAGCAGATTTTAGTGAGTTAGAAGGTTGAATCCCTGACTGTGCATGTACGACTTTCAAGACTTTACTCATTAAGAATCCATGTTTTAGTGGCCCTAAAATTCTAAGCTCAATCTAGGCTCTAGTCAAAAGGAATCCAACTTCTCTGATTATCAGACTCTATTTTTACGTATAACATAAGAGATATGACATTTAGTGTGTACTGCAATTATGAGAGTCGAGTCGAATTGTATCTGATAACTCGCTAAAAGCGTATGATAAATCGAGCTCGTTATAGCATTGGCACTTAACGAATCATGCAGAACCAAGAATATTCTCAGTAACAAGGTTCTCAACTTAAATTTATAAACCTGGGAAGTTCAGGGTCGAACACAGGGACACGATCAATTAGGTGAATAAACATGAGTGTTAAATATTTAATATAGCAATTTATAGGATGATCATAGTGAGCGGGACAAAACACAAAAGAGATAAATTTTCAATATATTTTTATGCAATAAATTTAAGTGAAGACAATAATGACAATCACAATAGTAAAGACACGACAGAAAACTTGGATTTATCACAAAAATTCCCTGAATTAATTTGGTAATTAAGAATGCATGAATTATGCATGTGATGATCTATGTCTCAAAAGCATTCAATACTACTTTATTATTTAATTTCCCTTTAATGCTTAATTATTTAACAATCAATTAAATCACTTAATGACTTCATGACATTGACTGAAAATAATTATAATTTAGTCACTAAGTTTCAATGTGAATATCAACTTAAAATCCTCACATATAGTCCTTTTTCAATTTTATTTACAAGTCAATATAAGTACTTAAGAAAAGAAACAAATCAAGAACAATTTTTAAACCAAAATTCATAATACCTCACGCCAAGATAAAGTGCATCAAAATAGCTTTCAAACGAGACCAAAATAACTTCATTTGGTTTTATATGTAAAAAGATATTTAGAGTTTAATCCAGGGGCATTATTACAATAAAAATAACAAGTATTTTTATTAAAAATAAAGACAAATTGGATTGGAAAAAAATAAAATAAGCTGCAAGGGCTAAAGTGTAAATATCACATTGTAGGAGGACTTATTTGCCAATAAGAGAAAATATAGATCGGCGCTGAAATTTTCCCAGTCAAGTACGCGATGCACGTGATTCGTCTAGGCTTGGAAGAGAAGGCTCGGTCCACGTGGCGAACGCTGGTGCTTTGGAAGTAGGCTTAAGTACGTGAGCCTTAGGGTTGAAACGTTTCTTCGGGTAGGCAACGTTATGCAATATAGACCGTCGAATCTCACCCAATTTAGGGTGATCGATGGCTACTACTCTGATGAACCCGCGATTCGTCATCTTTATTCATTTATTTTAGCTTAAAATCTCTTATAAAACACATGTATATAACACTAACTCCATATTCTTACTAACTTGCATCTGTGTGTAAATATTGTATATTTGTATATTATTTTAACTTAAAATAAATAAAGAAAGAAAGGAAGGAAAATTAAAGAAAAGAAAATTAAAAAAAGGAAGATTGTATATATGTAATAGATACAGACTGACCTGAACTGCAAGAGAAGGTCAAGACTTGACCTGATCGACCAGGAATAAAGCAGGGGGAGATAGGGTCCTCAATTAGAAAATCCAAAGAAATTGTGTGATGTGTATATTTGTATACTTCACTATTTTATTTGTACATTAATTGACCTTAAATCAAATAACTTTCAAAACCAAAGTTATAAATAAAAATGTGTTCTATATATTGCATAATTAAATCATGTGCAGAATAAAAGCAACCACACTTGGAAAATGCCACTAAGCACTAATTGAAAGACCAATTCTGGCACCATATGTACTCAAATTCAACCAATCTCACTTCCATTGGATTCTAAATTAAATTATTTTTAAAATGACTGTGATTTCATAATTTTTGGAGTTACGAGTAAAAAGTTGGTTTTCAGGGGTGGTTTATGCAATTTTTGCATGTATTTTGTGCATATTATATTTGTATATATTTGTAAATATTTTTACTAATTATTTAAAATAAAAGTAAAAATTTAAAAGTTAAAAATTTTAAAACAAAAAAAAGCTAATTTCCTCATTTACCCATGTATATAATGTCATATATGTATATAGTTGCTATTCTTAATTAACCACCATAAAAAATTAAAAAAATAACATTTTTTATTCAAATAAATAAAGTGACAAAAATTTAAAAAATAGTTAATTTTGTAAATAGTTTTATGTCTCTTTATCTTTATCTCATTTCAATTTTCATCTCTCTTATCTCTTCAACCAAAAATTCAAAAATTCAAATTTCATTCTCCATCTTTTCTATTTATATGGCTCCTTCGCCATCATCCCAACTTGATCAATCATTGGTGACAGGAGCCCGATCTCCGAGAGTCTTCTTGTCGAGAAAGGTGCCTAGCCTCCGAGTCGTCCGGTGACAGCGAGTCGGCCTTCGTCGAGGCGATCACGGTAGTTTTCCGCTCCTAAGGTGAGATCCATCATCTTTTTCTTATTTTTATCGTAGATTAATCGTAGTTTTATCTCTCACATTTTTATTTTGTTGTCAATTATTTTTTTTCTAGATCGTAGAACCATCACGATTTGATCCGCCATCGATTTCATGTTCATCTCATTTTCTTGATCTCTTCGCATTCATCTTTTATCTTCCACGACTTATCAACTCCGACCACACCAGTGGTCTAAGAACAGATTCGATTCCTCACGTTTTGCCGGATCCTCGTTCACCTTCTGATTTGTTTATAAATAAAAAGAATAAAAAATATATGTTTTCTTCTAACATCTGTTTTGCTGGAAATTAAAAATAAAAAACATTAAAAAAGTTCTCTTTATTCTGTTTACAAATAAAATATAAAAAAATACAAAAAACAAGCAGGCGGCAGGGCCGCCCGCGCCTCCAGCTCTGCGCTCCAGGCAACTACGCTGCCCACCTGCGCTGGGCGTGGCACCCTTCCACCGAGTCCATTGCCGCCAATTGGGGCGGCGCATCTCCAGTCACCAGGACACCCGAAGTCTGCCTGCGAGCCCTCACTGAAGTCCACCGCCCAGGCCACTGCCAAATGCGGCCACCTCCATCTCGCAGTACCATCGTCACTCTCCTGTTGTGTGACGCCCTCCGCCCAGCCGCAAAAAGTGCGGCCCCTCCTTCACTGTCCATCATACCTTCTCCACGTGAGCCACCAAGCGAGGCGGCGGCGTCGCCCGACTGCTGTCTTCCCCGTCCACTGCGGAGCCACTCGCCTCCACCATCGACCACAGCCGCAGCCACCTACGGCTAGGCCCTCGTCGCCCTTCTCCGCACAGCCACCGCCACACCCCACGTGCCTTGGAGAAGAAGAATACGTAAGTGGTGGCGCCCCCTTGTGCCCATCACCTCCACTGCGACCGCCATCCTTGTCGCCGTTGTGCGGTCTGGAAGAGAAGAGAGGGGCGACGGCTGCCTCCTCTTGTTCCTCTCGTTTGTTGCTTGAGAACGAACCAGGGAACCCTATGCCTCATTAAAAATATTGGAAAACTTGCAAGTCAGAACCTGAATATTTGAGATTTGCAAAGAAGTCCTAGGCTATTTGTTTTGGGAAAATTACAAGTACACCCCTAATGATTTCAATAATTGCAAGAAGACCCCTCCAGCCAGAGCATCACGTGTGGTGCACGTGTATGTGGGTAATTTACTTTTTCACCCCTCCACTTTATTATCTATTAATGTTTTATCCTAGAACATAAATTATCTACATTTCAATCCTACTTATCCATACTTTGAACTACATGTTTGCTTCATTGAAATAAATGTTCTCTTTGGTCAATAAATCTCCCAAAAATCATGTTATGCTTCTAATGTGTTCATCTTTTTAGCATAAATTTTTCATTACATTTTGTCATCATTTAATATTATTTAAAAATAAAAAACAGTGTCTTTTCTCTTTCAGAAATTTAAAAATTCATAAAAATTCGAAAATTCACCTAAAAATTACAAAAAATTAGAGTAATTTTATTTCATTGTCTTTTATTTCCTATCCAAATTTTGTGCACTAACTATTTATAAAACCCAAAAAATTGAAAATTTTAAAAATCTTATAAAAATCATAAAAAAATATACAAAAATCTAAAAATCGTGATTTCAGTCTCCGTTTGTAGATAATGGTCCCTATTTTATTTTAAAAATAATTGCCAGGAGTTTTGGGCACTAAAACATTTTTAAATTGCAAATTACTCCAGGTTGTGCACTGTTTCTCATTTTTGTCGCTGCTTGATTTTTAGAAAAATACAAAAACATCTTCAAATTCCATAAAAATTCCCAAAAATATTTCAAAATCTTTAAAACCCAAAAATATTTTCTCTGAATTTTTCTGAGCATATTTTATGTAATTAAAAAATACAAAAAGAGTTGGCATGTGTATTTTTTTATCTTGTGCATATTGTTCATTATTTGAAAATTTTAAAAAAATGCAAAACTAGAATCACTAAAAAATTGAAAATCAGAAAATAAAAAAATAGGAATAAAAAAATAAAAAAATAATAAAGAGAAAAATTTCACAAAAACCAATGATAGTTTGCCTTTGAGATTTCCTTTTTATTTTAATTGATTTTTTTGTTGATTAATTAAATAACCCTCGGAAATTGAAGCCTCCCTGAGTTCGATCATGTCTGCTATACAGGTAAATAAGTAGCAAAAATAAAAAAATGGTTTGGTTGTCGCGGGATTTTTAGGGATAGCAACGACATTCATATCAATAATTTTCGATCCTTGAAGCTTGTGGCACAACAAAATGGCGCCATTGTCGGGGAGGCACGGCAAGGGTAGTTAGGTTTCTATTTTGACATGTTATTCTTGGTTGTCAATATCTGTTTACATTTTACCATTCACTTCATTGTTCATATCCACTGCATTTGTTTCATTTTCCTTTCTCATACTTGATAACTGTATTTCTTACACATTCTCTTTTCTTTTTCTTGCGAGAGCCCGCGGAGCACCCTAGCGACGTGGAGGCACCTTGATTCTTCACCAAGCCGCAGGATAGCGTGAGAAGAAGAGAAGAAGAATTGAAGAAAAAAATTTAAAAGAGAGAGAGAGAGAGTTTTTCTTTTCTAGCGTTTGAACTCTTGTAAATGGACATTCATTTGTTGCGGGGTCTGTTTTGCCAAGTGCCGGTGCACTTGGGGGACCTCACCGGTTTTGTTTTCATCGCTTTATTCTTCTTTGTTTCATGCGGATTTCGTGAGCTACCTCTTGATTGCTTTAATTAATTTTCTTGAGCCAGGTAATTAATTAGGTCCAAACACCATAAACAAGAATTTCTGTACCTATAGAGTAGAGTGTAATTTAGACTTAGTCAAATTAACTTATTCTTGCCCATTAATAGAAGCTATCATCTAGGACGGTTCACTTGCATCATATAGGATAGTTTATTTAAATTCTGCACGGATCACTTGCATGTAGAGTGCTGGCGACAAGGTATGCATCTCTAACCCCTACATGCATCATTGTTTTTTATCACGCATTGGCATTTTCGATCTCCTTCTTTGTTTTCACTCACATAAGTTAAAAGGAAATTAAACACTCGATAGGCGATTCTTTGAAAATATTTTAACCAAGTGACAACTGCCTAAAATAAAGAAAACTCGACCCTAAAAGAAATACAAGGAAAAATGATTATTTTGGGGAGAGTAACCTCCTCATTGTTTTGTTTGTATGTAGCGAGAGAGCGACCCGCATACTAGGATAGAACCACGCTCGAACTCTTTTCACACTACTATCTTAGGTTAGTCGTTCTCCAGTTAGGATCTCTACGGTAGCCGGTAAAGCGGCCCACGACGTCCTTAACAGATTGAATTGATCGGGTGGCTGGTAAACGGTCCGCAATTCATACTGGCTAGGAAAATCTAACCTTAGGATTAGGCCAGTCTCCTGAGAGCATTGGGTTCCTAACAGCTCGCTCTAACCGCTCTAATAGATTGTATTCTCACCAAACTCTAAAATTGACAAGATAATTGACCGAACCTTCACAGTCTTCACATTGAGTTGAGTTGGTGAACTGGGGTTTGTATTGTATTTGATTGATTGTGTGCATACTCGATTCTTCTGTGTATTTACGCCTTTTTGTCTATATCTTTTGACTTGACCCTCGTGTTTTCTCGATCCCTGACTTTTGTTTCAGAGATGGCCGACTGGAGTTATTTTAATCCGATCTTCACGGATACCTCGTACTCTCCATACGATCCACCTTCTTTTTTCCAGGAGGACTTTCCTCCTGATTTTTGTGCATATCTGCCTAACCCATTATTTCAGGAATCGGAGGACTTTGATTTTCACCCATCCTCATTCAACCCACTCGATCCTGGGATTTTGGAGTCACCTTTCATGATTTCCACACTTGAGACACTAAACCAGATGATGGAGCATATGAATTCGAGGATCAGCAATCTATTTAACATAAATATGAGCCAGAACGCTGCTCCACTATTTGAGGATATGGATTCACTTGAGGATAATCATGAAAGCTTGCAATAACCCAAAATACAAAAAATGGGAAATTTTCAAAAATCCAAAAAGATTCTGGGAGACACATTATTGATTCATTTTGTGAGGAGAGGACCCAAATGCTCGGTCATTTACCAACACATCTATTCACATCATGTCCCAACCTTAACCTCGAGGATTCCATTATACAGACTGCTCTTGGCAATCCTTATGTAAATGTTGATTCCGTCCTCCTCCCTTGTATGGATGAGGTCCAAAAATTCAAAAAAATGTTGACTGAATCCGAAGTGGTGATCACTATTCATAAGATCATTAAAGCCCCACTTCAACAGGCCATAACAGATTTATCTACTCCTCAACACAAGAAGAGAAAGCGAAGGAGAAGATCTAAGTGTCACATCTTGACCATGGCCACTGCCTACGCCATCTCTCACCATCCATATTCTAAGAAAGGGAACACTACCATACCTCTTGTGAGATGCTCCATCTCTGACCATTCTTGTGATAACACTCTCCTTGATGGTGATTCTTCAATCAATATAATACCCTTCTCTATGGTATAGTCTCTTCGACTTGGGCCTCTCAAGAAAACCAGGATGATAGTTCAATTTGCTGATGGATCTGTCAAGAGGCCGAATGGTATTCTAGAAAAAGCTGTCATTCTTATTTAGGGCATGAATTTCACTTCGGATTTTATTGTATTGCCCATGGAGACCTCCACCCTTGTGGAGAACCCTCCAATCATCCTGGGACGGCCTTTCCTCGCCTCTACGGGAGCCGTTATTGATTATGGTTCAGGAGAGATTCGCTTTCGTTCTGATGTAGGGAGCGATGTGTTGATCACTACACCCACTACTGACCAGAAACCTGCATCTCATGAGAGTGTGCCCGTGTTAGCCAACCCCAAGGACCTTGATCTTCATGATAATATCAGAGATTCTTGTTATTTGTTGGATGATAATTAAACCTAAGAATTTCTCTTGAAGGAGGAAGACTCAGAAAGCATAGACCTTGGAGTTCCCCTTTCTGGTATGTGGAGATGCATTGATGATATCCGTGGAATTTACACGATAGATACCATAGAGCGGAAGATAGACTCTGAAACTAGACAGGACAGATATGATTCGACTACTTTCACTGATGAGTCTGTTCCTATTCACCCTAATTCAGATGAGACCGATCAGGCCAAATTTGATTTGATTGCTTTTACAAAGGAATTTGGGCCTTTTGATAAAGATGATGATCCGATAGAGGCTCGCCAGGCTGAAATTGATCATGCTTTTTCTGATAATGATTTCTAGCCATTTTACTTTGATGTTTGCTTGACTTCCCATTCCGGACATGACCATACTACTTCCACTGATCGGTTTAGGCATGCATAATCTGAAACCGTTGAGGATACATTCTTGGTCAATCCTGATCAGTTCATATCTAATGATAACCCCACTATCGACCTACACCTTGTTAGATCCATACCTCAACGGTCTCCTAAGAAGATCTTTGACGAATCCGAAAATGTCGCTTTTAAAAAGTTGTTTTTATCGTCGAGTGTGAAAATAATTAAAGTCGTGCGTTGTAGGCGGCAACCGGAATCAGTCAAGAAAATAACCACAAATAAATTATTCAAGTTTCAATCTCGTGGTTTTATGTTTATTTTACTTGGGCAAGTCCCAAGGTCGATCACAAGGAGACAAAGGAACAACCTAGAGAGACGTCTATCAAAGTTCATGTTCGGTTTTCGAGGCGGTTTTTTTTAAGAATTTTCAATGCAATGGAGGGTGCAATATGCAAATCCGGCCTACTTTATGGACTAAAATGTGAATTACGTTCAAATGATGTCCGAAAAAATACGAAACTTGGCCGAGATGTAAAATATAATGAAATAAGTGCACTGTGATTTTTTTGGAATTTTTTGATGCAATATGAATTTTTTATGGATTTTTAAATGCAAAGAGAATGATTTTTAATATTTAATTATAATAAATATTAAACCTACTTATTTTCAAGAAATAAAATTATCTAAGATCTATCACTATGTGATGAATCTCAGAAAAATTCTAAACCTCTAAAATGTGGGGTTTAATACCTATTAAAAATTAAATACCAAAAGATGCAAGATGATTTTTATAGAGCAAACTATGCATGCAAATTCAATTCTTTTTGGGCATGATGTTAAGAACAATTAACTCTACAATATATGATTTTTCGGGGATTTTTAGAGCAACAGTCAATTAACTATCAATTTCAGAGCAAGAAACGGGCAAAATATGCAAATTTCCGCAAAATAATTATTTATTAATCAACCATCAATCACAAAATTGTCCACAATATGTCAAAATGTAGAGAATTAGTCAATGAACATCATGCTATTTTTAGATTAATTAAATAATGTAGAGAAAAAGTTCAGAACTGAGGGGGAACACAGGGGTATACTTGCAATAAATAAAAATAAATAAAATGCACTGGGGGGACTTTATTGTAATTACTAGGCGTTGGGGGGTACTGTTCGCAAAATTACCAGAGAGCACGTGCAAGGCACGTGCCTCTGGTTGACGGGGTCTGAAGTGCGAGTTGGAGGAATCCCAGGGGGGTTACTGCAATTGACCCAGCGGGTCACGTGCAGATCACGTGACCCCTGGGGATAAGGTCGGTCCCCGCGCACGTGCCTTGCACGTGCCGGGGCCTCGGGCTCCGTGTGCCCGGTGCTGCGATGAATCGGCGGAGGGAGGGACGACCTCCCGGCGGTGCCCGCGGTGGCTGGATGGCGGAGCAGGGCCGGGTGCTGTAGTTGGTCGGTGGCTGGAGTCGAGGAAGGCGCTGGTGAGCGGTGGCGTGACGTCGGTGAAACAGGGTGTCGCGGCGGAGCGTAGAAGATGACGGTGGCGTGGCTGTGGTTGCTCGAAGTTGATGACGGCGAGGCGTGGCTGGTGGAGCGATGGAGCCGAGGTGCAGTTGGAGGCGGTGACGTAGTCGATGTGAGCGGCGATGGCCGACATACGGCCGTGGGACGTCGAGGGAGCAGCGGCGTGGCGGAGGAGTTGGTGATGGCGGTAGAGTTGATCGGGAGAGACGCAGATAGAGAGAGAGATAGAGAAAGAGATAGAGAGAGAGAGAGGATACCTGAGGAAAGGTTGGGCTCGACGGCGAGTGGTGGCCGGAGCGAGCAGCGCCAAGGGTGCTTGGCTGCGACGAGGAGCTGGGGCTTCTTGGATCACTCCTGCAAGCAGTTGTCACGGTCACCTTCAGAATCAGCGGATGAGGAGTTGGGGTGCGGCGGCGCAACTTTTATAGGGCTGGGGTATCGGTCGGAGATGGAAGGAGAATCGGGGGCGATTTGGGGGATCGGAGATGGATTCGACTGGGCGAGATACGCGGAGGTGATGCGATTGTGGATGGCGGCGCGAGATCAACGGGATTCGGAAGCGGCACAGTGATTTGACGAGATTTGATGGCCGGCGAGTGAGATACGCGGAGGATCGTGGCGACGGCGAAATCAACGGCGGGCGGCGGAGATAACTGGAGAAGGAGAGGGGGCGCGAGGTGGACGACGTACAGGCGCCGTCCGATCGCGCGTGATCGGATGGCGCCCGTCGCGCCACATGGCGACAAAGGGCGTGAAGAGGAGGCGCGCGTGCGGGGCACGTGCGTTGAAGGCACGTGCCTCGCACGTGCGTGGCTTTAATTATTTTTTTTATAAAACGAATTTAAAAAGGCTGAAAGTGGCTGACACGTGGCAGCACCAGGTGCTGCCACGTGTCAGCACCAGATAATTCAGAAAATAAACCATTTTGTAAAATCGATAAAAATAGTAAACGACCTCGGATCGAAAAAGTTTCTTCACGAAAGTTGCTCATCTCGAGAGATCTACAACTTTCATGAAGACATCAAAGCCAAAATTGATCATTTGCACAAAGTGGTATTTTTGGGGTATCCCATGTATATAGAACACCTTGATTTTGGAGTTTTGTAATTTTTTGTCATTTTTAAAAAGATAAAAATCCGAAAAAAATATAGAAAAATCAAAGACAAATAAAGACACCTTAAACTAATTTTTTTTATTTTTATAAATTAAAAATATGTACATAAAATATTAGGTCAAAAAATAGCTAAAATATATAATATACAAAAGAGGCCCGAAACCCAACTTTCACATATGAGCTCCGATTCACTTGAACTTGGTCTTGTTTTGAAGGTAATTGAATGTACATTAGTTCAAAAGTGAGTAGGATTAAAACGGACACTGAATGAGGAAGATATGGGGCTTTTAGTCCGAAAATCCTGAAATTAGGGTTTGGGTTTTTGGTCCGCTTATTAAGGTTAGTTATTTTTTTTGTATTTTTCATTTATTCTTGTCAGTGATATGTACACAGTGGAGGTGGTTTTGTGTTATTCGGAGTTAGCATGAAAGGGTTAAAAATCTGGGAAGTTAGGCTATTTACAGGTCATTTTTGGCATGGATTTTTGGCCTCTTATTTTATGTAGAATTTTGTGATAAAATGCCATTATTATGGAAACATGCACTAATGCTAATTATACAGAATAGATGCAAGAATGCTGTTGATTTTTAGGGATTTGAGCTTAATAAATGAGATTTAGAGTGATGAATATGAGATTCATCATCCCCCTATACTTAAACCATGCTCGTCCCTGAGCATCAAAAAGAAATGCCATGAGGTAAAATGAGATTGGGTTCCATACCAAGACCATGAGCTGAAGGTGAAAGTGAACCTAAACTCAACCTTTGGATTATTTGTGTGTCGGAACTTCTGTGAGACTTAGAATTTTAAAATCAACAGCCCTCAAGTTCTACACATCATTGCTACAGTTTCGGCTCATAAGTCATCTTAGATCAATCCTCTTCCCAAAGTATACCCTATGAACATTGAACAACCGACTCATGTGTGTGAAAGGTTTCAGCTCTTCCCACCCAGAATGCCGGACTACCGCGCAAACCTCCTCTCTTAGTAACTCGTCCTCGGGGAGTCAGGTATTTCCTTCTAAGGTCTGTCGCACTGTGTTCACAATCGAATTGGGGGGAGAAGATAGAAGAATGAGAAAAGAACTGGAGGGTGGCCAGTGTAGTCACCTCTCCTTGTGAAGATGGCCAGTGTAAACGAGTCTCCACCAAGATCTGCAGGTTTTTTGAAGCTTGGACCTTTTTGGTCAGATTTTATTTGTTAGAATGCTTCTTTGTATTTGGAGTTTTTGGTGGTTCTGCTTGGATCTTGCTTTGCCCCTACGATTATAGAATCTTTTATTTCCGTACATTTTTTGGGGTCTTAGAAAAATTGTGCCCATCCGTCCATCCCTTTTCCGAAGCTTTATTTCAACCCGTACTCCGGTCTTTAGATTTCCACGCTACCAGAAAAGAAACTCACACAGTCTTCCAACATATGTTTGAGTTGAGCTAAGTGCATAGTGCGAGAGTACAAATTAATTCCTTATTCCAGAGTTGTACCCAGAATGAAGAGACCAGATTAGACACTAAGAGTCAAACTCTGTGCATTGTTATGTGGAACTCAAAGATTTAAGTCAATGACTTGAAGATTCTAAAATCCTATTTCTCGGTGAAGTTCCTCTGAAAATTAGGTGGATTAAGGTCAAGTCCAGACCACTCTCGGTTTCGGCCCATAACTCGGTTCAGAACCCAAAGACTTTTCACATATGCAAATGCGATGCTTGATGAAATGCAGGTGTGTGAAATGCAGACACATTTTTTTATTTTTTTTATGCAAAGGATTTTTGTGTGTTTTTTTTAATGCAAAAAATGAATAAGAAGCCATTTTTTCAAAAATTTTGGATACAGTCAGTGTTAGTGGCAAAAAGTTTTTTTTAAGAATACCCACCCCGTAAATACATATAGACTTAGGCGCAAGCACGAGATATGGATAAAATATATACAAATTTATATACAGACCCCCCTATACTTAGCGAGTGCTGTGTCCTCAGAGCACAAGAAGCGTAAAGAAGACATAGCTCGGGCTAAGCTTAAGAGAGTGAAAAAAAAGAAAAAAGAAAAAGAACAAAATTTACAGAATCGCCCCCCTATACTTAGACTGTGAATAGTCTAAGTATAGAAGAAGAGCGGAAAAGAAAAGAGAAAAAAAATGAAGCGATCGGGGTATGTGAATGAGGAGAGTATATATAGGTGGGTGTCGGTTCCCCCTATACTTAGGCTTTGGTCAGCCTAAGTATAAAAGAAGGGTGGAGGCGAGTCGATCTGGAGAGGGAGTGTGATGGGGAAAATGGAATATACAGATGGCATCGGTCCCCCCCCCCTAACTTAGGCCTTGGCCTAAGTAGAGGAAGAAGCTGTACAAGGAGACTGATGTGGTCGGGAGGGAGGGTGGGATTGATCTGATAATTCTTCAATGTCCTCGCTCTGCGTGAAGTAGATGACCTCAACTTGCATTGTATGCTCTTTGGATGATTCTATATATGGCTTCAGTAATTGCCCATTCACTGCGAAAGGTTGTGCATTGTCTTTGAGTTCGGCAATATCCACACTTCCATTGGTATGCACATCGATGACGACATAGGGACCCGTCCATTTTGATTTCAGTTTCCCATGAAAAATCTTTAACCGAGCATTAAACAACCATACTTTCTGCCCAGGGACAAAGGTTTTATCTCGAATGTGTCTATCATGCCATTTCTTGACCTTGTCCTTATAGATTACACTGTTGTCATATGCTCGATTTCGGATTTCAATTAGCTCATTTAAATTCAAGTCTCGACATAATTTCCCAAGGTGACAACTCCAATTCAACTTTTTGATCGCCCATTCCGATTTGTGAATCAATTCTGCAGGTAGATGGCATGGCTTGCCATAGATCATCCTAAAAGGTGAAGTACCGAGTGGAGTCTTATAGGCTGTCCTATAGGCCCACAGAACCTGGTCCAATAGTTTTGACCAGTCCTTCCTATCTGGACGAACCAATTTTTCAAGAATACCCTTCACCTCTCTATTAGAAACCTCTGCCATGCCATTAGATTGTGGATGATATGGGTTGGCTATTCTATGCTCAAATGTATACTCTTTAGCCAAAGATCTCATCTCCTTATTCACGAAGTGGCTACCTCCATCAGAAATCAAGACTTTTGGTATCCCGAACCTTACAATGATATTATCCTTGATAAACTTACAGACGGTTTTGCTGTCTGCGGTTCGGGTTGGAATAGCCTCTACCCATCTAGACAAATAATCAACCGCTAACAAGATGTACTCAAATCCATTGCTATTGGGAAAGGGACCCATAAAATCAATCCCCCATGCATCTAAAACATCACAGAAAATCATTGGTTGCATGGGCATTTCATCTCTATATCCAACAGTCCCTCCCATCCATTGACAAATCGGGCAAGACCGTACAAATTCATTAGCATCACGAAATAAGGTCTGCCGGTAAAATCCACATTGGAGTACCTTGTGTGTGGTTCTTTTTCCCGAATGGTGTCCTCCAGCCTCGAGAGAATGACAATGTGTGAGGAGGACATTCTGGTATTCTTCCTGGGGAATACATCTTCTCCAGACACAATCCGCTCCTTCATAAAAAAGGAAAGGATCGTCCCAATGGTATTTTCTTGAATCCGACTTCAGTTTATCAATCATTCTCTTGGTCCAACCAAAGGGAACCTTCTTGGAGACAAGATAGTTCACGATGTTGGAATACCATGGGGTTGAATCAATAATGCAAACAAATTCATCTGGAAAAGTCTCCTTAATAGGTCCAGTATCAGGATAATCATTTTTCTCAATTCGGGAAAGGTGATCAGCAACAACATTCTTTATTCCAGGTTTATCTTTGATCTCCAAATTAAATTCCTGTATTAACAAGATCCACCTCAAAAGTCGTGCCTTGGCATCTTTCTTATCCATGAGGTATCTAATTGTCGTATGATCCGTGAAAATTGTCACCTTGGAGCCCAATATATATGATCTGAATTTTTCAAGGGCCCAAACAACCGCGAGCATTTCCTTTTCAGTCACTGTATAATTTTTCTGTGCAGGATCCAATACTTTGCTCGTGTAGTGAATCGCATAAGGGATTCCATCCCGTCTTTGTCCAAGCACAGCTCCGACCGCAAAATCCGATGCATCAGTCATGATCTCAAAGGGAAGAGACCAGTCAGGAGATTGTAATATCGGCGATTCACATATTTTCTTTTTCAGGAGCTCGAAGGCCTCAAGACACTTGTGATTTACAATAAACTCGGTGTCTTTTCCTAAGAGCTCAGTCAGTGGGCGGGAAATCTTTGAAAAATCAGGGATAAACCTTTGATAAAATCCAACATGCCCTAGAAAAGACCGCACTGACTTGACGTTGGTTGGTGGCTCAAGTTTCTTGATCACATCCACCTTGGCAGGGTCGACCTCCATACCCTTTTTGGAGATGACATGCCCCAACACGATACCCTCAGTCACCATAAAGTGACTCTTCTCCCAGGAGAGTACCAAATTAACTTCTCTGCATCTCTTGAGGACTCGGTCCAAGTGCGCTAAACATATATCAAATGAATCCCCATGGACCGAGAAGTCATCCATGAAGACTTCCAGGAAATCACCCACCATTTCGGCAAATACGGCAATCATGCACCGCTGAAATGTGCCTGGGGCATTACAAAGCCCAAATGGCATGCGCTTGAATGCGTAGGTACCGAAGGGACATGTAAATGTGGTTTTTTCCTGATCCTCGGGAGTGATAGCTACTTGATTGTAGCCAGAGTACCCATCAAGAAAACAGAAGAATGCCTTCCCTGCAAGTCTCTCCAAGATTTGATCAATAAATGGCAGTGGAAAGTAATATTTCTTGGTCGCAGCATTCAAGCGCCTGTAATCGACACAGACACGCCACGACGTGGGTACTCAGGTTGCGATCTCTACCCCCTCCTCATTGGTGACCATCTGGATTCCCGACTTCTTCGGGACGACATGAAGGGGGGCCACCCACTTGGAGTCAGAAATGGGGTATATAAAACCTGCTTTGCACCATTTCTCTATCTCTTTCTTAACCACTTCCCGAAGATTGGGGTTTAATCTTCTCTGAAATTCACGGGAAGGCCTTGCATTATCCTCAACATAAATTTGGAGCGAGCAGAGAGCAGGGTTGATTCCTACGAGATCCGACACAGTCCAACCGATGGCTTTTCGATTTCGTTCAAGGACTTCTAGAAGCTTGGATTCTTGATCTATGGTTAATGATGAGCTAATGATCACATGTACCTCTTCCACTAGATCAACCACTGGAGCTTGTCCTACTTCTGGCGCTAAATACATAAACAGGCTTATCCCAATTCGCACTCAGAAACACACTATTCGCAGGATCATGACATGATAGCATTGTGGAGCCAGAAAACACACTACTCATTTATCTTTGGGTCCATTGAGAAATGCATACTTCAGTGTGGGAGAGAGAGGTTTCAGCTCTGGCAAATCTGAATCATCAATCAAATCTGGCTGAAGGTCTTTTAAGTCTGGCTCTGTGCTTGTTGGTGATGGATCATTCTGTGATATGTTAGCCACTAATCCTGAAGGAATGTGAGTCGGATCGCAAAAGTAATGTGGTAATTCGGCCAAAGCCGCGTCCGACTCGTCATCTATTTTTCTTGATTTTCCCGAAGAAGATAGGATTGACAAATCCGAAGGGATTTCTGTGTCATCAAGATTATAAACATCCGGGTGTTTGGATTTGTCTGACAATATCTCACATACTGACTGGTGCACTGTTTCTTCTTCTTCTGCCGGGGTGTTGTCAATCTGAAGGTCTGGCAGTTGGTCCCACGGTCCAGTAGTGCTGATGAGATTACACTCGGATGTTTCAGCATCTTCAGTGGTGGATTCAGAATCTGGTCTTTGCCACTTTGTTTGTTTCATTTCCAGATCAAATTCTCCATCTAGGGAGCGGAATTTCATCATTCTGGTGCCGTAATCAAATACAGCCTTGGCGGTTCTTAAGAAGGGTCTTCCAAGAATGATTTGTGATTCCTTCCAGTGGTTCGGAGTCTCCATATCAAGGACAGTGAAGTCCACTTTGTATTCCGTACCCTCGACCATAATGATAACATTTTTCACTTCTCCCTTAGGCCTTTTAGTGGATTTGTCAGCGAATTGGAGTAAAGATAATGATTTCTGGAGAGGACCTAACTCCAATATGTAATATAAGGCTAAGGGAAGAAGATTGATGGAAGAACCATTGTCGAGAAGTGTGCGTGCGAACGCAATACCGACAATGCAGCTTTCCACATAATGAGCACCCAGGTCCCTTTTCTTCCTTGGTAAATGCTGATTTCTGACACATTTGGTAGTGGCCACTGTCAGGACATGAGTCTCCACAAACTGATTTGTTTTCTTTGTACGAGTCCTGGTGGGAGTACATTTCATTTTCAAGTATTTCTGAAATGCTGGATTACTGGCCACATACTGGTCAAAGGGTACTTTGACTGTGATATTCTGTTGGAAGAATTTTTCCATCACTGGGTCATTTTGAATGGTTTTCTTTTGTTTTCCTTTCTTTAGAGCATGAGGGAAAGGAATGGAAGTATTTGAGACATGAAAAAGAGAGCCAGAATCATAAATAAGAGCATCTTTATTAGATTTGGAGTTCTTATTACAGTCATAATAATTATGTTGCGGAAATGGTGACAAAGGTAATTTTGCAGCAACTAGATGTTCAAGGTCCTCTGCGGTCTCCATAGATGCTTTTCCTTTATCTCGTGATGAAATCTTCGGTCGTCCTTCTTCTTCATCCTCAGAAGCATCCTCCGGTTGATCTTCCGAGTCTTGATGGTCAGCTTCCTTTGCCCGGTCAGGTACGACCATGGTCCTTCCGCTCCTGAGTGACATGGCATGGATATTGTCAAACAAAAGGATCTCGTGTTCAGATGTGGAAAAATCTGAATAGTATACCTGATTATTGTATTGAGATGACTGAGATTTGTTCAAGCTATTGGGGTTAGCTTGAACTTGAGCGGGAATGGATGTGGCTGGGGCTGTCTGTTCTTCCTTCCAACGGGATAGACGATTAACATCTACCCGTAGATCGTACAGTTCATTCCGGAAGCTGCGAATTTCCTCCAGCATTTGTTTCTGGATATCCACCGGGTTTTCTGGAGGCTTGGATGATTGAGATGCTTGGTTTGGAGCTTGATACTGCTGACGATGTTGTTGAGGTTGGTTCTGACAGTTGTATGGCTGCTGCTGCTTCGTGTGCTGAGTTTGTTGTGGAGCTGTGGGAAATGCGGCATTATAGAAGGTGGTTGGACGTTGATATTGCTGACGGTCCCCCGTATTACCATGTCGGGTATTATCCTGTGTGTACCATATGTCGTTTATCTCGAATGTCAGAGGCGGGGCTTCTACGACTGTCTCGGCTGGTGGAGGTGACTGATGGGAAGGTTGGGCATAGGATTGGTCCTGAGCCCATGGTTGCGGTTGTCCTGACCCTGGATCCTCCTGGACATGATGCACATGATAAATCGGGACCGCAGGTGCAGTAGGTATCCTTATCTTGGATACCTTCTCACTAAGTTCCTCTATTTGCTTTGGAAACTGGGAGAGCCGATTGTCGATGTTGTTCACCCTTTTATTAATGTGATCCACAACTGTTAATTTATCTGTGATGATGTTCATGTTGGGAATCAAGTCTTCTGCTATTTCTGTGACAGTTTGTTTCCCTCCTTTGGCTTGATAGGTGTTCAGTGAATCAGTGTAAGCTCTACTAGCAATTTGTGAACGGCTAGTCTCTGCCATTTGCTCCAGTATTTTCCAGACGGTATCAGCTCCTCGGGATGTGTAATTTCCTCCACAAGCAGCGCTGACTAAACCCTGAGTCCCGTGGTTAAGGCCAGAATAGAGAGATTAGACCAGGATGTTATTATCTAGGTCATGGCAGGGATATTTCTGCAGCAGATCTTTAAATCTATCCCATGCATCACAAAGTGGTTCATTAGGCATCTGAGAGAAGCTAGTGATGCGAGTCCTCATTTGATTGGTTCGACTCAGAGGGTAAAATTTCTTCAAGAAGAGATTCTTAAACCTATCATAAGTGGTCACCGTCACTCCCAAATTTTTCACCCAATAATCTGCTTTACCTTTCAAGGCGAAAGGTAATGCAGTGAGACGAATGTAGTCCTGGCTGACTTGTGGGTGCCTCTGATTAGAATATACTAGCTCCAAATCACGCAAAAATTCGTATGGTTCTTCATCTGCATTACCATGAGATTGTGGTAATTGACTCAGGAAGTGTGGCTTCAGTTCATGGTGAACCTCAGGCTGAGGTGGCTGCTAGTAATTGCTGACTCTATATTTCCCAGGATTGTATGCGGCTTCCATTGGTGGTTATTCCTCTGCATTCAACCGTTCTAGCTGTTCCCTTATCAAATTTTGTTGCTGCTCGGATGCGGCTAGTCTTGCTAGAACCATCTGCATTGGGTCTTCATTGAGTTCCTCTTCCTGATTGCTCTTCTTTGGAGGCATCTTTCGTGAGTACATCTTTTCACCTTCAGATTGTGAAAAATTGGAGTCAGCATTTTGGAAAGGATTATAAGAGGAGGTTTCAAGGGGAAGGTGTCCCTGAATCCAAGGTGGTTCTGAGTAAGAGTGGCTCAGAACGGTTGAGATTGGCAAGTTTGTGGTGGTCAGAAAGGGGTTCGCAGAGTCCGAACAAAAATTACCACAATCTTCCATTCTCGAATCCAAAAGTTTATCAAGAGGTGTACGATTCATGATCTAGGCACAAGTGTGCGGTATTCGATGATCAATTAAGTTTTACGCACAAATCAAACACAATTCAAAGGTTTGTTTCACCAACTCACTCAGTAAAGGCCGTGAGAGTTCGGCCAATTATCTTATCAGTTTTAATTGGTGAGAATTCAAATCTTGCAAGCCGTTTAAACGAGTTGTTAGGTGCCTGTATTTCCCGACCGACTGTCCCGAATTCTTACGACTAGTTGCACCTACTTTCAGCCAATATGGGAGTAAGTAAGGACCGTAGAACGGCTACCCTTTACTTGAGGACGGAGCCTTACGCAGTGTCCTCTAAACCACCCACTCTGCTAAGGAAATCCGGACCGTTTACCGGTTACCCGTAGATCCTCACTGAGAAGTAGCTAATCGCTTTTGGTAGAATCAGTAGTCAGTATGAAAATCCTGGCTTTGGCTCTATCCTAGTGTGTGTCTCTCTCCTCGCTGCAAGATAAAATCAAACAATGTCGGGGTTGTTCTCCCGCAAGACTTCTTGATTTTATGGGTTCTTAAGATCGGCTATATTTAGCAGTCCCAATTTTAATTAGGTGATCACTGAAGAATTAAGTGAGCAAAATAACACGTCTACCGTCCAGTCCCAATTTCCTTTAGAATTATATGATAAAACAAGAGGGAGAAAGTCGGGAAAAGCCGATGCACGCGGAAAACTATGATGAATGCTCAGTTAGAAGACTTACAGTGAATCCTCGCAATCTTCATGTGGGATGCTAGACAGAAATTTAAATTTATTCTATATGGAATGCAAGCCGATGAAAACCGTACCTAAGCAGAAAGTTCTATTAGCGAGAAAGAATTGAGTTAAATTTGGCTAAGTTGAACGATCTATGTGCGTCTCAATTAATAGTGCAGTGTGGCTTAATCCTACGAGCACAATCAAAAATTAAATTGCTCTGAGAGCCGTATGTGCAGGTCTATCCTATTCGCCACTCAAGTCGGGCCCCACCCTCTCCGAAGAGTGAAACAAACAACGACACACCACAGAATAAAGTTTGAGGTCTTGTTACACACGCGAGCGTCCAAACGGACACCGCTATAAATGAGAAATTAATTACAGGAATTAAAATGTGCAGAAATAAAATCCTAGACTCTACACTCTCTCACGACTCGACTCGATCTTAAATTAATTGTGGTTTTTTAGGAGGTCGGTGAAGATGCTTCGGTTTCTTGAAAAACCGCTCCACGTACAAAGTACCTTGCAAGAAAAATAAGAAAAAAATGTAAGAGAGTGATGCAAAAATATAAGAAAAATAAAGGCTGAAAATAAATTGCAGAAAAAAAATGAAATTTATAATGAAAAATTCGGGGGTCAGACTACCCGAATGCGGAAAACCGAACAAAAATTTTCAAGACAAAAACTAAGTTGTTTGCCTCCCCGGCAACGGCGCCATCTGACGAATCCGAAAATGTCGCTTTTAAAAAGTTGTTTTTATCGTCGAGTGTGAAAATAATTAAAGTCGTGCATTGTAGGCGGCAATCGGAATCAGTCAAGAAAATAACCACAAATAAATTATTCAAGTTTCAATCTCGTGGTTTTATGTTTATTTTACTTGGGCAAGTCCCAAGGTCGATCACAAGGAGGCAAAGGAACAACCTAGAGAGATGTCTATCAAAGTTCATGTTCGGTTTTCGAGGTGGTTTTTTTTAAGAATTTTCAATGCAATGGAGGGTGCAATATGCAAATCCGGCCTACTTTATGGACTAAAATGTGAATTACATTCAAATGATGTCCGAAAAAATACGAAACTTGGCTAAGATGTAAAATATGATGAAATAAGTGCACTGTAATTTTTTTGGAATTTTTCGATGCAATATGAATTTTTTATGGATTTTTAAATGCAAACAGAATGATTTTTAATATTTAATTATAATAAATATTAAACCTACATATTTTCAAGAAGTAAAATTATCTAAGATCTATCACTATGTGATGAATCTCAGAAAAATTCTAAACCTCTAAAATGTGGGGTTTAATACCTATTAAAAATTAAATACCAAAAGATGCAAGATGATTTTTATAGAGCAAACTATGCATGCAAATTCAATTCTTTTTGGGCATGATGTTAAGAATAATTAACTCTACAATATATGATTTTTCGGGGATTTTTAGAGCAACAGTCAATTAACTATCAATTTCAGAGCAAGAAACGGGCAAAATATGCAAATTTCCGCAAAATAATTATTTATTAATCAACCATCAATCACAAAATTGTCCACAATATGTCAAAATGTAGAGAATTAGTCAATGAACATCATACTATTTTTAGATTAATTAAATAATGTAGAGAAAAAGTTCAGAACTGAGGGGGAACACAGGGGTATACTTGCAATAAATAAAAATAAATAAAATGCACTGGGGGGACTTTATTGTAATTACCAGGCGTTGGGGGGTACTGTTCGCAAAATTACCAGAGAGCACGTGCAAGGCACGTGCCTCTGGTTGACGGGGTCTGAAGTGTGAGTTGGAGGAATCCCAGGGGTGTTACTGCAATTGACCCAGCGGGTCACGTGCAGATCACGTGACCCCTGGGGATAAGGTCGTTCCCCGCGCACGTGCCTCGCACGTACCGGGGCCTTGGGCTCGGTGTGCTCGGTGCTGCGATGAATCGGCGGAGGGAGGGACGACCTCCCAGCGGTGCCCGCGGTGGCTGGATGGCGGAGCAGGGCTGGGTGCTGTAGTTGTTCGGTGGATGGAGTCGAGGAAGAAGGCGCTGGTGAGCGGTGGCGTGACGTCGGTGAAACAAGGTGTCGCGGCGGAGCGTAGAAGATGACGGTGGCGTGGCTGTGGTTGCTCGAAGTTGATGACGGCGAGGCGTGGCTGGTGGAGCGATGGAGCCGAGGTGCAGTTGGAGGCGGTGACATAGTCGTTGTGAGCGGCGATGGTCGACACACGGCCGTGGGACGTCGAGGGAGCAGCGGCGTGGAGGAGGAGTTGGTGATGGTGGCAGAGTTGATCGGGAGAGACGCAGATAGAGAGAGAGATAGAGAAAGAGATAGAGAGAGAGAGGATACCTGAGGAAAGGTTGGGCTCGACGGCTAGTGGTGGCCGGAGCGAGCAGCGCCAGGGGTGCTTGGCTGCGACGAGGAGCTGGGGCTTCTCGGATAACGCCTGCAAGGAGTTGTCACGGTCACCTTCAGAATCGGCGGATGAGGAGTTGGGGTGCGGCGGTGCAACTTTTATAGGGCTGGGGTCTCGGTCGGAGATGGAAGGAGAATCGGGGGCGATTTGGGGGATCGAAGATGGATTCGACTGGGCAAGATACGCGGAGGCGATGCGATTGCGGATGGCGGCGCGAGATCGACGGGATTTGGGGCCGGCACAGTGATTTGACGAGATTTGATGGCCGACGAGTGAGATACACTGAGGATCGTGGCGACGGCGAAATCAACGGCGGGCGGCGGAGATAACTGGGGAAGGAGAGGGTGGCGCGAGGTGAACGACGTACAGGCGTCGTCCGATCGCGCGTGATCGGATGGCGCCCGTCGCGCCACATGGCGGCAAAGGGCGTGAAGAGGAGGCGCGCGTGCGGAGCACGTGCGTTGAAGGCACGTGCCTCGCACGTGCGTGGCTTTAATTATTTTTTTATAAAACGAATTTAAAAAGGCTGAAAGTGGCTGACACGTGGCGGCACCAGGTGCTGCCACGTGTCAGCACCAGATAATTCAGAAAATAAAACATTTTGTAAAATCGATAAAAAATAGTAAAAGAGCTCAGATCGAAAAAATTTCTTCACGAAAGTTGCTCGTCTCGATGAGATCTACAACTTTCATGAAGACATCAAAGCTAAAATCGATCATTTGCACAAAGTGGTATTTTTGGGGTATCCCATGTATATAGAACACCTTGATTTTGGGGTTTTGTAATTGTTTTGTCATTTTTAAAAAGATAAAAATCTGGAAAAAAATATAGAAAAATCAAAGACAAATAAAGACACCTTAAACTAATTTTTTTTTGGATTTTTGTAAATTAAAAATATGTACATAAAATATTAGGTCAAAAAATAGCTAAAATATACAATATACAAAAGAGGCCCAAACCCAACTTTCACATATGAGCTCCGATTCACTTGAACTTGGTCTTGTTTTGAAGGTAATTGAATGTACATTAGTTCAAAAGTGAGTAGGATTAAAACGGACACTGGATGAGGAAGATATGGGCTTTTAGTCCGAAAATCCTGAAATTAGGGTTTGGGTTTTTGGTCCGCTTATTTAGGTTAGTTATTTTTTGTATTTTTCATTTATTCTTGTCAGTGATATGTACACAGTGGAGGTGGTTTTGTGTTATTCGGAGTTAGCATGAAAGGGTTAAAAATCTGGGAAGTTAGGCTATTTACAGGTCATTTTTGGCATGGATTTTTGGCCTCTTATTTTATGCAGAATTTTGTGCTAAAATGCCATTCTTATGGAAACATGCACTAAGGCTAATTATGCAGAATAGATGCAAGAATGTTGTTGATTTTTAGGGATTTGAGCTTAATAAATGAGATTTAGAGTGATGAATACGAGATTCATCAATCTTCTTTCGACCTTCTTGACCTTTATACATCCACTCCTCTTATATATCCTTTCGTTTCTCTCTTTCTTCTTCTGTTTTATCATTCACCCCTTTTCCGTGCGTGTATATATGCTATACTTAGGATGTGCTTTATCCTAAGTACGGGGGGGTGAATGATTTGTGTTGTTCATATTTGTCATGTTCATCACTCTTGTTGTTGCCTATACTTAAGGATACTCTACCCTAAGTAAAGGGGGGTGATGTTGTTCATATCGTATCTTTTTATTTTTGAGTCTGTACATTCTCTTCATCGGTTTTCCTATTGTTCACTCCACTATACTTAGGATTACTTGATCCTAAGTATAGGGGGGATCATCGACTTCTCTTCTTTTTATCTTTTCTTTGAGTCGTTGTAGCATAGATGTCTTTTCACTTTTCTATACTTAGCACGAGTTATGTCTTCCTTTGTCGCTCTCAATATGAGGACATAGTTCGAGCTAAGTATAGGGGGTGTCGTATATATTGTATATACTTTAGACATAACTCGTACTTTTAAATATGTTTATTTGGGGGGATATGTATATAATTTTGTAAAATCCATGTGTGTAAAAAAACAACAAACAAACAAACAAAAACAAAAAAACAAAAACAAAAACAACAAAAAAACAAAGAGAGAGAGAGAAATTCTTGTATATACTTGTATATATTTTACTAACCCTTTTTCCTTTTTGAAAAAAATACAAATCAAAATCTATAAAAACTTGCATAATTCAAAAAAAACTTTTCTTTTACATCTGCATTTTTTCTTCAAAAATCCATAAAAAGTTCAAAATTAGAAAATTGTTAAAAAAAATGTTCTTTCGCATGTGCATCATTTTTTCAAAAAAATGCTTTCTTTGCATTGTACATATTTTCTTGCATTTGCATGTGCATTTTTCAGGATAGTATTGACATTTAAACTATGTCTGGAATAAAATTGAAGAATGGAGCTTAGTTGGGCCTTAATCCACTTAATTTCAGAGGAACCTTATAAGAAATGGAGTTAAGACTTTTCATGTCCTAGTGACTTAATTCTTTGAGTCCATAAGACTATGTTCACATATCATCTTGATTAGTCTAAGTAGAACATTTAACAACACACGCATGACTCTTTCAGATAGTGGCTTATCTTGGACAAGCACTCTACACATAGCTCTTCATGGATGACGTAGTGAGGAGGCAGAATCTTTTGGCTTGGGGTAGCATACGAGGGTAGTACATCTAGCGGAACCTCTCGTCTTCCTCTAGGGAAGGAAATGCATCTCAACCTGGTCTAGCGATGTTGAGATCTAAAGACAGGATGCTGTATGGTTGCAATAATGCTTCAAAAGAGGGATAGTCTACTGGCTCAAGAGGAAAACTCCTTATGTACATGCTGCACCTTGTATATGCTTTCAAAAAAAGTATGGAAAAATGTAGAATCTCCAAAAGTGGACAGACCTGATTGAAAAGTAAAATGCCTACCGGAGTGTATATACAAGGATAAAAATAATAAAAAATAACAATAAAATACAAAAAGAGCTTCAAAGACAATTTTTTGTAAGCTTGCAGCGGATGACTTGGCTACACTGGTCATGCATCCAAGGATAGGTAGCTACACTGGTTACCGTCCATTCTTTTCTCCATCCCTCTTCTTGAGATGGTTGTACTTGAACTTAGAAGGGAATATCTCCGCTCCTCGAGGAAAGAGTTGCAAGACCGGGGAAGTAGAGTTACCTTGTTGAGGGAGGTTGTTTCTTTACTACTTCTGAGATCACTTACACCGTACAAGTAAGGATTCATAGTCATAAGAATTGGTGTATGTAGACTTGTTCTGACCTGACTGTTGAGGAGTCCTGAATAGGAGTCCTGTGGAACTTAGAGGCTGTTAGGTCTTAAATACATCTCCCATTAAGGTTCTGACACACTAATAATCCAAAGGTCTGACAGAGCTCCAAACTAAAATTTTATGAAGAGAAGTTTAATACTCAATATTGTCCTACTTTCTTTATTTTCTCTTTCTTTTTCTTTTTCTTCACTTATTCTTCAAATAAGTGTTTGCTAAGGGACTAGCAAAGGTAAAGCATAGGGGGATGATGAATCTACGATTCGTCGTCTTTATTCAGTTATTTTAGCTTAAAATCCCTTAAAAAATACATGTATATAACACTAACTCCATATTCATACTAACTTGCATCTGTGTGTAAATATTGTATATTTGTATATTATTTTAACCTAAAATAAATAAAGAAAGAAAGAAAGGAAGGAAAAATAAAGAAAAGAAAATTAAAAAAGGAAGACTGTATATATATAATAGATACAGGATGACCCGAACCCCGAGAGAAGGTCAAGACTTGACCTGATCGACCAGGAATAAAGTAGGGGGAGATAGGATCCTCAATTAGAAAATCCAAAAAAATGGTGTGTTGTGTATATTGGTATACTTCACTATTTTATTTGTATATTAATTGACCTCAAATCAAATAACTTTCAAAACCAAAGTTGTAAATAAAAATGTGTTCCAATTAATAAAAATAAATTACACAATTAAATCATGTACAAAATAAAAGCAACTACACTTGGAAAAAGCCACTAAACACAAATTGAAAGACCAATTCCAGCTCCATATGAACTCAAACTGGACTAATCTCACTTCCATTGGATTCTAAATTAATTTATCTATAAAATGGATGTGATTTCATAATTTTTGGAGTTACAAGTAAAAAGTTGGTTTTCCGGGGTGGTTTGTGCAATTTTCCCATATATTTTGTACATATTGTATTTGTATATATTTGTAAATATTTTTACTAATTATTTAAAATAAAAATAAAATTTAAAAATTTTAAAACAAAAAAAGCTAATTTCCTCATTTACCCGTGTATATAATGTCATATATGTATATAGTTGCTATTGTTAATTAACCACCATAAAAATAAAAAAAATAACATTTTTTATTCAAATAAATAAAGTGACAAAAATTCAAAAAAAATAGTTAATTTTGTAAATAGTTTTATCTCTCTTTATCTTTATCTCATTTCAATTTTCATCTCTCTTATCTCTTCAACCAAAAATTCAAAAATTCAAATTTCATTCTCCATCTTTTCTATTTATATGGCTCCTTCTCCATCATTACAACTTGATTAATATTTGGTGAGAGGAGCCCGATCTCCGAGAGACTTCTTGTCGAGAAAGGTGCCTAGCCTCCGAGTTGTCCGGTGACAGCGAGTCGGCCTTCTTGAGGCGATCACGGTAGTTTTCCGCTCCTAAGGTGAGATCCGTCATCTTTTTCTTATTTTTATTGTAGTTTAATCGTAGTTTTATCTCTGACATTTTTATTTCGTTGACATTTTTTCTAGATCGTAGAACCATCACGATTAGATCCGCCATCGATTTCACATTCATCTCATTTTTTATCTCTTCGCATTCATTTTCTATCTTCCACAATCTATCAACTCCGACCACGCATGGTGGTCGGAGAACCAGATTCGATTCCTCAGTTTCGTCGTATCCTCGTTCACCTTCTGATGTGTTTATAAATAAAAAGAATAAAAAAATATATGTTTTCTTCTAACATCTATTTTGCAGGAAATAAAAAATAAAAATAAAAAAACATTAAAAAAAGTTCTATTTATTCTGTTTATAAATAAAAAAATAAAAAATAAAAAAATAAGCAGGCGGCAGGGCCGCCCGCGCCTCAACCCCCGTGCTCCATGCGGCTACGCCGCCCACCCGTGTTGGGCGTGGCACCCTTCCATCGAGTCCATCTTTGCCGCTTAGGGCGGCGCATCTCCAGTCACCAGGATACCCGAAGTCTGCATGTGTGCCCTCACCAAAGTCTGATGCCTAGTCCAACACCAACTGCGGTCACCTCCATATTACGCACCGCCACCGCTCTCCCGATGTGTGACACCCTCCGTCCAGCCGCCGAGAGCGCGGCCCCTCCTTCACTGTCCATCAGACCTTCTCCGCGCGAGCCATCGAGCGAGGCGGCGTCGTCGCCCAACTATTGTCGTCCCCGTCCATCGTGGAGCTGCTCACCTCTGCCATCGACCACAGCCACAGCCACCTACGGCTAGGCCCTCACCGCCCTCCGCACAACCACCAAGAATACGGAGGCAGGGGTTCCCCTTTGTGCCCATCACCTCCACCACGACCGACGTCCTCGCCGCCGTCGTGCGGTCTGGAAGGCTAGTTATTCAAGAGACTAATATGTCATTTTCTAGTACTTAATTAACGTGGGGGTCTCTTTTTCAGGGGCATCGCAATTCATCCAGCTAATCAGGGCTAACCACTACTACTTTTGAATATCCTACCTCCGAATAGAGGGGAGGTGGATGCCCCCTCTTGTTCATCTCCTTTGTTGCTTGAGAACGAAGCAGGGAACCCTAGGCCTTATTTAAAAATTTGAAAAACTTGCAAGTCAAACCCTAAATATTTTGAGATTTGCAAAGAAATCCCAGGCCATTTGTTTTGGGAAAATTACAAGTACACCCCTGGTGATTTCAATAATTACAAGAAGACCCCTCCAGCCAGAGCATCACGTGCAGTGCATGTGTACATAGGTAATTTCCATTTTCACCCCCTCTACTTTATTATCTGTTAATGTTTTATTCTAGAACATAAATTATTTACATTTCAGTCCTACTTATCCAGACTTTGAACTGCATGTTTGCTTCATTGAAATAAATGTTATCTTTGGTCAATAAATCTCCCAAAAAGCATGTTATGCTTCTAATGTGTTCATCTTTTTAGCATAAATTTTTCATTGCATTTTCTCATCATTTAATATTATTTAAAAATAAAAAACAGTGTCTCTTTCTCTATCAGAAATTCAAAAATTCATAAAAATTTGAAAATTCACCTAAAAATTCCAAAACAATAGGGTAATTTTGTCTTTTAATTCCTGTCCAAATTGCGTGCATTAACTATTTATAAAACCCAAAAAAAATTGAAAAATACTAAAAAAATATAAAAATCATAAAAAAATATACAAAAATCCAAAAATCATGATTTCAATCTCTGTTTGTAGATAATTGTCCCTATTTTATTATAAAAATGATTGCCAAGAGTTTTGGGCACTTAAAACATTTATAAGTTGCAAATTATTCCAAGATGTGCATTGTTTCTCATTTTTTCCAGTGTTTGATTTTTAGAAAAAAAATAAAAACATCTGAAAATTCCATAAAAATTCCCAAAAATATTTCAAAATCTTTAAAACCCAAAAATATTTTCTCTCGATTTTGCTGAGTACTTTTGATATAATTGAAAGATACAAAAAGAGTTGGTGTGCGTATATTTTTATCTTGTGCATATTGTTCGTTATTTGAAAATTAAAAAAATGCAAAATTAAAAGACTAAAAATTTGAAAATCAAAAAATAGAAAATAGAAAATAAAAAACTAAAAAGAGAAAAAAAATAAAAAGAGAAAATTTCCACAAAAACCAAGGATAGTTTGTCTTTGAGATTCCTGCTTTTTCTATTAATTGATTTTCGATTAATTGAATAACCCTCGGGAATTGTAGCCTCCCTAAGTTCGATCATGTCTGCTATACAGGTAAATAAGTAGCAAAAATTAAAAAAATTATTTGTTTGTCGTGGGATTTTCGGGATAACAACGACGCTTTCATATCATCAATTTTCAATCCTCGAAGGTCTCTGGCACTACATGCTACTCTCTAGTTCTTCCTCTCCTTCGCAGGCGGCGGAGCTCAGGCGGGGCTCGGCGATGATCGAGTTCCTCCTCTGTTGCTCCTCGTGTGCTTCGAAGCATCCAACATGATGCTGGAATCCTGGCGAAGATGACAAGGCATCGGCGAATATGCGCTAATGGCAGGACTTTGTCGACGATGAAGGAGCATCAGAGAATAAGCTCCAAATCGGAGTTCCTTCTAGACTTCCGAACATTGAAGCTTATGTTGCCTGCATATGTTAGTAATCAATGTCCTACATAATTGCGATTGAATTGAAAGGGATGTGAGGTGATACGGAAGGCTTTGCGAAGGTTGAGGATCTAGCCCTAAATGGGTTCCAAGTTCACGCAAAACCTGGAATGGATCGTAGTGGAAACAAAGATGGAGAAGTGGATTTAACATGGGGAGCAACACACATGAATGATGGATGAATTGCGATGAAATTCAAGTGATCAAATCTGGAAATAAGCCATCAATGGATCTTAGGAAATTAGACAAATAGTGAATGAAAATAATATCGAAAGAAAAATTTACCTGTTTAATTGGAGTTTGAATCGATGGATTTGAAGAATGGGCTGTCGGGAGTGGAGCTTGATGACGCTCTAGTCGTCGCTTCGCCAACTTGGCAAGGTTGGAAGCTCGATCAGCCAAGAGTATGGCTGAAGCACGACCTACTTTGGCCGAGGATCTCGTCGGAGAGCCTCTTTATCTTCGCTTACACACACTCTATCTCTCTCTCTCTCTCTAACTGTCAGCAAGAAGAAGGAGAAGCTCCAAGGGATCTCAGGGAATGACGGATAGGGTGGGAGTTGGTCGGAGAAGGGGGTTTTGATGCAAAGTGGTTAATGACGAAGGTGGCAGTTTCGACAACTACCTCCGGTTTGGACAAAAGGAGAGAGAAGGATTTGGAGGTTAGGTGAAGAAGAGG
Organism: Ottelia alismoides; assembly: GCA_037367405.1. NCBI lineage: Eukaryota > Viridiplantae > Streptophyta > Magnoliopsida > Alismatales > Hydrocharitaceae > Ottelia > Ottelia alismoides. Next base: position 1,116,136 of record JAZKJV010000030.1, read on the forward strand.
GAGGAACAACAAAGAGAAAGATGGTTTGCGCAGGTTTGGAGGTTGTCGGAGGTAGTTGCCATAATTGGGAGAGGGAACTGCTGGTGAAAGGTTATGACACTTCAGAGATCCAATGGATGGAGGTTGAAGATGCATTAGTGTCGTTGGATCAGGATCTATCGGTCCTTGTGTGGGGTGGATGAAACAACGAGGAGCAGCCACGTGGGTTGTTATGGTGGGGCACCACATGGCCCAATAGGAAATCAAAGAAATGAATAAATGAGAAATAAATCGAAAATAAATAAAAGGAAAAGGAATTGGAAAAAACTCAAAACATGATGAGATCTACGACTTTCATGTAGAAGTCAAAGAATTCAGAAGTCATCAAATACAAATTAAATGCAGGTTAAAATAGTATAAAACAAATTTTTTATTTTCTTTTATTATTTTTTTGTATTTTAATTTTATTTATGTTACATTATTTATATATAAAATTATATTACTTTTTATTTGATTTTAATGAGAAGTAAATACATAAAATATTAACACAATAATAGGGTGATATTATATATAATAATTAGTGTCAGTTATATGCAATAAACAAATTATTAATTAATGTTAATTATCAATGAATCTTGTTGATTTACTTAAGCAAGAGCGATAATATTGGTTATTAATGATGATAAATATGTGATTTATCATCCAATATACTTAAGCTAAGCTCGTCCTTGAGATATTAAATAAAGAATTTGTTAGAAAATTAGATTAATCAGTGAGATCCCTGACATGTTCATGTGAGTATTCAAAGCTTGATTTGACCAAGAACACTATGTTTTAGGAATCCTAAGACTCTAAGTTGATCCAAAAATTAATCAAAAGGAATTCAACTTCTCCAATTGCCATACTCTCAATGTTACGTATATATAAGAAGTATGACTTAATGTTGACTACATCCACAAGAGTTGAGTCAAATTTCACCAAAAGTTCCAATCTCAGAAGCTCTCCTAAGGATCGTCCCTCAACTCAAGGGAATAAATCTGGTCTTATCTCAATCCACCGTCTCTTTAGTTCGTCGGACTTCAAAAGTATAGATGGAAGGCCAAAGTATGGAGGATATAGGATTGTGTACTCATTTTCTCTTCCTCTCATTGGAACAGGGTTCGATCAAATGCTAATACTCAAAACAATTTTCATTTTTTTTGCCAATCTGTGTGTCCGTCAAAGAGAAATACTTGTTTTCCTGAGAGGACACCGGGGTACGTCTTGTTTTAGCATCTAATATACTTGTACCCAAACTTGTATCGCTATCAATGCATAGCCCTTTTTGACGTACTAGCTTGACTCATAAAAGTCTAATGATTTGTTCCAAGTGGACACTTAAAGGTTGGGAGTGCTCGCCTTGAATGTAAGCTCATATGATTAGCTTTGTAATGTAATGAGATTTCCATCATTTTCATCATTTTTTTGTGAGGGAACTTCCTTTCTTTTTGGCTAACTCCACTGCTTTTACCAAAGATTGGCACACACTGATCAACTTATTAATTATATATCATCACACCCTGGCACTTTAGGTCAAAATCAAGAGATAGCATGAGAATATGTCCCCATGCAGGCTAAGTTGCTGACACCCAGGTTTCATGAAGCCGTCATTAATCTTGTCCCATCCTCGAGCATCATATAAATCAAGTCCAAACTCAAGCCTCAAATCCCATTCCCTTAAGTGATATCTCGACTCATCTCAATCATAAATACAGTCGTGCATGAGATGTGATAGTCAAATTCTTTTAAGGGAGATTAAGCATGCAATATAGCACACACATCTTCTAACTAGGGGAGTGTGAATTTTTAAGTCCAAGCCCCTAATAATTAAGAAATGTTAACTTTGAATCTCTGGACTTCTTAAACCAAGTGTTAAAGACCATCTCAAGACTTGAGTGTAAAAAGAAAGTGTCAGGGAAGAACACCAATTGATAAGTTAATCTTATTGTGATTTTTTTCATTTTTTATTGAATAAAGATTGAGAGGTAAGCAACTAATTATACTCAATTACACCCTTAGATTTGAGAAGATTTTAAAAACTTTTTACAAACATTGTCACATATGTATAGAAAATTTCCAAATATTTTACAAAGATTTTCAAAACAAGTAAAATCCTATTTTTCAAACCTCGATAAAATATTTTTCAATACAATGTCACATAAATATAGGTTTTCCAAATATTTTACAGATGATTTTTCAAAACATGTCAATCCGTATTTTTCCAAACCACGCAAAACATTTGAAAACCATGTTAAATATGTATATAATTTTCGAAATCATTTTCAAAATATTTTTACAAAAATCAGTTCGAAAAATGTAATATGATACCCGTCCCCAAAAAGTTTGAAAATTTCAAAAATAAAAATATGAGCTATGGATAAAGTATATATGTATATATATGGTAGACCTCCCTATACTTAGCTTTTGCTATGTCCTCGTAGCACAGAGTGGTATGAAGCCATAGCTCAACTAAGAAAGATTGCGAGAACTGACTATCAAAATAGTACAAGTGTGGGAATGAGAAGGAATATGTTAGAATTAATAAAAAGGGATGGTCCCCCCAATACTTAGGTTTTAGAAAACCTAAGTAAAGAAAAAGAGGTAAAAATATAGAGGAGGCCAAAGAAGAGACACAATAATAAATAATGAGGAATGTAGGGATGGATTTCCCCCCTATAGTTAGGCTGAAAATAGCCTAAGTGTAGGTATGAAAAAGAATCAAGCCAAAGGAAATCTACAAAAATGAAGTGAGAAAGAATAAGAATCCGTTGATGCTGAATCTTTTGATGTGAATCTATAATGATAAACATGCCTTTCATGAGAAATTTGAACCTAAACCACTAGAAATTTATTCAATCATCTCAACCGGAGTTAACCTTTCTTTGGATTCTACAAAATGCTTAAGTAATTGCCAGTTAACCAAAAAGGATGGTGCATTCTCTAAAAGCTATGAAATCTCTACACTACCATTTCTCATGGAAAATCTTTAACTTTACATTAAACAACCATACCTTTTGTCTCGGACAAAGTTCTTACATCTAATATGTACATCATGCCACTTCTTAACTTTGTCCTTATAGATCATGTTGTTTCCATATGATCGGTTGCATATTTACACTAACTCATTTAGGACAAGGTCTCTACACAACTTCCCTAAGTGACAGCTCCAGTTAATCTTCTTTATTGTCCATTCAGACTTGTGAATTAATTCAGCGGGCAAATGACATGTCTAGCCATATATCATTCTAAAAGGTAAAGTACCAAGAGGTGTCTTGTAGACCGTCCTATAGGCCCACATAACTTGGTCTAACAACTGAGACCAATTCTTCCTATCAGGACGTACTAGTTTTTGAAGAACGCTCTTCACCTCCCTATTTGAAACCTTTACCATGATGTTTGATTGTGGGTGGTAAGGACTAGTTACATTATGCTCAAATCCAAAGTCCTTTAGTAAAGATTTCACTTGTCTATTCACAAAATGGCTACGCCCATCGGAAATCAAAACTCTAGGTACCCTGAACTATGAAATAATCTGATCCTTTATGAACTTGCAAACAATCCCACTGTCTGTGGCTCGGGTAGGAATAGCCTCCACCCATCTCGACAAGTAATCCACCGCTAATAATATGTACTCAAAACCCTTGCTATTAGGGAAAGGACGCATGAAATATATGCCCCAAGCGTCAAACACATCAAAAAAATCACAGGCTGCATCGACATTTCATCTCTAGAACCAAAAGTCCCTTCCATCCTCTGGTAAACCAGGTACGACCCTACAAAATAGGTGGCATCTCTAAACAAAGCCGGCCTAAACAAACCACATTATAACACCTTATGAGTGATTCTCTTTCCTGAATAGTGTCCTCCGGCCTCTAGTGAATGATAATACGTGAGGACACTCTGGTATTCCTCCTGAGAAATACACCTCTTCCTGACACAATTTGGTCCCTCGAAGAAAAGGAGCATATGCTCCCAATGGTATTCCTCGAATCCCACTTGAGTCGATCTATACTACTCCTAGTCCAACCATGGGGAACTTGCTTGGAGACAAGGTAGTTCACCATGTTGGCATACCATGGGAGTGAATCAACAAGATAAATTGACTCATCTGGAAAGGTCTCTCAAATTGGCTCGGAATCAGGGGAAACCTTTATCTCGATCCTTGAAAGATGATCAACCGCTACATTCTTGACTCCAAGTTTATTCTTAATTTCCAAATCAAACTCCTGGAGTAACAATATCCACCTAAGAAGGCGTTCCTTCACATCCTTCTTTTCCAAGAGATACTTAATGGCTGAATGATCAGTATACACTCACTTTAGAGCCAAGAATCACATACCAAAACTTCTATAAAGCCCAGACTATGGCAAGCATTTCCTTTTCGGTCACTGTGTAATTTCTCTATGCTGGGTCCAAAACTTTGCTTGCATAGTGAATAGAGAATGAAATCTGATCTCGTCGCTGCCCCAATGTGGCTCCTATATCAAAATCTGAAGCATCAGTCATGGTCTCAAAGGGAAGAGACCAATCAAGAGCCTACAGAATTAACAAGTCACAAAACTTCCTCTTAAGCAGTTCAAAGTCTTCAAGACACTTGTGATCTACAAATAACTCAGTGTCCTTTCCTAAGAGCTCAATCAGGGGTCGAGCAATCTTAGAAAAATCTTAAATAAATCATCTATAAAATCCAACATGCCCCATAAATGACCTCATTGACTTGATGATGGTTGTTGGATCAAGCTTCTTGATCACATCCACCTTGGCAGGGTCAACCTCCATTCCCTTTTTGGAGATGACGTGCCCCAACATGATACACTCGTTAACCATAAAATGACCTTTCTCCTAAGAGAGAACCAGATTCACCTCTCTACATCTTTGAAGGATTCGGTCCAAGTGGGATAAACAAGAATCGAATGAATCACCATGGATTGAGAAATCGTCCATGAAGACCTCCACGAAACCCCCTACCATCTCGGCAAACACGGCAATCATCCACCGCTGAAAAGCACTTGGGGAATTACATATCCCAAAAGGCACGCGCATGAATGCGTATGTGCCAAAAGTACATGTAAAAGTGGTCTTTTCCTGGTCCTCAGGGGCGATGTCTACTTGATTGTAGCTTGAGTACCCTTCATGATAGTAAAAGAAATCTTTCCATGTTAATCTCTTCAAAATATGATCAATAAAAGGTAGAGGAAAGTGTTCTTTCTTGGTCGCGGCATTCATGCATCTGTAATCGATACAAATGTGTCATGACGTAGGTACTTGTGTCGCAATCTCAACTCCCTCGTCATTGGTGACAATATGAATTCCTGACTTCTTCGGGACAACATGTAAAGGGGCAACCCATTTGGAGTCAGAGATTGGGTAGATAAAACTCGCTCCATACCACTTCTCAATCTCTTTATTAAGTACTTTCCATAGATTTGGATTAAGTCTCCTCAAGAAATCACGGGAAGGTCTAGCATTATCCTCAACATAAATATGGTGTGAACAGGGTGCGGGGTTTATACCCACAAGATCCGACACTATCCATCATATAGCCTTGTTGTTCTTTTCTAACACTTCTAACAACCTAGTCTCCTACTCTACAGTCAAGCTAAAGCTAATAATGACAGAAACCCATTCTTTGGTCCCACAATAAAGGAATACTTGAGTGTAGGAGGAAGTGGCTTCAACTCGGGCAAAGAAGAATCGTCGGGAACATCAGGTTGAACTGCCACTGAATCTATATTTATGATGCATATTGGAGATGAATCATCTGTAATGCTATCCACCAACTGAATTGAAGAATAAGGAGTCGGATCGCCAAAGAAACACGGTAATTAAGCCAAAGTTGCGTTCAACTCATCATCAAATCCCCTTTATTATTCCAAAGGAGAAGGAACTGATGAGTCCAAAGAGACTTCTAAGTCATCAAGGGAATAGGGAGATGTAGATCTCAAGAACTCTGGCAATGTCTCATCAACTGCATTGCATACAATGTCCTCTTCATATGAGATGGTCTCACTCTGTAATGCAGGGTTCTGACTCCAAATCCCAGCTGCGCTAACTACATCGCAATCTGCCTCTGAAAATGAAGAGAAATCCGTACTGGACTCTAAATTATGTCACTACCATTTCGTCTGCTTCATCTGTAGTTCCACTTCTTCGTTTGGAGAATGGAACTTCATCATCCATGTCTGACAATCAAATGAAGCTCCAACGGTCCTAAGAAAGGGCAGCCCAAGGATAATATGTGAATCTCTCAAATGATTGGGAATGTCCATGTCAAGGACAGTGAAGTCTACCATGCAGTCTTGTCCCTCAATCGAGATAATGACATTCTTGATCTCACCCTTATCATTTTTCATCGATTTATCTACATACTGAAGTAAAGCTCTAGATTTATGTAGGGGGGCCAACTTCAGTTTCTCATATAAGGCATAAGGTAACAAGTTGATCGAAGATCCATTATCTATGAGAGTGTGTGCCAACGTGATGTCATCGATATGACTTACCGCATAATGTGCACCTAAATCTCTCTTCTTCTTTGGCAAATGTTGGTTCTTGAGACAAAATGTAGTGGCAACCGAGAGAACATGTGCCTTGACGTAACTGTTCGGTTTCTTCCTGCTAACTCTACTAGATGTACATCTCACCTTCAAGTATTTCTGAAATGTAGGATGAATGGCCACATACTCATCAAATGACACCTTAACCATTATGTTATCTCTATAAAATCATACCATTTCGAGATCATCTTTTTGAATCTTATTTATAATGCGCTTTCATGCCATAAGAGCATGAGGGAAATGGATAGCTAAAGAAGAATGTGAAGACTCGGAATCATAAACAAAAACAAGCACTTCATTATTGTGAGCCCCCTACGATCCGAGCACCAGTTTACACTACATTCGCACTACAATATTTCCTAAACATTGCATTAAGTATGAAAATATGGGGAAATTTTTCACCTTGCTTTATTTTTGCAAATGACATTCACATTCATGTAATATTGTATCAACCACAGAACAAAACGCAATAAGTGTCACCATCATTGTAACATCTGGTTTCCAATCAAACTCGAACCTGACCCGATTAGGATCCGATTAACCCAATAAAGTTGTTGGTCAATGCCAAACAACCTAAAAAGATCAATTGATCATGAATCAAAAGTCGTTCGGGCGAAATTGACCAAAAATCGATCGCATCGTAATGTGTGTCGCGGAAAAGCTGCGGCACAAATTCGAAAACCGCAAAATAAATTGAGACCACCTAAAAATCTGATTCGACAAAAGAATACCAACGGAATTAATCGTTCGTCAATCGGATGTCGTTTGGTATTTTAAATTCACAAAATTTAACACTAAATCAAAATCATATCTCGAATTATCCGGGCATCCATACCCCATCGAAAGTAAATGAATATTATACTCATATTGATTGTCATTCAGAGAAGGTCAAAAGAGATATAGCGTGTCAAAATCCGAGATTCGAGGTGCAAATTCAATCAACTTTAAGTGTATCAAATAAATACAATTTTTGGTTGAAAATATTATATTAGAAAAAAATTCTTGTTTTTCAATACTTTGTGCGATCACATGTGAATGTAGTAGTGTAAATGCGATGTAAACGGGCACCCGGATCCTAAGGACGTCACAGTTTGGTATCAGAGCCGTGGTACCCCAATACGCACATTTGCAGTATTACAATTCCGATCGCATTATGTTCCCAGATAGCGACAGTCTTCCTACTTGTCGTGAGTCCGAGAAGGGAAATATGACATTCAAATTCAATCACCACAGATGTCACTAAATCCCAAGAAGAGAAAAAACATATATGATAAGTATCTGCGAATGGCATTATTTTTTTGACTAAAAATGGTTCTCATGCAGAGCCATAGCATCCCGACCAGGACAGGAGATGACTGACCAACTAGCATGCATACACTACTCTCACCGACCTTCAGTAGCAGCAGGCTGCTATGAGAGTCCAGTAGGACCAGATTCTGGCATAGCAGACTAAGATTGCAGACCGACAGACAGATATAGAGATGAGATTTAAGGAGTTGTCAGATTCCACCTACCTTCCATCTCACGACGGCACACGCTAGGACCAGCGACAGTCGGTTGAGGTACATCAGCCTCATTTCAATGATCCACTTAAGGAGATCCTCGAGCATGGAGCTGAGGAGGACGGAGACTTTGACAGGGAGAAAGACCATGTTGACTTTGCAGATGAGGGTGCACAAGAGTACTCTGACATTCATAGGCACCAGTCGGTCTTCACTTCCTACCAGCGGGTCAATGTGCCCAAGTTCAAGGGCACTGGTATGTCAGATGTTGATGAGCAGTGGCTCAAGAGGGTGATGAAGGTACTGAGGATGATACGCGTGCCACGACACACATGGTTATCTTTCATGGAGTACTCACTAATAGACTTTGCTGAGAGATGGTGGGATGACGTAGTTTCTGAGTTAGGTCGAGAGCCTACATGGGATAATTTGAGATGAGGTTCAAATACCACTTCTTTTCTGCGAAGTGGAAGGAGTCCCAATGACGTTTGTCCGCAGAGCTTCGACAGGGACATATGACAGCCAGAGATTACTTTGTCAGATACATCGAGCTGTCACAACATACACCAGCAGTTGTCGCATTTTCAGAGGAGAATCTAGAAAAGTTCATCAGAGGCATGAGGGAAGAGGTGTAGGAGAAACTGGATGGATAACACATCACTTCCATCTCCGAGGCTATTGACGCAGCAGATAAGTTTGAGGACATCAGAGAGAGACACTTTGGAACTCGTCTGGAGTGGCACATCGACCACAGTAATCTTTTGGGTCGGTTCTTTGACCATTTCAACAGCAGAGGTCAGCTAGGCATTTCCGACACATAGGTTCAACATTCTCAGGCAGTGCTCGCTCATCTCCATCGACTACTTTAGGAGGAGCATAGCTGGATGTGGCACAGATTCCGCTCGACCATCTGGGTCGCAGTGAGCAGACAAACACCCAGTAGGACCGGCTCGGAGAGCAGACACGGCCACTCTATCTACTCGGCAAGTCCGATGCTACTTGTGTCATGAGTGGGGACATTACTGGCATCGGTGTTCCCAGAGATCTGGTGAGCCTCAGCCACAGCCTTCACAGTCGCAGCCTCAGGCACAACATTCAGGCAGTTCCTGCGGCAGGAACTCCAACTTCAGGAGGCAGCAACAGAGACAGACACTTCAGGAGGCAGCAACAGAGATAGACACAAAGTGCGGCAGGTTCTAGTACTGCACCAGCCAGACAGGATCAGCTACACGCAGTGACCGAGGAGCAGGCCCATTCAGCAGCTACTATGGTGAAAGGTATGGTCTCAGTCTTGGGCCGACCTTTTCATGTTTTATTTGATTCTGGAACAACACATTCTTTCCTTTCTTCGAGGCTACTAGCTTCTTCAGATAGAGTCACAGAGACTCTATGTTCTCCATACCAGGTGGTCAGTTGTTCATTATTTCACTAATAGTCAGGCACTTGCTCGTACTGATTGCGGTCACGAGATGATCGCAGATTTTCTACTTCTACAGCTTGATGAGTTTGACTTGATTCTAGGCATGGATTGGTTATCAGCTCATCATGCACTCATTGATTGCTTTAGGAAGATAGTTGTCTTCAGGATTCCAGATTTACCTGGGTCCTAACTAGCATCACAATGTGTCATATGGAAAGGGAATTGAATGCCAAATGGAGTAACAATTTTCCACGTGAGGAATGAAACAAAAAGCCAAGTGGATGATTAGAAACAAAAATATGGCCGACTGCAGCAGCTTTGTCTGCTACTGTTACTAGTTAAGCAAAATTAAATATTTTTATTTCTCTCTCTTTTTTTGAGAAACCAAAAATCAACTATACACGCACTTCGAGTTTTGGATTTTGGCGAATAAAAGCTTGTTTTTTAGATCCTTAATTTGTATAAAATTTTACATGCAATGTATTTCCAAGAACATGGGCTACTGCTTAATGGTTTGGAAAGAAGGTTGAGAGCATCTTTGACCGAAAATAGCGGCAACCAACTTAGAAAAGAAGAGGATGAAGGTTATGCTCGTTGGAATTGGGAAAAATTAAAAGGGAAGGAGGAGAAATGGTGAAAGAAAGGAGAAAGAGGGGAGGAGCTATCGTTGGAAATGGGAGAAGTACGCTGGGAAAAGAAGTGAATTTGAGGGAACTAAGAGGGCTTACATTGATATAAATAAGGAGGGGAAAACCTCCTTTGGTTGACAAGTGGAATAGAAAAAAAAGACAAGTGGAATGGAAGAAATTTCCAAGTATTGAAAGAAAGGATGGCTGACTGCTTTGTTGTTGTTATTGTTTACTAAACAGAAATTAAATCATTATTATTTTTTTTGCTTTTCTTTTTTTCCTGCTAACAGACTATTGTAGCTACAGGAAGTTCTAAATTAAATTTGTATTATTATTATTTTCAAATCACTAACTCTTATTTATTAAAACGTTAAATTTGACCATATTAGAGTCTCATGCCTCAGATTTCGACACGAAATATCTCGAATTGATCATCTCTAAACAACAATCAATATGAGTATAATGTTGATATGCTTTTGATCGGGTTTAAATGCCCGAAATTTTTGAGATACGGTTTTTGTTTGGGATAAATTTTGTGATTTAAAAATAACAAATGACCTCCGATTGACGAACGGTCGATTCCGTTGATCTTGTTTCGTCAAATCAGATCTCATGATAGTCTTGGTTTGTTTCGCATTTTCCAAATTTACGTTGCAGCTTTTTCGGGCACGCATTACAATGCGATCGATTTTTGGTCGATTTCGCCCAAATGACTTTTTCATGATTAATTGATCATTAGGTTGTTTAGCATTAACAAACATTGGGTTAATCGGACACAAATCAGATCGGTTTCGGGTTTGTGCGGATACGGATGTTACAATTATTTTTAGAACTGTATTTTTCATAACTGAATCTTTTACATTTGGAATAAAAACTGAATCATTTACTACATGTTGGGGAATGCCTGCTGAATGTGCATTCTCCTCAACCGAAGGTGCAAGGTCCTCCGTAGACTCCAGATTTGTTGCGTGATGCACTGCTGTCATACTCCTCCTCAATCTCCTTCTGGAAGTCTCTGCTCGTTGGTGATCCTCACTGTGAAGATGTTTGGCTTCATCATCCTCTGAAGTCTCCTTAGGCTAAGCCTTAGAGTCGGTCCTTTCCATGTCCTTTGCCTGATCAGGTACGACCATGGTCCGTCAGCTCTTGAGAGACATATGATTAACACGATCAAACGGAAAGATCTCGTGCTTAGACTTGTAAGAATCTGAGTAGTAAACCTGATCAAACTGTTGTTGTTGCTGCTTGTTCATGCCTGAACCTGGGCGAGAATGGATGTAGAAGGTGCAATGCACTCATCATGTAGATGGTTTAGGGTTTAGTCAACCCCGGTGGCCATGGGACTGCTGCTATTGGGTGCGATGCTGAACATGCGGGCCATGCTGGCCCGACTGGCACGTCTGCTGACGGACAGACTGTTGCAGTTGCGACCTCTATGCCTAGAAAGGAATGGCTCCAGAGCTCTGTGGTGCTAGAAGAGGTGTAGGAGTAAATGATGTATTGTAGAAGGTTTGGGGATGCTTGTAGGATAAACGGTCCCCAGAACTCCCCTACCTGACAAGGTCATTCGTATATCACACACTATTTACCTCCCACACCTAGGAAGGCTCCTCTGAAACGGTATCAATAGAAGGTGGTTGTTGCTGACAAGAAGGGCTAGAGGCTGGACCTCTACCCATGGTTGGAATAACCCTGACATATGATGATGTTGAATATGGTCAAAACGGTATACTAGAGCTGCATATGCAGTCATGGTAGGTACCTGCATCTTGGATACCCTCTCAGAAAGCTTTGCCTGCTCAGGCAAATCAAGGTCGATCCAAGGGTTGGCGATGAAGACGCGTGGCAACTGGAGGGTCCGTCAGATCTGAGGCGCGATCGACGGTTGAGGACTGGCGCGGTGATGAACACGTAGAGAAGTGAGGGTCGTTCGATCGGTTGATCGAACGGTGGCTGTACGTCGTCTCGAACGGTCCTCCGCCACCTGCGGAGGAGAAGGCGGATCTCCGGCGTCGATGGCTCTGCTCCGCCGAGGTCGCTAGGCGTCAATGGAGCTCTTCGTATGCTCCCGAGTAGCTCGGAAGATGCGAGGGCATACGGCAACGCCTCCGGTGGGCTCAGTGGCTGTGGAGATGTGTTGAAGCTCGCTGGAGACGAAGCTCGAAGGGAGCTCTGGTGAGGCTCCGGCCAGTGAGAAAATGAGAACCTACGGTGGTTAGAACAGATAGCCGAGGCGTGCAAGTGTTCGTGGAGAAGTGTAGCATGATCGGCGAGGCCTAAAGTGGAGAGTGGTTGTCCGGCAAGCGAGCTCCGGCCAAATGGTGGAGCTGTTGGTCGGAAGAGTGTGAAACACGTCGTCGGAGGGTGCAAATGGGACCGCGAGGACGGGAGCTTCGACGCGAAGCTCGTCGAGGTGGATTGGAGGGGGAAAGTGGCCGGTGACGGCGAATAAAGTCTGAGAAATCAACGGAAAAACAAGAGAGGAGATCAGATGATGATGATGGAGGGGGTTACCTGGGGAATGGAGCTCAGATTTGAGCTCCAGGTCTTCGCTCGAGGGGTCGGTAAGGTCCCGAGCTCGTGCAGCTTCACGGTGAAGGCTGCGATACGGCGGTGGCGGCCGTGGATCTCGCCGGGGTCGATTCCTTGTCTTCGCTCGAAGACTCACTCAATTGCTGTCACCAACGGATTGGTCTGAGCTCGAGGCACCTCCCTGGAGTGGCGGATGGGGGTGAACGTCGCCGGTGGCAACGTATTTATAAGTTGAAGGAGGTGGCAGTGCTGGCGAAGTAGCGAGGTTGGTGGTCGACGTGGGGCGACTATGGTGGAGATGGTGGAGCTTGAGGGAGCTGGCGAGGGAGAGGGATGAGTGGCTGACGTCGTGGGAGTGTCAGTGGTGGGTGAGAGTGGTTGACGTGCAGCCGAAAATAGAAAGGGGGCGCCCCTCCCGCAAGGCAAGGGACGTGGGGGAGAGGGGCGCCCAGAGGTAGGAGACGAGGTCTCCACCGTTGGATCTTGTGATCCAACGGTGGTGATCAGAGCGTGGTGAGCGGGTAGGATTAGATCTGGGGTGCGTAGATGATGGGTTATGATGGAGCCACGTGGCGTGTTGTGGCGAAGCGCGAGAGAGCGGTTTAGATGAGGGGGTGGAGTTGATCAGAAGGTCGAGATTTGCTGGAAGAAGGGCGGCTGTGATGGAGAGATCGGAGGTCTGATCAAGCGGCTTAGATGCTGCCACGTGGCTGGCCCTGGTGAGGGCGCGAACGAGCGGCGTAGATCTCGGCTGGAGATGATCGGATGGTCCAGGCAAGGGGCGTGCGTGGGCAGCGCTGGGCCGTTGGATCTGGAGCGAGATCCAACGGCTGAAGGCGCGGGCGGATGAGGCGATGGGAGGCGGGCCGCGTGGCGCAACCAGAGGGCACCACGTGGCCTGCTGTGAGTGGCTGGAGTAAGAGACACGTGTAGAGAGAAGAGGGAGCCGAATTTGGAAAAACTCAAAACATGAAAGTTGTAGATCTCGATGAGATCTACAAGTTTCATGTTGACCAAAGACGGAGATGAGGTCAAATATGATACATAAATACAAGGATACATAAATATACATATGTAGTATACAAAGTGACCCAAAAACCCATGTTTCTCATACGAGCTCCAAATTCAATGAAATTAGTCTCATTTTGAAGGTCTTTTAATATATAATATTCTAAGAGTGAGTAGACCTAATTCAGGCTTTGTATGAGGGCTTTATGTGTATTTTAGTGTACAAGGGCTCTCAGGCTATATTGGCTATTTTACAAGGGTGATTTTTGACATTCTTCCCTATGTTCTTAATCAAGGAATATAGATTATAGAGAAGATGTTATTTTGGTGAAGAGGTATTTTACAAGGAATTTTTGGCTTCTTATTTAGATGCAAATGAGCTGCTAAACTACATGAGTTATGAATACATGCATGAATGCTATTTATGCAATATAAGGGGAAATATGCCTCTATTTTCTCGGGAACAAGGCTCTATTTTTTACTTTTGAAGTGATGAATCACAGATTCATCAATGTCCAAGTCATCCATCTGCCTATCGATCCTCTTAACTAGGGTGAGTTTGTCTGCTATAATGCCCATGTCAAAAGGATCCAATGTAGCCTTCCCCCCCCCCCCCCCCCCCCCGCCGGATAAGAATGGAATGGGGGTCTCTAACTGAGCTCTACTCATGGTCTGTGCTCTACTTGTCTTGGTCATCCGCTCGAACACCTTCCAAATGGTGTCTGTCCCGCATAAAGTATAGTTGCCTCCACAAGCAGCACTAACCCAACCTTGCACCTCAGGGTGTAGACCGCAATAGATAGACTAAACCAGGATGATAGGCTTTAACCAAGATGGTAGGCTCTAAGACGTGACAAGGACACTTGTGCAAGAGATCTTTGAATCTCTCTCATGTATCACAGAAGGTATCATTGGGGAGTTGGGAGAAACTCGTGATGCATGAGCGTATTAAATTAGTTATACTCAAAGGGTAGAACTTCTTTAGAAAGAGGTCCTTGAGTTGTACAAAGGTAGTTATAACTACCCCCAGGTTCTTCATCCAATAATCATCCTTATCCTTTAAGGCAAAAGGAAAGGCTTTGAGCCTTATGAAGTCTTGGATAAACCTAGGATGCCTAAGGTTCGTACAGACCAACTCAAAGTCCCTAAGGAATGTGTATGGCTCCTCATGTGCATTCCCATGAAAATGAGGCAACAAACTAAGAAACTATGGCTTTAACTCATATTCTACTTCTGGCTCGACTGGTCTCAACCAATTGACCATCTGAAACTACCCAAGGTTATATGCTTCTTCCATAGGTGCATCTCTACCCAACTGTAACTGGCCAAGTTGTGCTCCCATAGGTGCTTGGTTCTGCTCGGATTCTGCTAGCCTAGCCAGTACTGCATGCATTAGGTCCTCTCATTTTTCCTCCTTCCCGTTATATTTCTTAGAAGGCATCTTAATTGTGCCTTCGTTACCTTTATCAAACAAAGGATTGGAGTGATATGTAGTTAAAGATAATGAAATCAAATCGACCTCACCAAGGCAATGATCTTCCTCAGTGAGTAAAGAAGAAAAAGGGTTGTTTGAGATGTAACTGTTGGACATGTGAGCCCACAGCGAGCCATTTATGCAATAAATGTTATTACAAATATCATTCCCTGATCTGAAATGAAGAATAACTAATTTGCATAATAGGTCCCTTAGTACAATTAGGGTTATGTACCATGGCCATCTTAATGATCAAACAGTTGTTGATTCAATTATTGAATCATAGAGGCTAGTGCTTGGATGAATATCTAAAGAGTTAGATTGAGGACTCATCAAGCACCGTCAAATGATTGTTGAGAGATGATCTCCAGCCTTAGTAGGATATGGCAATCCTTTCTCATTTAGGATGATATCTGACCGACCTCTTGATGCATGTCCTCTACATGGGAATAGAGATTCGGAGGTGTCAGATTAGTTAGGTCAAAGAGTTGACTTAACGAGATCGAGAAAACCAAAGTCCTACATCATATGTTGTCATGATATAGGCACACATCCTCTGACCGGAGACATATGTATTACTATATGTCCGAGTATGTACATTTGGCAGACAAATAGGTTGATGACCTAATCAAGGTCTATACACCGGCGCGCTGGTGTGCATATAAGGGCATATGAGTAACATGATCTCTCAAAGGGATCATACAGGTTCAGTTACTGAACCGGAAGACATGAGCTCACTCATGAGATATTCGGAAGAATCAAATTCCGTGCACGGTCGTCTCGCTTTGGAAGCATAACTTAATTTGTAGGTTTGATATATACTTTTGGAAAGTATATGATAAACACCTGGGTATGATATATGCTTTTGGAAAGTATATAATCGATACCAACTCTCAATAGTCAAATGAGAAACTTAATGATAAATCCCTGAAGTAGACAGTGTAAAATTGATCTTATACTTCAGTTTATTCTGGGTCTTCAAGTATGCAGGATGTAAAGGTATTGGGAATACCTAAGGGTGATGTGATCATAAATGATTGTATAACCATGACGCTTCCATTCCTAAGGAGTGATGAAATGGGTCTGGATTTTAGTGACTCCTCTCAGTAGAGAAGTGATCTGATCTTAGTCCAAATATTGGACATTGATATGAATGTGATTTAGATGCAATGAGAAGATTAGATTTGCGGTCTTGATTTAATCAAGCGTCTATGGGAGGCCCGAGATCTGGATTTGAGATGTGATCTCAATATGCAAGTCACTATACATGGAACAATACAATCGCCATGTCCTTATCTCCAAGTATCCGCGGAGAAAGCGCATTATCCTTGAAAGAGTTCAGGATAATTTCATTGTTGATGTATGTATCCGAGCATTGAGAAAATGGATAATTAAATGGGATTTAATAATCATGAATAATATGAATTTGATTCATATTATAAAGAGAGTTATCTTAGATAATTAAATGTGATTTGATTATCAAAGATGTGAATGATGTGAATGTGATTAATATTATTTGGCACATGAGAATAGAGATCCAAGATGATTAAATGTGATTTAATTATCATGGATATGAATAATGTGGATAGCACTATCAATATTAATCATATATATTATAAATGTGATTTATAATATATAAAAGAGAGCAATTTGTAATTAACATTTGTTAATTAAATGTTGGTGTGAATTGGATTCGCATTAGACAATTAATTGAAAATATAATTCACATTTTATTTTGGGTTGTGAATGTCATTCACAATTTTCCAATAGCAAGATTGCAATATTCACAAAATAATTATGAATTAATTTGGTTGAATAATTTACAACAAGTGTTGTTGTATATCTTGGAGATTTCCATGGAATAATGTAATCTCATGAGATATTATGAGATTACATGAGATTTCCACCAAATCCCATATTATGGAAGGAGGCAATCTTCATTCCATAATCTCCATGCTTGATTGATTTAATTTGAGATTAAATCATATTGATTTATCAATATACATTTAATCCAAATTAAATTAATTGTTGTTGGTTTTTACCAACACAAATCTTAGCCATTAAAAGAAATACAAATCAATGAGAACCATTGGATTTGTGTTGCCCATGGATTGAGATCCATGGATTCAAAAATATTATAAATAGAAGGGCACCTCTTGCTCTTCACATGCTAATGAGAACATAAGTCTCTCTCTCTCTCTTTCTCTCTACACGCCCACTCTCTCTCTCTCTCATATGGTTGTCAACCATGGATGCCCTAGAGAGAGTCTCCATTGTCGCAGCATTGTCGTTATGATGCCCGATCATTTGCTCGTGGATCTCTGTCTCCTTCGTTGCGTCCCGCTCGTGAAGAAGACATCGGATCTCGTGTGTCAAGATTAGTAGATCCACTGCATGGATCATCAACATGGATTGTGAGGATCACGTGTTTCATCAACACGCTCGCAAGCGACTCCTCCTTCGGATCGGACTTGAGACAGGAGGTCTCTTCATTTAAGGACTTGATTGCAACCATGCTTCAAGAGCTAATCCTATTACTTGTTTGTGGTTTAGATGAAATGATCCGAGAAATGTTCTTGGATCATGTGGTTTCGTCGCATGAAAAAAAAATTTAATTTCTGTTGCATCGAGCAACTAGTGCGACTAGTCGCTCCCGATCGCATACGATGCGATCCTCATGCTTCTGTGATGCGCTTAAGGATCTAACCATATCCTTCAAGCGGTATCAGAGCCATAGGTCGAAGGTTCGGATACGATCCATAAACCTAAGGCGACTTGGGTTCGTTAGGGTTGGGAAAGATTTATCGAATTTGATTTTCGTATCTCTGTTTTGTGATTATTTTCGGTCCTGTTTAAATTTTTTAAACACGAAAATAAAACCTGAATTTTGTTACTCATTAAATAAGGAAACCGTAGGATCTGAGTTTGCTTGATTCGAATCAGTTTTCTCAAGTTATGGTCATTTTAGTGAACATGTATCCACAGTTTCGGGGACTGCGAATCTTAACGTAATTAAAGAGTTAATTGCGGATTTGAAATGTCGTGAAATGTATGCAAATCACTTAGGTTCTGTTGTAAATCAAATTAGCAAACTTTAGAAACTTATTTTGCTTAATTTGGATTTAAATTGATTCAGATATGGTATTTTTTGTAAGTGAGGGTCACTGCTGGAATTACTTTCCTAATCAAGAACATAGTGATTGTCATTTAATTAATTAGTGAAATTAAATGGTTTAATTTCCTGGAATAATTATGGATAAATATTTATAAAATATTTGATGATAATTATTTCCTTAAATAACATTGTATTAACCAATAATCGATTAGATATGATCTAGATCACAATTGGTTACACAATCCACTTTCCAATAATCATGTTGCTTGAATAGGATTTGAGATTTGTTAAGCAAATCTCATTATAATGTTAATCAAAATTGTTTTGATTATTATTATATGGTATAACTTCGATTGAAGAACCGATTATAATCTCAAGTACACAATGATCAATTTGGTATTATCTTTTCCCGAGGTGGATATGGTGTCTAGTCGGGGAGCGTTGGGGTAGCAGATTGCACCATGTGCAGTCTGTCCTACTCCCATCGGTACTGGCCATGACAGCAGGATGGGACTTGATAATGCATGAGAGATCACGGTGTATTATTCTAATTATTAAAATTCAAAATAATATGTATTTGAGATAATACAATAATTCAAGTAACAATAAAGAGTGTTTGCTGGATATTAATTGGATCATCAATTTAATATGATTAGATTAATTGGAATCCAATTAAGATTAAAATACGCTATAATGAATAGAGTTATTATTTTCCTTGGAAGAATTAATCATAATGAATATGATTCATAATGATTAATTAGAATTTTAATATGAGGTGGAGGATCACATAAGTGACATCCATGGTCTCCCGTCAAGGCGAAGGGTTCCGTCGTCAGATATTGTATGTAGGAGACGCATGTCCGAAATGATAGATCATGCATACAATCCATTTGGATCGAGCTCTTCGCTTCTCGAAAGAGTAAGGACGTATGCGTAGTGACCCCAATATCGGGTCCTCATATTATTGGGGCAATATTGGATTGCGCATAGCGAGTTGTATTCATGTTGACAGTTGGTTCAATTAATGACGGGTCAACATCACCTTAGGGGTGGTGGGCCCGGGTGTTAAAGACCGAATTGGGAGATGCAAGTTAGACTTGTAAGGCAGAATATGTTCTCGCTTCTTTTTATCGGAGTTACAGGTTCTCATATTATTGGGATGTAACAAAGATGACGAAGGAGATCCCAGATCTTGCTTGAGATATAATGGTAAGTATATCTCTTACATTGAAAGTGATTAAGGGAATGAACTTTCAATGTTGGCAAGGCAAGACAACTTTGATATAAAAACTCCTAAATCAAAGTAAAATGTGTATATATATTTATATATATTTATGCAAATTTCTTATTTCAGATAATACTTCATTAAACCCACTCAATGTTATACTCAATAATAACCAGTAATTTATCATGGATTGGATCCATGATCAAGATATTATACTTGCAGTTGGACACATGATGTATGTGGTTGCAATGTGCAAGTATTCCTCATAATAATGAGGAATGACAATTAAATAGACAATAGAACTACAACCCTAGGGTTTGTATGTCTCTACAGTCTTGATCTCTCATCGAATGTACTTTGGAAGTGACATGTCGATGATGATCGTAATTGTCGAATAATCCTTATAAAATCTAAGAAGATGTTTTGGCATGCATATGTGCTCTTGACATTTTATCATGAATGGCATGGTTCTTTGCATCATGTAGAATGGAAGCTCTATAAGAGATGATGTATTCAAAATTTTTGAATACCTACCTGAACCAATGTTTTAGGAGTTTAGATGGATGTAGATACGATGAGTGTCATCATTCTACTGTCTATACTCTGGTCATTCATGAAGCTTTATAATATTCATATTGTAATAATTGAATGAAGTACATGTATAAATGTTGAAATACTCTTATATTGAAATCTTTTGAATTTAACATAAGAGATCCCTTAAGCAATGGTTGTTTATAGATGAAGGGAGCACAGTGAAAGCGTGGGTCTGACCCATGTGAGAATGAAAGTCAAAGAGTTGACTGTACTTCTATGACTTCCATATGAAATCCAAAGAGTTGGATAAATGCCAATATTGCAATAAGTTGATATGTTGATAGTATGACTATCAAATCTATCTAGAATCCTTAGAGAAGGACTCGGATAGTGCATCGGAATAATCTACATATAATCATTGAAATTGACTTTCTTATTTGATAAGATCAAAGTCTAATAATTGTATCTTGTTATTCTAATAACACTTGCAATTGGTTGCATATGTATTAGAAGACTATAATATTTGATTTTAAGGTTTAATAGTCATCCACATAGATATTGATGCAATGGTTGCAACAATCTCTGTTGGATTGATAGACTTCATAATTTCAGTGGGAGAGCCCTTAGTCTTAGAGGATGTCTCTATGACCTAGATATTAGAATACACTCATTGTTTATTTCTAAATATTGGAAATAAACATGAATTCTGGAATAAACCTATCATAAAGAGTTATGATGGATATATTTCGGATAGTAATCTAACATCTAGTGGACTCTGCTAAATTAGAAAATTAATGACTGGTTCATTAACATGTCTAATACTGAAATTAAACCTTAAAAGGATCAATGGGAGAATGAAGATCATTTGATAATGATCTGGCATCAAGCCTCGGATATTTGCCTGTTGATGTGATCAATAGACTAGTGAGAGATGAAACTTTAGATTGTCTAAAGGTTCAAATCTTACATACTTGTGAATATTGTATTCAAAAGTAAAAAATGTCCAATATACCCTTCCTTTGAATGGTGTAAGATGTCAAGGTATTCAAGATCTCATGCATATTGATGTATGTGAATCATATATATCAGAATAAACATTATGGATATGTGATATCTATTGATGATTATTTGTGATATGAGATTTCTTCTCTTCATTTAGAAACATTTTAAATGTTCAAAGATTTCACAAGTTTGGTTTAGAACCAAAGTTTGAAGGAAGATTAAATGAATTTGATCTAATCTAGGTAATCAGTACCTCTTAAATGAATTCATGGAATACCTTATAGAGATATGAATATTATTTTTATCTCACTCCTCCTAATAAACCTAAACTCAATGGAGTTATAGGGAGATACAATTGGATCACGTGTGGCATGATTTGATCAATGATGATTATTAGCATAATTATCTATTAGTTTCCAAGATATATATTTATATATATGTAGTAGAGACTACAATATATACCCTTGATAGGGTTCCAAGCAAGTAAGATGGAATTTAGCACTTGAGAGTGATACTTCATTAGGAAAATAAAGGATGGTATTGGATACCTACTTTATGACATGGAGATTCTTAAAAGATCTCATTTTTGAGAATATTATTCTTATAGGATGACTCTCTTGAGAATCAAGATGAAAATGAAGTAAAGGAACCCATTTAATATTGAAAAGATAATGAGGCTCCTGAAATTGGAAACTAAATAGACAATTAAAGATGAAACACTAGTACCTCTTCAAATAAGTTTGAAGATAGATTCCATGTGTCAGTTGAATCTGAAAATGATCTGACTTCATGTGAGGAAGGTTCTGAAGATCATAGCATGGAAAGATGGATGTTAGAAATAAAGTCTAAAGTAGACTTCATATAAAAATGTTGTATATGGACCCTCGAGGATTCACCTATATGGGTAAAACCCATTAAGGTGTAAATGAATCTTCAAGAGAAAGAGTAAACTTGATGAGAAGGTAGGAACCTTCAAAGCACAGTTCATAGCCATGAGCTACACACTAAAGAGAAGGCATCGCTTGCGATGAGACTTGCTCTTCAGTGATCATGCTTGAACCCATCGTAATATTGCTAACTATAGCTACACAACTTGAATTAGACGCCTTTAAGATGAAAGTCAATATTGCATTTCTCCATGAATACCTCTCTGAGGACATTCACATGAAGCAGCCCCAGGGCTTCATGGTTGAGGAAAGCAAATAGTGCAAGCTAAGGAATTCCATCTGTGGGCTCAAATAAGCTTCTTGTAGTTGGAATATTGGATTTGATGAAATCATAAATGTTATGGTTTCGGATAGAATCTTGATAAACCATGCAAAGCTTAGTGGGAGTGTCATTGTGTTCATCGTGCTAAATGTAGATATCCTAATCATTTGGAATGATCTAAGGATGATAATAATAAGTGTTATATAATATGGTTGTTCCATACCTCGAGATATGATCTCAAGGATACCTCTTAGATCTTAGTTATAAAGTTGTACAGAAGCAAAGAGAAGAGGATATTGGGATCGTCACATTAATGGTACACCTTGGACATTTCCATTTTTTAGAAAATTCCAAGAAAGGCTTCTTTCCCTCAAGATATGGTACTAACCTATCTAAAGGGATAGCACCTCAAAGAGTTGAGGATGTGAATGCTAAAACTGCTTGCCCTTGTGCATCAGTTCCAAGAAGCCGAGTGTATGCTAGATGTGTACAAAAGCCAGATGTCTGCCATGCAATGGGAGTAGTAAACCGTTACTAATCCTAATACGGAGATAAAACACTTAATTGCAGTAATAACAATATCTTCAAAGAGGACAAGACTTTAGAGATAGAGATCTCTAAGTCTTATCTTCAAGTAATTAAGACTTTATAGATGGACATCTAAAAGGTTTTAAATGTAGATACCTTAGGAGATAGAGATCTCCAGAAATAAATTTATTTTGATAAGGATTATGGACATACTAGTTATAATAATTATCGAGCTATAGTGTCAAGAACACTATAACAAAATTGAGTATTGGTTGCATAAGATGCAACATTCGCATTGGATGTGAGCACTGTTACTAGGGGATATGCAAGTGTCGTAAAAGGACTTGGAGTAGTCTATTGGGAACAGAGTGATTGATCAGCTTACCTAGCTATTTTCTAAATAGCCTATGATTGTCACATGAGTGCGGGTTTAAATATTAGCCCATTAATGGCTCTTTGGGCTAGTGGGAGATTGTTGGACATGCGAGCCCACGGCGAGCCATTATGCAATAAATGTTATTACAAATATCATTCCCTGATCTGAAATGAAGAATAACTAATTTGTATAATAGGTCCCTTAGTATAATTAGGGTTATGTACCATGGCCATCTTAATGATCATACTGTTGTTGATTCAATTATTGAATCATAGAGGCTGGTGCTTGGATGAATATCTAAATAGTCAGATTGAGGACTCATCAAGCACCGTCAAATGATTGTTGAGAGATGATCTCCAGCCTGAGTAGGAGATGGCAATCCTTTCTCATTTAGGATGATATCTGACCGACCTCTTGATGCAGGTCCTCTACATGGGAATAGAGATTCGGAGGTGTCAGATTAGTTAGGTCAAAGAGCTGACTTAACAAGATCGAGATAACCAAAGTCCTACATCATATGCTGTCATGATATAGGCACACATCATCTGACCAGAGACAGATGTGTTACTATATGTATGAGTATGTACATTTGGCAGACCAATAGATTGATGACCTAATCAAGGTCTATACACCGGCACGCTGGTGTGTATATAAGGGCATATGAGTAATACGATATCTCAAAGGGATCATACAGGTTCAGTTACTGAACTGGAAGACATGAGGTCACTCATGAGATATTGGGAAGAATCAAATTCCATGCACTATGTGATCAACACCTGGGTATGATATATGCTTTTGGAAAGTATATGATCGATACCAACTCTCAATAGTCAAATGAGAAACTTATTGATAAATCCCTGAAGTAGACAGTGTAAAATTGATCTTATACTTCGGGTTTATTCTGGGTCTTCCAGTATGTAGGATGTACAGGTATTGGGAATACCTGAGGGTGATGTGATCATAAATGATTGTATAACCATGATGCTTCCATTCCTAGGGAGTGATGAAACGGGTCTGGATTTTAGTGACTCCTCTCAGTAGAGAAGTAATCTGATCTTAGTCCAAATATTGGACATTGATCTGAATGTGATTCATATGCAATGAGAAGATTAGATTTATAGTCTTGATTTAATCAAGCATCTATGGGAGGCCCGAGATCTGGATTTGAGATGTGATCTCAATATCCAAGTCACTATACGTGGAACAATACAATCGCCCTGTCCTTATCTCCAAGTATCCGCAGAGAAAGCGCATTATCCTTGAAAGAGTTCGGGATAATTTCATTGTTGATATATGTATCCGAGCATTGAGAAAATGGATAATTAAATGTGATTTAATTATCATGAATTATATGAATCTGTTTCATATTAAAAAGAGAGTTATCTTTGATAACTAAATGTGATTTGATTATCAAAGATGTGAATGATGTGAATGTGATTCATATTATTTGGGCACATGAGAATAGAGATCCAAGATGATTAAATGTGATTTAATTAAAATGGATATGAATAATGTGGATAGCACTATCCATATTAATCATATATATTATAAATGTGATTTATAATATATAAGAGAGAGCAATTTGTAATTTACATTTGTTAATTAAATGTCGATGTGAATTGGATTCACATTGGACAATTAATTGAAAATGTAATTCACGTTTTATTTTGGGTTGTGAATGTAATTCACAATTTTTCCAATGGCAAGATTGCAATATTCACAAAATATTTATGAATTAATTTGGTTGAATAATTTACAACAAGTGTTGTTGTAAATCTTGAAGATTTCCATGGAATAATGTAATCTCATGAGATATAATGAGATTACATGAGATTGCCACCAAATCCCGTATTATGAAAGGAGGCAATCTTCATTCCATAATCTCCATGCTTGATTGATTTAATTTGGGATTAAATCATGTTGATTTATCATTGCACATTTAATCCAAATTAAATTAATAGTTGTTGGTTTTTACCAATACAAATCTTAGCCATTAAAAGAAACACAAATCAATGAGAGCCATTGGATTTGTGTTGCCCATGGATTGAGATCCATAGATCCGTCCAAGCCTACCTCTGTCTCTTTCTTCCTGACCTCGTCTGACTCCACTTTCAGGCACCCTCTGATGATATCTCGAGGGTTGGTGTTAGGGAGGTAGAGGTGGGCTCATTGGATTGGAGTACCGGGAACAGACAAAAGTCAGATATGAACTGGGTAAATGGAAATGGAAAAGAGATGTTTCCGAGGGTTCTAAAGAATCCACTTTTTTTACATCCATATGAAATACTAAAGTAGAACGATATTGCCCATATAATAAAAGCATATCTTGGTCCAAAGAAGGTAGGAAGTCCGACCTATCAGATGCTTCTTTGGCCAAATACAATATAGAAGGGCACCCCTTGCTCTTCACATGCTAAAGAGAACATAAGTATCTCTCTCTCTCTCTATCTCTCTCTCTCTTTCTCTCTACACGCCCACTCTCTCTCATATGGTCGTCCGCCATGGATGCCCTAGAGAGAGTCTCCATCGCCGCAACGTCGTTGTTATGCTGTCCGATCGTTTGCTCGTGGATCTTTGTCTCCTTCGATGCGCCCCGCTCGTGAAGAAGATGTCGGATCTTGTGTGTCGAGATCAGGAGATCCACCGCTTGGATCATCAACATGGATTGCGAGGATCACGTGTTTCATCAACATGCTCGCAAGCGTCTCCTTCGTCGGATCGGACTTGAGACCAGAGGTCTCTTCGTTTAGAGACTCAATCGCAACCATGCTTCAAGAGCTAATCCTATTACTTTTTTGTGGTTTAGATGAAACGATTCGAGAAGTATTCTTGGATCATGTGGTTTTGTCGCATGAAAATATTTTTAATTTCCGCTGCATCGAGCAACTAGTACGACTAGTCGCTCCCGATCGCATACGATGTGATCCTCACGCTTCCGTGATGTGCTTAAGGATCTAACCATATCCTTCAGTAACCACCCCCAAGGTGGGAATCATGATACACCGATTTGAAACAAGGGTTATTTCTAAATTGGGATGGTCGAGTTGAAGAAGAAGAAGGGAGCTGGACCGGTGAAGACATGACATTTGGGTGGTTCAGTGACAAGCTCACAAAGTCCGGGCAAATATCTGACCAATTATCCATCTTCGAATTTCAAGAGATACGAGAATTGAGCAAGCTCGAAACAAAAGATTCTAGTACTACTGAGCATGTGAATGTACGGAGTAACTCACACAATACAATAAAAATAAACCCCTTTGAATTGATTCACCAACCCAACACTGAAGATCATGGATGATGGCCTTATTTTCTTATCACTTTTAGTTTGGTGATTCAAAACAATCTTATGCAATCTCACAGGTGTAGTCCCTTAATGTAGTACAAGTTTTACCCTACGAAACACACTAACAAGAACAAGACTACTTCTTCTAATGGTCGGAGGCAAGTTCTTGCAGCAATAACAAGACCCTAAAAGTGAGTCCAAGCGCTTAGGGCACAAGTCCAAGGATTTTTGGCTCTATTCTGTAGAGGCTACGTCCTCACCCACTATGTCTGGAGGTAAGTACCTACAATCAATGAGGGTTCTACTGCGTGTAATACAAGGTTGCTTTTATTCCAATTTAGAGTAGGTCAACTTGCATCAATTCAGTCCCAATTTAAAGAGATTAGGATATCACTTATGAATTATGTGACCACAAGCATTGCCTAATATACAATTGCTTTTCCTTTGTCCTTGAGTTGGTAAAAAATGAGGGAGAAAGCGAAAGACGGAATGCAATCGAAAATCAATGGTGCATGTAGTCGTTTAAAGATACTTATAGCGCTTCCCAACACTTTTTATGTGGATGCATAGACTGAATATATAAATCTATCTAAATGATGCAAGTCAAAAAAATCGTACCTAAGAAGAAGTTCTATTAGCAAAGAAGAAATCGATTTATTTGACTAAGTAGAATGCATGCTAAGTGTATCTATGAATCTCTTAAGATTTTTGCAATTGTGAATCTTATGAGACAAGGGGTGTTTCCTAAACTACGATTTAGACCAAGCAAAAATGACCTATGATATGTCTGTTTTGGCATAGTGCCTTGACCTAAAATCATCACTCAAGTCGAGAACCACTCTAGACACAACCACCATAAGAATAAAGTTAATATGCCTTCGTTACACATGTGAAGTCTCAATCGAGAGCCTTTATAAATATGCGATTAATATTACAAATTAATTACAACATGACAAATGGAATTAATTAACTAAATCAACTCTCTCTCTCTCAGATACTACTTCGTAGTCTCTCCAGCAAGACTCCAAGTTGCTCATCTCCACGTTCTCTAAAGATCGGTCACTCTACGGGCCTACCACAAAGTAGATGTAATTAGACAAATAATTCAGAGAGAAATAATCAGGTAATTATATCATCAACAATAATGCAAACTATAAACAAAATAAACAAGATAACAAAACTTGCTCATGATTATTTTCCTAAAAATTCACCAAGTAAATATTTTGGCCTAAAAATAATCATGTGTCGCGTCCTCGACAAATTTGCCATCTGATAACTCACTAAATGCATATGATAAATCGGGCTCGTTGAAGCACAGTCACTTAGCGAATCATGCCGAACCAAGAAGAATCTCGGTGACGAGGTTCTCGGCTTGAATTTATAAACCTGGAAAGTCTAGGGTCAAACACACGGATACGAGCAATTAGGTGAATAAATTTGAGTGTCAACTATTTATAGCAATTTATAGGATGATCACAGTGAGCGGAAGCACGTCACAAAAGACATAAATT
This sequence comes from Ottelia alismoides, assembly GCA_037367405.1. Taxonomy (NCBI): domain Eukaryota; kingdom Viridiplantae; phylum Streptophyta; class Magnoliopsida; order Alismatales; family Hydrocharitaceae; genus Ottelia; species Ottelia alismoides. The sequence goes on from JAZKJV010000030.1 coordinate 1,144,056, forward strand.
TTCGATATATTTTTTTGCAATTAATTTAAATGAAGACAATAATTCACAAACATCACAATCATGACAATCACAATAGGTAAAGACACGACAAAAAACTTGGATTTGTCACATAAATTCCCTGAATTAATTTAGTTAATAAAGCATGAATTATGCAAGTGATGATTTATGTATAAAACCATTCAATACTACGTTATTCTTAAATTTTCTTAGATATTAAATGTTTAATGAGTAATTAAATCACTTAATAACTTCATGACATTGATTGAAAATAACTAGAATTTAGCCACTAAAATTCAATGTGAATATCAACTTAAAATCCTCACAGATAGTCCTTTTCAATTTTATTTACAAATCAATGTAAGCACTTAAGGAAAGGAACAAATCAAGAACGATTTTTAAACCAAAATTCGCAATAACTCACACCAATATAAAGGGCATCAAAATAGCTTTCAAATGAGACCAAAATCACTTCATTTGGATTTATATGTAAAAAGGTATTCAAAGTTTAATATAGGGGCTAAAGTGTAAATATCACGTTGCAGGATGACTTACTACCAATAAGAGAAAAAAATAGGATCATCGCTTCAATTTTCCTCGTCACGTGTACGATGCATGTGATTCGTCCAAGCTCGGAAGAGAAGACTCGGTCTAAGTGGCTAACACCAGTGCTTTGGAAGTAGGTTTGAGTACCCAAGCCTTATGGTTGAAATATTGCTTCGGTTGAGCAACGTGGCACAATATATATCGTCGGATCTCACTCAATTTAGGGCGATCGATGGCTCCTGCTCCTCTCTGGTTCTTTCTCTCCTTCATAGGCGACGGAGCTCGGGCAAGGATCCAGCGATGATCGAGTTCCTCCTCTACTACTCCTCGTGTGCTCTGAAGCATCCAACACGATGGTGGAAACCTGGCGAATATGCACTAATGTCTGGACGTCGTCGACAATGAATGAGCATCAGGGAATGAGCTCCAGATCGGAGCTCCTTCTAGACTTCCAATCATTAAAGCTTATGTTGCCTAAAGATGTTAGTAACTAAAGTCCTATGCAATTGCAACTGAATTGGAAGGGATGCGAGGCGATATGGAGGGCTTTGCAGGTTGATGATCTAGACCTTAATGGGTTCCAAGTTCACTCAGAACCTGGAATGGATCATAGTGGAAATAGAGACGGAGAAATGGATTTAACACAGGGAGCAACACACGTGAATGATGGATGAATTGCGATGAAATCCAAGTGATCAAATCAGGAAATAAGCCATCAATGGATCTTAGGAAATTAGACAAATTGTGAATGAAAATAAGATTGAAAGAAGAACTTACATGTTTAAATGGAGTTTGAATCGATGGATTTGAAGAATGCGCTGCCAAGAGTGGAGCATGATGACGCTCCAGCCGTCACTTCACAAATTGGCAAGGTTGGAAGCGTGATCAACCAAGAGAATGGCCGAAGCACGGCCTACTTTGGTCGAGGATCTAGCTGGAAAGCCACTCTGACTTCTCTTACACACACACACACACTCTCTCTCTCTAACTATCACTAAGGAGAAGGATAAGTTCTGAGGGATCTCAGGGAATGGGGGATAGGGCGGGAGTTGGTTGGAGAAGGGGGTTTGATGTGAAGTGGTTGATGACGAAGGTGGTAGTTTCGACGACTACTGCCGGTTTGGATAGAAGGAGAGGCAAGGACTTGAAGGTTAGGTGAAGAGAGGGAGGAACGATGAAGAGAAAGGTGGTTTGCACAAGTTTGGAGGTTGTCGGAGGTAGTTGCCATAATTGGGAGAGGGAGCTGCTGGTGAAAGTTACAACACTTCAGAGCTCCAACGGCTAGAGGTTGAAGATGCATCATCGTCGTTGAAACATGATCCAATGGTCCTGGTGTGGGGCGAATGAAGCAACGAGGAGCAGACACGTGGATTGCTATGGTGGCACCACGTGGCCCAATAGGAAATCAAATAAATGAATAAATGAGAAATAAATCGAAAATAAATAGAAGGAAAATGAATTGGAAAAACTCAAAACATGAAAGTTGTATATCTCGATGAGATCTACAACTTTCATATAGATTTCAAAGAGATCAGAAGTCATTTGTGCATAAATAAAAATTAAATACATGTTAAAATAATATAAAACAAATTTTTTATTGTTCTTTTATCATTTTTTGTATTTTAATTTTATTTTATGTTGCATTGTTTTTGTACAATATTGCGCTACTTTTTATTTGATTTTTAATGAGAGATAAGTACATAAAATATTAGCATAATAATAGAATGATATAATATAATAATTAATGTCAATTATATTCATTACATAAATTATTAATTAATGTTAATTATCAATGAATCTTGTTGATTTACTTAAGCAAGAGAGATAATATTGGTAATTAATGATGATGAATATGGGATTTATAAGTCACTCAAAGTCCTAATCCAAGAGACTATCCTCAAGACTTAATCGTCAATACTAGGGAATAAATCAGTTCTTGCATTCAATCTACCATCTCAATAGTTCGTCAGACTTTAAAGTGTATATGACATGCCAGATGATAGAGGATTTAGGTTTGTGTATTTTCTTCTCTTCCTCTCATTGGAACAATGGTCCTCTCGAATGCCTTATTACTCAATACACGTATTGTTGGGTGTTGACCAGTGCGTTGTCAAGAGTTGTTTGGTCGTTTGTACTAGTTTTCTAGGGAGTACACTGGAGTGTGTCTTCTTTAAGTATTTAATATACTTACAGCCATACTTGTATTGCTTACGACGCATAGTCCTTTTTGAGGTACTGATGACATGGATTTTGCAAAGGTCAACTAATCAAACTCAATTAGCATCGCTGAGGTGACCGCTCACGAAATCCGAATCAACCAACAATTAACCCACACAACAATTATGGCAGTGGATGGCAAAAATATGAGCGAAAATTTTATTATTTTCTACAAAACTAAGTGCATAGCAAGCAAGCATGTAGAGGTCGAACCACAAAGAGCAAAATATGTAGCTACAATTATTACCAATCAATGTGTAGTATGTACAAACATGTCTTTTATCCCTTTTATATTATTTTTGTGGGTTTTTAATTTTTGTATGTTTTTTTATAGAATTTCCTTTTTATATTTTTATTTTTAATTTTGTCAATTTCTTTTGTTTTTTTATAATGTCTAATTTTTAATTTTTTTCCTTTTTAAATAAATAATAGACTATATAAGGTTATATATACCGTATAGAGTAATATAATTATAAATACTAATATAAATAAATAAAATACAATAAATAAATTGTTTTTAGTTTTATACATTTTTATAATGTTTTAGTTATTTTTCTGTAATTTTTGTTATTTTTATGCATTTTTAAAGTCAAAATATCCCAAATCAAGAATTAAATAATAGGTTGATATTGAAATGAAGATTAAAAATAGCAAAATAATTCCAAAGTTCTTCAAATAGATATAATAGATACATAATACTGTAAATAAGTTTTAGAAATAGAAAAATATATTTTTGGGATTTTTTTAGTGATTTTTCATATTTTTATAGATGATTTTGGAGTTTTTTAGTTTTGACCTTTTTCTTTTCTATTTTTAGGATTTTTGGTACGGAGTTAATAAATAAATACTGAAATAGGCCAATATATTTTTTGGGAATTTTTCAAAATGTTTTTCCATTTTGTTGGTATTTTCTAATTCAAACAAGGACAAAAACGTGCTCACTTGAATTTTAAGAAATAGTTAAAATGCCAAAATTTCCAAAATAAATATGGATGTGAAAATAAATATCAGCAGGCATCTAACCCTATTTTTGCATAATTTTTGGATCACGAGTGCTATTTTTAATAAATGAAATCCAAGCACAAAAATACATGAACTAGAAAGGGTATTTTTGCAACTAAAATAAACATCGGGGGCTCACGTGAAATTTTCCCATAAATTTATAGCATATATTATATTTTATTGGACTAACTCTAAATACAAAAAGTTACCATGGCATATAAGCTATTTCGCCACATCACATGGGACGGCACGTGAGGTGGCGTGGACTGAAGCCACACGTAATATGAAATAAGTACATGATCATTTATGCAAAATGTCCATTTTACTTACACGACATATTTTATTAACAAGACTAGAAAATAAATACAAAAAGGTGGGGCGAAATATGCAAATTGCCCAAATAGTACGCACCATTGGACGGTGCTGGTCGTTTCACTTGAACACGTGGCAGATCCTAGAGGCTTGATGATGCTTCACCGATCTGTGGCCGTTTTGGATTTGGGCTTCCATCGGATGGACGAGGCTTGCGGTGGACGAATGACCACGATTAGAACTGGAGGATGAGGATAATCCAACGGTTGTTTCTCCCCTTGAAGAACATGGAAGAACAGCCGACGGGCGAACTTCAATCGGTTGATCATCACTCCTCTAACGATCTCTGATGATGATCTGGGGATCTACATGACCAGGATGCTCGTCCTTATCAACTGCTATGCTCAAGAAGCTCCATGACCCAACGATGGGGTTCTTGCATGTCGGGGAAGAAGGAGCACCTGGAGAGCCTTCGGACGGGTTGATTTCGATCCTTGAGGGGTTCTTTGAAGTTGGGACATGCACGAAGACACTATATAGCTCGAGGTGATGAAGCTCGACCCATGTTGAAGCTGGAATGCTCTCTGGATGAATGAAATGGGGATGCTCTGGTGTACGACGGTGGAGGACTCCATATCACAGGAGTGATTTGGGTAGTTGGAGCGTAGGAAATAGAGAAGAAGCAGAAGGGAAAGATAGTGGGGTGGAACAGATGGTCAGAGATTGGGTGGTTCATGGTTAGAACATGGTCAGAGCTCAAGAGCTCCGATGAGTTGATTAACCTAATCTATGTTACTAACACGATTACAAGCATGAATAAAATGCATAGATTAAAACTACAAGCAACGGCTACCGAAGATCCTTATTGACCGATGATTTAGGATGAATCGAGGGTATGTACAAAGGATTTAGGGCTTGAGTGTGGATCATCGATGGTAGATGTTTATCTTTGTGTGATTAGTCGATGAAAATGATGGACGAGAAGCCCAGGAAAAAAGGTAGAAATTGTGGTAAAAGATGCGGAAGTCAAGTAAGGTGACCTGGAGGTTGAGTTGACCAGGGGTCAACATTTGAAGCGATGCTAGCGGTCACGCAGGCCACTAAAGGACAAAAAGGCGAGATTTATTCGAAAATAATTAAATAAAAATAGTAAATGATTTTATTAATTTTTTATTATAAAATAATAAAATTGTTATTTTTTCTACTATTTTAATATGATTTTTATTTATTTTCCGGTATTCTTTATTATCAGTTATTTTTTAAGGGTGTATTTATAGGTATATTCATCTATGTTTTTGGTTATTTTTATTCTGTATTTTGTACTTTTGATTTTTGATTTTATTATTTTATTATCATATTTTATACATTTATAACGTATTCTTATGTGCTTAGATATATTTTTGTCATATTTTTTTGATTTTATTTGTACACTTAAATAAATAGGGATATAAATTATATAGGTATAAGTATAGGTATTTTGACTATGTATTTTGTATACTTATTTTATTTTGTGTTTTCTTTCTGGTTTTATTCTATTCTAAATATGTACATGTACAATAAATATATTTACAAAATTATAAAAATATAAAATTGTAAAAATAATAAATAATGAATAAAATGAATAATTTATTCGAGTATATAGTACAATAGGGGTCCAAAACCTAACTTTCACCTATTAACTCCAGAAAATATATAACCACCTTCAGTAAATAGCTTATTAAAAGTTATATACAATTAAAGTAATTTTGATGCATTTTGAGTTTTTATTAAGGAGATATGGGTCTGTGAAGTTTAGATTTTTGGATTTTATTCAGATTAAAAATGTACACTGTATAGTATTTTTGCATGAAATCAATTTTGTGTTTTTTCTTTAAATTATTATCTACAGCTTTCATGAATAAACTTTCTTCATTTGAGTTATAAATAATAAAGAATCAAATGAGTCCCAAAAAATGCTTTATAAATGAATAAAAGAATTGGGTTTTATTGTATTATTGGCCCTGATCTCCCCCTACTTTATTCCTTGTCGACCAGTTCAATTATTGACTTGGTCTCAGGGTTTGGAGTCATAAAAAATCTTTGGTATTTTATTCTTTCTCTTTTTCTTTTCTTTATTCTATAATTTTGGCATTAAAAACAGTATTCTATATAAAATAATTGGACTAAATAATGAATGTTAATTTGTACAAAGTAGTGATATTTTACATGCATTAGTTAGGGTTTTTAAGGCCAAAATGATAGAATAAAGGTAATGAAATGGAGTTTCATCACCCTCTATACTTGCCTTTACTAGTCCCTAGCAAACACTTATGCAATAAGTGCGGAAAAATAAAAACAAAGAATAGAAAAAGAAAATGTTTGGATTAATTTTGATTTTCAAACCTGTTTTCAGAAAATCAAAGTTTGGAGCTCAAGTCAGACGTTTGGACAAATAGGTGTGGTCATAACCTTATTGGGAATAAGATTTGAAACACAACAACCTTCGAGAATCCCAAAACTCTGCTCAATTCTCCTCAATAGCTAGGTCAGAATACTTCAACTCATATGTAAACCCTTATGACTATGAATCTCACTTGTACAATGTGTGTGATGGTGGCTCCCCTCAATTGAAATGACAAAGAGACCGACTTCTCCAGTATGACAACCCAATGATTCCCCAATCCAACAAGTCTTCCCTCGAGGAATGGGGTATTCCCTTCTAAGTTCAAGTGGCAACCGGCTCATGAGGAGGGAGTGAAGAGAAGAATGTATGGTATCCAGTGTAGCTACCTATCCTAGGATGCATGATCAGTGTAGCCAAGTCATCCAGCTGCAGGATCACAAGATGTGACAATGAAGCTCAAGCTCTCTTATTGACTATACAAATATGTATACTCCGGTAGGTATTTTATTTTCAATCAGGCTTGTACTCTTTTTTGGAGTTTTTTTTGAAATACTATATACAATAGCATTTACATAAGGAGTTTTTCTTCTTGAGCTAGAAGACTATCACTCTTTTGAAGCATTATTGCATCTCACAATCTCCTGTCTTTAGACGTCTCTGCTACTGGATGGGTTGAGGTGCACTTCCCTCCCTAGACGAGGATAAATGTTTCCACTTGTTTGCTTCTCATACCGGCAAATCCAATCCCCTCACCACTCCAAATGAGTTGAGCCAAGTGAAAGGCGCGGGTGTCCAAGTTAGGTCACTATCGACAAGAGTCGTGCATGTGCTCCAAAATAATCTACTTAGGCAGTCCAGAATACATTGAACCAAGTCTCGTGATTCTCAAAGAATTAAGTCAACCAGACTTGAAGTACCTCAATTCCAGTTCCTAGAAGGTTCCAGTGATAAGGTAAATTTAAGGTCCAACCAAGCTCCAATCTTTGGATTTTACTTAGACTTGTTCAATTTTCAAACTCAATCCGAAAAAATGCTAATGTTATGCAAATTCTATGTACAATGCAATGAAAAATATTTTTGTGATGCACTTTTCAAAGTTTTGAACTTTTTATGGATTTTTGAAAGGATTTTGCAATTTTTTATGCAATTTTTCAAAAAAATTGCGAATCTTTTGGATTTTTGGTTTTGCAAATGTTTTTGTGATTTTTGAAAAAAATAATTTTGGCTAAGAAAATAGGTACAAATATTTGCACGGGGATTCATTAATGATTTACAAGAGTTAGGGTTTTATGGATTTACAAATGATGTGTGATTATAAATATATACACAATTAATGAAGAATTTTTGCATGATGTATATATTCCACAGCCTTATTTGAAAATCATTTTACAAATTATTTTTTAAAATATAGTCCAAAAAAGTAATTTCTACTAACTTTTACAAACATTTGAATATCATTTTGCAAGACTTTTCAAACAGTATATATATTTTTCAAAATATTTTTTCAACTATTTTAAAAACCATTTGCAAATAGTTTTTCAAAACATTTTATTTCACACAAAGAAAAGAAATTTTCACAAGCAAAATATTTTTACAAAGGTTGAAGACATTTTGCAAAATAGTTTTCAAACAGTTTCAAAAGGTTTTTCAAACAGAATTTCAAACTATTTTTCAAACATTTTGCAAAATATTTTACGCCCAAGGGGGACTTGTATGCATGTCTTTACGGACAAAAGACAGAGTCCAAGAGTTTGGACCAATTTTTCATGTCCGGCTTTACAAGCTTCTAGAGGATCATATTGATTTCTCTGTTTGATAATTCAGCCATGCCATTGGTCTGAGGATGGTAAGGAGATGCGACTTGGTGCTTGATGTCGTATTCCTTCATTAATTTCTTGACCTCTCGGTTGATGAAGTGACTACCCCCATCTGATATGAGTATCTTTGGAATCCCTAAATGTGCAATGATGTTTTCTCTAAGAAATCGACAAACTGTACTGCAGTTAGCAGCTCTGACAAGGATAGCTTCGATCCAGTGACTCACATAATCAATGGCAAGAAGGATGTGCTCATGTCCCTGACTGTTAGGGAAGGGTCCCATGAAGTCAATGCCCCAAGAATCAAATACATATGTTATCTGAATGAACTTCAGGGGCATGAAATCCTTAGTTGTAAGGGTTCCTTTCAGTTTCTAACCGTTAGTGTAACGCTTGACAAATGTTGCGGCATCCTTAAATAGTGTAGGCCACCAGAGGCCACACTGTAATACTTTCGCTACCATTCTATCTCCATAGTGATGTCCACCAGATTCGAGCAAATGACAATGTTCGAGGACACTATGATGCCCATCCTGAGGAATACACATGCGCCAAATACAATCTGCTCCTTCCCTGAATAAAAATGGGTCTTCCCATTGGTAGAAATGGATGGTGGACAAGAATTTACCCTTCTTGATTTTCATCCAATCTTGCGGGACTACACTCGAAATGAGGTAGTTCACAATTTTATCATACCAAGGGAGTGAACCATGACCAAAATCGACTCGTCAAGAAAGGTGCCTGTGATGGGTGCATTGCTCAGTGGTGGCTCTTATTTCTCAATTCTAGAGAGGTGATATGCTACCACATTCTGAACCCGGAGCTTGTCTTTGATTTCCAGATCGAAATCATGGAGGACAAGGATCCATCTGATCAATCTAGGAGTGGCATCCTTCTTCTGCTGCAAGTATAAGATAATAGAGTGGTCAGTGTAGATGGTGACTTTATATTAGGATCTGAACTTCTCAAGGGTAAAAACCACAACCAACAATTCTTTTTTGTCACCGTGTAATTTCTTTGAGCTTCATCTAATGTTTGCTGGCATAGTAAATGGCATAGGGCGCCTTGTCGTTCCTTTGTCCCAGAACAAACCCAACTACAAAGTCTGATGCATCTGTCATGATCTCGAAAGGAAGATACCAATCTGGTGCCCGTAGGATGGGAGCTTGAGTGATGAGCTCCTTCAGTTGGTTAAATGAGAGGAGAACTTGCTTATCAACAATGAACTCAATCTCCTTGCATAGCAATTTTGTAAGAGGTCGGGCAATGTGTTTGAAGTCACGAATGAATCTCCTATAGAATCCCACATGCCCCAGAAATGACCTCACATTTCTGAGGTGGCTCTAAATTGGCAATCACATCCACCTTTGTCAGGTCGACTTCCATGCCATGTTTGGAAACGATGTGACCCAGCTCTACACACATTGCTCCCCGACAACAACGCCATTTGATGACACGGATTTTGCAAGGGCCGACTAATCAACAATTAGTGTCGCTGAGGTGATCGCACACGAAACTCGAATCAATCAACAATTAACCCACACAACAATTATGGCAGTGAATGGCAAAAATGTGAGTTAACATTTTATTATTCTCTACAAAACTAAGTGTATAATAAGAAAGCATGTAGAGGTCAAACCACAAAGAGCAAAACGGGCAGCCTACGATTATTACTAATCAATGTGTAGTATGTACAAACATGTCTTTTATCCCTTTTTATTGTTTTTGTGGGTTTTAAATTTTTGTATATTTGTTTATGGATTTTTCTTTTTTATTTTTTTGTTGTTTTAAATTTTGTCATTTTTATTTTCTTTTTGTATTTTCTGATTTTTATTTTTTTTTCTTTTTAAATACATAATAGACTATATAAGGCTATATATATCATATAAAGAAATATAATTATATACTATTAAAAAAATAAAATACAATAAATAAATTATTTCTGGGTTTTATATATATATTTCTAATGTTTTTGTGATTTTCTGGATTTTTTGCTATTTTTATGCATTTTTAAAGTTAAAAATATCGCAAACCAAGTATTAAATAATATGTCGATATTGAAATGAAGATTAAAAACAATAAAACAAGTCCAAAATTCTTCAAGACAATTTTAATAGACGGATAATAATATAAATAAATTTCAAAAAAAATATATTTTTGGGATTTTTGGTGATTTTTCACATTTTTATAAAGGATTTTGGAGCTTTTTAATTTTTAGTCTTTTTTCTTTTTCTATTTTTAGGGGTTTTTTAGTCTGGAGTTAAGAATTACTAATATAAACAACATATATTTTTTTAGGAATTTTTCAAAATGTTTTTCTAATTTTTGGTATTTTCCGATTCAGACAGGGATAAAAATGTGCTCACTTGAATTTTAATAAATAGTTAAAATGCAAAAATTGCTAAAATATTTATGGGGCATGAAAATACATGTCAGCAGGCATCTAACCTTATTTTTACATAATTGTTGGAGCACACGTGCTATTTTTAATAAATGAAATCCGAGCACAAAAAATACATGAACTAGGAAGGGTATTTTTGTAAATAAAATTAACATCAGGGGCTCACAATATATTGGATTAAACCTAAATATAAAAAATTTTCAGGGCGTATAAGCAATTTCACCACCTTGCATGGGACGACACGAGAGGTGACGTGGGCTGGACCTACAAGCAATATAAAATAAGTACAGGGTCTTTTAAGCAAAATATCCATTTTATTACACTATATTTTTTTTATTTACAAGTCTAATAAATACAAACAAAAAGGCGGTACGAAATATGCAAATTACCCCAATAGTGTGCGCCATCAGATGATGCTGGTCATTTCACTTGAACACGTGGCAGGCCTTGGAGGCTTGATGACGTTTCCCCGATCTATGGTCATGATTGGATCTGGGCTTCCATCGGATGGACATGGCTTGCGGTGGATGAACGACCACGATTAGAACTGAAGGATGAGGCTAATCCAACAGTTGTTGCTCCCCTTGAAGAACATGGAAGAACAGACATCGAGTGAACTTCAATCGACTAATCCTCACTCCTCTGGTGGTCTTCGACGATGATCTAGGGCTCTACATGATCGGGATGCTTGTCCGTATCAACTGTTATGCTCAAGAAGCTCCAGGACCCAATGATGGGGTCCTGACATGTCGGGGAAGAAGGAGCATCTAGCGAGTTTTTGACCGGGTTGATTTCGACCCTGAAGGGGTTCTTTAAAGTGGGACCTGCACGAAGACACTATATGGCTCGAAGCGATGAAGCTCAATCCATTTTGAAGCTGGAGTGCGCTTTGGATGAATGAATGGGGATGCTCAGACGTACAACGGTGGAGGAGCATCGATCTCCAGATCACACGAGTTATCTGGGTGGTTGTAGCGTATGAAGTAGGGAAGAAGCTGAAGGGGAAGATAGTAGGGTGGAATGGATGGTTGGAGATTGGGTGGTTCACGGTGAGAACATGGCCGGAGCTCAAGAGATCCAGCGAGATGATTAACCTAATCAACGCTACTAACACGATTAAAAGCAGGAATAAAATGCATAGAATTAAAACTACAAGCTACAACTACCTAAGGATGCTAAAAAGGCGCAGCTCGTACCTGAGGGTTGCTCATGGAGCAGAGGTGGCCGGAGGACCGCCTTGGATCGCCTCCTCTCCTCGCTCCGACGCTCTCCTTGTGCGAGGAAGGGGTAGCTGTCACTCGACCTCCACACATAGACGCAGGGACACGACTAGGGACTCCAAGAGGGATCGAAGCGGAGCTAGGAGGCAGAGGGGCTTATTTATAAATAAAGTCAAAGATCCTTATTGACCGGGGATTTAGGATGAATCGAGGGTATGCACAAAGGATTTGGTGCTTCGAGTGTGGACCATCCATGGTAGATGTTGATCTTTGTGTGATTAGTCGATGAAAATGACAGACGAGAAGCCCATGAAAAAGGACAGAAATCGCAGGAAAGACACGCGAGTCAAGTCATGCGACATGGAGGATGAGTTGAGTGGGGGTCAACATTTGAAGCGACGCCATTGGTCACGCAGGCCACTAAAGGATTAAAAGGCATGATTAAATTCAAAAATAATTAATTAAAAATAATAAATGATTTTATTAATTTTTTATTTTAAAATATAAAATGTTTATTTTTTTATAGTATGTTAATATGATTTTTATTTATCTTTTTGTGTTCTTTATTACAAGTTGATTTTTAAGGGTGTATTTATAGGTATTTCCATTTATGTTTTGGTTATTTTATTTGTATTTTGTATTTTTGATTTTATTATTTTATTATCATATTTTATATATTTATAACTTATTTTTGTGTATATAGATATATTTTTATTATATTTTTTGATGCTATTTGTACACTTAAATAAATAGGGATATAAATTATATAGGTCTGGGTATATGTATTTTGTTGATGTATTTTGTATATTTATTTTCTTTTTGTGTTTTATTTGTGGTCTTACTCTATTCTAAATATGTACATATACTAAAAATAATATTTACAAAATTATAAAAATATAAGTTGTAAAAATAATAAATAAAACGAATATTTTATTCGTGTATATAGTACAATAAGGTCCAAAACCTAACTTTCACATACTTCAAAAAATATGAAACCACCTTCAGTAAATAGCTTATTAAAAGTTATATACAATTAAAGTGATTTTGGTGCATTTTGAGTTTTCATTCAGGATATATGGGTCTATGAAATTTGGACTTTGAGATATTATTCAGATCATAAAATGTACATTGTATATAAGTTTTGCATGAAATCAATTTTGTAATTTTTCTTTACATCATTATCTACAACTTTCATGTACAAACTTTCTTCGTTTGAGGTATAAATAATAAAGAATCTAATGGTTCCAAAAAATGTTTGATGAGTGAATAAAAGAATTGGGTTTTTATTGTATTATTGGCCCTTATCTCACCCTACTTTATTCCTTATCGACCAATTCAATTCTTGACTTGATCTCATGGTCTAGGGTCATAAAATAACCATGGTATTTTATTCTTTTTCTTTTCTTTTCTTTATTCTATAATTTTGGCAATAAAATGGTGTTTATATACAATAATTGGAATAAATAATGAATGCAAATTTGTACAAATTAGTGCTATTTTACGTGCATTAGGTATGGTTTTTAAGGCCAGAATGATAGAATAGATGTGATGAAATGGAGATTCATTAGGTACTATCCCCGACTCACTGGTCCTAATTATCTTTGGTCCAATTAGACACTTTGAAAATGGTTGGGAGCGCTTTCCTTTTATAGAAGCTCTTTGTAATTTGATTCTATGTTTGAGAGTTCTTTTCTTTCAATATTTCTTTCTTTTCTTTTCTTTTTGGATAGCTCCATTGCTTTTATCAAAAATTGGCGCACACTGATCAACAATTATTTAGTTTCATCACACCCTGATACATAGGTCAATATCAAAAGATAGGATGGGAACTTGTTCACATACTGGCTAGGATTTGCTGACACTCAGGTTTCATGAAGCTTTTATCGACTTTATCCCATCCTCGATATCATAAAACAGGTTTAGACTCAAATCGCAAGTCCCAATTCCTCAAGTGAAAGATCAACTCATCTCATCATTCATGCAGTTGTGCATGTGATGTGTTGATCATGTTATTAAAGGTAGAGATTAAGCACACAATGTAGCACTCACATCTTTCAAACTAGGGATATGTGGATTATTAAGTCTAAAACCCTAATGACTAAGGCCAATTAACTATGAATCAAAGGATCTTAAAAACCTGCGTTTCTTTCATTCCTCAAGTCTCGAGTGATAGTGAAAATGTCAGGGATAAAACCTTAAGTTAGTTTTATTTTGTTTGTTTATTTGTTATTTTGTACAAGTTTTTTGATTGAATTTTGATTTTTTTGTTATACCCCCTTGAATTTTAAAAAAGGTTTTTGTAAGCTTCAAAACAGGTATTATTTACACGAAGAATTTAGTATAGTATACATAATATACACAACCTGTATCCAGTTCCGATTTTCAATGAAAATAAATAAAGTACGAGCTATGGATAAAGTGCATAGAATATATACAAACACTCCCCCATACCTACGCATAGTTGAGTGAAAATAAAAGGAAGTCGACTTGCCCCCCTATACTTAGGCTTTTGAGAACCTAAATACTTAGGCTTTTGAGAACCTAAGTATAGCAGAAGAGCAAGAAATGGGACGGTCGAGGGTGAGAAGAAAAGAATAAAAATGATGTATACATAATGATATCGATCCCCTTATACTTAGACACATGCTAGCCTAAGTATGATCGAGCAATCACAGGTGGAGGATCGAGTAGATCAGGGGTGGATATATACGTGATCGACTGAATCTTCTAGATGCAGTGAAGAGAATGGATTCATTTATCAAGGTTTTAGATGTTCCAAGGGGATCTTTCATCTGATTTTGTGCCATGTTTGAAGGAGTTCTGCTCAACCTATACCAACTGCTTATGTGATTCGACGAAGTCTTTAAGCAGTTGTCCATTGACTAGGGAAGTTTGTGTACTGTCCGTTGTCTCACAAATTGTAACACTGCCATTATTGTGTACTTCCCTAATGTTGAAAGGTCACATCCATTTTGATTTAAGTTTGCCTTGAAAAATCTTCAACCTTGCATTAAACAACCACACTTTCTACCCTGGGACACAGTTCTTTGTTCCAATATGCTTATCATGCCATCTTTTTACTATGTCCTTATAGATTGTGTTGTTCTCATATGCATGGTTTCTGATTTCTGAAAGCTCATTTAAATCCATATCTCTGTTCGTCTTTCCTTGGTGATAGTTAAGTTGATCTTTTTCATTGCCCATTCTAATTTATGCACTAATTCTACGGGCAAATGATATGGTTTTTCAAATACCATTCTAAACGAGGATGTGCCCAATGGGGTCTTAAAAACCGTCCTGTAAGCCCCATAGAACTTTGTTCAGGAGTTGGGATTAGCTCTTCCTGTCTGGGCGGACTAGCTTATGTAAATTCCTTTAACCACCCTGTTCGACGCCTCTGCCATGCCATTAGATTGTGGGTGGTGAGGACTAGCGACATGGTGCTTGATGTCGCAGTCCATAGTCAACTTCTTCACTTCCCGGTTGATAAAGTGGCTACCCCCATCAGATATCAGAACCTTGGGGATCCCAAACCTCAAAATAATATGATCTATTAAAAATTTACAGATGGTTCTATTGTATACGGTACCGCGAGAAGAATATATTCAAATGCATGGTTGTTAGAGAATGTGCACATAAAGTCAATGTCCAATGCATCGAATACATCACAAATGATTACTGGTTGCATAGGCATGTCATCTTTGGGACCAATGGTCCCTCCCATTCTCTGACAAATCGGGCACGACCTTACAAAATTGTAGGCATCTTTAAACAAGACCGACTAGTAGAATCCACATTGCAATATCTTCTCAGCAGCCCTCTTCCCGGATTGGTGTCCTTCTGCCTCCAAGGTGTGGCATAGATTGAGGACACTTTCGTATTCCTCCTGTGAAATATATCTTATCCATATACAATCCGTTCCTTCAAAGAAAAGGAACGGATCCTCCCAATGATAATATCTGAATTTCAACTTAAGTCAGTCAATTCTGCTCTTGGACCAACCCTGGGGAACTTTCTTAGAGACAAGATAGTTAACCATGTCGGCATACCATGGGAGGGAGTCAAATGACACCGTTGCCAGGGAACAACATATTTTTAGGGTTTTGGATTAATTTCTTTAATTGATTTTTGTGAAATTAATTTCGATGTCATTTTTATTTTCTTTTACATTCTAATTTGTGCATTTGCATCTCTCTCTCTCTATAGATATTAACTGTATTTTCTTTCTTCGCAGATAACTCGAAGTGATATTTGGATATAAATACAAGGGCTTGCGAAGAAGATTGAACTTTATTTGTGTGTGTGTGAGAGAGAGAGAGAGTTAGATAGTTTTAGTTTCTCCGTTATTTATATAGTCTCTCTCTCTCTCTCTGAACCCTGATTAATTGTAATAATTTGGAGTGTACATTTTGTGGTGTGTCGGGTTTTTTTCAACCCCTTTATGTATGGTTGGAATCAGTGCACGTGACTTGGTGAGAGATGTGGTTACGTGCGAGGAAAGTGACAAGGAGAGAGAAAAAGGGGGATGTGCAGGTTACATGCTAGGAACACGACCTGTGAATATATATATATATATATAAAGAAAAAGAAAGGAAGAAGAGGGAGAAAGAGAAAAATAAAAATAAAGAATAAAGTAAAATGATAAATTTAAATAAATAAAATAAATAAAATTAAAGAGTAAAATAAAAAAATAAAAAATAAATGAAAAATGAAGTCAAATGAAAAAGTGGTCAACACGAAAGTTACTCGTCTCGACGAGATCTGCCAGCTTCATGAAGGGTCAAATAGCAAAAGAAATCATTTATATAAAACATATTTTTGGAGGTATTCTATATATATAGACTTTTTGCATTTTGTATTTTTTTTTGTATTTCAATTTGATTTTAATTAGTGAATTAATTTATATAGGTTAGAAAAACAACGGAGATAAAATATGCATAAATAATACAATGTAAGATTTTTGTGTTTTCTCTTGATTTTTCTCTTTTATATATTTTAATTATTTAAATCAAGTCAGTTAATTAATCAAAGAATAAATTAGATAAAGAATTAGGTTAAAATAAAGATTATCTACACATAAAATAATAAGCTCAATTTAGGGCAAAAACCATAGTTATTTAATTACAGATTTTATCCCTAATTTTAGCACAATTAATGGATGTTAATTAATCAATTTTAAAGGATTTAATTAGTGGTTTTTTAAGGATATTTTGTTAAGAGATCCATATAAAGTAGATTAATCGTGGATTCATCAGAAATGAAGAGAGAGAAAGAGAGAGAAGAGAAGGGAAGAAAGAGGGAAAGAGAGAGAGAGAGAGAGAGGAAAGAAGAGAGGGAAAATAGTTAAATAAAATAAAATAAATAAAATAATAAAAGTAAAAATAAATAAAATTAAATTAAAGATTAAATAAAATATAAAAAATTAAATAAGAAGAAAAATAAAAAAGAAATAGTAAATGAAGTCAAATAAAAAAGTGGTCAACATGAAAGTTGCTCATCTTGATGAGATCTACAACTTTTGTGAGTGACTCGCGATAATAAATCAATTGTAGAAAAAGTATTTTAGAGGTTATTTATATATACACCATTTTGTATTTTGTATTTCTTGGTATTTTTAATTTGATTTTAGCTAGTGAATTAACTTATATACAATATATACATAATTAATCTAATTTTTAGATTTTTTGTAAGTTAGAAAACTGAAAATAAAACAACAAAGATAAAATATGTACAAAATATACAATGTCATACTTTGTATTCTCTTGATTTTATAATTTTTATGTATTTTATTTCTTGATGCCATGTTAGTAGATTCATTAAAGAAAATTTTAGAGAAAGAATCAGGGTAAAATAAATTATTTTGTATATAAAATAATAATCTCAATCAATGTCAAAAATATAGGTTATTTATTCACAGATTTTAACCCTAATTTAGCACAATTAGTTAATGTTTAATTAACATATATTAGGGCATATATTTGGTGATTTGTTAAGGGGATTTTGCTTAGATCTCCATATAAGGTAGATGAGTTATGGATTCATCAGTCTTCATTTGTCATCACAAAACAACAAGAACAATTATAATATAACCATTACCATTATAAGAGTCTCTCAAGTGTCCTCCTCCATCCATATTATAAGTTTTTATTCTCTTTGTTGTAAGCATTGTAGCACTCTTCTTATAAAGGTTCAAATCTTATATACAAGTTTCAAGTTTTAATGAAAAGAAGTTCTTGAGTTAACATCCACCTTGTGCATTGATCCTTATTCAATCTCACTAATTTGCTTCCTATCGATCGCCAATCTTCCGCCGCCCTAACAATAAGTAGCGGGGGATGCTATTTTATAACCATGCTTAAGCATTTTGGACTGTGGTCAAGGGCTCCAGTTGGGGCCAAGCTCAACAAGTTGTCTTGTCTAGTAGTTCCCATTAAGGGACCATGTCTAGGATCCGGGAAGTTATATATGGTATTAGAATGGACCTCTAATAGTGAAAAGGGCTACCCAATAGGTGAAATTGCCACTGCAACTAGGAATAGGTAATGGGCCATTGTGCAACAAGGATATTGTAAATATAAGTGGAGGTGACTGCAACACCCATAACATGGGCTTAAGCATTTTGGGTTGTGGTCAAGGGCTCCAGTTGGATCCAAGCCCAATAAGTTATCTGAGCTAGTAGTTCCCCTTAACGGAGTGGGGTCTAGAGCCCGAGATGGCCCAATGCTTTATATAGTCTAGTTACAGTTTTACATGAATGAATATTTAGTTTTTGTTGAGTATCTTAGATGCAGACAAGTATCTACATCCCCGATTCGATCAATCTAGAAAGGCACGTGATAATGAACATGTCAGAAAGCATGTGCATAAAACAATCGTAGTTTTGTGATATGATTCGTGAAATGACGACCGATTCATTTCAAACATGTTAATATCTTAATTCATCATTGTTTGTTCCTCTATTTTCATCTCCTTAGCCTCAAGGATGCCAATTAAGTATGTACCTTGATAAATAATATCAAATTATTTTTTACATTGCATTGTGATGATACTGCACAACCATTTTTTACATTTTAACTCGAAAACACCTACAAAGCGGTATGTGAATGATGACTCTTGAATCAAGCACTCATTTCCTTCTTCATTTTTTTGCGAGTGAATTACAATATCCATGAACATACATCTAATTTCAATGGTTAATGACAATGCAGCATTCGATCACTACAACTTCATTTAAATGTGATTTTAAAATACTATGATTTAAGATTAAAACAATATGATCAATAAATGGTCAAATTCTCATAATTACACATTTGCCCTTCCATAGTCCTGGATTACATCCAAACGCTTGTAATTACCAACCATTACATGTTATCCTCCATCTAATCTCATCCATTAACATTGACGGTCACCGTTACGCATTGACACTTTTACTCCTCTGCCTTTATCATATTTGCTTATTATACCACTCTCCAACTATCTTCTTTCCTCCCTCGTCTGAAGAAGAAGCCCCAACCGCCACTACAAGCCCTCCCTCCTCTACTGCCCAAATGGCGTGGTTGGTCTCAAGCACGACTTGACCGTGCAACCTCCGCCACCTTCCTTTGCGATTACAGGAGTCCAGGACGACCCCGTTCTCTTCTCTCCTCTGCGCTACTGAGGGGATAAAGTATAAAAAAGAAGAAGAGAGTTGAGATATGAAGATCCAAATCCCACCACCTCCACATCTCTGGCTACTAGCTCTCCTAATCAAATCAAGTTTATCCCACCTCCACATCTCTGTCTACCAGCTTTTCTAATCACATCAAGTTCCCATCTTGGCAGTGGGGTGACTCAACAATGCCTTGCACTCCTCGCAATCGAGGCTTCCATATCAGAGGACCTGTATGTTTCCACGATTGGAACTCCTACCATCCTACGACCAATTCAAGAACGAGACTGTGGTCTCCCTCACCATTCCAAGAAGAAGCCTCGCGGCGTCCCTCACCCTTTCCCTTCCGTCAGCTCCCTCCCCTCCGCAAGGAACATCAAGCTTAGGAGAAACAAGTTCCACATAAGCTCCTACCGAGGCTCTTCTCTGTTTAAGACCACTGAAGTTTGGTCCTTTATGGTAGCTCCATGGCCGAACCTCTCCCTCGCGAGGTTATTAACCTATCAAAGCTCCAGATACTAGATATTTCCACGGCGGAATCTTGGTTACAGTTGTCCATGTCGTCGAGGATGAGGAGGATGGATTCAAAATGAAATCACTTCAACTCAGGCGAGGGAGGAGGTAGGGGCGCCATACGAGGGTTAGTTGTGGACTTGGGAGGAGGAGGAAGGAGGAGGTGGGAGGTGGTGGCACTACTGTGGTGGAGGAGCTCGGGGGAGGACGCGGGAGGATGATAATGGGGAGGTAGTTGGGGGATGTCGGGGGAGGGGTTGACGGTGATGTGGGTTGACGGGAGAGGACAATGGATGTGGATTAGGTGTGCATACTTAAATAAAATAAACATGAACTGTTGGATTTAGTTTGATTGGATCAATTGAAGGACATGGTCGAGTTAGTGTCTTAAAATATCGGAAGGATACGGATGTAAATAAAAAATTATTTAGGAGTCTGGGTATCATTGAGAACTATGGAGGGACCATCAAGGTGTAGTTATGAAGAAGGGATTTTTATACCTATAACTTTGAGTAATTTTGCAATAACATTCATAACCTTGTATAATCATGAATTACGCTCGGGACCCTGAATAAGTGTGTCGTCTTACACCTATAACCTTCCGTTACTGTACTTTGTTAACTCAACCAGATGATTGGGTTAATCTATCCAATCAATGATATAACGGCTGGAATTAATCTAAATAAAAAATAAATATCCCGCTTCTTTCTCTTGAACCAACCCCTGCTACCACGATTGGTGAAGGACAACTGCTGACAAGCTTGCACGCGATGGGAAGGAAGACAGTGGAGGGCAGTGGCAGGGGTGGGGATGTCGCATGCAGACTGATGGTGACAGTCTGCGGCAGGCCTGCAGGGGTGGGGATGTTGCATGCTAAACGATGTTGGGTCTTGCAGACAAGGTTTCGGCTGGGGGGGGGGGAGGGACGTAGGGGCTTTGGTCGGCGAGGGATTGGCAGTGGGAGGGTGGGGCTTTGGTAGGCGGGGGATTTGAGGGGGTCGACGCCGGGGTGGGGGGCGCTTGCAGGTCGGTTGACCGGGGGCGGGGGTGGCTTTGGTCGGCGGGGATTGGGAGGGGGGGCCTTCGGTCGACGAGGAGCTTGAGGGAGGTCGACGCGAGGGGGGGGGGGCTTTAGTCGGCAGGGGATTGGGAGGGGGGAAGGGGGCTTGAGGTCGGTGGGCCGGGGGGGGGGGGGGTGGGGGGAGGGGGGGGGGGGGGGTTGGCAGGGGATTGGGAGGGGGGGCTTCGGTCGGCGGGGGGCTTGTGAGGGAGGTCGACGCCGGGGGGGGGGGGGGGGGGGCTTGTAGGGTCGGTCGACCGAGGAGGGGGGGGGACTTGCTGGTCGACCGACGGGAGGTTGGGGGGGGGGTTTGCAGGGTCGGTCGACGGGAAAGGGGGGGAGCAGCTTGCAGACGTGGTCGGGGATGGGGTTTGCGGGGCTTACAGAGGTGGTTGCAGACCTCGACGGGAGCGGGCTTCAAGCAGCGGATCGATGGTGGGCTTCGAGCAGGGGAGCGAGCTTGCTCTCCCAGCGGGGGGGGGGGGGATTCAAAGGGGATGGAGCTCTGTGCAATGGTTTGAGCAGGAGAGCGGGTTTGCTCAGAGGTCGACATAAGGTCCGAAGGGGAGAACCTTGGCGGAGGGGGGGGGGGGGGGGGCTCGACGCATAGCCTGCGGGGGGAGGTGGAGGTGGTGCTCGGCAGGGGAGAGAGGGCCGTTCAAGTGCGGGGGAGTGGGAAGTGTCGATGGCATGTTCTGCAAATAAGAATGAATACTAAGGGCAGTTTTGTATTTTTTAACGGAAACTGTCAAACATAACGGACATCCCAAATAGAACATGACACATGGTTATGTCATTTAAGAGTTAGGCGTTACTAAGGGTTTCTCATGTAATTCATGATTATGCAGAGTTATGAATGTTATTGCAAAATTACTCAGGGTTATGGGTGTAAAAATCCCTACGAAGAATACTGGAACATGGATGAAAAACTTTTCATTTTTTGAGGTACCAAATATGGCCATACGAACCACACTAGCCATTTTCATTTATTATTTTTTCCAAAATGTAAATAATAATAATAGGGTAAATTACTGAAAGGGTCTTGATTATGTATCGATTTTCAATTAAAGATCTCATCTTTCAAGTGTAATAAAAAGGGTCTACTCTTATTTTTTATCTTAAATACATGCCTCTATGAGCTTTCACAACCCTTGTATGTTGATATTAAACTCTAAAGTTAGTCATTTCAGGTCCTTATTTGTTACATTCGAAAAATGGGGCACTTAATTGGTAAGGAGAGTATAGTTGAGATTTTTGCAACTTGCTCGTAATAATATTATTTCCAGAGCGGTGTGCGCCCCACGTTCACGATTCATAATATGGTTAAAATACCAAAAAGGGACTTGGACTCTCCACTATGACCAATACCATACCAATGTAATTAATGCCATTTAAGTGGTCATTTCCAGTCTCCACTTCCTATGGAGACCATCACCAGTCACCACTCACCAGAGCTTCTGGGAGCTTCCAGGCGGTCGGTCATGGCGCGACCACCAAGAGCCCTAACTCTCCTCTTCCTGTTCTCGCTGTCGCAGCTCTCCACTTCCGAGGTCATTTTCGAAGAGAGATTCGAAGGTGTGTCTCTCCTGCTCTAGTTGCGCTTCGGCGGATCGACGCCCCTTGTTTGAGAGATGAGATGGTCTTGATTCGATAATATCTGGTGAAGATTTCAGTTTTTCAACATCTCTTTCTTTCTTTTTTGCTTCTTTTGGGCGGGGCGTTGATCTCGGTGTTGAATTCGAGTTGACTTTAATTTTGCTGTTGAATGTGTTCTTTTTCGGGGAGGAATGAGAAGCTGTGTTTCGGTTTACCCTACAAAGGAGACTAGTGGCGGTTTTATGACTACACCGACATATCTTATGCAATCGACTACCACTATGGTGTCCGTTGGGCAGGAAAACCAAAATTCAGAGTTCAGCACGGTTTCAACTTCGGTTCATTAATAAAGTTTGAAGTTCAAACTCGGCAGAGATATACTTGTTGACTTTTTTTTTTTTGAGTTTAATGTATGCTTTGGAGTTTGTTTTGGATGTTAAAAACTTGATTTCAGTTAACAGATTGTTAATGATTTAACACAATAGGCTCATTTGAACATATATGTTCGAAATTGATCAAAATATGAGTTCCATTTAAATTTGTTATTGTCATAACAGTTATTTTGGGACACTATTGAAATGTAGCCTTAGGTATGTGAGTCGTATGCATTTTGATGTTGGAATCATGCCTTTTTATTAATGCAAAGAGTTTTTCAAAGAAGAATGTTTTTACATCAATCTCTTCAAATTTATTGCCTTTCCTTTTAAAGATAATTGTTCGCAATCTCATCTACCTCAATTACAGTATGATCTTGCTGCAGTTAGCTTTACATCCAATAGACCATTTCTTCATTTCTTGACATCAAGTCGTCCAGGCGCTTATCATTTGTAATCTGTTTAGAAGCCTGTAACACATCATGTGTATTTTCCAATTTGTAACTCTTCTAAAAACATGTTAATTCATTATCCAATTTTAACCTTATCACTAGGAGCATTTGAGGATGATATATTTGATTGCTTCTTTTCTCTCCACTGATTTACAAATCGATTTTGTATATAGAAGGCTTTCATGTGGGATTTCTTTGAGACTTATAATGGAAGTCATTTTTCATGTTGATATCCTTGAATCATAATTCATTCGTTGCAATGATGTTCGATTCCCTCCACCCGATTCGAACAAGAAGTCCTCACTTTTTAAATGGGTCCCTTCCTAGTCAATCAATGAGCTTTTTTTTGGGGGGGGGGTGGAAGGGGGTATTTGAGGTGGGATCAGGTGTGCCCCCTTGCGGGATACCAGGAGCAACACCCTGATAACAAAAGATCTACATTTGTGTTGGTCAAAATTCTATTCATATTTATTTGTATCGAGAGTTCCTATATAAACTAAAAACTAATTATGGTTAAGGTTTTTATTAGGATTAGGAAAATTAGAATTTTAATATGGTAGAGTTGGATTTCATGTGATCTTTGAATGAGATTTGATTGGACATCAATTGTGTCGTAGTTATATTTCAGCATGTTATTTACTTAGTTGAATTTTGTCAAACCTCTACAGGGGCATCTATGTAATTTCTCCCTTTGTTTGCTCTTTAGGGTTTCAAAAAAATGCTAGAACTACGGAATAAACAATTCTTTCACTCTCAGTTCTCTTCTCCACATGGTATCAAAGTCAACGATCCTAGATCGGGGCTCGTGCCCTAATTGCCCACCGCCGCTAGCCACCCTCCATCTCTCTCTCTCTCTCTCTCTCTCTCTCTCTCTCGCTGGACTCACCGACTTCGCTTCACGAGCGCAACCAACTGCTCTCGAGGCCTCGCGCATGCCCGTCAAGCCATGATTGGGTCTTACACATGGCCTCAAATTTTAACGAATTTTGGTCAAATTTCTGTCGAATATCGATATGTCGAAATCGAAATTCAAACGAAATAGCCGAAATGACTGATATATGGGGCCCTAGTACAAAAAATGGCCGAAATGACCGAAATTTTGGTCGAATTTCGACCGAAATTCGATCGAAATTCCGTTTCGGCCAGTCACCGAAATGGTGATCGAAATCGACATTTAGGGCCTTGGTCTCACGCAGGACCTTGATAGTGTTCCACCTATGTCGTCACCCAATCCAGGAGCTTCTCCAATGTCAACAACCCCAAATCGGAGCCTCTCCAACAGTCTTTAGCGCTACCGGCCCTTGATCGAGGATCTCTAACTATGAATCAGCATCATCGGCCACCCGATGGGGGCTGCAGCGCTAATCTGGTGCTTCAAGTCACGAACCAAGCACCGCCAACCACCCTGATCCAACTCTCCGGTGTCACCAGTTCTTTATTTAGGTCTTCATCGACCATCTGGGTGTCTCCGCTGTGCTTGATGCATGATTAAAAGAATTCTCGACTCTCCTGATTATCTCTATCTCTATCTACGATGGTTGTGACTCCAATCGAGACGAAACCCCTATATTTGACGATGTTTGTGATGACACAGGGTACATCTATAAAGCTTAATGGCACACAAAATTATGTGCTCTGGTCTCGATCTTTTAAGGTGTTCATTAGAGATTAGATAAAGATATCGATTCTCACAATGGAGCCACTAAAATAGGGCAATCATAACTATAAGTCCTGGATTGCAGACAACTATTAGGTCCTGAATTGGATGATCGATAGTTTGGAGTCACACATTGCAGCAAATTTCCTGTTCAAGAGACCGCCAAGGAGATGCGGGAGGAATTGGAACAAACATACTTCCAAAAAACTACAAAGTCCCGTCCGACAGACATCTATATGAGGTTTTGGCCTGCAAATTAGGGTGAATCTACTCTGGTGAGTAGTATCGCCACCTTACCGTACTTTATGAGGAGCTTGTCATTTTCCAGCTAGCATGCTGTGCAAAACATGTAACAGATAGGTCGGAATGGTATGTTTATCAGATTGTGAATCGAGTTTCCTCGTCAGAGTATGTGTGCTCTGTACTACAAATATTTCTCTGAACTGAACTGGGTCTCGTCAGAGAACATGGCTATGTACTGCGCAAAGTCACTGCAATTGGAATGAGTCTCCTCATCAAAGAACTCTAGCCTGCAACTGCTTCATCTCTCTGAAGGGCCAAATCGAATAATGTCGTGGGAACATCCTCATCATGGTCGTTGGAAATGAAGGTTGAATTGACTATCCTCATCGGAGAATTGGGTCTCTCCCACACTGGCTCAGAGAATGAGATCTCTACTATGGAGTTCCTATGGATTTCTCAATAGACAGTGATGGAGTCTTCAGAGGGCGATATATGGCTGCTGGCTCGATCTCGGAGGCGGAGGCATCGTGTGAGGCCGCCTGAGGTCAGAGGTCGGAGGCCGTTGGTGAATCCCTTCGGTCAGGGGTGTTATCGTTGTGGTGGTATCGACCACTAGGCGCGCCAGTGTCGAGAACCTCTAAGGTGCTTCCGCTATTGGCGTTTCGCGTATACGAGCATATATTGCCCGTTGAGAGAGAAGGGAAGCACGATGCTATTCGGTGAGGGTGGAGGGTCGGGGGCACTCTTCTTGGCCTCCTCCGACGTAGGGTTAGTCTCAGAGGCCTGGTTCGTAGGGGACATCGCTCAGGTGCCTCCCTGACACGTGCTGGCGAGGGGCCTTAACAGCTCAGAAGCAGCTGCCCTGCTTTGTGGGTCGAGGGACAATTCGATGCTGCTGCGATGGCACAATCTGAGGTCGGGTGACGGCACGTTGAAGCCTGCGCCTCTAGTAAGGGTCCGGGTGAGGGGGCTGCCTTTCAACGCGCGGAGCCTGCAAAGGTGTTCGTAGTTGCTGCGCGGCATCGCAGAGGTGGTTGCAGTTGAGAGTGATGGCTGTCAGCCTGGTGACTCGATGAACGTGATCCTTCGGGTTCATCGGCTTGGGCCGGAGAATCTAGGTTGGTGGGAGGTGTTCTTCAAGGGGAGCTCTGTGCTCGCGGAGGTGTCTGATGCGGGGCCTGGCTATGAGGTCATGGGCCGCGGCGGTGGGCGTCGGGCGATGGAGGCGCAGGCGGCGGAGGCCGCGGTTGGGGGCGGTGGGTCGGTCTTGCGTTCGAAGTTTGATTTGGCTCGAAGTCCAAAGGCGGTGCTCGCCCTAGAAAGGGGATTCAGTTCGCCCCGTGGGAATCTCGAGACTTGCGTCGGTCCTTCTCTCGGGAGAAGTGAGGGGGCGTGCTGGCTCGGATTCAATATGGGTCGGTGGTCGGCAAGACCCGACCCGACTGCTTGGTTAGTCGTCGGGTGTGGATCCGGAGCTAATTCGTCAAATGGAGCCGATTGAAGATACGGGTTCGCGGGTGGGCCTTACGAGCTCGAAATCGGGTCTTGGGTTTGCGGGTCCGATTGTCGGAGTTCGGATCAGTGATTCGACTGGGGCTTCGCATGGACATTTCTGCAGAAGCGGCATAAATGCGACTATTGTAGACCTCACGCATCCTGCTTCTCCGGTGCGAGACAACTTCGGGCAGCCTGATTCTTTGACGCGGACCGAGTTGGAATCGCTCCCCAAGACCCCACGTTCCGAGGGGCACATCTGTGGGGGCATGCTTCGTTGGCTGCTCCGGCGAGTTACCTGAGGCGGCGACACAGGGCCCTTCGGTTGCGTGCCTGGGGTCCTCCTTGGTGGCAAATGCTACCTGGTCGGTGGGAGCAGTGGCAAGCCCGTCCTTGAGGTTGGACGTGGATGCTCACGACGTCTTGGTGAGTGGCCTGGTTCTGGACGTGAGGGCGGTCTGCGGGGTAGTTGCAGGGGGGGTGGTGGGGCGTTGGGGGCGAGGGGACGTGGCTCCCCAGGTTCAGCAATGCTTACGTGAGGGGAGGGTCTCTTAGGTCGGTATCAAAGAAGAGGAGGGCTGCGCTGTGGGCTTTGTTGGTGCATGCGGAAGCTTCCCCCAGTACGTCCCCGGAATCCACCAGCTTGTTGAAACAGCAGAACCACTACGGTGTGCTTGACCGTAGCATCGCTCAGAGACTAGGGGTAATTCCTCCAAAGAAGTTTAGACAGGGTATACCTTAATGAAGATTCTATCTTGGAATGTCAGGAGGTTGGGCCGCCCTGACAAATGGTTGGGTGTGAAGAACTTGCTGAAAGAGGCTGGTGCAGACATCTTCTTGATCCAGGAGACCGAGCTGCCTAGATGCGATAACAAAATCAGCCGGGACCTAGGAGGTGGGAATCGTTTCGAGCTAGCTGAGGCCCAAGGGGCCTCGGGAGGTATCCTTACTGGATGGTTGTCCGATAGGTTTGATTTGTTGGGGGTCTCAATGTCGTCGTTTTGCTTGTCAATGAACTTGAGAAGGAAAGCTGATGGGATCGTCTTTTTAGTCACGAATATCTATGGCCCGGCTGGGCATGATGCTGGTTCCCTGGCGACGAATCTTGAACCTCTAGACGCGGACCCAGCGACTGGGACCTGGATCATTGACGGAGACCTGAATGTTACGTTGCTCCCTGAGGACAGACCGCGCATGGCCGGTGGGAGGGATCTGGGTTCGGAGGCGTTCAGAGGGGTGGTCTAATCCTTGGGCTTATCTATTGTCGATGCTGCCGGCTGCGCTTACACCTAGAGGAATGTGAGGTTGCGTTCCAGACTCGACCGCTTTTTGTTGTCCGCAAAGGCGGGGGAGGCGTTGCCTCTTGCCCGGGCGTAGGCCTTGCCACGGACGTACTCTGATCATACTCCCATCCTTTGGTCCTCCGGCGAGGAGCGGCGAAGTAGGTTTCTGTTCCCTTTTGAGCGGAGTTGGTTATTAGAGGATGGTTTGAGGGAGCTGGTGGTGGAGCATTGGAGAGGTTGTGCTTCGGTGGGCTCGGCAACCCGAGGTGTGCTTCGGTGGGCTCAGCGGTCTCGCGGTTCACAGATAAATTGAAGTCCCTAAGATCATCGCTAATGGCATATGGCAGGGAGGTTAGGGCTTGGCGTAGGGCCAGGCGAGGTGAAGCCGAGGCAGGGGTGTTGAGGTTGGGTGGCCTCGATGATGAGAGTGGCTTAAATCAGGAATAGTTCGCGTAGAGAATGGGCTTGCTGGAGGAGCTGATGCTGGAGGACAGAAAAGAGGAGGTTGAGTGGCAGTAGAGGTCGAAGCAAAAGTGGTTGAAGGAGGGAGATGCCAATACGAGGTTCTTCCACTCGATGGCGTCCGGTCGGAGGAGAAGGATCTTCTTGTATGAGATCGAGATTGGGGGGGTCAGAGTGTCGGGGGAGGACAGATTGTTGGGGCATTGCGGAGCTACTTTGTGGAGTCCTCGCGCAGGGGGCAGGAGGAAGGGGAAGGCTCGGGGTGGCTAGGGGTGGCTGTGGAAACGGTGAATGATGTGCATGCAGAGTTGTTATTGGCTGATTTCTCTGAGGAGGAGGTGAGGCAGGCAGTTTGGGGATTGAATGCGGAAGGGGCTCCGGGCCCTGACGGTTTTCCCGTCTTGTTCTACCGTGAGTTTTGAGATCTTCTGAAGGTGGACGTCCTGGAGGTACTCCGTGAATTCATGGATGGCAACAGAGGATTCGAGAAAGTCAACCGGGTTTTGATCTTTCTTCTTCCAAAGAAGGAAAATCCGTCGAGGGTGGGGGACTTCAGGCCGATTTCTATTTCCAACGCTCTATATCTCATTGTGGCAAAGGTGCTGACGAACAAACTTAAGAGTTTTATGGACTCGGTGGTGCTTCAGGGGCAGTCCACTTTCATTCCTGGTCGTTAAATGGCGGATGGTCTTGTTGTGGCGTCGGAAATATGCCTCGAGTGGAAGCGCTCGAAGAAGAAGGTGGCGCTCTTGAAGATTGATTATGCCAAAGTCCACGATTGTGTCAGCTGGAAGTTCTTGTGGACCTCCATGCGGCTGCGGGGTTTCCCTGAGGTTTGGGTTCAGTGGATGAAGAGATGTGTCACTACCCTCTCCTGTTCGATTTTAGCGAACGGTAAGTCGGAGGGAGGTTTCTTTCTGCCCCAGTGGGGAGTCCGTCAGGGATGCCTGCTGGCTCCTATGCTCTTTGTCCTAGTGGCGGATTGTTTGGCGGTTTTGTTCAGGCATGCGGTGGAGGCAGAGTGGTGTGAAGCTTTCCGTATGGGGGATATTTCTGTTCCGTTGCTTAAGTACGCGGATGCCACATTGATTTTTCTTGGGGGTTCAGAAGAGCAAAACCGCAACGCAACGCTTCTGGTGGATATCTTTACCAGCCTATCTGGGCTGTAGATCAACAGACAGAAGTCGGTGGTGATTACATTTGGGATGGACGGTTCAGAGCGTGACAAGGTCGCTGGGTGGGCGGGGTGCCCCTTGGAGGGCCTCCCGATCTCCTACTTGGGGTTGTCGCTGGTGGATGGCAGACTTAAGAAGTCAGATTGGGACTGCGTCATGCACAGAATGGGGGAGAGGTTGGTGGAAGGCTGTCACTCTGTCTAGGGGAGGGAAGTTGACCCTCCTCAAGCATGTGCTCACTGCCATTCTGGTCTTCTTCTATTCTACTCGGTTGATGCCGGTTGGGGTTAGAAGGAAGGTTGAGTCTATGATGAGGTCCTTTTTCTGGTCGGATGGGAGGCAACAGAGGTCTGGGCTGCATCTGGTATGCTGGGAGGATGTTACGAAGGGGATTTCTGATGGCGGACTTGGGGTCTGTGATGTAGAGCTCACGAACAAAGCTTTGTTGGCCAAGTGGGTGATTCAGATTTGGGGTTCTTCGACATCGCTGGCGGCAAAGGTATTGAGGAGCATTTATGGTGTCAAAGGGGTGTTGGTGGCAGACAGAAGGAGATTTGAATCGTCGCTTTGGGTTGGGATCCGTGCCGTCCTGCCGAATCTTGCTCCTTCCTTGTGTCCGAGGATGGGGAATGGCCAGGTATTTAGATTTTGGCTCGACGATTGGACGGGGGAGGGTGCCCTTGGGCGCAGTTTCCCCAGGCTGCTGGCTCTGGCGGTTGACAGGACTGCGCTTCTGGCTAAGGTGGCGGACTTCGGCTTGTGGGCTCCACAGTTTGTCTCGGACCTGTCGGATCAATGCATGGAGGACTTCTTGAGGTTGATGGCTGAGACCCCTCCGCCGGAGGAGTGGTTGAATGAACCTGATCATTTTGAATGGGAGGGAGAGAGATTCTCAGTTAAGAAAGCTTACGATTCGATGAGAAGGTTGACAGTGGGGCGCGGCGAGGAGCTCTGCGCAGACATGAAGATTATTTGGTCCGCCAGGATCCTGTGTAGAGTGAAGATTTTCCTCTGATGTTTGAGAAGAAACCGCTTGTGTGATAATGCGAGGAGGGGGAGACTGTTCGGCTTGGCAGATACGCGTTGCGACAGGTGTGAGGACGCTGTGGAAGACGCTGACCACCTTTTCTTCGGTTGGGGGACTTCAACGCAGGTCTGGAGGTCGGTGGGGATCTCTTGGGTACATGCCAACGGATTAGAGGAGTTTTGGAGGTCGATTCGCGTAGTGGGCCTTGGTTCTTCGGATGACTATTCAAAACCATTTGCAATGCTTTGGGCCCTTTGGACTGGTCGGATATTCAAAAACCTGAGGTTTTATTCGGAGAACATTGTGTCGCATTGTAATGCTCTGTACAATTTCTGGACTTCGCGTTGATGTACTCAACTTTTTTTAATGAAAGCGTTGCTGTGGTGACTCTCGCCTCGGGAGATCTCTTATTTTACAAAAAAAAGATTTCTCAATATCATGCATATGACATAGGTCTCTAACATACTGGTCCACATGAAAACCCTGAGCCCAACTAACCAAGAGTATGGGGAACTATCACATAATACACCCCCTTTTTCCCATACTTGTCGGAAAATGTGATGCTCGACCAAGTTGGGAGAAGAACAAAAGATGGGGAAAACAATCTCAAATACTTTTTTCTGACTATTTTCCTTTAGTTTATAGCCATTTCCCTCCTTTTTCCTATTTTTCAAATCATTCATTTTTTAATATCGGCCACTTCTTTTTTCCCCTTGGCCTTCTTTTTTTGAATACAGATCAATGGTCTTTTTTTTTGCAATAGACGACCTGGCAGCATTAGCCT
This sequence comes from Ottelia alismoides, assembly GCA_037367405.1. Classification (NCBI taxonomy): domain Eukaryota; kingdom Viridiplantae; phylum Streptophyta; class Magnoliopsida; order Alismatales; family Hydrocharitaceae; genus Ottelia; species Ottelia alismoides. The sequence goes on from JAZKJV010000030.1 coordinate 1,175,719, forward strand.
TTAAAGCCTAATTGGGCATGTTGAAATATAAGAAGCGGAAGCGGAATCGATAAATCAAGAAACATAAACATGAAGAACAAAGATTTACGTGGAACCCTACTCCCTAAGGTGCGGGATGAAACCACGGGAGAAGCCCTCAAAGGGGCTGGATATTCTATTAGAATTCTCAATGAGTACAAGGGGTGAGGGGCTCCTTATATAGCCTCTCAGACAGACCGAAGTCCCACCGCTCATCCATGTGGGACTAAACTTGAGTGGGGTAATTGGATCTTGGTGAGATCCAATTACCCACCTGTTACATTCTATAACACTCCCCCTCAAGCTGGAGCTGGGGAAGCTGCAATTTGCAACAAAAAGAAAGTATACAACACGTCTTCACACGATACATCATAAGAAGAACACATATCCACTGCTGGTAGAAGACCTCGCATGAGGACGGGTCTGCGGCTTTCAGGACATCAAAATGTATCTCTGTCATGCCTGTAGAACCGCTGCGATATCAGGTCACCGGAACATATCTCTATCGTGCCTGGAGAAGAATTGCTGCAGAAGAAGTCGAACGCGGGGAACTGATCGGGTCGTAAAAGAAGAAGTATACGCCTCGACGAAGAAGTTGATGCCCGATGAAGACGGATGATTTGTAGAAAGCTGGAGTGATGGTCTGTCAGTCGTGGATGGACAATAAAAGTTGTGAAGAATACATCTCTGACTCCCCCTTTCTCCCATACTTGATAGAATAAAGATCGTGGATCAAGTTGGGAGAAACCAAAAGACGTACATTTTTTTGGGAGATAAAACAAAAGAACAATATGCCGTTCAACCATTTTTTTTAAAAAAACATTTTTTAAGCCGTTTCAACATTTTTTTTCGGCTTTTCCTCTTCTCATTTTTTTGCAAATATTTTTTTATAATATGCGTACGACTTTTTTTCTTGTGCCTTTTTTTAACTAACATGCCCAACATTAGGCCCAAAGATATTGCAATGACCCTTTTTTTTATGATCAGAGCACAACCCACTTGAGCCTTAACAAAATAACTCCATAAATTTATTTATATAGCCGCAGGGCCCTCTGTTAAGGTTCCCATCGTTGGAAATCCCTTCGAACGCCGCCGCCCATTGGGGTTCCAGCTGTGCGCCTGGAGCGCTCGCGCGAGGAAGAGATGCGGGAGGAGGGAGCCGTAGGGGCCTCCGCCTGTGTCGCCTGGAGCTCTCGCGCCAGAGAAGAAGCCGCATCTTGCGCCCGGAGAGCTGCAGCCGCAGTCGATGTCGCCAGGGCCCGTCGCTTGCAGTTGTTCGAAGATGGCGCGACATGGATTGCGCGCGATTCTGGGAACTGGCGCCACTCGGAGGAGCGGAGCATGGCTGGGGGGTCGCTCGCGCCGCTCGGAATGTCGGCGATGCCTGGGAGGTGCCGCCAGCACGATGGTTGAAGATGCGGTATGTCGCTGCCCGATGGTTCGAGGGTGCCGCTTCAGGCAGAGATGAGGGTGGCGTCGCCGCTCTGCGCAGATACCGCCTAGTTCCTGGAATCGCCTTGTACTACGAGGTGTTGTGAGGGCGCAACCGCCTATGGCGCTAGGAGGAGCGGACCCAAGGCTTGGGATCTCTCCGACTGTTACCTGCGTCTTCAGAGATCTGCATATGATGGTCTACTTGTAAGATGGGATATTAGGTCTGAACACGAGAGCATCGCCCTGAAGATATGCTTTGCGGCCTGGATGCGTGTGGAGATGTGAAAATAGGGTTTCAGCAGAACCCTATGCAGAACTTCTCTTGCCGATGACAATCATGTTGTTGGCTTGATCGCTAGCGATGCCGATCTGGACAGAAACAACCTTGAATCCATTGAGAACTGGGGTTTCAAAATGAAACCCTTGAATTGAATTGAAACTTGAACATTCTTCAAGAACAAATCCACGAACAATAAATGAATCGAAACTCGACTAAATCAAAAACATAACACGATTCCTCGAGAATCGAACCCTCTCTGATACCATGTTGAAATGTAAGAAGCGGAAGCAGAATTGATAAATCAAGAAACATAAACATGAAGAACAAAGATTTACGTGGAACCCTACTCCCTAAGGAGCGGGATGAAACCGCGGGAGAAGCCCTCAAGGGGGCTGGATATTCTATTAGAATTCTCAATGAGCACAGGGGGGTGAGGGGCTCCTTATATAGACTCTCAGACAGACCGAAGTCCCACCGCTCATCCATGTGGGACTAAACTTGAGTGGGGTAATTGGATCTTGGTGAGATCCAATTACCCACCTATTACATTCTCTAACAGGGCCCAACTTCGGGCCCTCTTCTAGAACTGAAAACAAATTGCCATGCCTCACCTTTTTTTAGTGTAGAAGAGAACCGACCTGATAATTTCTATTTAGGGTTCCTTGATTGGGAAGTAGTCGCATGCACCTGCACGTGGATGCTTGGGCAAGAGAGGAGATGCCCCTGCAACATGAGGTATGCCTGGACTTGAATCGAGAAGGAGAACGACACCTCGCATGCCGGTGACGGGCACTACCTAGACTTGAGTCGGTGGAAAGAGTCGTCACTGCTTGGAGCGCTGGAGATGAACCCACTAATGCTGGAGGTTACGACCTTGGAGGTTACGATGTTGTAGGTTGCAGCCATGGGGAGGCGTTGGCATCTCCAGCGACTGGGACTGTTCCTTGCAGTTGCCTGGAGCATGAAGGTGGCACCTGGAGGGTCTATAGATGATGAATGTCGATCGTTCAATGCATGTAGATGTAGGGTTTAAGAAGAGCCCATCATTATCTTCTTGTTCTTGTGGCGAGTTGGAGTCACTGGAGACTCTGAGTTGGCATCACCTTCTTCTTCGATCTGTGGGCGTAGGATGTACATTGACCTATCCAGAATTAGGGTTTCAAGAATGAACCCTAGTTGCTTATGTACTTGGCATCACTGGGGATGGGGCGACCCTGATATTTGGCTTGGAGTCGAGACTGATGTCGACGGCCTGACATTGAGGAATTAGGGCTCCAGTAATTGAACGCTAGAACTTTCAGGATTTTTTAAACAAATGAATATGAACATAATAATCAAGAACAAATCCACAAATCGAACATAATAATGAATCTTCAAGAATGAAAATCCAAGAACCGAACTCGCTCTGATACCATGTAGAAAACGAGAATGTGGAAGCGTAATCGGATATAAACAAACAAAGAACATGAAGAACACTGAGATTTACGTGGAACCCTATTCCATAGGGACCGAGATGAAACCATGAGAGAACCACGTCAAATGGTTGATGTTTCTATTAATCTCTCTCAACTATTGCAATGGGTGCGGGGTTCTTTATATAGCTCCACTAGTAAGACCAAGTTCCACTAGTAGATGATGTGCGACTAAACCCGTGGATGTGGTAATTGGATCGTGGAGGGATCTACAAACCCATTTATGACGCATACTCTAACACAATTCAAGCCTTGGATTTTTAAGGTAAAAACTTGAAATGTTAAAATTATCGTTGAATTGTGACACCCTATGTGGATTGGCTATACACTATTGTTCCTTGCCTTTTATTGTCTATATTGATTTTGTGAAAAATGCCATGCATATTATTGTCATTTTCCTCTTACATTTGTCCGAAGAGTTAATCTTAGTTACGTGGATTTCGTTTATATTAGATGGTTGGCAGAGCCGTTGGGTAAAATCTGATTGGAAAAAAAGCGAAGGTAAAGCTGGATCGTTTAAACATTCGGGAGGGAGATGGGCTGGAGATCCTGATGACAAAGGCACGTCTTTTTTTTCTTTGATTCTTTATTCTAATATGTGGCTGTTATTTCTCTGATTCTTCCCACTTTCTTGCCCTTTAAATTAAAATGTTATTACTGATTTTTACAGCTAAATTGATGTTATGTTGGGCAAAATAGGTATTCAAACGCATACTGATGCCAGACACTTCGCTATATCTGCAAAGATTCCGGAGTTCATCAATAAGAATAGGAACCTCGTTGTTCAGTATTCCATCAAATTTGAGCAGGACATTGAATGTGGTGGTGGTTACATTAAGCTTCTTTCTGGATATGTCAATCAAAAGAAATTTGGTGGTGACACTCCCTACAGGTCTGTACTTCTATTTTCGAATATTATCTCGGTATTTACTTGCTAAAGGACTACAAGGAATATATTATATTAAAATTGGAAAACATTTAAAAATATTGGATATGTATTCCCTGTTCAGTGATACATTGTCAGATTTGAAGACAAGAAAATTTCTGAAGAGTAAGCAGTAGAGCATACGAAAGGTATATGGTCTTAAGCAAATGATAACTATTATTCAACATGTTGAGTTATGCTAGTGGGTTAATGGATCACGGATGAGCGTCCATTTACCATATGTTTATATATGTACCTCATCACCGATCTTTTTCCAAGTATTAAATAAGAAAAAAGAAGGAACCTTGAGAGGTCTAAATATTTTTATGGTCCATGATTTTTCCCTCCACATTGGGGGGTTTTCCACACCAGACCTTTGTTGCTTGATTGTTTGTCTTCTACTACATGGTATAAGAGTTGGATCATCGAGGGTTGTCTTTTATGTGGAGGCTCTCCATTTATGCAGTACACTTTGAAGGTATCCACATAACTTTGTCGTTTGGTTGAGGGCTTTGGAGGATGATCTAAGGTCTCTACGCACATGGTGGTAGTAGTGGGTTTGGTTCGCTATGGACGGGCATTCAGATTGCACCTAATATTTTTACAACACCGTGATTTATTAGTTTTCCTGCGGGCGATCGGGCTTTGGAGGATGATCTAAGGTCTCTACGCTCATGGTGGCAGTAGTGGGTTTGGTTCGCTATGGACGGGCATGCAGATTGCACCTAATATTTTTACAACACTGCGATTTATTAGTTTTTCTGCGGTCGATCGATTGGTCATTTTCGGTTCACAAAGGATCATCTTTGTTTATGGCATGGTGATTAGTCAATCATCTTTTTCTGATTGGTCATATGGGCTTCCAATATTTTATGATCGATCACTTGGTTATTTGTGACTGATCACATCTGGTCGTTGGAGGTGCTTAGTTCTTTTGTGATCGATTAGTTCTTATACTTGATTTATCACAACGGGATTCATTGATAGGTTTAGTCGATCATCTATCGATCTTGATCGAGACCTACTACTATCGTTGGAGTGATCGATCACTCCGAGCCACATTGGTTAATCGATCACTCCGAGCCTTGTTGATCAGTGATTCATTTCTGATCGATCACTCAGACATTGTTGATAAGATCGGAGGGCTGAGAAGGCGAGCGGGCATGGGTGGACAAGCACCGTCTGATCTAGAGGATCAGACGACTGGGAAGGGGTGCGAGTGGGATGGAAAGGCCAGGCCACGTGGCTGGAGGTGGTGGCGCCACGTGGCCCAATAGGAAAAAAGAAAAAATGAAGAAAAAAAGGAAAATAAAAAAGGAATATATACATATGTCAAAATAAATCTGGCAAAAATGAAAGTTAGAGATTTTTTTAAGATCTACAAGCTCATATAGAACCCAAAGTCAATATACATCATTTGTACATAGAATCATAGATACACTTTTGTAAGTATTTTTAAGTAATTAAAAATACTTATTTTAATTCTTTTGTGATTTTTTTGTGTTTCTGATTTATAAATAATATCCAAACAAATACGTACAATATTACTCTAATGTTTATGGAATTTTTGATATTAAGAAAACACATATAAGGCACAATATTAGGTATATTTGTGTATAAATAACTAGGGTTAATTATATACAAATGGTTAATTGTTAATGTTAGTAAATTAGTAATTAATCTTATTGATTAATTTAAGTAAGAGGGATAATAAGCAGATAATATGACGTTAATCATGGATTATCAGTAAGGATGCCACTTTCTTTGAGAGTGGGTCCTACTTTAAGAACTTCCTCAGGGAGAGTCTGTAGGCATATATATTGAGAAAAAATGATAATGGATTTACTTTCTTGGTGACATACAATAGCCTATCCATGTGAGGAAGGGCAATGCGCAAGATAGAGACAAAGACAATGAGGATATTGACAGATTTGGACAGACTTATAGCAGAAAAAGGAATCAAATAAAGTGGTGAAGGCCAGATAAGAGATGATACCGAACCATGATATCAACCTTTCCTCTGAACATTATGTCAACCTTTTCATGAGTGATATTGATTCTTGACCATGAAAACCCTGCAAGCGTTACTCTCCCTCCCGATATTCATACTGATAATGCCAACCCTTTACTGGATGATCGTCCCATTAATATGAGAGAAGCTATTAGAACTATTCGAGCCTCCACTCATTATCCAGTTGAGGACTTTATTGCTTACATCAAGATGAGTTCGAGATATGAACGCTTTGTTACCTCTCTTGATGCTCATCATGTTCTAAAAAATAATGATGAAACCAAAAAAGATCCGAAAAGGATTAATTCTATTAAGGAAGAAATGCATGCATTGGCTAAAAATAATACTTGAGATATTGTTGATGCTCCTGAGGGTGCTCATCTTGTTGGCTCTAAATGGTCTATATGATCAAATATGAAGCTGATGGGAATGTTGACAAATCCAAAGCTCGCCTTATGGCTAGAGGATACAGTCAGAGATATGGGATTGGCTACATGGAGACATTTGCTCATGTTGCCAAGATGAATACGATTAGGGTTTTTATTTACCTAGCAACTCACTTTTCTTGGAAATGTATCAGTTAGATGTGAAAAATGCTTTCTTGAATGGTGATATTAAAGAAGTGTATATGAAAATGCCGTATGGATTCGAGAAGGATAACATATGCTGCAAACTAAAAGGCCTTTATATGGACTAAAGCAATCAGAAAGAGCTTGATTTGAACGATCCATTTACCATATAAGCGCGATAACTTAATACTTTAACAGGATTCAAGGATATTACTGAATGGAGGTTGAACAAGACCAAAGGCTTTATATGGAAGGTTGATTTTTTCAAGACGTACACCTATGTAGATTGGACATACATCTGAGTGTTCTTGCACCATATAGGATTTCCTGATGAGTGGATCATTTAGATGAAGAGGTGTGTGGCAACTTTCTCATATGCTATTCTTGTGAATGGAATGCATCCCGTTTTTTTTCAGTCGAAGAGGGGTGTAAGTCACGGGTGCCCGCCAGTGCTGTTGTTCTTTGCTTTGGTAGTAGATGTCCTTGCTAAGATGGTTACTAGGGCGGCGTATAATGGATTCTTCTCTAGTTTCAGGGGAGATATCGTTGTTTCGATCGCGTAAATCCAGGCGATGCCATTTTCTTTGTGGAGTGTAGCTCTAGATATGTAGAGGGAATGGGATTTGGAGCTTAAGCTTTATATAACGGTGTCTGGGCTGCAATTTAACATTAAATAGCCGGATTTCGTCCCTTTTGGGATGAGCAAGGGTGAGGTGGGGGCTGCATGGCATCACTCAGGATGCAGTGGGGGGCACCTCTGATCACCTACATGGGTTTGCCACTAGGGATGAAAATGATTGGATACATATTCAAATATAGGTATAATCATATCCTTATCTATTATAAAATACAAATACGAATGCGGATACGAATATTGATAAATATGAAAAATATGTTACCATATCCTTAAAAATAAATGCGGATATAAAAGGAATACGAATTGGATATGAGTAATAATCGAAATATTCAATAGATTAACTAAAATATACATGTTTAAAATGAATTATACATAATATAGATATACCAAATATATTCATCTCATAACAATTATATCAATAGTAATTAATGCAATCATACAATGTTCTTATACACAGTTATAAATAAATTTATGACTATACTTATTTACAAAAATAGATATATGAATACTGTTGGAGAAAAGCATTCGTTGTTATTCCAAAGAACCCTAGGCTCTCTTATATAGAGAAGGCCTATGGGTAAATTACAAATGGTGGAAACAAGAAAATAAAAATAACTGAAAAGGTACATAGAATATAGAAATATCTCTACACTCCCCCTCAAGATGGAGCATAGATATCAATCATGCTCAGCTTGGAAGAACACTTCTGGAATGACCCTCTGATTAGTGGCTTGGTGAAGATGTCGACAGTCTGCTCTCCTGAACTGATATGAGAAGTAGAGATCAAGCTCTTCTTGTTGGGAGAAAAGGATTCGTTGTTATTCCAAAGAACTCTAGGCTCTCTTATATAGAGAAGGCCTACGGGTAAATTACATAAGATAGAAACAAGAAAGTAAAATTAACAGAAACGATACATAGAATATATAAATATCTCTACACTCCCCCTCAAGATGGAGCATAGATATCAATCATGCTTAGCTTGGAAGAACACTTCTGGAATGACCCTCTGAGCAATGGCTTGGTGAAGATGTCGGCAGTCTGCTCTCCTGAACTGACATGAGAAGTAGAAATCAAGCCCTTCTGGATCATATCTCTAGTGTAGTGGCAGTCTACCTCAATATGTTTTGTTCTTTCATGAAAAACATGATTATTAGCAATGAATAGTGCAGCTTGATTATCACATTGTAGCTGCATGGGTAGAGGTACATCTATATGCAAATCTTCTAGTACAGCTCGAACCCACATCATCTCAGTACTTGCTTGTGCCATGGCCCCATATTCAGATTCAACACTAGATCTAGCCACCACTGTTTGTTTCTTTCTTTTCCAAGAAACCAAAGAACTACCCACAAATACTGCAAAACCTGAAGTAGACTTTCGATCCTTATGGCATCCTGCATAATCCGCATCAGCACATGCAGAAATAGAATTGTTTGTTTCTTTTCTGAGAAGAGTCCGAGTGATATCAAGAAGGTGACGATGCTTTCTCTCAGCAATGCCATTCTGTTGAGATGTGTAAGCACAGGTGGTTTGATGGATAATGCCTCGAGATGAGAAGAATTGTGAAAGAGAACGAGTGCAAAATTCCAAAGCATTATCCGTACGCACATATTTCACAGTAGAGGAAAAAACAGAATGCACTTCATTTATAAGATTTTTAATCACATCCCCTGCTTCAGATTTATTCTTCAACAAAAACACCCACGACAGTCGAGAAAAATCATCAATGACAACAAGATAAAATATGTGTCCCTAATGATCAGGAACACGACTCGGACCCCAAATGTCAACATGAAATAACTCAAAAAGAGAGCTACTATTTCGAGACTGACAACTAGGGAAGCTATATCTATGGTGCTTTCGCAATTGACATGCTTCATAGTGAAAGGAAGAACTTGGTGAAATCTGAGGCAAGATATGACGCATCTTCCGAAGAGGGAGGTGACCAAAGCGTAGATGCCATGTAAAGGAGATACTGGTCCACTTGAGTGAGAGGAGACACCAGCGTATGAGGTCCGGACCAAACGATAAAAACCATCTTGTTCAGAGCCACAACCAATCACCCTGCCCGTAAGAATGTCTTGAAAAACAAGAGACGATTGATCAAATATAGCACGACAGTGCAAATCCTTCGTAATCTGACTGATAGAAAGTAAATTCATCGAAAAATCAGGAGCATGTAATACATTCTGTAGATGCATGGAAGGCGATAAAGTAATCTCCCCCTGTCCAATAATGGGGGAATGAGCCCATCTGCTATCACGACGGACCGCCCCGGTGGAATCTCCCTATATGAAGTAAGTTTATCTTTGTCTCAGCAAAGATGATGTGTCGCGTTGGAGTCCATAATCCAATTTGAGACATCAGATCCATGACATGAGGTAAAAGCATAAGCGCTACCTGAGGTACTGGAAGAGGCTGAAGCAGCAATATCCGAGGTGCCTCCTGGAGATTCTGTAGAGGCGGGGGGCATAATGTCACACAATCTAGCAACGAGCTCCTCGAACCTCTGATGTGAAGCAGATGCTGATGGAGATGCAACATGTTCGGCTACACGCGTCGAGGCCGGAAAACCATGCTTAGAATAGCATGTATCCTTCGCGTGACCTGGTCGATGACAAAAGGTGCACGACTGACAAAAACGACCGCCTCTACCATGAGGTCCACGGCCACAGAATGAAGAAGAGCCTCCTCTGCCTCTGGAGGCAGCCATCGCCGAAGGAGGTTGAGTACAAGCATTGGACGAGACTGTAATGCGGCTAAGTCTGCGACCAACTTCCTCCATAGGAGGAATGGTAGCATCTGCAAGAATCTGCGAACGAGCAGCATCATACTCATGGTCAAGTGCCGCAAGTAGGACCCCCACCATAGTAGCTATCCGAGAGGTCTTCTGCTGCTCTGGAGTCACCGTAAGAGGAATGATGCTGTAGAGCTTCTCAAACATCCATCGCAAGGATGTATATAAGGAGAGAAGGAGCCGTCCATTCTGCTTGACTGTAAATATGCCATGCTGGAGTTGAAGGATCTTGGTTTCATTTCGCACCTGCGAATATTTTGCTGCAAGTATGTCCCACATTGCCTTAAAAGTGGGCTGATGGAGAACATCATTGACAATCTCCATTGACAGTATGCCTGAAAGCCAGACTTTGGCGTATGAATCATCATCCTCCCAAGAGACATAAACCCCAGTCTTCTCTGCCGGCTGATGTTCGATAAGAATGTGCTTCTTACCATTCGACTTCATGAGACTCATGAACTGCATCGTCCAGAGTTCATAGTTCGTCCCATCCATCTTGACAATTAACGCTGGACCTTTGAAAGTGCCTATGGAGGGCATATCTACCTTGTTTTCTGACATATTGTCGGAGATATGGAACTAGGATTTGTAGACCAAAGAACAAATGTATACATAAACTCCAGAGGATTTGAGTGCATATGTAGACCTATGCACTCAAGTCCGTAGATAGAATAGGGCTGGCGGTGGGAGGGTGGTGGCGGGAGGGGGCTGGCGGCGGCGATAGATAGGCTAGCGGCGGGAGAGGGGAGACGATGAGAGGGGGGTGGAAGAAGGGGGGGGGGGACGGCGGTGGTGGACTAGGGTATTAGCTCTGATACCATGTTGAGAGAAAAGGATTCGTTATTATTCCAAAGAACCCTAGGCTCTCTTATATAGAGAAGGCCTATGGGTAAATTACATAAGATAGAAACAAGAAAATAAAATTAATAGAAACAATACATAAAATATATAAATATCTCCACACTTCTGGATCATACCTCTAGTATAGTGGCAGTCTATCTCATTATGCTTTGTTGTTTCATGAAAGGCATGATTACTAGCAATGAATAGGCAGAATAGCGTGGCTTGATTATCACATTGTAGCTGCATGGATAGAGGTACATCTATATGCAAATCTTCTAACACAGCTCGAACCCACATCATCTCAGTACTTACTTGTGCCATGGCCCTATATTCAGATTCATCACTAGATCTAGCCACCACTGTTTGTTTCTTGCTTTTCCAAGAAACCAAAGAACTACCCACAAAAACTGTAAAATCTGAAGTAGACTTCCGATCCTTAGGGCATCCTGCATAGTCCGCATCAGCACACGCAGAAACAGAAATGTTTGTTTCTTTTCTGAACAGTAATCCTGTGCCTGGAGATGACTTTAGATATCTCAGTATCATGTATACAGCATCCATATGTACTTGTCTAGGTTGTTATATGAACCGACTCACCTGACTTACTGCAAAAGCAATATCAGATCTAGTGATAGTAATATAGAGAAGCTTATCCACCATTTCTTTATATCTTCTTCTGTCAACCTCATCTGTATCATCATCATATAACTTCATTCTAGGATCCATAGGAGTATTTGAGGGTCGACACCCAATCATGCCCGTCTCAACAAGTATATCTGTAATGTACTTCCTTTGGGTCATCACAAGACCCTGCGCATTCCTGGCAAATTCCAACCTTAGAAAATATCGTAGAGTGTCAAGATCCTTAGTAACAAACTGATGGACCATAAATGCTTTTGCCATCTTTATCCCATGTGTATCATCTCCTGTAACAAGTATATCATCAACATACACTTTAGATATCTCAGTATCATGTATACAGCATCCATATGTACTTGTCTAGGTTGTTATATGAACCGACTCACCTGACTTACTGCAAAAGCAATATCAGATCTAGTGATAGTAATATAGAGAAGCTTATCCACCATTTCTTTATATCTTCTTCTGTCAACTTCATCTGTATCATCATCATATAACTTCATTCTAGGATCCATAGGAGTATTTGAGGGTCGACACCCAATCATGCCCGTCTCAACAAGTATATCTGTAATGTACTTCCTTTGGGTCATCACAAGACCCTGCGCATTCCTGGCAAATTCCAACCTTAGAAAATATCGTAGAGTGTCAAGATCCTTAGTAACAAACTGATGGACCATAAATGCTTTTGTCATCTTTATCCCATGTGTATCATCTCCTGTAACAAGTATATCATCAACATACACCATGATAACGACTGTACCTCTGGAGGTCTTCTGGATAAACAAAGAATGATTTGCATTTGATCTTTTGAACCCTTGCTTTTCAATTAGATCAGAAAGCTTCTGAAACCACACCCGTGGGCTTTGTTTAAGACCATATATCGCTTTGTGAAGTCTACACTCCATGTGACTCTCCCCCTCAGCAGCAAACCCCAGAGGCTGCTGCATGTAGACTTCTTCCTGCAGATCTCCATACAAGAATGCATTCTTAACATCAAGCTGAAACAAGGGCCAATCCCGTAACACATCAACTGACAGGAGGACACATAGAGTCGAATGACGCGCAACTGGAGAGAACGTGTCCATATAATCGACGTCGTATGTTTGAGTGAACCCCCGAGCACTAGCCTTGCCTTGTAACGGTCAAGCTACTATATGCATATATTTGACAATGAACACCCATTTACAGCTGACAACAGATGCTCCTGGGAGAGCGGGAACCAAGCTCCATCTACTCCGTGACTGTAGAGCAGCCATTTCCTCCTCCATGGTAGAACGCCAACTGCTAATCTTCAAGGCATCCTGATGATTCCGTGATATCTCCACGATTGATAGAGCCACAACAAATCTCTGAAAGTCCCCTGTGAGATGATGGAAGGAAACCTGGGAAGCAAGTGGATATGATGCACATGTACGTTTCTGCTTCCGTATGGCAATAGGTACATCCAGATCATCAGAAACAATACTCGTCGGTATGCTATTCTCCTGCAAAGATTATCCCTGCACTTGCACATTATCAGACCCATCGTAAGTGATAATATCTGGACAAACCTGAGGCGTGCTGGATGATTGACGAGCACCATGAGCAGGAACAGACCGACGAGTATAGAATTTTGGTAAGGGTAAAACAGGTGGTTGTTGAGGTGGTGGTGGTGGTGGTGATGGTGGTGGTGGAACAACGGGAACTGGAGCGGGAAAGGACGGACAGAGAGGAGGAGACGGTACATAGATCTCATCATCAAATGTGGATGAAGCCAACCTGTCACCTGCATGGGAGAAATACATTACAGACTCAAAGAATATGACATCAGCACTGACAAAATATTTCCTGTTTATAGGGTCATAGCATCGGTAATCTTTCTGAGTCCGAGAGTAACCAACAAACACACACTTGACATCCCTAGGTGTGAGCTCGTCAAGTCCCGGAGACAACTGGTGAACAAAGGCAACATCGCCAAAGACACGAGGAGTAAATGAGAATAATTCTTTATCAGGAAAGACAACAGAAAGAGGATTTTTCTCACCTATGATAGAGGATGGCTTACGATTCACTAGATAACATGCCGTAAGGACTGCATCACCCTAAAAAGAAATGGGGGCACAACTCTGAATAAGGAGAGTCTGAGTGATATCAAGAACATGGCGATGCTTTCTCTCAGCAACTCCATTCTGTTGAGACGTGTAAGCATCGGTTGTTTGATGGATAATGCCTCAAGATGAGAAGAAATGTGAAAGAGCACGAGTGCAAAATTCCAAAGCATTATCCGTACGCACATATTTCACAGTAGAGGAAAAAAGTTTGCACTTCATTTATAAGATCTGTGATCACATCCCACACTTCAGATTTATTCTTCAACAAAAACACCCACGACAGTCGAGAAAAAGCATCAACAACAACGATATAAAACATGTGCCCCTGGTGATCAGGAACACGACTCAGACCACAAATGTCAACATGAAATAACTCAAAAGGGGAGCTACTGCTCCGAGACTGATGAAGAGGGAAGGTAGATATATGATGCTTTCCCAATTGACATGCTTCACACTAAAAGGAAGAACTCAGTGAAATCTGATGCAAGATATGACGCATCTTCTGAAGAGGGAGGTGGACAAAACGTAGATACCATGTAAATGGAGAGACTGATCCACTACACTGAGAGCAGACGCTAGCATATGGGGGTTCGTACCAGACGATAAAGACCATCCTGCTCACAGCCACAACCAGTCACCCTGCCCGTAAGAATGTCCTGAGAAAAAAGAGACGATGGGTCAAATATAGCGCGACAGTGTAAATCCTTCGTAATTTGATTGATAGAAAGTAAATTCATCGAAAAATCAGGAGCATGTAACACATTCTGTAGACGCATGGAAGGCGATAAACTGATCTCCCTCTGTCCAATAATAGGTGAATGAGTCCCACCGGCTATCACGACAGATCGCCCCGATGGAATATCCCTATAGGATGTAAGTTTATCTTTGTCTGGGAAAGATGATGTGTCTCGCAGGAGTCCATAATCCATTCTGAAACATCAGATCCATGACAGGAGGTAAAATCATAAGCACTACATGAGGTGCTAGCAGTGACTGAAGCAGTAATATCCGAGGTACCTCCTGGAGATTCTGTAGAGGCAGGATGCATACTATTACGCAATATGGCAACGAGCTATTCAAACCTCTGGTCTGAAGCATATGCTGATGGAGATGCAACATGCTCGGCTACACGAGCTGAAGCCAAAAAACCATGCTTAGAATAGCATGTATCCTCCGCGTGACCTGGACAATGACAAAAAGTGCAAGGCTGACGAAAGCGGCCGCATCTACTACGAGGACCACGGCCACAGAATGAAGAAGAAGCTCCTCTGCCTCTGGAGGCCGTCATCGCTGAAGGAGGCTGAGTAGGAGCAGTGGATGGGACGGTAATACGGCTAAGGCTGCGGTAAACTTCCTCTATTGGAGGAATAGTAGCATCTGCAAGAATCTACGAGCGAGCAACATCATATTCAGGGTTAAGCGCTACAAGTAAGACCCCCACCGTGGTAGCATTCCGAAAGGTCTTCTGCTGCTAGGGAGTCGCCGTAAGAGGAATGATGCTGTAGAGCTTCTCAAACATCCCTCGCAGGGATGTATATAAGGAGTGAAGAGGCCGTCTGTTCTGCTTGACTGTAAATATTCCATGCTGGAGTTGAAGGATCTTGGTCTCATTTCGCACCTGTGAGTATGTTGCTGCAAGTATGTCCCACATCGCCTTAGCAGTGGGCTCATGGAGAACATCATTGGCAATCTCCATCGTCAGTGTACCTGAAAGCCAGACTTTGGCGTACGAATCATCAGCCTCCCAGGAGGCATAAACCTCAGTCTTCTCTGCCGGCTCATCTTCGGTAAGAATGTGCTTCTTACCATTCGACTTCATGAGACTCATGAACTGCATTGCCCAGAGCTCATAATTCGTCCCATCCATCTTGACAATGGGCGCTGGACCTTTGAAAGCGCCTATGGAGGGTATATCGATCTTGTTTTCTGACATTTTGCCGGAGATATGGAATTAGGGTTTGTAAACCAAAGAACAATTGTTTACAGAAACATCAGAGGATTTGAGTGCATATGTAGACCTATGCACTCAAACCCATAAGAGGCGTGAGGGGGGCTGGCGGCGGGAGGGAAGAGGGCCGACGACGGAAGGTGGCTTGCGGCTGGGAGAGGGCTGGCAACGATGGCTGGGAGAGGGTGGCGACGTGAGAATGGTCGGCGGCGGGGAGGGGTTGGCGACGGTGGGGAGGGCCTACAGCTGGGGGGGGGGGGCGGCGAGAGATGTGGTGGGATAGGGTTTTGGCTCTGATACCATGTTGGGAGAAAAGGATTCGTTGTTATTTCAAAGAACCCTAGGCTCTCTTATATAGAGAAGGCCTATGGGTAAATTACATAAGGTGGAAACAAGAAAATAAAAATAACTGAAAAGGTATATAGAATATAGAAATATCTCTACAAATATGAATATAAATATTAGCGAATGCCAAAGTGATCCACATCCACTTCCACGTTAAAACAAATACGAGTGTCAAAATATGAATGAAATGAATATAATAACATATTAGCTACGAATATATTCATATTTGTTTTCATCCCTAATCGTCGTTGGTTGGAGGTTGAGGTTGGTTGACTATCTGCCTGTGATGGAGATGTTGGAGTGGAAGCTGACGGGGAAGCAGGTTGCTTGCTTATCTGGTAGGAAGGGAGTTTGGTGCTTTTAGCAGTTGTATCTGCTATCCCAATTTTTTCTTTACATGCCTTCTTTCAGTTGGTGTCAAGGGGAGGATTGAGATGATGATACAAATGTTCTTCTAGGCATCACCTGTGGATCAACAGGGGGTGTTGCTGGTAGTGTAGAAGACTGTGACACTTGCGGACAAGGATGGGGTACTTGGAATTTTGAGTTTGGATGAGAAGAGTTACAATGTTGGCCAAGTGGGTAAGCCGCATGTGGTTGGTGGTTTTGATCTATTGATTAGGATAAGTTCATGGCATTTATGGGGTTACCTTGGATCTCTCAATGCAGATGAGGGCAATGCTTGCGATATCCAACCTTTGGAGAAGCATTTGTTTAGTGGTTGCGAGGGATGGATGGTTTCTGTTTCTGGATGGATGACCAGACTGTTCATGGTTTTGTTTTCTTTGGCTATTGATGGGAATTGTTCAGTGAGTGAGAGCAGGGAGGCTGATGGACAACTCCCTCATTTTTTACAGATTTGAAGGATCCACGCTTTGCGGAGTTTCTTGTATTGTTAGAGGCGTTGTTTATGGTTGAGTGTTTGATGTAGGGCCATGATCAGTAGACACGAGCGGACGGGTACTTCACGATGAGGAAGGGTTACAGGACATTCTATGCAAATACAGTCTTTGATCCTGTGATTGGGTCGGTATAGTATACACAGAACTGGAAGTGGTATGTCTCTCTATGGTTGGTGAGCGCAGTGCGAATTTCTCGTGGGATCGGTGGGAAATGTTAGAGCTGCTTTGCAATGGTAGAGAATTTAGGTCATTTGTTTTTCAGTTGTAATGTGTCAAGTAGTGATTGGGTGACGGGATATGCCAGTTTGGTGTCGATTGTGGATGTGATTGCCTTTTGGCATTCCATTGACAGTTTGGGTCATGGGTTTGTACCAGTCATAGTTTGGACGATGACTATTCTCTGGTCCTTGTGATTGGCGTGGAATGCAAACATTTTTTAGCTTGAGAGAATGTGTTGGAGCATGCCCAGAGCCTTTGAGGTTCTTGTTCTTTGTAATTGTTAAAAGTATGAGTCATACGTAGAGATGGGTAATTGGATCCCTCCAGGGTCCGATTGTCACATCCATTGGTTTAGCCTCACATCTACTGTGAGTGGGACTCAGTCATTCTGGTGAGGCTATGTAAGAAGTCCCACACCACTTGTAGCAATTGAGAGAAAGGAATAATAGAATACCCAATCCTTGAGAGGCATTCTCACGTGGTTTCACCCTGCTCCTTACGGAGGAGGGTTCCACATAAAATCCCGATGTTCTTTCCGTCGCTTATAATTTTTTATCTCTGACATGCTTCCGAGCTTCGTTTTTTACATGATATGCTCAATTTTTTAAATCTCAAAGATTTATTTTATGTTTGAGATTTGTTCATGAAGATTTGGGTTTGAAGATTATTATTATGTATTACTACTCGTGTTCGTGATTAAGTTCAAGATTCAGTTCTAGGGTTTCTTGAAATCCTAATTTTCCGTCGTCGACGTTGATATGATCATCTCCAGATTATGTTTGGATTTCTGAAACCCTAATTATCCAAGCGTGTGCGATTCGCGGGTTCATATCTTTTCGGTTCTTATTTTGAAGATCTCCATCATGAAAGTTCTAGGGTTCCCGATGGAACTCTAAGGGCTCGTTTGGTTTCCAGGTTACCTCGGGGTTGGAAAAAAATAGAGATACTTGGGCCAAGCAATTAACAGGCCCATAAAAAAAGAAGAAAGATCATGCCCAATTGGACTATGGATGCAATTTTAAAAAAAAGGAGAGATGTGCGTATTTTGGCCCAATTTGGGCCGTAGCATTACAAAAAGAGTGAGGGCTGTGTTTTTGGGACCAATTGGACCATGATTTCAAATAAAAAAATGATTGGAAAAGAAGAAGAAAGCCGAAAAAAGAGAGAACGACTTTAAAAATTGGAAAAGTTAAGAAAAAAATTGTGACAACTTATTGATTTTTTATTTCCCCATCTTCAGTTCTCCTGATTTGATCGATATCATCTATTCCGACCAGTATGGGAGAAAGTGTGAGTATTGTGTAGAGCATCCAGATTCCAGACTCTACCATTCAGATTCAGACTCTGCCGTTCAGATTGGTTCAGAGTCCAAGTTTGAGGCACCCCATGTTTGGATGACTCAATTTCTTTGAGTTCTCCAGAGAGAGACTATTTTCAGGCACACATGCATGCGATCTATTTGAGAGGTCCCCATCTTGATTTGGACTAAGAGTTTTCACGTGATTCATATGGACTCCAGAGTAGAGAACCCATTCTCCGAGCCAATTAGAGAGAGACCTGATTTTTCGATGAGGAAACTCTTTTTCAGACTTCAATCTCCAGTGATCGAGAACTAAATACGAGATCCTTCGAGGCTTCTATGAGAGAAAATCCACTTCGAGGTCCCTATGAGAGAGATTCTTCTTCAGAGATCTACATATGGATAAGTGATAATGTTCTTGTTTGGCCCTTCAGAGAGATATCAATTGTGGGCCTAAGTTCTCCATGTGGAGATTCATTCCAGTTTCAATGACTCTAACAGACGCAGTAAAGAGCACACGTTCTCCGACAAGGAGACCTAGTTTAGTTCACACTCCAACCCTTCAGTTCCTCCTTACTAGCTCGACATGGGAAGCAACGTCCTCAGAGGCAACAAGTAGAGTATGAGTTGAGTTGATATTATTAGGAGTGTATTGTATTATGTGACTGAGATTTCCTTCTATTTGTTCAGCTGGGCATTGCATGCTCCAGCTTGAGGGGGCTTGTTAGAGTATGCATCATATGTATTGATAGATAATTGGATCCCTCCATGGTTCAATTACCACATCTACTGGTTTAGTCCCGCATCCACTGTGAGTGGGATTCAATCATTCTGGTGGGGCTATATAAGAAGCTCCACACCATCTGTAACAATTTAGAGAGGAATAACAGAATACCCGGCCCTTGAGAGGCCTTATCCCATAGTTTTGTCCGGCTTCTCACGTAAAAGGGTTCTACGTAAAATCCCGATGTTCTTTCCATTGTTATTCAGTGGGTGTTATGGTGTGCGCGCGAATCAGGGCAATTCTCTAATCCACTAGTGAAAGCTGATAGCGGTAGGACTCAAAGCGGCTAAGCAAGGAGAATGGACGTTTTCACTTTCCCCCGCTCCTTTCCATCAACAGTTAGCTATATCACAGTTGACGCCTCCTGTGAAATGACTCCTGATGCGTCGCCCTGTGAAGATCTAGAAACAATGCATCCTCGGTAAAACAAGACCAGTTCCTTGCCTTTTTTGGTGGAATGATACGCTTTCGCACTATCGTTTTCTACATAATTGTATACTGTAAAGCTGTAATGTATATAGATGTTGCGAGTAGCGGAAGTAAACAACATCAATCAAGCAAACACACAAACATACTGATTTGCAAGGTCTACATGTAGCTGGTCCCATCCTTGGGCGGCGGCGATCAATTTCACTATTTGTGGAATGTGACTTCCGGAAAAACATAAAGGATAAGAAAACCTAACACTAGAGAGTTTATATACTACCCCCAATGCAATGACGGGGGGATGCTTCAGACGATTCTTCAATTGGATTCAACAAAACAGATGGTTAGGATTCGATGCGTATCAACTATAAAAGTTCTTTTGGGTGAGTGTCATCTTGGTGTCACTGCCTTTTTCATTTTAAGAAAATAGGACGGGCTAATATTCTCTAAATTTTCTGTCAAATTATTAAGGGCCACATACTTTAATTTTTTTTTATTTCAGATCGAGCTAACTTCTTTTTCCATATTTTTTGTGTGGACTTTAAGTGGATTAAGATTGTTATAACTACTACATGCACTTGAAATTTTCACAACCTCTTGCTACTCCCATGGAGAAAAAGATTGCACCATTGCCTTTTTAAAATTTTAAAAATGCAATGAGTTAAGGGCAGGCGCCGCAGGCCAGTTTGTAACCAGTATGAACAGCCAGTGTCCTTGGACAAATATGTTCGACCAAAATGCAAATATTGACTATTCTAAGGTCTTTTTATATGTAGATTATGAAACTTCAATTTGTTTATTTATCACTATTTCTAACATTTTTCTATTCCATGCAGTTTGATGTTTGGGCCAGATATATGTGGGACACAAACAAAAAAACTCCACCTTATACTTTCTTATCAAGGACAGAATTATCCCATTAGAAAAGATATGCAATGTGAAACAGACAAGCTGACACATTTTTATACGTTCATTCTAAGGCCTGATGCTTCATATAGTGTATTGATTGACAATCGGGAAAGAGAGTCGGGAAGCATGTATAGTGATTGGGACATACTACCACCCCGAAAGATCAAAGATGTTAATGCTAAAAAGGTTGGTGTAATCTCTAATATATGTATAAATCTGTATATTTTTGCATCATAGTATCTTTCTGATAACCATGTTTCTGCCATTGAAGCCGAAGGATTGGGACGATAGAGAGTACATCCAGGATCCTGATGATATTAAGCCTGAGGTTTTCTTTAATGTTCTTTAAAGTTTATAAGTGCACTTTCTATCTATCTCTCTTCAGTATCTTTATGCTTTCATTTCCACAGGGATATGATTTGATTCCGGCTGAAATTCCTGATCCAAAAGCAAAGAAGGTATTCTAAATAGCAGTTTCCGCTGCACTTTGAATTGCTGTATTTTCTTCATGCTAAACACAGATTTAGTTTCACAGTGCTTCCTGCTGGGGTTTGATCAATGCATATCTCCCAATAACCCTAACTCATGTGTGGAAGGCACTTCACTTTAAACTCACTTGAGAACTATCAACTATACTATTTATTTAAGCTCATAAGTTAATAATCTCATGACATAACTAGGCACTTGAGAAAACTATTCATTGTACTCCAAACATTTTCACGAGACTACTAAGAGTAATGTGAGAGACACATTGCTGAACCACTATAAATTCTTATTGTGATTGTGTGTGGTTCTCTTATTTGATGGTTGTTCAGCTTGTGCACCATTGATCAGATCCATTTCCACCACTTGCATACTTGTTACTTGCGAGCATGTGCAGATTGAAAAGTAAATATCATAAAACACGAAAAACAGATAATAATTCTAATCTTTGCAATTTCGAATTTATCAGCCTGATAGCTGGGATGACGAGGAAGATGGAACATGGAAGCCAACTAAGATTCCTAATCCTGCATACAAGGGGACATGGAAGAGAAAGGTTTCCGTCGTCAAGATTTTGAATTTGTTCCTACTATTTGCTTCATGATTATGCATTGGGCTTCTCATTATTAGTGCATTTTTTGAGATCAATAAATATGTAAATATTTCGATGCAAAATCGCAGAAGATAAAGAATCCAAACTATAAAGGGAAGTGGAAGATCCCTTGGATTGACAACCCTGGTACGCTTTTTGATATATAGCATTCTGTACAAATTTTTTCTAGTTAGTTTCTTCCCAACATTGGGTCTTATTTTCTAACTGCTCTAACGACCATAGGATCATTTATTAAGTGATTACTTTCTATGTGACTGCAATCTGACAGTATAATCCTTTGTTTCCTTGAAAATTGTAGAATTTGATTGGATATAGTGCAACTTGTGTGGATGCTATTATTTTTTTGGGAAAGAAAGCATGTTCTTTTTTATATCAAATTCAATAGTTAGAAGCTCATAGAGGGAGCCATTCTATGAGCACATATTTCTTAATTCTTTTCTCCAGCTAAATTGTTGGTAGCTTGCCAGGTGGTTGTTACCATGTCCTGCATCATTTATTTTCATCTTCGAAGTGGGAAAAAGTCAATATTTGTAGCTGAAATGGGAGAAGTTCTAACTACTCCTGCAAGATGTGATGGTTGAAAGCATGGTCCCCTTTAACTTCATCTTTCTCTGATTTTTGTTTGACAATCGCTAATGGTCTTCTGCACCGCGGTTGTCCTCTGGACCATCTGCATGCATTGAGTAGGGCTAGTGATAATACTGAATATGTTCAAGATAGTCAGGTTGCAAGGTCCTTGATTATTTTACTATTGGAAGATGAACTGGTATTATGAGTTATACATGAAGCAAAAGTTGCATGTATCTTCTGCTTTTTTGTAACATGGTTGGGTCTGTGACATCTCTTTTGCAGAGTTTGAAGATGATCCTGACCTATATGTCCTCAAGCCACTAAAATATGTTGGAATAGAAGTATGGCAGGCAAGTGGGCAAGATTTGTTTTGGCTCTTCCCAAGAAAATATAACTCACCCCTCTCTCATGTCGATTATAGTGGTCATTTGTGACATGCAGGTGAAGGCTGGGTCTGTATATGATAACATTCTTATTTGCGATGACCCAGAATATGCAAAACAGGTTGTTCAGGAATTTTTTGACAAAAATAAGGAGGTGAGTTATTCTGTGTAATATACTTTTGAGTTTCAACAGTTTATCCTGTGTTGCCTCCTCTGAAAAGGCCATTTCTTTCAGGCTGAAAAAGAAGCATTTGATGAGGCCGAAAAAGTTAGACAAGCTAAAGAAGAAGAGGTAAATAACAACTATGGGTGTAATGCTCTCTATTTTCCTGGAGCAAAACATTCAAGAAATGCACTGTTGCAAACAGGAATCTCAACGAGCAAGGGAGGAAGGAGAAAGGAGAAGAAGAGAAAGAGACCGCAATCGTGACCATGACCATGATCGTTACCGTGATCGTTATCGTCATGACCGCAGCAAGGAACGATATCGTGAAAAATACAGAAGGGTATTTATTTCCTAATGCCTCATAGTAGATCAATTGTTGCAGTTTTATGCATATTGGGTAAATAAATACTTTTAGATATATGTCTCTAATGAGCACCAACCTTATTTTGCAAATTGGTACTCTTGCCATTTATGTAGGCAACTTAACTAAGTCGGTATTTTTTCACAAATGCCTCGTAGACTGTGCAAAGTTAAGTTTGCTATTTGTGACTAAACCAGTGCTTTTATCACAATTTCACATTGTTTGACATCATCCATATTTGTGCCTATAACTTTTATACTTTCTTTTACCTATTTTAGATGAAAAAGTACAATTGAACCTTGGACTAAAAACGAAGAGTTTCAAAAATATGTTTAGTTGAAGAATGAAAATGGAAACCTACTAGAGTGTATAAAGGGAAAGAAAGAATTGTAAGACATGATATTAAGAGGTAAAGAAATGAGCACAATATTTAAAATAATTACTGAATATTGTCCAAAACAACTTGGGTATGCCTTAATTAAAATCATCTGCAGGAGCAAAATATCAACTTGCAGGCACTCAAACTCAACAGAAGAAACCTTCTAGTGAGACATGTACAAGCATTTCTAATGGTTACTTTAAATTAAGTTTTATTGCGAATCGCGGACGTGGAAGACACACAAATGATCAATCACACAAGTGTGAAGACACACGGATTTACAAGGTTCACTTGTAACTAAGCTACATCCTTATACGGCGGCGATAGGTTTTCACTATGTGGAGAAAGAAGAAAGTGCAGAAGATACCGAGAGTCCTAATCGGAGGGCAGTTTATATACTACTCATGTACAAACAGATCCCTAATACAAGTGAATCTTCAACCTGGGTAAAATGATTAGGATTCAAGGCATATCAACGATCTCCATCTTGAATTGAATCATTTGAGAAGCTTTGCCAAGCTTCGCCATGCTGAAGCTATCCTCTCCTTAAGTCTACTGTAAACTGTCGACATTGAGTAAGTTCAAATAGTGTTTTTACTTACGCCCACGAACTGCCTTTGTAAACATATCAACTAGATTATTTGCTGTGCCGACCTTCGCCTTGATCCTCTTCTCAAAACGAATGAAGTGATATATGACATCTATGTGCTTGGTCCTCATGATGCACCTGATTCTTGGCTAAGCATATTGAATTGAGACTGTCACAATTACTATACCCCGATCCTGTTGTTAATCGAGATCTCTGATTAAGCCATTCAACCACCTTCCTTTGCAGCTTATGTCAAAGCCTTATACTTTGTCTTTGTAGTAGACAAAGTAACGGCTGGTTGTAAGGTAGCTTCCAACTGACGACATAACTCCTCCATCAACATCTGCAGCATAGTTTGCATATGAATATCCAGCAACTAAACTCTCTAAATCACTTCACTAGATGCTAATATCTAATGTTCCTTTCAGATAGCGGAAAATCCGCTTAACTACTTGCCAATACTCCTCCCACGGATTGCCCATGAATATGCTAACAACCTCACTGCATGAGCGATATCAGGTCTTGTGCATACCACATCATACATAAGACTCCCAACTACGCTGGCATAAGGAACACATGACATGCGTTCCTTCTTTGCATCTAACTAAGGTGCGAAAGTGTTGCGAATCTCGGAAGCATGCACAAATAAGATCTATCATGTAAGCACAAAGACACACTGATTTACAAGGTTCACCCGTAACTGGGCTACGTCCTTGGGCAACGACGATCGGTTTTCATTACGTGGAAAAAAATAGAGGATACAAAGAGTCATAATTCTAGGGAGTTTATATACTACTCATGTATAGACGGATCCCTAATACAAACAGATCCAAATACCCGAATACAAACAAAACCATAAATAAATACTTGAATACAATGAGATCCTTTTTTTGGGGTTTGGTACGATAGGGGGCGGGGTCTATACGACTGTTCTTCAACCTGGGTCAGATGATTGGGATTGAAGGCATATCAACAGAAACAAAGTAAGACCAAGAGATGGATATTCGTGGTAGATGGAGTAGTTAAAGGGTTGGCTGTAGACATCCTATATATCATTAGAACTTTCTCAATGTAGTTCTTCTGAGATAATAAAAGTTTTCCTTCTGTACGATCCTTAATGATCTCTAGCTCTAAAATCTTCTTTGTTGCATCAAGGTCTTTCATTTCAAACTCTGAACTAAGGAACTTCTTTCTATCATCTATGGTACTCTTCTTTTTGGCAGCAATCAGCATGTCGTCGACGTACAATATTATATAGATAGATCCATCTTCCACCTTATTGTGGTAAACTCAACAATAATATGTTCTGTTAAATACATGTTAATCATGAAACTGTCAAACATCTTGTACTACTACTGCTTTAGAGTCTGCTTAAGCCCATAGAAGGACTTGTTCAATTTGCACACATGGTCTTCTTGCCCTGAAATGCGAATACCTATGGCTAGCTCATGAGAATGTCTTCTTCGAGTTCATCATGCAAGAAAGCTACCTTCACATCTAACTGCTCCAGCTTCAAGTCTCGATATGCTACAAGAGCTAATAGCACCCTGATGGATGTATGTCTTACAACATGATCTCATTGTAATCCACACCTTCCTTCTGACTGTAACCCTTTGCAACTAGGCGTGCCTTGTAGGGGTGTACATGGATCTAATTGGATCATGTTTTAGCTTAATCCATGTCCAATCCAACCTTAATGGATTTTTACTTTTTGTAATCCAATCCATTCCTTCAATATGTAAATCCAATCAAATCCAAATTCATTCCATCAGATTATGTATTAAATCAGATTCCTTGAGCCCTAGACTCTCTTATATAGGGAGAGGTCTATGGGCAAATCGCATATGGTAGACAAACGAAAAGAACAATCAATAAAAGACACAGAAACATAAACTAAACTTCTACGCTCCCCTTTAAGATAGAGCATAGATACCTATCATGCTCATCTTGGATAAGCACTTTTGGAAGGAACCCCGAAGTAAAGCTTTGGTAAAAATGTCTGTCGTTTGGTCTCCTGAGCTGACATGAGTTGTAGAAATGAAACCTTTCTGGATCATATCACGGATATAATGGCAATCCACCTCAATGTGCTTTGTCCTCTCGTGAAATGCAAGGTTGTTTGCAATGAATAATGCAGCCTGATTGTCACATTTTAGTGACATGGGAAGATGAACATCTATATGTAGATCTGTCAGAACTGCGCGAACCAACGTCACTTCTCCACATGCTTGAGCCATAGCTCTATACTCCGATTCAGCACTAGATCTCGCAACTACTGTTTGCTTCTTGCTCTTCCATGAGACAAGTGACTCCCCGACGAATATAGCAAAGCCTGACATAGACTTCCTATCCTTCGGGCACCCTGCATAGTCTGCATCTGCACATGCTGAGATAGTAATAGCGCCCTTCTTTCTAAACATCAATCCTGTACCTGGAGATGACTTAAGATACCTTAGTATCATATGTATGACGTCCATGTGTACCTGACGAGGTTGCTCCATAAACTGGCTCACTTTATTTACTGCAAATGTAATATCTGGTCTGGTAATAGTAACATAAAGAAGCCTTCCTACTAGTTCTCTGTACCTTCTTTTGTCAACCTCCTCAGTGTCGTCATCATGCATCTTCATGCTTGGATCCATGGGTGTAGAAGCAGGTCGACATCCAAGTATACCTGTGTCACTTAGCAAGTCAGTGACATATGTCCTCTGAGTCATCACAAGTTCTTGTTCATTTCTAGCAAACTTCAATCCAAGGAAATATCTAAGTACTCCTAGATCCTTGGTAACGAATTCACGGCCCAAGAATTCTTTTGTTATTTTTATTCCCTGCATATCATCTCATGTACAGTGTGTCTACCACACAAAAGATCAGGGTTCAAATCCCACTCTTGCAGGGGTTGCGTCAGGTAGTCGACGGTCAGCGTAAAGTAGTCGAATCTTTCAATATGGATTTGAGTAAGAATCCATGTAGCTGACCCTACTTATAGTGGGAGAAGGCTTAGTACTTTATATCATCTCCTGTAATGAGTATATCGTCAACATACAGCATAATGACAGTCATACCTCTGGATGTCCTCTATACAAAGAGAGAATGGTCTGCATTTGACCTTTTGAACCCTTGCTTCTCAAACGAATCTGAGAGCTTCTGGAACCAAGCTCTCGGGCTCTGCTTTAGGCCATAGATCACCTTATGAAGCCTGCATACCTGTACACACTCCCCCTCAGCAGTAAACCCAGGTGGCTGCTGCATGTAAACTTCTTCCTGAAGATCACCATATAAAAATGCATTTTTGACATCTAATTGAAACATGGGCCAATCTCGAATCACAACAACAGATAAAAGAATCCGTAAGGTAGAATGACGAGCAACAGGAGAAAACGTGTCAAGATAATCTACCCCATACGTCTGAGTAAAGCCCTGAGCAACCAGTCGAGCCTTGTACCTATCAATACTGCCATCAACATTATGCTTCACCGTAAACACCTACATGCAACTCACAATAGATGCCCCAGTAGGAGCTGGAGCAAGACTCCAAGTACCTCTCGACTGAAGGACGACCATCTCTTCATCCATAGCCAGACACCGTCTAATATCAGCTAATGCCGCCTGGTGAGTCCGTGGAATGTTCACGGCGGATAAAGCAACTACAAATCTCCTGAAATCTCCTGCCAAATGCTCAAAGGTAACATGAGAAGCAATTGGATATGAAGCACATGACCTCTTCTGCTTCCTCAGTGCAATCGGCACATCAAAATCTGCATCAATTGTACCGACATCTGTGTCATCCCCTGCCTGCTCCTGCTGAGAAATGCCGTCAGTCCCATCATTAGAAATAATGCTATCAGAACAAACCTGGAGCATGTTTGATGATTGACCATGATCATGAGCAGGGGCTGGCCGTCGACTGTAGTGACATGGTAGAGGAGGAACCAAAGATATGGAAGGTGGTAGAGGTGGTGGCGATGGTGGAGATGGTGGTGGTGATGGGGATGACAGTGGTGGAGATGTAGGAGCTTGCTGTGGTGCATACAAGGGTGGAGGAGGTATATATTTTCATCAATTATATCTGATGGCACCAACCTGTCACCTGTAGGAGAGAAAAACATGACTGACTTAAAAAACGTGACATTTGCACTGACATAATATCTTCAACGTAACGGATCATAGCAGCGATATCCCTTTTGAGTCCTGGAATACCCAACAAAAACACATTTGACAGCCCTAGGAGAGAGCTTGTCAACCCCTGGAGACAACTGGTGAACGAATGCCACAGACCCAAAGACACGAGGAGTTAGAGAGAACAACTCCTTGTTAGGAAAAACGAGGGAGAAAGGTATCTTCTCCCCCAACACAGACAAGGGTATGCGGTTAATGAGATAACGTGCAGTAAGAACCGCATCGCCCCAGAACGAGTGCGGAGCACAACTCTGGATAAGAAGTGTACGAGTGACATCAAGAAGGTGGCGGTGTTTTCTTTCCGCGACACCATTCTGTTGGGACGTGTAGGCACAAGACGTTTGATGAAGAATACCATGGGATGAAAGAAATTAAGATAATGTTCGAGTACAGGATTCAAGGGCATTATCAGTTCTCACAATCTTGATAGAAACAGAAAACACATTCTGCACTTCTTTAATAAAATTCATAATAGTGATGCCCGCTTCAGATTTATTCTTTAACAGAAAGACCCAAGACAAACAACTAAAACATCCACAACAACTAAATAGAACCTGTGTCCCTGATGATCGGGAACATGACTTGGACCCCAAATATCAATATGAAAAAACTCAAATGGAGAGCTACTTCTCCGACTCTGACGACTAGGGAAGACAGACCGATGATGCTTCCCTAACTGACAAGCTTCACAATCGAACGACGAGCGGGGTGAGATCTGAGGAAGGACTTGACACAGTTTCTGAAACGGAAGATGACCAAAGCGCAGATGCCATAAGTAAGGAGAGACAGGTCCGGTGGAATGAGATGATGCTCTAGCGTAAGGTGTATGGACCAGTCGATACAATCCGCCTTGCTCACAGCCATGTCCAATCACGTTGCCCGTGAGAATGTCCTGAAACACAAGAGATGATGCGTCAAATATCGCTCGACAATGTAGATCATTAGTAATCTGACTAATTGACAGTAAATTCATTGAGAAATTAGGAGCATGGAGTACATTCTGCAACTGCATAGAAGGTGTTAAGGCGATTTGTCCCTGTCCTGTGATGGAGAATGAGTCCCATCTGCTATGACGACGGTCCTTCCTGGGGAAACTTGCCTGTAGGATGTGAGTTGGTATCTATCTCCACACAAATGATGTGTGGCACCTGAATCTACAATCCATTCTGAGGTACGTGAATCTTAGTAGAAAGCAGAAGTATAAGCACTACCTGAGGAACTAGCTTCTGCAGTAGCAGCAACGTCCAAGCTGTTCTCTGGAACAGGTGGAGGAGTACTGGCTAGTGGCATGATATCACGTAGATGAGATACTAGATCATCATATCGTGGATCCGACGCTGGCGTAGCACTATGATGCTAGATATGTTCTGCTGTACGGGCAGATGCTGGGAAACCATGCTTAGAGTAGCATGTGTCTTCTGTATGACCAATCCGACGACAATAAGTGCACTGTAATCTACGACCACAGCCAACCCTACAACGTGGTCCTCGTCCACGAAAATGAGATGAATTGCCTCTTCCTCTAGAGGCTGCCATAGCAGAAGAATTTGGCACAGTAGTAGGGCTTGAGATGTTGATTCGGCTCAATCGCCGAAAGGCCTTCTCCATGGGAGGAATGGTAGCATCTGCCAGAATATGAGAAGAAGCCACCTCATATTGTGAGTCAAGAGAAGCGAGGAAGACTTCTACCATCGTAGCATTTTATGTCTTCAATTGTTCTGGAGTAGCCGTGAGAGGCATGAAACTGTGAAGCCTCTCAAACATTCCCCTTAATGCAGTGTAGTGAGCATGCAGGGGTCGACCATTCTGCTTTATCGTGAAGATGTCATGCTCGAGCTCTAGGATTTTTGTCTCATTCTTATCTTGTGAATACGTGGCAGCAAGAATGTCCCACATGGCTTTGGCAGTAGGTTGATGCAAGACATCATTAGCAATGTCTGGAATCAAAGTACCAGACAACCAGACCTGAGCATATGCGTCATCAGCCTCCCATGAAGCATACAACCCTGTTTTCTCCTCTGGCTTATCCTCGGTAAGAATATGTTTCTTACCCATCGACTTCATTAGGCTCATGAACTGCATGGCCCATAACTCATAGTTGGATCCATCCATCTTCATAATAGGCGCAGGACCTTTGAAGGCGTCTGTAGTGGGGATCTCGATCTTGCTTTCTGAAATTTTGACTGGAGAAAACTAGGGTTGTAGACAAGATAAGCCTTGGTCTACACTGACATGATTAGGTTTAGTTGCATGTGTAGACCTCTATGCAACCAAATCCATCAACCTTGAGGCGAGAGGAGAGCCCCTTATAAAGATGACAACCGAACCCTAGGGGCGGTGGAACCCTAGGGACACCGGCTGCAGACCACGGCCTAAGCCAAGGTCACGGAGAAAGGAGAGGTCGCACGGGCAGGCGACGCGCATGGGGCGGCGCACAACCGCACTTGAAGGCGTCGCGCGTGAGGGCGACACGCGTAGGGGCAGCGCGCGTGGGGGTAGCGCGTGTGGGGGCGGCGCGCGTGGAGGCGGCGACGCGCACAGAGGGCGGTGCGCGTGGAGGCTTGACGGTGGAGGGCTAGGTTTAGGGTTCGGTACGAGAGCTCCGGTCTAGGACCGCTGCTCTGATACCATGTTGGGAAAAATAAGCGTGTTTATTCCTTGAGCCCTAGACTCTCTTATATAGGGAGAGGTCTATGGGCAAATTACATATGGTAGACAAACGAAAAGAACAATCAATAAAAGACACAGAAACATAAACTAAACTTCTACGGATCTGTTGCGAATCGCGGAAGCACGCACGAACACGATCAATCATGCAAGCATGAAGACACAAGGATTTACAAGATTCACCTGTAAGTGGGCTACATCCTTGGGCAGCGACGATCGATTTTTCACTATGTGGAGACAGATGAATACAAAGGATACAGAGAGCTCTAAGCCTAGGGGAGTTTATATACTAATCCCGTACAGATGGATTCCTGATACAAATGGATCAAATACTCGAGTACAAATAGAACCGTTAATAAAAAAAATTCGCGTGGGACGCTGCGAGACCCTCGTCTTGTTGGAGTATGGTACAACATGGAGGATGCATACGACAGTTCTTCAACCTGGGTTAGATGATTAGGATTCAAGGCATATCAACAAGATCATATATTTATACATACATATTCCTGCTTAATATTGTTATCTTAAAGTAGAACCTCGAATAGATTTCATTGTTGAAGAATTCTAATAAAAGATCACACACCCCTCAGCACATCCTTCAATCCATTCTTTATAACACGGATATACTTAGCATAAGACATACTTTAAGTCTTGATTACTCGATAATAAAAGAGGATCTCTTATACAAGTAAAGGTAAAAATATAGATCTGACTTTGAAATATTCAAATGGAATCAAAATGCTAAAAACATAAGATGATGATATATACATCCAACGTCTATGAATAAGTTTTCATGGCCAATTTTACTATTTTGCCTAAGAAAATTAAGATATGATTTATTTGAATCAAAACATAGCATTGTGTAGCAGACATTTAATTTTGTTTAAATATATGATGTAAATTATGACAGGAAAGTGATTAAATACAAATGTTTGCAATTTGCTTATAAAAATGCAAACAACATGAGAAAGCAAAAGTTATAGACGGGTCCATTTTTTTAGAATACTGGTGTGAGATCTAATTTGTTTAGTAGGGAAACATTGTTTAAGGGGGTCGCGAGATGAATATGAATCCAATGGTTGTGGTTCTGAGTTAATCATCATTCTCTCTCTCTATGTACATATGTATGTTGGTGCGTATGCATGTATATATGAGTCTACTATATAATATAATGCCAACTGATTAACGGATTGGATCTGATCGGATATTGATAACGATCCAATCCGATCCATAGTTTAATAGATTTTAAAGTTTCCTATCCGATCCGATCCATTAGAATGATAAAACAAACCCATTCCAATCCAATAACAGTAGATTGGATTGGATCAACGTTTGGATTTTAGCCGATCCATATGCACCCCGAGCGCCTTGTATCTGATGCGTTCACTGTTTAAGATTCCTGTCTTTTCTTGAAGACTCATTTGCAGCTAATGACTTTCCTCCTTTGGCAACTTGACAAGCTCCGATGCATGATTCTTGTGAAGAGATTCCATCTCCTCATGCCCAAGTTCTGCCCCAGCTATAGCTTCCTTGCAAGTGTAGGACTTTGGTGACTCCGCCTCCTTCGCAACCTGTAATGCAAATGTTGGGAAAAACCAATAACATGTCCTATTCCATAAGCCCTAGGCTCTCTTATATAGGAGAGTAGCCTATGGGTAAATTACATAAAGAGGACAACAGAAAAATAAAATAACGAAGAGGTACAGTTAATCTATATTATGCGTCAACACTCCCCCTCAAGATGGAGCATAGATATCAATCATGCTCAGCTTGGACGCACACTTCTGGAATGGGCCTCGAAGTAATGCCTTGGTGAAAATATCAGCAGTCTGATTCTCTGATGTGACGTGAGATGTAGCAATGAACCCCTTCTGAACCATGTCACGCATGTAGTGACAGTCAACCTCAATGTGCTTGGTCCTCTCATGAAAGGCTGGGTTATTTGCAATGAACAAGGCGGCCTGATTATCACACTCCAACATCATAGGAAGAGGTATATCAATACATAGATCTGCAAGTAAAGATTTCACCCACATCATTTCTGTGCTAGCCTGGGCCATAGCCCTGTATTCGGATTCAGCACTGGATCTAGCTACCACTGTCTGTTTCTTGCTTCTCCACGAAACTAGAGCATCCCCAACATAGACTGCAAATCCTGATGTGGACTTCCTGTCCTTGGGGCATCCTGCATAGTCTGCATCAGCACATGCCGTGATAGAGATCTCCTTTCCTTTCTTAAATAGCAAGCCTGCACCTGGAGATGATTTTAAATATCTCAGAATCATGTGTATTGCATCCATATGGGCCTGACGTGGTTGCTCCATGAACTGGCTCATACGACTCACTGCAAATGATATATCAGGTCTAGTGATCGTGACATACAGTAGTTTGCCTATCAGTTCTCTGTACCTTCTCTTGTCCACCTCTTCTGTGTCATCATCATAGAGCTTCATGCTAGGATCCATTGGTGTCGTAGCAGGTCGACACCCTAGCATACCTGTCTCAGTCAATAGATCTGTAACATACTTCCTCTGTGACATTACTAATCCATATGGATTTCTAGCAAACTCCAGCCCCAGAAAATATCTAAGGACTCCCAAGTCCTTGGTGACAAACTCGGTCCCCAGCCTTTCCTTTGACTGTTTAATGCCCTGCTCATCATCACCTGTAATCAAGATATCATCAACATAAACCATGATTACAATGATACCTCTAGCCGTCTTCTGTACAAACAAGGAATGATCAGCATTGGAGCGTTTATATCCTTGTTTCTCAAAGAGATCTGAAAGCTTTTGAAACCATGCTCTGGGGCTCTGCTTAAGGCCATAGATGGCCTTATGTAATCTGCATACCTTGGAACACTCCCCCTCAACAGCAAAACCAGGTGGCTGTTGCATATAGACTTCCTCCTGCAAGTCGCCATACAGAAATGCATTCTTCACGTCCAGTTGATAAAGTGGCCAGTCTCTAGCAACTGCAACTGATAACATGATCCGTAGAGTGGAATGACGCGCCACAGGGGAGAATGTGTCAAGGTAATCTACCCCATATGTCTG
Source organism: Ottelia alismoides (assembly GCA_037367405.1). Lineage (NCBI taxonomy): Eukaryota > Viridiplantae > Streptophyta > Magnoliopsida > Alismatales > Hydrocharitaceae > Ottelia > Ottelia alismoides. The sequence continues at coordinate 1,209,713 of JAZKJV010000030.1, forward strand.
TGTGAAGCCACGTGCAACCAGGCGTGCCTTGTACCTGTCAATGGAACCATCTGCATTGTGCTTCACTGTAAACACCCATTTGCAACTCATCGGACTGACATCTGGAGGTATAGGAACCAAACTCCAGGTTCCTCTGGATTGAAGTGCCGCCATTTCTTCTTCCATTGCTAGCCGCCATCTAGCATCTTGCAAAGCATCATGATGATTCCGTGGAATGTCTGTAGCTGAAAGTGTCAATGCAAACGTCCTGAAGTCTCCAGATAGCCTCTCAAAAGACACGGCTGCTGATAATGGATATTTGGCACAACTTCTCTTCGGCTTGCGTAGAGCAATTGGAACATCCAAATCATCTGTATTCTCACCATGTTCCTGCAATACATCCTGCTGAGAAATGTCGTCAGATCCATCAACATTAATATTTTCATTACATACCATAGGCGAGCTAGTTGACGGGTCAGAACCATGAGCTGGAGGAAGCCTGCGGGTGTAATGGAATGGTAGTGGAGATACTAGCGGTGGCGGTGGTGGTGGCGGTGGCGGTGGTGGTGGCGGTGGTGGTGGCGGTGGTGTTGTTTGTGGCAATGGTGGTGGTGGTGCCATTAATACGACATCAGGAGATATAGGTGGTAGCTGCATGTCTTCAGATGCTGAAAAGTACATAACAGATTCAAAAAATGTAACATCTGCACTGATCATATACCGCCGACGCACAGGATCAAAACACTTGTACCCCTTTTGAGTTCTGGAGTACCCCACAAAGACACACTTGACAGCCCTAGGAGAGAGCTTGTCAGTACCAGGCGACAACTGATGGACGAATGCGACTGACCCAAACACACGAGGAGTAAGAGCGAACAGATCCTTGTCTGGATAAATGAGTGAAAAAGGAATCTGTTCATTCAAGACAGATGAGGGCATACGGTTGATTAGGTAACATGCAGTAAGAACTGCATCACCCCAGTAGGAGTAGGGAGCATTACTCTGTATAAGAAGGGATCTTGTGACATCAAGAAGGTGACAGTGTTTTCTTTCAGCAATCCCATTCTGTTGAGATGTATGCGCGCAAGAGGTTTGGTGAATAATCCCTTTTGAGGAGTAGTAATTGGCCAAAGTGTGGGTGCATAACTCTAAAGCATTATCACTTCTTACAAGTTTGACAGATGTGGAGAAAACATTCTGAATTTCATTTAGAAAATGGATAATAATATTTCCTGCTTCAGATTTATTTTTCATAAGAAACACCCATGACACTCTCGAGAAATCATCCACAAATACAATATAAAACCTGTGTCCCTGATGATCAGGAACACGACTCGGATCCCAGACATCTATATGAAACAACTCAAATTTGGAGTTACTACTCCGACCTGGACGACTGGGAAAGGACGACCTGTGATGCTTTCCCAACTGACATGCCTCACACTGGATAGGTGTGTGAGAGAGACCATAGGGTAGAACTCGACACAACTTCTGAAGTGGTAAATGACCAAAACGCAGATGCCACAGGAGAGGAGATACTTGTCCAGCAGGAGAAGATGTGGTTCCGGCAAATGGGGTCTGGTTCAGACGGTAAAGGCCTCCTTGCTCATAGCCATGACCAATCACGTTGCCCGTACGGATGTCCTGAAAAATCAAAGAAGATGGATCAAAAATAGCTCGACAATGGAGATCCTACGTAATCTGACTAATTGACAACAGATTCATAGAAAAATGCGGTGCATGTAGGACATTCTTAAGCTGCATAGAAGATGTCAATCTAATCTCCCCCTGACCCGTGATAGGGGAATGCGTGCCATTAGCAATCACTACTGTCCGTCCTGGAGGGATCCGAGTGTATCCTGTAAGTAGACTCTGGTTGCCACATAGATGATGTGTAGCGCCCGAGTCCATGATCCATGGCAATGTATCAGATCTACTACTGTGGAGTGCAAGTGTACTACCTGAAGTACTAGTAGATGCAGAGGCAGAAGCAGCAACATCAGTATGACTCTCTGTAGTCGGTGCTGGACCAGATGGTGGGATGATGCCCCTGAGGCGGGCAACTAGATCATCAAATCGTTGATCCAAGGTAGCAGCAGATGGGGGCTCTATCTGCTCAGCGGCTCGCGCAGATGCATGGAATCCGTGCTTCGAATAGCATGTGTCTTCATTATGGCCGACTCGGTGGCAATATGTGCATGTTGGCCTAGTGCGGCCACCCCTTCCACGAGGTCCACGTCCACGTCCCTGTTGATGAAATCCGCGGCCTCTGTTTGCCGCCATAGCTGAGGAATTCTGACTCGCAGCTGCTGAAGGCACTGTGATCCTACTCAATCTGTGAAAGGCTTCCTCCATGGGAGGAATAGTCGAGTCTGCCAAAATCTGAGACCGTGCTGCCTCATACTCTGGATCGAGTGCAACGAGAAACACACCCACCATCGTCGCATTCCTGTATGTCTTCTGCTGTTCTGGCGTGGCGGTAAGAGGCATGAAGCTATAGAGCTTCTCGAACATCCCTCTCAGTGATGTGTAGAGAGAATGTAAAGGACGACCATTGTGCTTTATTGTGAATATATCATGTTGCAGTTGCAGGATCTTCGTTTCGTTCTTTGCCTGAGAATATGTCGCCGCCAGGATATCCCACATGTCTTTGGCTGTGGGTTGATGTAGAATGTCATTGGCAATTTCAATAGCCAATGTGCCAGATAGCCAGACCTTGGCATATGCATCATCTGCCTCCCATGAGGCATGGACTCCAGTCTTCTCTGCAGGCTCAGGTTCGGTAAGAATGTGCTTCTTTCCTGTAGACTTCATCATACTCATGAACTGCATTGCCCACAGTTCATAGTTCGTACCATCCATCTTGACAATGGGCGCTGGACCATGAAATGCGCCAATAGACGGGATATCTGCCTTGCTTTCTGACATACTGGAGACGGAAGACTGGAGCGATTGACAGAAGATAATCTTTGTCTACAATGACATAGACGGGATTAGTTGCATGTGTAGACGTCAAGCAACTATCCCCATGAATATGTGCGCGCTACGGTCTTGACACGCGCAATCAATCACAATGACGCACGCAAACTGTGGGCTGGCGCACAGAGTTCACGCGCGGTGGTGCACAGTCAGCGCGCAGGAGTGCGCGCAGGGGTGCGTAGGAGTGCGCACAGATCAGATGCGCACAGGAGCGCCCCGATGCGCAGAGGCGATGCGCGAGGCGTGCAGAGGCGATGCGCGCAGATGCGGGAAGCGCACAGGCCACGCGATGCGCGCAGATGCGGGAAGCCCTAGGCGATGCGCAGATGCGCCAGGCGATGCCCACGCGCACAGATGCGCTAGGCGATGCCTGGGGCTGGAGCACCGCAGATCGGAGAAGGAGACCGCCGCAGATCGGTTGGGGTGGGCGGCGCCGAGTAGAGAGAGAGGAGAGGCCGGCGGGTGGGGTGGGTTAGGGTTAGGGTTTCGAGAACTCCGGTCTAGGACCGTCGCTCTGATACCATGTTGGGAAAAACCAATAACATGTCCTATCCTATAAGCCCTAGGCTCTCTTATATAGGAGAGTAGCCTATGGGTAAATTACATAAAGAGGACAACAGAAAAATAAAATAACGAAGAGGTACAGTTAATCTATATTATGCGTAAACAGCAAATGTAACTATGCCTTCAAAGCTATATTTGCAGTGGATGTATCTCTCTGTAGAGCCGATTGATTGTGTTTGTGCATGTTTGCTGCCTCTACTCGCGACAAGCACCATCAACAACAAAATTTACTGTAAGAGCCACTTTAACAACCTCATCTGAGGTCCGATTAACATGGATTCTCGTGATCAGACCTTGTTTAGTGGGTTGGTTGCCTCTCTTTGAGGAGTTGCATCCTTCTACAATAGGACTGAACACAAGTCTTAGAGTTTGGATATGATGCACCATCTTATACCATTCAACTTAAACTCTAGATGCACTTTCTAAAACTCTGAAATTGAATCCGTATATGTGTAATTGATACATTCTAAGTATTTTACAGATGCATAAGCTACCATTGGATCTCCTCTTCCTACTTCCGAGTTATTGTTGTCGTCTTTACTAAGACATAGTTCTACTTATTATTTCACCACTTTCAGTCCGTAAGTATATCTTGTCCTTTTAGGACTTTAAGAGCATTCTTCAGACGCACACGATACATTGATAACAAACGTTTTCATGTTTTAGCACACCATCACAATCAATAGATATAGCTCAGAATTCCTCTCGAGCTTGAGGACATTCTTTCGAAAATAATTGTGTACAAAGCTGTGGATGCTGCTATGGTGGTCGTGGTAGAATGTCGTTTAGACTATGGGTCCATGATTTTGATCCTTATAAATGTATATACTATGTTATGCTACATAGGCACATGCCTGCCTACCTCCGCCTTACATCGTAATACACAAGCTTCTCATCATGTTGTTAATAATCTATTTAAGCCACGGCTAGTTGATAACCATTAAGGTGAGGATAACATATATGTTGGGAATGGTCAGCATATGTACATCTCCCATACTGGTGAGTCCACTGTTTATTTTCCAACCCACTCATTCGAACACAATGATCTTTTTTAACTCAGCTCATGTACATAGGTCCTTTGTCTATTTGATATTTATTTCTTGACAATAATCATTCCTTTAGATTTGCTAGTTCTTTCTGTCTGATGGATCAAAGTACGGTTGAATTAGACAATGGATACAATGATTATAATCTTTATTATCTACCCAACCAATGACATAGTTTAGCATTTGTTTTTTTATAAGATAGTTCAGCATTTGCTAGAAAGTCTTTCTTGTTGCTCGTGGTCGACATTCTTGTCTGAGTCATCCACATGACAAATTTTCATTACTTTTAGGCTGACATTTTTTGTAGCTTTTTCCATTACTAGTCAGACAAGAATCATGTGTCTTTTAGATTTAATTTATAATGATATTCTGGGCGCATCTTTTGTTCCTACTACTAGCGTATACCGTTATTTTATCTTTTTGGACAACTTATTTGAACTTGTTTGTATTTATTCATTAATGTTGCTTATATTTTTCTACCTTTTGAAGTTCTCCCAGATCAACAATTTAATACAAAAGGTAAATTATAGAAAAAGGACATATCTTTAGGTTGATTTCCAAGTTAGGATCTCATCTTTGGAATATGAAAAATGGCCCAATTGTTAGTCATGTTAAAATTGTTGTGATTAGCGGAAGCAAACACGCACAAACATGAACTATCAAGAAAACACTCGGATACACAGATTTACGAAGTTCATATGTAATTGGACTACGTCTTTGGCGGCGACCATCAATTTCACTATTTGTAGAGAAGAAAACACAAAGGATAGAACCCTAACCCTAGGGACATATATAGAGACTCCTCCAAGACTCATTGATTGGGCAGCGAGACCTCATGCTGGTAGGGTATTGATGAATGCCAAATTCGCCTCTATAATATTATGGAATTATGCTGTAGTACAGGAGGCGAATTTGGTTCAGCAAAAACCACAGACTTTGAATGCTGTGGAATATTTATACTTGGCAAGTGTACCAAGGTCGATCACAGGGATACGACAGCCTAAAGTGTGTATTGAATTTTGATTCAAGAAACTCAATGTGCTTTAATCTCAATTTCAGGTCCATATGCAATTTATAAGGCAATGCAAAGCGATGCTAGGTTGTATGCATTTTTTAGATATTTTTATGCAAGTTAAGGAGATGATGCATGACAAATATGCAAAAGAACAAGTATGTCAAATATAAACCTACAGTTATATCCTAAAATGTGAGCAACACAATATAGAATGAAATTAGAGTCAATTTGAACACATCATTAAAAATCGGTCATCAAATCAAGCAAGACAAGTAGAGCATGGTCTCATTTTCCACATAAAAATTCACTTAAATTAAAACAGTGTCAAATAAGACAATTAAGTATGCTAGAATGTAGATGACAAAATAAGGATCAAAACGACACTAAAATCATGCAATTTGGACCTACGATGCTCAAGTTATGCTAAAAACAGTGCAAGGGCATAATTGTAATAAAAATGCAATAAAATAAAGGGATAAATATTGCATTTAGGTCCCTGGAAGGACCTAAATGCAAATAAAGAAAACCGCCTGGGCCCAGTTGTAATTTTTCCATTGCGCGCAGGGGTATATTTGTAATTTCCAAAAATCTGGAGGGCTTCCCTGTAATTAACCCAGACACGCACGTGAGGCACGTGCCAGGGGACCAAGGTGTAAATATCAATTCTTTCGAGGTCTTTCTTGCAATTTACCCAGCACCTCACGTGCTACGCACGCGAGGGGCCAGGCTCAGGAGGACCCTCAGCTTCGGGACCACGTGGCAGCTGCTGGAGGTTCGGCTCTAGGTTCGGTCCACCCAAGCCTATAGATTCGGAGTGGAGGCTCGGGTGGAGTCTTGAGTCGCCACGTGGATGCATCCTAGCCGCCCGATCCTGATGATCGGACGGCACCTGTAGCACCATCTTCCTCCGCAGCCCACCGGAGAAGGCGGGGCTCCGGCGAGCTGCTGATAGCTCCGCCTAGCCTCGCAAGGTCTTCTGAAGGTCGAGGAAGGTGTGTAATCTCCTAGCGAGGATCGTGGAGACCATGTGGAGCTCCGGCGACATCAGGAGTAGCGAGAAGGAGCACGGTCGTCGGAGGAGAAAGTAGCGATCGACAGGGTGGCGCGAGCTCCGGTCATTGAGGGCTCCTGCATGTGTTAGAAGATATCCAAAGCTCGTGTGCGTGTAGTGAGTGGAGTGGGGTCCTTGTGAGGTGATCGGAGTGGAGGACTAGGGTCTCCTTCCCTGGCGGAGCAGAGGAGGAGGTGACGGAAGGTGGACATGGTTGTGGAGAAAGGAGAGGTGTTCGCGGAGGGTGGCGCGAGGATGAGCGGTGCGCGGCGAAGGTTGGGAAGTGATCAGGTGATGGTGGTGAAGGTCGTAGGTAGCAGGAAAAATGCGAGAAAAAGCAAGAACATCACCTCGTCGGAGCGAGGAGTTGGTGGAGGATATGACCTAGGCTGAGCTCCATGGGAGGCTCGGGGTAGTCGCCTCGACCTGGTCGATCACTCCAGGGGGCTCGTCAGTGGCGGAACCACCAGAACACGACGGAGTAGGCCGTGGGTCAACACCAGACCAACACCGTCGTCGCCTCGACAATTCCGCCCCTCCGCTGTCACCGGAGGGGCGGAGGAAGCTAGGTGGAGGCCCCACAATGGTGGACCACGATTCTGGTGGCGGGGGAGGGGTTTAAATAGGCAGCGGTGACCGGCGGTTACAGGGCGGAGCATGGGGTTTCGAGAGGGGTTTTAATGGCCATGGGGTTAATGGTGAAGGTCGAGGGGGGTTACGCGAAGATGAAGGAGGGTAGGGCTTTGAGGAGGCGTTATGAGCAAGAGGGGTGGTCGGAGGCGACTGCCAAAAAAGGAAGGGGAGAATGTGTGCACGAGTCGTAACACCTGCAGGAGGAGGTGCTGGAGGTTGACGATGGGTGGCAGCCATTGGATCTAACGATCCAACGGCTTTGACGAGGGCGCTGGTGGAGGGCCACGATCAGATCTTAGGATCTGATCGTGTGGCTAGGGTTGAGGTGTGATGGAGCGGAAGGGGGGATCTAACGGCGTGGGGTAACTGGGTGACGTGGCAGTTAAGTAGGCGTAGGATGGGCGCGTGATCAAACAGTGGAGATTGGAGGGAGACGTGGTAGGTGGAGGGCCGTTGGATGGGTGCTGGATCGAGTGGCTGAGGAATAGGCAGAAGCGTGTGGTCATGATTAGATCTGGGAGTTAGATCAACGGCTGAGGAGTGGAGCGGGGTGAACGGCTCAGATGAAGATGGATCTGGAGTGATCCATCGGCCGAGGGTTGCGCCGGGTGGCGGGAAGGAGAGTGGGCCACGTGGGCGGTCCAGAGGGCGCCACGTGGCCCAATCAGAATAAATCAAATATAAAAATAAAGAAAAATTGAAAAGAAATAGTTAGAGGCCGAATTTGGAAAAAGTCAAAACATGAAAGTTGCTCGTCTCGACAAGATCTACAACTTTCATGTTGGTCAAAAAGCCAAAAGAGGTCATCTGTACAAAAGCTGTTTTTGGGGGGTATTTTTAAGGGGATAAAAACACCAAGTTTGTGGTTTTGCGATTTGTTTTTGTATTTTTTATCTTTTTAAGGGTCAGTGAATTATAGACAACTTATTTACCTAATTTTTAGGAGTTTTTGAGTGATAAAATAATTACAAGAAAATAAGGGAAATTAAATACAAATAATTATAGGTTAAGTATACACAATAAAGTACAAGATAAAATCAAAGAATTAAAGGTGATTTTATTGGATTAATTAAGACAGGGGTTTTAATAGAGAGTTTTTAGCATGATGAATACGAGATTCATCATACCCCTATACTTAAACCATGCTCGTCTTCGAGCATCTAAAGAATGAAGGAGTCGGATTAATTCCTGACAGTGCGCGTGAAAATTTCAAGGCTTGATCTTTCGAAGATCCTTGACCTAAGTGATCCTAAATTTTCGGGTTTATCCAAGCCTTAGTCAGAAGGAATCCAACTTCTCTGATTATCAGACTCTCTTTTTGTACATATAATATAAGGATATGACATTTAGTGTACTGCATTTCATGAGAGCCGAGTCTATGCATCACCTAAAGTTCCAGTCCCAAAGATTCTCCTCTAGACCTAATCCTCAATACTAGGGAATAAGTCTACTCTTGCTTCAGTCAACCGTCTCATTAGTTCGTCAGACTTGAAATGTAGATGGATGGCCAGATGATGGAGGTAATGGGATAGTGTCTATTTTTCTCACCCTCACATTGGAACAAGGGGCCTCTTGTGTGCCTTTACTCAACACATGTAAATTATTATTTTGTTGATCAATGTGTCCGTCAAGAGAGTTGGAGTCGTTTGCACTTGTTTTTCTGGGAGTACACCGGGGTGTGTCTTTTCTGAGTATCTAAGATACCTTCGACACCCAGACTTGTATCGCTTACGATGCAGGGCCCTTTTTGTGGTGTCAGCCCGACTCCTTGGTCCTAATTAGCGCTTGGTCCAAGTGGACACTTTGAAAATGTTGTGAGCGCTCGCCATTGGTGGAAGCTCACTTGGAATTTGACTTTGGATTTAGAGCTTTTCTTTGACATTTCATTTTTTTTGTTGGCTAGCTCCACTACTTTTACCAAGAGATTGGCGCATACTGATCAACAAATTTCTTTAAGTTTCATCACACCCTGGCACATAGGTAAATATCAAAGAGATAGCATATGAATCTTGTTCACATACTGGCTAGGGTTTTTGCTGACACTCAGGTTTTCTGAAGACTTCATTAACTTTATCCCATCCTCGAATATCATTAGATCGGGTCTAAACTCAATTCTCTGGTCCTAGTTCATCAAGTGATATCTCATCTCAGCTCATCAATCATGCAGTTGTGGAAGTGACTGTGCTGATCATTTTTTCTTGAAGGTAGAGATGAAGAGTGCAATATAGCACTCAAATCTTTCAAACTAGAGGAGTGTGGATATTTAAGTTATGAAAAACCCTAATGACTAAGGCATGTTAACTCAGACTCTCAAGATCCCAGAGATCCAGTGTCCTCAAAATCCACAAGCCTTGCGTGAGTGTGAATGTGTCAGGAATACACCAACTCCTTGGGTTAGTGAATTTTTGCGTGATTTTTATCTTTTGCAGATTTTTATGGATTTTAATTTTTTTAATAATAATATTTTTTTAATTCCTCGGAGAGACAATGACTGGCCCAGACTCAAATAAAAGTATACATTTTCAGCCAGTATGGGTGTAAGTACGGGCCGAGGCCCGTGTTACTTGAGGACGGGGCCGTATGCGATGTCCTCTAAACCATCACTCTGCTAAGGGAGACCGAGGTTCCCTCACTGAAAATGCCTACTAAACCTAGTAGTCAGAATCAACCTCCAAGTAAGATTTTTAATTTTTCATTTTTTTATACAGGTATATTTACAAAAATTAATCCCTCAATTTTTAGTTTTTACAGGTTTTTACTCGGTTCCCATGGTTACCAAAAACCTAGCCCGAAAAAAATAAAATTTTTAAAAAGTTTTAAAAACGCGAGCTAAGGCTAAAGTAATATACAATAATATACGGTATACCCCCCTATACTTAAAATTTGCTATGTCCTCATAGCACAAGTGCCATGAAGCCAAGGCTCAGTTCAAGTACAGGGTGATATAGCGGAACTGAGGAGGAGGGTCCCCCTATACTTAGGCCAAAATCGGCCTAAGCACAAGAAGACAGAAAGAGGGAGGGATGACTAGGCAGGTCCCCCCTATACTTAGGCTACAAATAGCCGAAGTAAGGTTTGTGTTAAGGGGAATGTCTATGGTACAAGGGTGAGGGGGAGGGGGTTCGTGAAGAATAGATACACACAGAGAGAGAGAGATAGAAATATACAGGGGGAGGGTGGGGGTGAGTATGTGCATGTGCAGTGTAGGTGTGTGTGTGTGAGGGGGGGAATATTTTTTTTTGTACAATATGCAAGACTGAAAATAAATATGCAGATGCAAGTTATCTATTTTTTTTACAAAATGCAATGCAATTTTGACTGCTAAAATCTCCCAAATCCTTCACAGGTTCTTTTGCGGCCTCTTCAGCGGAAGTTCCCGACTTCACGCCTCCATGAGGATCAAGCGTCCTCGATCACCATGGGCCCTGCCACAAAAGATAGACGTTAGAAAACCTGGAGACATTAAATCATCAAATGATATGCAAAGAAATGATGCATGAAATGAGGACCTGAAAATTTTTGAAATAAATAAAAAAAATCAAAATCCAAAATTTAAGCAAAGCCGTATCCCCGACAACGGCGCCATTTGATGAACGTCAAATTCGCCTCTATAATATTATGGAATCATGCTGTAGTACAGGAGGCGAATTTGGTTCAGCAAAAACCACAGACTTTGAATGCTGTGAAATATTTATACTTGGCAAGTGTACCAAGGTCGATCACAGGGATACGGCAACCTAAAGTGTGTATTGAATTTTGATTCAAGAAGCTCAATGTGATTTAATCTCAATTTCAGGTCCATATGCAATTTATAAGGCAATGCAAAGCGATGCTAGGTTGTATGCATTTTTTAGATATTTTTATGCAAGTTAAGGAGGTGATGCATGAATAAATATGCAAAAGAACAAGTATGCCAAATAAAAACCTACAGTTATATCCTAAAATGTGAGCAACGCAATATAGAATGAAATTAGAGTCAATTTGAACACATCATTAAAAATCGGTCATCAAATCAAGCAAGACAAGTAGAGCATGGTCTCATTTTCCACATAAAAATTCACTTAAATTAAAACAGTGTCAAATAAGACAATTAAGTATGCTAGAATGTAGAGGACAAAATAAGGATCAAAACGACACTAAAATCATGCAATTTGGACCTACGATGCTCAAGTTATGCTAAAAACAGTGCAATGGCATAATTGTAATAAAAATACAATAAAATAAAGGGATAAATATTGTATTTAGGTCCCTGGAAGGACCTAAATGCAAATAAAGAAAAACGCCTGGGCCCAGTTGTAATTTTTCCATTGCGCGCAGGGGTATATTTGTAATTTCCAAAAATCTGGAGGGCTTCCTTGTAATTAACCCAGACACGCACGTGAGGCACGTGCCTGGGGACCAAGGTGTAAATATCAATTCTTTCGGGGTCTTTCTTGCAATTTACCCAGCACCTCACGTGCTACGCACGCGAGGGGCCATGCTCGGGAGGACCCTCAGCTTCGGGACCACGTGGCAGCTGCTGGAGGTTCGGCTCTAGGTTCGGTCCACCCAAGCCTATAGATTCGGAGTGGAGGCTCGGGTGGAGTCTTGAGTCGCCACGTGGATGCATCCTAGCCGCCCGATCCTGATGATCGGACGACACCTGTAGCATCATCTTCCTCCGCAGCCCACCGGAGAAGGCGGGGCTCCGGCGAGCTGCTGATAGCTCCGCCTAGCCTCGCAAGGTCTTCTGAAGGTCGAGGAAGGTGTGTAATCTCCTAGCGAGGATCGTGGAGACCACGTGGAGCTCCGGCGACATCTGGAGTAGCGAGAAGGAGCACGGTCATCGAAGGAGAAAGTGGCGATCGGCAGGGTGGCGCGAGCTCCGGTCATTGAGGGCTCCTGCATGTGTTAGAAGATATCCAAAGCTCGTGTGCGTGTAATGAGTGGAGTGGGGTCCTTGTGAGGTGATCGGAGTGGAGGACTAGGGTCTTCTTCCCTAGCGGAGCAGAGGAGGAGGTGACGGAAGGTGGACATGGTTGTGGAGAAAGGAGAGGTGTTCGCGGAGGGTGGCGCGAGGATGAGCGGTGCACGGTGAAGGTTGGGAAGTGATCAGGTGATGGTGGTGAAGGTCGTAGGAAGCAGGAAAAATGCGAGAAAAAGCAAGAACATCACCTCGCCGGAGCGAGGAGTTGGTGGAGGATATGACCTAGGCTGAGCTCCATGGGAGGCTCGGGGTCGTCGTCTCGACCTGGTCGATCACTCCAGGGGGCTCGTCGGTGGCAGAACCACCTGAACACGGCGGAGTAGGCCGTGGGTCAACACCAGACCAACACCGTCGTCGCCTCGTCAATTCCGCCCCTCCGCTGTCACCGGAGGGGCGGAGGAAGCTAGGTGGAGGCCCCTCAATGGTGGACCACGATTCTGGTGGCAGGGGAGGGGTTTAAATAGGCAGCGGTGACCGACGGTTACAGGGCGGAGCAGGGGGTTTCGAGAGGGGTTTTAATGGCGATGGGGTTAATGGTGAAGGTCGAGGGGGGTTACGTGAAGATGAAGGAGGGTAGGGCTTTGAGGAGGAGGCGTTATGAGCAAGAGGGGTGGTCGGAGGCGGCTGCCAAAAAAGGAAGGGGAGGATGTGTGCGCGAGTCGTAATGCCTGGAGGAGGAGGTGCTGGAGGTTGACGATGGGTGGCAGCCGTTGGATCTAGCGATCCAACGGCTTTGACGAGGGCGCTGATGGAGGGCCACGATCAGATCTTAGGATCTGATCGTGTGGCTAGGGTTGAGGCGTGATGGAGCGGCCGAGATGAAAGGAAGGGGGGATCTAACGGCGTGGGGTAACTGGGTGACGTGGCAGTTAAGTAGGCGTAGGATGGGCGTGTGATCAAACGGTGGAGATTGGAGGGAGACGTGGTAGGTGGAGGGCCGTTGGATGGGTGCTGGATCGAGTGGCTGAGGAATAGGCGGAAGCGGGTGGTCATGATTAGATCTGGGAGTTAGATCAACGACTGAGGAGTGGAGCGGGGTGAACGGCTCATATGAAGATGGATCTGGAGTGATCCATCGGCCGAGGGTTGCGCCGGGTGGCGGGAAGGAGAGCGGGCCACGTAGGCGGCCCAGAGGGCGCCACGTGGCCCAATCAGAATAAATCAAATATAAAAACAAAGAAAAATTGAAAAGATATAGTTAGAGGCCGAATTTGGAAAAAGTCAAAACATGAAAGTTGCTCGTCTCGACGAGATCTACAACTTTCATGTTGGTCAAAAAGCCAAAAGAGGTCATCTGTACAAAAGCTATTTTTGGGGGGTATTTTTAAGGGGGATAAAAACACCAAGTTTGTGGTTTTGCGATTTATTTTTGTATTTTTTATCTTTTTAAGGGTCAGTGAATTATAGACAACTTATCTACCTAATTTTTAGGGGTTTTTGAGTGATAAAATAATTACAAGAAAATAAGGGAAATTAAATACAAATAATTATAGGTTAAGTATACACAATATAGTACAAGATAAAATCAAAGAATTAAAGGTGATTTTATTGGATTAATTAAGACAGGGGTTTTAATAGAGAGTTTTTAGCATGATGAATACGAGATTCATCAGGTATCGTCCAGGAGGGCCAATACATAAGGTTGTTCTTCGACTAGGTTCAACATAACATATGGTTAGAATTCAAAGCATATCAGCTGTATGAAATGCCTAGCTCTTGTGTTTCATCATGAACACCCAAACCGTCCTCGAGTAATCATCAATAATGGACAGGAAATACTTGGCACCTTCCAAAGATGGAACTCGGTAAGGCCCATGACAATAAGCACAAATGTAGTCCATCGTCTCCTTCGTCTTATGAATTGTTTTACTAAACTGCTTCATGTTTGCCCCAACCGCATATTCCAAAACACTGATTCTGATTTCATGGCTTGAGATGCCACTACAACTGAACTGGTAACTGTAGATCCATACATGACACATTAGGGTCTTCAGCTTGTTACCCTTGATAACAATCACTCCAGTTTTGCAACCTGCAGATCTCCACCCTCAGCACCATATCTATATCCTTTGGGGGGTGTTTGGATAGTGGGTTTAGGTGGGTTAAACTGTTTGCAGGTAACCCATTTTTGGGTTTTGGTGTTTGGATAGAGGGTTAAACTGGGGGTGGGTTAGAAGTGGGTTTATTATGATATGATTGTATTGGAGTTTGAAAAAGTGAGTAGTTATTGTGATGTGATTGTATTGAAGTTTGAAAAAGTGAGTAGAAGTGGAGTAGTTTATATTTTTTATATGAGATGATGGTATAATATATTATTTTTTGATAGGATTGATGATGTAAATTTTATTTATTTAATTTTTTAAAAAAGGAATAAAGTGGGGCCCACGTGGAGGGAGAAAATATGGGTTTGGAGAGTTAACCCACCCCGGGGGTGGGTTAACCTTGTTGCCGAACGGGGCCTTAGCGTACAGAACTCCAAGGGATATCGGGTTCTTTCTCAGATCAGGAACGTGGTGTACTTCTGTCACTGTCCTCACGACTCCGTCATTCATCTTGATTTTTATAGAGACAATCCTTATAATTTTGCACGGTATATCATTTCTCATGAGGACACTTCCATCATCTATCGTTTCAAAGATAGAGAACCAATCTTCAGTAGGGCTTCATATGGTAAGAACAACCTAAATCAAGTATCCATGAAATTTCTCTCCATTTCGACATATCTTTGTTTTATTTTTTTAGAAAGTTGTTTCTGTTGCTTCTTTTGTAGCACTCTTTTAGAAATTTCTCTCCTATAGGAAGTTAGATTGCAGTAGTCCTAGAACTTGTTTATACCCCGCTAGTGTGTAAACAAACCCCTAGTGAGACATTTGTTTCAGATGGGGCTTTGCCCCCGTAAATGGAGGTTGTGATTAGGGAGCTTAACCGCTACCTGTCATGCTAACTCGCAGGTCAGGATTCAAGGTAATTCAACATAAAATTAACAAGAATGCATGCATTTCTCCTTGCATCAACTTCTTTTGTACATTTTTCCAATCATAAATGCATGCACTATATAATTGTTCATAAGGCAAATGCTCCTATATAATACGAGAGCAATATTGTTAATATATGGACACCATAAGGCAACACCTACGGGTATCATAAATAAGAGAAGTCAACCCTAGCAGAGTAAATCTAACATTATATATTGTATTTATTTTATTAATTCTTTTTTGATTAAACTTGTAGTGCATATTTTACTTTTGAAGTTATATATTTCAACATATGGTATATTATGTTATAAAAGTCAAACATCCTAATTATGTCTTTGTAGCTAACAAGTTTGTATTTTTATTTTTATTTATTGACTAAAGAACATTGGAAATCTTAATTTCTGGGAAAATTACTTTTAAGGCGATTTCCACAATTTTCCGGCATATTTCTGAAACAATATTCACAATTTCCTGATATTTTTCTTTTCCAATTTCACCAGAACGACAACGAAATTAATATATGATGCCTTAATGTATGTAATTTCGTAACTATGCAGAACTATTATCCACCCTGCTGGCCCAGGATCTCTGCTCCAATTACCCTGTCATCTAGCCCTCCACGTGCACTCTCACTGACCAGCTCTCCCCTATCTTGCATCTCTGCTTCCCCAGCCCCTACTCCATTTGCACCCCCACTAGCCCCTGTCCCCACTTTTGCATGTGCCCTTGCAGCATCAGTATTTCCCTTATGCACCCCTTACTGTCCCCCTCCACGGTCCTTGCGATCCCAATACTGTTTAGCTGCATGCTACCGACCTGAGCCCCTCTTCTGCCTGCACCATCCTCTAGCGATGTTCTTGCTGCATCAGAATCCTCCTTTGCTCTCCATTTCATATGTTGATGTGCCTTGAATCCTATTTAAGCTTGCAGACAAAGTCCTCTTTGGTTTGTGATTCGAAGTCCTGTTTGCTTTGTCCTATTTGTTATAGGATCTATTTGTGTGGGAGGAGGTACAACATAAACCTCCATAGGGTTAGTGGTTTGAATCATTCTCTTTACTTTCTTCCCTCCCCACAGTGAAAATCGATTGCTGCTGCCCAAGGACGTAGCTCAGTTACGGGTGAACCAAATCAGGGTGTCTTCGTGCTTGCTTGATTGCTCGTTTGTGCATTGTTAAGTGAGGCAATGTTTATACACGGGTAAACGGATCTTTGGGTGAGAGACCGTTTACCCGTCGTCTCCTATATAATGTACCGACCCCTCGTACCTTTGTTTCAAGGAAGTGAAGAGAACCCTAATCTCTAGAAAAGAAGAGATCAGGGTTAGAGAGTTGTCCCATGGTTTTTCTCTCTAATGAGGATTTTTTCCATGTTAAATCATTGCTTTGTGTGTGCGATTGATCTTGTTATACTCTACATGCGTACAAGGCCAAAATTTTCAAAATACGTTATAATCAACTAGATGGAGAAAATATATAATGTTCACGTTTGTTAAGGATTAAATAGTTGGATCCTTTCTGCAAGAAAATATTTGGGTCTTTGACTTTGATCCATATTTCTGATCATCTATATAATTTACTCATCTTTTGTATCTTCTTGGTTTATAGTGCACTCAACTAGCACACCACTGAAGATGGTTAATTGCAAACCTGCCTTGATAATGTGTCTTAAAACCTTTTGAATTGCAAGTAGTATCAGAGGCTGACTCAGAAAATAACATGGACAACTGATGGGTAAAAGTATTAAAAAAGTATTTAATGTTGATGCCCTTGCAAAAGCCAAAGCCTACTTACCACATGGACAGCAGCTGACATTTTTCTTGTGCTATGCATCATACATCGCACTTTTACGACAAAATGAAAAAGATTAGTTAAATTTTTTCTACTTAATATATAATTGGGGAGAAGAGAGCATAGCAGATTTATTATCCATCTTCTGGAAGTTTGCATGGGGAATTTTGGAATGAAAATAAATTGTGCTTGATTTCGTTGATTAGTTCCTATTTTTTTATGTAATTACTTTTCCAAATGCAATCATTCACTGACTTCAGAATAATCTTTTTTTTGCAGAGGGAGAGGGATTACTTGGATGATTATGATCATGTATGGCTCTTGTTTGCTTGAGTTTACAGTTTTTTCCCCTCTGATTTTATAACAAAGAGGCCTTCAATTTCCTCATATTACTCCCTTGCCTGTTGCAGGATGAGCTATAATTTGCTCCTTGTCTTGCACCTTCACCTCATATCTGAAGAAAGGAGTTGCCTCAGACGCAGGCAATATTTTCCTCCTGCTTCTGCGTCATTGTGTTGTAGACTACAATTTGCAATTTCTCACTGTCGCAGATTAGTGGCAATGGGAGCCATTTTGATGTTCAACTATGTAATCGAAACTTGAAATGCGGACAATGGTTTGATTAAATGATAAACTGAAGTCTCATTTCCCTTTGAAGAAGTTGAAGGTTTATCGATGTCTGATGGTTATTTGTCAAATTGGCAATTACAGAAATATCCTAAGTGCTTGTTGGGTATTTGCTACGAGAAAAACTTAGCATGGATAAAAAAGGGACTTTGTTGCCTGCTTTTGTTGTGCAGTTTGTCTCGTTTCTTTTTATTTTGGGGGTGCTGCTTACTGGTTTCTTTTTTTCTTTTGGGCGTGCTAAGTTAAACGTTACATGTTTTTTTGTTCTGCTTAGAAAGATAATGGATCAAATAGGGCATGAGAAGTTGTTGCGCATCGCGGAAGCACGTATGTACACGATTAATCACACGCACAAAGGTACACAGATTTACAAGATTCACTCGTAACTGGGTTACGTCCTTGGATGGCATTGATCGGTTTTCACTGTGGAGAAGAAAATACATAGGATACAAGAAGGCCTAATCTTGGGGAGTTTATATACAGCCAGACCCCTACATTGGTAGGGTATGGTGGAACCGGAGTGAGGGGCATTGAACGGTTCTTCAACCTGGATCAGATGATTATGATTCAAGGCATATCAACAGAAGTGAAAGATGGCTCTTTTATCATTGCTAATTTGCATGTGGTGGTTATTTCTTTTGGGCATGCGAAATTAAACGTTACATGTTTTTTTGTTCTGCTCAGAAAGAGAATGGATTATGTGGGGAATGAGAAGTTGTTGTGCGTCGCGGAAGCACGTATGTACACGATTAATCACACAAGCACATAGGTACGTAGATTTACAAGGTTCACTCGTAAACGGGTTACGTCCTTGGATGGCGTCGACCGGTTTTCACTGTGGAGAAGAAAATACATAGGATACAAAGAGATCTAATCCTAGGGAGTTTATATACATCGAGACCCTTGCATTCGTAGGGTATGGTGGCACTGGGGAGAGGGGCATCAGACGGTTCTTCAATCTGGATCAAATGATTATAATTCAAGGCATATCAACAAAAGTGAATGATGGTTCTTTTATCATTGCTAATTTGAATGCGGTAGTTATGGTTGTTAAATTGATATAAACAAGGAAGGACATCATTGAGTAAATGTTACTTCATTTGATGAAATGTTGTAGTCACTATTTTTTTCTTGGGATATTTACACAGCAGACCCTCAAATCTTTCGAAATTACCTCTACGACCTTTGAAACATCGTAATTCCTCCCACGACCCCGTAATCTTGCTAACCCTTACCCCACGAACCCTGCTGTTAAATTGACACATCTTGAGTTAACTTCATTGAGATAAAAACAAGTTAATCTAACCAATCCGTGATCGGACGGCTAGAATCAACCAAAAGCCTCTTCCATCTCTCCTCCCTCATCGAGGGCATTTTCCTGGCCGGAGGAGGTGTGCGCGAGGGGGCGTGGCACTTCGGCTCGACCTGAGCTGGGGCTGGGCTGGAGGAAGTTCATGGAAGGGAGGAGGTTGGCGACATCTTGGAGGGAGGTGGGGGGCTTCGAGAAGGAGAGGCGGAGGTCGGGGAGGAGGTCGGAGAGGCGGAGGCCCATCCGTCGCTGTAGTCGCATCCTTCACGGGCCAACCGAACAGAGAGGAGGCATCCAAGGAGGACGCTTTTGCGGCGATGGCGTCAACGAGCCGCTGTGTGATCCCGAGATCCTCGACGGCAGCGTTGATCAGCGGCGAATCGATGGTGCGGAGCGCACGCACGGAGATCTTGAAGCTGCGGAGGACAGACTGGTTGAGAAAGCGGTCGCAGCGGGAGGCGAGGTTCTCGCGGGAGTCATCGTCGTCGGTCATCTCGAGGGATTCGACGGCGCAGCGGAGGGGGACGGCATTAGAGGGCGAGATCTCCACCCGGACGCCGTAGCAGAACTTGGCGGCGGCCTCGAAGGCCTCAGCGCCGCCGGGGAAGTCCGGGAGGAACACGCGGTAGCCGTGGTGCTCGACGATCTCCTCGCCGGTTTCTGGGGCGTTGTCCTGGTCCGTGAGGAGCCTGTGGAGCTTCTTGCTCTTGGAGACCAAGGGAACTGCGGGAAGGGGGAGAAGACGGGGTTTCCGGCGAGTGAAGGGCTGGTGGGGAGGTAGCAACGGTCGAAGACCGAGAGGAGGGGTGGTGCGCGGCGGAGGGCGGAGCGGGCAACGGATAGAGCATGACAGTCGTCGGGGGGGCGTGGGCCCCAGGAACGGTGCCAGAAGGAACGACGGGAGATGTGGAGGGATAGGGCGGCGGAGGGAAGGCGGAGGAGGTGGGGGAGGGCGGAGGGGGAACGCCAATCGGGGAACCCTGGGGCGGAGGGGACGCCGAGGGAGAGGACGGCTCGAAGGTCGGGGGGGAAGGAGATGGCGAGATCGACTTCGAGGGGAACGAGGAGGAGGAGGAGGCGGAGGTCGGGGAGGAGGGCCATGGAGGGAGGAGGTGTTGGGTGGTGGGGAAAAGGAGGAGGGTAGAGGGAGTGGCAGTGAAGGTAAATTCGACAAATAAAATAGGCATAAGATAAAGAATTTAACGGAATCTGGTTAGTTTTAACGGGTAAATGGATGGGGGTTAACCACAGGGTTTATTCGGTAAGGGTTAGCAAGATTACGGGGTCATGGGAGGAATTACGATGTTTCAAAGGTCGTAGAGGTAATTTCGAAAGATTTGAGGGTCTGCTGGGTAAATATCCCTTTTTTCTTTATAAAAAAACAAAACAAAGCGAACATGTAAGTCATGAAACTTGATGACTTATGTGGAAGATCATTCTCAACGGAAGGAAAAAACGAGGGGAGAGACCCTAGCATTCGAATGTGGTTAGGATCGCCTTCACTTTCTTAATAAAAGGAAAAAACGGGATGTTTTATATATAGTCCTACCGGATTAAATGGATGCTCATCATAGACCAATCACAAGATAATCAAGCAATCACAGAAGAACACGTGTTTTTTGTGTGAAAATCCAATCTAGGAAAAATGATGATAGGAGACTTCTCAATTCAAGATTTGACCAATTGAATTAGCTAGCTTTACCACTATACAAGTTTGCTTAATCAAGAGTATTTTAATCTTGTTTGTAATTATAATTCTAGAAAAACCTCTAGAATTAAATTCCTCATTCAACTAGTAGCGGGGCTTTCACAGTCTGGACACAACGTACAATATTATCCAAGGATTAAACCTAAGTCTCAAAATATATGCAATGTTTTGTGAGGTCAAATATATATATTTTTAGATCTTTGTTGCGACAAGGTTGTAAGCTTGAAGATCGAGTGTGCTCACAAAGATTGTTGATTGCGTGCTCACAAAGATTGTTGTTGAATCAAGTGAGGCCCTTTCTTTTTGCACGAGAAAGATGAGAGTGAATGCACGTAGTGAGCGGGGGAAAATTTAGCTTTTAGGTCCCTTAAATATTCCTAGAAAAACGCTAAATCAGTTCATCAAGAGATGTAATGGTTAACCAAACGTTATTGCACTAAAAAAATAGCAAAAATAAGAAAGTTCAAAGCAAACTATATCATTCATACCAGGTCGCTCAACTATTGAAGCCATCCACTTACTGAGGAGAATAATGGAGATTTATAGAACTAAAAGGAAGAACCTCAATATGTTTTTTATTGATTTGGAGAAGGCTTATGACTCTATCTCACAGGAGATATTGTGGAGAGTTTTGGAGAAGAGATAAATATCTGTACTATACATTAACCTCATGAAGGATATATATGATATGGCTTCATCTTGTTTAAGGATGCAACATGAGAAGACTGGCTATTTTAACATCAGCATTGGTCTGCATCAAGGTTCAACTTTTAGTATATTCTTTTTAACTTTGATTACGAACGATTGACTAGTCACATTCAGGATGAGATACCTTGGTGTATGTTATTCATTGATGATATTGTGTTGATTGATGAGACTAGAGATTGAGTAAATGAGAAACTTGAGGTATGGAGACATGCATTAGAGACTAAAAGATTTCGTATAAGTAAGGCTAAGATTGAATATAGGGAGCACACTTTTGATGGAAGCAATGGTCAAGGAATCGAGGTGAAGATTGTTGACGATAACATTCAAAAGAAAAATTCTTTTAGATACTTGGGATCTATTTTGCAATATGATGGAGAAATTGATGGAGATGTTAATCATATAATAAATACATGTTTGCTAAAGTGGAGAGGAACCTCTATTGTTCTATGTGATAGGAAAATTTCTTTGAAAATCAAAGGAAAGTTTTACAAAGCAATCATGAGACCTGTGATGCCCATGATAGATCTGAACGGAGACAAAGAATCCATGTAACCAACCCTACTTAAAGCCAGAAAAGGCTTTATTGTTGTTGAAGAAATTTCAAAGAAATAAACTACTCGATTGGAGTTTCTTACGAGTCAGAACATTTAAATGATTGTTGGCAAACACAAGAGTTGTCTCTTCAACATAGTCAGTTATATGGGAAGGGCTTTTTCGACCCGGGCAAATAATAAGTGAACTAATAAGGAAATCTCTCATATGAAATCTAACGAGTCAATGGATATGGTTAGAGATGTTAAACATGAAGTGGAGATGATATGCAACGAATATAGGGAGGTTACAATACGTATATGTCAATAGATAAAAGTATAGAACACTCGGACTTGATCTTCATATTCTCTTGATCTTCTTTTCATCTTTGCTTTTTTTGGTCATATCTTTAGCTTTATGTAGCTCCTTGATGTTCTCTTGACGTTTGCATGTTCATCTAATCTTCTAGCTAGATCACAAGTTTTATTATCTTTGTTCTGATCATCATTGTATCTCGTCTCATCCTTTGTTATATCGCCCATAGCTTGCTTGACATATCTAAATATAAAGCTAATGCAAAATACAACATTTTGTTATCATTAAAATATGTTGCATGTATGCATATTTAATAATTTCTCCATTTTTTGATGATGACAAAAACGTTTTAAGTATTTAGCAAAAAGACAAGACATGATGTGTTTGTGCAAAAAAAAAGAACTTTTAGTATCTCTCCCCTTAGAACACATTTGAAAAACCAATCTTTTTGAACAACATCCTATTCTACAATACGTCATCCCATTATCAATGTTGTAAAAAAAGGTGAAGTTCATATGTCCATATGAAGGCACAATAAAAAATCTTTTGAAAATTACATGCACATACCATTTAATATATTGATATACAATGGAATATTTTTCCAAAACCTCATTTTTTCATCTTTAGAATTTCCCTTTTTCTTTTTTGTCCCTCGTCAAGTTACATTAAAATCCACAATTCTCTTATTTGACCTCATTTTTTCTGGAAGGAAAATGTTTATTTTTTCAATCTTATTTAATTGATACATGTTCCCATTTAACTACGATTTGTTCTTAGTTTTCCACAAAGGTAAAAATAAGAGGATGTAAAGCTTTGCTTGCACATCAACCATTGTTGCTGGCAATATAAAGGTGAAAAAGAAATTTTTGAGCAGTTATTTATTTGCAAAAAAACTGTTGGATATTCAAGCAATTGGTTAAGTATGATATATTGATATTTTTTTGTTTTAAAATAATTTTGTCCATAAATAATAATTAGTTAGATTCATAAAAATAAGGGTAAATTATAATTTGGGTCCCCATCTATGGGTCAGATCCCAGAATGGATCCCGATCTTTAAATTATAACGATTCGGGTCCCAGGAGCATTTAGGAAATGGAAATTTTGGGTTTCATGACGAATATGCCCTTGTTGGGAAGGGAATAGGGGTTGAGTTCCAACGTTTAAACAAGGGCATACTCGTCATTAGCCTCAAAAAGTTCCTTACATTAATGGCCCTGGGACCCGAATTGTTACAATTTAAAGATCGGGACCCATTTTGAGACCCATAGATGGGGACCCAAATTGTAATTTACCTGAAAAAATAACTATCGTGGATTTTTAATGCATATCTTTCTATGTTCGTCCGGACAAAAATTACAATCATCAAAGATATGGTTCGTCATTTCTATGGTATGTTCACATAGAATCTATTCACATGGAAAATGTTGATAGCAGGTGGTTCCCGCAAGGTGACCTGCTATGGATTCCAGTTCATTTTTGATGGTTCCACAACAGGTGGACTGACAACAGGTGAGCTGCAGTAGGTGAGACAACGGGCGGTTTGCAGTAGGTAGTCAGCAACAGGTACAACAGGTTCTCCGCGACAGATAACATTATCATCTACAACAATCAGGAATGAAAATGAATAAAGCCGCTATCTTATTTGTTTTATACGTATTTTGACATCCGTATTCGTATTCGTTTAAAAATAGATGTATATATGGATATCACTTTGACATTCGCTAATACTCGCTTTCATATTCATATATCCATTTTCATACACAAGTATAGTAATAGTAATAGATTTATTTACAACTGCACGTAACACATTCTATAATTGCATTAAAATTGTTCATATAATTATTATCAAATGAATATATTTGATATATCTATTTTATCCGTAAACCATTCTAAACATGTATATTTTAGTTAATCTATTAAATGTTTCTATTATTATTCGTTTTCGATTCGTATTCGTTTTACCTTCATATTCGTTTTTAAGGATATGGTAACACATTTTTCATATCCGTCAATTTTCGCGTTCATATTTTAAAATGGATAAGGATATGAGTATCCATGTATTCGTATCTGTATCTAACCGTTTTCATCCTAACATCATTTGGTCCTCAGCAAGTGGGCTACATCAGGTGCAGTAAGTGACATGTTATCGCGTCCAGGCTGGTAGCAAATGGTGTACATCAAGCATTGAACTCCACAATCAGCACTTATGAAGGGATCTGGTGTTTGTTTTTGCTCTTGGTAGCAGGTAGGAATATCGTACTTGATGTATTGGGGAGCATTACATCTTATTTCTGCTATCTAGAGAGTAGGACCCAACACATTCAGAGAAAACACCACAAAGAAAAGTTAGGACTGCAACGTTTATGTGTCCTAACTTCACTCCTCTCATCCATGCACCCGCGAAGAAGTTCTTTGATCCTCTCCTCTTCTTTTTGTAGTTTCCAGCTAATGTGGACTTGCTACAAGGTGCAGTGACAAGGTTCCTTTTGGAGGAGAGCAAAGGATTAGATTTTCCATTTTGGTGATCTTTTTTTATCTCCTCATTTTATCTTGTTTGATGGTATTTCTTTGGTTGATACACCAACATGGTGAGCAACAACTAGGGACACAAACGAATGCAGTAATATTCGTATTCGTTCGTATTTGTATTCGTTTTTAAGAAGATATGGTTCTTGTTTTTTTTAAAACAGGCGAATACGAATACCAATACGAATATTCTAAATGATTTTTTATGGATACGAATACGAATATGAATCTTGAGTTAACGAATGCGAATATGAATACGAATACGAAAAAACAAATGAATCCGAATACGAATACGAATATTTGTATTATATTTTCTAAAAAATTAAAATTAGGGTTAATATCCCCCTAAATCCCCTCCCCAGTCCCCAACCCCGACGCCCTCTTCCCCCCGCCCCTCCCCCCCAGGCCGCCACCCTCGCCTCCCCCTGACTTCCTCCTCGTGTTGTCTACCGCACACCGACTCCCCTGTGCCCTCCGCCTCCCTCGCCACCTCCCCCATGTCGCCTCGCCTTCCTCTGCGTCCTCCGCCCCCCGCCACCCCCGCCTCCCACTGCACCTTCCGCCACCCCCTTCACCCCATGTCGCCCCGCGTCCCCCTCTCCCTCCGTCCCCTTCGCCCTTCACCTCCCCGCCTCCCCCTGCCGTCCACCGCCTCCCCCTGCGTCCCCCACCCCTGCCACCCCCCGCACCCTTCGCCTCCCCACCTCCCCTGCAGACCACCGCCTCCCCTTTGCAGCCCCCCTGCCGCCAGCCCCACCCCCACGTCGTCCATCTCCTCTTCCTCCGCTGCAGCCGCTACCTCGCCTCGCCTGCCCTCTTCCCTCCATTGTAGCCGACCACTCTCAACTCCCTCAACCTCTGCCGCAATCGCTACCTCACTCCCTGCCCTCCGTCACAGCTGCAACGAACCCCCCTCCCTTGCAGCCGTATCCAACCTCCCTCGCCCTTCCTCGCAGCCGCAGCCGCCCTCCCTCACCTCCCTCATCCTCCCTCACAGCCAGAGGCATGTGCCTCCCTCATCTCCCTCACCCTCTCTCGCAACTGCAGCCGATATGGTATATCATCTTAATCTAATAATGTTCTATCTCATTCTACCATTTTCTTATGTGATTGCACAAGGGGATCTCTTATATTATGGCATATAATGTAGATTTTATACAACATATGCTGCTTGTTTGAATCATGGAATGTGGTTAAACAAAAGATGGAAGTTATGCTGAAGTGGTCATCAAATAATCTAGGTACATTTTGATTTATAATTTAATATTCATGTTAAAGTTAACATTCGTTTGTATATCCGTATTCGTTCGTAAAAGATTCGTTTCGTATCGTTTTCGTATTTTGAGGATATGGATCTTGATTTTTTACATTCGTGTAACATTTATTTCTGTATTCGTATTCGTAAAATAATATGGATATGGTTATGGTATGCCCTGAATTCACATTCGTATTCGTTCGTTTGCATCCCTAGCAACAACTCTTCACCCGATTATAGTGGAGTGGTTTTGAATTGTATTGGTCTTGTGGAATTTTCTCCTGTCATTTTTGACAGGTTTCCCCATAAAAAATCTCCGTGTGCTTTGTAGTTGTTGTTTGTGATTTGATTTGCTTGCTCGTTTGTTCATGAAAGTTATTCGTCTTTATTATCTGCCCGAGGTTTCATTACACTTTTGTAAGTGTGTTTCTTTTGTTCTCGACAATGTGGTATCAAAGCCTACTGCGGTACAAGAAATCAACTTAAGACAACTTATAGTTTGATTATTCATTGCCAAATCTTCAAATATTAACGATATAACAACAAATATTATTCATTGCTAAATCATCTTTTGTACTTATAATTAACAATGAATGTCATATTCGTTGTTAAAGGTTCATATAACCATGATTTTTCTGTTAAATTATTCGTGAAAATTCATATTAATCATTGTTAAATTTAACAAGGATTAAAAGAAAAGTCAACAAATAATCGTTAACATATTTTTCGTTGCAAGGAATATAGCAATGAATACTATTATTCGTTGCAAATTTAAAGAAGTAAGCAATGGATAATATTCGTTGTTACATATTTAGCCGCGAAAAAGATGATAACAAACATTAAATTATTCATTACCTTATGATAGTAGTGGTGGCTGACCCCAACCACGTGGTATCGTTTTTTTCCAACTGAAAATTCTAAATTTACACAGTTGCTCGTCAACAGTTATTTTTTGGATTTTTATCACTTGTTCCCTTTTTAACTTCTGCAATATTTATTATGCCCTTATCTTTTTTGAAATATCAGTTATGCCTCCATATTCTTATAAAATTCACAGTTATGCTTTTTTTGTAATATCAACTATATCCCTATTTTACCTCAACGAAACGACAAAACTGTGAATTTTCTAGGAAGGTACGAGCACAACTGAAATTTCAAAACAGAAAGGGGTATAACTTATATTGCATAAGAGAAGAAGGACACAAGCGATAGAAACCCTTAATTTTCATAGATGGAAGTAGTAAACAAATGAAGAGGGTTGTCTTTAGATGGAAGTATGGTAACCAATTTCACTTGGAAGTTGGATAACACACCTCATTGATGGAGCAAAAAGCTTGAATACATGGTATCCTGTCCTTCACCATCCCATCATCCAAAAGTGGTTCCGGCAAAAGCAACCGTTCGTCATCACCAAGGAAGAATTCGTTGACTACATTGTTTGAACTTTGATTTGCAGAGGAGACAAAGAGGCTGCGTTTGAAGAGCCACCAAATCTTCCTACTACACATGAAAGTTCTCATTGACCTTAATTTGCCATGTCATCACAAAGTGAAATTTCCACGTCTCGAACATAGTGGATCTGATCTCTCCCCTACCACTAAAGTCAGAGAAGAAGGGAAAGTTCGATAGAAAATACAAGATTGAATTTCAGACGTGAGGAATTTGCTCAAGCACTGCAAGGAAATTCCTTACCTGCACAAGGTCAAGCAGATACTAAACTAAGGGATGCTTACACTTGCGCTCCTTCGGGTTTCTGTATATCTTATGCTCCTATTATTTTGCGGTAACACGTGTGCCTATACTTTCATGCACGGTTAAATTTATGTCAT
Source organism: Ottelia alismoides (assembly GCA_037367405.1). Lineage (NCBI taxonomy): Eukaryota > Viridiplantae > Streptophyta > Magnoliopsida > Alismatales > Hydrocharitaceae > Ottelia > Ottelia alismoides. Next base: position 1,237,520 of record JAZKJV010000030.1, read on the forward strand.
CTATTAGTTTTTTTAGGCAAACGATCGGATTTCATTTCATTAAAAAGATATCACCATCACAAAGCCAAAGTTCAGCCCGAGCACTTATTGAGCGGGTTGGGGGAGGTTAGCCTAGAAACAAAAAAAGCATAAGTAAAAAGAAAAAAAAACACCCTATGACCTTGGTATTAGTACAACCAATAAGTACCATAGGGTAGGCAAAAGAGAAGGCAACAAGCAACTATTAGGGGGAAATGTGCCAAGTAAAGAAAATTTAGTGGAGCAAAGAGTGACTAATTTGGTCATCAGATTTGCCTTGGACGAGCTAGAGGGGGCAAGGCTGCTACTGCTTCTTGCTTTAAAGTTGCCTTCGGGTGCGTGAACGAGGGATCATGGTGCTGGCAAGGTCATGGCTGCATAGCATTAGTTATTGCATTCAATCAGTAGTAAATAACAGAATAAAAAATGATGAAATTAGATATATGAATCGAGAGAGGAGTGGTTTATAAGGAGGAAGGCCTCTTGGCGATTTTGGCCAGAGGAAGCGAAGTACCCCGAAAAATCCTCGCCCATTTCTCCTTCCATATTAACCACCGGATTGATGTCTGAATGGCAGATATTTGCCAATGGGATGAGAAATATGGACGTCAAATGTGATGATAAAAAAGATCTTCAAGGTTCTCACAGTAATTAGTATAATTTAATATGGAAAAAATAAAGAATGTAAAGGGACAGCTCAGGAATAAGTGTGGGATGGTCTCATTGGTTGAGAGACAGAGCGGACAAGCATTGACGGTTGGTATATCTGCATATAACGGGCAGTGTTGTGCTCTAAGTTTGTTATGGCACAAGGACCATAGGAACAACAAAACTCTTGGGTGGAAGGGTCTTCTCCAAAATCACACATGCAGTTTGGCTCCAAGTCCACTGTTTATCAAAAGTTTATAAATTTGATTAATGAGTCTCAAGTTGGAGGATTTTTGGGGAAGAAAATCGAGTCAAGGGTATCGGGGTGGGGGCATGGTTTAAGATGAGGTCCCTTAATTATGAGGATATCATGATGAGAGGTCTTGCAAGTGCTTTGAGCCAGTTTTGTCTGGTGGAAAGAGATGATGAAGCCTTGGTTATGGTACATTTCTTGTTTTTAGCTAAATTCCATAGGGCTAGAAATTGGACCGAGAGGATGGGTTGTTGTTGATACTATCCGTCCAAAGAAGGATGTTTTCATAAGATCCCAAGGACTTAGAGACCACATGTCAAAGATCCTACGAATCCTTTTAATGGATCTCCAACAGGGGGAGTCGTGTGGGATTGGAGGTTCGAGGATGGGGCATTAATCGTTGTTTTATAATCTACCACAGACAATGCGAGCGAAGAGAGTATCAGGTTTCTCTTGGATGTTGATCCAAGCTTTCGATAAGCGGGAGTAATTGAATTTCTCTAAATCAAGAATCCCCCAGCTAACGTTGGACTTTGGGTGGCAGATGGATTCCCACTGGGCTTGATGACGAATGTTTCTTTGAGGACGAGCTGCAAGAAAGTAACTTCCTACGGATTTTATCAATTTCCCCAAGGATGTTCTTGGTTAATTTAAGAGAGTTCAATATGTGGTGTATTTGATGTACCAGAGATGAGTTCAGGTGGAAAACTCTAGATGGGATTGATACCATCTGTCTTCCAAAAAAGCATATATATAAATATATATGTATATATATATATATATATTCAAATTTTTTGATGACAGGGGTCCACTCTATTTTTGTAAAAGGCTTATGTGACAGAGGAATTCCAAGGTAGGGAATCGGGAAGGCATGGAGTGTCCAGTTCATGATTGAAGAAGCTTGATTTCATTCTTCAGTGGAGAGGTTGAGGAGGTGTATGGTGGTTTTTTCATCATTTACGGATAGTCCAATGACCTCAGTGAACAAATTTAGGATAAATTTGAGACACTTAAGTGCACTTATTTTGTATTTTGCAAAGATGAATATATCATCAACGAATAACATATTCGTGTTAATAGCATTCTCTCCTAGGATTTGGAAACCATCGATGAGATTCACTTTGATCATGTTCTAAAGCATGCCCTCAAGAATGTTCAAAGTGTTGATGAACAGAAGGGGAGATACTAGGTCACCTTGCCTAACTGTGTGCGAAAGTTTGAAGAAGCTTGATGTGGAGTTGTTGATTTTGAGGGAGTTAGCAGTGCTGCTGAGAAGGGTTGAGATCTAATTTACAAAAGTTATGGGACAGCCTGAAGCCGATAGGGTTTTTAACATGTGTTCCGGTTAAGTGAGTCAAACGCCTTCCTGAGGTCGATTTTTAACACAACTGCTTTGGATTTTGATTTACACCAGTGCGAAAGAATCTCAGATGTTACCGCAAAGGCGTATGAAGCTCCTCTTCCCTTGAGAAACATGCATTGGGAAGGAGGTATGAAATCGTTCAATTTGAGGGCCCATCGATTGACAAGGATTTTGGATATGATGCTGAGGGGAAGGTGTTGAAAAATAAGATTACCAGTGCATACATTAAACAGTATAATATCAGATCCAAATGAATTAACAGAGAAACGATACAGATTAAAATCATATTAATAATATGTTTCCCAATCATTATCCGATTATTCAATGCAAACAGGAACCGATTAAAAGAACAGAAACAAAAACACGGGCATGATCCAGAAAGGGTAAAGCAATAAACGTATTGCGGCAAGCAAAATAAAACAAAGATCAGTTTAGAAGTCACCGAAGCGTCCATGTAATGGACTGTCCTTAGAGAAGATATCGCCCCCACAATACCGGTGCGTAGGGTACTGGCGATCTGCTCCCAGGATACGACGGTTCACGATCGTCGTCGGCGCACACCAACGGGATCGTCCTCGATTGTACCTCAGAGAACTGCAGCCGAGAGAGGAAGAAGAAGACGTTCGTCCGTGAGAGGAAGAACTAGAGAGAAACGGCGTGAGAGAGGTTTTTCTTACGAGTGAAGAAAAACCGAGTCGGGTGAGGGATATAAATAGAGGGTCTCACGTCCCGAAAACGCAACCTTTGGTTTCCAAAAATACGTCCCGAAAACGCATCCTTTCGGATCCCAAAAAACGCGCCCATAATGGCAAGTTGAATTCCCATTTAAGTCGACTTACCAAATTAATCGTGTGATTAATTTAATCGACTTACCAAATGAAACCCACAGCAAAAGTATCGAGATCCGAGATCCGAATTGACTATCCCGAGCCCGAGCCGAGCGGAGCGCGCGCGCGCGCGCGTGTGTGGTCCTCCATTCCTCCTCTCTACTATTGCTACAAGAGCTTGGGGTGTGGACTCATATATAAGTCCACCAAAAGTTTAGATCTCCAAGGTATGGTACTAAACTTCCACCCAAACTCAACCAAGTTTCAAATTTGGGAATTCCCACTTTCCCTCCAAACTATTTGGTTTCCCAATTGAAACCAAATGAATACCAAATTGTACTTACTAGGTTTTCCAATTAAAACCTATATAAACAATTTTAATACAACAATCCCCCACGAATTCACCAATTTGAAAAAGAGATTCAAAAAGATTCAAGAGACTTCTTTCGGCTGCCCACACTTTGCTTTCAGTAAAGGTACCTTCCGGTTTGAACCTCTACCTGAGTTTACTACTTTCACTTTAACAGGAACGAAGTGAACTACGTCTTGAACTTCAGACCTTAGTGTTAAAGTATACAGTAGAAACAACAAAGCGTTGTTCTTGGTACAATCTTCAGGGTTGGTGCTATTAAATGCCATGCACCCTTATCCTGTTTCATGAGTGTATTCAGGAAAGACCCTCTTCCTTTAACTGCGGCCCACAGTAACACTCACATAGGTGGCGTTCTCCAAGGATGCACTGCTAACATCCTGCCCAAAGGCTTGAACCCATTCAGAGCCTACGCTCTTCCTAAACTTGCAGCTTAAATGGCACTCAGGCTTCCAGGGATAAGACACTCATGCTTACGCATTAAACTTAGAGTGCCAACCAGTTCTCCTAACAGCTTGTTATTACCACATTGAACCTACTTTGTGGGATCTCCACTCAGTTAGGTTGGGTTGCTACTGTAGAGGAACTCCCAATGGATCTCAGTCCCATCCCAAGCCTAGACTTTAGGACTAAAGATCTATTAAGTCCCTTAGTCAACGGATCTGCCGTGTTGTCTTTGGATCCAACAAAATCCACAGCCAACACTCCTCGAGACACCAATTCCCTTAACGTCTTAAGTCTGATTTATATGTATCTCCTTGCTTTCTGATTGAACTTTGAACTCTTGATCTTGGTAATTGTGGTCATATTATCACAATGTATCGAGATCGCAGGAACAGGCTGACCTACCATGGGAATTTCAGACAGAAGTTCCCTTAGCCATTCAGCCTCTATTCCAGTGGTGTCCAAAGCACACAGCTCGGCCTCAAAAGTGGATCGAGCTAGAATGGTCTGCTTCACAGACCTCCAGGAGACTGCACCGCCTCCAAGGGTAAATACATACCCTGTAACACCATTACTCCCAGACTCTTCTATTTTCCCTATCCAGCTTGCATCACTATATCCTTCTAGTACAGATGGATGTCTACCATAATGCAAACTAAGGGAAATAGTTCCCTTCAAGTACTTCAGTACTCGATCCAGAGCCTCCCAGTGAGTACGGTCAGGACAGCTAGTGTATCTACTCAGCTTTGCAACCGAGAATGAAATATCAGGTCTCGTGCAATTTGCAAGATACATTAAACTTCCTATTACTTGTGAATACCTTAGCTGGGCTACAGGTACTCCACTTTTATTCTTAAATAGCGTTTTGGATGAATCAAAAGGAGTGCTTACAGCTTTGCAATCTTTATATCCAAATTTCTCAAGTACCTTCTCAACATAGTGAGATTGAGAAATTACAATCCCATCAACTGACCTTGTCAGTTTGAGACCCAAAATTACATCAGCAACACCTATGTCCTTCATCTCAAACTTGCTACTCAAGAAAGCCTTAGTCTCATTAATAATCCTGATATGTGATCCGAACAACAATATGTCATCAACATATAGGCACAAGACAATACACTCATCACCTTTCACCTTGGAATAGACACACTTGTCGGATTCAGAACCTTAAAGCCACATGACAAGATAGTTTTGTCAAATTTTTCATGTCACTGCTTTGGTGCTTGTTTCAATCCGTAAAGGGATTTCACAAGCTTGCAAACCTTTCCCTCATTCCCAGGAGTCACAAGCCCATCAGGTTGATCCATATAGATCTCTTCCTCAAGATCGCCATGCAAGAAGGCGGTCTTCACATCCATCTGGTGGATAGAGAGATCATATACAGATGCCAATGCTATGAGCATCCGGATTGTGGTCATCCTAGTCACAGGGGAATAGGTATCAAAATAATCGATACCTTCCTTTTGCCTAAAGCCCTTGGCAACTAATCTGGCTTTCTACTTTTCAATTGATCCGTAAGGTCTAAGCTTTCTCTTAAACACCCACTTGCACCCAATAGTAGAGCACCCTTTGGGTAAATCAACCAACTCCCAAGTTCCATTAGCCATAATGGAATCCATCTCAGATTTGATGGCTTCCTTCCATTGTTTTGCTTCAGATGAAGCTATGGCTTCCTTGTAACTTGGAGGATCACCCTTGATCTGGTAGACAACGAAGTCGCTACCCAGATCCTTAGCTATCCGAGGTCTTTTACTCCTCCTTAGCTCAATCTCTTCAGAAAGATCATTGGGTTTAGGTTGAGTCTCAACCCCCACATTCGATATCCTTTCCACTTGATCTGGAATAGATCCTGATGTGGAGGCGCCCTCAATGGTCAGATTCTGAGGAATCCCAGTCTTCAATGGGAAGACATCCTCAAAGAATGTGGCATCACGGAGTTCAACAATAGTGTTGACATCTATGCCCGGTATCTCGGACCGAATTACCAAGAACCTATACACATAGCTATTTTCTAGATAACCTAAGAAGACCGCATCAACAGTTTTAGGACCAAGTTTCTTTCTCTTGTGTTCTGGGACTAAAACCTTAGCGAGACAGCCCCACACTTTGAGATATCTTAAACTCGGTTTCCTATTTCTCCAAAGTTCAAAGGGACACTTTTCCATATGTCTTAGAGGCACCCTATTCAGAATATGGCAAGCCGTATTCAAGGCTTCTCCCCACATATAGGTTGGAAGTCCAGAACTCTGTAGGAGAGCATTGATCATGTCAGTTAAGGTTCTATTTTTCTGTTCTGCTATCCCATTTGATTGCGGTGAATATGGGGCAGTAACTTCATGAACTATGCCAAATGATTTGCATTGTTCATCAAATAAGTTAGAGGTATATTCACCTCCTCTATCTGACCTAAGGCGTTTAAGCACTTTTCCTGTTTGTGTCTCAGCCTCATTCTTAAAGATAAGAAATTTCTCTAATGCTTCATCCTTGGTTTTCATTAGATGTACATAGCAGTATCTACTGCCATCATCTATAAAGGTGATAAAGTATTTCTTATTGTCTCGGGTCAACACACCATTAAACTCACAGATATCTGTGTGCACTAGATCCAAGATCTCACTATCTCTAGAGACAGACTGAAAAGACTTCCTAGGTGTCTTTGCTTGCACACATATCTCACATTTTTGAGTTTTATCAATTGTGTGTTTAGGGATCAACTCTAAATTCATCATTCTTTTAATTAAATTTATGTTTACATGTCCCAATCTACCATGCCACAGATCACAAGATTCAAGATTATTCACAACTTGAGACACAGAACTAGAACATTCAGCATTCAAAACATTCAATTCATTAATGTTTACTGAATCACATCTAATTCTAAATAACAAATCAAAGTCAGCCAAATAGCCTTTACCATAAAAGACACCATGTCTCAGAATAACAACTTTATTACATTTAAAGTTTAATTCAAAACCATTTCTAACTAAGATAGAGCCAGATAACACATTCTTCTTGATGTCAGGAACATGCAGCACCCTGTGCAATGTCCAGACACGTCCAGAGGAGAACCTTAAGTTGACTTGTCCCGACCCTAGCACCCTGGCCGCAGAATCGTTCCCCATCTTCACAGTCCCACCGCTGCAGGTCTGATAAGAAGAAAATAATGTTCTGTCAGAACATATATTTACATTGGCTCCCGTATCCACGAGCCACTCATTTGGATCATGGATATGGTATAGTTCAGGTTTTACAGAGATATACCCCTCGCTAGCCCCGAGTCTCATAGTGATCATGTTCACTTGTGGACTCCCGTCTGTAGCCTTAGGTTGAGCCTTCAAGGACGGACAGTCCTTCTTCCAATGGCCAACCTGATTACAGTGCCAGCAGGGTTTATTCTTTGCCTTTTTCTGGATCTTGCCCTTTGGTTTCATTTTATTGTTATTGGGACCCTTTCCCTTCTTATCCTTGCCCTTCGAGATCATAAGATTGACCTTAGCCTGAATATCAACAGGAAGCACAGGTTTTTGTTTCCTATGTTCCTCCTCTATGGCAATAGCCACCATCAAGTCATCCATAGAAATTTTCCCCTTTCTGTGTTTTCAGGGTCATACCGAAGTCTTCCCACGACTTTGGGAATTTTTCTATGATGCACATGACCTGAAACTTCTCTGGAAGTTTCATTTCGGCATCCTCTAAACCATGGAGCAGGAGTAAAAACTTGTGTGCCTGTTCAGAAACAGACTTCCCTTCAGCCATGGAAAACTTCAAGAATTTGGCTACGGAGTATTTCTCAATACCGAGATCTTCGGTGTTATACTTCCGATCCAAGTCTTCCCATAGCCCCTTCGCAGTCTGCGTGGATGAACAATATACGTCAAACAAAGTGTTGGAAAGAGCCAACAAGATGCAACCATGACATATACGGTCACGTTCCTTCCACGCAGATTGCGCCTTATGGCTATCGGGTGAGGGGTTTTCCGCCTCCACCGTAGGACAGTCAGTTTCAAGCATCGAGATTAACCCTATGGTGGTTAACCAGATCCTCATGCGTTGTTGCCAACGCTTAAAATTCTGTCCACCGAATTTTTCAGGCATACCCGTCATATCTACCCTCGATTTAAACATTGTTTCCGACATTTTAGAATCGGTTCCAGATATCTTCTCTAAGATTATTGGAAATAAGATTACCAGTGCATACATTAAACAGTATAATATCAGATCCAAATGAATTAACAGAGAAACGATACAGATTAAAATCATATTAATCATATGTTTCCCAATCATTATCCGATTATTCAATGCAAACAGGAACCGATTAAAAGAACAGAAACAAAAACACGGGCATGATCCAGAAAGGGTAAAGCAATAAACGTATTGCGGCAAGCAAAATAAAACAAAGATCAGTTTAGAAGTCACCGAAGCGTCCATGTAATGGACTGTCCTTAGAGAAGATATCGCCCCCACAATACCGGTGCGTAGGGTACTGGCGATCTGCTCCCAGGATACGACGGTTCACGATCGTCGTCGGCGCACACCAACGGGATCGTCCTCGATTGTACCTCAGAGAACTGCAACCGAGAGAGGAAGAAGAAGACGTCCCGAAAACGCAACCTTTGGTTTCCAAAAATACGTCCCGAAAATGCATCCTTTCGGATCCCAAAAAACGCGCCCATAATGGCAAGTTGAATTCCCATTTAAGTCGACTTACCAAATTAATCGTGTGATTAATTTAATCGACTTACCAAATGAAACCCACAGCAAAAGTATCGAGATCCGAATTGACTCTCCCGAGCCCGAGCCCGAGCCCGAGCGGAGCGCGCGCGCGTGTGGTCCTTCATTCCTCATCTCTACTATTGCTACAAGAGCTTGGGGTGTGGACTCATATATAAGTCCACCAAAAGTTTAGATCTCCAAGGTATGGTACTAAACTTCCACCCAAACTCAACCATGTTTCAAATTTGGGAATTCCCACTTTCCCTCCAAACTATTTGGTTTCCCAATTGAAACCAAATGAATACCAAATTGTACTTAATAGGTTTTCCAATTAAAACCTATATAAATAATTTTAATACAACAGAAGGTTTATAAGGCTAATTGGACGATAGTTAGAGATATCTTGTGAACCCTTTTTTTAAAGATTAAAGTAACAACCGAGTGGCAACACAACAGAAATACTGTAACTTTAGCATGAGCAAGGCTTACTTGTAGAATATGAGAATATGTTGCAAGAAAAAAAATACATGGATAGATTGTATAGAATGCTTTGAAGTTTGTAGTAAATGTTAATAGTTATCTCAATAAAAAAGTGATATTTTGAAGCTTGAATTTCACAGTTATAACTACGTCAAGAACAGTCTTTTTTCCCCCATCAAAATGACAATACCTAATCCAAAGTTGCAACAATCGGCTTCTTACAACATACCTCCAAGATTTTGATAACAATCATACTAACTACAATTTACGCAATAACGTATGTTATTGGATAATAAAGATGATATATGTAAGACTAATTTTTTCTCACTATGATGAGTAGGATAGAAGTTATGGGGATCACTAACTGATAATTTCAACTTAAACATTTTGAAGGGTTACCAACAAATTCAATTGAGCTCCAACTTAACAAGTTGCTATGCTAGGATCAATTTTCTTCGATAACCGTCTGATATCGTAAGCTTGAGAGGTTACAACCAGTTGTAACATCTCATGCTTAGGTCTCCGGTCCGTTATCGAGAAAAACTGTCATTGACAACTTGTTGGGTACAGATGCAGTTGGATCTGTTGACAACCACCCAAAATGCTTAAGTTCAAGTTGTCAAGAAATAATCCCTACTACATATAACGCACTCTCATACTTTGCGAGTTTTAGATGTAGGACTATCTTTGAGGGGTTAGGGTATTACAACCTTACTCACTTATATTCGCAACGTCCTTGTTGCGATATGGTCTATCAGTTATTCCTAATGACATTGGTGGTTGCACGCTCCAGGTAGCCCTTTTCTCCTATCTCTTTGTAGGGTGGCTCCACTTTTCGGGTATCCTTTTCCACTATCACAGAGAAATTAGTTCTAATACCATTTGTAATGTCCGTGTTTAGGTACCAGTCCTTTATCAATGAAAACTAGTCCGAACAACTTATTGGATACGAGCTCAATCGGATCAGTTGACAGTCATAAAAAATGATTAAGTCTAATTTGTCAGGTAATAATCCCTGTTATTTATAATTTACAACTACACTTCGGGAGGTTCAAATATGTGACTATATTTATAGGTTAAGATGTTGCGGTCAAATATTTCCAATCGGGTGGATAATCAGCAGCGTTGAAGTCTCCGGCTGCCAACCAAACTGCACCACAACTCCCTCGCCTTTTTACCAAATTTTCCCATTCCAGACCTCTATATATGCATACACCACCCCCAACACACCCACCACCACCCCCTTCCCTCCCATCTCCAACACCTCCCCATGGCCGCCACCGCCACCTCCAAATTACCACAGGAACAGGCCACGGGCAACCTCCAGCACAAGACGGTGCTCGACGAGGTCTCGGGATGGCTCCGTCTCTACGACGACGGAACCGTCGACCGCACCTGGACGGGGCCCCCCGAGGTCGAATTCCTCGCCACCCCATACCACCCCTCCCCCCAAGTCGCCGCGGAGGACGGCATCGTCCTCCGTGACGTCACCCTCGCCGCTCCCTCCAACCTCTCCCTCCGCATTTACTCCCCGCTCGCCACCCACGACAGCCATCCTCTCCCCGTCCTCCTCCACTTCCAAGGAGGCGGCTTCTGCATAAGCCGCCCCACATGGTACATGTACTACCAATTCTACTCCCGCCTCTGCGCCTCCCTCCCCGCCGTCGTCATCTCCGTCACCACCCGCCTCGCTCCCGAGCACCGCCTCCCCGCCGCCATCGAGGACTGCTACTCTGCCCTCCTCTGGCTCCGCTCCCTCGCCCGAGACCCCACGTCCTCCGAGCTTCCCAACGCCGACCTCTCCCGCGTGTTCTTGATAGGCGACAGCTCCGGCGGGAACCTCGTGCATGAGGTTGCCAGGAAGGCGGGGATGGAAGGGGAGGGATTCTGGTCGCCGGTAAAGCTCGCGGGGGCCATCCCGATCCACCCGGGATTCGTGAGGTCGAGCAGGAGCAGCTCGGAGTTGGAGGGGACGCAGGACCCCTTCCTGACGCTGGACATGCTGGACAAGTTCCTGGCATTGTCGCTGCCGGTGGGCGCCACGAAGGACCACCCGTACACATGTCCGATGGGGATGGGGGGACTGGAGGAGCTGAGGATGCCGCCCATGTTGGTCGGGGTGGCGGAGAGGGACCTCATCAGGGACACGGATATGGAGTACTGCGAGGCCATGAGGAAGGCGGGGAAGGACTTGCAGGTGTTCCTGAGCAGAGAGGTTGGGCACAGCTTCTACCTCAATGGCATCGCGGTGAAGATGGATCCGACGGTTCGGAGGGCCACGGCGGAGCTCGTGGAGGCCATTGGGGGCTTCGTCCGGAGCCATTGATTTGTGCCGTCATTCCTCGTTCGTAGAGATGAGATATGAATAATATTTGTCATAAGTTTGATAAAAGAGGTTACTTATATAAGCATGTCATAATATGTAATTGTTATTTCCCCCACTTTGTCGATAATATTTCTCTGTCTTTACGAGCAAAGAGTTAAATCACTGGAAATAATGATCAACGATTAAATGTAATGCAGATTTTTATAAATCAACACTTAAGCTATAATATACTCCTTTTTTTATTTCTTCTTCGATTTTTTTCACTTGTGTCATTCTTAACTTCTGCAATACCACTTATGCCTCTTCTTAATCAACATTTACTCAAGCTATAGTCCTTGTATCCTCAGATAAAGATAGTTTATCTCAGGTTAAAGTCTCTCACAATATAATGGTCTATGGAGTTTTTCAAATTGACCACCAAATGGATGCATTTAACCGTGAAAAATGCAAATACGTTTGACTATTTAATCCCGTCAAAGCATTCAAGAAGAAATTTTTTAAATTGAATATTTTCAGATCTCCCATCCATCATTCTGAAAACGAGTGATTTTTCCCATGTCTCCTTGGATTGGTTTCAATACGTGGATGTTCAATGCAAAGGAAAATCTCTTTGGATTCTGTTGATGTGTGTCGTAAGAGAGGTGAGAGAGGTATTAAGCAGATAAACTCTTGTCAAGAGGGACAAGATTTTGCTTGTCCAACCTTCAACTTTGAGGAGAATTTCATAATAAGGGAATTCCAATCTTGAGTCAAAAACCCTTTTTGAAAGAGGAGAAATCTTAGATAGTTGATGGGGTAGTTGTCCATTTTCAACCCAATATACGGTTGATCTTCAAGATTTCAAATTGACTAAGATTGATCTCATAAAAGGCTGACTTGTTCTTATTTATTTCATGTATCTAAATTTTCAAAAAGACTTTAAGAATGGAGGTTGACGTTTTTAGATGCTCCTTTTTATATTAATAAAAAAATAGCAGGTCATATGTAAATTTCAAATTGATGATCATGGAATCCATTTGATTTTTAAGAAACCACGGATGAGGTTCTGATTTCCAAGTTTGGTTAACATGGCGTTAAAGAATGATAATGAGTGGATGAATAGGAGTGGATTGAGATCTAAAAAATCCTTTAAATTATAGATTAGATTCGATTGCTACCAAATCCGATTCAATCCAATCCATTAATCCGTTTATATATGAGAAATATTAATATTTAAAATTTTTTTCTTATCGTATATTATGAATTTCACCCACATCCTCCTTATTCAAGTGACACCTTAGATTTAATTTAACATGTAATATCATGTTAGAAAAAAAAAAGATAATTTTAAGACAGTTATCAATACTCCATTCCCAACTCCTTAGTGCCACATTCGTTGGCTTTGTTTACTGTTCGGAGATGCAGAATACAACACTCTTTTCACGTCTCATTTTCAAGCCACAATGCAACACATACATCATATATTTGTTGGTGTATGATACCTTTCGTTTACATTCTTTTCGATCGAAAATAATAAATACAATAATTTTCTATATTTCTTTTATAAAGTATTTCTAGTTATTGTAGTTAAATTATTAATTGGGCTAAATCTGTTGTAGTAAACACCCTATTTTTACGTCAATTCAGCATCAAAAATGTAATCCAAATATTAAATGCTACTAACACGAGGATAATCATAAAAAGGGAGAATCTACCAGTATCAAAAATCCGATCCATTCCGTAATCCAGTGGATCGGATTGGTTTGGATTTGAATATCTGATGTACTAGACCGAGAAATGTTATAATCCATTAAAGTTAGATCGGACATGGATTAAGGTAAAATCTGATCCATGTACATGCGCACCCCTCGCCTCCACGATAGTGTAAGTGGTAAGTCTGCTTACTTGGCGGAGATCTTGGAGATAGAGAGTGAAGAAGGACTTGGCGGAGATCTTGGAGATAGAGAGTGAAGAAGTACTTGGCGGTTCATATTTGATAGGATGGTGCATACCAATTGTGTATTGCCATGAATGGGTAGCCACCCGAATTAAAATAGCTGTGGCGATTGGTGGTGATAAGAAAGTTTGGTAATCAAGAAAAAGAAAACTAAGCTTGAACGAGTGGAACCTCTCGCCATCATCATCCACCGTCACAAAGAAAGAATCTGTTAGCAATATGTTGTTTGAACATTGATTTGTAGAGGGGACAAGAGGCTGAGCTCCAAGAGGAAATATTCCTATCTACCTCACAGGAAAGCCGCCTTAGGTCTTGTTGACCTTTAATTTGCCATGTCATCACTCCTTGGAAATTTCCACATTCTCGTTCGAGTGGACACCAGTGTTTCGAAAATCGGATCTACCGATGAATCGGGCTTAAATTGGTTCGATTAATCGATTTTTACTGATCCAGTAGTTTAAGTCAAATTGCAGTCTATTATTTAAAATCTGACCAAACCAGGTTCAACTGAAATTGAACTTCATTTAGGGAGAACACCCTATTTGCATCGATAGCATAGACCTCAACCCCACACTTTCAATTTTCTACCCAGACCTTTGGGACTTGGAATAAGAATGTCTCCATGACCCGGGCCAAATTAACACTCGAGGCAAAACAAAACTGGCTTAAGTCCCTATCAAGAAGATCTACCTCCCATCAAGATATCTCAAAACTCAGGGACTTTCAATCGAACCACACCCTACACCCATACACTATTGGCACTATCCTTTTTCCGGGCAAAGCATCCAACCTACGGCTAACTGGACATATATAGAATTTGTTCGCTCATGGTGGTTTGGGTGCCAAACTTCACGATCAATTTTGAAAAAAAAACTGTTCCATCTTCGAGTCTCTCTATTCCTGTGGTTCCTGAGCCATGACAAACTTCATACTCAAGATAGACCCTTTTATCTCTACAACTCAACCACTAATGCATGATCTCTTTGACTTTGAGACACAGAGATTTTCCCCACATATTCCTGAGATGTCCCTTTACTTTCTTTATTTCTTCCTTGTTAATTTTTTTTAAATTTCTGTAGAAACCTTGAAGGATTTTTCGAACAACTCAATTCTTGTCCATACTCCTCATCACACTCCGTCATATATGCATCAATCTAGTGGTTGATTTGGAACGAAAGATCTTTGAGGATGTACCAAGGTGTACTCCCTCCCTCCCCCAAATTACCAAAGAGGCCACCCTTCTCATTAACCATTTATACACCCCTCCCTCCCCCAAATTACCAAAGAGCCCGCCCTTCTAATTAATTGATTATCATAAGATTGATTTTCCTATTCTTATGTCGATCATTTGATTGTTGCACATTTTTATTTTATTTTCTAACTTGTGCTATGCAACCAAGAACATGCCAGCTCCCTAAACCCCCGCCCCCGCCCCCGTTGGAAACTCGCGAACATGAAATAACAACAATCAACGATTATGTTGACCATTCAAGACAACATACGAAGGGCCTTTCTTTTGTTTCGTTCTCTTTCCTTTCAGCAAAGAACATTATCTTAGTTAGTTTAATTTTGCCTCCCTGGTAATCATTGGTTGTACTAAATGCCAAAGCCATGGGGACTCTATTTTGCTTTGTTTTGTGGGTGCTCCGTGCCCTAAAAATTTGGGGCTGAGGATGGACTTTGGTGTGTTGTTATTACTTTTGTATAAAAAGAATGCTCGTTAGAGATGAAAACGGATCGGATACGGATCGGATATGCTTATTTCCATATCCATATTCGCTTCATCTCTATCGAATACGAATACGGATACGGATATTATTCGAATATGCATTATGAAAACCATATCCTTAAAAATACGGATACGAATCCGAATCGGATATTTATCGAATCCGAATACGGATCGAATAAAGAGCGGATCTGAATATGGATCGAGCAAAGAGCTAATCCAAATATGAATCGAATAAAGAGTGAAATCCAAATATGAATCCAATAAATATGGAATCTGAATAAAGATCGAATAAAGCCCACATACGAATATAAACTGATTTTTTTATCAAAGTTCATAATGATTTTAAAAATAGCAATGAAATATAAATAAGTTGCATCATGACAAAAGGAAGTGTTGAGGTGACCTACATTCTTGACCGAAAGTAAAAAGGGGATAGGATTTCATAAGTTTTGTCCATGCTCATCTCTGAAGAAACATGAATTTATTAATATCATTCGTATATTGTACTATATAATGTATAATACTAATATAATAGCATAAGGTTGCGGTTTATATTATGTTAACTAATATAAAAAATAATATTAAATATTGTATTCGGATATCCGGATCCGAATCCGGATATTCAAACCATTACCATATCCGTATTCGGAAAATTTTTACAACCCATATCTATATCCGATCCATATTCGATTAATATTCGGATACGGATATCCATATCCGATAATTTTTCAAATACGGTAAGCGGATATTCGGATATATCCGTATCCGTTTTCATCCCCTACAAAAGGGAGTGTCGAGGTGACATGTATTCTTGACCGGAAGCAAAAAGGGAATAGGATTTCATAAATTTTGTTCGCTCTCATACCCAAAGAAATAGAAATTTATTAATATCGTTAATATATTGTATTATATAATGTATAATACTAATATAATAGCATAGATTGTAGCTTATATTATATTAACTAATATATAAAATAATATCAAATATTGTATTCGGATATCCGGATCCGAATCCGGATATTCAAGCCATTACCATATCTGTATCCGTATTCGGAAAATTTTTACAACCTATATCCATATCCGATCCGTATTCGATTAATATTCGGATACGGATATCCGTATCCGAAAATTTTTCAAATACGGTAAGCGGATATTCGGATATATCTGTATCTGTTTTCATTATGAATGGGTCACAGGTCGACCCGATCCGTTCAAACGGGTACCCGTATCTAAGGGGTACCCGATTCATTTGAATGGGTAACGGGTATCCACGAGTACCCGTAGAATATCTCTTCCAAGAAAAAAATGATTTCCACATCATCCATCTATTTATATTTATAAGAATAACATATCATTAAATTGAATAAGTTATTTATAAAATCAATCATCATATTCTTCTACTATTCAATAGTTTTAATAGATGCCAAAAATGTGATGGGTCTACACATTGAAATCAAAAAATAAAAATGTCCATGTATTAGATTACTTACGTCCCTAGCTAAGAGGGGATTAATTAGATATTATACAATATGGGTGAATTGCATGAGCATTCAATTGAAACATAGATATGTATGCTCGAGTATCTAATTCATTGTCGTATCCGTTTATTCATAATGTATTGCAAAAATATTTATATGAAATATTATTAATTTTTTCACGGTAAAATTATTTATACCCGCGAATGTTTAGCCTCATATCTGATTCATATCCATGGGCTCATAATTTTTTTTGCAAAAGTGCTCGATTTTATGTCTTAAATTATATTATTTAATATACAATACTTTGTATCCTATTTATACAATGCCTCGTATATAATTTAATATACAGTACTGCGTATGTAATTTAAATTGTATTAATTAAATTATTTATACTTGCAAAGGCGTAGACTTGTATTCAATTTATCACCGTATCCGATTTATCACAGTATCCGCCATCTTTCCTATTTAACCAATGTTACACATTCTATTATCTAATGTCTTAATTGTTATTTTGATACAATATCGTTCTACCATTAATATAAATTATAAAATAACTATAGTGGGGATGTGGGTTGATTCGGGTCAAACCGGGTTTCTGTCGGGTGGGGAGGGCCCAATCTCGTCCCATATATATTTGGGTTGAAGTCGGGTTCGACCTTTTACGGGTCAAGTCAATGTTAGTTCGGACCGCCCATGCTCCATGATCCACCCTATACATCTATATCCATTTCAAAATCGATACGGATTTAGATATGAATATTTTCATTTGAATTAAATTTAAGATAACATATTATATTTCTTCTAATAGTTGTATCAAATTAGATTGATTTTATATTCATATCCGTTTTTAGTGCATGGTTTTACATTTTTCATATTTATTGATACATGTATTCATAACCATATCCTTATTATGAAGTGTATATCAATAACATGATAATTATATTTGTGCCATATTTAACTTTTTGCATTTTTTGAATTGAAGGACAAGCGAAAGCTTCCAATAAGGTACCCACGGGTACCCGCTAATATACATGATATTTTGAATGGGGCATGGGTCAAGACAAAGTAGGTATCCAATCTGGTATTTACAAATGGGTACCCGTGAGTTTAGGGTCAAAATGTACGGGTCAAGCTGGGTACCCGCTTGACTCGGATTTTTTGAACAGCCCTAGGCTAAGCCCCCAGACCCATTAAATTTCCTGCTAATATATATTTCTATATTTGAATTGCATGCAATATATATAGAGAGAGAGGAAAGGGAGTCTACTTTGTGAAGCTGGTAACCTTACCTACTTCACATCCATTTTTTGCAATTTTTTATTTTTTTTGAAAAATGCCATCGTGGATTTTCATAATTATATCTCACTAATATGTCATTCAAATTTCGTAAGAAACAGAGACTCGTACGGCCTCCATCCAGAACATGTAAAATACAACAAATCTGTGACCGTTAAAAAATGATTGTATGGATGAAGGTCGTAGGAGTCTCTATTTCTGACGAAATTTGAATGACATATTAGATGGATATAGTTATAAAAATCTACGGTGGTATTTTTAAAAAAAATAAAAAATTGCTAATAATGGATGCAAAGTAGGTAATGTTACCTACTTCACAAAGTAGGCTCTCTTTCCTCATATATATACATATACATATACATACACACACACACACAAATATATATATATATGTATGTATATGTAGGATTTCTTTCAAATAGGACTTGGTCCTTCCATCCCTAAGGAAAGCCAGCCTCTTTTTTGTATAAAATATGACGACTTTAGTATAATACATATACAGATTGTATTACAATGTGTAGTTTTAATGTTTGTATTATAATATGCAGTTTTGTATGCGACTTTGTATTGATAATGTGCAGTTATAATACAAACTATATACGCATTCTACTAAAGTGCTCGTGTTTTCTATAAAAAGATGGCGACTTTCCTTAAGTCATGAAGGATGCATCCTATTTGAAAGGACCCCATATATATATGTATATATATATATATATATATATATATATATATATATAGGACGGGGAGCTTGCACCAAGGTGCATGTAACTTTACATGCACCGACGCTTATATCTTCCACATTTTTTACTTTTTTGAAAAATACCACCGTGTATATTCATCTATATATCCCTCCAATATGTCATTCGAATATCGTCAGAAACAGAGACTCTTATGACCTCCATCTAGAACAGGCCGATTACAACAATTCTAAGACCGTTAAAATTACCTGTTATAGATGGAGGTCATAGGAGTCTCTGTTTCTGACAAAATTCGAATGATATATTGGAGGGATATATAGATGAATATATACAGTGGTATTTTTCAAAAAAGTAAAAAAATGTGGAAGATATAAGCGCCGGTGCATGTAAAGTTACATGCACCATGGTGCAAGCTCCCCATCCTCTATATATGTGCATGTAAAGTTACTTTTTTGGTGCATGTAAAGTTAATTTTTAGAAAAATACCACAGTGTATATTCATCTATATTCCCTATAATATGTCATTCAAATTTCGTCAGAAACAGAGACTTCTATGACCTCCATCTAGAACAGGTAATTTTAACGGTCTTAGAATTGTTGTAATCGGCCTGTTCTAGATGGAGGTCATAGGAGTCTCTGTTTCTGACGATATTCGAATGGCATATTGGAGGGATATATAGATGAATATACATGATGGTATTTTTCAAAAAAAATAAAAAATGTGGAAGATATAAGTGTCGGTGCATGTAAAGTTACATGCACCTTGATGCAAGCTCCCCATCCTCATATATATATATATATATATATATATATATATATATATAGGGGACCTTTCAAATGAGGTGGGAGTTTTTCTGAAACTGTAAAGACCACTGTGAATTTAGTAAAAACTCTCAACAGTTTTGTAAAAGTATAAACTGCACATTGTAAAAAAATGAATTTTGTAAAAAAATAGCATCTAAATTTAAATTAACATTTCCATCCAATATAATAATATTTTCATAATTTTATTTCACTATACATGTTGTGTTAATATTTATTGTTTTATGTATGAATCAAGAAATTGTAAATTATATTGGAAAGATGCCTAAATTGAGGGTGGCTCACCATATATATGGTGAGACACCGCCTCATTTGAAGTTTCTCCTATATATATATATGAGTTCAATGGGGCTGCCTCTTGGGGGAAGCTAACTTGGCTCCCCCGTGCAATTTCATCTATTTTTTTATTTTTTTTTGAAAATTTCTTCCGTGAATATTCATCACTATATCCCTATATTATGCTATTCAAATTTCGTGCGAAACAGAAACTCCTACGACCTTCATCCAGACAGACATTTTTTAACGGTAACAGAATTGCTAAAAACGACCCTTCTGGATGGAGGCCGTAGGAGTCTCTGTTTCGCGCAAAATTTGAATGACATAATATAGAGATATATTGATGAAAATCCACGGAAAAAATTTTCAAAAAAAAAAATAAAAAAACGGGCGAAATTATATGGGGGAGCCAAGTTAGCTACCCCCAATGGGGCAACCCCATTTTATCCTATATATATATATATGGGAAAATGGGGCTGCCCCAAGGGGTAGCTAACTTAGCTTCCCCCACCTCATTTTCTCCATGATTTTTATTTTTTTTGAAAATTTCTTTCATGAACATTCATCACTATATCCCTATATTGTGTCATTAAAATTTCATGTGAAACAGAGACTCCTACGGCCTTCATCCAGATAGTCATTTTTTTAACGGTCACAGGATTTTTTAAATCGACCCCATCTGAATGGAGGTCGTAGGAGTCTCTGTTTCACATAAAATTTTAATGACATAATATAGATATATAGTAATGAATTTACACGGTTTTTCTTTTAAAAAAAATAAAAAATATGCGAAAAATAAGACGCGGGAGCTAAGTTGACTGCCCTTAGTGGGCATACACATTTTATCGTGTGTATATATATATATGGGGAAAATGGGGCTGCTCCCTTGGAGTAGACAACATGGCTACTCCCACCCCTATTTTCCATCATTTTTTTATTTCTTTGGAAAATAAAAATTTGTATATTCATCACTATATACCTCTAACATTTTATTAAAATTTCATCAGAAAAGAGACTCCTAGGCCCTCCATCCAAATGTCATTTTTTTAACGGTTGCAGGATTTTTAAATCGATCCTTTTTGGATGGAAGCTGTATGAGTTTCTGTTTCTGACGAAATTTTAATAAAATGTTAGAGGGATATAATGATGAATTTACAAAATTTTATTTTCCAAAAAAATAAAAAAATTGGGGGGAAAATGAGGGTGGGGCTTCTCAATGAGAGCGTCCACATTTTTCTCTCTCTCTATACAGGAAGAATAAGTGTTTAATATTGGAAATTGAGGAGTAAAATATATAGTGACGGATGGGTTGACCTCGGTGCAGTGACTTACCATTGTTATCTTTTCTAGATATGCACACATGGGGATGATGGGAGACGTTTCATTTTCCCGAAACCAACGTTTCATTTTCCCAAAACCAACCCTTCTGGATCCATTGTCTATATAAATATTCATAAACGACATGCAACAAATAAACGAAATGCAACAAATTTCATTTTCTCCTCTACAAAATCTCCACTAAGTCTACAACATACAATTTTATCGTCAATCTGGAATCTGAATATCTGATCTCCTACACCCTCGCACGAGACCTCAAGGCCCTCGCCCTCCTTGGGCCTGCCACCTGCTTGTTGTCATGTGCTCGTGTTGTACCTACCTGACCTTGGAAGTTGCGACACCCTTCAAATTAGTAATCTCTCGTTCGTTATTCTTCCAAAAGAATGTATGTATACTATTCAAATTTTGATTATAAAAATCTTTTTATGGGATTTATATATATTTAAAGTCATTGATATGCGAAGTTGTTAAATACAAACCTTATTTTTTTATCAAGCTGCTGCGATTAATGAAATTTGAATAGAATATTATATTTTTCACTATCCACATTTGTGACTCCTCATACCATATGATTATTAATTTGACATTTAATACATGCAGTTAGTTCATTTCACGTATATTATATAAATAAATAAAATTTATAATATACATCTCTGTTATAAATCATAATAAACTGCTTTAGACTATTGAAGGGATTATGTATGTGTATATGGTTGCTGGGATGGGGATCCGGGTAAGGTCAACTTGACAGAGCTTGCGTGGCAAATATCATCATCGAATTGAGATCCTGATCACCCATGGAAATTTTTCTTCAAATTCCCAAAATCAGTTTCAACATATGATTTTTAAGTTAATCTAGTGTGTATATTATTTTAAGTTATAAAATAACATACAACTTTATTCCTAGAATCATATTGATATCTTCTTGTACAACATAGGATGACTTGTACTTCAATATGTATCTTGTTTATCATATTTCATTTTCATACTTTAGGATTAGAAATGTCAACACAAACAATCACCACATATTTCTCTAAGAAGGTGAATGAAGGTGTTTCTCAAGAAATTTTACATGACTTTAGTGATCCTAAAGATGATGAATATCGACAACATAAAGTTCCACGATCAAACATTCTAAATGTTGATGGTACATCAGTTGCAAGAGATCATGGATTGCATCAGATGATTTGGGACTATCGCATAGAAATGAGAGAAGATGTCATACATACTTATATTAATTTAGGGTCTTATCAATTTGCTATGGAAAATTATCCATATAATTGTAGTGGAAAACAATGTCAATGATTTCAAGCTTCATGGTTAAAAATCATTCAGGTTAGAGTACTTTCCTTCAAAAGATGCATCATTTTATTTCCCTTATTATCTTTTATGTGGTAAAGCCAATTCCAAGAATGGTACAAATACTTTTTATTGATGGATTTCGTAACTGGAAGAAAGTTAGTGATGGAAAAAATTATTCATTTATCTGTCATGTGGGAGGAAAGCGATCAACCCATAATATGGTTGAAGAACATTTGAGGAATTTAGTGAATAAGTCACAACACACTGAAAATGTATTTCAGAAACAAGATGACATGTTGATACAAGAAAATCAATTGTGATTAAAGACTACAATTGACATTGTTCGATGGCTAACATTTCAAGCACGTGCATTTAGAGGCAACGATGAAACATCAAGTTCAAGTAATCGTGGGAATTACATTGAGTTAGTCAAATTAGTTGCATCTTATAGTGAAGAGGTAGATAAGGTTGTCCCGAAAAATGCATCAAAAAATCCTAAATACACATCTCTTGATGTACAAAAAGAAATTCTTCATATTATAGCCAACAAAGTTAGAAATGCTATTGTGGAAGAGATTAAGGATGCATCATTCTACGTAATAATTGATGAAGCAAGAGATGAATCAAAAAGAGAAAAAATGGTAATTGTTCTTAGATTTGTAGATAGAAATGGTATCTTGCGCGAAAAGTTTTTTGATCTAATTCATATACATGATATAAGAGCTACAACATTAAAAGATAGACTATTTGAATTTTTCTTGTAAAATAATCTTGATTATAGAAGAATAAGAGGACATAGTTATGATGGAGCAAGAAACATGCGCAGTGAATGGAATGGATTACAAGCTTTGATTATGAAAGATAGTAACTATGTATATTATATTCATTGCATGGCCATCGTCTTCAATTGGCTTTTGTTATGGGTTCAAAAGAAGTGATTCCTATTCATAAATTCTTCACTAAATTGAGTATTGTCGTCACTGTTGTCAATGCATCTTCTAAACGTCATGATGAATTACAATTGCTCAAGTAGAGGATGTTGCATACCTCCTTTCTATTAATGAAATTCAATCAGTACTGGATTAAACCAGAGTGGTACCCTACATCGTCCGAGTGAAATTCGATAGAGTTCTCATTATAAATTCCTATGCAGTTTTGTTAAAATGTACAGTGCAGTGTGTACAGTACTTTTGATAATTATAAATGATGGTGATAATTATTTACAACGTGGAGAAATAGACGAAGCATATGACGATGTAACATCTTTTGAATTTGTTCTTAGCATGCGTATAATATATCATGGGTATTGCAGAAGATTTATGTCAAGTTTTACAATGGAAGAATCTAAATATTTTAAATGCGATACAACTTATTTCATCAACAAAAGAGCACCTTCAAAAAGCCCGAGAAGATAGTTGGTTTTCATTGGTTACATTATTTTGTCAGAATTGAATCATTGATGTTCCTGATATAAATTCTTATTATTCTCAAAGTCGAACGGGGACTCTTGGTAAAGTTCATCAAGTTACATTACAATATCACTTCCGAGTAGATATATTTACTACTACCAGAGATGTCCAATTGTTAGAATTAAACAATCGATTCAATGAGGATGCTACAAGTCTTCTTACCTTAAGTGCAGCTTTAGATCATAGAGGTTACTACAAGCTATTCAACAATATGGATATATGTAAATTAACAAAGGAATTGTATCCAGCTGGTTTCACAGATCACAAGCTGATATTGTTAGAGAAACAATTGATACATTACAAATCAGATGTCACTACACATCATATTCTCAAGAACATCTCCAATCTTGTGGATATTTGTCAAAAATTAGTAGAAACAAGAAAGTCGGAATATACTATTTGGTCTACTGATTGATCCGACATGTGCTTACACTTCCTATATCAACTGCAACTACTGAAAGAACATTTTCAGCTACATAGATTATACAATCAAGGCTCCGTAATAAAAATGGAAGATTGTTTTCTAAGGAGTTATATGTTAACTTACATTGAGAAAGATATTGCTGAGAAGCTCTCGATAGAATCAATCATCGACAAATTTGGTTTGAAGTCACGACGTGTACAGTTTAAATAATTTCAGAAAGAAACATGTATACTCAATATCTTTTGCTTTTGTTTATTTTTATATTTCTATAATATGATCTCATTGTTTTTGTAAATATATGAAATTATCATAAAATAGAATGGTTATATGCTGAACAATAAAATTATCTAAATGCATGTTTTGATTTTATCAAGTTAAAATTATTTATTATTATATAATTTGTTGATGTATGCAAATTATCTTATCTAGTCCTTTGACTTTAAATATATTATGCAACCAATGAATTCAACTAAGTCTATTAACTAAAATAACAAATAATGATAAAATAAATTAGACAAATAATGGTTTAATAGCCCCCCTCCCAAGTAGAAATTCCTGACTTCGTCACTACTTTAGAGATTGGGTGCAAGTAGGGGAAGGAAAGATCCTGGGAGAAATGAGAAGGATTTTATTCTGGGAAAGGGGTGGGGTAGGGACCTTTTTGCTTATATGGAATGGGAAATATGAATTTAAATTCTAGTCTTTGATTTTTGTGGAGATTAATAGTTGAGAAGTGTCTCACCTTCTCATAACTACTCTATCTCATAGGATCACTACTCTCTCCCTCTACACACTAATGATTCAGTGGGGCTACCCCTAAGGGGAGCCAACATGGTTACCCCAACCTTATTTTTTTCTTAATGTATTTTCTAAAAATACTTAAGGGTAATTAGATCACTATATGGTACCATATTAGCATTCAAATTTCGACTCAATTCGAGACTCCTATCCCACCTATCAAGACTATCAAATTTTAACGATATCATAAATGCTGAAATTGAACCCTTATAGATGGATGGATTAGAAATGCTTGTTTTATACGGAATTTGAGTAACAACATGTTTCAATCTTGGATTGAATCCTAACATGAGTTTTCTACCTTAAGGGTTCGTTTGATTGCAGGGTTGGGTTGGGTACTATTCACAGGGGTACCCCCTCCTCACAGTTTACTATTCACCCAGCCCAGTGAATACCCTACCCTGTCCAACCCTGCAACCAAACGAACCCTAAGGAATAGAAAAAAAAGGTGGGGTAGCCATGTTGGCTCCCCCTAGGGTTAGTCCCATTAAACCCGTATATGTGTGTGCGCACATGCATGTCCCTAGAGCATATAAGAGCATACTACAACCCATCTTTCTTCATTTTTTTATTTTTTAAATTAAAATCATGGGAGATTTACTTGGAATAATAAGCAGAATATGTGTTCTAAATTTTGTATAAAATAAACATTCCTAAATGTCCATTTGAAAGAAGTCAATTTCAACAATTCTAAAATCATTAAATTTGGTAGTCTGGATGGATGTGATATACGTTTCTAATAGAGTCAATTTTGAAATGACACAATGTTGATATATGGAGATCTGAAACTACCTAGATTCCATTTCGAAAAAAACAAATAAAATACGAGGAAAAAAGAGTGGGAGCATATAAATATAAATTGTATGCTCCCATAGAGCATACACATTTTATCCATTTATGCATGTATGTATGTATTCATGCATGCATGCATGACTATTGATGGTGCACATGAAAAAATATTTTATCTATGCTGCATAATATGTACGTTGTCTATAATTTAGTGCATATCTTACATATATATAGATTATTTTTTAGTGATTAGCCGGTTGAACCATTGTTCCCCATTGGTTTGATTTAATCCGGATGAAATAGTAGCGACGTTTTCATCCGATTGAATTGGTTTGAGTACATGGTTCAACCCGATCCGACCATATCGATAAGGTGTCTGATACGATATTCAGTTTCATTTCAAAAACACTGGTAGACACTACTTTACATCATATCATAAAAGAATGAGAGTGTTGCATGTCAATTTTCCGGAGCATACAATGTGTGAATAGGAGTGTTAAGAAAATTTCAAGTTCGATATTTGCTTAGGTTTGATTCGTTAAAGATTCGATTTACATTCGATTTGAAAATAAACGAACTGAACATTGATTTAGGTTTGCGCTCATTTATTGAAACAAATCGAACCTTGAAATGATAGGATCTCTCATGTCCAGTTCAATAAAAATTCGATGGGCAACACACATTATATATTTATTTAATTATTTATATTTATACATGTAATTTTTCCTAAAAAGATTTACATAAGGAATGAGGAATTTGTGCCATGATACAAATAAGGTATATGCACAAAAGATCACAACCCTTGATCAAGATATAACGAAGGGTTGTGACCATTCCACATGTCCAAAATACTTAGATTCCAAGGAGTTTCATCGCTAGTCAGACCTTAAATGAACCGAACAGAACCTTCATAAATCATGGTCGAGCCAAACTGAACCTGAACACCATTTTCATTTTATTGAACCAAACATAACTCAAACATTTAAAAATAGGGATTTTTACACCCATAACCCCGACTAATTTGGCAATAACATTCATAACCCTGCATAATCGTGAATTACATGAGAAGCCCTGTATAGTCACTCCGTCTCACACCCATAACCCTCCGTTAGTTTAAGACGTTAACTCAACCATATGAATGAGTTAATCTAACTCATCCTCGATCAACGATCAAGAAATAAGCAAAAAATATTCCTCTCCCATCAACCTCCATCCACCATCTTCATCTGTCCCATCATCTCTGCCACACCTCAAACTGCTGGAACAATGGGATTTTGAGCGGAAGGAGCTCGTCCGGGCGTCCGCTTCGTGCTTGGTGGTTGGCCAGTTCGGGGTTCCTGAAGCTGGAGGAGTGCGCAACAGGGATTCGTGGGTGGGTGGGGTTGAGCTCCGCGCGGGGTCGAGGGGGGTTCGAGGAGATCGGTGAGGGTGGCTGCGCTGGTGGGGTGGTGGAGGGGGGGCTTCCGCAGGAGAGGAGAAGCTCCGTGCGGGGTCGAGTGGAAGAAGAAGCTCCGTGCGGGGTCGAGTGTGGGCTATGTCTTCCAGGTGATAGGGGGAGGGGGCTCTGTTTTCGGGTGGGAGGAGGGTTGGGGCTCGAGCGGGCGAGGGGTTGGGGCTCCGGCGGGCGGGCGGGTGGAGGGCGACGGGGGACCCGGGAGGCGACAGGGGGAGGGGGGCTCTGTTTTCGGGCGGGAGGAGGGTTGGGGCTTAGGCGGGCGGGCGGTTGGGGCTCCAGCGGGTGCCGGGCGGGCGGGCGGTTGGGGCTTCGGCGGGTGGAGGGCGACGGGGAGGGGGGGCTTTGGCTTTCTAGGGCGGGGAGTCGATTCAAGGCGGAGGGGCTTCAGGGGTGGAAGGACGTGGGAATGGGTTGTGGACGACCGGGGGGTGTGGGGGGGGGGGGGACAGTACGGGAGGGCGGCGGCGGAGGAGGGGGGCCTTCCATGGTGAGGCTTCCAGGGGCAACGCCGGGAGGGCTTCCAAGTCAGAGGCCGCAGGAGGACGGCGGAGGAAGTAGCGGGGGAAGTGCTTCCCGCGATGGGAGAAGGGGGCATCAATTTATAAATGTAAAATACTTTGAGGGGCAAAATTGTCCACATATAACGTTTTCCATCTGAGGTAACAGAAATTCGAGACGGAAGTTGACACAGGGTTATGTCATGTAAAGGATAAGCATTACCCGGGGTTTCTCGTGTAATTCACGATTATGCAGAGTTATGAATGTTATTTGTCAAATTACTCAGGGTTATGATTGTAAAAATCCCTTAAAAATACTAAACAAACCAAACAAATCCTGCGTAGTTTCGCTTAGGTTACAGTCAATTACACCCGTAGCTTTGAATCAACATGCGACGCTGTCAATATCCACTTACATCAACGCTATCAAATTAAACGGGCCATTAGTTAAAATAGAATGGAAATTTTAGATAACGACCTTTGATGTTTTGTCCAATTACACTATAACACATATAATTTTTGTAATTAGACTGTGACGTTGATAATCTTACTCTATTTAACATATAGATCCACATTCAAAGGTTGCGGTGTGATAACTAGTATCGAGAGAATGTGTAAATACAAAGGGCCCTGGTTTAGTTATAAAGATCTTAGCGCTTGTTGATATGATTAGATGAAATTTTAGATATTTGATAAGGAAAAGATGAACAATTTAGATCCATAAATTAATGGATAATTTAATCATAACTTGACCATCTATTCTGAAATAATTTATGCTGGAATAAAATCACAACGCACTGCCAGGAAATTGCTGTGTATTTGCGAAAGGTCAAGCAGATATTATAATTAAAAGTCCTATTATACGTGTGGACTATTTGTTTAAACAATTTGGGGACTAAATTTTTTTATTTTGAATATATTGAACGTTCGAAAGATCGTATCAGGTGATCACAAGTCAGAAACTCCATAAAAGAATTAACGTTGAAAGTTTTAAAAAAATTAATATGATAAAGCCAATATTTTTTGGAAATTCGGCAGAAATTATCAAACTCTGAATATACTGTTAATACGACAGAACAATGTATATTCAGTATTGGTAATGCAAGGATGTCAAATAGCATGATTTCATTCTACGAAAGCAGCCTTATTTGTAACAATCTGAGAAGACGTAGCAATAGAAAATATATAAGGGTAAATTACATAGCTTGTCCTCAAATTTGCAGTGAATATCAACAATTACCTTGATAAAAAAGTGACATTTTAATAATTTTTCATCACGACGAAAGTTAAAATGTCATCGAAAAAGTATTATAGTACTGAAATTTAATCCCGGAAATGCTGTGCTTGATGGGAAGGGCTCTCTTTGATATTATCCCAAAATTCAAAATAATTTATATAATTTAACAAAAATATAAATATGGAGAAAACAAAGATAAGGCATATAAGTGTCATCTTCCTTTTTCATATTTAAGGGATATGTACACCCATAACTCTGCGTGGCTTCATATTTACATGCATAACCTTTGGCGATCATGAGTTACACAAGAATCCCCGAATACTCACTTTGTCTCACACTCATAACCCTCTGTTAGTTTTGTCTGTTAACCCAGATCATTGGGTTGATCTATGACTATTAAAATATTCTAAAAAATAAAAAAACCCTAACCTCCTCCACCTTCCTCCTCCAGCGCCCTACACCTCCCTCCAACACATCCTCCCATCCGTTGCCCCAAGTCCCCTCCACAAGCACCATCTCCCGCCTCTCCTCCTTTAGAAACTCTCATACTACCTCTGGAACGCCCGCGTCGACCTCTCCAATTCCTCCCCCTCCCTCCCACGTCTCACCCTTCTCCTTAACTCCATTGCGGACCTCCTCCTCCTCGCCTCCCCACTCGACAACATCCCCTCCCCATAGCTCAAAACGGCTTCCATCTTCCACTATATTGCCCTTCTCTGGCTCAACCTCTGCCGCCTCGACCTTGCCTCCACTTGCGTCGATCGTGTCACCGACCTCGCCGCCTCTATCCCACCTACCTCCTTTTGGAAATCAACCTCTCGATGTCACACACTGTTTGGGAATCCTCTAATCCTACGCTCACGATCGCCTTGTTGAACCAGTCAAAAAGCATCCTATTCGGGTTGGTCGGTTGCTACCGAGCGCTCGCCGAGCAATACCTTCGGTTCAGGAAACTCGAGCTAGGGGAAGAAGGTGACAACAGAGGCAGGGGGCATCCAAGCTTCTAGAGGAGGCACTCGATTTGAGCAAGAAGGGTATACGATCGTCGAGGAAGATAGATGAGATAGCGGGTCAAAGGAGCTGTCTGAGCAATGGATGGCATCTTTTGCAAATGCGGTTAAATTCAAGGCACGGAATGGTAAAAAAATCCAGGGATTCCGTCAAAGATAACAGGGAATGGATGAAAGTTAACGTAGGATTTGACATGCAAGGAAGGGTCAACAATTATTTAGAGTTTCTCGTGTAATTATGGATTATCAAAGGTTATGTATATATTTATGAAAATATAGAAGATTATAAGTGTAAATATCTCTTTTTTCTAGAAATTTCTGCATTCCGAATACCTTCTTGCAATTTCTCCCTTCCATACATCTATTTTGCCTAAGATATGAATGGGCCCCATCCGAAAAGTTCGTGCACGTCTTCCGAAATGCCATAACAGAGAGCACGGCCATTACATAAAAGAAAAGGCAATTTAGAAAGTCTATCCTGAATACGAACATAAATATCCCTTGTCAGCTGTACCCGTTGATATTGTGAGGACCACATCATCCATTCTGTTATAACAACTATGGCTGCCTATGTAAAGATCAACAGACTGTTTGTTAATACACACCATTCTACTCACACAACCCTCCAACCATTCAAAATCTCTCCCCTTCAAATTAACAACTACCAACTATCCCCTATGGAAGATACAACCCATTCCTCTTATCATTGCCTACGATCTGGGCATTGTCAAAGGCTCCGATGTGATGACTGAACAACAACTCAAAGATGACAAGGGTGAACTCTCATGCCCAAATCCAGAATACCTATTATGGCGTCGTCATGACCAACCAACCTGTCATGAGTTGGCTAATATCCTCTGCCACAGAGGAAATTGGATCTCAACTTGCAGGATACACTACCTCCAGAGATGTGAGGATGTTTCTCCGTCAAAACTTCGCCAGTCATGCTCGCTCAAGAATCTATCATCTTTAATCTGAACTTCAGAGCCTCAGAAAGGGTGACCTCTCTATCTCTTCTTACGCAAACAAAGCAAAAGAATAGTTATAAATCTCTAGATATCTGGAAACATGTTTATGATGACGATCTAGTTATGCATATTGTTCAAGGTTTACCACGTGAATATGAATCCACATTTCACTGGTAAATCAAAGCCATGCTCTTAGACAAAGTCTTAGGTCTTTTTCTCAACCATGAGCAATGCTTACTAAAGAACAATCAACTTCCAAAAGCTAATTGGACCTCTCGCAATACAAATGTTTGTGATGCTTTCCATTATACCAGCACGTGTAATCAACGTGCTACCCATCGATCACGTGATCAAGGTAGATTTCCTCATCGAGGTCGCTTCTTCCATGCTCGTGCTCGTATAAACTCAGCATACAACAACTGAGGTCGCAATACACCTCATTTTACCTCCTGTCAGATTTGTGGCCGTACAAATCACACCATCGATAGACTTTATTTCGATACAATCGGACCAATGAGATCCCTACTCATCGATCATATATTACTAATGCAAGCCCTCAGCTATGGTACCCAGCTTCTGGAGCCACGCATCTTACAAAATCATTAGCAAACTTGGACATCTCTGCATATTATAGGGGTTATGCCGAGGTTACAATTGCCAATGGGCAAGGTTTGTGTATTGCCAACATAGGCTTTAAGTCATTCTCTCATCCCCTTATCTTACGGGATGTTTTACATGTTCCCTCAACAACCAAAAATTTATTATCCATACAGCGCTTCGCTACTGACAATTCTAGTTACTTTAAGATGTTTCCTCACAAGCTGGAGGTAAAAGATATCAAGACTAACAAGCTACTTTGTTGGAGTATTTGGTTATGCGCCTATTGAGTTGTAGATGGGTAAATGGATACCTCCAGGATCCATTTACCCCATCCAGTGGTTTAGTCCCACATCGTCCAGTGGTGGGACTTGGAGGCCCTGTGGAGGCTATATAAGGAGCCCCATGCCTCCTGTAACAGATTGAGAAAAAGCAATAGAGAAACACGTCCCTTTGAGGGCTTCTCCCGTGGTTTCATCCCGCTCCTCACGGAGTAGGGTTCCACGTAAAATCTCGCATTCTTTTCGTGTTCTTTATCTTTATCCATGTTTATGCTTCCGCTTCCGATTTTCTAACATACTTCTACAAGGTTGCACTAGAAGGGGCTCTATCAGCTTTAGTTACCTTCAAATGACACCAATGCACAGCTATCTCCTGAAGGATAGTCTCCTGCTGCCATGCTCTCTGCTCGAGCTTCTTATGATGTCTGGCACCGACGTCTAGGACACACAAATAAACTTCTAGTTAAAGATATTATTCAGACTTCCCAGTTACCTCTGCTCAGTTTCTCTCTCTCTAATATATGCAGTTCATGACGATGTTCTAAAGAAAGTAGGCAGTCTCTTCCATAAACTTCATCTAGGAGTAATGATGCCTTTGCCTTAATTTTTCTCTGATAAGTGGCAGTCTCCAGTTCTTGGATACGATGGTCATCACTACTGCATGATTTTTATTGATGATTTTACAAAGCATGTCTGGATATATACTTTGGAAACTAAAGATCAGGTGTGCAATGCAATTCTACGATTCTAAAAACTTATTCAAACACTGTTTAATATGATTCTAAAGTCACTGCATACAACACCACCCATTTTACCTTCAACATCACCATGCATTTATACTCCCAATGGTCCAATGTCTCATGAATCTCCAGCAGTTCAACCCACTCCACCTAATAATACAACTCCCCTAACCTCTCCAACTCCGACTCATCCCACCAGCACCTCTTCTCCAGTATCCATCATATTTCCCCATCGTACTCATCATATGATGACAAGAGCTAAGCATGGAATAACAAAAAAGGCCTATCATACAAATAAAGCCTCCCCAACCAATGACCAAGAGTCCTCCTCCTACACTGAAGCTTCCAAACACGCACACTGGAAGTCTGCGATGTTAAATGGATTTGCTTCTCTCCTACAAAACAATACCTAGACATTAGTACCACAACAACCTATAATGGATATTGTTGGAAACAGATGAGTCTTCAGAATTAAAAGAATTGCTGATACACTATTCGTCAACACAAAACTCGTCTTGTTTCCAAAGGTTTTCATTAGAAACAAGGAATTGATTTTACGGATACATTCAGCCATGTAGTCAAGCCAACCACAATCAGAGTATTGCTCTGGACAACAAAGTAGTGGCATGCTCTTCAACTTGATATCAATAATGCATTTCTACATGGCTATCTAGTCATAGAAGGCTGTGTCGGCGATATATCGCCAATATATAGGTTTCAACATGGTAGGGGTTTCGATATTACCCAATATATCTTTTTACAGGGATATCGGCGATATATCGCCGATATATCGGTGATATATCGCCATAAGCTCATATCAGTCAAAAATGATTTGATTCAGTACAAAAAATCCCGGATATTGATCGATATCGTCGATATTTCGTCGATATCTCTATATATCCATGCTATTATTCATGCAAGATTGATTCAGCTATTTATCTATCTACACCCAGTATTAAAACACATATCTAGCTACACCTAGTATTAAAACACACAATGGTTTATATATATTTTGTTTCGGGTCGGGGGCGCTACCCCGCACCCCTGTAGGGGGGCCAACCTGCCCCCCCCCCCCTAGCCCCCCCAGGCTCGTTGATCGGGCAACGAGACCCCCGTACTGGTAGGGTATGGTGCGACAAGAGGGTGCATACAATGGTTCTTCAAATTGGTGTATGTTTACAAGTTATTTCATGTTGTAATAACTTGAATGAAATCCATTTCCAATATCTATAAGCCAATTCTTCAAAACAAAAATATCTATAAGTCAATAATCAAAACACTAATATCTATCTATTCAAAATGATTGATATATGCGATATAAGCTTCATAGATTGATCGATATGTGTGATCTAAGAGTATATTTGTAAGTTATTTAGTGATCTAAGAATTTGGATGAACTCCATTTTCCATATATATAGGTCAACAACTAACAGTACCAGTGATATGTTCGATATGACCGATATGTGAAATATAAGGATCATAGTCTTCACAAATGATACATATGTGTCATCTAAGTGTATATTTGTAAGTTATTTAATGTTATAAGAACTTGAATGAAATCCATTTCCAATATCTATAGGTCAGGAATAAACATTAACAATGATACGTTCAATATGACTGATATGTGCGATATATGAGCTATAAAATGACTGATATATGTGGCATAAGTGTGTATTTGTAGGTTATTTGTTGTTTTAATATCTTGGATGATCTTAATTTCTGAAACAAATAACAAAAAATGGCTTTTTTGAGTTATTTCCGATATTTCCACTGATATTGTCGATTTATCGGCGATATATCCCGATATATCCATTTTTGGACGGACCGAAATGATATCAATATCGATACGACCTTCCTAGCTGTCTGCAAGATGATGTTTATATGTATTAACCACAAGGGCTCATGGATCCAGATAGACTAAATAATGTTCGCAAGCTTCATCGCTCCTTAAATGGTCTTCAATAGGTGTGCACATAGATCGGATAAAATCCGTAATCCAATCCAGTCCGTTGTTATTGGATTGGTTTGGATTTATAAGTCTACTGGATCGGATAGGATTGAAATTTTACTAATCCTTTCATTTATGGATTAGATCGGATTATTATCAAAATATGATCCAATCTAATCTGGTAATCTTTCAATAAATAAATATAATAAATCATTTGTTATCATTAAAATATTTTATATATGTATTTTTGTTTGAAAGCTATGTGTAGATATCGAAGCCATTCTCTTTATAATTTAAACACATTCCAATTCAAGCTTTACCCCACTCTAGTTGCTGGAAATCCCTTACCCCACCCTACTGATTGGTTTAGAAAAAAGTAATACCTACCTGCAGTACCCTTCAGGTCTTCCAATTTTCCAAACGAAAAATCCATCTTAAAAAAAATTCTAAAATTAAACTCTCTCAGGGTCCGTCCAAACAAAACACCCACCCGCGCCACACACATCTTCACCCTCGGATGCACATATCTCTGTTGGTTGACATCCTTGTCTCTAGTTGCGCACATGCGCAACCAAATATATCTCGCACACATGCAGTTAGACCTCGTCCCCGGCCCTCCCATACCTCCCATACGCACGCACAACTAGATCTCGTCCCGAGCCAGCTGCAGGCTCATTCTCAGTTGCGCCCTCCTCGTCCCTAGCCACGCGCACGCATAGCTAGACCTTGTGCATGCGCGATTGGACCTCATCTCTGTCTCTCCCAAGCCTCTCGCACACGTGCAACTAGGAACCTCATGTGGTTACCTCTTGCACCACGCAATCGCGCACAGTCGTTGTCCCAAACTTCCTTGCACATGATCCTCCTCCCTCCCGCACTACGTAGCCAAGCAGGTTAGTTGTAGTTCCTATTTGATATATACAAACTTACAATTTTATTCATAGACAATGTGATACTTCTATGATTTCTACATATTACAATTATGTTATTTATATTTAGTTATACAATGACTGTTCGTACTAAGGCCATAACGAACATATATGTTTTTGCTTCTAAAAAATTAACTATCCTTTTCTTTACATTTATCCTCTCAATTTTAGAATCATATTTCAACTGTAGAGGTCTAGTGTGCAACAAACTTAATTATAGCTTATGAAGTGACACTATGTAAGCATTAAAAATCCAAACACTTCCGATCAAATTTGTAATCCGATGGATTGGATTTGTATGTTTAATAGAATGGAATGGATTAGAAAAATCAGAAATCCGTTAAATGTGGATTGGACACGGATTAAGTTGATCCAATCCGATCCGTGTGCACCCCTAGTCTTCAACAAGCCCCTCAACACCAAGCATGGTCTGAGCTATTAACGAACTATCTTGAACCTCTCGATTTCACTGGATCCAAAACAAACAGCTCACTCTACAATCGCCGAGCTATTGGTCACATAATATATATGCTTATCTATGTCGATGACCTTCTTGTCTTCAGCAACTCTCCCCATCATATGTAGCAGTTTGTTAAATCCATGGGTAATGAATTTCCGATCAAAAATATGGGACATCCATCATACTTTCTTGGCATTGAAATATGTAAGACCAAAAATGGTCTGCATCTATCCCAATCTCAGTTGGCATTC
Source organism: Ottelia alismoides (assembly GCA_037367405.1). Lineage (NCBI taxonomy): Eukaryota > Viridiplantae > Streptophyta > Magnoliopsida > Alismatales > Hydrocharitaceae > Ottelia > Ottelia alismoides. The sequence continues at coordinate 1,273,694 of JAZKJV010000030.1, forward strand.
TTATGAAGGTCTCAAGCCAATGAAAACACCCATGGTGTCAACTGCATTATCTGAGCTGGCAAAAAACACTGCACCCTCACTTTCAGATCCTACGCCATTCCAGCAAACCATTGGAAGTTTACAGTATGCTACATTCACAAGGCCTGATACAGACTTTGCAATAAACAAACTCTCAATACTTGCGCTGCCCCCAATGAGTTACACCTAAAAGCTCTCAAGTATCTTCTTTGATACATCAAAGGCACATTACATGTGGGCATCTCCTACACCGCCAACTATAATATTTCGAGCATTTCCTGACGCTGACTGGGGCAGTTGTCCTAGTGATCGAAAGTGAAGTTCCGGATACATCATTTTTCTAGGCGACAAACCTATCTCCCGGCAATCAAAGAAACAATCAAGTGTTCCTCGCTCATCCACTGAAGCTGAATACAAAGCCATCGCTGATGCCACTGCTGAAATCACCCGGCTACAGTCCTTATTCACAGAACTTGAAATTACTTTCACCTCAACCCCAACTCTGTGATATGATAACATTGGAGCAGCATATCTATCCCACGATCCTATTTTTCATGCATACAAAGCATGTTGAAATCGACTATCACTTTGTTCGGGATCAGGTCGCAAAACAACTGCTCCATATTCGAGTTATTTCGAATAAAGATCAGATGGCTGACATTCTAACAGAACCTCTTCTGAACAAGCGTACGCCAAACTGCCGATCTGTCCAAGACCATCAGTTTGAGGGGGTGCATTGAGAAATACAAGAGCAAGTATGCAACTTTTCCCCATCACCTGTATTCGCTGATACTGTGAAGACCACAACCTTCTTTCTGTTTTAACGACTATGACTGCCTATAAAAAAGCAGCAGACTGTATGTTATGCTTATCCCTATCAAAGAAACCTAACGCCTATTCAGGTAAGAAGCTCGCCTGCTAAGCTACTTATAAAATCTTTTCAAGTAAGAAAAACATATCATATTAGACATTTATGCAGCTAAATGGACAAATACATATCATATTAGACATTTTATGCAGCTAAATAGACAAATATTATGTGATAACGTGAATGTAGGTAACACGAAGCTCTGTCAAATAACTGCCTCCAGCTCAACCTCAAAAACGACTGCAAGGAAGATCTCAAAATCTTGTGCATGATGATAATAACGAGAGCCTCATCAATGTGATAATTATTAGCATTTTGCAAGAGAGCATTTCTTTCTGTTTTTTTACAAATTTTCTGATTCTATATGTTAAGTGGACATAACTTCAAGTTAATGAGGATATCGGAGTCCAATATCTGCAGCGTGATTTGCAACCAGTTGAACTAGACCCCAGTTGATGGCGGTTCCTGATTTTTTGCCTGTCAGTTGTGATGCCTTCTGATTACAACACTTGTGGCCACCAATGATAAAACTTTGGGCTGCGCATATTGGTTTAATTGCTAATAGTTTGCACCAAGGAGATGGTTGGCATTACCAAATTGCAGCTGATTGCTTGCTTCTCCCTTCTTCACGGTCGTCTTTTCAAGACATGCCTGTGAGATAAAATGCTTAGAAACAGTGGATAAGATGCATATCTGCCTTAAAAATGTATACCTACCTTCTAAATAGCGATCTTCTCCATATGCTTCCTTCTTAGCATAGATAATCTCCGCTGGATGGGGGATTTCTCATCCCTCTTTCCCATTTTGTCTAAAAAGAAGATAATCTTTTTCATGGTATCCATGACATCTTCATTATCAAATCCTAACTCTCTCTCCTGAATTTCAAGTACCCTCTTCAATTGTTCCAGCAACATGGAGTCATCCTTTCCAAGCCTAGTCTGAATAGATGTAAGGCAATCAAGAGCTTCACCTGCAAATAGTTAATCAGAAGTTAATTTTCATAGAAACAATGCGGTACTGCAAGGACATCTTGATTTTAAACAAGCTGAGATCGCAATCAGAAACTTGCTGAGTCTAGTTGCCATGTGAAGAAAGAAGATTGCCATGCAATATGAAATCAAGTCCATAGGAATACTAAGAGGAAATACACATCAACAAGATAACACAGAAAATAATCAATGATAAAACCTAACTATTTACATACACCTATTCAATGTGTCTCCGAAATGCACTAGTGAACAAGTGAACATGTGGGATGCAGCAAGTTGCACATTCACTTTGCCATTCTTAAATAAGACCCTTAGAAATTCATAGTACAAAAACGAAAGATGACGATTAGGGTGTACAAAGAATATACAGTTGACTTTTCATTATCTCGCAACTTACCTACAGGCAGAGAATGCTTTCCAAATGCTTCTTCTCGACGCTGTAAAGCTTGTATAGCTAAACTTTCTGCTTCCGTATCTCTTCCTAATTTATATAAGATGACAGCTAATTGCAACATTGGTTTAGTAATGTCCTGGCCGACAGGGTCCATTTTCTTTGACATGAGCTGCAGAACATACTTCAGAAGCCGCTCAGCTTCCACGTAGTTCTTTGAGTGTGAATAAGATGTGGCAAGATTTAGAAGATGTGTAACTAAACTAGGATGTCCACTTCCTTTAGACTGCTCAGCAATTAGAAGACTCTCTTCCAGCAGTTCTCGGCCCTCCTGTACCCTGGGATATGCATAAGAACAATTGTCATTATCCAAGTATTTCAAAATTAAAGATAACAACTCCAATACCAAAAAAAAATTCTCTTGGAACTAATATCTGGAACAGGACTCTTCTATGAGGAAGTCTCAAGACTAGATATTTAATTTCAAGAATACTTCAAATCCCACATCGAGAATCTACATTTGAGGGAAAAACCTTAATTTCACAAGCAAATGAAAATTTTTATACAACCATACACTTTTCCCTCCAAAGTTAGTTAGAGTCGATGATTTTTCCGTCTATATTATTTTGAAACAATACGTTGTGCATTCAGAGTGATGCCCAATTTAAATATTGTTAGAGTATTTGCAGCATGCGTCACTTATGTAATAGGTGGGTAAATGGATCCCTCCAGGGTCCATTTACCCCACCACTGAGTTTAGTCCCATACAGCCTAGTGGTGGGACTTGGAGGCCCTGTGCAAGCTATATAAGGAGCCCCAGGCCTCCTGTAACAGATGAGAAAGTTCAATAGAATATCCGCCCCTTAGAGGGTTTCTCCCGTGGTTTCATCCCGCTCCTCACGGAGTAGGGTTCCACGTAAAATCCCGTTGTTCTTTTCTTCTTGTTATTTATCTTTTTCCATGTTACGCTTCCGCTTCCGATTTTCTAACATGGTATCAGAGCGGGTCGATTCTCGAGGTTTTTAAGTTATTTGATGTTGTTCGAGATTCGATTTTTCTGTTATTAAAGATCATAGAGTTCAGATTTGTTAAAGTTAGGGTTTGGTTGAAACCCTATGTTTATACATGATTCGATGTTCTGCGATGATGGGGTTTTCCCTTTCTTGGAACCCTAGCAGCCGAAGGTCTTAGAGACTCCAGACGCATTTTTCCTGGCAACAGATCTCCCCGCTGCGGTTACAGCAGATCTCACTGCAAGTGGCAGGCGGAACCTCCTTGAAGCCGCGGCCCCCAGGCGGCGCTCCATCACGGCGGCGTGAGCTCGCAGGAAACCCATCAGATGACCTCGTGGGCCACGCGCAAGCAAAGGCCGCAGGTCCAGGAGCCCTAGCTCCCTCCCCTGGCGGCATCTCGGCTATGGCAACGATCTCGATCCGCCTTCATCTTCAGCAGCGGCGCACCATCCTCTTCAGGCCGCGCATCGTATCATCCTTCCCAGGCGCAAGCCCCGCCAGACAGCTCTTCCCTCGCCAGACGAATCCCAGGCGGCACCCCGACAGCCCCAGCCATACGACCTCCTGCGATCTCTCTCAGCCATGTCTCGCGCAGGCAGGCGGCGAGCCCTAACGACTTCGCGCGATAGCTCCCAACCACCACGCGCGCAGGCGGCGCGCTTGAGCATGGCGGCGCCCCCAGGCGCGCGAGCCCAGGCAGCACCGCGTCCCCTTCGCAGGCGCACCTCCCCAAGCGGCGCAAGGCGGCACCCTCTGCATCCCCAGACGGCGCACAGGCGCGCACAGGCCCCATCTCCAAGAAGTCTCGATGGCGCTCCTCCGAGATCCTGTTCATTCGGGGGCGGCGATTTTTGAGTGTCGAGGGTTTCCATCCAGAGGGAACCCTAATAACATGTGGGCCGCATGTGGCCCGATGGCCAATTTTTTTAAAAAAAAAAGGAAAAAAATGGGTCTTCGTTTGTAAGCCCAATTGATGGGCTGTATATACCAAAAAAAAAGAGAGAGAAGAAGAAAAAAAAGGGGGGGGGTTGTGCGTGAGCTAAAAAAAAAGGAGCAGCGAGTAAAAAAAAAGGAAAAAAAAGTGCTGCATTGTGAGCCGATTTTAGCCATTTGTTAAAAAAAAAGAAAAAAAAGGCGCGTACAAATACAAAAGCCGTACGTTTTTTTAAAAAAAAATGTCAAAACAAAAAAAAATGTGTTTCAAAAAAAAATGTGACGGCTTTAAAAGAAATGATAAAAAAAAGCCGCAAGGAATTTTATGTGAATGTTAAGAAGAAAAAAAAAGAGGCGCATACAAAGAAAAGCCGTATGCAATTTTCAAAAAAAAATGCAAGTAAAGCCGAGAAAATGTAACGGCTTATTTGGTATTATGTCCCCATATTTATGTATTATCTTATCTTCTCCCAACATGGTCAACAATGCCATTCCGACCAGTATGGGAGAAAGGGGGAGTATATGTAGAGTCATAGGTCTTGTTCCAAGATTCAGATATCAGATTTTTCAGACCGGTCAGATGTTCAGACTCTACTCGATGATGACGCATGCCTGTCATTCTTGTTGGTCGGCCAGAGCTTTCATGTGAGCCATAGGGACTCCAGAGCAGAGGACTATTCCCTATGCCATTAAGGGCAAGGGTTTTCATGTGGTATCATAGGGACTCCACAGTAGAGTACCATTCTCTGAGCCAGATAGACACTCCAGCCCCGTTCGTCCTCCTCACATGCACGCCATGAGAAGCAACGTCCTCGACTGCAGCAGCTGTGCGCGTTGGGTTGATATTGTCTGTAGTGTCATGTATTGTGAGTTGAGTTTCTTCCTGTTTGTCCAAGCTGAGCATTGCATGCTCCAGCTTGAGGGGGAGTGTTAGAGTATTTGCAGCATGCGTCACTTATGTAATAGGTGGGTAAATGGATCCCTCCAGGGTCCATTTACCCCACCACTGAGTTTAGTCCCATACAGCCTAGTGGTGGGACTTGGAGGCCCTGTGCAAGCTATATAAGGAGCCCCAGGCCTCCTGTAACAGATGAGAAAGTTCAATAGAATATCCGCCCCTTAGAGGGTTTCTCCCGTGGTTTCATCCCGCTCCTCACGGAGTAGGGTTCCACGTAAAATCCCGCTGTTCTTTTCTTCTTGTTATTTATCTTTTTCCATGTTACGCTTCCGCTTCCGATTTTCTAACAAATATATATTATCAATATAACCCAATGAGAATTACATAATTCTAGAGTCATGGAGAGATAGGGCGTGGCGTACAATTTTTCAACATACAATTTCTTATTGCAAAATATGACACCATTATGAACCAACCGAATGGCCCACACAAACTTAGGCTTCAGCTGCTCTCTAAAAGATCTGAATCGAGCAGCATTGATGGAAGCCAGAAAATTCTCCAAGGAGGAGTCAAGCCACTCAAAAGAAGCATCCCTACAAGTTATGTGAGCTCGATCACAACCAACAGGCAGATGATGAACATCAACTTAATTGTCATTATAAATGAGCTAACAACATCAATGACATTGGAAATTTTGCCCCGTAGGTCTTCGTCATAGTTTGCACACACCTTATCAGCTAGATAAACATCTTCACCCTCAAAGGTGATTTAGTTCTCCAGATCCACTTCCAATCTCTCCGCAGGTCACCGGGGTCAAAAATAATGGGACCTGCAATGCCATGTAGGCCTTCTTGAAGTGGAATTCCCCAACCTTTCGTCACCAATGGTCCCCCTAAGTAGAGGGCCACCAACAGGACCGAGCACCTCCGTTTGTAAAAAGTACTGCAGCTTCTGATCTGAGAAACCTCACTGAAAGTTGGGGCACCAAGTTACATCAAACGAAGCATCATTTACTGCCACACCCATTTCAGACGCCATCACGGAAAGCCTCGAGTAGTGACTGCGAAGAGAATTATCCCCCCCGCACCCGTCATATGTGCAAATCCTGAAAGAACTCCCATCCCCCAAATCAAGTTGCATCGTTATAAAAATCTTAGGAAGAACCAAGGAAACAATTTTTTTAGAAGACAGAGGTTCGCCAGCTTCAGCCTAAGTGGAAGAGAAAGCAGCAAAGAGATTCCCTAAATTCATCTCACCAATATGCAAAGCATATCCTTCTCATTGCCCTAGAGTATAGTCACCCACTTTGCCAAAAGAGCCTTATTTATCACCTCCAGCCTCAGGACCCCCAACCTCCATCGTCCAAGGGTTGCATAACCAACTCCCAGTCCACTAAGGGAACACTCCATAAGCTCTCTTAAAAGAATCTCCTCTTTACAACCTCCAAGCATCAATGTTCACTGATCGGAAAAAGCCTATAAGAGGTAAAGAACAACGTGATAGCCCATAGCATTGCCTTTGTTAGAGTTATTATATTTACATTTATGTTTGTAACCCTTCGGGTTCTGTAACCTTTGTACTCTCTAGGGCTTTCTCTCTATATAAGAGACCCTAACTCTATGGAATAAACACCTCATTGGTTCCTCTTCTCAACATGGTATCAGAGCGACGGTCCTAGACCGAAGCCTAATACCCTAAATCCGCCACCACCACCAGCCCTCTCTTTGCTGATAAGGAGAGAGGGCTGTACCTTCTGCGTCGCTCGTGGATTCGATGGTCTTGGCAAGGCAATCCAAGTCCCCAGCATCACTAGCTGCCACCTCCAGCGGCACCTAAAGCGCTGCCCAAGGCTCCAGCATCTCCAGTCGTACCTTCTGTGTCATCAACACTGCCTGAATCCCCCCCCCAACAGCCCCTGTTTCACCACGACTTGTTTCTCCCAACTTTGTGTTTCTCCCAATTTGATGTTCCATACTCTTTATTCTATCAAGTATGGGAGAAAGGAGGAGTCAGAGATGATTCTTCAGGACGACTGCTGCTACCACGGCTGACAGACCGATGTTCCAAATTACTACTCAGATCATCCGTCTTCACCGAGCATTGACTGCTTTGTCAGGGCATATACTTCTTTTACGACCCGACTACTACTCCGCACTGGACTTCTTCTACAATGATTCTTCTCCAAGCATGATAGAGATATGTTCCGGTGACCTGCATGCACGACAGAGATACGTTCCGGTGACTTGATATCGCAGCGAATCTACAGGCATGGCAGAGATACGTTCCGGTGACCTGCAAGCTGTAGACCCGTCCTTGAGCGAGGTCTTCTACCAGCAACGGAAATATGTTCTTATGATGCATAGTGTGAAGATGTGGTGTATACTTTTTTTTCTTTTTGGTACAAGCTGCAGCTTTCTCGACTCCAGCTTGAGGGGGAGTGTTAGAGTTATTATTTTTACATTTATGTTTGTAACCCTTCGGGTTTTGCAACCCATGTACTCTCTAGGGCTTTCTCTCTATATAAGAGTCGCTAACTCTATAGAATAAACACCTCATTGGTTCCTCTTCTGAACAGCCTTAAGAAGCACAATGAAGCCATCACAGAAAAGAAATATGATACAACCTTCCAACTAGAAAGCTTGCGCTCCATTTTCTCCATCAACAATAATCAGTCCATTTGCGTAAGCCTCCCACTGATGAGGGACGGTCCCAGATAGGCTGACAGTTGACTAAGTCGACTTTACACAGTTGTTCATGAGCCCATAGAGCTGATCAAAAATCTCAACGACAGTTACATACCTCTCACCCCCACCATCGTCCCCCCCAAAGAAGATGGTGTCATCAGCATACTGAAGCACCAAAGTTAATAAGTGTCCTGAGGTGACACTACACTAAATCACCTAGCCCACCATAACGCCCAACCCATCAGCCACTAAGACAAAAAAATAGTGAAACTAGGATGCATCTCTACTTGGGTCCTTCTGTGGCTGAAAGAATCCCCCTTTTAGACGATCATTCACTAAAATTTAGCACAATGTAGTGGTGATACATCTCTCCATCCACAAAATATAGGTGTCCAGAAAGCCTCAACTAACAAAGGATCCCTACAGAAATTCCCACTCCACACCAAAAAAGCCACCTTCCACAGCATGCCCACAACCTGCCAACACTTCCATCAATCACCATCTCTATTGCAAAGAACTTAGGAAAGGGAAATGCTAGAGCACATTTTCCAGTGTTCCTCACAGTTCTGTGAAAAAGTGCAAAAGGTAGTAAGTAGTTGATAGGAACTGACCCTTGATAGTGACTCTTGCCCTTCACCAAGGCCAGGAGGAAGAATAGGAGATGACTAACATGAGGCCTCACCCCTTGGGAAAGATAAGTAGTTGTGAGATCAAAGCCTTCACTAAGCTGCGTCAAGAGATTTGCTGCAAGCCGAGCCCTACTCCTTTCTCTTCGTCAACGATTATGTTAGCTGGAAAAATAGACAAATTCTCGGGTCGGATTTATTGGATATTTGTTCAACAATTCACGATCTCTATCTGGTGCATGTACTCCGCACTGGCCTGTTCGGGGAGGAAATTCTCCCATAACTTAACATGTAAACGACAGTCTCTATCCTCGACCCAAAGTCAAGACAGAAGGATGACCCAGTGCAAGTGGTCAGCACTCGGATATTTATCAGCAAGATGAATTGCGATGCATTCCAGAACCCCGAAAACAGTGTTGTAGCTTTTCTCCACCAGCACTCGACCATCTCTGCAATCCTTGGAAGAAGAAAATGAAATACGAACAACCGTATTGGTCGTAATAAGTTGGCATCAAATGCTTGGAGCAAGAAGATGCATTCGATCGGAAGGATGACGTACCATGATACTTTCTATTTTGTGGAGTCTTGCTTTGGTCTCTGGTTTGACTTTTATGGTGCTAAGATCAACTGTCGAGAGGGAAACAACCCAGATCGTATACTAAGGTCCCTAAACAATCACTTAGTGGAAAAATAAGTGATCGAGCGAAGACAACCATGAGGTGGGCTTGGAAGGTCATCCTTTGAAGAAAGCATAAAGAACCCAAACCCTCCTCTATGCTTCTTCCTCAGCAAGGAAAGCATAATTTAGAACTCTTTTTCAAGGGGAGGAGGAGACTGATATGTGCTCTTTTTCGTGATCAGTAGGACAATAAGGAACAAATCCCTATTTAATGAAAAAGACAATAAGAGAGATATTGGGGTAAAAGGTCCTGCCTGACGTTGAAATACTATCCTTCCCTCAGACCTTAAAGACATTTATTTGAACTTTGATTTTCACTTTAATGTCTCCAACCGACATTTCCATAGTGTTGTTTGATATTGACACTTGGGAGGAGGGACCCTTCTTTTATAGTATAGACTGGCGGAAGAGTTGCTTCTTCTTCTTTGGTGGAAAGCTTTGTGTCATGTTCTTCCATGTCAGCTAACTTTCATCTGTGTGGGTTCATGCCTTCTCTTCTTGGTTTGTCCATGTTCTACTACTCAGTCTCATCATCGATGAGTCAAGAATTACTTAATGCGCTTGAGCCCCATCAACTTCTTTCACTTAGATAATGAGTGCCATGGTTTTAAAAAAACACCTCGATGCTCCCAAGCTATATGCTTAGGTAGCCTAGGTAAGGTGTACGTCTCGATACGTTGAGGCGCTCTTGAGGCACTACCTAGGATTGCCCTGGATTTGCTACTCAAAATTTTATATATTATGCAACAATAATTATTTATATTGAGTATAATAATTATTATTAATTTAATTTGATATTAGTCATATATATTTATTGTATGTTTAGAAAGTGTATGTTAGTCATGTTACATATATGTATATACTAAATTATAATGTCACATAACATATACTCTACAACATATTATATTGTCGCAAAGTAGCAAAAGCAAACACGCACAAACACGATCAATCAAGCAAATAATTAAACAAACAGATTTATAAGGTTCACCCATAACTGGGCTACGTCCTTGGGCGGCGGTGATCGAGGGTATTGTTAGAAATATGAAATGCAGAAGCATAATCAGAGAAAATAGAATAAGAACATGAAGAACAACAGGATTTTTACGTGGCACCCTACTCCCTAAGGAGCAAGATGATACAACGGGAGAACATCTCAAAGGGTTGACGTGTTCATTGCACTTTCTCTCATCTATTACATGAGGTATAGGGCTTCTTATAGCCCCCACTGACTCTCCAAGTCCCACCACTGGTAGATGTGGGACTAACCATTGTATGTGGTAATTGGATCTCGGAAGAATCCAATTACCCATCTACATCAGTGACGCATATACTCCAACACTCTCCCGTTAGCTGGAGCATGCAATGCTTAGCTTGGACAAATAGAAAGAAATCTCAAACTCATAATACAAGACACTACAAACAATATCAACTCAATGCAAACACAACTGTTGGTTGTTGTCGAGGACATTGCTTCTCATGTCGTGTAGGTGAGGAGGAACAAACAGGATGGAGTGTGAGTCGAATTGGGTCCCTTCGTTAGAGAACATGTGCTCTGACTGTGTCTGTCAGAGTCACTGAATTGAAAAGAGTCTCCTCGTCAGAGTACTATGGCCCGCCACATGTATAAGACTGAATAATGTGGATAATTGCTCCATCTCTGAAGGGTCGAACTGAAAAAGCAATAGATCACGCATTTCTCTTGTCAAAGCTTGCATATCCGCACAAACATGGAGCATAATTAGATAGTGTTTGTCTAACCTCAGCATGCCATGCACGGTCCGTTGAACGACATTCGTTGGATTTATGCCTGTGTGATCGCTTGGATGGATCGTCAGATCGTAAGGACGATTGTAGGCCATGCTCTGATACCAATTGATGCAAATAGGAATTTTGCAATGGTGAAAAAATGAATTTGACAGTGAAATTTGTTTGGTGCAAGAAATCGGGTGAGAAGAGAAATCTCGCTATATGCAAGGCAGCAAGGGATTTAGGGAAGAGAATCGTGGAGATCGCATGGAGGGAGAAGAAAGAAGGGAAGGTGATATTAGATAAATCTCAAAATAATTTCAACTTGAATTGCCCCTTTATATAGGAGGGGTGTGATTACAAAAATAGAAACAAAATCAAAATTCAAATTCTAACTTATCCTAGTTTAGACTCTAAATATCTCTAACCGAATAACTACTAAATTCAACTGACTAACTAACTTGATATAAGATCACATGCAATCTCTTTATTTAAAAAAAAGGGATTTTATCACTTGTGCCCCTCCGAGATATCGCAATATCAGTTATGCCCCTATCTTTTTGGTAATATCTGTTGTGCCCCTCACTTCTTGTTATTTTGTCAGTTGTGCCCCTCGGGTTAGTTACCGTCCATCCACAGTGCAAACGGACGTTAACTTTGAGGACATAGACGGAATTACTTAAAAAAAAAGGTTACGAGATCATTTTACATCATCTTCCTCATCCTCTTCTTCTTCCTCCTCTTGCTCATCCTCTTCCTCCTCCTCCCTCTCTGCCCCCGCCCCTGCGCCGTGCCGCCTCCTCCCAGCCCCGCCCTCTCCTAGCCCGCCACCACCTCCCAGCCCGCCGCCCCCACCCTTTCCCCTGCCCCCTCCCCTCCCCGTCCATGTACTCCCTCCCCTGAGCCGCCCCCTCCCAGCCCGCCACCCCCGCCGTTGCCCCTGCCCCCGCCCCTGCCCCGCATCGCCTCCTCCCAGCCCCGCCCCCTCCCAGCCCGCAGCCCCGACCCCTTCCCCTGCCCCCTCGCCTCCCCGTCCCTGTGCTCCCTCCCCAGCCCCGCCCCCTCCCAGCCAGCCGCCCCCGCCGCTGCCCCTGCCCCCGCCCCGCGCCGCCTCCTCCCAGCCCCGCCCCCTCCCAGCCCGCAGCCCCGACCCCTTCCCCTGCCCCCTCGCCTCCCCGTCCATGTGCTCCCTCCCCTGAGCCGCCCCCTCCCAGCCCGTCGCCCCTGCCGCTGCCCCTGCCCCCGCCCCGCGCCGCCTCCTCCCAGCCCCGCCCCCTCCCAGCCCGCCGCTCCCTCCCAGCCCGCCGCCCCCACCCCTGCCCCCTCCCCTCCCCGTCCCTGTGCTCCCTCCCCTGAGCCGCCCCCTCCCAGCCCGCCGCCCCCGCCGCTGTCCCCTGCCCCCGCGCCTCCTCCGGTCCCTTCCGCCCTCCTCCTCCACCTGTGACTGAAACTGGAGTTGAGTTTTTTCTTAAATTTTGATAAATTTTTGACTAATTGATTCATAAAAAGTCATCCAAAAATTCAATAAAATTCATCGTTTGATCCGTAACAAGTGATATATCCGTGGAAATGTAAAAATTTTAGAGATTCGATGGATGCATGAAGTTGTTAGTAAGAGAGAGAAATTATGAAGAGAAGGAAGAAGAGCAAATGGAGGAGGAAGAAGATGAAGAAGATGTATGGACCATAATACCCTTCTTAACCACACCATGGTTTGAATAAACCATGGTTATTTTAATTTTTTGACGGTCAATCTGACGGAAGGGCACAACTGATGACGGAGCAAGAAGTGAGGGGCACAATGGATATTACCAAAAAGATAGGGGCATAACTGATATTGCGTTATCTCAGAGGGGCACAACTGATAAAATCCCAAATAAAAATGCAACGGACTCAATAAAACGTAAAATTAATTTGACTCTAATTAACAGATGACAATTAAATCCTAATTGATAAAATTCAACGGAAAAAATCCTATTTGATCCCCAATTGATCGACTCATGTTGCATCAACATGAGAAGCAACGTCCTCGACAGCAACCGATAGTTGTGTTTGCGTTGAGTTGATATTATCGGTAGTTTCTTGTAGTGTGGGTTTGAGATTTTTTCTATTTGTCCAAGTTGAGCATAGCATGCTCCAGCTTGAGGGGGAGTGTTGGAGTATATGTGTCACTTGTGTAGATGGATACCACATCCAGCGTTTAGTCCAACATCTACCAGTATTGGGACTTGGAGGGTCTGTGGAGGCTATATAAGAAGCCCCAGACCTCCTGTATCTTATGAGAAAATTCAATGAACAAATCAGCCCTTTGAGGCGTTCTCCCGTGGTTTCATCCCGCTCCTTAGGGAGTAGGGTTCCACGTAAAATCCTTGTGTTCATGTCTATCTTTCTGTAGTTCTTGCTCTATTTATCAATTCGCTTCCGCATTCTTCATTTTCTAACAGAGACATAAAAACATTGTGGGAATATCCATATGTAGAATTGAGAAGTATGTCACTTTCATAGGGACCATGGAAGAATCTTGTACCGGAGTTCACGATCACTGAAAAAATAGTGGGAATATCCGCACTTGAGTTTGTCGTCACTGGAGAAAGCTATGAGAATATCCGTACTGGAGTTCACGGATGCTGAAGAAAATCATGTGAATAGATGTACTGGAGTTCACAGTCACCGGAGAAAGTCGTGGGAATATCCTGATTGGACTTCACAGTCGCTCAAGATGGAGTTTGCACTGAGTCTCTAGAGAATTCAGAGAAAATTGGGCTACTCGAATATAGAGTTCCTTGACCAATGTTAGAGTTTAAAATAGTCTGAAAACCTCTATATAATACTCCCCTTTTCTCCCATACTTGTTGAAAAACGAAGATACCCGAACAAGTTGGAGAAGAAATGAAGGGGGCATACAAGAAACTTCGTTGTGTTTCCTTTTATATCTCATTCAAAAAAATCATAAGTTGTCCTCTTTGTTTTCGACTTTTCCTTTCTTTCTTTCTTTTCCTCTTTTGTGGTATAGTATTTCCTTTTTTTCATACGACAGAAGCATATTGCCCCCTTTTTTATTAATTTCCAGAACTGGGCCTTAGTTTTGGGTTGTACAAATTTTCAAAGGAATAGATTAGGCATGGCCCTTAGCAGCTGCAATTTTAGGTTCCCCTCAATATAAATAGGAACCAAACTCATATCATTCCCCACCTCCTTATGAGACTTTTTTTTCTTCCAAGATCATCGTTGCCACCTAGATTTTGGTAAAGGTTCGCTTGTGAGTGCAAGGCGGTGCATTGGAGACCCTCAAGTAGTGTGGAAAGAATAGAATTGCATACTAACATAGAGACCCTAGGACTCTCTTATATAGGAGAAAAGCCCTGTTTAAATTACACAAGAGGTACATGAAAAAGATAGAAATAAGAAACAGATATAATGAGATACAAATATCTCAACACTCCTCCTCAAGCTGGAGCATATCAATCATGCGCAGCTTGGAACATCTCTGAAAAGGACCTCTAGCAAGAGCTTTGGTGAATATATCGGCAGTCTGATCCCGGGTAGCAACATGGGAGGTAGATGAGTCCCTTCTGGATCATGTCTCTGGTACAGTGGCAATCCACCTCTATATGCTTGGTCTATTCATGGAATGCAGGATTATTAGCAACAAAAAGAGTTGTTTGATTGTCGCATAGAAGTTGCATTGAAAGAGGTATCTCAACTGCAAGATCAGTCAAGATCGATCTAACCCACATTATCTCCGTGCTCCTTTGAGTCATGGCTCTGTATTCATACTCTGTACCGGATCTAGCAACCATTGTTTGCTTCTTACTTTTCCATGACACAAGTGAGCTCCCAACAAAAACAACAAACCCAGATGTAGACCTCCTGTCTCTAGGGCATCCTGCATAGTCTGCATATGCACAAGTTGTCACCTCAAGAGATTTACCTCTATTGAATATAAGGCCAGTATCTGGTGAAGTCTTCAAATATCTTAAAATCATATAATCAACATCGATGTGTACCTTCCTGGGTTGCACCATGAACTGGCTCACATTGCTTACAGCAAAGGATGCGTCTGGCCTGGTGACAGTAGCATAGAGGAGCTTTCCAACCAGCTTACAGCAATGGGCAGCCATGCCTCACCTATCTCTACGATTGGGAAAATCCCCCATCAGGATTCCCATTTACTAGGAAGATCATCGAAGTTGTAATGATGCATCATTTCATCCACGAAATCTAGAGATCTGAAAAACCATGCTTAGCCAAAGCTGTCTACTGGAAATGTCAATCAACATTGTTGTAGGCTTTAAAATCTTCCAAAGTATTCCCTGGACTTCTCTATGCTTCCAATCTCCCACTATTTCTGAGGCTAGTACAATTTTGGCCATCATCAAACGATCCAGGATAAAAGCAATCTGGACCTCATAAATAAGATCCTCAAATACATTACACATACGGTTGGACAACACTTATGCTACTATCAAATAGATTGCATAGGAGAAAATAAGCGCTATGTTCGAGCTTTTGAATCCGTGATTTCCATTCACACACTCCTAAAATTACGTTCATAACCTCATTGTTGAGCAAAGACCACAATTCTCTGAAAAAATACTGGACAACCATCGGGTCTTGGCGCCCCTTCCGCATTGAGCTCGCAAACTATTCTACAAACTTCATCTAGTGTGAACTCCTTGATGATGATGGGAGAAAAGAAATCGATTCTTTAGACATACTCGAGGGCTCTCTTATATAGGAGAATAGTCATGGGTTAATTACATGATAAGTACACTGAGAAAGAAGAAATTGAAATAAGACATACACAGTACGATATTTTATCTTAACACTCCCCTCAAGCTGGAGCATATATATTTATCATGCTCAGCTTGGACCAACATTTCTGAAAAGGACTTCGAGCTAGAGCTTTGGTGAAGATATAAGCTGTCTAATCTCCTGTAGACACGTGAGCTGTAGATATGAGACCCTTCTGAATCAGATCTCGAGTGTGATGACAATCTACCTCAATATGCTTCGTTCGTTCATGGAAAGCAGGATTATTTGCAATGCGGCTTGATTATCACATAATAGCTGCATAGGAAGAGGAACATCTATAGAAAGATCAGTCAACACCGATCTAACCCACATTATCTCTGTACTCCCTTGAGCCATGGCTCTGTATTCTGATTCTGCACTTGATCTGGCGACAACAGTCTGCTTCTTGCTTTCCCATGAGATAAGTGAGTGACCAACAAAAACAGCAAATCCTGAAGTAGACTTTCTGTCCGTGGGGCATCCTGCATAGTCAGTGTCTGCACACGCTGTTACCTTCAGTGAACTGCCCCTACTGAATAGGAGTCCGGATCCAGGTGAGTTCTTCAGATATCTCAATATCATATAGATAGCATCCATATGAGTCTTTCTGGGACACTCCATAAATTGGCTAACCTTGCTTACTACAAACATAATATCAGGTCTGGTGATAGTCACATATATGAGTTTCCCCACAAGCTCCCTGTACCTCCTGCTATCGACTTCTTCAGTGTCATCATCATACAATTTAACATTTGGATCCATAGACGTCATAGCTGGCTTGCACCCAGTCATACCTGTCTCAGATAGGAGATACATAACAAACTTCCTTTGGGTCATTACTAGACCCCGATGATTCCTGGCAAATTCTAACCCTAGGAAGTAACGAAGAGTGCCAAGATCCTTAGTCACAAATTCTTTTCCTAGGAAGTTCTTTGCTACCTGAATGCCTTGAGCATCATCTCCTGTTACAATAATATCATCTACATAGACAAGAATGACAATTGTACCTCGTTGTGTCTTCTGAACAAATAGAGAGTGGTCCGCAGTGGACCTCTTGAATCCATGTTTCTCAATCAATTCCGACAGCTTTTGATACCAAGCTCTAGGACTTTGCTTAAGTCCATATGGCCTTATGTAGCCGGCATACCTTTTGTGACTCCACCTCAGCAGTAAACCCAGGTGGCTGCTGCATGTAAACTTCCTCGTGAAGATCCCCATATAGAAATGCGTTCTTCACATCGAGCTGGAATAACGGCCAATCACGTGAAACAGCAGCTGTCAGTAAAATGCGGAGCGTCGAGTGTCTCGCCACTGGAGAGAATGTGTCCTGATAATCTACCCCATACGTCTGGGTGAAGCCACGGGCCACCAACCGTGCCTTGTAGCGATCCACGGTTCCATCTGCATTATGCTTAATGGAAAATATCCATTTGCAGCTTACTATGGAAGCACCCTGTGGAGGAGAAACAATAGACCATGTCCCACGAGATGTTAAGGATGCCATTTCCTCTTCCATCGCCT
Organism: Ottelia alismoides; assembly: GCA_037367405.1. Classification (NCBI taxonomy): domain Eukaryota; kingdom Viridiplantae; phylum Streptophyta; class Magnoliopsida; order Alismatales; family Hydrocharitaceae; genus Ottelia; species Ottelia alismoides. The sequence goes on from JAZKJV010000030.1 coordinate 1,290,854, forward strand.
GACGCCGCCTGTTGTCCTGTAATGCCTCCTTATATGTTCTGGGTATGGTAGCCACGGAAAGTCCAACAACAAACCTCTTATACTTATCTGAAAGATGTTCCAAAGAGACAAGCGCTGCAAGGGTAAAAATTTCGATTGAGGTGGTGGTGGTATTGGTAGTTGAGTTTGATTTTCTGGGTCGGTTGCTGAGGTAGATGGAGGTGGAGGAACAACAATATAGTTTGCATTGTCAGTGGATAACCTGTCACCTGTAGGAGAGAAATACATGATAGACTCAAAGAAAGTGACGTTTGCACTCATATAGTATCTCTTATTTGTTGGATCATAACAGTGATATCCTTTTTGAGTGCGAGAGTACCCAACAAACACACATTTGATAGCCCTTGGAGAGAGCTTATCACGACAAGGAGTACAATTATGCACAAATGCAACAGACCCAAAGACACGAGGTGTGAGGGAGAAAAGATCCTTCTCGGGAAAAGCAATCAAGAAAGGGACCTTTTCTCCTAGAACAGTAGACGGCATGCGATTCACCAAGTAGCACACAGTGAGAACCGCATCCCCCCAAAAGGAGTGAGGGCCATGACTACGGATCAACAGAGTCCGGGTGACATCAAGAAGATGACGATGCTTGCGTTCCGCCACACCATTTTGGTGCAACATGTAACTACAGGAGGTTTGATGAATGATTCCCTGTGAGCTGAGGAAATCGGACAAATGCAGTGTTGAAAACTCTAATGCATTATCTGTTCGAATGACTTTGATATTGGTAGAGAAACTATTCTTCACTTCCAGAATGAATTTTCGAATAATAGCACCTGCTTCAGACTTTTGTTTTAACAAGAATACCCAAGATAATCTAGAGAAATCATCAACTGCAACCATATAATACCGATGTCCCTGAATATCAGGACACGACTCGGACCCAAATATCAAAGTGAAATAGTTCAAAAGACCGACTACTATAACGACTCGAACGAACAGGAAATGAAGACCTATGGTGTTTCCCAAGTTGACAGGCTTCACAATCCAATGCAGTATGGGTAGATATCTGCGGCAAGACATGACACATCTTCTGTAGAGGTAGATGTCCAAATCGGAGATGCCAAAGGAATGGAGAAGTGGATCTGAGGGAATAGTAGCAGTGCCAGCACATGATGATGTAGCAAGTTTGTACAAGCCTTTCTGCTCACGGCCACCAACAATCATCCTGCCAGTCAGTATGTCCTGAAACACAAAAGTAGAGGAGTCAAAGATGGCACGGCAGTGTAAATCTTTTATAAGTTAGCTAATTGATAACAGGTCATCTGAAAATCTGGTGCATGTAAGACATTCTGAAGACTCAACGAAGATATCAGAGTGATCTCACCCGCACCAATAATAGGTAATCGAACCCCATTGGTAATGACCACAGAACGTCATGGGGTAAGTGCTCTGTAGCTAGTAAACTGTCGTATGTCGCCGCACATATGATGAGAGGCTCCGGAATCCACAATCCAGTCTGTCATGTCTGAGCAAGTAGTATTGGTAAGTGCATAAGGGGTACCTGATGAGCTAGAAGATGCTCTGGCCGAAGCTGCCGCATCCGTAGAGCCTGGAGACAAAGGTGAGGGTGTAACGATCATATCACGAAGGCGTGAGACGAGATCATCAAAGCGAGCTGCTGGAAGAGGTGTAGTTGTAGGCTCAGTCTGTTCTGCCACCCGTGTAGTGGCGGGATACCCATGTTTGTGAAAGCACGTCTCCTCAGAGTGGCCTGATCGATGGCAGTGAGTACAGGGGCCACGATGTCTACCTCCCCCTCTACCACGAGGTCCACGACCTCGATAATGTGACGATCCTCTGCCACGAGTGGCAGCCATAGCAGTAGGAGTAGGCTGGGTTGTAGACGCCGATGGAGTAGGAATCCTACTCAATCGCTTATAGACCTCCTCCATTGGTGGGATAGACTCGCCAGTCAGAAGTTGAGTACGTGCAGCATCGTACTCTGAATCAAGGGAAGATAGAAATACTCCAGTCATCATAGCATTTTTGTACGGCAGTTGTTGCTCCGTACTGGTAGTGATCGGCATGAAGCTATGCAGTCTCTCGAACATGCCCCGTAGATGAGAGAAATGTGCATGTAATGGCTTCCCATTCTATTTTGTAGAAAAGATGTCGAACTGTAACTGGAGAATTTTGCTTTCATTCTTGGACTGCCCATATGTCGCAACCAGGATATCCCACATAGCCTTCGTTGTGGGCTGGTTCACAATATCATTTGCAATCTCCGTAGTCATCGTCCCAGATAACCAGATACGGGCATATGCATCATCTTGCTTCCATATCGCATTTGTTCCAGTCTTGTCCTCCGGCTCAGATTCCGGTCAGAATGTGCTCCTTGTTGTGGCATTGCATAAGGGTGCGGAACTGCATGGACCATAGTTCATAGTTCGTCTCATCCATCTTGATAATAGGGGTTGGGCCTTTGAAGGCCCCTGAGGATGTAAACACGTCACCCTTGTTGTCTAACATGATTGATGAAGAGCCGAGGACTGACGTAGAGAACGAAGTAACCGGTCTACAGAATCATATAAGGGGAAGGTTGTATGTGTAGACTCATACAACCATCCCGATGCCTTGTTGAGGAGACGACCTGAGTTATGAACCTCCGAGAGAGATCGGCTAGACCCGCAGTGGCTGAAGAGACAACGAGACCTCTCCGGAGTTCAAGACGGTGATGCTAGGGCCACTGGGAGTTGCTTTGCAGGCCCCTCAAGGGGTGCACGTTGCCGCGAGAGGCACGGTGGAGCCGCTAGGGTGGCGCAGAGGTACCTGGAGAGGCGGATGCGGCTGCAGAGGCGCTTGGCTGCCAGGAAAGGCGGGCTGGCGGCGCCTGATCGAGACAGGAGGCCGCCTGGGAAGGCGGGGCAACCCTTGGCGCACCGTTGGATCGCCGAGGAAGGAGTAGGGGCGGCGCGGTATCACCGAGAAAGCCTCGTGGCGGCACAGAAACGGCGAGAGAGGCCCGGGGCGCCGCGAGATCTTCGAGGGAGGCGGAGGGACGGCGCGGGATCGCCGAAGAACCGCCCGAGGAGGTGCGGAAGAGAGCCCTTTCTCTGGGGTTGTGCCGCCTGTGCGCCTGGGCGGTGGGAGGCAGGCGCTGGGGCACGAGCGGCGGCGGCGTGGGGGGGCGGCGGGTGGAGGGGGTTAGGGTTAGGGTTTTGGGTGGTGGTAACCGAAACCCCGGTCTAGGACCGCTGCTCCGATGCCATGATGGGAGAAAGAAATCGATTCTTTAGACGTACCCGAGGGCTCACTTATATAGGAGAATAGCCCTGGGTTAATTACATGATAAGTACACTGAGAAAGAAGAAATTGAAATAAGACATACACAGTACGATATTTTATCTTAACAGATGAGATCATTTCCATGCTCTAACGTCAGTGAGGAAGCCCCCCGACCTAGCCACCTCTAGCCACAATAAACTCCGACAACTTGTTCTATGGTAGAACTTCACCACATCCTGGTCCGCCTCCTTATCACCATCAAACCTGTTATTGCCCACTAACATTGACTGTATGTGGATTCTCCTCCTTCCATTGGCTATCAAAGGAAAAGAACTTAGTGTTAGCATCCCCTCCCCTCACCCATTGTAGCCTAGAATGCTGCTTCTATTCAACCTCCTACCTCCTCTTGAATGGTCTTTTGCAGACATGTTCTCTCTGCCAATTCAGATGGCAAGAGGTCACGTGTATCCTCCAACCTATCAAGTATCTATAGTTCCAATTGTGCCGCCTCCCATCCCCCCCACCCAGTGCATGTATCTCTGTCTTATAAGAATAAAGTTTCAATCTCAGGGCTTCTAATTTATGGAACAACCTCGGTGTGGTGGTGTCGTCGTACACAAAATCATATCCAAAGATCCCGGACCATCTCTTTTAGCCCAAGTTCAAGTACCCAAGACTTCTCAAAATGAAAGAACAAGCATGGGATCACATTCTCCCCAAAACTCCAAAGTATGGGCACTGATCGGATCTCAGCCTGGGTAATGTCGAAACATGGGCTAAAGGGAAGACAACCGCCATTTTTTCCTGAGCAAAGAAAGTGATCTAGTCTAGATGATTCTTGCGCCAAGGAGATGGTTGCACTGCCTATGGTTTCTCGCACCTAGCGAATCAAGGGGATATTTGCTTTGCTTCTTCTTCTTTATGTTGTCGCAAGGATGATGTTGGGCAACCCATGATCTTGGCATGACGCTCGCCTTCCGGGGATGCTTCGAGTGTGCAAGGGGCTCCGACTTGGAGTGATATGCAGTGGCATGTGCAGTCGACAATGGTGGTGGTGATCCACAGTTCTCTGAATTTGATCGTCGGGAGAGATTGTGTACGTGTTGCGCCCGGAGCCATGATGTGTTGTGCATGCAGAGACGTGTTGCTTTACGTTTATCGCGTATGCCAGTTTCATTCTTTTTCTACATTGTTGATCCTAATGACTATGGTTTCCAGAAAGGAGGGATGTGTGATACTTTGACTCTAAGATATCATCGGCCCTCTATTGTCACTCTATTATATTTACCGATGAATTCATCTTTTTCCTTACTAACCTAGGGATATACAATTTCCATCATTGCAATGAATTTTAGAAGGGGCTGGCCTGGTCAGGTGGCTAAGTTCTCAAATCACAGGAATAATGACCAGACTACTCTGTGATGCCCTAAAGACCCCACTTGTCCCCTGTTATTGGAATGAGAGAATTTGTATTCACAGTTAAGTCTGGTCTCATAAAAGTGAATATCTACCATCGAGGTGCTTACAATGTGAATTTATTGGACACTGTTTTGATTAAAAAAAGGATTTTTACCCGACAGACCCTATAATCTTTTCCAATTACCTCTACGACCTTTGAAACATCGTAATTCCTCCCCCAACCCTGTAAAATTGCTAACCCTTACCCTACAGACCCTGAGGTTAAGCCCGTTAATTTGCCCCTTAAAACTAACAAGATTCCGTTATGTTCTTTTATATTATACCCATTTTGTTTATTAAATTTACATTGAATGCCACTCTAACGTCCGAGACCCCTCCTGTCGTCGTTGCTTTGCCCCCCGTGCCCTCGGCGATGCTGCTACCCCTCCCCCGTGCCCCTGACGTGCTGCTCCCCCCCACCCCGATGGAGACCCCCGCCGATGATAGAGACCCCCTCCGCTGTCGCGCCCCCCCTGCTGCTTCGGCGCCCCCCCTCCGATTGAAGCAGACGATCCACCCCCCATGCCGCTGTCGTTGCTGCTTCGGCGACCCCCCCCTCCGATGGAGCACCATCCCCCGATGGACCCATAGAGCGCCCCCCCCCCCCCGCCCGCCGTTGTCGCTGCTGCTTCCGACGATGGAGCCCCACCCCCCACCCCCTGAGGTCCCCCCTGCCGCTGTTGTTGCTGCTTCGGCGCCCCCCTCCATCGCACCAACCCCCGACGGCCCCATGGAGACCCCCCCCCCCCCCCCGCCGTTGTCGCTGCTGCTTTGGCGCCCCCCCCAAACCCCCACCCCACCCCCCCTCCCCCCGCGATTGGATCTGCCGATGGCGCACCCCATACTGCTCCCCTCCCCCCCGCGACTGGAGCCGACGATGGCGCCCTCCCCCCGCGATTGGAGCCGACGATGGCACCCCCCAACCGATGGCGCACCCCATGCTGCTCCCCCTCCCCCCGCGATTGGAGCCGACGATGGCGCCCTCCCCCCCCCCCCCTCGGCGCTGCCCGCTCCCCCCCCCCCCCCCCCCGCCGAAGATGGAACCCCCCTCCTCCTGCTGACGATGGAGGCTCTCGCCGCCGCTCCGCTGGAGGCTGCTTCGCCCCCCGCAAGAACATCTGCAGGATATTTTCCTATTTTTATTTTGGTTAATCCTAACCGTTCGATGACAAATTGGTTAGGTTAACTCAAGTCTAACTCAAGTATTTGACTCAAATATAGTTAAAATTGACTGCAGGGTTTGTTGGGTAAGACGGAGCAAGTTTACGAGGTCGGGGGAGGAATTACGATGTTTCAAAGATCGTAGAAGTAATTTGAAAAGATTATAGGGTCTGTCGGGTAAAAATCCCATAAAAAATGTAGAAATAGTAGAAATAGCCTAATTGGAACAGGTTTCACTCGATTTCTGGGAAATTTGGTGTAACATCTGGGATCAGCGTAAACCTGAACTCGACCCGAATAAGGACCAAATAACTCAATAAAGTTATCTAACAACATTAGATAACCTAAATCGACCAATTAATCATAAATCAAAAGTTGTTCGGACGAAATCGACCAAAATCGGTCGCTTCGTAATGCGTGTCGTGAAAAAGCCGCGACGCAAATTCGGAAACCGCAAAACAAACTGAGACCGTCATTAGATCCGCTGCTGGAACTTCCCTTCATCTGCTCCTCTTCAACAACCATTGAAGGACCGATACAGCAGCCCATTTGTACTCCTGCATGCAGGAGGACCTCCGACAATTGGAGAATGATACCTCCTTTTTCCCCCTTATTTCTTTCCATTAATTCCAACAAAGCCTTCTTATCTTCTCCCTATTTTTTTCCAACGTTCTCAGCCAAGAAAGGAGGGAGAACCCCTGCTCTCTCACAATTCTGCAACTACATCCCATGTTGGAGCCCCTCATTCTTGAGAAACTGTAGAGAGACATTTTCTCCTTCCTTGTTGGTGCATGCAACCTATCTACTCCAAATTTGAGACTCAAAAAGGTACAATCCCATTCCCCTCTTTGCTGCCATGACATGTTTTTCTCACAGCAGTTTTTCATTTTGTTGGAGTTTAGGTTTTTATCTCATGAGGTGGAATTCTAAACATTGAGCTTAAGGTTTGAAATTAGAATTAAGTTATTGTGTAAAAAAAACATTTCTTTGCTGATCATCATGGACTTTTGATATTTTATATATCATTATAAGTTTTGATCTTTAAATTTGGGTGATTTATTTTTACCTCATCTTTTTATCCTAACTGTTCTTTCCACCTATTGCAACATGCATGTCTTCCCCTTTAAACCCAAGTTCTAATCAAATTGTCACTTCAAGATTCATCTGTTGTGGATCTAATTTTTGAGGCATCATTCGGTTCAGTAGCAGAGATGTTCGAAAGTTATCAATCTGAACTTGCTGGTGAAAACCCAGTTCCTGATTTTCAATTTTTTTTCCAATCTTAAGACACGTTACACAAGCAAATTAATTTAACCAAATTTGGACACAAGCTTCTATATCAACTTGATGCCTCCATCTTTACATCTACATAGCTCATGTCCTAAAATAATAATACTAATAAATTATAGCAGTCTGGTTATTTTGGACCACTATTTCATATGACAAGTTCTCTGGAAAAATCTTAATTTGACATTGCATTCAACTCCTTTATAATGTGACAATACAAATTCTAACTGTTCCACATTCACTACAACTACATGTACAAATGCTTATATCAGAAACTGCCAAGACTTCATATAATTTATTCTTTCCATAGATGACCACTTTGTAGTAATTTCACAGAAATATGTGCAGCTAAAATTTGCAAAAATAAAATGAAGGTTGTCCTAATTACCTTTGTAAACTTTTCATGCCAGTATGTTGAATACTTGCTTCTGCTAAGAAGTCATGCCGACAAATCATGTGTGTTGTTCTTTATTAACAACGATTATACTACATGAGTCACTTGATTTTCTTAAAACGTATATAAACTATCAGTTTTAAACCCAACTAACACCGTTGATTTTATCAATTTACAAAAGTGGAACTAGCACGCAATTAAGACCAAATAAGAGATTATTAATAAGTCACAAAAAAATTCAAGGTTATAAAGGTGAAATTTTAGTTTAAATTCGTAACCATATAAAAGAAAAGAAGTCACCAATATTAGAATATCAATACATTATATTATAAAGTTAACCAAATATTTTCTACGAACGTTATGACTATCATTTCTCCATCAATATATCCTTAAGTATCGTCTACTAATACAGGTCATTTTTGGCAAAATTATGGATAAGGGTTAGATCAGTATAGTCAACCATAGAAAGAAAGAGAAAGGAGGAGGAATCAAACAATGATAATAAGTAAGGCTGATACTAAATTGTGTCGGTTTGGTGATCTTTACACCTGACCGGTGAGGGTGCGGTGACCCTCAACTGGGCGGGAGATAGGAAGCCCAGTTAGGGCAGCGGCCGCCAAGTGCGCGGGTCTAGGATCCCAGTTTCTTTCCGATTTTTACGCGAGCTCGCAGTGTTTTTACGCCTCGTTGGGATCCCGACTTAGACCAATCCGCTGACCCTTTGTTTTAGGATACCCAGGCAGGGGATCCTCGGTTTTAGTTTTTCGTACGAGCTCGAATGCCCGTTATCGGTCGGGTTGTTTTTCTAGAGCGACTTTTCCGGAGAGTCTCTCTTACCCGTCTTAGTGGCGTAGTTTTGGAGTAGACCTATCCCTCTATTGGACCGTCCTTCCAACTAGAGGGCGAGCATGGACTGAAATCTCGCGAAATTTCGCCGAAATTTCGACGAAATTTCGGTTTCGATGGGTATCGGGTATCGATATCATACTGTATATCGAGATCCCCGGTTTCGGTCGCAATATCGCGAGATATCGCCGATATCTCGGTCCATCTCGATATCTCGCCCGACATTAGGAATCTTTGAATAGGAAAATCTGGCCACTTTCGAAATATAGCGAAATTTCGGTCGAAATGTCCCCATTTCGACCGACTTCGGGCAGTGGCTCTTCTCTTCTTCCTCCAAGACCTCCAAGACCTTCATCCCTTGAGGTAAGCCAATTTATGATAAATCTTCTTCAAATTCAGTAATTTTTTTAGGGTTTTCACTAAATGGTTGTTGATATAGCTAGACATGGTGTTTAATTTGAGAGATTTCCCCCAAAATAGGTATAAATTTGGAGTAGAAATTTGGGGCTTTTGTGTTTTTTTTGCACAATAGTGCTAACTATGATCATTGTATCACAGATCCGAAGTTAACATGAACTAAAACATTGTTGGAGATTATTTTCTTGGATCTATGTTAGAAGAAATTGGGGGTTTTGAAGTTTAATGTGGAACAATAATGAGTTGTGGTGTTATATATTCGGATCTTGTGTTTTGGAAGTATAAATAATAGTTTGGAAATTGTTTTGGATTAATAAAAATTAAAAATATATAAAATCCGAAAATGATTTGTTAAATATTTACGTTTTTGTTCATATTTTGTGTCAATAATGTAGTCTTTCATGAAATTGGTCCCCTAATTTGTAGATCTAAGATCCTAATGTATAGATCCAAGGTTTTTTTCTGTAAATAAGAAAAGTAGGTGTTGGAAAAATTAAATATATAATAATTCCGAAATTAAAAAATAAAATAATTTGCATATTCATAAGTAGTTGCATTGTAATGCCAACTTAATGTTTGTTCTTGATTTTCCTCGCAGATTTCGACGTTCATACATGGCACATTCTGCGACCTTCTGGTTTCGATTCCGGATCTTCATTTGGATATTCACCATGGCACATTCTGCTTCCGGTTCTGGATCTGATAGTTCTGATGATCAGAGGGAAGAATTCAGTGGGGACATTGGGTGGAGGTATGCGTCCGCTCCTGATGGAAATAAGGCGAAGCCGCAATGCAATTTCTGTGGGAAGAAGTTGGGAGGAGGCGGGATCACAAGGATGAAGCAACATCTTGTTGGCAACAACAAGAATGTTGCCAAGTGCACGCGTTGTCCCAAAGATGTGAGGGACAAGGTCAAGGCGAGCTTGGACGGAAAGAAGGAAAAGGAGACGGAGAGAGTAAGAAGGGAAGAACAAATGAAGGAGTTCATGTTCGAGAAAGAATTCAACGTCCTTTCTGATTCAGATGACGATGATTTTGTGTACCCCGCCGACATTCAGACTGCATCAGAGAGGAGGGCATACAGAAGGGCTACACAAGAATCATTGAGGAGCGAGTTCGAGAGGAGAGAACTTGGTGGTGCACGGGGCGGCTTCTATGGTGCAGGTGGGAGTGGGAGTGGTTCTGGAGGCGCACCAGTACCACCACCCACTAAGAAACACAAGGGGAAGGGAATTGAGCCCTTCTTAACGAGGAGCGGATCCATGCAATACAAGGCAAGCAAGGATCCGAGGCAGAAAACAGTGAAGGGAATGTTCACCAATGCACGAGAAAGGGTAGGAAAAGCCATCAGCAAGCTCTTCTTTGGGGAGAGCATTCCTGCCAACATTGCAAGCGGGCCATTCCTACAGCATGCCGTTGATGAGATCGCTGCAGCGGGAACGGGAGTGAAGGCTCCTACATCCTACGAGATCATGAACAAATATCTTGGGATGGAGAAAGAGGAGATGAATGAGTACATCGCCGAGTTGAGGAGGAGATGGCCAGAGTATGGCGTGACATTGATGTGCGATGGGTGGACGAGCTACACAAGGAAGCAGATCATCAACTTCCTTGTTTACTGCGATGGGAAGACAATTTTCTTGAAATCTGTTGATGCATCTGAGCATGTGAAGGACCACAGGTACCTTCTGAAGTTGATGAAGGACGTTATAAAGGAGGTTGGGAAAGAGCACATTGTGCAAATTGTGACAGATAACGGCAACAACTTCAAAAAGGCTGGTGAAACAATTATGAAGTCCAGCAGCTACGGAATTTTCTGGACACCGTGTGCTGCGCATTGCATTGACTTGATCCTTAAGGATTTCAGCAAGAGGAAGCTCGTCTCAAGGGTGGTGGAGAAAGCACGAACGATCACCACATTCATATACAACCACAGCAAAGTGTTGGCACTAATGAGGCGGATGTGCAATGGGGAGTTGGTGAGGCCTGGCATTACACGCTTTGCAACCAATTTTATAGCGTTGCAAAGCCTCAAGCAACATAAGACGGGTTTGAAAACCATGTGTTGCCAGGGTGAGTGGTTCGAGATACCTGAAGCTCGGACTGAAGGAGGACGGCAAGTGGAGATATTGATCAATGATATCTCCTTTTGGGATGACGTGACTCGGGTCACGAGGATCATGGATCCAGTGGTATCTGCATTACGGATCGTGGATGGCGACAAGAAGCCCACCATGGGAGTCATCTACGAGGCAATGCGTTGCATGAGAGAGAAGGTCCGAGAAGCGGTTGGGAAGGGATCAAAAGCATGGTTGGACATCATAGACGAGCGATGGTCTAAGATGCTCTCGCATCCTCTTCACAAGGCCGGTATGTATTATGTAAAAAAGGTTTTTTTTCCAATCATTTAAATTTTTATAGTTGGACATCATAAATGAGCTTGTTCGTGAATTTCTGTGCAGCTTATTACTTCAATCCTAAGTACCACTACAAGAATGGACTTGGTACAAATGGTTACCTTCTCTCAGCCGTACAGATTGTGGTGGAAAAGCTCGTCAAGGACGAGAAGTTGCAGAGCATGTGCATGAATGAGGTACTAATATCCTCACTTTCTACCTATATTTTGACTTTTGAGTCACAAGATATTTGGGTTGAACCTATTTGTGCGTTGTGAAGGTTAAGTATTACCGAGATGCATTGGGTTCCTTTGGTCGGATTACTGCGGTCAACGGTCGTGGCAATACTCTTCCTGGTAGGGACGGAGGCAAATAAACCCATTACTTGTGTTGATTTTGTGTACATTTATTTGTACTTATGATTTCTGTCTTTTCCTTTTTTTTGCAGCCGAATGGTGGATGTTATACGGGATGGAAGCTCCCAACCTTCGAAGTGTGGCAGTGAAAGTGTTGTCTCAAACCGCATCTGCTGGCGGTTGTGAGAGGAACTGGAGCACGTTCAATTTGATACATTCGAAGAGAAGGAACAGGTTGGGAGAAAAGAAGCTCAATGACCTTGTCTTCGTGCATTACAACTTGAGGCTGAAATTGAAGCATGCAACGGAGGGACATGACAAAGATGACTATACGGACCCTATTGACCTTGCATACATTTTCAAAATGCACGATGACGATGCTGATGAGGACGTTCTCCAGAGGTGGATGGATTCCAATGGTGACCCAGTTCTCGATCAGCCAGGTGGAAGACCGAATGAGAACATCAGCCAACAAATGGGAGCAGACGTTGGTGACTTTTTGGCCAGATCCGGGCGGATTACAGACCCTGTTGGAGGGTTGGAGGGCGAGATTGATGCAGCTGTTGATGAAATTCTCTCCAGTAGCTCCAAATCCAAGTCACAATCAAAGGATGACAGTGGAGATGATGATGATGACGATGTTGGTCGTGCTGGACCTGGTGGTGGTGGAGAGTCAAACTCAGGTGGGTCAGGAGGGAGTGGTCGTGGGCCACAAGCTACCAGACTTGAGGAAGGCCTACAAGCAGGACGTGAGTATATGGAGAGACAACGGAACACACACGGACAATTTGTTCCAAGTCCGAGTCCAGGGCCTACGGATTACGAGTACGGTCGAGGCCAGCGTCCCACCGACAGCTACATGGAAGATTTGACATCATCTGTAGGTTCTTTGAGCTTCATGGATATCGACAGCCCATATCGCGGAGGAGCACAAAGTCCTTTAGGCGGATATGGATCGTCGCACGATGAGAGATCATTTGGCGTCTTCCCGGAATACTTTCAAGCTCCTCCTCCAGGACCTCCTCCTCCTCCTCCTCAGTACGCACCTCCAGCATATTCATATGGTTACAGTGGATATGGGGGATACAGTAGCGGAGACAACTACCAAAGTAGCCAACCTGAGCAGAGCCAGGGCAGTTTCTTTGGGGGTGACAGCTACGGTTTCTTTCCTGACTACTACACGGCAGTTCCTCCTCCGCCTCCGCAGAGATCTTCTCCTACTCCGTCGTCGTCGTCCCGAGGATCTCAGGGCAGTAGTTCGCAGCAGCCTCGTCGTGCCACTCGTGATACCGGATCCAGTGCTGCTTATCCTCGACTCGGGATGCTCATAGGCATCGATGACCACCAGTACAGGCAGTATGTCATGGATTACAAGGCCATGTACTCGTACATGACATGGGAGAACTACTGCGAGTTTATAGAATCTGCGATGCGCTATGAGAGACAGCAAGGAAGGGGGGGGCATTCAGATCCACCACGAAACTCCTGGTTCTGACCAGAACATGTCACCAGGGCAGGTACTATATTTTAATCTTTACTCTCTTTTATTGCATTTATCAGAAATATGCATGTTCTTAATAATTTTAACTTGTTGTAAGTTGTATTGTACTTGTAAGACTAGACTATTACTCTTGTTTATTATGTATTAACAATGTTACAACTTACAACCATGGTTTCAACTTTTATATATTAACTGTCTTATGAGATTTCGGTCGAGATAGGTTGTAATAGAGGGGTGGAGATCCTCAATTGCAATGATATGGATAAAATATGGGTCATTTCGACCCCATATCGATCGAGACATGTTGCTTGGGTTCCAACAATATGTCCACCGATATGACCGATATGGCCGATATGACCGATATGTCTATATATAGGGTATAGATGACCAATTTGTGTGAAATAAATGTATTTGTATGTTATTTACTGTTCTAATAACTTGGAATATCGAAATTTTCAATAAAATTGGAAAAAAATCGGGTTTTTTAGCCTTTTTCGACGTTTCCACCGAAATCGTCGAAATTTCCCGAAATTTCGGCGAAATTTTGGTATTGGACCTTACCGAAACGATATCGAAATCGAAATTTCGAACCTTGGGCGAGACGGAAGAGCCATTTGTAGGCTTCCTCACCGCTTGAGTTTACTTCGCCAACAGACTTGGCGATTCTATATCTAGATCATCCATATCTATATCTACATCATCTGGAGTTATATCTGAAACAATTGAAGTTAAGAATTGGAGAAGTTACGATCAAAAGTTGGAATTGATAGGAAATGACTGTTCACTAGATCTAAGAATCTAAATAAATCAAGAAATCTTTCCAATCTCAAACTTTTCCATCATCACTCACAGGCATGATCTCTGAGAAATTAATATATATGCTTACACTCATACCCTCATGAATATTCAACTACAATATAAATATGTCATATGTGGGAAATGTTGGGTTTTGGGGCAATCATTAGAGATGCTTACAAACAACCTGAATACCTTTTACTTACGCAAGTAGATGTAAATCGTGCTTGTTTCACCTTTCTACTTGCTCTCTTTTGTACATAATAAATTACTTGTCATTTATTTTAAACTACGGATTTGTATTCATGTTTGTGACCTCGTTTCTTTCCTAAACATGTTTTGGCAGGCAAACAGCCTCCTGATCAGTAGTTGTTCATGCTTCCAGGAGACAGGGTATACACCATACGGTATGGTTTATTTTATCTCAGTTTTTTATTCACATTATAATGTAAATGCTATCTCTTCTGTACTACATTTTGGGATATATGGTGTATACTGGAAGATTCTTGTACATGATGTAAAATGATATGGAAATTAATGAAATGAGATTTTGGTGTCATTTGCCTCTTTTAGATTGTGGTTATGAATGTTAATGTCATATGTAGCTTCAAGCGTGAAAAATTTCCCCATAAATTATGCTTTTAATGCGATGTTAAATATATGGAATTTCTATGAAATGTGTCGTAATCAGGTACCCGGATCCTCGGGGGTTCACATTTGGTGTTGCCCAAACCCTTCTCAAAGATTAATTTTGACGTCACATATTTATTTTATATATATCCCACAGTTCAATTAACAAAAATTCCTACATGTGTGCCCTATTAAACTACCCCCTGAAGATCTTTACAAAAAGCTTGTTAACCGTGGAGGTCTATGCACCCTATCCGAACTAAACTCATCATGAACAGAACACCTTTACCAGTGGCAAAATACATGCCAACACTTTTCCCAGAGGTAAAAAATTAAAAATACATGATCCCTTAAGGCAAGTCATGTTATCACTTAAGTGTCCTAGGACACATACCACACAAAAGCAAGACAAGTTGAAAATCTGAGAAAAAGGATTTCAATCACATCAAAAATACATCAGGAAAGTTTGAAGCAGCAGCTTGTCAGTTGTTATTTTCATTTGTCCCCCACACAAACCAAAAAATTTAATGAAAAATGTATACCCATACACAGTGCAGATGGTGTTTTAATGCAAGAAAAAATATATAGCTTTATTCAAGTAATTACCTCCCAGCAGCATGAAGTAGCTCAGCCAGGTCTACCCTGATCTTCTGTAGAACATCATCATCCAAGGTCATATACCTTGAATCCTCTATAATGTGGAGACCCTTTTCATATTCCTTGACCGCTTCATGAATATTTCCTAAAAAAATATAGAGGAAAATATAAACTGAAGAATAAAATATAGGATTTTTCAATTATGACCCTAGGAAACTAGGTTTATGCATTCATATCCTATAAAACTCATTTTTACATTCGTTTTCCTGTTTGTGTATTTTAATGTATACGAAATTCAAATTCTACAATTGAATTAACCTTTAAAACCTTTTTTTAGATAGTGATGGGTGATCACCATTGTTAGGTAGTAGAAACTTTAATAATTACAGTGCCAAAAAATATAAGTACATCGACCATGACTCATGGGAATTTTCTTCTTTTACTCAAATCACATTTTCAACGTAAAATCCCTTGGCCCTCCACAAAATCAAAGCATTCAATGCTAGGAAAAGAGCCCAAAAGATGAAAACTTTTCTCATCTCATTTCTGAAATGCCAACTAAGCTTCTCCAAAAATCCTCCAGAGTGGAGGTATCCACCCACTGCACCTTAGCTATCCTCCAAGTCTCTCGAGTGAAATACAAGATAATAAAAAATGTTTAACATCCTTTTATTCCCCCAAGCAAGGAGGGTAGAAGATATTGCTGTTTGGGAAGAATGCAATCTACATGCTATTGGTATCACTCTAGCTCTCTGTTGTAGCCACAAAAAATATACAGCCTAAAGGAGCCTGTGATCTCCACATCACAGACTCTGGCCATACCAGCATCTTCCCGTGAATCCTGCGTAGAAAGAACCACATACGCCTAAGAACCATATACGCCTTCTTGACAGGCATCCATGAAAAGTAACACGTCCAATAAGCAAACAAATTCCTGCAATCTTTGATCTGAAATGGAGGAGAAAAAAACCAGCATCCAGGCTCCCCTCACCACGCTAAAGCCCAACCAGCAGTCATCCATTGTCGCCTCCCTAGCAGCTTTTGTAAAAAAAAACCTAGGGAACCTATCACACATGCACCCTCCTCCTTCCTATCATCCTTCTGAAACCTGATTGACTTCCCATTTCCTCACGATCAGACGCAAAGGACAAGCAATGCCTAAAAAATGGCAAGGCCTTCTTCTACTTTAAGTAGGGTCAGCTACATGGATTCTTATCTGTAGAGATATTTATGTATTTCCATATTCTCTATGTACCTTTTCCTTTATTTTATTTTTTCTGTTTCCATCTTATGTAATTTACCTATAGGTCTCTCCTCTATACAAGACAACATAGGGTTCTTATAAATAAACAACACACTCATTTCCTCCAACATGGTATCGGAGCGGCGGTCCTAGACCGGAGCTCGTATACCCTAACCTAATCCACACCCACCAGCCTCCCCCCTCCCAATCTCGGTGTTGCCGCCACCCGCCAGCCCTTCCCTTCCGCCAGCATCGCCGCTCGCCAGCCGCTCCTTCACCGGCGCTGGTACCCGCCATTCCCTCTCCTTCCGTCGCAGTGCCACCTCCCTGTTTCCCTTGATGTCGCGCACCCCCTCGCGCATCCCCTCGGCGCCTCCACAGGTTGTCGGCCTCCACTGTCGCCAGCCGCCTTCTCCGTCGTCCTCCACCACTTTCGCTTTGGTATGGATTTGATTGCATAGGTCTACATATGCAATCGAATCCTCACATGTCCGTGTAGACATCTATCTATCAGTCTATGAATCCCTTGTGATCTTCATTCGGCACCATGTCAGAAAACAAAGTCGACGTAACCGCCACAGGTGCCTTCAGAGGTCCTCCGACACTAATTGTCAAGATGGACGGGACGAATTATGAGCTCAGGGCTATGCAGTTCATGAGCCTTACGAAGTCTAATGGTAAGAAGCATATTCTTACCGACAAGGAACCGGTGGAGAAAACAGGGATTCATGCCTCGTGGGAGGCAGACGACGCTTATGCCAAAGTTTGGTTGTCAGGTGCATTGACGATAGAGATCGCCAATGACGTGTTCCATCAGCCCACTGTCAAGGCAATGTGGGATATTCTCGCGTCAACCTATTCTCAGGCACGCAATGAGACCAAGATCCTTCAACTACAACACGATATCTTCACTGTCAAGTAGAACGGACGGCCTCTCCACTCATTATACACATTCTTACGCGGGATGTTTGAGAAGCTCCACAGCTTCATGCCTCTGATAGCTACTCCTGAGCAACAGAAGACGTACAGGAAAGCTACCATGGTTGGTGTATTTCTTGCCGCGTTTGATCCTGAATATGGCGCCGCTCACTCTCAAATCCTCGTGGATGCTACTATTCCTCCCATGGAGGAAGCGTTCCAGAGACTTAGCGGGATTATTGTCCCGACCTCTGCTATTAGCCAGACATCTTTGGTAATGGCAGCCTCCAGAGGCAGAGGTGGCTCATCTACCCTTCATGGGCGTGGACCCCGTGGTAGAGGGGGTCAAGATCGTCAGCCCTGTGATGAATCCGTGATTCATCATACTTGTCAGAGAAAAGGGAATTACTTGTCTTATTCCAATGGGTCTAGGGGTCCATATATAGGACAAACCTAGAAACCCTAGAGAATACAGGATGAAGAAAAATACAGAAATACCCTTATATGGGTTTCAGTGATATCTAATACACACATACACACACACACACACACACATATATATATATTCCTAACACTCCCCCTCAAGTTGGAGCATATTTATCAGTCATGCCCAACTCGGAAATAATCCACAATAGTCGTTTCTTGGGTAAGGATTTTGTGAAGATATCTGCTAGCTGAAGATCAGTGCTAATATGTGGAGTAGCAATTCTTCCAGTTTTGACAGCATCCCGTACGAAGTGGCAGTCTATCTCTATGTGCTTGGTTCGTTCATGGAACACTGGATTCGTGGCTATGTAGGTTGCAGATTTATTGTCACAATATAGAGGAATAGGAGTAATGACATTAATACCAAGTTCCTGAAGAAAAGCCAATAGCCATGTGATCTCACATGTAGCTTGAGCCATTGCCCTGTATTCTGCCTCTGCACTGGATCTGGATACTACGGTCTGTTTCTTGCTCCTCCATGTAACAGTATTTCCTCCAACCATCGCATAGCCTGTAGTAGAGCGTCGATCTTCTGGGGAACCTGCATAATCAGCATCAGCATATGCAATAACATCAGTGTGCCCATTTGCCCCATAAAAGAGACCACGTCCTGGAGATTCCTTCAAGTATCGTAGAATTTGTAGGACATCTTGCCAGTGGCTGTAACTCGGCCGTTCCATGTGTTGACTAGCTCTGCTAACTGCATAGGAGATATCTGGTCTGGTATCAGTAAGGTAGAGGAGTTTACCAACAAGGCTTCCATATCGAGTGACATCATCAAAGGTAGAATCAGACAAGCTGACGTGCTTCTTTGGGTCTGCAGGAATACTAGAGGGCTTGCATCCGAGGACTCCTGCTTCAGTAAGAATGTCCAGACAATATTTCCTCTGTGAGAGGTGAAGTCCTTCAGTAGTGTGAAGTACTTCTATGCCCAAGAAGTAACGTAGATGACCAGGGTCCTTAGTAACAAAAACCTTTTGAAGGAAGGCCTTGGTTTCTGATATCCCATTGTAATCATCACCTGTGAGAACCATATCATCAACATAAACGACAAGTATAACGGTACCAGTTGCTCGTTTTCTGACAAATATTGAGTAATCAGATGTTGTTCTCTGGAATCCAAGAGTGCTAATTTCTGTGGTAAGTCTGTCAAACCATGCCCTTGGGACTTCATAACCGGGAGGTTGCATCACGTATACCTCCTCATCAAGGTCGCCATAGAGAAAAGCATTTTTTACATCTAACTGAAAGATAAACCAAGATTTATTTGCTGCTAATGAAAGAATAGTCCTGATAGACCCTATTCGTGCAACAGGTGAGAGTGTCTCAAAATAGGTTACACCATAGGTTTGTGTAAAACACTTAGCCACAAGGCGAGCTTTTAACCTGTCAATTGAGCCGTCCGACGATTGTTTGGTCATAAAGACCCATTTGCAAGCCACCTGTCTACTCCCTTTCGGACATTGAATAAGATCCCATGTTCCTCTGGATAAAAGTGCATCCATTTCGTCATCCATTGCATGTCGCCAACCAGAGTCCTGTAACGCACTGTTGTGATCTCGTGGAATAGAAATAGACATGAGAGCATCTGTATACCGCCTGTCATAGTCAGAATATCATCCTGGAAGAGTGAGACGGGTAAAGGGACTTCTGGTGGTGCATATACGTTTCTTCGTTTGTAGACAATGGGTGGAGGTGGAAGATCAAGGGGAATATCAGTGATAGTTTGAGAGAAGAAGCTTGAGTTCTCAAAAAATGTAACATCTGCCGAGATGTAATAGCGATGACCATGAGGGTCATAGCACCTGTAACCTTTTTGAGTGCGAGAGTACCCCAGAAAAATACATTTGATCGCACAAGGCGAGAGTTTATCTGTATTGTGGAATTTATGAACAAAGGACACACAACCAAAGACCCGTAGAGGTAGGGGGAAAGGAGACTCTGTGGGGTAGAGTAAGGAGAATGGAGTAGACCCATTTAGAGAAGGCGAAGGGACTCTGTTGATAAGATGAACGACAGTTAATATAGCATCACCCCAGTAGGTTTTGGGAACTTTCATCTGAGAGAGAAGAGACCGAGCAATGTTTAGGAGGTGTCGTAATTTTCTTTATGTTATCCCATTTTGTTGGGATGCATAGGGACAGGAGGTTTGATGTATGGTCCCTTGAGAAGCAAAAAATGTGGGAAGATCATTTTGGGTAAATTCCAAAGCATTATTCGAACGAAAAATTTGTACAGTAGTGGAGAAAATATTTTTGACATACTGAAAGAAATTTTTGATGATAATATTAATCTCCGAACGTTCTTTTAGTAGATAGACCCAGGACAGTCTGCTGAAATCATCAATAAAAACAACAAAATACTTATGGCCACTGAGTGTACGAACTGGACAAGGTCCCCAGATATCACAATGGACTAAGGCGAAAGGTATAGAACGATGAGGCTCAGTTCGAGCAGTAAAGGATGCTCGATGATGTTTCCCAAACTGACATGCCTCACACTCAAAGGGCTTTAGCGATGAAAGTTCAGAGAACATCATGGATAGGGCTTTGGCAGATGGATGACCAAGACGAAGATGCCATAGCAGTGGATCAGTGGAAATGGACGCAGCACCCGCAAAATTGGAATCAGTAAGGATGTCAAGATAATACAGCCCATTCTTCTCATATCCCCCACCAAAGATCTGCTTCGTCCGGATGTCCTGAAAGTAACAGCAAAATTTATCAAATATCACTTGACAGTTAAGCTCAGTGCACAGTTTATGAACAGATAATAAGCTAAGAGGAAAGGCAGGAGCGCAGTGCACGCTTGTAAGTCTGAGTGAGGGGGAGAATTCCATAGTGCCCACACTAGTAATGGGAGAATGAGCTCCATTGGCAACACATACAGTTTTCACAACTGAAGATGGACGGGAAGAAGTGAGAATACTACCTTCCCCTGTTAGATGTGTCGAGGCTCCAGAGTCAATGATCCATGTAGGACTTGATGTAGTAGCTGTGCTGGCGACTGTACCAGAAGTCGTGGTAAGACTGGCTGTTGAAGCAGAGGTAATGACGTAATTATGAGAGTTCTGTAGTAGTTGACGGAGACTAGCATATTCAGAGGCAGTAAAAGAATGCTGACTAGCACTCGCAGGTTGTTCTTGAGTAGGAACAGCGATCTCATAATCAGTATCAGAGGGGGTCATCTCATACGCACTGTTGGCATTAGAAGGCATGCCAAATTTGGCCCAGCAACGTTCCGATGGGTGATTCAGGCGACCACAATGAGTACACGGGAGAAAGCGAGCAGTAGGATAATCACGCCCTTGGGCTCGTGATGAGTCGCGTCCTCGTCCAAAGGCACGACCACGTCCCTGGCCAGAGTAACGTCCACGTCCTCCGTAGTGGATGGATCGTCCCCTCGCAAAATGAACCGATATTTCAGCAGATGGAGGTGGGTGAGGAGACTCAATTTCCTGAAGGCGATCAAAGATTGTTTCAAGAGTAGGTGCAGCGGCGGTCAGAAACTGGTCCTTCACGGATTTATACTGAGGGTGTAAACCTGATAAGAATCGATATACTTACCATTCTGCCCGTTCCCCAACCTGTTTATCACGACACGTCGGTTGAAAAATGAGAAGCTCCTCAAATAAACCTATTAGCAGCCTGTAATACTCAATCAAGGATGTATCTCCTTGATTTGTAGACCGAATCCTAGTATATATGTCTGAAAGCCTGGATTTGGTAGTTTTCTGCGAGTAGGTATTCTCAAGACTCTCCCACATTACGTTTGCAGTTTCTTTATATAGGAGATTGGATGCAATAGATGAATCAACGCTGTTTGTCAGCCAGGTGATGACCTGACAGTTATAAACATACCAGGTATCAAAGTCTTTGTCCGTCTCTGTGGGCAGAACTTTGGTAAGGACATAGGACTTACGCTGGCCGCCAATAAATACTTTAAAGGACTGAGACCAGAGAACATAGTTCTCAGATCCTTTGAGTTTTATAGTAGTGCCCTGAACCAGCATAGATGTAGATTGGTACAGGGACTTGGAGTCCACAGATGTGGGAGTAGATGTCATGGCGGCCACACAAAGCAAGTAGCAAAGAACTAGATAGTGGTAATTTCAGAGAACATGAAGACGTAGTGGAATATCACCGGATGGTATTGCAGGAGTCGTTGGAGTCGGAGAGCAAGCGGGCTGCATACTTTGGTCAGAGTTGCGGCTACGGGTGCTGCGCGAGAGAGATTGCGCCAACTGCCGACTGGAGAATCCAAAATCGCCGACTGAAGAATCCGAATGGGCTAGTGGTTCCTTGCGATGCCTGTGGGCATATGGGTCCTGGAGCAGGGGGTCCACCTGGGGTGTCCTTGCGTGAGTTAGAGGGAACAGGGACTCCGCCTGGGTTGCCGTGAGATTTGGATGCGCTGGAGAGCGGAGATCTGGAGTAGGGGGCCCGCCTGGAGTGTCCTTGCGTGAGTCGGAGGGAGCAGGGACTCCGCCTGGAGTGCCGTCAGATCTGGAGGTGCCGCGTGCTCGAAGGAGGAGCTGCTTGGGCTGTGACTCCGCGCGGGATGGAGGGTAACCCTTTGTGCGACGTGGAACCCTAGACCTAGGGCCCATGCGCCAGACACAGCATCATCAGCGGTGCCTGGGGGCGGAGACGTCATCGCCTGACGTGAAGGGAGAAGACAGGCGGCGCCGCTTGTGTTGGGGAGGAGGTCACCGCCTGGTGGGGAGAGGGGTTGGGAAGGCGCGATGGTGAGGAGAGGGGTTGGGAAGACAGGCGATGAGGGGTTGGGCGCGATGGGCGTGGAAGGCACAGGCCTGGGTTGGGAACGCGGGATCGGGATGGAGAGGCGGAGAGAGAGAAGCTAGGGAGGGCTAGGGCAATCGGGAGGCGGGGTTGGGGCTGGGGATTGGCGTGGCTCTGATACCATGTCAGAGAAAAGGGAATTACTTGTCTTATTCTAATGGGTCTAGGGGTCCATATATAGGACAAACCTAGAAACCCTAGAGAGTACATGATGGAGAAAAATACAGAAATACCCTTACATGGGTTTCAGTGATATCTGATACACATATATATATATATATATATATTCCTAACAATATTAAAAGATGAAAATAGAACTTCATTCCCGAGTAATTAGTTGCATTTCATCATTTTTTCTGCATTTTTACCATTCAAGCATTTAAAATTAATATTGGCATTTTAGCACTATAATTGCATCCAAAATCATCTTCACATTTTCATCCAACTTCATGCATTTTTAACTAATTCATGCTAACTCCAATTGACCTCAAACCACCTCCATTGTGTCGATTTAGGTCTAATCACTTTTAAGGTAATACATATTCAAAGACCTTCAAAACAAGACCAACTTCATAAAAATCAGAGCTCGTTTGTGAAAGTTGGGTTTTTGGCCTCTTTTGCACATTTTGTCTTTTAGCGATTTTTGACTTTATATTTTATGTACATAATTAACCCTTTTTCTTTTATTCCTTTTTCATTTATATTCTTTGATGAAAGTTTTATTAAGATCAACAAAACTCCAAATCCAAATTGAGACCGAAATCAAAGAAACTGACCGAGTCTGAGTGTCCCTTGTGAGTTTGTACAAATCTTCTACTTTTTGCATTTTATTTTATTTTCCTATTTTCTTATTTACTAAAAATCCAAAAAATAGATCATTGTGTAAATATTTATCTTTGATTTTATCCTTATTTTTCTCAATTTTTTTCTTAATTAAAAATCACAAAAAATACAAAACCCAAAAAAGCAAGGTATCTATGTACATAGAGTACTCCAAAAAATTCATTTTGCATAGATGACTTCTTTTGCTTGTGGTCCCTTCATGAAAGTTGTAGATCTCATCGAGACGAGCAATTTTTGTGTTGCACTTTTCGATCTGAGGTAATTTTCTATTTCATTCTGATTTATCTTTGTCTTTTTATTTTTTTGATTTTTTTTGGAGTTGACACGTGGCGGCTCCTGGAGCTGCCACGTGTCACTCGTTTTTTAGTTGTTTATTTCATTTTAATTAAAAATAATAAAATAAAAATAATAAAATAATAAAAAAAAGAGACTTCACGTGCCTTGCACGTGAGGACCTCTCCCCCTTCTCCAGTCAATTCCTTCCCCATCCGTTTCGCAACCTCCGTCAACCCTCTCTTTTGCTTGTGCATATCCCCTTATCTCGCTACCGGCCTCTGCTCTGCAACCACCACGTCCGATCTCGTCGCCAACCATCCTTATCTCCTCTATCTCCTTCATATATAAGCCCATCATCATCAACGAGCAAAATCCATCCGCCATCTTCTAGTCAAGAGAGAGAGAGAGCTGAGGGCTTGGGTGGTGACATCACCAAAGCTTTGCCAGCGAATATCCTCAAAGGCGAGATCGATCACCAGCTTCCCATGCTTCCGCCAGCACGGTTTGGCGAGAATAGGAAGAGGGTCGTAGCCCATTCCATCTCCAGGCGACCTTCTATCCCCTATTTCTTCTTCTTTCTTTTTTTTCAATTCCCTTGTTTTCTTCCCATTCCCCTGTTCCCTCATCGCAACCATCATCCACTCCCCTTTCATCTTCCGCCAACCTCCACTCATCCACCTGCGTGCCCCCCCAAGCCGCCTCACCTGCGGCTCATCGGCCTTGCCGTCACTACCGGTCGTGCTCCATGCCCTTTCATCACCCGCGCCGCTGCATGAAGGAGGAGACCACAACGCACCTTCCACCTCTCTGTCGACCGCGCGTCCAACTACGAAGACCTCCCGCGACACTGTTCTTTCATCCCTCTCTATTATTTTTCTAAGGTCGACTCCCTTGATCCCATGCAATACACCAGAACAATTTGTTATGACCAAACTGACACTTGTTCATCTGAATACTCGGATGAAGAAAAGATTGACCCGAAAACTGAGCGAACTTTGAGAAAAAAGCTCAAAAATAAAAATAGTTGGAGTAAAGTGACCTTTAGTTATTATTCTGATGACAGCTCCGACGATGGCTGGGAATCCTCTGATTCATCTTCTTCCAATCAATATTCCCTTCCACCACATTTGTTGAAAAAGATCGGCCGTAACTTGATCATCGGTCACCCTTTCCCCCGTCTCCATCGGTTCCCTTGTACATATTCTTCCTAGACTTAGACCCAGGCCTAAGTATAGGGGGGCCCGATGTCATATGTATTTACTCATCATTCTATTCCCCACTCGATCTATATATTCTCCAGATCTCATCGGTTCTCCACTCACTCATGTTTTATACTTAGGCTTACTAGAGCCTAAGTATACAGGGGACCGATGTCCACCCTGTAAATATTCAATCATTTCTCCTCTTGACCTCGACCGCTCCATTTCTTCTTCTATACTTAGGCTGACCAGAGCCTAAGTATAGGGAGGTGGTTGACTTGTATTCTCCTTTTTATTTTTATTATTTTTCTCTCTTACGCTTAGCACGAGTTATGTCTTCTTGTCGCTTCTTGTGCTCTGAGGACATAGCACACGCTAAGTATAGGGGGCTTGTATATATTACATATATACTTTACCCATAGCTCGTACTTTCACGTATTTTCATATATATAATTACAGGATGGGTAAAACCAAAAAATACCAAAAAAACAACAAAACAAAAAATGAAAAAAATGAAAAAAAATCTCTTGCATATCATCCTCACATTCATAACAAAAGTCATAAAAAAACAAAAAAAAAACATCATACACCTCATTTTTGCACCTGATATGCATCTGCATTTCTTTTTGCATAACTAGTATATGCAAAGCGGAAAGTTATTAGGTTCTGAACTGAGTTATGAGTAGAAGAAGAGAGTGGTCTTGACCTGACCTTAATCTACCTAATTTTTAGAGGAACTTCACCGAGAAAGAGGAATTTAGAAACTCCAGGACTTTTAACTTAACTCTTTGAGTTCCGCATGACAATGTGCGGCCTTTGACTCTTAGAGTCTAACTTGGTCTCCTAATTCTGGGTATAGCTTTTGAGTCGGGAATTAATATGTTCTCTCGCACTATGCACCTAGCTCAACTCAGACGGGATGTTGGAAGACCGTGTGAGTCTCTCTTCTGATAGCGTGGACATCTAAAGACCGGAGTATGGGTTGAAATAAAGACTCGAAAAAGGGATGGACAGTTGGGCACATTTTTTTCTAAGGCCCCAAAACATGTACGGAAAAAAAGATTCCATATCGCAGGGTCACAAAAGATCCATGCAGAGTTACCAAAAACCCATACCAAAAACAAGCCAAGCCACCAAATAAATATTTGACCAAAAAGGTCCAAGCTTCAAGAAAACCTGCATATCTTGGTGGAGACTTGGCTAAACTAGCCGGCTTCACAAGGAGCGGTAACTACACTGGTCACCCTCCAGTTATTTTCCCCTTCTTCTCATTTCTTCCCCTTTCGATTGTGAACACAGTGCGGCAGACCTTAGAAGGAAATACCTGACTCCCAGATGACAAGTTATTGGGAGGTAGGTTTGCATGGTAGTCCGGCATTCTTGATGGGGAGAGCTAAAACCTTTCACACGCATGAGACAGTTGTTCAATGTTCATGGGATATGCTTTAGGAGAAGGATTGATCTAAGATGACTTCTGAGCCGAATATGTTACAATGATATGTAGAACACGAGGGCTGTTGATTTTAAACCCTAATGGTGCGTTTGGTTCGTGGGTTATCCAGGGGTGGATAACCTGGTTTTGTGTTTGTGTGTTCGGTTGGTGGGTTAAGGGTTGAGAGGGTTTGTATGATGTGATTGTATTGGAATTTGAAAAAGTTGGTAGTTATTATAATATGATTGTATTGAAATTTGAAAAAGTGGGTGGTTGTTGCGATGTGATTGTATTGAAGTTTGGAATAGTGAGTAGAAGTTGAGTATTTTATGATTTTTAGATGATATGATGGTATAATATATAATTTTTTTGATGAGAAGAGAGTGGGCCCCAATAGTGGGTTAAAAGTGGGGGTTATGGGGGGTTATCCACCCAAAGTGGGGGGTAACCCCCCAAAAGAACGCACCCTAAGTCTCACAGAAGTTCCGCCACACTATTAATCCAAAGGTCGGGTCTAGCTCCATTTTCACCTTTTGTTCATGACTTTGGTATAGAACCCAAAATCATTTCACTTTGGCATTTCATTTTAGTTTCTCGGGGACGAGCAAGGTTTAAGCATAGGGGGTTGATGAATCCGTGATTCATCATATTAAAAGATGAAAATAGAGCTTCATTCCCGAATAATTAATTGCATTTCATCATTTATTCAGCATTTTTACCATTCAAGCATTTAAAATTAATACTGGCATTTTAGCACTCATAATTGCATACAAAATCATCTTCACATTTTCATCCAACTTCATGCATTTTTAACTAATTCACGCTAACTCCAATTGACCTCAAACCACCATTGTGTACATATTGCTAACAAGATTAAAGGAAAAATACAAAAAAAATACTAACTCAAATAATTGGCCCGTGAGACAAAACTCCAATTTCGGAATAGGCAGACTAAAACACTCACAACTTCCTCATACAGTGTCCGATTTAGGTCTACTCACTTTTAAAGTAATACATATTCAAAGACCTTCAAAACAAGACCAACTTCATAAAAAACGGAGCTCGTATGTGAAAGTTGGGTTTTGGGCCTCTTTTGTGCATTTTGTGTTTTGGCGATTTTTTACTTGATATTTTATGTACATAATTAACCCATTTTCTTTTATTCTTTTTCATTTATATTCTTTAATGAAAGTTTTATTAAGATCCAAAAAAATCCAAATCCAAATTGAGACTGAATCAAAGAAACTTACCGACTCCGAGTATCCCTTGTGAGTTTCTACAAATCTTCTACTTTTTCCATTTTATTTATTTACCTATTTTCTTATTTACTAAAAATCCAAAAAAAAGATTATTGTGTAAATATTTATCTTTGATTTTATCATTATTTTTCTTGATTTTTCTCTTAATTAAACATCACAAAAAAATTAGAAAACCCCAAAAAATCAGGGTATTCTATATACATATAGTACCCCAAAAATTCCATTTTGCACAAATGACTTCTTTTGCTTTTGGTCCCTTCATGAAAGTTGTAGATCTCATCGAGACGAGCAATTTTCGTGTTGAGCACTTTTCAATCCGAGGTCATTTTCTATTTCTTTCTGATTTATCTGTCTTTTTATATTTTGATTTTTTTTTGGAGTTGACACGTGGCAGCTCCTGGAGCCGCCACGTGTCACTCATTTTTAGTTGTTTTATTTCATTTTTATTAAAAAAATTAAATAAAAATAAAAAATAATAAAAATAATAATAAAAGAGAAAACACGTGAGGACCTCTCCCTCTTCTCCAGTTATTTCCTTCCCCATCCGTTTCGCAACCTCCATCAACACCCTCTTTTGCTTGCGCCTATCCCTTATCTCGCTACCGGCCTCTGCTCCACAACCACCGCGTCCGATCTCGTCGCCAACCATCCTTATCTCCTCTATTTCCTTCCGAAATAAGCATGTCATCATCAACGAGCCAAATTCATCCGCCATCTTCTAGTCGAGAGAGAGAGAGAGAGAGAGAGAGATGAGGGCTTGGGTGGTGACATCACCCAAGCTTCGCCAGCGAATATCCTCAGAGGCGATAACGATCACCAGCTTCTCGTTCTTCCGCCAGCACGGTTGAGGCGAGAATAGGAAGAGGGTCGTAGCCCATTCCATCTCCAGGCGACATTTTGTCCTCCGTTTCTTCTTCTTTCTTTTTTTCAATTCCCTTGTTTTCTTCCCATTCCCATGTTCCCTCATCGCAACCATCATCTACTCCCTTTCCATCTTCCGCCAACCTCCACTCATCCACATATGTGCCTCCCAAAGCCGCCTCACCTGCGGCTCATCGGCCTTGCCGTCACTACCGGTCGCACTCCATGCCCTTTCATCACCCGCGACGCCGCACGAAGGAGACCACAGCGCACCTTCCACCTCTCCGCCGATCGCGCGTCCAACTACGAAGACCTCCCGCGACACTTCACTGACCTGGGCGTGTGTTGTGGAAAATTGTGTATTTTGCCCAATCTATGCTTAGAAATTCATAGTTAATTAGCCTTTATTCCAAAAATTGCCAAAAATTCATGGATCGTAGAATTCATTGTTAGTAACATTATATCCAAAAAGAATTACATTTGCATGCATAGTTTTATCTAAAATAATTATTTTGTGCATTTCACTAATTAATTTTTAATAGGTATTAAATCCAACATTTTTAGTGTGTAGCAATTTTTTGAGATAGATCACCTAGTAACATATCTTAGATAATTTTATTTCTTGAAAATAAGTAGATTTAATATTTATTATAATTAATTATTGAAAATCTCGTTGTCTGCATTCATAAATTCATTATTTATTCATCTTGCATCCAAAAATTCCAAAAAAAATATAATAGTCTAATTTCATCATATTTAACATTCTGGACAAGTTTGAGGATTTTTGAAATTTGTAATTTAACCCCTGAACTTTGCCAAAATTGCATCTCATTTATTATTTGCATAAAAAAATACGAAAAAAATAAATCTCTGAAAATCTACTTCGTGATCGACTAAAAACCAACCTAAGGAGACAGTTGTCTCCCTGAGTTTGACCTTAGAACTTACCAAGTAAAAAATTATAATTTGACCGCTCGCTTTAATTGACACAATAATTAAAATTGCGATTTTTAATTAACCCTGAATTGCCCGCTTGCAACGAACGAACAACTTTTTAATCATTATTTGATCAAATTAAGAGGGTGATTTTCTGGTTCTTCACCCTGCACATATTGTCATCGTCCCGAACGTTCAAAGGATACATGTTATTCTACGCATGGTTTCCCAGCATCGGCACCGGTAGCAGAACAGGTTGACTCTCCTGCACCTTCTACCTCAGATCAGAGATTTGATGATCTCGTGGTCAGACTAAGGGATATCATGTCCGGGAGGCCATTCAGATGTGGCAGCTTCTGCTTCTGCCAAGACGTCCGCTACAACCAGCACCTCAGGTAGTCCTTATGCTTTTACCTCTTGCCATGGATCTGAGATTACAAAGTGGATTATAGACTCTGGGGCATCCCATCATTTATGTGGAGACAGAGCATAGCTTATAACATATAGACAGGTTCCTCCAGTGAGTACTGTGGTGATAGCCGATGGGACTCATTCCCCAATCACATGACAGGGGGAGATTAGTTTGAAGCCTTCGATGCATCTGCAAAATGTGTTACATGCTCCTGATAGTCAGATTATAAAGGATTTGCATTGTCGAGCTATTTTTGACCCATTTTCTCTTGTTTTTCAGGACAACTTTACGGGCAGAGTGATTGGATGTGGCCGTGAGCAAGGTGGCCTTTATCTCCTGGTCCGCACTCCCTATGCAGGCACATCCTTTCATTCATCCGGACTCGTCTCTCCCTTCACTTGGCATTTACGTTTTGGCCACCTCCATCTCTAGAAGATGTGTCGCATTTTGCCACAAATTTCTCTGGGTTCCTCTTTCCAGTGTGAAGTTGTTAGTTGAGAAAGCATCAGCGGTCAGCTTTTCCCAATCGTCAGAGTCGGATCAGTCGCTCCCTTTTTGAGTCGGTCCATATCGATATATGGGTCCAAGTCGTGTTCCTGATCACCAGGGACATAGGTTTTATCTTGTTGCAGTAGATGATTTTTCTCGTTTGTCATGGGTATTTCTATTGAAGAATAAATCTAAAGCAGGAGATGTGATCAATTTTTTATAAATGAAGTGCAGAATGTTCTCTTCTTCTGTGAAATTTGTAAGGACGGATAACGCTTTAGAATTTGTACTCGCGTGCTATCATGCTTCTTTTCTTCCCATGGTATAATTCATCAAACATCATGTGCTTACACTTCTCAATAGAATGATGTTGCTGAGAGAAAACATCGCCATTTACTTGATGTCACTCGAACACTACTCATACAAAGTCGTGTCCCGTATTCATTTTGGGGTGATGTTGTCCTTACGACATGTTATCTAGTGAATCGCATGCCCTCGTTTGTCTTGGAAGAGAAAATTCCTTTCTCTATAGCCTTTCCTGAGAAGGAATTGTTCTCTCTTACTCCACGTATCTTTGGCTATGTTGCATCTGTTCACCAGACGGCTCCATGTCTTGACAAGCTCTCTCCTAGGGTTGTCAAATGTGTGTGGGTACTTCAGGACCCAGAAGGGATATAGGTGCTATGATCCATTAAGCATGAAATATTATATCAGTGCTAATGTCACATTTTTTGAGTCTGTGATGTATTTCTCTCCTACAGGTGACAGGTTGGCTTCTTCAGAGTCTGATACCCAAATCTACGTGTCACTTCCTCCTCTGAGTCAGTTGCCTCCTCTTCCTGTTACACCACTACCACCTCTACCACCACCACCACCAGTTCCCTCTACACAGAAGCCTGTGACCATTGTTCCACCCTTACCCAGACACTATACCCATCGACCAGCTTCTGCTCATGGTCATGGCCCATCATCCAGCACACCCCAGGTTTGTTCTGATAACATGGTTTCTAACGATGGGTCTGGAGATATTCCTGTACATGAATCATTATAAGAGGAGCTTCCACATGATCTGGACATACCCATTACCGTTAGGAAGCAAAGGCGTACATGTGCTTCATATCCGCTTGCTTCCCATGTGTCCTTTCATTGCCTGACAAGAGATTTTCGGAAATTTGCACTTGCTCTATTTGTCGTGGAAATTCAACGGACTTACCCGGAGGCCTTGAAAGATAGTCGATGGCATTTAGCTATGGAGGAAGAGATGGTTGCATTGCAGTCACATGGTACCTGGAGTTTAGTGTCTGCCCCTCATGGCGCCTCTATTGTCAGTTGCAAGTGGGTGTTTATTATTAAAATCATGCAGATGGGAGCATTGATCGTTACAAGGCCAGATTGGTGGCATGTGGTTTTACTCAGACCTACGGTGTAGATTATATGGACACGTTCTCTCTTGTTGCTCGTCGCTCCACTTTACGTGTTCTTCTTTCAGATGTAGTGGTACGTGACTGCTCTTATTTCAGCTAGATGTTAAAAATGCATTTTTGTATGGAGATCTATAAGAGGAGGTATACATGCAGCAGCCTCCGGGGTTTGCTGCTGAGGGGGAGTGTCACAAGGTTTGTAGACTTCATAAAGCAATATATGGTCTTAAACAAAGTCCAAGAGCATGGTTTCAGAAGCTCTCAGATCTGATTGAACGGCAGGGGTTCAAGAGGTCAAGTGTAGACCATTCTCTATTTGTGCAGAGAACACCTAAAGGTATAGTTGTTATCATGGTTTATGTTGATGATATGGTTGTTACAGGAGATGATGTGCAGCGAATAAAGATGGCAAAAGAATTTCTGGGCCGTCAGTTTATCACTAAGGATCTGGGCACCCTAAGGTATTTCTTAGGGTTGGAATTTGCTAGGAATGCACAGGGTACTGTGATGTTTCAAAGAAAATATGTTACAGACATGGTTGTTGAGGCGGGCATGATTGGGTGTCGATCATCTACTACTCATATGGACTCTAGCATGAAGTTATATGATGATGATACAGATGAGGTTGATAAGAGGAGATAGAGAGATATGGTGGGAAAACACCTTTATGTTACTAATACCAGATCGGATATCTCCTTTGTTGTGTGAGTCGAGTGAGTCAGATCATGGAGTAGCCTCGCCAAGTACATATGGATGCCATATACATGATATTGAGATATCTAAAATCTTCTCCAGGTGCAGGACAACTTTCAAGAAAGGAGCAACTCTCTCTATATCCGCATGTGCTCATGCTGACTATGCAGGGTATCCTAAGGATAGGAAGTCTACTTCGGACTTCGTTGTGTTTGTTGGCAGTTCTTTTGTCTTTTGGAAAAGCAAGAAACAAACGGTTGTGGCTAGATCAAGTATCGAATTTGAACATAGGGCTATGGCGCAAGTAAGTACAGAAATGATGTGGGTTCGAGCAGTGTTAGTAGATATACATGTAGATGTTCCTCTACCCATGCAGTTACAATGTGATAATCACGTTGTCCTATTCATTGCAAAAAACCCTGCATTCCATGAGAGAACAAAACATATTGAGATAGATTTCCATTACACTAGAGATATGATTCTGAAGGGTTTGATTTCTACCTCCCATGTCAGTTCAGGAGAGCAAACAACAGATATCCTTACCAAGGCATTGCTCAATGGACCATTTCTGAAGTGTTCGTCCAAGCTGAGCATGGTTGACATCTATGCTCCATCTTGAGGGGGGGTGTAGAGATATTTATGTATTTCCATATTCTCTATGTACCTTTTCCTTTATTTTATTTTTCTTGTTTCCATCTTATGTAATTTACCCATAGGTCTCTCCTCTATATAAGAGAGTCTAGGGTTCTCAGAAATAAACAACACACTCATTTCCTCCAACATTATCAAATCTATGTTGAAAGATACGACAGATTTTACGTTGATTATCGACTACCTAACGCGGTGTCTGAGATGAAATAATACAAATCCATCCATAAGTTGGAAGGAGATCTCACGCTCACCAATAACATGTCAAGGTTGGTAGAAGTTGTGTAAACGTGTTTGAGTAACCTGCACAACAAATCCTCACTATCATACCATATCCTGACCACCAAATCGGTAAGCAATGCCATGTTCACCTCCCTGAATAGCATGTCCCCCAGTCCTTTATCCGGTGAAAGGAGAAAGATCGGGATCAGGACAAGAGTCATATCGACCTTTGAATTGGGCGAAGACATGGGAGTCCAAAGAGAAGTCCGCAAAGTCCGAACTCAATTCTTGGAGATCAGCCCTTA
Organism: Ottelia alismoides; assembly: GCA_037367405.1. Classification (NCBI taxonomy): domain Eukaryota; kingdom Viridiplantae; phylum Streptophyta; class Magnoliopsida; order Alismatales; family Hydrocharitaceae; genus Ottelia; species Ottelia alismoides. The sequence continues at coordinate 1,324,407 of JAZKJV010000030.1, forward strand.
ATATTGAAGATGTCGGCATCCAGGAACCGATGCCGGTATTCGCAAAATCCGAACCAAACCATCTTGGATGCGACATCTTGGAAGAGAAAAGAAGTGATGATGAAGTAGATGAAGGTTATGAAGAATTCAAGAGGTATTGAGAAAAAAAGGATAAAAATGAGCAAGGAAGAAAGGGAAACGAGAAGAGAGGTGTGAGATAGAAAGACGCAGAGGTACTGTATTTTTTATCTTGACATGATTTAAACTACTCAATCAAACCTCAAAACAAGAGTAGATTCACCAACTCAACACAGTGAGCTGTAAGAGTTCGACAATTATCTTGTCAAATTTATTTCTTTATATCAGGCAATCTTATCAAATTTAGTCCTTAGTGGCTAATCATGTAGGCAAGTGAGTACTGACCTGATATCGTTGTGTACTCTCCACTTCCTTTGTAACCAGTAGCCTATACTTTTTTGAGGTCTGTGTTATCTGATATGGACCACTACTCAACCAAAGAAGTAGAGGAAGAAGCTGATAGGCGAAACCGATACTTCGGAACCGAGTCTGCAAGTAGACAAGGTCCTACTCGGATGCAGAACGATGAGACAGATACTACAGCGAGGGGAAGGCCTATGCTCAATACTTCAGACTAGGTCCGCAAGCAGACAAAGCTCTACTCGTCCACGTACAATAGAAGTGCCAATACTTCGTGAACCTAGGCTATACACAAGGTAGTACTCGGGCTGGGATTTGGGCTCTATTCCTTAAGGATTATGCCTCGCTCAGTCTTGAAGGTACTTGAACATAATGAGTGTGTTGTGAACCCAATACAATGAAGTTTGATTAACGATTTTAAAGAGCTTAAGATTTTCTCAGCAATCCCTTTTTTAATTTTTATGTTTTCACTTTTTTGAGTATTTTTATCTGCTTGGAATATGTGAGCAAAATCAGAGGAGAAGATGGAAAAGCAATGCAAGTTGGAAAATAATGATGCAATGCTCAGTCAGAAGACTTGCAGTACTTCCCAACTCTCTCCATATGGAATGTAGGACATGAATTTTTTAATTGTATTATAAGGTATGCAACGAGGAAATCACCCTAAGATATGAGCTTCTATTATCGTGAAGAACTTGTTCAATTTGACTAGATCCAAGGGCAAAACTATAGGTACAAAAAAAGATATTAGAACTTTGGATCTAATTAGCCAAACATCCACTCTTAAAATCTAAGGGCCCATTCCACAAGACGTAAAATAAAAAGAAGGCGAAAAACACAAATCACAGAAACACTTCTTGGGCCTTCCTTGTCGTCTCTTAGTCAGTTCAACATCCCAAAACTCGCATCTCCTCACCGGTGCTTGAGCTCACCTTCATTGCAAATGATTAAACCACCTTAAGAGATTTTCTCGCATCTTATCCTCGATCGTACATACACCAACTTTCCATTTGATGGCATCATTTAGAATCCGATCTTTACGTGTGTGTGTGTGTGTGCCCACACATCCACCTCAGCATTTCCATTTCTTCTACCGCCATTCTCTGCACGTGTCTATGATTAGCAGGTCTCATAACTGCTTTGTATAAATTTCCTTTGATTTTCAAATGAATTTTCCTATCACAAAGAATAGGAGACGCTTCTCTCCACTTTAGCCAACCTGCATTTATTTTATTTATAACATCTCCATCAAGTTTCCCATCATGCGGCAAAATAGATCCCAAGTATCTAAAAGAATCTCTCTTGTGAATGTTATCGTCACCAATTTTCACCTCGATTCCTTCACCATTACTTCCATCAAAAGTGCACTCCATATATTCAGTCTTAACCTTACTTATACGAAATCCTTTGGTCTCTAATGCATGTCTCCAGACCTCAAGATTCACATTTACTCCATCTCTAGTCTCATCAATCAACACAATATCATCATGAATAACATATACCAAGGTATCTCATCCTGAACGTGACTCGTTGAGATAATTATATCTCTTAGTACCTATTTTATATTTTCTTTGTGTATCACTCATGTAATTAACCCATGGCTTTTCTCCTATATAAGAGAGCCCTGGGATCCCTTCTATAATATGTCTCATTTTTATCCCAACATGGTATCAGAGCAACGGTCCTAGACCGGGGTTCTCGTACCCTAACCATTCACCTGCCAGCCCCCCCTCTCTCTCGGCACGCCGCCGCACCTTCAGCGGCACCACCCGCGCCGCGCCGCCCCGCCCTCCCAGCAGAGCCTCCCAGCGTCGCTGCCCTCCCAGCGGCATCGCCCGGCCCCATCGGGCCCTTCTGCGTCCTCCCGTGCCGCCTTCCAAGGCTGGCGGTGTTGCCCTCTCCGCGGCGACGCCGCCCAACCCCTCCTTCCGCAGGGGCTCCAGTGCCCGCCTAAGGCCCCAAGGCCCTTGTGCGTGCCCAGTGGCCCCCTCTCCAGTCATGTTGAGGTCTGGACTGATTCTAAATACATGATATAATCTGATTTATCACGTTATTTGAGGCCCTAGACCTCGAACGAAGCATTAGGGATGAGTATATGAGTCTACAGATACACCTCATCCCCCTTATGATTCTGTAGACAATCCTATTATTGAATTGTTCCCCTCTTGTTCCGCGACTTGGCCTATTGAAGAATGTCAAAAAATAAGGGTGATGTGTTCTCTTCCGGTGCCTTCAAAGGCCCGGCACCTATCGTGAAGATGGACGGGACCAACTACGAGTTATGGTCCATGCAGTTTCGTACCCTAATGCAATGCCACAATTATTTCGTGTCGTGATATAATCTGATTTATCACGTTATTTCGAGAACGTGAGCATTCTGGCTAGTAGACTAATAACCGACTGGTGTAGTTAACTGGGTCACGGCATTTGTTTGTCGTTTGTCTACTTTGTATTATTAATCTCCTTTCACGTCTTTCTCCCCCTCTACCCCCTGTAAGTATCCCTCGCTTTCTCCTTTTTAGTTAGTATAATTCTGGGGCGAGCACCAACGAGTGCGTCCCCCTTTTTTAGAGCCTCAAAAAAAAAGGAGCATATTCTGACAGACTTAGAGCCGGCGGATAAGATTGGGGCAAATGCATTATGGAAGCAAGATGATGCCTATACTCGTATCTGGCTCTCTGGGACACTTAGCACAGAGATTGCTAATGATATTGTCAATCAGCCAACTATAAAGGCCATGTGGGATATATTGGCTGCTACTTATGGCCAGGCGAAGAATGAAAGCAAGATCCTCCAACTTCAGTTTGACATTTTCTCGACCAAGCAGAATGGTCGACCTCTCCATGCACACTTCGCACATCTGAGAGACATGTTTGAACGACTCCACAGTTTCATGCATATTACTACCAGCGTAGAACAACAACAGGCATATCGGAATGCCACTATGACTGGAGTTTTCTTATCTTCCCTTGACTCAGAGTATGATGCTGCTCGTACTCAACTTCTCACTGGAGAGAACATACCACCAATGGAGGAGGTCTACAAACGTCTGAGTAGGATTAATACTACGCCTACTATTACACCACAGATGACGTCTTCGGCTATGGCCGCCTCTCGAGGCCGCGGAGGCTCGTCCCAATTCCGTGGTCGTGGCCCTCGTAGTCGGGGTGGAGGACGTCAGAGAGGTCCATGTTCATATTGTCATCGTCCTGGACACTCGGAGGAGACATGCTTTCATAAGCATGGATATCCAACGTCTGCACGTGTTGCTGAGCAGACAGACTCTTCACCAGCCCCTACTACAGATGCACGTTTTGATGATCTAGTCTCGAGACTTCGAGAAATGGTGACCACTCCTGTGCCTCAGACTGCAGGCCCATCAAATGCAGCGACCACTGCCAGAGCATTGTCTAGTTCCTCAGGTATTCCCTATATGTTTACCAGTAGTAGCAGTTCTAATGTAACAGATTGAATAATGGCCATATTGCAGGAGGTGTGCCCTTCCCAGGCGCAGCCCATGCGATGGTTGTTCCATCTCCATGTTGTTCCAGGCTCCCAAGCCCGAGCCCCTGCGTGGCAGCGCCCTCTACAGACGGCCACATCATCCTGGCGCCCACCGTAGCGCCCCTTGCACTTCTTCCAGGCACCCCTTGAACATCCATGGAGCCTATCGCGCCCTAAGACCACATGCGCACCTCCCTCTCAGCCACGGGAGCCGCACCCCAGCCAGGCAACGCCCTCTCCCTGGCGACACCATCCAGCGTTGCTCCATCTCGCGCAGACAGGCGCGAGTCCATGCGCCTCCCCGAGCTTCCTACTGCATATCTCCAGGCCAATGGTGGCGCAGCACAGGCGCGAGGCAACGTACCTCCCAGCCGCGTCCTAGCCTCGACCCCGCGGCACGTGCAGGATCCCCATGACGCGACATCTCCTGCTACGCCGCATCTGTGACCCCAAGGGCTCTCGCGCGACCTCCCATCGAGCGCACAGGCACGCAGTCTTCTTCAGAGTGCTCCAGCGGCGAGACCACTAGCGTACAACCCCAAGTGCAGAGACCTCAGGCGACGATGCCAAAAACCCCAAGCTCCATTTGCGCGGGGGAAACCCGCCATCTGCGCGAGCCGAAGCCGACCCCTGATGGGGGTACTTCATGTTGCGGCGTCATCCCCTGTTGGGGTCGAGGGTCTTTCACGAAGGTTTTCCTTGGAAACCCTAAGAGCTGCTAGAAGTATTTAAAAAAAATCAGAGCCCAAGTGTGCTTACTGATGTAAAGGCCCAAGTGGGCCGATGATGTTATAAAAAAAAGAATATATATGGGGAGGGGGATATTTGGGGGATATTTGCTTGAAAGCCCACGTAAAAAAAAGAGAGAAAAATATTGTTGAAAGAAAAAAGGTGCGTACAAGTAAAAAAAGTCGTATGCAAAATGCAAAAAAAAAGAAAAAAATGATTGAAACGACTTAAAAAATGTGACTGCTTAAAAAAAGTTGAAAAGCCATAAGAAATTTTTGTGAATGTTCATGATATTTTCCCCATGTCATTGTCTTCTCCCAACTTTGTCGATGTTCATTTTCCGACAAGTATGGGAGAAAGGAGGAGTATATGTAAAGTCACAGGTCATCTCCAGATTCCAGGCCATTTCAGATTTTCCAGACTCGACAAGTTGTTCCTAGTCTCCAGTTTCAGACACGCGCGAGTATGCGGTCTTTTCAAATGAGCACGTGTTTGCCATCATTGTCAGTGGTCCCCATCCATTCTTGTTATTTTGGCCAGAGTTTTCATGTGGTATCATAGGTACTCCAGAGTAGAGCACCATTCTCTGAGCCAGATGGGAGAGACCCAGTTCTCCGACGAGGAGACTCCAGACGCAGTTTCAGACTCGATGGTCAGATTCCAAGTCTTCAGTTGACTCACACTCCAGTCCGATCGTCCTCTTCACCTGCACGGCATGAGAAGCAACGTCCTCGACTGCAGCAGTGTGCGCGTTGAGTTGATATTGTCGGTAGTGTCTTGTAGCGTGAGTTGAGTTTCTTTCTGTTTGTTTGTCCAAGCTGAGCATTGCATGCTCCAGCTTGAGGGCGAGTGTTGTGAGTATTTGGTTGTGTGACTATTGAGTTGTAGATGGGTAAATGGATACCTCCAGGATCCATTTACCCCATCCCAGTGTTTAGTCCCACATCTACTAGTGGGGGGACTTGGAGGCTCTGTGGAGGCTCTCTTGTAACCATTGAGAAAAAGCAATGAAGCATATGCCCCTTTGAGGGCTTCTCCCGTGGTTTCATCCCGCTCCTCACGGAGTAGGGTTCCACGTAAAATCAAGGTGTTCCATATTTACTCTTTATGTTCTTTTGCTATATTTATCATTCCACTTCCGCTTCCTATTTTCTAGCAGTAACACGACATCACACTTTTAATCTTGTAACAAGGCGCCATTCGATCTTCTCTTCACCGTGACACCCAGACCCCGGACATTCCAGGTCAAGAGTTTCATTTAGTAACCAATAGAACTCCCAAGAGTGCTACAACTCCATCCAAACGTGCAATCTGGCGCTTTTGATCCAAGATTTGGACCGACAGAGCTATACTCTTCTTTCGTTTGTGGTAGCGCTTGGATCTACCACCCTTCCCTCTCAACCCAGAAGAGGTGTCCGAGGAAGGGGTCGGGAGCGCTTCATCAAATGAGATAACCACTGACGTAGAAGAGGGCAGTAGCCGAACAGATGACCCACTAACCTCCTCTCCCAAGGACCCCACCACCGCCTTGAGAGTCCGGAGCCATGGCTTATCTCCGTTCGGTAAGGCCCCTCCAGAGCCAGCTGCAACACTTAGCGGGAGACCAAACTCATCCCAAGATCAGTGTCCAACTTGATCCTCATCTGAAGCGAAGCAGAGTGCTGGGCGAAACTCCTCCTAGAGGATGCTCCCTAATCGATGACGAAAAGAGTACACTGAACTCTGGTGTAGAATGTATCTGTTTAACCTCAATTGTAGTGGATCTAATAAAGCATCTTCCGTATAGTCGAGTCCAAAGAGTAGCCCGATACCCGAGAAGACCCAAAGGAGTTCTAAAAGACCAAAATGGTTATTCCGATCTAGTATACGAATACCCATCAATAAAAGAGCGCCTAAATCCAAGAAAGCCCTAATTATGGAGGTGATCACCCCTACCACCCCGTGTGACTTGCGTTGAAGCCGCTTGACAGTACCAGTTTGGGAATCTATCAAAGGAAAGTTTTCAAATCTCGCATGCTCTTCCGGTAACGAATCCTAAATTTCCTCAAGCAACTCCGCAGAATCCTACCGAATCTCCACCAATTTCATCGAATCTTCAATCACCTCTTGATTCTTCACCGCCGGAGGAACGTTCTCCGCCATCACACCCTTCCTTTCCTATGAATACTCCGATGTCGGCCCCAAGTGATTCAAAACGACAAGATGTTGGAGCGGCACCTCCGGCCTAGACGACGTAGCAGCTACCGAGAAAGCCACAATCGAAGGGGATCAGGGAGGCACCACCCTCACCAGAAGCTTGAACCGTACGCGCCCAATCAATAGGGAACAGGGCCACTCCATCAGCAACACATCCCTGCCCTCAATCACCGTAATGGTTACTTGGTGATCAGCCCACGGCAATTAACCACTCGATATGATCTTTTTCATAACTCTGAGTTCTTGCAACGCCGAGTTCAGTGCCTCCACCATGCGCGGCAGAAGGGGAACCCCGATAACGTGCACCACTTGAAGCGTCGATAGAGCTTTCCCATCCGAGAACCATCCCTCCTCCAACGAATAGGGGATTGCTTCGACAACAACAACAAGTCCACTTCCTTGAAATCCCCATCACATAGCAAGTAAGCGCATCAAGCATAACCACGTCCCTAGAGAAACACTCGCCAACAATCTGGAGAACCTCCTTCAAAACCAATGTCAAGTCCCAACACCCATTAACCATCCCACGAGTAGAAAGCATTCTTTTTTACTTCAAAACACGGTTTTGTTAAGCATAGAACTTCTACAAACAAGAGAGATGCGCACAACATCGGTGAATGTATAGCCACAAGTGTTGCCTTTGACGGAACAAATGGCTGAATCGAATTGAGAACAGAACGCGTCACTCGTCGATGACCCTCGACAATGCAACGAAAGCATTCAGGCCTCTACGAACATGAGGAGGTGCGGTATTCATAGATTCAGCAACAGTAGCACCGTTGGCTGCGTTTCTGATGTGAAACAAATGACCAACCCTCCTCCCTCTCTTCTTTGTATTCGGTAGCCCTCTTCTCCTTGTGTTCCTTCTTGTAGGTAGCCCTCAGATCTCCATGCCTCCCCACGACGGTGGCCCTCCTCCAAGTCGCCTCCCCTTCCTGTACCTATCGTCGCAGTCGAGCTCTCTTCCGCCTCTCATCCTCCATCTCCTAGTCAGCTCTTTCAAGACGTCAAGCTCACCCATATTATGTAAAGGGGTTATGATCTAGTTTTTTTATTAAGTTCAAGTTCTATTAAAAATTGGAGTTCCCCATTATTCTCTCCATTTCAACTTCTTCCCTACGCATCTCCGCACTTCTTCTCCACATCCTCGTGCTACCGACATGTCTTCTCTTCCTCCTCCCTCCAAATTTCTCTCCACTAAATGTTTCCACCTTCAGAATTTTTCAATTTCCATCATAATGCAACACATCAGATCCTTTGTTGAGAGGTCCCTGGTAACAACCCTGGGATAAGGGTTACCTGTTTACACAACCTTCAGATATAATTTTTTGATTGATCGTACTAAGTTACGAAAATGAGGGGAAAAATTCATGCAAAATCCTCAATGTTTTCATTTTTAAAAATCATGAAATTAGAAGCTACTCATTGGATCTGAATTTAAGTTCAAATCCATGCAAAATCCCCCAACTTTTCTTCTTTAAATCATGAGATTAGGAGCTACTCATTGGGTCTGAATTTAATTTCAAATCCATGCAAAATCCCCCAACTTTTCTACTTTAAATCATGAGATTAGAAGCGACTCATTGGATCTGAATTTAAGTTCAATTTCATGTAAAATTCCTCTAATATTTTGTCTTTAAAACACATATTCTGGAACCTAAGATCTGGTCTGAAATTACGATCTATTTGTATGCAAAACACCAAATTTTAAACATTTAAAACATGAGATTTGGAACAAATTATTACATCTGAATTTAAGATCAATTACATGCAAAAACCCACTTTTTAGATCTTTAACACATAAATATCTGGAGCATAATTAATGGTCTGAATTTAGGACTAATTCCATGCAAAACACCTCAAACTTTTCATCTTTCAAACATGAATTCTGGAGCATAACTAGTGGTCTTGCATGCAAAACACCCCCAATTTTTCGTCTCTATATTATGAATTCTGCAGCAAATTAATAGGTCTGAAATTAGGCATAATTTCATGCAAAAATCTCAATTCTTTTATCTCTAAAAGCATGAATCTGGAGCACATTATTAAATGTGCACAATTACATACAAAATCCCATTTTTTCATCCTTAAAATCATGTAATCTGGAGCTAAACAATGGTTAGATTTTAGGATCAATTGCATTCAAAACATCAAACAATTTTTATCTTTAAACTAAAAGATCATGAGCTATAAATGGATTTTAAATGGGATTCTTGGTATGAAGAGATGCAGCAAAAGAGGGCTAGATTGTACCTTGATGATCTTTATTTTTTTAAGAAAGATAGCAATAGCACCTCCAGCAGAAAGGGGAGCAGCAGTTGCAACTCTTCCAGCTGCTTGGAGCAGCAGCAGCAGCTCCAGGAGGTCTTCCAGCTGTTGGAAGCAGCCAGCTGCTGGAAGCAGCAGCAGCTTCAGGAAAGCTGCTAGAGCAGCCACTTGTGCAGCAGCACAGCTACAGCAGCACCACTAGGAGCAGCATCAGCAGCAGCTCCAGGAGTCTCAGCAGCAGAAATGGCTGGTGCAAATAGCAGCAGCAGCAAGAAGAGGAGGGGTTGGGACTCCTTCGGTGGAGAAATAGAAAAGAAGAGGAAGACATTGGGGCAAAAAGAAAGGATTTGGGCGATGTTTATAAAGAAAGGGTGAAGGGTTTTGGTGTTGCCAAGTGGAGGGAGACAGAGAGGGTTTGGTGTCAAGTGTGAAGGAAAGAGAGGACATGTGTTGTGCTGGATTTTTTATACTTGCATATTTTTTTACTTAGATCAAATATCAAAGTTATCCTCATTTTCACTATGAATATCTGATTCAGATGAATAATAGCTCGTTTTGACCGGCTCGGAATGACGATCAAAATGAATATAATATTCATATATTTCTGTTCTAAGATGGATTCAAAAATTGGTGAAATACAATTTTGATTTGTGATTAAATTTCATGATTTAAACGGGTCAAACGACCTCCGATTGACAAAAGGTTTATTTTGTTGATTTTATTTTGTCAAAATGAAACTTGTGATGGTCACCGATTATTTTCCGTGGTTCCGACTACGTTACGGCTTTTCTGATGACACGAATTACAATGCAATCGATTTTTGGTCGATTGATCCCAAACAAAATTTGATTTATGAATTATGGATCAATTCAAATCATTTAATATCGATAGATGGTTTTATCGGATCATATGGACCCTAATCGGGTCGAATTCGATTTTAAATTCAAGTGTTACAAATATAAAAAGTTCAATGTCACTATGTGTTTTATCTAGATATCACCTATGATTTCTTACCATAAAAACCTCAAAGGTTTTTAAAACCATAAAAACCTCAAAGAGGAAACAAGTCATAATCTAACACATAAAATTTAATTAGGATTTAAATGAGAGTTACCTGAAAAGAGTTGTGGGTATCTTGCACGCATATCCACTTCGGATTCTCAGGTTGCCTCTTTGGCCTCTTGTAGGTGACATAACACTCTGACTAAGGAAATCTCCTTGTTGAGAAGCTTTCTCACTATTTTGTCTCATATCTGAACCGGCTTCTCCTATGTCAAATCAAGCTCTATATCAAGATTCTCGTAGCTGATGATATGGCGAGGATCATGGACATATTTCCTTAAATTTGATACATGAAAAACATCATGTATAGCCGATAAGTGTAGAGGAAGAGCTACGGGATAGGCCACTTTCCCTATCCGGGCAATGACCTCAAATGGCCTAACATATCGTGGTGCCAACATGCCACGAACACTGAATCTCTGAACTCGCTTCATGGGAGATACTCGTAAGAATACCCAATCTCCCACTTGTATATACAGGAACTTCATTAGTATGTATGATTAAGTAGAATATCAAATAAGTCATATTTGAACTAGATTAAGAGAAGAGGATCGGATTACCTGAAACTCCAAATCTCTTCTCCGACGATATGCATAGCTCTTCTGGCGGCTTTATGCCGTCAGAAGCTTCTGCCTCACAAGGTTAACAGCCCTCGCAGTCTCCTCCAGAAGATCCATGGAGTAAACCACCTACCTCACACCAACTGAGAGGTATGAGGCATCTCTGCCTGTATAGGGCTTCGAATGGTGCCATGTCGATGTTGGAATGATGGCTATAGTTGTATGTAAATTCTACCAGTGGTAAGTGCTCCTTCCAGGACCCTTTCCAATCAAGAGCACATGCACGTAACAAATCCTCAAGTGTCTGGATAGTGCGCTCGCTCTGACCGTCAGTCTGAGGATGGTAAGTGGAACTCATCCTCAGCTATGTCTGCAATGCTGACATGAACTGATGTCAGTGGTGGGATGTGAACCTCGAATCTCTGTCAAAGACAACCTCTCGAGATATATCATGCAGCCTAATGATATTCTGAACATATGACCTATCCAACTAAGATGGAGTATAAGTCGAACTGACAGATATGAAATTAGCTGACTTGGTCAACTGGTCAACAACAACCCAAATAGAATCATGGCCACTTGATTCCTCGACAGTCTGATGACAAAATCTATAGAAATACTCTCTCACTTCCATTGGGAATGGGGAGAGAATATAGCAACCATGGATGTCTCTTGTGCTCTGTCTTGACCATCTGACGGGTCATACACTTGTTAACATGACATGCTACATTTCGCTTCATCTCGTCCTACCAAAAATGCTCGTGTAAATCACAATACATTTTCGTATTGCCGGGATGAATAGACAATTGTAAATTGTTTGCGTCATCAAGGGTATCTTTGCGTAACTGCTCATCGTCGGGCACAACGACCCGACCAGCCTTCCACAAAATGAACTATGTCACCACAAAATTATCATATTCGTCCTTGATGGCACGCATGTATTTGTCTTTGATCCAAAGATCTGCCTTCTGACATTCTACTATGTGATTCCAGAAATTGCTAAATCGTGAAGGCACGGAAGTAGATATGGATACACTCTCATGAGGGTGCCAATCAGTCAAAGCTGCAAGCATATCCCACGTATACAACCAGTTTGATGTACCTTCTGCATGTGCCTTCCTACTAAGCATATCTGCCACCACATTTCCCATACCGGGGTGGTAAGAGATCGTGTAGTCGTAATTCTTCAATAGCTCAAGCCATCTGCGTTGCCTCATGTTCAGCTCCTTCTGATCGAAAATGTACTTCAAGCTCTTGTGGTATGTGAAAATCTCAAAGTTCACTTCATAGAGATAGTGACACCAAATCTTCAATGCGAAGACAACTGCTGCCAACTCCAAGTCGTGGGTGGGGTAATTCCATTCATGTGGTTTCAACTGACGTGAGGCATATCCAATCACATGACCTCGCTACATCAGTACCGCTCCTACCTTCTCCTGAAGCATCTGTATAAACTGCATAATCCTGAGTGCCTGAAGAAAGTGCAAGAATAGATGCAGTTGTCAATCTTTCCTTCAACGTCCTGAAAGCCTGCTCGCAAGAATCATCCCAGACAAAAGGAACTCCCTTCTGTGTCAATCGTGTCAGAGGAAGAACTCGGGAAAAACCACTGACGAAGAATATGTAATACCCCGCTAGTCCACGGAAGCTACAAATCTGAGTGATTGCCTTAAGCTGCTCCCAAGATATAACTGCCTCAATCTTTGCAGGATCAACTACGATACCTACTCCAGAAATGACATGCCTAAGGAATGAAACCCGGGATAACCAGAATTCTCACTTGCTCATCTTGACATACAGCTTGTGCTCTCGCAGTGTGTCCAGTACTATCTCCAGATCATTTATGTGATCCCATTCATTTCGAGAATATATTAACACATCATTGATGAACACAACCAGAAACTTGTCCAAATATAGACGAAAAATCATGTTCATCATGTCCAAGAATGTTGCAGCGGCATTTGTGAGCCCAAACGGCATCACAACAAACTCGTAGTATCCATATCAAGTCCTGAATGTTGCCTTCGGAATATCGGATTCCCGAATCCTAAGCTGGTGATAGCCAGATCAAAGATTGATCTTCTAAAACACCGAAGATCCTTGGAGCTGATCAAATAAATCATCAATGCATGGCAAAGGATAACGGTTCTTCATCGTTCTCTTGTTCAGATGTCAGTAATCAATGCACAACCTCATTCCTGATAAAAAGAATGGGAGCACCCCAAGGTGAAGTGCTCAGCCTCACAAAACCTAAGTCAAGTAACTGCGCCTTCATCTCTCTCAACTCAATCGGTACCATGCGGTATGGAGCCATCGAGATCGGTTGTGTATCTGGTAGCAACATGATCTCAAACTCAAACTCTCTCTCAGGCGACAATCCTGGCAATTCATCAGGAAATACATCTGGATAGTCTGATACCCACTCTGATGTCCTGGGTCATCGGCTCTTTATCGGATGTCTCTCGAACAAATGCTAGGTAAGTATCACATCCTTGATTAACAAGTCTCTGAGCTCTCATCACCGAGATATACTATATTTTGGAGTCATGTAAAGAACCTTAAAAGTAAACTAGGGTAAGTGTGGCATTCTAAAGACAGTTGTCTTCATAAAGCAATCGACCAGAGCATGATGAGATGACAACCAATCCATACCCAAAATCAGATCAAACTCGTAAAGCTGTACTAAAAGACAATATGTCATCATCTCATGACCGCCAATCAATACTGGTAACCCTCTAACTACCAAGGAAATGATGAATAGTTGGCCACATGGCCCATAGATGTGATATGGAGGATCTAGGGCTTCTGCAATTTTACCCACTGAAGCTACTAATCTTGAAGCAATAATTGAATGGGTTGCTCCAGAATCAAATAAAACATGAAAAGGACGGCTCAAAATTGAGACCATATCCTTCACCACAATAGTTGTTCATTGCACCTGCTCCTGAGTCACTGCATGTAATTGTCCCTGTCTTGCTGGTACAGCACTCGAACCGACCACACTCTGTCTGTTTATGTGGCCTCCTGAAGTTGGAGTTCCTATCATGGAAAATCCAAGTATGTTGTGTCCGCGGCTGTGAAGAGGGTGGCTGCGATCGAGGCACACTAGAGACTTGGGGGCACTGACATCGATAGTGATCTCACTGATTGCACAAAAAACATCGTACTGACGGAGTAGGTGGAGTTGTCGTGTCTGTGCTCCAGAGTCGATCTTGTTGTGGATCTCTCCACTCTCCGTGACCTAGATAGATGTGATGTACATGTGCCACATCTAACAAGTGCCCCTCCCAAAGTAGTCGATGGAAATGAGCGAGCACCGCCAAAAAATGTTGATCCATAGGACGAAATCGTCAGGATGACCTTTGCTACTGGAATGGTCACTGCATCGGTCCAAATGACTGTTGTGGTGTAGGTGTTGCTCCAAAAGAACTCCCAAAACGTATGCTCTGATATCCTCAAACTTCTTCGCTGCATCAGTAGCCTCAGAGATAGAAGTAAGACATAGTCCGGCTAGCTTATCTTGTACCTCTTCCCCCGACCCTCTACTGAACTTCTCCAAATTCTCCTCTGGAAATGCAGCAGATGCTGGTGTGTGCCGAGACAACTCAATGTAACGAACATAATATTCTCTGGTTGTCAACCGTCCCTGTCTAAGCTCTGCAAAAAGCCGGTGTTGGGACTTCTTCCACTTCCCAGAGAAGAAGTGGGCTCTAAAACTCGTCTCAAAATCATCCCATGTAGGCTCACGCCCCATCTCAAAAACTATCACCTCCCACCATCTCTCGGCGAACTCAATCCGCAAAAGGTAACCACACGTCTCATAGTGCATGAATCATCCGGAGTACCTTCACAACTCTCTTCTGCCACTGCTCTGCCTCATCTGGTGTTCCCGTACCTTCAAACTCGGGCATATTGGCTCGTTGATATGAAGTGAAAACGAACTGATGCCTATGTATGACAAAGTACTTGTGTGCGCCCTCATCTGCAAAAAGTACAGGGTCCTGTTCCATGCCATAATCTCCCTCATTTGTTCCATGTGCTAGTACCTTATCACGCAGATCATCAATTTGAGGTTGTTAAACCTCCACGAACCGAAGCTGCTCTTGTGGTATTTCATCCCATAAGGGATGATAGGTGAAATCAGATAACTCATCAAACCTCATCTCGATATCTCCCTGTCTGTTAGCTATGTTCGCCTGCTGAGCCAAAATATGATCATGTTGACCTCTCATCTATAATTGTTGATCTCACATGGCAGTATGTTGTTGTTGGAGATCCATAAATGTAGCGATGATGAGTGTCAAAAAAAAATGTAGCGATGATACGCGCCAACAGGTCTGTTATCTCCTGACCGGTCCTAGACGTCATGGTTCTGTACAAGAACCAATATCATTAGTCATATTGGTGATTATTTGCAATTGTAATGATTGAACTTTTTCTCTTCGTGGTATTATGATATAAATATTAAATGTAAATGTGACACTTGTGTATTGAATGTCATTCATTTCTTAACAGACTCCCGACATGTTAGAGGACTGTCACTACCCGAGATCTTAATACGATCAGAATTATTATGAATGTTTTGTAGTGCGGTACCACTGCTCTGATATCATTCATGTGATGAACCCAGGATCTGAGTTACATGTTTACACAACCTTCACACATAAATTTTTGATAGATCGTAATAAGTTACGAAAATGAAGAAAAGATCCCGTGATTGAATGACATTCACACTTCATTTAACCATCCACATCATCAAACGTGTCATCGGAACATTTGCATTTATATCCAATAGTATTATATGTATCAACAAGAAACATTGTCATTCTATACATGTATCTGAAAATGCAATAGAAGAGAAGGTAAGCACAATAGAGTTACAATTATCTGTACAGTGGCTATAATGTGTACCATAAAAATAAATCGCCTAAAACTCATAAGCTAAGAGTCTTGAGAAGCAAACTACTGTATCGCAGATTCCTTCCATGCCACCCATGTTATGAACAAAAGGAAGTCAACAAAAGTTGAATACAATCAAATTTATAAAATTCAAGGTTGCAAAAGTCGGTAATCGGTACTCGGTCGGTCGGGTCACTGACTAAGGATTAATTGGCAGCTGGGTGATTAATCGGATTTAGTCGAGATTTAATCGGTTTTGATTTTTTAAATATATAAATCATTTTTATACATATATTATTATAGATTTATGCATGTTTATATATATTTTTACTATCATAATAAATCAAAAGAACTAATTGAATTTATATAAAACATTAAGCATATTAGAATAAGTTTGCTTTTAAAAATGTAAAAAATATGATTTCTTCAAGCAGAAATTGGTTGACTAGTGGACCTAGTCGGAATTAGTCGGTACTCAGTCGGCCACCCCACTGACTAGACTAGTCGGACCTACTAGTCGGGCTAGTCGGGTGATTTTTACAACATTGATAAAATTAGCAGAAATTTAAGTGGTTACAAAAGAAAGTAAGTACATGGGCATAAAGAAAGCAAGTACATGGGCATTGGCATTGTAATTATTTAAGCTACTTGCATGGAAAGTTGGTTTTCTGGCTACTCAATGTGTAAATCCCCTTTTTCACTCATTACAATTTAATTATCGTTAATAAATTCATTCCTTGATTCTAGGTTGGAGAACCCTTGATTTTTCTTCGAGCTCGTTTATCTCGAACCTACACCGATCGGGCAGGACTGGAGGGACTCGGACCGGAGAGCCTCTCCCACCCGTCTCAGGGGCGTAGTTGGAGTTTGCCTAGCCTTCTCCTGGACCACACTTCCACTGGGAAGACGAGATGGAAGAGTCTCTTAGGGTTCGTTTGGTTGCAGGGTTGGGCAGGGTTGGGTTGGGTTGGGTACTATTCACAGGGGTACCCCCTCCTCACTATTTACTGTTCACCCAACCCTGCGAATAGTACCCAACCCTGCCCAACCCTGCAACCAAACGAACCCTTAGGAGGCTTCTTCACCGCTTGAGTTTGGTTAATGTCAACGAAACTGTTCAAACTAGAACACCTGGATCCCAACGAAGCGTAAAAACTACGAGCTCGTGAAAAACTGTAGAAGAAACTGGGATCCTTGACCAGCACACTAGGCAGTCACTGCCCAATCTGGACATCCTATCTCCAACCCAATGAGAGTCACCGCACCCTCGCACAGTCAAGGTGTAAGGGACACCATGATTGGCACCAATAATAGCCATCATCGAATCATGATTGTACTTGATTACACATTCTTTTCGCAATATCTTTTGTGGTTAACTTTACCATTTTAAGTATTTTGTCAACAACTTATCAATAGTAATATATAATTATAAGATTATATTGAAGGATCATTTGATGAGGATTATTGGTCATAATGATCACAGGGAATTGTCAATTCATAAATTGATTCAAGCATTTTTTTAGCTAATTCTTTAAGAATATACAATCCTCTAAGATATTAATACCCTAATCTTTTATTAATACTCTTCTTGGATAAGATTCCGTGTGGGTCAATTATTCATTGGCTTCTAAGCTTTAAAAGGGTATAGTATCCTATGACTGTGTTTAGAATATTTTCTTTTAAAAAAAACTGGAGATCTAGAGTCTATTGATTTTGTCTGGAAATTAAAGTCAATTTCATGCAAAATCCTCAATGTTTTCATTTTAAAAAATCATGAAATTAGAAGCTAGTCATTGGATCTGAATTTAAGTTCACATCCATGCAAAATCCCCTAACATTTCTTCTTTAAATTGAGATTAGGAGCTATTCATTGGATCTGAATTTAAGTTCAAATCTATGCAAAATCCCCGAACCTATTTTCTTTAAATCATGAGATTAGGAGCTACTCATTAGATCTGAATTTAAGTTCAATTCCATGTCAAATTCCTCGAATATTTTGTCTTTAAAACATGTATTCTGGAACCTAAGATTTGGTCTGGAATTAGGATCAATTTGTATGCAAAATACCAAATTTTAAATCTTTAAAACATGAGGTTTGGAGCAGATTAATAGATCTGAACTTAAGATCAATTACATGAAAACCCCCACATTTTAGATCTTTAAAACATAAATTTCTGGAGCACAATTAGTGATCTGAATTTAGGAATAATTGCATGCAAAACACCTCAAACTTTTCATCTTTCAAACATGAATTCTGGAGCATAATTAGTGTTCTGAATTTAGGATTAATTGCATGCAAAATACCCCCAATTTTTCGTCTTAGGAATATGAATTTTGCAACAAATTAATAGGTATGAAATTAGGCATAATTTCATGCAAAAATCTCAATTCTTTTATCTATCAAAGCATGAATTTGGAGCACATTATTAAGTCTGAAATTAGGCACAATTACATGCAAAATCTCGATTTTTCAACATTAAAATCATGTAATCTGGAGCTAAACAATGGTCTGATTTTAGGATCAATTGCATGCAAAACATCAAACAATTTTTATCTTTAAACTAAAAGATCAGGAGCTAATAATTGGATTTTAAATGTGATTCTTGTATGCACAGATGGCATCAAAAGAGGGCTAGATTATATCTTGATGATCTTTATTTTTTTTTGAAGAAAGATAGCAGCCAACACCTCCAGCAGAAAGTGGAGCAACATCTGCAGCTCTTCTGTTAACGCATATAGTAGTAGTAGCCGTACCCCTTCCCTATTTTCTTTTTTTTCATTGTATGCTTTATGTAATTTACCCATAGGCTACTCTCCTATATAAGAGAGCCTAGGGCTTATGGAATAAAAAAATTCGCTCATTTTCTCCAACATGGTATCAGAGCGACGGTCCTAGACCGGAGTTCTCGAAACCCTAACCCTACCCCACCACACCCGCCGGCCTTTCTCGTTCTCTCTCTCTCTCTTCATCCGATCGGCGCCGCTCCTCCGTGCGCTCCTCCTCTTCGATCGGCATCTCCGGTGTGCGCATCTCCGACGGCACATCCTTTCGTGCCAGCGTACATCTCCTGCGCGTATCTGTCATCGCGCGTGATCGCGCGAGCAAGGTGTGATCGCGCGAGCAAGGGTGTGATCTGCTGGTCGTGCGCTGTGCATCCAGTGCATCCAGTGCGCGTGTGCATCCCGCATCTAGTGCGTTGTGCGCGCGTGCATCTAGTGCATCCCGTGCGCGCTTGCGTGATTCCAGTGCACGCGTGAACTCCTGTGCGGTTGTGCATCCAGTGCGTGTATCCAGTGCGCATCCAGCGCGCCAGCGAGTGTAGCTATCGTACGTGTGCACGTTTCCAAGTCCTAAAGCGCAGAAAACCCTCATCATGGGTTTAGTTGCTTGAGGTCTACACGTGCAACTAAACCCGTCTATGTCATTGTAGACAAATCACATATTTTGTCAATTGTTCCAGTCTTCAGTATCCAGTATGTCAGAAAGGAAGGCAGATATCCCATCTATCGGCGCATTTCGTGGTCCAGCGCCTATTGTAAAGATGGACGGTACCAACTATGAACTGTAGGCAATGCAGTTCATGAGCATGATGAAGTAAACGGGTAAGAAGCACATTCTTACCGATCCAGAGCCTGCTGAGAAGACTGGAACCAATGCCTCTTGGGAGGTTGATGATGCATATGCCAAGGTTTGGCTATCTGGTACATTGGATAATGAAATTGCCAATGACATCCTACACCAACCCACAGCCAAGGATATGTGGGATATTCTGGCGGCTACATACTCTCAGGCGAAGAACGAGACGAAAATTCTGCAACTTCAGCATGACATTCACAATAAAGCAGAATGGTTGCCCTTTACACTCTCTATACATCACTGAGAGGGATGTTCGACAAGCTCTATAGCTTCATGCCTCTTACAGCTACGCCAGAACAGCAGAAGACATACAGGAACGCGACTATGGTGGGTGTGTTCCTGGCTGCACTTGATCCTGAGTATGAGGCGACACGATCACAGATTTTGGTGGACTCTACTATTCCTCCCATGGAGGAAGCTTTTCATAGATTGAGTCAGATCACAGTTCCTTCCACAGCTGCGAGTCAGAATTCTTCAGCCATGGCAGCCAACAGAGGTCGCGGGTTTCATCACCAGAGCCGTGGACGTGGACCTCGTGGAAGAGGTGGCCGCACTAGGCCAACATGTACTTACTGCCACCGAGTTGGACACAATGAAGACACATGCTACTCGAAGCATGGATTTCCTGTCTCTGCACGAGTTGTTGAGCAGATAGAGCCCCCTTCTGCTGCTACTTTGGATCAACGGTTCGATGATCTAGTTGCCCGTCTGAGGGGCATTATTCCACCATCTGGTCCAGCACCGACTACAGAGAGTCATTCTGATGTTGCTGCTTCTGCCTCTGCGTCTACCAGTGCTTCAAGTAGTACACTTGCACTCCACAGTAGTAGATCAGATACATTGCCATGGATTATGGACTCGGGCGCTACACATCACCTATGTGGCGACCAGAGCCTACTTACAGGATACACTCAGATCCCTCCAGGACGGACAGTTGTAATTGCCAATGGCACACATTCCCCCATCACTGGTCAGGGGGAGATAAGATTGACATCTTCTATGCAGCTCAAGAATGTGCTACATGCACCTGATTTTTCTATGAATTTGTTGTCAATTAGTCAGATTACGAAGGATCTACATTGTCGAGCAATTTTTGATCCATCTTCTTTGATTTTTCAGGACATCCATACGGGCAACGTGATTGGTCGTGGCTATGAGCAAGGAGGCCTCTACCGCCTGAATCAGACCCCATTTGCTGGAACCTCATCCTCTCCTGCTGGACAAGTATCTACTTTACTGTGGCATCTGCGCTTTGGTCATTTACCGCTTCAGAAGTTACGTCAAGTGTTACCTTATGGTCTTCCTCACACACCTATTCATTGTGAGGCGTGTCAGTTGGGAAAGCATCACAGGTCGTCCTTTCCCAGTCGTCCAGGTCGGAGTAGTACCTCCAAGTTTGAGTTATTTCATGTTGATGTCTGGGGTCCGAGTCGTATACCTGATCATCAGGGACACAGATTTTATATAGTATTTGTGGATGATTTTTCTGGAGTATCATGGGTGTTTCTGATGAAAAATAAATCTGAAGCAGGATATATCATTATCCATTTTCTGAATGAAATAAAAAATGTTTTCTCCACATCGGTGAAATTTGTGAGAAGTGATAATGCTTTAGAGTTGTGCACCAATGTTCTTGCCAATTATTACTCCTCAAAAGGGATTGTTCATCAAATGTCTTGTGCTCATACATCTCAACAGAATGGAATTGCTGAAAGGAAACACTGTCACCTCCTTGATGTCACCAGATCACTTCTTATACAGAGTCATGTTCCCTACTCCTACTAGAGTGATGCAGTTCTCACTGCATGTTACCTAATTAATCGTATGCCTTCTTCTGTCTTGAATGAACAGATTCCGTTTACCATCATTCATCCTGACAAGGATTTGTTTACTCTTACGCCTCGTGTGTTTGGGTCGGTTGCATTTGTCCATCAGTTGTCGCCTGGTACTGACAAGCTCTCTCCTAGGGCTGTCAAATGTGTTTTTGTCGGGTACTCCAGAACTAAAAAGGGGTACAAGTGTTTTGATCCTCTGCGTCGGCGGTATATGATTAGTGCAGATGTTACATTTTTTGAAACTGTTATGTATTTTTCAGCCACAGGAGACAAGCAGCTACCACCTCTATCCACTGATGCCGTGTATATGACACCACCACCTCAGATGTCGTCACCAGCACCACCACCACAGTTGTCGTCACCACCACCACCGCCACCACCACCAACTATATCACCGCTACCGTTCCATTATACCCGCAGGCCTCCTCCCGCTCATGGTCATGACTCGTCTACTAGCTCGCCTATGGTATGTAATGAGAATATTAATGTTGATGGATCTGACGACATTTCTGAGCAGGATATGTTGCAGGGGACAGATGAGACTACAGCTGATTTAGATGTTCCCATTGCTCTACGCAAGTCGAAGAGGAGTTGTGCTACATATCCATTATCAGCATCCGTGTCATTTGACAGGCTATCTGGAGACTTCAGGTCATTTGCTGTGGCATTGTCAGCTGTAGATATTCCACGTAATCATCATGATGCTCTGCAGGATAGTAGATGGCGGCTAGCGATGGAGGAGGAAATGGCGGCACTTCAGTCCAGAGGAACTTGGAGTTTGGTTCCCATACCTCCAGATGTGAACCCGATGAGCTATAAGTGGGTGTTTACAGTGAAGCACAATGCAGATGGCTCCATTAACAGGTACAAGGCGCGTCTTGTTGCACGTGGCTTTACACAGGCATACGGGGTGGATTACCTAGACACATTCTCGCCGGTGGCACGTCATTCCACTCTTCGAATCTTGTTGTCAGTTGCAGTTGCTAAAGACTGGCCGCTACATCAGCTGGACGTGAAGAATGCATTCCTATATGGAGCTTTGCAGGAAGAAGTCTATATGCAACAACCACCTGGTTTTGCTGTTGAGGGGGAGTGTTCCAAGGTATGCAGGTTACATAAGGCTATCTATGGCCTTAAGCAGAGCCCCAGAGCATGGTTTCAGAAGCCCTCAAATCTCTTCGGAAAACAAGGATACAAACGCTCCAATGCTGATCATTCCTTGTTTGTACAGAAGACTACTAGAGGTATCATTGTGATTATGGTTTATCTTGATGACATCTTGATTACAGGAGATGATGAGCAGGGCATAAAGCAGGCGAAAGAAATGCTGGGAAGTGAATTTGTCACTAAGGATCTTGGTGTCCTTAGATATTTTCTGGGGCTTGAATTTGCCAGAAATTCATATGGGTTAGTAATGTCACAAAGGAAATATGTTATAGATCTGTTGAGTGAAACAGGTATGCTTGGGTGTCGACCTGCTACGACACTAATGGATCCTAGCATGAAGCTTTATGAAGATAACACAGAGGAGGTGGACAGGAGAAGATACAGAGAACTGGTAGGTAAATTGTTGTATGTCACAATCACTAGACCAGATATATCATTTGCAGTGAGTCGCGTGAGCCAGTTCATGGAGCAACCACGTCAGGTGCATATAGATGCAATGCACATGATTCTTAGATATCTCAAATCTTCTCCAGGTGTAGGTCTGCTATTCAAGAAAGGAAAGGCGATTTCTATCTCAGCATGCGCAAATGCAGACTATGCAGGATGTCCCAAGGACAGGAAGTCCACCTCAGGGTATGCCGTCTATGTTGGAGATGCCCTAGTCTCATGGAGAAGCAAGAAACAGACGGTGGTAGCTAGATCTAGTGCTGAATCCGAATATAGGGCTATGGCCCAAGCTACTACAGAAATGATGTGGGTTAAAGACGTGCTTACAGATCTATGTTTAGATGTACCACTTCCTATGAACTTGGAATGTGATAATCAGGCTGCCTTGTTCATTGCAAACAATCCAGCATTCCATGAGCGGACCAAGCACAATGAGGTGGACTGTCACTTCATACGTGACATGATTCAGAAGGGTTTCATTGCTACGTCTCATGTTACCTCAGAAAATCAGACTGTAGATATATTCACCAAAGCATTGCTACGAGGCCCATTCCAGAAGTGTGCGTTCAAGCTGAGCATGATTGATATCTATGCTCCATCTTGAGGGGGAGTATTAACGCATATAGTAGTAGTAGCCGTACCCCTTCCCTATTTTCTTTTTTTTCATTGTATGCTTTATGTAATTTACCCATAGGCTACTCTCCTATATAAGAGAGCCTAGGGCTTATGGAATAAAAAAATTCGCTCATTTTCTCCAACATCTTCCAATTTCTTGGAAGCAGCAGCAGCTCCAGGAGGTCTTCCAGCTGCTGGAAGCAGAAGCAGCAGCTTCAGGAGAGATGTTGGATCAACAGTTTGTGCAGCAGCAGCTCCAGGAGTCTCGGCACCAGAAATGGTTGCTGCAAATGGCAGCAGCAAGAAGAGGAGGGGTTGGGACTCCTTCGCTGGAGAATAGAAAAGAAGAGGAAGATTTTGGGAGGAAAAAGAAAGGATTCAGGTGATGTTTATAAGGAAAGGCAGAAAGGTTTTGGTGTTGCCAGGTGGAGGGAGAGAGAGGGGGGTTTGGTATCAAGTGTTGAAGGAAAGAGAGGACATGTGTTGTGCTGGATTTTTGACACCTGCATATTTTTTTACGTATACAAAATATCGATACACATTTTCACTCAGAATCTCTTGTTCAGATGAATAATAGTTAGTTTCGACCGTCTCGGAATAACGATCAAAATGAGTACAATATTCCTATACTTTTGTTCTAAGATGGATTCAAAAATTGACGAAATACGATTTTGATTTGTGATTAAATTTCATGATTTAAATGAGTCAAACGACCTCCGATTGACAAACGGTTGATTTTGTTGGTTTTATTTTGTCAAAATGAAACTTCTGATGGTCTCAGATTATTTTTTGCGACTACAGTTGCATTACAGGGTTTCCGAAGACACGAATTACGATGCAATCAATTTTTGGTTGATTCATCTCAAGCGAAATTTGATTTACGATCTATGAATTGATTCAGATCATTTAATATCGATCGATAATTTTATCGGATCATATAGATCCTAATCGGGTCGAATTCGATTTCAAGTCCGAGTTTTACATCCCCATACTCATGTATTTGGCTCAGAGTTTTAATATGGACCACGTTCATTAGAAACACGTGGTAAAGGCTCTATAGAGAAATCTATAGGAACTCCGGAATAAAGATCTCATCCATTGAGCCAATTTATTATGGGAGAGACTTAGTCCAAGGTTTTCATGTAAGAGATCCAACAGTTTCATGATGGAAACTCGTTAATATTTTCATATGATGGTGGCACTCAGAAGTTGCCAATAGAGAGGCCCACTCCAGTCTTTGTTAAGATATTTATGTTATTTTGTCTTTCCTTTTCATATTGTTTATTTCTATTGTCATGCTTATGTAATTTACCTTTAAAGCTTTTCTCCTACATAAGAGAGCTCTAGGGTTAGATGGAATACAACTTTATTTTTCCCTTCCACATGATATCAGAGCAACGGTCCTAAACCGGAGCATGTGCCCTAGAATACTACCCCCACCAAAACCCTAGCCCTCACGGGCTTCACGTGCCACCGCGCCTCCGAGGGTTTCGCCGTCACCCAGCCCCATCCCCGTGGGCTCGTCGCCTTCAAGGGCTCGTCGCACTCAAGGGCTCGTCGCCCTCACGGGCTCGCCGCCATCTTCAGCCTCAAGTGTTGTCATCGTTGTCGCTGCCCTTGTGTAGTAGGCAGTTAGCCTTCCACGCGTAGTTCTCCCGCGGATCCTTGGATACCTAGGGTATAACATGAAACCCTAGAAATACCCAAGTTACCCAAAGGACTCTCCAAAAGAATGGAAGAGGTCGTGGTATGAGTCTGCACCCACAACCATCTTCCTGTATGTCAGTGTAGACGTTGGTATCTACTGTTGCTAGCCCAATCTTGAAGATAGTTGTCATCATGTTCGACAACAAGGTGGATGTCCCATCCTTGGGTGCATTCAAAGGTCCGGCACCCATTGTCAAAATGGATGGAACCGACTGAATTGTGGGTCATGCGGTTCAAGAGTTTGATGCAATGTAATGGCAAGAAGAATATCCTCACGACAGAGGAGCCATGTGACAAGACTGGGACAAATGCCTCATGGGAGGCGGATGATGCGTATGCTCGCGTATGGCTATCTGGGACTATATCTACGGAAATAGCTAATGATATACTGAGTCAGCCTATTGCAAAGTTTATCTGTGACATTCTTGCCGCGACATACTCTCTAGCGAAGAATGAGTCGAAGATACTCCAGCTCCAGCATGATATCTTCACATCGAAGCAGAATGGTCGCCTTCTTCACACCATCTATACTTCTCTGAGGGGTATGTTCGAGAAGTTACATGGCTACATACCCTTGACTGCTACTCCAGAGCAGCTCAAGGCATACAGAGACTCTGTGATGACGGGGGTATTTCTAGCAGCCTGGATCTGGAATATGACGCAGCTCGTGCACGGATCCTCACTGATGCCACCATACCTCCGATGGAGGAAGCGTATCGCAGGTTGAGCAGACTATCTATCTCCTCAAGGAGTACTTTCCAGCAGCAGACTTCTTCAGCTATGGCGGCGCCACGTGGTAGAGGCAGCCATACATTATATCGTGGCAGGGGGAGTTCCAACCGTGGCAGAGGAGGGGGCGGTCGCGGTCGACAGTGCACCTTCTGCCACAAGACATGCCCCTCTGACGAAATACGCAGCTAGGGTTGCAGAGCAGACACAGCAGACTGGGAGTTCATCTCCTGCATCTGATCAGAGGTTTGACGATGTAGCACGACTGAGAGAGATTATGCATGGCATGTCTGGATCCACTAGCTCTCCTTCAGGATCCTATGAAGTTGCTACCTCAGCATCTGTGTCTATATCAGGTATAGAATATGCTTTTACAAGTTGCTACAGGGAAGACTTATCTGAATGGATTATGGATTCTGGCGCATCATCTCTGTGGTGACAGAGGTCAGTTTAGTGTTTTTCGACCTACTCAGCATGGACGATCAGTTGTGATAGCAGATTGAACACATTCCCCTATCACTGGTCAGGGGGAGGTGCAGTTGACTTCTACATTGAGGCTTCCGAATGTTCTTTATGCTCCTGATTTTTCTATGAGTCTATTATCAATTAGTCAAATCATCAAAGATTTACATTATCGTGCCATATTTGATCCATCTGCTCTTGTGTTTCAGGACATACTCACGGGCAGAGTGATTGGAACTGGCCGTGCCTTTACAGACTTATGCAGTCTCCGTATGCTGGCGTCTCTTCTTCTATCCACACTAGATCTGTTTCTCAATATATGTGGCATCTGCGATTTGGTCATCTTCCTATGCAAAAGCTGATTCATGTTCTTCCTCAGATTTCTCCTCGCTCCACTTTTCAGTGCGAGGCCTGCCAGCTTGGGAAGCATCATCGGTTCACTTTTCAGAGTCGTCAGGGTCCAAGTAGTCATAGTCTCTTTGAGTTGCTCCATTTCAATATCTGGGGTCCTAGTCGTGTCCCATATCATCAGGGACAAAGATTTTATCTTGTTGCAGTTGATGAGATTTCTCGTTTGTCTTGGGTCTTTCTTCTTAAGAACAAGTCTGATGATGGTCATGTTATTCAGTTTTTTATTAATGAAATAAAGAACATTTTCTCTGCAAAAGTCAAGTTCATACGTTCTGATAATAAAAAATGTGCTAAGCCTTCTCCCACTATAAGTAGGGTCGGCTACATGGATTCTTGCTCAAATCCATGTTGAAAGATTCGACTATTTTTTACGCTGGCCGTCGACTACCTAACGCAACCCCTGCAAGAGTGGGATTTGAACCCTGGTCTTTTGTGTGGTAGACACACTGTACTACCACTAGACCATTAAGTGGTAGACACACTGTACTACCACTAGACCGTTCTGATAATGCATTAGAATTTTGCAGTGCTCAGCTTTCTCAATTTCTTAGGTCTAATGGTATTGTGCATCAGACATCATGCGCATATACTTCCCAACAGAATGGGGTGGCTGAAAGGAAACACCGCCATCTTTTGGATGTTACCAGAACCCTTTTGATTCAGAGTCGTGCTCCTCATTCCTATTGGGGAGATGCGGTTCTAACTGTTTGTTATCTGGTAAATCATATGCCATCTTCGGTGTCGGGGGAGAAGATCCCGTTCTTGATTGCGTTTCCCGAGACAGATCTCTTCTCGCTTACGTCTCATGTTTTTGGTTCTGTTGCTTTTGTTCATCAACTCTCTCCTGGTCTTATCAAGCTCTCTCCCAAAGCTGTCTAATGCGTGTTTGTTGGGTATTCCAAAACCCAAAAGGGATATCGTTGTTTTCTTTCCACAGGTCTACCAGCGAAGGCCCCATGCTCATGTGCCTCCTCCATCATCCAACACGCCCAAGGTATGTGCTGAGCATTTGAGTTCTTCTAATGGCACGGGTGATATGCATGTACAGACTGAGGTGTAGGGTGCATATACTATTTCTACTACTCCTGGTGAGGATCTGGATATGCCTATTGCACTTCGGCAGCAGAAAAGATCATGCACTATGCACCTCATTGGTTCTCATCTTTCCTTGGAGCGTCTATCCAAGGATTTTCAGCACTTTGTTGTGGGGTTGTCTACTATAGAGATACCACGGTCATATCAGGAGGCACTACAAAGTAGTCAGTGGCGTCTGGCTATGGAGGAGGAGATGGCAGCTTTACAATCATGAGGTACGTGGAGTGTGGTCCAAGCTCCACTAGGTGCGTCTGTTGTTGGAAGCAAGTGGGTATTTACTGTGAAGCATAGGGTTGATGGTACCGTAGACAGATACAAGGCCAGGTTGGTTGCTCGTGGGTTCACCCAGACCTATGGAGTGGACTATCAGGATACTTTTTCCCATGTGGCGTGTCATTCTACCTTGCGGATTCTTATTGTTGTTGCAGTGGTACGTGATTGGTCACTTTTTCAATTGGATGTCAAGAATGCTTTCTTGTATAGTGATATGCAGGAAGAGGTTTACATGCAGCAGCCACCTGGGTTTGCTGTTGAGGGGGAGTCCAGTATGGTGTGTTGTCTTCATAAGGCTATATATGGCCTTAAGCAGAGTCCAAGAGCTTGGTTTCAGAAGCTCTCAGAATTGATTGAACAGAAGGGGTTTGTCAGATCTACTGTAGATCATATTCTCTTTGTAAAGAGAAACCAGAGAGGTATTGTAGTCATTTTGATTTATGTTGATAGCATTGTGATCACTGGCAACGATGAACAAGACATTCAAGCAGCCAAGGATTTCCTTGGACAGCAGTTTGTTACCAAGGACCTTGGCACGCTTCATTACTTCCTTGGCCTGGAGTTTGCACGAAATCAGCAGGGTATGGTTATGACACAAAGGAAGTACATTATTGATCTTCTATCTGAGACAGGTTTGACAGGATGTAGACTAGCTACTACCCCGATGAATCCTAATGCGAAGCTCCGTGATGATGGATCTGAGGAGGTGGACAAGAGACGGTACAGAGAGCTAGTAGGGAAATTATTGTATGTTACCATTACGAGGCTTGATATATCTTTCATTGTGAGTAGAGTAAGTCAGTTCATGGAGCAACCCAAGCAGGCGCACATGGATGCAGTATTCATGATCCTGAGATATCTGAAGTCATCTCCAGGTGCAAGTCTTCTGGTTAGAAGAGATACATCTCTCTCAGTTACAGGGTGTGCAGATGCAGATTATGCTGGGTGTCCTAAGAACAGGAAGTCTACTTCAGGTTTCATTGTGTTTGTTGGCAGCTTACTAGTTTCATGGAAGAGTAAGAAACAAAATGTTGTTGCTCGATCTTGTGCGGAATCAGAATATAGGGCAATGGCCCAAGGTAGTACGGAGATGATGTGGGTCAAATCTGTCTTGACCGATTTAACGATTGAAGTGTGCCTTCTTATGCATCTCAAATGCGACAATCAGGCAGCCTTGTTTATAGCTAATAATCCAGCATTCCATGAAAGGACAAAGCACATTGAGGTGGACTGTCACTACACTCGTGATTTGATCCAAAAAGGGGCTTATTTCAACATCTTATGTAGCATCAGGAGACCAGATTGCAGACATGTTTACTAACTGGCTAGAGGTCCTTTTCATCACTGTTGTTCCAAGCTGAGCATGATAGATAAATATGCTCCAGTTTAAGGGAGAGTGTTAAGATATTTATGTTATTTTGTCTTTCTTTTTCATATTGTTTATTTCCACTGTCCTGCTTATATAATTTACCTTTAGAGCTTTTCTCCTATACAAGAGAGCTCTAGGGTTAGATGGAATACAACTTTATTTTCCCCTTCCACAGTCTTCATGTACATAGCAACTCAAACCCAACAATCGCATAATGCTAAGATCACACGCACGAGAAGATGCAAATTTCATTTTGAGAGTTGTAAAGATATATACTCAACCTACGTATGCTATATTTTGTCCAAGCCAAGTGTTTCATGCTCCAGCTTGAGGGGGGTGTTGAGAGAATTGAGAAATTGAGTCTATGTGCAAGAATTGTGCCCACATTGCCACGTAGTGGAATTTGGTTGTATTAGAGGGGCTATATAAAGAGGCCCACACCCCTCTACTCATTAAGAAACATAATAAAAAGATCCAACACCCTGTGGCTGTGTAGCTCTTCTCTTGTGGTTTTATCCGACTTCTCTGGAGTAACGTTCTATATGAATCATGTTTTCTTTTCATTAGTTGATTCCACATTTTATATTTTATTTTTCCACAGTTTCCAATTTCATAGTGCTAGCACCGGAGATACAAAGAGTGAATGCAATATAAAGTACAAATTCAGTGAGAATGTCACGTCCTACCACATAAGTGAAATAGGAGCCATGGCCAAGTGTGGGGCAAGGGAAAGACGGTAAAATTATCAGATTTGAAAGAGGTGGCATGTATTGTATCTTTCCGAGTTAAGTATCCACGACTCAAAGGATGCCCGGTTACAAAGAGATGAGTATCAAGCAATTTGAGGATGAAGGCTGCATTAAAGTTGTGGATGCAACTTTAACGGAAGGGCTGACTGAACACTATGGCCATTTATCTATTCCCTTCCTATTCTGTTCAATATCGATGGCCATAGCTACCTTGCTGCTTTGATGTAAGACCTTTGTCCCCACAATCATGTAAATATCTCACTTCATGAATAAATGGGGATTACTGCTTCTGTAATCAGTTTCGTAAGAGAGCCTCTCTGAAATGGTCCAACCATGTGGAGGCCCAATAAGTAAGAAACCCAGGTCAGAAAAAAATATCATATCCTCTTTTATACGTTATCCAAAAAGGTCCCGCGTATAGACACTACTCCAGATATTTTGCACATCCCGTTTTTCTCCAGTGAACCACTAATATACCATGTTCCATCTTGTTGACAATTTTGCATCACCTACTTGGGCAGTAGTGCCCTCCCACAAATGCCATTTGACCTCCAGGATGTTTGATGACAAGAATTTATATTGCGGAATAAACACAGGGATCGTGTTACTATGTGCAGATCAATTGCAGCCACCTCAATTCTCGAGATTGATTAATGCACAGCGTACATTTGCAGGAATGGCTATCTCAAGTGATTCTCAATCACAACTCCGATGACAACATCATTATATAATAAAATGGACCTACACTCCCCCTATATTTCTTGCAAATGTCATTTGACCTCCAGGCTGTTTGATGTTTAAATTGAAATAGGAATTTCTATGTTGCTGAACAGACACAGAATGGTGTTACTATACGCAGATCAATGGCAGCCACCTCAAGCTATCGATATTGATTGATGCTCAGCGTCCATTACTGGAATGAAATCTCAAGCGATTCTCAACCACAACTCCAATGATAACTGTTGGGAGAAAAACATAGATTGATTATTCAGAGAAACCCTAGGCTCTCTTATATAGGGAGAGACCTTAAGGGTAAAGTACAAAGTAGTCCAGAGGAAACAAAGAAATAACGAACAGGTACATAGCATAATAATAATATCTATCTCTACACTCCCCCTCAAGGTGGAGCATAGATGTCTATCATGCTCAGCTTGGATGAACATCTCTGAAAAGGTCCTCTGAGCAACGGCTTGGTAAATACATCCGCAGTCTGATCCCCTGAGCTCACGTGAGTTGTAGATATCAACCCTCTCTGGATCAAGTCTCTAGTGTAATGGCAGTCAACTTCTATATGCTTGGTTCTTTCATGAAAGGCTGCATTGTAGGCAATGAACAAGGTTGCCTGATTGTCACACTGAAGCTGCATGGGTAGAAGTACGGCTACATGTAGATCCTCTAGTACTGATCGAACCCACATCATCTCCGTGATGGCTTGCGCCATGGCCCTATATTCGGATTCAGCACTGGACCTTGCCACAATAGTTTGTTTCTTGCTTTTCCAAGAAACCAGAGAGCTTCCAACAAACACTGCGAATTCTGAGGTTGATTTTCGATCCTTAGGGCATCCTGCATAATCGGCGTCTGCACACGCCGAGATAGACAAATCTGTGCCCTTTCGAAATAGCAACCCTGAACCTAGAGAAGACTTCAGATACCTCAGTGTCATGTGTATAGCATCCATATGAACTTGTCTTGGCTGCTCCATAAATTGACTCACCCTGCTTACTGCAAAGGCAATATCAGGTCGAGTTATGGTAATATAAAGGAGCTTACCCACCATTTCTCTATATCTCCTCTTATCCACTTCAGCAGTATCATCATCATACAACTTCGTGCTTGGATCCATGGGAATACTTGATGGTTTGCATCCAACCATGCCTGTTTCAATCAAGAAGTCTGTAATGTACTTCCGTTGGGTCATCACCAAACCCTCTGCATTCCTGGCAAATTCCAACCCCAGAAAATATCTTAGGATTCCAAGATTCTTCGTAACGAACTGACGGCCTAGGAATGCCTTTTCCCTTTCTATGCCATGAATATCATCTCCTGTAACCATAATATCATCAACATAGACCATGATAACAACTGTACATGCCGATGACTTCTGAATAAACAATGAGTGGTCTGCATTTGACCTCTTGAATCCCTGTTGTTCAATAAGAATGGAAAGCTTCTGGAACCACGCTCTTGGACTCTGTTTGAGGCCATAAATTGCCTTGTGAAGTCTACACACCATATGCTTCTCCCCCTCAGCAATAAACCCTGGTGGTTGTTGCATGTAGACTTCCTCCTGCAGATCTCCATACAAGAAGGCATTCTTGACATCCAGTTGAGATATACTCCAGTCACGGACCACAGCCACATATAAGAGAATGCGAAGAGTAGAATGTCGAGCCACTGGAGAGAAAGTGTCCATATAGTCCACGCCATAGGTTTGTGTAAAATCACGCGCGACCAAACGTGCTTTGTACTGATCTAGACTGCCATCTGCATGATATTTAATTGTGAAGACCCACTTACAGCTCACAATAGATGCATCAGGAGGAGCAATAACCAAAGACCATGTGCCACGAGACTGCAATGCACGCATCTCATCCTCCATAGCCAATCTCCAGCAATCAATCTTCATAGCTTCCTGGTAGGTCCGTGGTATATCCACGGAAGACAACGTTGCAGCAAATCTCTGAAAGTCTCCAGTGAGACGGTGAAACGACACCTGTGAAGCAAAGGGATAAGAGGCACGCATCCGCTTCTGCTTCCGGATAGCAATAGGAATATCAAGATCATCTTCTGTTGTACTGAATGGTGTAGTTTCCTCCTGCAATGAAGAATCCTACACATGTACCATATCTGACCCGTCAGTAGTAATGCCATCTAAACATACCTGAGGCGTGATGGGTGGTTGACGTATAGCCTGAGCAGGACCTGACCGACGCGTATAGAATTTTGGTAGAGGTGGAATGGGAGGTCGTGAAAAGGTGGAGGTGGAGGTGGTGGTGATGAAGATGATGTAGGGGCAAGAACAGGAGGAGACTCAGGTGAACTCCAAGTAGGAGATGGAGGGACATAGACATCATCATTGGTAATGGATGGTACCAGTCTGTCACCTGCAGGAGAAAAATACATAACAGACTCAAAGAATGTGACATCAGCACTAACGAAGTATTTCTTGTTTATGGGATCATAACACCGATAGCCCTTCTGAGTCTGAGAATAACCGACAAAGACACACTTGACAGCTCTAGGAGAGAGTTTGTCAAGTCCAGGAGACAGAAGATGAACAAATGCCACAGTACCAAAGACACGTGGAGTAAGTGAGAATAATTCCTTGTCAGGAAAAATGATAGAGAGAGGTATTTTCTCACCAAGAACAGAAGATGGCATACGATTGACCAGATAGCACGCAGTAAGAACAGCATCCCCCCAGAAAGAAATAGGAGCACAACTCTGAATCAGTAGGGTTCGAGTAATGTCAAGGAGATGGCGATGCTTTCTTTCCGCCACACCATTCTGCTGAGATGTGTACGCACAAGTGGTTTGGTGAATAATGCCCTTTGATGAAAGAAATTGAGAGAAGGACCGAGTGCAAAATTCTAGGGCATTATCTGTACGAATATATTTGACAGTAGAAGAGAACACATTTTGCACTTCATTAATCAAATTCTTGATCGCATCTCCTGCTTCAGATTTATTCTTTAAAAGAAAGACCCAAGATACACGAGAGAAATCATCCACTACCACTAGATAAAATCTGTGCCCTTGATGATCGGGTACACGACTTGGACCCCATATATCTATATGAAACAACTCGAACGGGGAGCTACTGCTCCGACTCTGACGACTAGGAAAGCTCGACCGATGATGCTTTCCCAACTGACATGCTTCACAGCGAAAGGACGAACTGGGAGAGATCTGAGGTAGAAAATGACGCATTTTCTGGAGCAGGAGGTGACCAAAACGGAGATGCCAGATGTACGGAGAAATTGGTCCGGCCGAATGAGAGGAGACGCCAGCATAAGAATTCTGAACCAGCCGATATATAGACCATTCTGCTCAGAGCCACAGCCAATCACCCTGCCCGTTAGTATGTCCTGAAAAATAAGAGAAGACATGTCAAATATAGCACGACAATGCAAATCCTTCGTAATCTGACTAATAGATAACAGATTCATCGAGAACTCAGGAGCATGTAGGACATTCTGTAGATGCATAGTAGAGGATAGGAAGACCTCCCCCTATCCAACAAGGGGGGAATGAGTACCATCTGCGATCTGTACTGAGCGGCCATGAGGAATGTCCCTGTAGGACTCAAGTCTATCTCGAACTCGGCAGAGATGATGTGTGGCACCCGAATCTATAATCCAATCATAGATATCATGAGACGGTGTAAATGCGGTAGATCTACCTGAGGTACTAGCAGCAGCAGATGGACTGGCAGAGGCTGTAGCAACAACATCTGAAGGTCCACCAGAAGAATCGCCAGATGATTGTGGCATAATATCGCGGAGACGTGCCACAAGTTCCTCAAAACAGTTGTCTGCAGAAGATGCCAACTGAGGCTGAGAGTGCTCTGCTACACGTGCCGATGCTGGGAACCCATGCTTAGAATAGCAAGTCTCCTCCGAGTGTCTTGTGCGGTGACAGTAGGAACATGGCTGACTAAAGCGATCACCCCTACCTTGGGGCCCACATCCACGTCCATGTTCACAACCAGAAGACGGACCACCCCTCCCATGCGAAACTGCCATCGCCGATGGGGGTAGAGTAGAAGAACTGGAAGAAACTGTAATGTGATTGAGCCTCCTGTAAACATCCTCCACTGGAGGAATAACTACATCGGCTAAGATTTGAGATCGGGCGGCGTCATATTCAGGATCAAGGGCCGCAAGTAGGACGCCCACCATGGTGGCATTCTGAAATGTCTTCTGTTGTTCAGGAGTCGCTGTGAGTGGGATAGTACTGTATAACTTCTCAAACATCCCCCTCAGGGATGTGTATAAGGAATGAAGAGGTCTGTCGTTCTGCTTCATCGTGAATATGTCATGCTGAAGTTGTAACATCTTGGTCTCATTTCGCATCTGCGAATATGTAGCAGCTAGGATATCCCACATCACCTTGGCAGTGGGCTGATGGAGGACATCGTTGGCAATCTCCATCGTCAATGTACCTGACAACCAGACCTTTGCATAGGAGTCATCAGCCTCCCACGAGGCATATATCCATGTCTTCTCTGTTGGCTCATCCTCAGTAAGAATGTGCTTCTTACCATTCGACTTCATGAGGCTCATGAACTGCATTGCCCAGAGCTCATAATTCGACCCGTCCATCTTGACTATTGGCGCAGGACCTTTGAATGCGCCTATGGAGGGCATATCAACCTTCGATTCTGACATATCGCCGCTGGAGAAGAACTAGGGTTTGTAGACAAAGTGACTGATGTCTACACAAACTGCATAGGATTCGAGTGCGTATGTAGACGTTACGCACCCAAACCCATACACCTTGAGGAAGAGACGGCTAGGCTCAAGGCACTAGGAAAACCGCCCTAGCGGTGCCGCTAGAGCAAACGAGCAACAGGATCAACCACGTGGGGAGGGGGACCGGCAAAACTTGGAGTCGGTGGCGATGAGGAGCCCGCTGGGTGGGGCTGGCCGGCGATGCCGAGAGGGCCGTTGGGTGGGGCTGGAGGGTCCGAGAGGGGCTGGTGACGGAGGGGCCGAGAGGGGCGGTGGCGAGCACCGCTAGGGTTGGCGGTGACGGCGAGAAGAGGGTGGGCGGCGGGTGGGGGTGGGCGGCGGGAGATGGAGAGCCCTAGGGCTTGGGCTCTGATACCATATTGGGAGAAAAACAGAGATTGATTATTCAGAGAAACCCTAGGCTCTCTTATATAGGGAGAGACCTTAAGGGTAAAGTACAAAGTAGTCCAGAGGAAACAAAGAAATAACGAACATGTACATAGCATAATAATAATATCTATCTCTACAATAACATCATTATAAGATTAAATGAACCTACAACTCCTCTTAATTTGTTTAGTGCATACATGTCCTTAATTGATACCAGATGAACTATGTATGGAAGTATAGGAAAGGAAGAATGAATTGCATTATTGAGAGGCCCTAGTGTTCTCTTATATAGGAGAGAAACTTGTTGGGCAATTTGCAAGATGAATACAAAAGAAATAGAAAATATGAAAACAATAAGAAAGATAACTAATATCTCAACACTCCCCCCTCAAGCTGGAGTGTAGATATAGACCAGGCTCAGCTTGAATCAACATCTATAATAAGGCCCTCTGGTTAGGGCCTTAGTAAGAACATATGTCGTCTGGTCTCCAGAGCTGACATACATAGTGGCGATAAGACCCTTCAGTATCATGCCACGGGTGTAGTGACAGTCCAACTCTATGTGCTCGGTCCTCTCATGGAAGCTAGGTTGTTTGCAATGAAAAGAGCAGCCTGGTTGTCATATTGGAGGTGCATGGGAAGAGGCACCTCTATAGTCAGGTCAGTAAGAACAGGTCTGCCCAGCATCATCTCTATGCTAGCATGTGTCATGGTCCTGTATTCTGACTCAGCACTTGATCTGGCAACCACGATCTGCTTCTTGCTCTTCCATGAAAAAAGTGAATTCCCTATGAACACAGCAAAACCTTAAGTAGACTTCCTATCCTTTGGAGTCCCATCATAAATTGCATCTGCACATGCTGTAATTGAAAGAGGTGTACCTCTGCTAAAAAGAAGTCCCATACCTGGTGTTGTCTTTAGATACCTCAGAAACATATGAATTGCATTCATATGTGCGTGTCTGGGATGCTCCATAAACTGAATCACTTTACTCACGGCAAAGGATATATCATGCCTGGTAATAGTCACATATAGGAGCTTGCCAACAAGCTCCTTGTATCTCCTCGTGTCGATCTCCTCAGTATCATCATCATAGAGCTTCATGCTCGGATTCATAGGAGTAGTGGCAGGTCTGCAATCTGCCATGCCGGTCTCTAAAAGATGAACTATAACGTACTTCCTCTGGGTCATCGCAAGATCTCACTGGTTCCTGACAAACTCCAGTCCAAGAAAATAGCATAAATTACCAAGGTCCTTGGTCGCAAACTGCTAACCAAAGAAGTCATTGGCAACCTGAATGCCCTGCTCATCATCCTCTATAACAATAGTTTCATCCACATAAATAAGAATGACAACAGTTGCTGTCTGGGTCCTATGCACAAACAAAGAGTGATCGGTAGTCGATCGCACAAACCCATGTTGCTCTATCAAGTCCGAAAACTTCTGGAACCATACTCTTGGACTCTGCTTAAAGCCATAGATAACCTTGTGTAGCCTGCAAATCTTCTGACAATCCCCCTCGGCAGCAAACCCAGGTGGTTGTTGCATGTATACCTCCTCTTGTAGATTACCAGAGAGGAAGGCATTCTTCACATCAAACTGGTAAAGGGGCCAATCATGTGTCACAACAACAGAAAAAAGAATACACAAAGTAGACTGTCTGGCAACTGGAGAGAAAGTATCATGGTAGTCCACCCCATATGTCTAGGTGAACCCACGTGCCACAAGTCTCGCCTTATAGCGATCCACACTACCATCTGCACGGTATTTCACAGTGAACACCCACTTGCACCCCACAACGGATGCGCCAACTAGAGATGAAACAAGACTCCAAGTACCACGCGACTGTAATGCGACCATCTCCTCCTCCATGGCTAACCGCCGCTGATTGTCTGGAAGAGCTTTCTGATATGCCCATGATATCTCCACAGTTGATAGTGCCAAGGTAAATCTCCTTAAATCCTCTGACAGTCTGCTCAAGGAAACCTGGACTGCAAGAGGATAAGTATCACATGCACGTCTTCGCTTTCACGGAGCAATTGTCACATCAAGATCATTTGCTAAGTCCTGAACCTATAAGTTCCCCTCTTGAGAGAGCACGTGCTCATCTTGTATGGAATCCTGCTGTACAGACAACTCAGTAGTGCCATCAGTAGAAACAATGTGCTCACTACATACCTGAGGCGTGATGGGTGATGGGCAAGACCTGTGAGCAAGGGGAACAGAGTGAGACCTGCGAGTAAACACACGTGGCAAAAATTAAGTCACAATAGGAGGTGGAGCCACCGGAGTAGATGTAGAAGCAGGAGTAGGTGGTGGTGGTAGAGCAATAGAGGGAGGTGGTGGTATAACGGTAGGAGGTGGAGGCATGTAGATCTCATCATCAAATTCTGATGGGGTTAGCCTGTCACTTGTAGGAGAAAAATACATGACAAACTCAAAGAAAGTAACGTTGGCACTGACAAAGTATTTCCGCTTAAGCGGATCAAAGCAACAGTACACCTTCTGGGTACGAGAGTAGCCAATAAAAATGCACTTGACAGCTCTGGGAGAGAGCTTGCCATGACCTGGAAAGAAATCACGAACACATGCAACGGAACCGAACACACGAGGTGTAAGGGAGAAAAGATCCTTCTCGGGAAACGCAATCGAGAAAGGAATCTTCTCTCCCAACACAGACGATGGCATACGATTCACAAGATAGCATGCATTGAGGACCGCATCACCCAATAAGCATGAGTAGCACGACTCTGTATCAACAAGGTTCTAGTCACATCAAGTAAGTGACGGTGTTTGCGCTCGGTGATACCATTCTGCTGGGATGTATGAGCACAAGAGATCGGGTGAACAATGTCAAGAGATCTAAGAAAGTCAAAAGGTTGTAAGGTGCAGAACTCTAAGGCATTATCAAAATGAAGATATTTGACATTGGCAGAAAAAAATTCGTTATCCCAGTAATAAAGATTTGATAACATATCCATCCTCAAAATTATTCTTCAATAAAAAGATCCAGAAAAATCTAGAAAAATCATTGACAGCGATCAGATAAAAACGGTATCCTTGGTGATTAGGGACACGACTCGGACCTTAAATATCTAAATGAAGGCTTAAATAACTGAGAACTCCTGCGACTCTGACGAGATGGAAAGGAGGAACGTTGACGCTTCCATGCTGGCATGTCTCGCACTGGAAGAAGTATCTCGTGGAAATATGAGGAGAACATGACAGCTTCTGCAGAGGAAGGTGGCCAAAACGAATGTGCTACAGATATAGTGAGACTGGTCCAGTAGGTATAATAAAAACACCAGCATGAGGAGGTTTGACCAATCTGTAGAGCCCACGCTGCTCACGACCACATCCAATCACTCTACCCGTGAGTATGCCCTGAAACACAAGAGACGACAAAGGGTCAAAAATGGCACAACAATGCAGGTCCTTGATAATCTGACTAAGTGAAAGTAAATTCATCTGAAAGTCAGGAGCATATAAAACATTCTAAAGGCATATGGACAGCGTCAAATGCACCTCCCCCGGTCCTGTAATGGGTAAGTGGTCTCCATTGGTAATGACAACCCATCTACCAAGAGGTATGGTCCTGTAGAACCTCAGTTGTGCTCTGTTTTTCGCACAGATGGTGGGATGCAACAGAGTCCAAAATCCACTGTCATATTTGCACCACTACTATCAGTAAAAGCATAAGCGATACCTGAGGAGCTCGAAGAGGCTCTGGTTGCAATAGCGATATCTGTAGTGGTGGTGCCTGCAATAGGAGTCATGATCTCTCAAATACGAGAGACAATATCATCCAGGCGAGGATCGACCTGGAAAGCTAGAGTCTTTGAAGACTCAATATGTTCTGCAACACGGCCAGAAGTAAATATCCATGCTTCTGGTAGCATGTATCCTCTGCATGTCCTGGTTGTCGACAGTAGGTGCAAGGGCCACACTGATGTCCACCGCCACGAGGGATGCGTTCTTTGGACTGGGTCGGCCCTCCTTGGCCACGAGA
This sequence comes from Ottelia alismoides, assembly GCA_037367405.1. Classification (NCBI taxonomy): domain Eukaryota; kingdom Viridiplantae; phylum Streptophyta; class Magnoliopsida; order Alismatales; family Hydrocharitaceae; genus Ottelia; species Ottelia alismoides. The sequence goes on from JAZKJV010000030.1 coordinate 1,364,393, forward strand.
AGCAGCCATCAATGAAGAAGGCCGAGGAGTGGTCGTAGAAGGCATGATAATCCGGCTGAGATGGCTATAGGCCTCCTCCATGGAAGATATGGTAGCTTCGGTGAGAAGCTGTGTACGTGTTGCATCATACTCTGTATCAAGGCCGGCCATGAAAACTCCAACCACCATGGAGTTCATATATACCTTTTGTTGCTCCAAAGATGTCGTAATAAGAATATAGCTATGAAGCTTCTCGAATATGCCACGGAGTGAAGAGTAGTACACGTGCAGAGGACGGTCATTTTGCTTGGCCTTGTAGATATCGAACTGTAGCTGAAGAATCTTGAACTCATTCTTCGCTTTGAGCATAGGTGGAAGCCAAGGTTCCCCACATCACCTTGGCAATGGGCTAATCAAAATATCACTGGCTATCTCTGTGGAGATGGTTCCACACAGCCAAACACATGCATACACGTCATCTTGCTTCCAAGAAGCATTGGCCCCAGTCTTATCTGTTGGCTCTGGATCTGTCAGGATGTGCTCTTTATTGTTGCATTGCATGAGGGTGAGAAACTGCATGGACCACAACGCATAGTTGGTCCCATCCATCTTTGCGATGGGAGTCGGGCCCTTGAAGGCATCGGACAAATAAAATATATCACCCCTATTCTCTAACATCATGATAAAAACGACCGAACAACGGAACTTGGCTGGGGAGTAGACCAATATGAACGAGTCTACATGATCATGTGGACGATTGGTTATACATGTAGACTCATACAACCATCCTAGTCAAACTTCATTGCGTGCAAGGGCTGGAAAACACGATTTATAAGTTCGGAATCATGTTTTCCGGTCAAAATCGGATCGTTTCAGGCTGTACTTCGAACCGCAGAGGTGCACGGAGAAGCGCCGAGGTGCGAGGAGGGGTTGACGACGGCCTGAGATCCGCACGTGGACTGTTGGGCCTGATGACGACAGCTGGAGAGGGGGGACGACGACCTGGGGGAGGCGGGTAGGGTTAGGGCTTGGGTGGGATATGGGAACTCCGGTCTAAGACTCGCTCTGATACCATGTAGGAATGGAAGAATGAATTGCATTATTGAGAGGCCCTAGGGTTCTCTTATATAGGAGAGAAACCTGCTGGGTAAATTACAAGATGAATACAAAAGAAATCGATAATATGAAAACAATAAGAAAGATAACTGTGTATGGGGTGATCTGTAGGCCCCGCCCTCCCGCTCAGAGATTATGGTGCGTGACTGCGGTTTCTTCTGGGGGCTGAGGCTCTCTGAACGGGTGGGATTCTTCCTGTGGCTTTTTCGTAGACAGAGGTTGATGACGAGGGATCGTTGCGCTAGGCTGCTTGGTAATATCTCTGATAGGTGCATTTTGTGCAACATTGTAGTGGAGTCCATTGAGCACCTCTTCTTTGCGTGCCCTAAGGCATGGTTTCAGATTTCGCGAAATTTCGTCGAAATTTCGGCGAAATTTCGGTTTCGACAAGGAACCGAAATCTCGAGCGAAATGGTGACATGAGGGCAGTTTTCAGTCATTTCTTCACAAATGGTGGTCGATATGGGCGAAATGTCATCGAAATTTCGTCGAAATTTCGACGAAATTTCGTATCGACAGGGTATCGAGACGATATCCGAAACCGATATTTAAACCCTTGCCCTAAGGTCACTGGGGTATGGGAGGAAGCGGCTGCAGATTGGGTTTGCACTTCAGATTTGGCGTCCTTCTGTGGCTCGTTGGTGTCCAACAAAGATAGGAAGCGGAGGGCGTTCCTGTGGCCCGTGGCAAGTTTGTGGGCGGTTTGGCTGGGCAGAAATGCAGCTCTTTTTTCGGGACAGCGCTTTTACAAGGAAACCATCGTTTTGCACTGTGCGCGTTTAGTCGATGATTGGGTATTGGTTTAGCTTTCTTTTTGTGTCGTTTCTTTTGGTACCTTTGTAAACTACCTGTTTACCTTGTTTCTTATTAATTAATTAGGGCGAACACCGCTGATTTCTCCCCCTCTTTTGGGCCTCAAAAAAACAATAAGAAAAATAACTAATATCTCAACAGAAAGAATAGCAAGCGTAGTCATCCTCAAATTGAACATCTCCAACTTTTTGGATGAAAGAGAAATATCATTGCTTCCAATGAATGGCTGGGGGTGATCATGATGAATCCCACCATTTTTGAAGGTGTAAATAAAATTGTACGCCATCTAAAGAGATACTAAACAGCATCTTGGGTTACATGGACAGCAAACCGCCATCTCCTCAAATAGGAGACAACTGAAAGTGGAGATGAAACAACAATGAGCAGTATTATTTACCAAAGGTTCGCTCATTTTGAAAATGCCCATAACTCATGCAATTGTACCCACCAATCCTTCTCGTAACCTTAAGAGAACACCATCTAGAGAAGGACTTGGGCTTTAAAAGAAGCTGCCAGGCATCTTTGGAGGTATCTGGGTTATAAATGCACGTCGCTGAGTAACCAAGGGGACTAGGATTCCCTCTCACGCCCTATAATCAATTTTTCCACAAGATCCATAGTCAAGGAAGCATGTTTCTATTGAACTTCGATTTATTATTTGCTGCCTCACTGCATGTAAAACTTAGGAGGAGCATAACAGTTAGCTAAAAAACCCCATCAACATCAAAGATAAGAAAGCATGTCCACGGCTAAAACTCCAAAGAAAATAAATCCCTTCCATTCCTCGTAGCAATACCAATATACCATGCAAAATGACACTGATATAGATAACAAAACGCAATGCCTCTAGCTAAGGACCTTCAGTAGAGAGATGTGGAACCCTTTCCTCCCCAGATTCCCATTAACATCAAATCTTTTGTACAACCTTGATGGATATATGGTTATTGCGAAGGAGTTTAACATAGCCTTCTATTAGCTCTACTTCATCCTACATAAAATTGTGTTACATTAAATATATTTAGGTCCTTACAAGTTCAAACATCCATATTATTTACCTCCAAGCAAATGATTTTTATTAAAAATGCTAATGAAATCTTACTCTAGAGGACCACCTTTTGCACAGAGAGCACGTGCCAAGAAACACCTTGCCACTCCCACTCTTCCATCAGCATCTCCATAGACTTTCTTGTGTATGCTTAAAATTCTAAAAAGGATCCATCAAAAGTTCTGTATTAGGAAAAGTGAGCTTTTTTATTGAGGCCTACCCCTCATTACATAGGGAAAGAAACAGAAAATACAAGGACCCGAAGAATAAAAGAGAAAACATAAAGGCACAGATTGCTTTAGTGCTGAAGTAGATCAAATCCATTTTAGACAATTTGAGGATTAAGGTCCCATTACCCATAGAGACAAAATGCGACAACTAGACCGTTATTTTCATTGCCAATAATCATGTCTTCCCTGAGAAGTGGAGGTTGATTGCCTTTATACTTGAGTTCTGATCCAGAAAGAACTCCTTCAGATTCAACATACCATCTACTTACTGGATCGCTGATGTTTTGACCAAGCCTCTCAAAAGGACCACGTCTGGTAGATTTGTTTTCAAGCCGACCATGCGTGATCTGCATTCCAACTTGTATTATGATTTGGCACTTGAACATACCATGCATTGCCAGCTTGAAAAACATATCTACAAAATGGGGTCCTTTTAAGAGGCTTGGTAAACACAAAATCGGTTTGATAAATAGATGGCATATGGAGTCTGAAGGAGCTCTTTCTGGATCCGAATTTGAGTATAGAGATAATCAACCTCCACATAATTCATGTTCTCGTGGAAGACATGATTATTGGCAATGGAAATAACAGTCTAATTGCCGCATTGCATCTCTATGGGTAATGGAACCTCAATTCTCAAATCCTCTGCAATGGATTTGATGATCTACATAACCTCTCTAGCAATCGGTGTCATTACCTTGTATTATGAATCTTTATTAACCATAGCACTACGTTTTGTTTCTTCATATATCGCGTAACAACAAGTGTTGGATGAGACTATGCGAAGGGATCTTAGTTTTTTTGATCTGAGTCCGAGATTGACCCAAGATAGATCTGAATGGAGGCAAAGAATCCATGTAGCCGACCCTACTTAATGTGAGAAAAGGCTTTGTTGTTGGTGATGGTGTTGTATATGTCATGTAACAAGATTGTTCCATTAAAGGTGTGTAACCTAGTAGAACTTCCTATCTTATCTCCTCCCAAAGTTGATTGATTAGAGTAGCCTACAATAAATAAAAAGGAACTCCTCAGGAATCGGAGTCTACTTATGGGTGCGCCTTCAGTACTATATTCACCACATAAAGATGTCCTCTGGATCGCTGCCAATGACCAGAGTATCACAAACATAGATGAGTAGTCTAACCAATAACCCAGAAAACCATCTTAAAAAGAGATAATGGCATGCACTAGCTCGCGCATAAAGTTTCAGCCTCGAAGGTAGATTGTGGAATCAAGATTAGAGCTCTGATTAACGCCGTAGATTTCCTTGTTAATCCTACAAACCTTATGAGACTCCTCTACCACAAACTTGTGGCTGCTCCATATATACCTCCTCAATCACCCCATAAATTGGTGAATATTTCCGTATTGCAACAAATAATAGGTACGACATGAGAAAATGTATCAAAGCAATCTACATTTGGAGGTATGAATGTAATCCTTGGTGACAGTGTGTCCCTCGTATCTCTCAAATGAACCATTGGCATTATAAATAACTGTGAAGATCCATTTGCATCCAACAATAGCGTATACGTAGAAGCAGAGTCAAAGAACCATGGGAACCAAAGCCTCCATATGTGTCTGCATAGCCTCTCTTCACAAAGAATCATGGAATGCCTTCTTGAGTGTCTCCCACGAAGGGAATTCAGTGGTTCAGAGTAAAGGGGAAATTGTTTTTCACTGTTTGATGGATCCTTTAAGATCCTTAAGAGGGTCGATAGAATTGCGTACATACTCGCAGTTCCCCTCACCGTACCGGAGTACACGATGTTCTCCACATCTCCAACTTGAGGAAGTACGTATATAACCCATTGCATATGATCAACTTTTAAAAAAAATCAAGAAAGGGGGAAACACTCAAGAGGTGCCCGCCCCAATATATATTAAAAAAAGGTAAAGGGAACAGCTACATTAGCCAGACCTCGAGAAAAGATATTAGAGATGAGCTACACTATCAACATAAAATATGCCCCTATGGAAGATGATTCCATTGCGTGACAGCTAGATAGCCAAGGACACGTGATCAACTATAATAATCTTCAGGTAGACACATACATATGGCTTCCCTGAGGAAATGATCTAGATTGTTGACCACTTGGTAAAACGATTGAAGCAGAAAGAGATATGTTTAGTAAAGGTCATTTGGCAGCGACAAAACTCTAAGTAGACTATTTGAAAGCAAGACTAGTCGCATCTATTTGAAGGCAACTTCTACACCCTAATCTTTTTCTTTGAATGTTATTATAACTTGAAATGATAAGTTGGGTTATTTTAAGGTTGTTGTCGCTTGAGAAGATGGGGCTCAACCTTTTCAACTTTATTACTTACACACCTTTCTTCCTAAGTCTTGCAAATGAGATTGTTTTAAGGTTGTTATGATATAATGCCATGAACTTTTGTCTTTGATGGACCTCTTTCTTCGTGACTGGACCTCTTTGTAATTATGTCTTTGCTGCGGGGGTAACGCTCTTTTTTTACCCCCTATACCTTGTTTTGTATTTTCTGCTCTTCCATTTCCCCTTGTAAGTATTTCTTCCTCTTTTTAATGCATTGGGGTGAGCACCTTCGCGTGTATCCCCCTTTTTTGAGCCTCAAAAAAAAAAACTTTTGGCTTTCTCCAGAAGGCTCAGAACCTATTCGATATAATGGTAAAAAGAAGCGTCTCATCACAGGATTTCCAATGTGGCCATGAACATGTGGTTCTGAATCCTAAGTGTGAGAGTTATAGGCATTTTAGTGAAGCAAGGTCTTGTGCAATATTGGAAAATAGGGGTTACAGAAATTGGAAACCTCTCATACGAGTGAGAGATTTTGGACATGATTACACCTTGGATATTTTTGAGACAAAGAATGGGAGAAAACACAATAGTGTCAACCTCAAATATATTAAATTAATGAAGAGATGTCAGGGTTATCTTATAGGAGCCATGACTCGAGGAGAGTCTTAGCATGGAACATAACATTTTCAACATAAAAATGATCTGAAGCAATGATCACAAGTTTATAGCTAACCCAATTGTCAACATGACAGCTAATGTTTGAAGGACCTCATTAGTGTCATGCCTAGCATTGTAGACTGAGTCCCAAAGTGTTTCAATGCTACTAGAGTTCACCTAACAATCTCAAGCTCCTACCACACGTGTTTAATCTCCTCGCAATAAAAGAAAAGATGATCAATAGTTTCGAGAGCTCCACCGCAAAGTTGAAGCTATCAATTCCTCCCATAACGAGATTAGACCTATGGTCTCTCGTCATGATACACCCCCATGTGCATCAACCATAGCAAAACAATGATGCAAAATGGCACCTTAAGTTCCCAGATTAGCTTGCAATCACGGACAAATTGTTCAGGTGTCAGGGTTGTTGGTCTGTCCACAGCTTTCTAAGTTCGTCTCACAGAGAAACCCCCTCTCTCCAAATCAAGAAATCATTGCCCTCAATTGGACCGTCCACATGATTAAGAGATTTAAGGAGCTCCAAAAGGTCTTGCAATCGCTAATCCGAGAGATCGGTTAGAAAAGAGAGCATCTAATCCCATTCTCCCACCAATCTGGTACTGAAGCTTTGTGGTAAGGAGACAGAGCAAAAGAGCATAGGAATCGGAATGTTAATGGGCCACCATCAGTCCAGTTGTTTGTTCAGAAGGTGGAAAAATAGCCATTCCTAAGAATCGGGTGGAAATGCTAGGGGAACTGTGGTAACAAGGAACAAATACTCTTCCAAAAATCCGAGGTGGCAAAAGAAGGGTGATGTACCAGATAGTCTTGGGCAGGAATACCATAGAATCCACGGATGAGTCTGCATCATAGATCTTCACCTTTGCCATAGATCCTTATGATCCACTTTAGAAGAAAAGTGTTCTCCATGGTCTCCAAACGGGAGATCCCAAGGCATCCTTCTACCTTAGGAAGTGTGATTACATCCCGTCAATCAAGTGAACACCTTATCTATCTTGGTTGACTTTGCTCCAAACAAACTCTACATAATCAACTCAAGTCAATGATGGACACCAACATGAAGTAGTCCTGATGACAAAAAATAGGAATTGCTTCGATGACCACCTTCACAAGTACCAGACAACCTCCTCTCCAACTGGATAGTTTTTTCTCCATCTTCTCAATGATAGGAGCCAATCAATAATTCTACGTCTGGCACGGGTCAAAGGAAGACCTAGGTAGCAGATCAGAAGTAAGCCACATGTCATACCTAGTTCTATAATGCATGCCTCAACATCCACGTCCAGCAGTTTAAAGGGGATTACTGTCGACTTGGATCTGTTCAGATTTAAGCGAGATAGCTCGTCAAAAACCTAAAGCATCGCATCCCATCGCTTCATCTTTTCCAACTTCGATAAAAAATAGAGTCGTCGGTGTACTACAGAAGATGGATAGAGATATTACTGAGAGTAGCCAGCATTAAAGCCATGGTGTGTCGCTTGCCCAGCCTAACATGCCAATACATCAGCAGCAATGGCAAACAACATGGGGGCTAGTGGACATCCCTGTCAAACTCTATGATGGGGTAGACAAAAAACCCCTCAGCGAGCCCATTAATAAGCATCGAATAAGACGTCGTAATAAGTTAATAACAAATCTCTTCTTCTAGGTCTTCCATAGAACTGAAAATCTATGTCTTGCCATTGTTGGCCAAAGAAGCGCCAATCCACCGAATCACATGCCTTGGAGCAATCCACATCCCATAGGAGGCTATTTGCATGTTGTTTAAAAAATCCAAAAAAGTGAAAGCTAAAAATAAAATCAGGATTGCTTATCCATATTGACTTAATAAAATACGCTAATCGGATTCATTGTTTAGGAGAGTCTCCTTTTCCAGTCCTCAATGATCTTCGTAGCCATAGTGAAGTTGTCCCCAATCCTCCTCCCAGGAATGAACGCGGATTGAACCAGAGAAATAATGTCATTTATAGCCACATTTAGTCAGTTAGCCAGCATCTTAGCAATCACCAAATAGATTGCATTGGAGAGCGCAATAGGGTGGAAATCCTCCAACCTTTTGGACACCTCCTTAAGGAGAAGAAACAAGAGTGCCCGGTTGATCCTGTCAAAGCTAGAGTTTCCCTCAAGAAACACCTCCATGACCTCCAACATCTCCTTTCCAACAACCTCCTAGAGCTCCCAATAGAAGAAAACAAGAAAGCCATCTAGGCCAAGAGCACCATCTGCATTCAAACCCCATACTGCAACCTTTACCTCTTCTAATGTACCAACTCATACCAGATGACTAGGGTGTTGCCCAGAAAATGATGTAGCCCTAGACCCATCCATCACGGTCTGCCAGTTACTAGTAATGCAAACAGACGAACACGGTTACGGATGTAGGTGTTACCATATCCTTATCCATTTTTAAATATGAAATACGGATGTGGATACAGATATTGACGGATATAAAAATTATGTTATCCTATCCTTAAAAAAAGATATTGATAACATACGAGTAATGTAAGAGATGCTCCATAAGTTGACTTAAATATACATGAATTGGAAGGAAAATACATAATATAAGTATACTAAATGCGCTTATATCATAGAAATTATACCAAATATGGTGAAAGAAGATATAGAATTATATTAAATATGGTTAAAAATAAATTTAAAAGCATATTTATATATGAAAACAGGCATACGAATATGGATACGGATGTCTGTAGATATCAAAATGATATCCATGTTTGTATCCATTTTAAAAAATATACGGATGTCGAAATTTGTGTAAAACAGACAGGTGGCGGATCAGATACGGATATGTCCGCATATGTCTACATCCCTACCAGTTCTCTGCAGGAAAAGCCACGAACTTATTTATCCATGGCTCTCCCCATATCTTGGTCTCCTTCTACATGACTTTCGTTCACCACTACGGAATGGATCATGTTGTGTCATCGCCATCCACTTGCAACTCTATGAAAAACTTCATTATCCGCACCTCCCTCTTTGATCCACACTTTTCTGGATCTCTATCATGGTTTGAAAAGGCGTACCTCGAGGTGCAAAAGTGCTTGAGGAGAAGAGAGGCGGGCCAAAAAATCTCAAAGCGGTCGCCTCGAGACTCCAGGTTGTGGCGAGCGCATCACATGCCCAATGCGCTCGAGGCGAGGCACCCTCCTTGGATATTAGAGCATTTTTCTTCAAAAAAATCATTCGTCTTATTGGTAGTTTCATATGCATATAAAGGTCTAGTTATTCCGGATATATTTATACAAGATGAATGCTTAAATTTGACATCTTTTGTATTCATATTTACCATTAACATGTACAATTATTTCAGTAAAATCTTAACATTACACCCTTAAACATACGAATCCGCAAATCCCTGACGCAGGTGGATATGAATTCCATGTAGGAAAAAAATTTCAGGACGGGGGAGCTGCCTCCTGAAACCACTGCAAGGGAGGGCACACCTGATCCCCTCTAGCCCCCTCACCCCCAGCTCGCTGACTGAGCAACGAGACCCTGTATTGGTATGGCATGGTGGCATGAGGGGACATCAAACGGTTCTTCAACCAGGTTCAACGGAACAGACGGTTAGGAATCAAGGCATATAGATCAACATCTCGAATACTCTAATGACAACTATACCAATGACTAACTTTTTTATAAATATTGTAGTGACAGCTATGTAATCTCAGATACTCTAATGACAATTATATCCAATGACTCCCTCTTTGATAAGATGGAAAATTAGTAAAAAAATTATATAGAGTTGTATATCTTTTATGTCGGTATTCCTTTCTCTATAATTCCATCATATATTAGAGCGTTATGTGTTATATGTTAGTCAGATAATATATAATTTCATTAGTATATATTTTATTGCAGTGTCATGGGTATTTTCCTTTATAAACTGAGGCGTACGCCTCGACCACCTCGAGGGCCTCACCTCACTTCCAAGGAAAAAAACTCGTTCCGCTTTTCATTTGTTCAAACCTTGATCTCTATTTCCACTCGGTCACTTGCTTCTAGTCCGCCTCTATGATAGTCTTATGGCAGGAACCTCTCTCCTCTAATTCATCCTCTATTAAATCTCTAGCATCTTCGATCTTATCCAACCTTGACACATTTGCCTTCGTTGCGGAGTATTGAGCTCTCCGCCACTCATTAATCTCCCTCTTATAAAAACAGACCCTGCCACGCATGGATGCCAAATCTGGGTTAAACGTGCAACGGCAAAACCAGAACACTCTGTAGAAGACCAATGTTCACCCACCAGTTTTCTAAAGTTATCATCAAGCATCCACGATCTCTCAAACCTAAAAAATGATCGGAGCATGGAAATTTCATCGGAATTCCATATCAAAGGTGTGTGGTCAGATGTTGAGGACAAAGGGAATGCCTCTAGAAGCTCAGGGAATGACCAACATTCAGCCATCGTGAAATTGATGCCCGCTCCTTTAAAAATCCAAATAAACCCCATAACTTCCCCATTCATTGCATCCATAACAATTATGTCTCCTCTCCCTATTCATCTTCTCCTTCCTTTTTTCTCCAAGAGAGACAATAGGAAGACTCCTACATTGATGGACCGCGAAGCTTTGAAGCTTAGTGTTAAGGAGAAATAGGAGCACCGCCACAATGGAAAGATGCCCCTCTAGTCGGATCATTGATTATGCTCATAAAGGAACTATAGCAAATGGATCAAAGGCAATGCGCAAGTAGGTAAGTGATCTTAGACATTCTCCATATCAGTTTCGAAGTTTAGTGACATGGAGAGATTATCAAGTTTTAAGAGTGCATACTGGATTTGAATCTACCCTAGGATCGCGTCTTGTTGTTGGTAGCATTGTTTCCTTAATTACTAGAATGAATATTATCAACTTCTCATATTATAGGGTGCATAATAGTGTTACAAATGATGGAGCATGGTGAGTCACATCCATTTAAGAAATGAAAGAGGGTAGGAGAAAGATACCTCATAAACGAGGTAGAGATTTGGCATTCTCAAACCTCATAATAGTGTTACGAATGGAGCATGGTGAGTATCGTCCATTTAGGAAACGAAAGAGGTAAGAGAAAGATACCTCAAAAACGAGGTAGAGATTTAGCATTCTCAAGCCATGGTGTATCAGTATAAATGTTAGTGCATTGGTACACCAAAGTAAGGAAACATTCAAAACTTACAGCCTAAGATCCAAGGAGTTTGATGTAATGGCATAGTGCCCAATGCACCAATACCTCTAGGGGAAGGATGTTGGGAAACAAGAACGAAAGTTATCTTATTTCGTGAACCTTAGGCTCTCTTATATAGAGGAGAGACCTATGGGTAAATTACATAAGTTGGAAAAAAATCAGGAAAATATAGAAACAGTTCATAATCATAAATATATATCTACACTCCCCCTAAAGGTGGAGCATAGATGTCAATCATGCTCACAGCTTGGATGAACATTTCTGGAAAGACCCTCTGAGTAAAGTTTTGGTGAAGATATCTGAATCATATCCCTAGTATAGTGACAGTTCACTTCAATATGCTTAGCTCTCTCATGAAACATAGGATTGTTTGCAATGAATAGAGTTGTCTGATTGTCACATTGTAGTTGCACAGGAAGAGGTACATGATGTACATCTATATGTAAATCAACCAGCACTGCCCAAGCCCACATCATTTCTGTATTGGCTTGTGCCATAGCCCTATATTCAAACTCAGCACTAGTCCTGGCGACCACAATTTGCTTCTTATTCTTATAAGAGACGAGAGAACTGCCAAAAAATGCAAAGCCCGGGGTCTTTCGCTACATGGGAGAGCGATGGTGGGGGATGGAGCGATGGTGGAGAGCTCGAAGGCTGGAGGCACAGGATCTTTCGCTGCATGAGGCTTCGCCGAGGAGAGAATCGTCGCAGGGGGTAGGAGGGAAGATTGCTTCGCGAGGGTTCGACGATGGGGTGGTGGTGGAGAGGGGGCGCAAGGAGGGAGCTCGCAGCGGTGCGATGGTTGGGGGTACGAGCGGGGTCTCGGAGAAGGGGAAGTCAGTGGTGTACTGGGAGGAGGGGGAGAGGCAGGTCATCGGTGGGTTTGCGGAGCCTAGCGGAGGGGGAAGTGGGGAATGGATGCATGTGTCACACAGGAAGCCGGAGAGGAGGTGCTTCCGGTGCGGAACTAGGGGACACGTTGCGTCAGTCTGTCCTACTCCGCCGAGATGCTTCTCTTGCGGGAGGCCAAGACACCGCCAAGCTACGTGCATGTTTGCTCATGGGTCTGTTGCGGCTGATGGTCCTACGCGTGGCTCGGCTCGTCAACGCGGGCAGCGCCTATCCTCTACACCGTCTGTTCGCCGGGGGGGTCGTAGCTTCGTCGAGGTGGTTGCGGGTGTACCTCAGCCTGCAAGTGTAGCTCAACCTGCGAGTAAACCTTAACCTGGGGGGGAGGGGGGTTGGCGAGATGACCACTGAGGAGGTAGGGGGAGACGTGTGGGGGTCCGGCATACATGCGCTGATCGGTTTCGTGGTACGAGGTGCTATCTCGGTGGAGGCTCTGGAAGCCCACCTGCATGGTTTCCTTGGGTCGCGGTTCATGGGCGATGTGGTGGTGCTTGATGATCGGAGGTGATGCATTCGTGGACTCTCAAAGATCCAGAGGGATCGCGTCCTCTAGAATGGTGATGTTGGCGCTGTCTGCTGGCGAAATCTTCGCTTTCCCGATGGTTCCTGTGCGGAGGTGGAGGTCTGTGTTGCGAGGGTACCAAGCGTTCCTTTCCTGTCCCGGACGGTAGGTTGCTTGCGGAAGGCACTACGGCGGTGGGGAACGGTCTTGGCGGTGCTTGAAGATGGGCTCAAACCCGGCTCGCCAGCGGACGACATGATGGTGCTGTTGGAGTGCAACAAGGGCTTCCTGGACGGTATACATGGACGGAGTTCTTTCGCAGAGATGGAGGTTGGCTGCTTCACGTTCAGAATCGAGATGCAGATCGTTGAGCCTCCGCCGTCGCCGGAGCTTCCAAGGGAGAACGACGGTTGGTTGAACGACGACGCTTCGCATACCGAGATGGCGGTTGGCTTTCCAAGGGGAGCTTTGTTTGGAACGGCGCACGAGGTTGATTACACGCGACCTTTGGCGAGTTCGTCTCGGGTTCTATGCATGGTATCCCAAAAGTTCTCTTTGTCTTCTGACGTGGAAAGAGGGTTAACTGTATGGTCGACACTAGGGGTGCACATGGATCGGATAAAATCCGTAATCCGATCCAATCCGTTGTCATTGGATTAGATCGGTTTGGATTTATAAGTTTAATGGATCGGATCGGATTGGAATTTTACAAATCCGTTCATTTATGGATTGGATCGGATAATTGTCAAAATCCAATCCGATCCAATCCGTTAATCCATTAATAAATAATAATATATACTACTTTATTTATTCTCAATAAAGTATATTATATATTACATTCTATTTGAAAGCTATGTGTAAATATCCAAGCTAGTCTCTTTATAACTTAAACCTATTCCAATTCAAGTTTTACTATACACAACTTGCTGGAAAACCCCTTATCGTACCCTACTAGTTGGTTTAGAAAAAAAGTAATACCTACCTGCAATGTCCTTTAGGCCCTTCTAATTTTTTAAACGAAACAAACTTCTAGAAATAATAATACATAAACCTAAACCCACTCGGGATCCATTACAAACAAAACATTCACCTGCGCCACACCCATCTCCACCCTCATGTGCACACATATCTCCGCCGGATGTTGTCCTTATCCTAGTTGTACGCATGCGCAGCCAGGTCTTCCTTGAGCATGTGTAGTTATCTAGTTGTAGTTCCTATTTGATATATACAAACTTACAATTTTATTCAAAGTTAATATGATTCTTTTATGATTTCTACGGATCACAAGTATGCTATTTTTATTTAGTTATACAATGATCGGTTGTAATAAATTCATAACAAGCATATATGTTTTTGCTTTTTAAAAAAATTAAGTCAAATTACTTTCCAAAAATTAACTATTCTTTTCTTTACATTTATACATAATCTTAAATTTAGAACCATGATTCGAACGTCGAGTTCGACTATGCTACAAACTTAATCATAGATTAGGTAAGCATTAAAAATCCGAACCAATCCGATCCAATCCTTAATCCGGTGGATTGGATTGGATTGGATTTGCATGTTTAATGGATTGGATTGGACTGGAAAAATCAAAAATCCGTTATGTGCGGATTGGACACGGATTAAGCTAAAATCCGATCCAATCCGATCCATGTGCACCCCTAGTCGACACCGCCATGCCCTTTGCCGGTGGAAGCAGGGCCGAGAGCCCGGGTATCACGCACGGACCCTTTCGCGGGTCCGGTCCCCCCTTTTAGCTTTTATTCGGGTATGAAGGGCTTTTCGGACTCGGTTATTACTCGGGTCTTTTCTGCAACATCGGGCCCCGCTGATCCCACGCCATGCGTGGCCTTCACATCCTCACCGGCTTGGTCCATCCCTGTTAGAGGGCCCGGGGGTTCGTCCCTTGGTGATCCTCCAGACTCGTCACCTTCCCGAAGCGACCCCGTATTGGCAGAGGGGAGGATCTGGACCCAACCAACGTCGTGCTTCGGTGCTGCTCTTTCGTCCTCGCCAGCTTTCGCCGTCGACCATTGTCGTGATGTTGTTGCCACTGCTACTACCATGTTGTCGAGCCCTAAGACGGGCGATGATCAATCTTCTGAGGGGACAGGTAACAGGAGAGCTGGTAAGAGATACAGGCGAAGGAATAGGTCCAGGTCTTCCCGAGTTGAGGCGCAGCCATGCTCGACACTAAAGAATAATGTTGCGGAGGCCACGGGGGTGTCCCACATTTAGGGGAGGCACGAAGGTCCCAAATGAGAATTCTATCCTAGAACGTGCGAGGGCTCGGGGACCCGGGCAAGCGGAGGACACTAGAGTCGAGATTCGTGGAATGGGGCTGCGACGACATTTTGCTGCAAGAAACAAAGCTTCAATCCACCACGGATGATCTTTGGAGGACTTTTGGTGCGGGTGGCATCGATCAATTCAGGGCGGTGGATGCGGTGGGCACTTCAGGTGGGATGCTAGTGGTGTGGAGATCTTCGACGATGGCCTTCAACTCGGTTATTCGCGGGAGACACGTGCTGACGGTCCTCCTGGTATGTACGGATTCCTCTTTGTCGTTGGTTGTCTCATGTATATACGGACCCTGTTGTCATGTGCTACGTGAAGAGGTTTGGGAGGATTTTCTCAAGGCGGGAAGGACGTTCAAGGATGTCCCTTGGCTCATTGGGGGGGGGGGGGACTTCAACGTTACTTTACGAACTTCCGACAGGCCCGGGTGTAGGGGGGCAGGACCCGGGGTCGGTCGCTTTTGCTGACACTATTGA
The DNA here is from genome assembly GCA_037367405.1 of Ottelia alismoides. NCBI lineage: Eukaryota > Viridiplantae > Streptophyta > Magnoliopsida > Alismatales > Hydrocharitaceae > Ottelia > Ottelia alismoides. Next base: position 1,379,908 of record JAZKJV010000030.1, read on the forward strand.
TTACTTGGTCCTTGAGGTTCTGGATGCGGGGGACGTCGCCTACACGTGGAGAAGCTCCAACTCGCGCTCCCACATCGATCGTTTTTTGGCATCACCCGAGCTCCTGGAGTCCTTCGCACTATCCTTTGTGGGGGCCAGGCCACGGACTCTATCCGATCACATGCCAATTGTTTGGGATTCCGGTGATGCCCCTACGCAAAGGGGCTCTTTAGATATGAAAAGTGTTGGCTAATGGAGGAAAACTTTAGGGAGGCGGTGGCCTCTCATTGGTCGAACGTGGTTGTTTCTGACTCTGCTACGTCTCGCTTTGTTCAGAAGCTTACCTCCTTGCGTGTAAGGTTGTGTGCCTTCAAGAGGGAGTCCAGGGCGGCCAGATGTGCGGCAAGGAAGGAGGCAGAGGAGGTGGTTCGGACGTTTGATGCGATGGAGGATTGTAGGGAGCTCTGAGTGGACGGGCTGCTCAAAAGCAAATTATGATTGAGGATCGTAAGCGGGTCACCGAATGGAGGCAGAGGTCGAGAAATGCTTGGCTACGGGAGGGGGACGTTAACACGTCCTTCTTCAATCGCGTAGCTAGTGGGAGACTTCGGTCCAATGCTCTACGATCGATTACGATTGATGGAGTCTGCGTGGATGGGAACAAACAAATGGGGAAAGCTATAGTCAAACACTTTAAAGGAGTCTCATCGAGGACTATACCGAGAATCTGGAAGTGGTTGGGTCTTGGTGCAACGCCAGTGATGCCCTCTTTTTGTGACATGCTCACTCGGGATGTGTCCTTAGAGGAGTTAAGGATACGGTTTGGGACCTAAACGCAGATGCCGCTCCGGGACCAGATGGCTTCCCGGTGGCTTTCTACAAGGACTTTTGGGATTTGGTTGGCTCTGAGGTTATGGAGGTCGTTTCTAACTTCTGCTTGGGCAATGCGGGCTTCGAAAGGATTAACCGGGCTATGATCATTTTGCCGCCCAAGTTTTCGGCGCCGGAAACTATTGACGACTACCGTCCCATTGCGGTTTCTAACGCTTTATATCCGATTGTCGCGAAGGTTTTTGCCATTAGGTTGAGTCGTGTTCTTGAGAGCACTATCTCCCTACTGCAATCTGCTTTTATTCCGGGGAGGCAGATCTCGGACTGCCTCACTCTCGCATTCGAGATCATTGCGGACTGGAGGAGGAGGGATAAGCGCGGTGTTTTGTGGAAGGTGGACTTTGCGAAGGCTTACGATAGCCTTGACTGGAGATTCCTTTGGTCGGTGTTGTAGAGGAGGGGATTTCCGGAGAGGTGGATCACTTGGATGAGGCGTTGTGTGACGTCTTCTTTTACGGTCATGGTGAATGGTCGACCGGAAGGGGGCTTCTTCCAGCCTCGGAGGGGTGTACGCCAGGGGTGCCCTCTTGCTCCTATGTTGTTTGTCCTTGCCGCGGACGTCTTGACAAACATTGCGCTTCGTGTGGTTAATTGCGGTCTCTCAAATGGATACTCGAGGGACGGGTCGCTTATTCCGCTCTTACAGTACGCCGACGATACTCTAAGGTCGTCCCTATCGGTCTTTCTATAGATGAGGCTGATGCTTGTGCGCGGGCGTTAGGATCGGGCTGCAGCTCTTTGCCGATGGACTATTTGGGGATGCCCTTGGCTGTGGGCAGAACGAGGACGAGAGATTGGCTCAGAGTCGTGGAGAAGGTAGAGACGAGGTTGGCGGGGTGGAAGTAGGTCGTTTTATCGAGGGGGGCGTTTGGTCCTCCTCAAGGCGGTCATATCCTCCATCCCGATTTATTTTCTGTCAAGCCGCCGTATACCAAAGGGAATTCGTGACCGGCTAGAGAAGCGTATGCGTGATTTCTTATGGGGTAAACATAGGGAGGAATCGAGGGGCATTCACCTTGTTGGGTGGGAGGAAATTACGCTCCAGAAGAATCAGGGAGGGATGGGGGTAAAGTGTTTGGAGCAAATGAACGAGGTCTTGCTTCTTAAGTGGGCAAGCAGAATTTGGGGTGGGGAGGATCCTTGTTGTACCGTGCTACGCAAGATCTACGGTGTTGGGGGGGCACCGCCAAGGCCGGGTGCTCGCATGGACTCTCCCACTGCGTTCTGGAGGGGGGTGGTGGAGGTTTTCTCGAAGAATATATCTTTGTTTAGACCGATCCTTGGCAGGGGCGAATCCTTCGCTTTTTGGTCTGATGATTGGACGGGAGGCCTTTGCTCGCGATTCTCGCGATTGTATGCTCTCGCATATGACAAAAATGTGATGATTGCGTCCTGCTGGTCGGATGGAAATTGGTTCCCGGCCTTCTCATCTGGTTTCTCCGACCAGAGACTCGAGGACTTCATGGCGTTGTTGGATGCTATCAGGGATGTGGGGCGCCCAACGGAGGGGAGAGACCATTGGGGTTGGCGGGCGGGACCATTCACAGTTAAGAAGGCTTTTGGGGCAATCTGCAGGCCCCCGCCCTCTCGCTCGGAGGTTATGATTCGCGATTGTGCGTTTTTTTGGGCTCTCAAGCTGCCGGAGCGAATTGGTTTCTTCTTATGGTTGTTTCGGAGACAAAGGCTGATGACAAGGGACCGGTGTGCTAGGCTTCTGGGATCCACCTCTGACAGGTGCCTTCTTTGCAAGGAGGTGATTGAGTCCGTCGAACATCTATTCTTTAGATGCCCCAAGGTGATCCAGGTATGGTGGGGGACCGCTCGGACGTGGTTTACGTTGAGGACCTCGCGGCTTTCTGCAGCTCGCTGGTGGCGAATAGGAGCAGAGCTAGGAGGGAGATAATATATCCTCTGGCCATGCTGTGGGCCGTGTGGCTGGGAAGGAATGCTTTACTCTTTTTGGGGCAACGCTTCTACAAGGAAAACGTGGGGATTCATGCCGCGAGATTAGTGGAGGAGTGGGTTTAGCAATTATTCTTTCTTGTTGTCGTCAATTTTGTTTTTACCTCTACCTTTTCTGTTTCCGTTTAATAAATAAAAGATGGGGCGAACACCGGCGAGTGTCTCCCCCTATTTCAGGCTTTCAAAAAAAAGCCCGAGGTGGACTTTCTATCCTTTGGACATCCTGTATAGTATGCATCAGCGCATGCATAAATAGTAAGTGTTGCCCCTTTCTGAATAACAATCCTGCACCTGGAGAAGATTTGAGATACCTCAATATCATATATACATCATCCGTGTGTACCTGTCGGGGTTGCTACATGAATTGACTCACCCGACTAACTGCAAATAAGATATCCGGCATGGTTATAGTAACATAAAGAAGCTTTCCTACTAGTTCTTTGTATCTTCTCCTGTCCACCTCCTTTGTATCATCATCATATAGCCTCATACTAGGGTCCATAGGAGTGGTAGTAAGTCGACATCCAATCATTCCTGCATCAACTAGCATGTATGTCACATACTTTCGTTGGGTCATCACAAGACCCTGTTGATTTCTAGCAAATTCTAACCCCAAGAAATACCGTAGGGTACCAAGATCCTTGGTAACAAATTGTTGGCCCAGAAATTCCTTTACCCTTTTTATTCCACGGACATCATCACCTGTAACTAGTATATCATCAACATATACCATAATAACCATCGTACCTCTAGAAGTTCTCTGTACAAACAGTGAATGATCTGCATTTGATCTCTGAAATCATGCTTCTCAATTAAATCCGAGAGATTCTGAAATTATGCCCTTGGACTCTGCTTCAGGCCATATATTGCCTTATGAAGCATGCATATCTGTGGATACTCCCCCTCAGCAGCAAACCCAGGAGGTTGCTACATGTAAACCTCCTCCTGTAGATCACCATATAGAAAGGCATTTTTAACATCAAGCTGAAAGAGATGCCAATCACGTACCACAACAGAAAGAAGAATAGTAGAGTCGAATGACGAGCAATTGGTAAGAATGTGTCCAGATAATCCACTCCAGATGTGCTACTAGGCTGGAGGCGGAGGAGGTGGTTAGTAGACTTGATGCTCAGGAGGATCTTAGGGAGCTATCGGGGGATGAGCTGGTCACTCGCTCGCTTGCTCAAAAAAATTATCGCGTCTGAGGACCTTAAGCGTGTCACTGAATGGAGACAAAGATCAAGAAGTACTTGGCTTAGGGAGGGGGACGCTAACACGGCATTTTTCCATCGCATCGCCAGAGGGAGGCGTCGATCAAATGCACTGAGTTCGATTACGGTCAATGGTGTACGCGTGGATGGTGACAGAGAAATGGGGAAAGCGATTGTCGATCACTTTAGGGAATTCTCGGCGAGGACAATACCCAGGCTTTGGAGGTGGACGAGGATCGGGGCTACATCTTTGCCGCCCTCGATGTGTATTGAGCTGACGCAGGATGTCTCCTTGGAGGAAGTTAAGGATGTGGTTTGGAGCTTGAACGCAGACGGGGCTCCGGGCCCTGCTGGCTTCCCGGTGGCTTTCTACAAGGATTTTTGGGATCTCGTGGGCAACGAGGTTCTGGACATCATCTCCAAGTTCTGTGAGGGCAATGCTGGTTTCGAGAGGATAAATAAGTCCCTGCTCGTTCTCCTTCCTAAGTCCACGTCAGCGGAACGTATCGAGGACTTCCGCCCCATTGCTCTCTCTAACGCACTCTACCTGATTGTGGCAAAGGTGTTCGCCGTGCGACTAAGCCGGGTTCTTGAGACTATTATATCCCCGCTCCAGTCTGCTTTTATACAGGGTAGGCAAATCTCGGACTGTCTTACTCTTGCGTCGGAAATCATTGCGGACTGGAAGAGAGGGGACAAACAAGGTGTTTTATGGAAAGTAGACTTTGCAAAAGCTTATGATAGTTTAGATTGGAAGTTCCTTTGGTCGGTCCTGCGGAGGAGAGGATTCCCGGAGCTGTGGATATCTTGGATGAAACGTTGTGTGACAACGTCTTCTTTCTCGGTCATGGTGAATGGCCGCCCGGAGGGTGGCTTCTTTCAGTCGCGTAGGGGCGTGCGCTAGGGCTGCCCCCTTGCTCCCATGTTGTTTGTCATTTCTGCGGATGTCCTGACGCACATTGTGTACCGTACGGTTGATTGCAAATTCTCAGTTGGTTACTCCAGGGATGGCTCTTTGATCCCGCTTTTGCAATATGCAGACGATACTATCTTTTTCATTGAGGGGGGCGCTCCGGAGGCCTCCGGCATGTCTGTGGCCCTGGATCTTTTCAGTGAACTGTCCGGTCTCTTCAAGAATGCAGATAAGTCAAAGGTCATCACGTTCGGTCTTTCTGTGGAGGAGGCTGACGCTTGTGGCCAAGCATTAGGATCGGTTTGCGGCTTCCTTCCGATTGATTATCTTGGGATGCCCTTGACAGTAGGAAGAAGAAGTTGCGGGATTGGCTCAAGGTTGTTGAGAAGCTGGAAGCGAGGCTGGCGGGCTGGAAGTCGGCCATCCTCTCCAGAGGGGGCGTTTGGTCCTCTTAAAGGCGGTTCTTTCCTCCATCCATGTTTATTTATTGTCCAATCGCCGCTTGCCGAAGGGGATCCGTAACCGTCTTGAGAAGCTAATGCGTAGGTTCTTACGGGGCAAGCATGGGGAAGATTCGGGGGGATGCACCTTGTTGAGTGGGATGTAATTACGTTCCCCAAGAAGGAGGGGGCTGGGGGTCCGGAGGCTGGATCAAATGAACGAGGCTTTTCTTCTTAAATGGGCAAGCAAAATATGGGGCCCTGGGGAGGATTTCTGTAGCAACGTTCTGCGCAAAATTTACGGTGTTGGCGGTGCGCCGCCGAGCCTTGTTACTCGTGTGGGGTCTCCCACGCCGCTCTGGAAGGGGATGATGGAGGTCTTCTCTCGGCATATCTCTCTGTTTAGGCTGGTGCTTGGTAATGGGGAATCCTTCGCCTTCTGGACTGATGATTGGACCGGGGGGCATTGTGCACGCGGTTCCCTCGCCTGTATGCTCTAGCGGCTGATAAGAATGCGGTGGTTGTATCTTGCTGGTCGGATGGTAACCCCGCCTTCTCCTCTAATTTCTCGGACCAGAGGCTCGAGGATTTTCTTTCGATGCTGAATTCTATCAAGGAGATGGGACATCCATCGATGGGAAGGGATCATTGGGGATGGCGTATGGGCCCATTCACGGTTGGGAAGGCGTTTGGGGCGATTTGCAGGCCTCCCCCGTCACGATCGAAGGTTTTGGTTCGAGATTGCGTCCTTTTTTGGAGTCTTGGCCTCCCTGAGCGGATTGGCTTCTTCCTGTGGGTGTTCCGTAGGCAAAGGTTGATGACGAGGGACAGGTGTGCTAGACTTCTGGGCTTCGTCTCTGACAGGTGCCTCTTGTGCGAGGAGGCGGTTGAGTCCCTTGAGCACATGTTCTTCAAATGCCCTAAAACGCTTCTGGTTTGGGGTGAGGCAAGGATGGCTTGCTTGTGCACGGCGGACTTGGCCTCCTTTTGCGGCTCGTTGGTTGTCAACAGGAGTAGAGTACGGCGCGAGCTCCTCAGTCCCATTGCCATCCTGCGGGCCCTCTGACTGGGCAGGAATGCGGCCCTCTTTTCTGGGCAGAGTTTCTACAAGGAAAATGTGGGGATACATGCGACGAGGCTGCTTGATGAGTGGGATATGTAGTTGTATGTCTTTGTTCATGTTTCCCTTTGTCTTTCCCCGTTTTTTCGTCCTTTAAATAAAAGTTGGGGCGAACACCAATGAGTGTATCCCCCTGTTTTTGGCCTCAAAAAAAAACCACGAACCACCAGTCTGGCTTTATACCTATCCAGGCTCCCATTTGCATGGTGTTTAATAGTAGACACCCATTTGCAACTGACAACAGACGCTTCACTATGGGCAGGAACCAAGCTTTAGGTATAATGGGACTGAAAAGCAGCCATCTCTTCTTTCATAGCTAGGCGCCACCTACTATCCTTCAAAGCCTCCTAATAGTTCTGTGGGATTTCCACAGTAGACAGTGCAACAGCAAACTTCCTAAACTCCCCAGTCAAGCGGTCAAAGGAGACTTGGGATGCAAGAGGATACGATGTGCAGCTTCGTTTCTGTTTTCGAAGTGAAATAGGCATGATCTAGATCATCAACCTGTATGTTTGTTCCCTGTAGAGAACCGTGCCAATGCAAAGCATCAGACCCATTGTTAGGAACAATGTTTTATTCCAAACATACCTGATCCGTGCTAGATGATGAGCGGTGACCATGAGCAGAAGCATACCGGTGTGTATAGTAACGTGGTAACGGTGGGATCGGGATAATAGGTGCTGAGAAAATAGGAGGAGGTGAAGGTGGTGATGGTGGTGGTGGTGGTAATGGTGGTGAAGATGGCGATGGTGGTGGTACACTAGTAGTGGCACATATATTTCATCATCAAAATCTGACGAATTTAACCGATCACCTGTAGCAGAAAAGTACATCACTGACTCGAAAAAGGTGACATCAAACACTAACATAATACTTCATGTGCAGTGGATCATAGCATCTATACCCCATCAGTCACCTGGAGTATCAAACAAAGATACACTTGACAGCTCTAGGAGAGATCTTGACAAGACCTGGAGACAACTGGTCAGAAAAGGCAACCAAGCCAAAAACACGCGTATGTGAGAACAATTCTTTATCAAGAAATACAAGGGAAAAGGGAATTTTCTTACCTAAGACAGACGAGGGCATGCGGTTCACAAGATAGCATGTCGTAAGGACAGCATCACCCCAAAAAGAATGCGGAGCACGTCTCTGAATGAGGAGTGCTAGTGACATCAAGCAGATGGCGATGTTTTCTCTCTGCAACCCCATTTTGTTGGGAGGTATATGCACACGATGTTTGATGAATAATGCCACGAGTTAAAAAGAATTTAGAGAGAGCATGAGTACAGAATTCCAAAGCATTATCAATTCTCACAAATTTCGCAGATGAAGAAGACGCATTTCGCACTTCATTGATAAAGTTTTTGATAACATCTCCTGCTTCAGATTTATTCTTTAACAAAAATATCCATGAGATACGAGTGAAATCATCAACAGCCACAAGATAAAACCGGTGTCCCTGATTGTCAGGAACATGACTAGGACCCCAAATATCAATATGAAACAACTCAAAATTGGAGCTATTGCTCTGACTCTGACGACTAAGAAAAACATTCCGATGATGTTTCCCCAACCGACACGCCTCACACTGGAAGGACGAGTGAGGATAAATCTGAGGTAGAACTACGACACATTTTCGGGAGCAGAAGATGACCAAACTGCAAGTGCCACGTGAAGGGTGAGACGGATCCAGCAGAATGGGAGGTAAGGCATGCATAAGGGGTTCGAACCAAGAGATAGAAGTCATCCTGCTCACGGACACAACCAATCATCTTGCCCATAAAGATGTCCTGAAATACAAGAGAAGATGGATCAAAAATAGCTCGACAATGTAGGTCCTTCGTAATTTGACTAATGAATAACATATTCATAGAAAAATCAGGTGCATGTAACACATTCTGTAGGCGCATAGAGGGAGTCAAGCTAATCTCCCCATGTCCTGTAATCAAGGAATGAGTCCCATTTGCTATCACCACGGTTCTCCCTGGAGGCACATGTTTGTACGTTGTAAGTTGACCTCTATCTCCACACAAGTTATGTGTAGCACCGGAATCCATAATCCATTTTATAACCTTAGATCCACTACAGCTAGTAACTGCATATGTACTACCTGAGGTACTAGAAGATGCTGAAGCAGCTACATCTGAGTGATTTCCTGAGGCAGATGAGGAGGCAATAGGACTAGCAGGAGGCATGATATCCCCTCAATCGTGTTATGCGTTCATCAAATCTTTGATCGAAAGAGGAAGCAACCACGGACTCAACATGCTCAGCAACCCTAGCAGATGCAGGAAGCAATGCTTCGAATAGCATGTATCCTCTGAATGTCCTGATCAATGACAGTAAGTGCAAGGCTGACGTAGACGACCTCCTCTACCAGGAGTTCCTCGTCCACAGAACTGGTAAGAACCTCCTCGACCTCGGGAGGCAACAATCGTTGAAGAAGTCAAACTCGTAGCAGTAGACGAAACAGTAATCCTGCTAAGCCTGCAGAAAGCTTCCTCCATGGGAGGAATAGTAGCATCCACGAGAATCTGGGAGCGAGCATTATCATATTTAGGATCAAATGTTTCTAGGAATACACCAACCATGGTAGCATTCTTATACGTCTTCTGCTGCTCAAGAGTAGCCATGAGAGGCATGAAGTTGTGGAGCTTCTAAAAAATCCCAAGCAAGGATGTGTACAACGAATGAAGTGACCGTCTGTTTTGCTTGACAGTAAATATATCATGCTGGAGTTGCAGAATCTTGGTCTCATTCCTCGCCTAAAATAAGCTACTACAAGGATATTCTACATCACCTTAGCAGTGGGCTGATGTAACACATCATTGGCGATCTCTATCGTTAATGTACCTGAAAGCCAAACTTTGACGTATGCATCATCCGCCTCCCACGAGGCGTTAACTCCAGTTTTCTCCACCAGCTCCTCCTCGATAAGAATATGCTTCTTACCATTAGACTTCATAAGGCTCGTGAACTACATAGCCCGTCGGACCAAAGTATGGAGGAATACATTGCGTTGCAGGCTCATTTGATGCAGATTCAGAGCCTTGGAGAGGGCAGGGATCATATTAGAGGGCAGGGATCATACGTCGACTTTATTTTCTAACATATTGTCGGATGAAGATCGCTGGGTTTTTGTAGACCAAATGTTGAAAGTCTATACAGACATATGTGGATTTGAATGCATTAGTAGACTTTTTTTAAAGCTCAAAAAAAGGGGGAGACACTCAACGGTGTTCGCCCCAATATATTAAAAAACTAAAGAGAAGAAAAAAACATACAAGATAGCAATAGCGAATATACAAAGGTACACCACCACACCCACCACAACAAAAGTGAAATGCGGCCTACACCACACTCCAGTCATCCACAAGACGCGAACAATGAATAAGAACGTTATCCCTGTAAAAGCGTTGACCTGAGAAGAGGGCCTCATTCCTTTCCAACCAAAGGGACCACAGCCTCGCAATCGGGATCAAGATGTCCTTCCCATGTTCCTGTTAAGCACCAACGCGTCGCAGAAAGCTGACAAGTTATCCGTTCTCACCCAATCCAGATCTTCCCAAATCCCTCTAACCAAGGGGCAGCCGAAGAATAAGTGCTCAATGGTTTCCACGGCCGAATCACAAAGCACACAGGTATTGGCGACATTAGCCATGAATCTAGCGCAGCGATCACGCGTCAACAATCTCTTTCTGCATAGAAGTCAAAGGAAAAAACCAATGCGCTCCGGAAGCCGCAGGCTCCAAAAAAAGCAAGAATTGCGCACCAGGAAATCAGCCCCATCCGGAGAGGGCGTAGCCAAAGCCCGATAAGCTTTCCTCGTGGAAAAGGTGTCGTCCTTCCAAGCCCAGTGATCCTATCCATCACTAGGCCGATCAGCGTCACAGATGGCGTCCAGAAGGGAAATAAAATCATCAAGCCGCTGGTCTGAGAAGTTCGCCAGGAAACGCGGACACCAACATCTATCCACCCAGCAGGAGGCAACCGAAGCATCTTTATCGGCTGCCAATGCAAACAAACGGGGGAATCGCTCATTCAAGGATCCCCTTCCCGTCCAATCATCAAGCCAAAATTTAAAAGAGTCCCCCTTCCCCAGCACCGGCCTGAAGAGCGTATTGACTCAAATCCATCAATTCTCAACAAATCTTGATGCAAGAACAATGGGCTAGATGGTTAACACATCATTGCCGATCTCTATCATCAACGTACCTGAAAGCCAAACTTTGGTGTATGCATCATCCGACTCCCACGAGGCGTTAACCCCAGTTTTCTCCACCAGCTCCTCCTCGGTAAGAATATGCTTCTTACCATTAGACTCCATAAGGCTCATGAACTGCATAGCCCAGCTCATAGTTTGTCCCGTCCATCTTGACGATTGGCGTTGGATCTCTGAAGGTATCTGTGGCGGACACGTCGACTTTGTTTTCTGGCATATTGTCGCATGAAGATTACAAGCATTTTGTAGACCAAAGGATACACATATGTGGATTTGAATGCATATGTAGACTTATGCACTCAAATCCATCAATCAGCAATGGATCCTGATGCAAGAACAGCAGGGTAGAGATTCGGCGATAGTTAGACAGCGGCAGCTAGCCGCGGTGACGATGGGCCGGTAACGAGAGGCCGGTAGTAGCAGCTAGGAGGTAGGAGGGTGCAGTTGCCTGGAAGAGTAGGCTCTAGGGAGGAGTGTCGCCTAGAGGTGTTCGCTGCTGGAAAGCGATGTTGCAGCGAGCCTAAGCCGCCTCCACCTGTTGGAGGATGCATCACATGGGGCTTCTACCGCCTGAGCCTGAGGGCATCGCCTAGACTCGATGTTGCATGCACTAGGAGGGTATCGTTGCTGTGAACGTCGCCTCCCTCTTCTTCTTTTTCTGGATGGAGTTCGCCTGGAGATAGTGATGACTCTGCCTAGAAGTTTCGTGCGGAGCGGATGTGCTGCTGAGAGGAGGAGTGATTGGGCAGCGCCGCTTGGGATGCGACTGGAGAGGTGTCGTCGCTGGGATCCTGGAAAATGGTGCAAGGAGGATGTCCCAAGGAAGATCCATGCCCCCGCACGATTGTATCACGCCGTCGCCTGGAGGTCGACCTAGAGATGGAGGTACGCGAGAGAAGGTGAACCTCCGCATGGATCTGGAGCATGGCGTCGAGGGCCCTGGAGGCGTGATGCTAAGAGGCTCGCCTCTTGGGTTGAACTGGATGTCGATAAGGCTATGCCTCGCGCAATAGGTCTTGTTGATGAAACTTGATGGTCGTCCGTCTCAAAATTAGGGTAACAGTAACCCTGATTTTATTGAACAATCTTCAGATCTCGTGCATAAACACAGAACTTGAATATCTTCAGAGCGTTGAATTGATCATGTACGAATACAATGTCGAAAATAAATACGGAAGCGCAGAACAATCTTCGGGATCTCCAGAACTAGATGTAATAAATCTACATGAGCGTTCCTCTGGAGATTTGTGACGGCTAAAATAAGGTTTCAAGAAAACCCTAAAAACTTGAACAAATAATCTTTAAGAACAGAGAACAAAATCTTGACAAATCGTTAGGGTTTTAAAAAACCCAAGAATCAAATCTCGAACATAACTAATAAAAATAACTCCTCGAGAATCGAACCTACTCTTATACCATGTTAAAAAATTAACATAGCTCTGATACCATGTTAGAAACTACGAGTGTGAAAGCGTAATCGGAGATAAAGGATAAACATTAAGGAACACTGGGATTTTACGTGGAACCCTACTCCCTAAGAAACGGTATTAAACCACAGGAAAATGCCTCAAAGGTTGATTCGTTCATTGAACTTTCTCATCTGATACATGAGGTCTGGGGCTTCTTATATAGCCTCAACAGACCCTCCAAGTCCCACCGCTGGTAGATGTGGGACTAAACACTGGATGTGGTACCCATCTATACAAGAGACGCATATACTCGAACAAGGTGGATTTAATGATTCTCTGTAATATGCCAAAAAATCATAACATTCTCATGCATGTTTGACCATAAATAATTTTTTTGTTGATGTATGTAATTGGTTTTTAAATAATACATTACTTAGTATTTTTAGTATTTGGAAGTTGTTCTTCCAAATACTTAGTATTTTTTTGATGGAGATAGTGGATACAATGGAAAGAAGGAAGATCCATATATTATGTCTTCAAGAGACTAAATGGGTTGGAGAGAAAGCAAGGGAGATCGAGAAGACAAGCTTTAAACTTTGGTATTTAGGTAAAGATAAGGGCAGAAACGGTGTTGGAGTGGTTGTTCATAAAGATTTGAAGGATTGTGTGGTTGAGGTGCAAAGATTTGGGGATCGGATTATTTTGCTAAAGTTGGTGCTTGAAGAAGAAATTCTGAATATCATATCAGTTTATGCACCGCAAATTGGTTTAGATGAAAAGACTAAACAAGCTTTTTGGGAGGATCTGGATAAGATTTTACAAGGAATCCCACAGAGAGAGATGGTTTGCATAGGTGGAGATCTTAATGGACATGTGGGAAAAGATGTTTCAGGGTATGCAAGCGTGCATGGAGGACATGGTTTTGGGGATAGAAACGAAGAGGGAAAAGTCATTCTGGATTTTGTAACTGCATATGATCTTTTCATAGCAAACACTCTTTTCAAGAAGAGGGAGGAGCATTTAATTACTTATAAGAGTGGCTCAATTAGAACACAGATAGATTACTTTGCTTTGAGGAGAAGAGATCGGTTGTGTTGCAAAGATTGCAAAGTAATCCCTGGAGAGAGTTTGACAACCCAACATCGCTTGTTAGTCTTGGATTTACAAATAAAAGGGCTGGTAAAGAAAAGGAAGCTTCCTAAGATCACTAGAACTAGGTGGTGGAATCTTCCGCTGAAGCAATCAAGCTTCAGGGAGAAGGTTTTAGAAGACTTATCTTGGGATTGTAGCGGTAGTGCAAACGAGATGTGGGAGGCAGTAGCATCTTGTATCCGAAAGGTAGCCAAAGAGATGCTAGGCGAGTCAAAAGGAGGAGCTCCATGTCAAAAGGAGGCTTGGTGGTGGAGTGAAGGGGTGCAAGAGAAGCTAAAAATTAAAAGAGCTTGCATTAAAGCTATGTCTAAGGATAGAACAGAGGAAACTGTCACAGACTATAAAATAGCAAAGAAGGAAGCAAAGAAGGCTGTAAGCGAAGCTAAGTCAAAAGCTTATGAGGTTTTGTATAAAAATCTCAACTCTAAGGAGGGCCAGAAGGATATATTCAGGTTGGCCAAAGCAAGAGAAAGAAAGACCAAAGATCTTTCTCAAGTGAGATGCATTAAGGACGAGGAAGGTCACGTGCTTGTTACTCAGAAGGATATAGAGACTAGATGGGAGCAGTACTTCCATAAACTTTTCATTGGAGAAAGAAATAGAGAGATCACTTTGGGTGATCTAGCTAGCAGTGAAAGTTACTTGAATCGTGCATGCTATAGACGAATACAAAGAAAAGAAGTAGAGGAGGTTTTGAAGGTTATGAGACCTGGGAAAGGTGTTGGACCGGATGACATCCCTGTAGAAGTATGGAAAGTTTTAGGTGAGCGTGGTTTGACTTGGCTTACGAATCTGTTGGAGTATGTGTTATGTACGCCTATTGTGTTGTAGCAGGGTAAATGGATCCTGGAGGAGATCCATTTACCCCACCCAGTTGTTTAGTCCCACATCGTCCAGTGGTGGGACTTGGAGGCTCTGGGAAGGCTATATAAGGAGCCCCAGACCTCCTATACTCATTGAGAAAAAGCAATGAAGCATATGCCCCTTTGAGGGCTTCTCCCGTGGTTTCATCCCGCTCCTCACGGAGTAGGGTTCCACGTTAAAATCCCGCGTTCTTTCTTGTTCTTTATTATCTTTTCCATGTTTACGCTTCCGCTTCCGATTTTCTAACATGGTATCAAAGCGGGTTCGATTCTCGCGGCTTCATTCATGAAGATTTATTTTGGTTTTTCATTCTGTCTGAGATTCGATTATCAAGAGTCGATTGTGTTTGAAGATTATCATTCCTGTTCGATTTTGTTGTCCAAGTTTCTAGGGTTTGGTTGAAACCCTAGTTATGAAGATGGTTCAATCTTGAACCTTAATCGTCTATCTCCAGGCGCATATGCATGTCGAGCATGCGACATCTTCATCTTCTCAACCTCCCGGCAGAGGCGCTACAGCCGCATCTCATTCCAGTGCGCCTTGCTCCAGCGCGTAGGTGCGTCGCATCAAGGGCACCGTCCAGATCGTATCAAGGGCACCGTCCAGATCGTATCCCACTGATGCTTTGTCTAGATCCAGGCGTGCGGCGAGCGAACCCAGTTCACGCGCATCACGCGAATCGCAGTCGGGCGGCGTCCCCATCTTCCAGCAGCAGTCGGGAGGCTCCAGATATCGTGTCGCCTCTAGATGATACTCAAGCGGCTCAAGGCGGAACCCATCGCACAGGCGAATCCCCCATGTCGCAAGCGATGGTGCCGCAGGAGCTCTTCAAGACCTCCTTCAGAGATGGCGGCGCAACCCCCCCACCCAGGCGATTCGCGTGCGCCCCCAGGCCGCTGGCGGTGCACCCTCATTCCAGGCGTGAAACGACGCCATCCCCGCCTTCTCTTCAGATGCGCGGCGGCACCAGATCCCTGTTGGCGGCGCGAGTCGAGCAGGATCCTCCTCCAGGCGCGGCGAAGCCCCACGCGCCTTCCTTCAGCTCCAGCAGCAGGAGGCGGCGCACTCCACGCCGCCAGATCGTGATGTTCTCCTATGGTGCGGCGGGGGGCATTCCAAGGGGTTTCCACGTTGGAAACCCTAGGGGCCCGATGGCTTATAAAAGTAAAGGAGGGTTATTTTCTGGTTATTGAAAGCCCATGTGGGCTGTCGAATAAAAAAAAAAGGAGTGAAAGAAGGTGGGCCCAAATGAGCTGTTGTGTTATACAAAAAACAAAACAAAAAAAAACAAAAGAGGGGTGCCAACATATTAAAAAAAAAGAGAGAGGAAGGAAAAAGAGAGGTATTTTGTAAAGCCCAAATGGGTTAAGGTTTCTTTGGGCTCAAATGGGTCACGTTTGTTAAAAAAAAAGGAAGAAAAAAAAAGAAAAAAAAAAGAGGCGCGTACATTTGAAAAGCCGTACACACAAAAAAATGATGATGCAAAAGCCGAAAAAAAATTGTCAACGGTTTAAAAAAAAAATATTTTCAAAAAAAATGATGACGGCTTAAAAAAAATTAAAAAAAAAGACCGCAAGTATGTTTTGTTTTCCCCTTCTAACTTGTCTTCTCCCAACTTTGTCGATGTTCATTTTCCAACAAGTATGGGAGAAAGGGGGAGTATATATGTAGAGTCACAGGTCATCTCAGATATCTTCTCCAGTTCCAGATTGCAGATTCTCCAGACCAGCCGATTTTCAGACTCTACGGTTTTCAGATGAAGATTTCATGCGCATGTTTCAGACTCGACGTTCATATTCCGGGTCCCAGTTTGATGCGCAGTTGTTCAAGACTCGACGATTGTCTTCCGAGTCCTCAATTTCAAACACGCACGAGTTTGCGGTCATTTTTCAGATGAGCATAAGTTGCCATCTTTGTTTCGCGGTCCCCATCATTCTTCTTGTTGTCAGGCCAGAGTTTTCATGTGAGCCATAGGGACTCCAGAGCAGAGGACCATTCCCTTGAGGGCAAGGGTTTTCATGTGGTATCATAGGTACACCAGAGCAGTGCACCATTCTCTGAGCCAGATGGGAAAGACCCAGTTCTCCGACGAGGAGACTTCAGGCGCAAGTTTAGACTCGATGGTCAGGTTCTGAGTCTTCAGTTGACTCACACTCCAGCCCGTTCGTCCTCCTCACCTGCACGGCATGAGAAGCAACGTCCTCGACTGCAGCAATGTGCGCGTTGGGTTGATATTGTCTGTAGTGTCTTGTAGCGTTGAGTTGAGTTTCTGTCTGTTTGTCCAAGCTGAGCATTGCATGCTCCAGCTTGAGGGGGAGTGTTGGAGTATGTGTTATGTGCGCCTATTGTGTTGTAGCAGGGTAAATGGATCCTGGAGGAGATCCATTTACCCCACCCAGTTGTTTAGTCCCACATCGTCCAGTGGTGGGATTTGGAGGCTCTGGGAAGGCTATATAAGGAGCCCCAGACCTCCTATACTCATTGAGAAAAAGCAATGAAGCATATGCCCCTTTGAGGGCTTCTCCCGTGGTTTCATCCCGCTCCTCACGGAGTAGGGTTCCACGTTAAAATCCCGCGTTCTTTCTTGTTCTTTATTATCTTTTCCATGTTTACGCTTCCGCTTCCGATTTTCTAACAGAAACTATTCAATGTTATTTGGCGAAGCAAGAAAATGCCTGAAGATTGGAGGAGGAGTATCGTGGTGCCTCTTTATAAGAACAAAGGAGACATTCAAAATTGTTCAAATTACAGAGGTATCAAGCTGATGAGTCACACTATGAAAATTTGGGAACGTGTGATCGAAAGAAGGTTGAGGCAAGTTTCCCAAGTAAAAGAAAATCAATTCGGATTCATGCCAGGTCGCTCAACTATTGAAGCCATCCATTTGCTGAGGAGAACAATGGAGATTTATAGAGCTAAAAGGAAGAATCTTCATATGATCTTTATTGATTTGGAGAAGGCTTATGATTCCGTCCCACGAGAGATACTGTGGAGAGTTTTGGAGAAGAGACAAGTACCTGTCCTATACATTAATCTCATAAAGGATATGTATGATAGGGCTTTATCTTGTGTAAGGACCCCGACGGGGAAGACTGACTATTTTGATATCAACATTGGTTTACATCAAGGTTCAGCTTTAAGTCCATTTCTTTTTACTTTGATTATGGACGAGTTGACAAGTCACATTTAGGATAAGTTACCTTGGTGTATGTTATTTGCTGATGATATTGTGCTTATTGACGAGACTAGAGATGGAGTAAATGAGAAGCTTGAGGTTTGGAGACATGCATTAGAGACTAAAGGTTTTCGTATAAGTAGGGCTAAGACGGAATATATGGAATGCACCTTTGATGGAAGCAATGGTGAAGGAATCGAGGTTAAGATTGGTGACGATAACACTCAGAAGAGAGATTCTTTTAGATATCTGGGATCTATTTTGCAACATGATGGGGAAATTGATGGAGATATTACTAATAGAATAAATGCAGGCTGGCTAAAGTGGAGAGGAGCCTCCGCTGTTCTCTGTGATAAGAAAATTCCTTTAAAAATTAAAGGAAAGTTTTACAAAGCAGTCGTGAGACCTGCTATGCTTTATGGTTCTGAATGTTGGCCTGTGAACCATAGACATGTGCAGAGAATGGCTGTAGCAGAAATGAAAATGCTAAGATGGATGTGTGGACATACACGTAAAGATCGGATTCGGAATAATGCAATCAGAAAGAAAGTTGGTGTAGCTCCGATCGAGGATAAGATGCGAGAAAACCGCTTAAAATGGTTTGGTCATTTGCAAAGAATGTCAACTGATGCACCGGTTAGGAGATGCGAGTGTTGGGATGTTGAGCCGGCTAAGAGAGGGCGAGGACGGCCCAAGAAGTGTTGGAAAGAGACTATACGAAGGGATCTTAGTTTTTTGGATATAAGTCCGAGATTGACCCAAGATAGATCTGAATGGAGGCGAAAAATCCATGTAGCCGACCCTACTTAATTGTGGGAAAAGGCTTTGTTGTTGTTGTTGTTGTTGTTGTTGTGGAAGTTGTTCTGGATTTCTCTTTATCAGATATATTTCGAATAATTTTCATTCTGGAAAATACTTTTGTTTATTATTTATTAAAATTAAAATACCATAAATTACCTTGTTTGCATTCATAAATTCATTTTGCATCTGAAAAATCCCAAAAATTCACGGACTCATGGTAGGATAACTTTGCATCAATTAACATATTGACCAAGTTTCATCATTGTTATTGGACTGAAAATTTACGAAAAGAACCCTGAACTTGGTCTGCATTTGCATTGACTCATTTAATTGCATTTAAAAATCAAATCTTCTTTGAAACCTTATGCATTTCATGACCTATAATTAATCTAGAGTATCTGTTGTCTTCCTGTGATCGACCTTGGGACTTACCAAGTTAAACAAATAAATAACCGCAATGAAATTAATTGATGTATATATTTGGTGTGGTTTTTGATCTATCGCTCTTCTACCGGTTGCAACACTTAATTCATTATTATTAAATCTGGTAAAAAGTGATTATTCAGCTGGTCAACATCGAGAAGGGTGGAAGAGAAGCTTAGAGCCATGTCCAATATGTTGATTCAATATAGGATGGAGTTACATGATCTTAGAGGTCGACGGAGGGAATTAGCAGAGGGAGACATTTTACGGCTAGATTTGTTGGAAGACAACTCGTGTTGCAAGGGGATGAGAAAGAAGCAAGATGCGAGCTAAGTCGAATTCTCCTGGAAGAGGATAGGAAGAGGGAGATTGAGTGTAAGCAATGCTCGAGGCAAGGTCGGTCAAAAGAGGGAGATGCAAACTTTTTCCATGCAATGGCTAGCGGGCATCGAACGTGCAATTTGATTCATATGATTGAGTCAAAGAGGGTGGGTTGGTAAGGTAGTCGTCCTATTGGTTATATATTGAGGTGTCACTACCTGGAGCTCAGTTGGCGACTGGCGTGTGTCTGTTAGTGGTGCCATGTGGGTGGGAAGCGACATTCCGTGTTTGATTGACTTGCAGTCAGAAGAGTTGTTGCGGCCTCTCTTTCTCCTAGAGGTCAAGCTTGCCACCTTGATTTGAACATGCAGATAGCTTTCCGAGCCCATATGGGTTCATGCTCTTCTTTTAGGGAGATTTGGGTTATGTGGGCTAGGAGACATTAGAGGTAGTGGAGGAGTTGCGTTAGAGGAATGGTGGTTTCGAGCGACTGAATAAGTCCTCGTTTCTTCTGCCAAAGAAGGATGCAGTGCGTAGAGTTGAGTTGAGGGCTTGCAGCCTATTGCTCTATAGGATGTTATTTATCCATTGTGACAAAGGTGCTAGCCAATAG
Source organism: Ottelia alismoides (assembly GCA_037367405.1). Classification (NCBI taxonomy): domain Eukaryota; kingdom Viridiplantae; phylum Streptophyta; class Magnoliopsida; order Alismatales; family Hydrocharitaceae; genus Ottelia; species Ottelia alismoides. The sequence goes on from JAZKJV010000030.1 coordinate 1,399,407, forward strand.
GTTGTGGGAGGTCATGGGCTCATTTGACGTAGCGTAGATGACTTTCATCCTTGATTGTCACATGATGGATGATGTTGTGTTGGCGTCTAAGATTGTTATGGAATGGTGAAGGAAAAAGACAAAGGGGTTCTTGTGGAAGATGGACTTTCAAATGCCTACAATAGGGTTGATTGGAGGTTCATTTTGATGTCCTTACACTGTAGAGGCACCCGAGTGAGTGAATTGATTGGATGAAGCAATGTGTGATGACATGCCCATATGCAGTGCTAGTGAATGGAGTGCAGAAGGGTAGCTTTTTTCAACCGTAGCATAGGGTGAGACAGGGATGCTCGTTGGAACCGTTGCTTTTTATTTTTTTTGAAGTCCCAAAATGAGGGGGAAACACTCGATGGTGCTCGCCCCACGTTTTTTATTCAAAAGAGCAAAATAAACAGAAGGGGGGAAAAACAAACACACGCCGACATCATAGGTCCATTACAACATACAATCCTCCACCATGCGCTTGGCATAAATCCCCACGTTCTCCTTATAGAATCTTTGGCCCGAGAACAGCAAGTCATTCCTACCCCGCCAAACCGCCCACAGAATGGCCAACGGATAAAGCAACTCCCTCCTCGGCCTATCTTTATTCGCTTGGAGCGCATTCCAGAAAGCCTGAAGATCGTCAGTGCAGCACCACGCCAAGCCAACCTCTTGCCAAACTTGAATGACCATGGAGCACGAAAAGGAGAGGTGCTCCACGGATTCAATCGCCTCATTGCTCAGCAGGCATCTGTTAGAAACGCCGCCCAGTAGTCTGGCACACTGGTCCCTCGTCATCAGCCTCCGCCTCCTGAACAGCCAAAGGAAGAACCTAATTCTCTCAGGAAGCCTGAGAGCCCAAAGGAAAGTGCAATCCGTTGCTTTTTGTTGTGGTTGTAGATGCTATGGCGAGAATGGTAGTGAAGGCTAGGGAAGGGATTTTTTGGTAAGCTTCCATAAAGGAGATATTTATATCACTATTCTCCAATATACGGATGATACTATCCTTTTTGTGGAGGGTGAGGCTATAACTACGGATGGGATGGAAATTGTTCTTGAGTTGTTTGGGTTGATTTCTGGCCTGAAGATTAATCAAGCAAAGTCTGCTTTTGTTCCTTTTGCGATGGACGAGGGGGAGGCAGCAATTTCTGAGGTGCTCAGCAATATCGCTGATATAACGTCGAAATATCGTATCGACATCATATCGATATGGTGTCAATATCCATATTTAAAACCTTTCATCCAGCAATGCAAGGGAAAAAGGCGAAAGCCGTGTCATCCTCAATGGATCACATTTATGCAACCTCGGTATTATTGTGCAATCTCAAACCAGTAGAAGCAGAAATAGACACCTTAGGCGGCATGTGCTTCTTTCAAGAAAAAAAACTCACCGTATCATCCATAGGCTCTGGTTTGGTGGTGATAGTGCCCACCATGAGTTTCAGCTATCAATGGAAAATGGAGGCATCATTCAACTTCACCACCGTATCGAAAAATGACTCTTACATGTCAAGTTTCTACCATTTGATCCAGTATCACCTTTAAGAAACCTGAAGTTACTATCACCAACTCAAACAGAAGCCCTTATCAAAAAATCACAAATAATAGAAGGAAACTAGAACATCAATGAATCATTGGCACACACCCATTGGTTCAGAATATGTGCAAAGGGATAATCCAAATCAAAAAAGACCCACACTGGGCAACATAGCCCCATGTTGAAGTTGTCCGGGCCTGCTGCAGGACTGTGGCCAGGTAATATAGCTACAGTATCTGGCAGCCCTGCAGCAGACACTGCCTGTGAGTTCTGATTACAGGCTTGTTAGGTGCAAGGATGATGATGTAAAGATGATTGTTGCCCCCTGAATTCCTGGACAATCCTTTATTATTTCCTTTACAAGGAATTGATCAAGAAACAAGAAATTGACAGATGGATAACAAAGAAGACATATAAGGATTATATAAGCATCGATCTAGGATCGCAGATCGCCACTCTGATACTAAATTGAATAATATAATGTGCCGAAAAGATTTATTTATAAAGAGACTCCTCTATCTAAAGACAGGAATCTAATTAGGATACAAATAAATGATAGAAAACACAAAATAAAGGAGATCTCAACACACATCTCACTATTTAATCCAACAAAATGCCATCAACTTCTCCAGCACATATGCATTGAGCAACAAGAGCAATCATACATGGAGGATGAACGCCTGGCGCAGCACAGGCAGTATTACAGGTTAAGAACAGGCTAATAAATAAAGGACTTCCTCCTTTAATGTAATGCAAGAAAAAAAGGAAAGCCGGCCCTAACAAGTGTGTCTGCAAAAAAGCCAATCTATAGGAGAATTGGACTCAACTCAATCCTCGAGTTGAATTAGTAGAGCTAAATTGGTATAAACTACCAATTGAGTTTTTTGTTTCTACATGCAAGCGTTAGACTAAAACATGGTGAAGCCTTCTCCTACTTTAAATAGAATCAGCTCCATGGATTCTTGCTCAAATCCATATTGAAAAGATCCGACTATTTTTTACACTAGTTGTCGACTACCTAACGCAACCCCCATAATGAGGGTTTGAAACCTGGTCTTTTGGGCGGTAGACACACTGCACTACCACCATACCATTGGAGTGAGAGCATTTAAGACTACAAAAGCAAAATTAGAATGAAAATAATTCAGTAATAATCAATTGCCATCATTACCTCTTAAAACAGAATTCTGCATCAATAGCGTTTCCTTCATCAATATGAAGATTGCCAAGCGCAAAGAGCGGTGGCACTAGCTCCTCGCTTTCATTTCCCCTGTGCATTTCTAGAATAGTAACTGCATCCTCATAAGCTACTTTTGCATTGGTAAATTTTCCCATTAATGTAAGAACTTTAGCTCTCCCTAAGAGTGGTAAAACCAGGAAAGGGCTCTTCTTACCTGCAAGTAAATCAGATCTTCAAAATACACTCTAAAGATTCACCCTACTTCAAAATTGTTAAAATCTGAAATATACGCACAGCAAACACAGTATTAAAACACCGATTTATATAGTTCGAGATGGCCCCACCATATTCCATGGAGAACTGGCCTGGCATATTTTCTCACTGAAACATGTAGTATATTGCCCAGCACATAGACCCTACTCGCAACCTACCCTCTTACATTAGGAGATGTGGGACTGAACACAAGATCACATACTACACAAGTGATAGATCTTGTAAGGTCCGCTCCCGCGGATCTGGGATACCTGTTTACATATCACCCGCAGTATCATGTTCGCTAAAGATCACATTATAGTACGAAAAAAATGGGAAAAAATTTTCCGATTTTATGAATGACATTCACATTAACTAATAAGCCACAGAACTGCAGCATGTCACAATTATATTGCATAAATTTTCATAGCAGTTAACATGTAACAATAGAAATTGCATTATATACATATATCCTAATTTTATCAGAAGAGAAATAAAAGCATATAATATCTTGAACAAACTATAGCATGCGTACCTGATAATAGTAACTATAGAAGCTGATGTTCAACTCTCCCAATACAACGGTGCAGGTATTTTGCCTGCAATCCATGGAATAGGGAGAAAAGAACAACAACAAATGTTGAGCACAACTCACGAATTCCTCCGTCTATTGGATTCAATCAGTGGTGCGTCTAGGCCCACGGGGGGGGGGGGATCACTGGGCCTGGAGGGGGGGCCCTTCACGACGAGGAGGGCGTATTTGGCGATTTCTTCCTTCACCCAACCGAGGGTGGAGGTGTTGATGCGTGACTGCAACTTTGTGTGGGGCTTGAAGCTTCCAGAGAGGGTTGGTATCTTCATGTGGCTGCTTCGTAGGAAGAGGCTTTTGACGAGGGATCGGTGTGCTAGGATGCTCGCCTCGGTCCCGGAGGATTGTGCTCTCTGCGGCAGCGGTGTGGAATCCCTGGATCATCTTTTCTTCACATGCCTGGTGGTTATGGGCGTATGGGAGACTGCGGCTGTGGGATGGATATTACCGCCGACTCGGCTACTTTTTGCGAGTCTTTGATGTCTAACAAGGATAGGGACCGCAGAGATCTCTTGCGTCCCTTGGAGAGCATTTGGGCGATCTCGCTTGGGCGGAATGAAGCTATCTTTAGAGGGCAACGGTTTTACAAAGAAAATATTTTGTCTCACTGTGCCCGTCTTGTTGTTGACTGGTTGTTGGTCTAGTTCCCTCTCGGTGTTCGAGCTGGGTTATTTGTAGAGTTTTCTTATTTCTTTGTTTTTCTCTGTACTTGTTTCTTCTCTTTTGTTAATAAAGAAGGGGTGAACACCACCGAGTGTCTCCCCCGAGGTTTTCGACTTCAAAAAAAATAACAGGATATTTAGTAGCTACAAAAGAAAGCAAGTAAATAAGGCTTGATAATTAAATTTAGAGCTACTTGCATTGAAGCAGGTTTCAAGTTGTTTGGTATGTAAAACCCCATTCTGCTCATCTTATATTAATTACCCATATTAATCATTTTTATACAAATATTATATGGACCATATTTAAGTCATTACCTTTTTCTTTACTATAATATATATCTGATGGGTCTTGGGAATGTGAATGATGAGTCTCTTGATATGATCAATGTCTTTATTAAATGCTTGTGATGAGTCTGGTGTTCGATTCTTTTCTTGTTGAATTTCTCAAACTTAATGGATAGTCTGTGGTCTTGGTCTTGGTAAGACCTCACACTATGACTCTAAGGTAGTAAGGAAGCCTTAGGGTTGGGGTGCCTCCGTAGGCATGAGGTAGAGTAAAATGCATCCTAACTAAGTTCCCAACACGTCCACTAGCTATTTCAAACAATTGTGGTAGTAGCTCGTAGTCTGATAAGGATGATTTTCATAAAGTGGTCTTTTCTCTTCGTCAGGAATTACTGGCAGTGGCAGAACAGTAACTAGCTCAACAGAAAACCAAGCTCAACTACACCCAACTCAACTGTAACCAAGCTTCCATGTAACCAACTCGACTGTAATTCATCTCAACCTTAGCCAAACTCATTTGTGACTTAATCCAATCTCAAATGTAACTCCTCCAAATTCAACTGTAATTGATTCAGATGTAGCCATAGAGGATTCAGATGTATACATGGATGATTCGGATGTTGCATCGCCAAGTCTGCTAGTGAAAAGTAAACAAAACTCAAGCGGTGAGGTAGCCTACAAAAGGCTCTTCCGTCTCGCCCTCTAAGTAGAAGTGCGGTCCAATAGAGGGATAGGTCTACTCCAAAACTACGCCACTGAGACGGGTGAGAGAGACTCTCCGGAAAAGTCACTCTAAAAGAAAAACTGGCCCGACCGGTACGGGCAAACGAGCTAGAAAAACTAAAGCCAAGGGTCCTCCAGCCTAGGTACCCTAAAGAACAAGGGTCAGCGGAACTGGTCTTTAAAAGAAAACCTGTGTATCCCAGAGAGGCGTAAAAACTGCGAGCGCTCGCGAAAAACCGAGAGAAAGATTGGGATCCCAGACCCGCGCACTAAGCGGTCGCTGCCCTAACTGGGCTTCCTATTTCCCGCCCAACTGAGGGTCACCGCACCCTCGCACAGTCAGGTGTTAAGGTCATCATGACCGGCACTCAATATTTATCAGTTATCATTACTGAATCCCCGACGTTGACTTAATTCCTCTTTCTTTCGCAATTCTTCATGTGGTTGAATGTATCGATCTAGGTCTATTGTCGATAGTGATCTATAAGTTTGTATTGTATACCTAAATGATTGATTCGTGAAGATGATTGGTTTTTGTGGTTATAGTTTATCATTTCTAAAGTTTTGGGATCATCATATGCTCATTGGATCTGGATCTAAATTTGATTCGATGTACAAACTCCACCTTTCTTTTTTTAACCCATAATTTAGTGGCATGATTAATGAACTATATTCTAAGCATCTTTTGAGGAACTTCTACTTTCCCCGATTTAGTGTATCAAAGTAAAGCCCTCAGTCCATTGGCCACAGTTTGATTACATTATTTTTCATGTTCTACCAGACAGATCTATCAAAGTCCGATAACATATTGATACCCAAATTAGCAACCTCACGTTCAACATCTACAATATAACCATCGTGAATTCGTCTGAAATCTCTTATATTCTGGTAAGGTGACGTAGCATATGCTTTCAAATGTTACCAGAAAATACACCATTTCGTCTCTAGATGTACATCTATTATGCTTAATCTTACCAGTCTTGGCATTGAGTTGCTTAATTATACCAACTTGATTTGCAAATTTGTGCACGTTGTTACCATAAAAAAACCATCTTACCATGAGATGCATTTCTCATGACTGGATGCACATCCTTGTGAAACAACACACATTCGTAATAGTGTGGTTTATTGTCCCAAGCAACCCATGCGCATGGATCTTTTATGTGTAGTTGAGATAAACACTGCAGTTCTGGGAGTGTCTTCATACTATATGTTACCAGTGTACTGCAGTCTTCTAATAACAATTTTGTTATGAATAGCAACAACATTCTTGAGGCATCATAGGCATCTTACATTCTACCGTAACTGTTGGAAGAAAAATAAGAGATGTCTATTTCTGAGAACCCTAGGCTCTCTTATATAGAGGAGAGACCTATGGGTAAATTACATAAGAAGGAAAAACAAAAATACAAATAAGCGAACGATACTTATAGAATATAGAAATAAATAATATCTCGACACTCCCCCTCAAGATGAAGCATAGATATCAATCATGCTCAGCTTGGACGAACACTTCTGGAATGGTCCTCTGAGTAATGGCTTGGTAAGGATATCGGTTGTTTGCTCCCCAGACTAACATGAGAAGTGGAAATCAAACCCTTCTGAATCGTATCTCTGGTATAGTGACAATCTACCTCGATATGTTTTGTTCAATCATAAAACGCAGGATTGCTTGCAATAAATAGGGCAGTCTGGTTATCACAATGTAACTCCATGGGTAGAGGAACCTCTATATGCAAGTCAATTAAAACTGCTCGAACCCACATCATTTCTGTGCTAGCTTGCGCCATAGACCTGTATTCGGATTCAGCACTTGATCTTGCTATAACTGTTTGTTTCTTGTTTTTCCAAGAAACAAGGGAACTGCCAACAAACACTGCAAAACCTGAAGTCAATTTTCTATCTTTAGGAAAACCTGCATAGTCTGCGTCAGCGTATGTGGATACAGAGAGAGTTTCTCCTTTCTTGAAGAATAATCCTGCTCCTGGAGACGACTTTAGATACCTCAATATCATGTATACAGCATCCATGTGTACTTGTCGAGGCTGCTCCATGAACTGACTTACTCGGCTCACTGCAAAGGCAATATCCAGTCTGGTGATTGTAACATAAAGAAGTTTTCCCATCATCTCTCTGTATCTTCTCTTGCCGACTTCATCTGTATCATCATCATATAACTTCATGCTAGGATCTATAGGGGTAGTAGAAGGTCGACACCCAATCATGCACGTCTCTGCAAGCATGTCTATGACATACTTTCTTTGGGTCATCACAAGACCCTGTGCATTCCTGGCAAATTCCAACCCTAAGAAAGACCTTAGGGTACCAAGGTCCTTAGTTACAAATTTGCTGCCCAGAAAATCTTTTGCCATCTTGATTCCCTGCTCATCATCTCCTGTAATAACTATATCATCAACATCAGCCAAGATAGCAACTGTACCTCTGGTTGTTCTCTGCACAAACAAGGAGTGATCTGCATTTGACCTCTTGAACCCCTATCGTTCAATCAGATCTGAAAGCTTTTGGAACCATGCCCTAGGGCTCTGTTTAAGGCCATATATTGCCTTATGGAGCCTGCAAACCTGTTGACACTCCCCCTCAGCAGCAAACTCCGGAGACTGCTGCATATAGACCTCTTCCTGTAGGTCTCCATATAAAAATGAATTTTTAACATCAAGTTGGAATAAGGGTCAGTCACGTACCACAGCAACTGAAAGGAGAACACGTAAAGTGGAATGTCGAGCAACCGGGGAGAACGTGTCCAAGTAATCAATTCCATAGGTCTGCGTAAAACCACGTGCGACCAACCTTGCTTTGTAATAATCAATGCTCCCATCTGCATGGTGTTTAACCGTAAACACCCATTTGCAACTGACAATAGACGCTCCAGGAGGAGGAGAAACTAGACTCCAGGTACCACGGGATTGCAAAGCAGCCATTTCCTCTTCCATAGCAAGACGCCATCTACTATCTCTCAATGCATCCCGGTAAGTCCGTGGAATTTCCACGGTAGATAGAGCAACTGCAAACTTCTGGAAGTCCCCTGTAAGACGATGAAAGGAAACCTGAGAAGCAAGCGGATAGGTCGCACAATTACGCCTCTGCTTCCTAATGGCGATAGGTACGTCAAGATCGTCAGGAACCTCATCCTGCACTGATTCCTATATAGAAACATCTCCAGAGCCATCGTTAGAAACCATGTTATCATGACAAACCTGGGGCATGCTAGTTGATTGGCAATGACCATGAGCAGAAGATGGACGACGGGTATAGAATTTTGGTAATGGTGGAACCACGGTCACAGGCATCGGAGGTGGTGGAGGTGGTGGTAGTGGTGCAGGACTTCGGCGAATGTGTGGGCCTCTTTGGGGCTGCCATGGGTACAGGCATCCTGTGCAGATCTGTTTTGGAGATCTATTCGGGCGGTGGGGCTTGGATCCTCCGGTGATGTCTCCAGGACTTTTGCCGCGTTGTGGGCTATTTGGCTCGGCAGGAATGATGTCATCTTCAAGGGGCAGCGCTTCTACTATGAAAATGTATTAGCTCAGTGTAACGCTCTGTACAATTTCTGGGTATCCAGCTGATGTACTTTCCTGGTAATTAATGAATTTTTGGTGTGGTGACTCCATCTTGGGAGGGCTCCCTCTCATTATTATTCAAAAAAAATAACTGGTACCAGAGATAACTAACTCGTAGGAGGAGGTGACATGTAAACCTCAGTATCAGATTCGGGAGTGGTCATTCTGTAACCTGTAGAAGAGAAAAACATCACATATTCAAAAAATGTGACATCATCACTAACAACATATTTTCCACGAACAGGATCAAAGCAACGATAACCCTTCTGAGTTCTGGAGTACCCTACAAATACGCATTTGATAGCCCTGGGAGAGAGCTTATCAAGACCTGGAGTCGAATGGTGGACAAACGCGACACAGCCAAAAACACGCGGCGTAAGAGAGAAAAACTCCTTCTCAGGAAAGGCTATAGAAAAAGGAGTTTTCTCACCCAAGAAAGACGAGGGCATGCGGTTGACTAGATAACAAGCTGTGAGGACTGCATCAACCCAAAAGGAAAGTCGAGCACAACTCTGAATAAGTAGGGTCCGAGTAATATCCAATAGATGACGATGTTTCCGCTCTGCAACACCATTTTGTTGTGAAGTGTAAGTACATGATGTTTGATGAATTATACCACGGGAGGAAAGGAACAAGGAAAGAGTACGAGTACAAAACTCCTTAGCATTGTCAGAGCGCACAATTTTCACAGTAGAAGAGAAAACATTTTGAATTTCATTAATGAACGTTAGGAACACATTTCCTGCTTCAGATTTATTCTGTAATAAATATACCCAAGATAAGCGAGAAAAATCATCGACTGCAACAAGATAAAACATGTGTCCCTGATGATCAGGTACACGACTGGGACCCCAAATATCAATATGGACTAACTCAAAAAGAGAGCTACTGCTCCGACTCAGACGACTCGGGAAAGTGGACCGATGATGCTTTCCCAACTGACACAACTCGCACTGGAACGACATCCTTGGAGAAATATGTGGTAGAACACGACTCATCTTCTGAAGAGGTAGATGACCAAAATGGAGATGCCGGGTGTATGGAGAGGCTGATCCTGTAGAGTGAAGAGATGCGCCGACATAGGGAGTACGGACCAGACGATATAGAGTCCATTCTGCTCACAGCCACCCCCAATCACTTTGCCCGTGAGTATGTCCTGAAAAACAAGAGACGAATGATCAAAAATGGCTCGACAGTTCAAATCCTTTGTAATCTTGCTAAAGGACAGTAAATTCAAAGAGAAATCAGGGGCATATAACACATTCTGTAATCTCATGGAGGACGTTAAAGTAATCTCCCCCTGTCCTGTAATCGGGTAATGTGTCCCATTAGCTATCACCACAGTCTGCCCTGGAGGAACCTCTCTATATGCAGTAAGCTGCTCTTTGTCCCCACATAGGTGATGTGTCGCTCCAGAGTCCATAATCCATTCTGTAAGCATAGAGCTATCACAAGAGGTGAGAGCATAAGAACTACCTGACGTACTGGCTGTAGCGGATCTATTGGCAGAAACAGAGGTTGTCGCATCTGGTTGGCTGCCTGGAGCTGATTCAGGAGGCAAAATGTTCTGGAAACCCATGCTTAGAGTAGCATGTATCCTCGGAATGTCCAGGGCGATGACAGTACGTGCATGGCTGACGGATCCGACCCCCACGGCCACGGGGACCACGTCCACGAAAGGTAGATGGGCCACCTCGTCCTCTGGAAGCATCCATCGTTGAAGGTGTCTGAGTCGTAGTGGAGCTCGGGACGGTGATTCGACTAAGTCGACGGAAATCTTCCTCCATGGGAGAAATAGTGGCGTCAGCAAGAATCTTAGAGCGGGCAGCATCGTACTCTGGATCAAGTGCAGCCAGAAATACACCCACCATGGTAGCATTCCTGAATGTCTTTTGTTGCTCGGGAGTGGCCGTCAAAGGCATGAAGCTATGTAGCTTCTCAAACATTCCTCGCAGAGATGTATACAGTGAGTGGAGAGGACGTCCATTCTGTTTGACCGTGAAAATATCATGTTGCAACTGTAATATCTTGGTCTCATTCCGCGCCTGAGAATATGTCGCGGCTAGAATATCCCACATTGCCTTTGCCATGTGCTGATGCAGTACGTCGTTGGCGATCTCTATCGTCAACGTCCCAGATAACCAAACTTCGGCATATGCGTCATCCGCCTCCCATGTGGCGTGAATCCCTATTTTCTCCGTTGGCTCATCATCGGTAAGAATATGTTTCTTACCATTGGACTTCATGAGACTCATGAACTGCATAGCCCAGAGCTCATAGTTTGTCCCGTCCATCTTGACAATCGGTGTCGAACCACTGAAGGCACTTGTGGCGGGTACGTCGACTTTGTTTTCTGACATGATGCCGAATGAAGATCACAGGGTATGTAGACTAAGAGAGATTTTGTCTACAATGACATATGGGGATTTGATTGCATATGTAGACCTATGCAATCAAATCCATAATCCGAGATGTGCGAAGAGGATGAAGGACAACAACCGAGGCCGATGGCACTTCAAAGGCTCCTCGGCCTAGGCGAGAGACCACATAGGGTTGGGCGGTGGTAGCGGTATGCCGCCAAGAACTGGGCGGGGCTGTGGTGCCCCCTTGGCGGCGGTGGCGAGATAGCCACGAAGGCTGGGCAACGCAGGCGGGGTTTCGCCAAGGGCTGGGCGGGGCGGTGAGAGAGGGGAGGCCTTGGCGGCAGCCGACGAGTGGTCAGGGTGACCTCGGCGGCGCGGGTGGAGAGGGAAAAAAAGGGGGGAGGGGGGCGGCGGGTGGGGAACTAGGGTTAGGGTATAGGAGCTCCGGTCTAGGACCGCCGCTCTGATACCATGTTGGAAGAAAAATAAGAGATATCTATTTCTGAGAACCCTAGGCTCTCTTATATAGAGGAGAGACCTACGGGTAAATTACATAAGAAGGAAAAACAGAAATACAAATAAGCGAACAATACTTATAGAATATAGAAATAAACAATATCTCGACAGTAACCTTTGAAGTGAAATGTGTCTCACTCAATATGCATTACAACATCTGTATATCATTAGATTCCAAACATGCATCTTCTCATCACAAAAAGCACTTGAAATTTCTTCTGTTCAATTAAACATTATTACTTTCCATTACGATCATATATAAATCCCCAAGTATTTGAAGACATATTGCCCTAGAATGTAATCTTATATCTTACATCTCTTTGCTTGTATACGAGATAAACTCATTTAGCAAGTCTTCAAACCCATTATACTCTAACAATTATATATCTTTTGTTTCTCAAACAACAACCAATCAAAGAATAAAAATGCCTAAGCCAATCCTCCGTCACCAAAATTATCCATCCAAACAAGAGAGTCCTTATCTTTGAAATATGCCTACCAACTCTTGTACCACAAAAATGAACAGGATAAGGAGAATTGGTTCAAGGTAGAATTTCTTTTTAGCTTTAGAGAAGATCATCAAGAATATATGTTACTCATGTTGACCAAGCCTGCACCATTACAAGGTTCTCAGTAGGTGCATCAGAACATAGCTTATGAGTAGTGTTAGAAAATCGGAAGCGGAAACGAACATGGAAAAGATAATAAAATAAGAAGAACACAGCGGGATTTTACGTGGAACCCTACTCCGTGAGGAGCGGGATGAAACCACGGGAGAAGCCCTCAAAGGGGCATGCTATGCATTGCTTTTTCTCAATGGATACAGGAGGTCTGGGGCTCCTTATATAGCCTCTCCAGAGCCTCCAAGTCCCACCACTGGACAATGTGGGACTAAACACTGGATGGGGTAAATGGATCTCCTCCAGGATCTATTTACCCTACTACAACTCAATGGGCGCACATAACACATACTCCAACACTCCCCCTCAAGCTGGAGCATGCAATGCTCAGCTTGGACAAACAGAAATAAACTCAACTCAACGCTACAGGACACTACGGACAATATCAACCCAACGCGCACATTGCTGCAGTCGAGGACGTTGCTTCTCATGCCGTGCAGGTGAGGAGGACGAACGGGCTGGAGTGTGAGTCAACTGAAGACTCGGAACCTGACCATCGAGTCTGAACTGCGCCTGAAGTCTCCTCGTCGGAGAACTAGGTCTCTCCCATCTGGCTCAGAGAATGGTGCACTGCTCTGGTTTACCTATGATACCACATGAAAAACCCTTGCCAACATGGCATAGGGAATGGTCCTCTACTCTGGAGTCCCTATGGCTCACATGAAAACTCTAGCCTGACAACAAGAAGAATGATGGGGACCTCTGACAATGATGGCAACATATGCTCATCTAAACAATGATCGCAATCATATGCGTGTCTGAAAACAGACTTGGAACTGATGTCGAGTCTGAACAACTGAACTGTAGAGTCTGATCAACTGGCTGGTCTGGAGATTGGTATCTGAAATCTGGAACAATAGAACAGACCTGTGACTATATATGTACTCCCCCTTTCTCCCATACTTGTCGGAAAACATGGACGTCGACCAAGTTGGGAGAAGACAATATAAATGGGGAGAAAACCAACATGAAACTTGTGGCTTTTTCATTTCATTTTTTTTAAAGCCGTCCATTTTTTTTCGTAAGCCGTTCCTTTTTTTTACGACATTTCTTCTTCTTCTTCTTCTTTTTGAAATGCGTACGATTTTTTTTAATTTGCGTACGGCTTTTTCTAGATGTATGTGCCTTTTTTATTATTTTTTTTGAAAAACTTGTAACCTCCTCCTACTTCTTCCCTCTCTCTTTTTTTCTCAAAATAAATGTGGCCCAATTGGGCCCAAAGAAACCTTAGCCCATTTGGGCCTTACAAAATACAACTACTTTTCCTCTCTCTCTCTCTTCTTTTTTTTATACCACTGCTGCCCATCTCTCAAAACACTTTTTTTTAATATGACTCAATCAAATCTTCTTACCCCCTCTCTATTTTTTTTTAACCTCCCAGCCCTTGATTTTTTTTTAATATCTGCCAACCCCCCCTTGATAAGTAGACATGGGCCCACGTACTTGCAATATTAGCCTTTTTTTTAATCGAACAGAACGAGGCCCACTTGGGCATTTATAGTAGCCGAATCCCTCATGGGCCAAGAGATCAGGGAGCCCCTAGGGTTCCCCACTGGGAACCCTTCTCTCGCAACACGCCGCCGCCCCCCACGATGGGGCACCTTCCAGATCTGGATGCGCCGCTGGCGCCCACGGAGGCGGAGCGCGAGAGCGAGATGCGCGGGGTGGGGGGGTTGCTTCGATCTGTGCCGCCATCTACAGGCTGCCACCGCTGCCCCCAAAGGGGGCTTCTCTGTTTCGTGCACTGCCGAGGATGGAGGAGGGGCGCGCCTCGCGCCGCCTTTGCTGGAGGATCTTCGACTTCGACAGCCCAGAGATGGTGCTGTTGCGGTGGGGCTCGCCTGGGCTCACGAGTTGCCGCCATCGGATTTGGATGTTGCCTGATCTGGAGGCGCACGGATGTGTAGGCGGATGTGTAGGCGGCTCGATATTGGCGTCATCGCCGAGATGCCGCCAGAGGAGGGAGCTAGGGCCTGGAGAAGGCCTGGAACTGGAAAGAGGCGCCGCTGATCTTCCCTACTGGGTCTTGCGCTTGGGTCTTGCGCGTGCCTGGGTCTGGGAGCGCACCTCGCTTGGAGACGCGCGACTGAGGAGGAGGGCGGCGGGCTCCGCCTGGAGCGCCGCCTGCGCCAGTGCGCGCGAAAGGTTGGAGGACGCGCCTGGAGTTTATATGGGCTGCGCAAGTAGCAGCTTGCGGGTGGGGATGTCCCGCCTTTGAGGGCTTGTGAACAGAGATGCTGTACTGTAACTGAGGCTCCGCCTGTGCGTGATGCTGGGGCAGCCGGCCTGGAGGAGAGGGGACCTCCGTCATGGAGGCTATGCACGAGGGTGAATCGGGCACGCCACCAGGAGCCCAACAAAGGAGGGCCTGGAGTCGCCTGCGCATCTGGGCACTGTGTCGCTGTATGCGGCTGGAATCTGGAGGCGAGGGCGTTGATTGAACTTGATTGGAACCTCTAGGGTTTAAACAGAACCCGTTTTTTAGTACAAAAATAATCTTCAAACGAAATCGAGGAAAACAACTTGATACTTCAATCTTCACGAAATTAGGGTTCCAGCAAGAACCCTAGATCTAAATCTCGATTCTCAACGAAAAATGAAAAAAAAAATCTCGAGAATCGACCCGCTCTGATACCATGTTAGAAAATCGGAAGCAGAAACGAACATGGAAAAGATAATAAAATAAGAAGAACACCGCGGGATTTTACGTGGAACCCTACTCCGTGAGGAGCGGGATGAAACCACGGGAGAAGCCCTCAAAGGGGCATGCTATGCATTGCTTTTTCTCAATGGATACAGGAGGTCTGGGGCTCCTTATATAGCCTCTCCAGAGCCTCCAAGTCCCACCACTGGACGATGTGGGACTAAACACTGGATGGGATAAATGGATCTCCTCCAGGATCTATTTACCCTGCTACAACTCAATGGGCGCACATAACACATACTCCAACACGCTAGTATAAATGCCCAAGTTTATAGCCTTAGTAAATTCTTTGGGCATGAAGATAATAATGCAATAGTGTAAGCAGATTCACCCTAGTAAAGGCATTTTAAAATGATGTGTGTATTCTATTGGAAAATAGGAATTTATCTTCCATAGAGATATGCTCTTATTTCATGTATTATGGTTGACATGCCAGATTTTTCCATTAAATCATAACATGTAAACAGGATTTATTGATTGAGATCTGGAAATATCAATGATGGAGATGGCAAGGAAAGTCAACTTTATTTGTTGAACCACGTGAGCGATGAAGTGGCAGCGGCAAGGAGGGTCGCAAATCAAGAGAACCGCCATGAGATGCAATCGCACACAAGATGACGGTGAGATGCGACGTCGATGGCTGAACAAGGAGGAGGTTGTTGCGACCGGGCGAGGAGCGACAGCAAGGATCAATGGTGTGGCGGTTGTTGCAAGGAGAAGGTTGTCGTGCGGCGTGGTTTCTACGTGTAGGTGGTTGCTCGTGACGGCAAAGGTGGCTCGGAAGGTGGGGTTAGGGTTTTCTATTACGGTCTAGGATCGTCGTTCTGATACCATGTGGAGAGAAAATGAATAACTTCTTTATTCCTATGGCCATTGGGCTCTCTTATATAGAGAGGAGAAACTCTATAGGGTGAATTACATAGAAAGATGTAATAAATTGATAAAATACAAAATAACTCTCAACAATCTCCTTTGAGAGTTTCTGTCGCCTTATCATGATGGTGTCAACACCATTTTGTGATACATCTCCCTGGTCGTGCATCGTAGGGTTGTGCTTGGAGTTACCGTCCAATAGCTATTCAGGAGCCATTAACAGTAGTTCTCATTGAATCCTTTTGTTCTCCAACCATCAGAGATTCCAGGGATTGACTTGATAAGCACCTCCTACCGTTGATATCATGGGATAGCACAAAATAGGGCCTAAGTTGGGCTACATGCTCTAACCCTTATTGACGTCGTCGTCAAATTAGGAAAGGGCGAGCAATGCTTTCCACCGTTAACCATTAGGGCATACCTAGACTCATGTTGCTTTTTCACATCAAGTGACTCTTGCACATTGTCTTTCATCGTCGTGCCTTCGATGGCCTACACTTCTTATTCTCCTTCATCTCTGATGACTAGAGAGGAAATAAAAAAACATAGGTAGGTGTAGGTTTTTCCTGACTACTTAGAGTAAGATTGTTTGGTGACTTAATCTCGATGTTATGAGATAGTGGTATCATGATTATGATATTTGATTTGGATTCCTATGTCTAAAGATGAATAGAAATGGCTCGGGGACCCTTACCTGGTGACATTGTGTATGG
Source organism: Ottelia alismoides (assembly GCA_037367405.1). NCBI lineage: Eukaryota > Viridiplantae > Streptophyta > Magnoliopsida > Alismatales > Hydrocharitaceae > Ottelia > Ottelia alismoides. Next base: position 1,416,083 of record JAZKJV010000030.1, read on the forward strand.
ATTTGATGGATTTACAGTTGGTGCCCTGACTCGTGCCTATGCCATCGTTGACCTTCACCGATGGGCAGTGGTGGTCTATGGTAGTATGCAGCAAAATTCCTTATACGTGAAATAATTGAATGTTAATTTTTCATATGTTGGATGTGTGTCATGATGGGATGAGTCTTGCAAATAGAGGGTTTCCCATTCCACTGTCATGCACCATGCCTTCTCGAGCAAGTTGTCCTCACATGTAGGCAAACCCCTATCACATTTTAAAGAGTGATACCTCTAGAAGGTGGTGGTGCCTAGCATCCCTTGCATCATGTGATCATCATGTGGCTTGCATGCCATTGAATCATCATCGTAATAGCACGTAGCTTATGCTACCTCCTTTAAATAGATCAGGGCAATTACACAAAGGATGTTCTTTCTTCAACCCAACAAATACACGAATATTGAGGGGAAAATCGAATGTCCACAAGATGTAATGAAAACATCTATGATCTTTTGCTCGGATACCATATTGAAATCTAAAATAGAGATAAATACAATATCGAAATATTGATTTACACGGTTCAAGACTATTGGGATGACTGCCCTACTCTACGTGAGAAGCAACATAACAATTATATTTTCTTGTTGAATCTTCTCACTAAAACATCTAGTGTAAGGCCTCATATATAGGCCATACTCATCCACTGCTCCTAAAAAAAGGCAATGTGGGACTAAATGCAAGACCCCATTCACATCGTACACTATCGCAAGAGCCAATGTGGGACTAAATGCAAGATATCATACTACATAAATGATTGATTTTTGTAGAGATAGTTGTTCGTCTTTGTGTCTTTTATTATATTTCAGTTTCTTTATGTACCTCTCATGTAATTTACCCAAGGGCTCTCTCCCTATATAAGAGACCCGAGGGCTCTATGGAATGAATTATCGGAGTATTCTCACATGGTATCAGAGCCACGACCCTAACCTAGGGTTCTCCATCTCCACCGCCGCCCCCCCCCCCCCTCTAGGGTTTCGCCGCCCAACCCCCCCCCGGGCTCGAAGCCCCTCGCCGCCGCCTCCTCTCCTTCGCCGGGCCCCTCTCCTTCGCCGCCAGGCCCCACCTGCCGCCAGCCCCTGTCGCCGGGTCTCACCCCCGCCGCCGGATCTCACCCCCGCCGCCGGATCCCCCCGCCGTCGCTCCCCAGCGCCGGCCCCTCCTCCCCTAGCGCCGCCCAGCCGCCGTTCTTCTCAAGTAGAGGCTTCTAAAGCCTCTACTCGTGGCCGGGGTGCCGCCTTCTCCCTAGGACTCGGCGTCATGTTTGATTCAAGTGCATAATCGTCTACCTATGCACTTGAATCCTACAAGGTCTTGGTAGACAGTATTTTCTTGGTCTATCAGTAGTTGTTCTTCTCCGGCATTATGTTAGATCAGAAGCTCGATATGCCCGCCATAGGTGCCTTCAAAGGTTCGGCACCAATCGTCAAGATGGACGGGACGAACTACGAACTGTGGGCGATGCAGTTCCTCAGTCTCATGAAGTCGTGTGGTAATAAGCATATTCTTACCGAGGATGAACCGCCGGAGAAGACAGGGATCTATGCCTCATGGGAGGCTGATGATGCGTACGCCAAGGTGTGGCTCTCAGGTACGCTGACGACGGAGATAGCGAATGATGTCCTTCACCAGCCCACCGCTAAGGCGATGTGGGATATTTTGGCTATGACGTACTCTCAGGTCCGCAATGAGACGAAGATGCTCCAGTTGCAGCATGATATATTTACCACGAAGCAGAATGGGAAGCCTCTTCATTCCCTGTACACGTCGCATCGTGGCATGTTCGAGAAGCTCTATAGCACCATTCCGCTTACAGCCACGCCGGAACAGCAGAAAACGTTCCGCAACGCCACTATGGTTGGCGTATTACTCGCTGCCCTAGATCCGGAGTACGAGGCAGCACGCGCTCAGATCCTAGCAGATGCCACCATCCCACCGATGGAAGAGGTATACAGGAGGCTCAGTCGTGTACCGGTTCCGTCCAATACAGCGACTGCGACTCCGTCAGCAATGGCAGTTTCCAGGGGACGTGGTGGTTCGTCCTCGTTTCGTGGCAGGGAAGTGGTGGACGTGGCCGCGGAGGTCGCATACGCTCTACGTGCTCATTTTGTCGCCGCATTGGTCATTCGGAGGATACATGCTATTCCAAGCATGGTTTTCCTCCTTCTGCACGAGTTGTTGATCATGTTCAGGGTCCACCAGCATCTACTCCAGATCACAGGTTCGAAGAGTTGGTGGCACGACTTCGGGATATTATGCCACAATCATCAACATCAGAGGGTGCAGACGTTTCTGATGTTGCGGCTTCGGCGTCAGCTAGTACATCGGCCTCAGCCAGTGCCTCAGGTAGTCCTTCAGCCTCATTTCATAGTCATGACCTCACAGGATGGATTGTCGACTCTGGAGCTACCCATCATCTATGCCGTGAGAAAGATATTCTGCAGTCCTACAGAGCTGTTCAGCCAGGTCGCTCTGTACTCATTGCTGATGGCACTCAGTCTCCTATCATCGGTCAGGGGGAGATAGCTTTGCTACCCTCTATGCACTTACAGAATGTGCTGCATGCTCCAGAATTCTCTATGAACCTCTTATCTATTAGCCAGATTACACGTGATTTGCACTGTCGTGCTATTTTTGATCCATCGTCTGTTATTTTTCAGGACATACTGACGGGCAGGGTGATTGGCTGTGGTTCTGAGCACAATGGCCTTTATCGTCTCGTTCGTAACTCCTACGCTGGCGTCTCCTTGCATTCCCAGGCCTCCGTTTCTCCGTACACCTGGCATCTTCGGTTCGGTCATCTGCCGCTGCAAAAGATGCGTCACCTCCTGCCTCAGATATCTCCGAGTTCCTCTTTTCGATGTGAAGCATGTCAGTTAGGGAAGCACCATCGGTCTAGCTTCCCCGGTCGTCAGAGTCGGAGCAGTAGCTCCCCGTTTGAATTATTTCATATAGATATTTGGGGTCCAAGTCGTGTCCCGGATCATCAGGGGCACAGTTCTATTTAGTTGTGGTTGATGATTTCTCTAGAGTGTCGTGGACTTTTCTTCTTAAAAATAAATCTGAAGCAGGAAATGTTCTTCAAAATCTAATTAATGAAGCCCAGAATGTTTTTTCATCTACTGTTAAGTATGTGCGTACTGACAATGCATTGGAGTTCTGCACTCGCTCTCTTGCTAGCTTCCTTTCATCTAAAGGCATTGTTCACCAAACCACATGTGCCTACACCTCTCAACAAAATGGGGTTGCAGAACGAAAACATCGACACTTTCTTGATATTGCTCGCACATTACTTATCCAAAGTTGTGCTCCATTAACTTTTTGGGGGGATGTTATACTTACTGCGTGCTATCTGGTCAATCGAATGCCTACAACTGTTCTTGGGGAAAAGTCTCCAATCTCTGTTCTCTTTCCTGACAGAGACTTGTTTACACTGACACCTCGGGTTTTTGGCACTGTTGCGTTTGTTCACCGCTTATCTCCGGGGCTTGATAAGCTATCCCCTAGGGCTATCAAGTGTGTTTTTGTGGGTTACTCCAGGACTCAGAAAGGATACCGTTGCTATGACCCTGTCCATGGCAAGTACTATGTCAGTGCAGATGTTACATTTTTCGAACCTGTCATGTACTTCTCCCCTGCAGGTGACAGATTGGTCTCCTCCACATCATCAGATTCCAATGTCTATGTTCCACCACCTCCAAGCCTGGGTCCATCCTCTACTCCACCGACACCAATATCACCACCACCACCTCCTCCTCCGCCACCACCCCCAGTTGTCCCTTTCCCTAAGGTCTACACGAGACGGGCAGGCCCTGCTCAAGCTACGTGTCAACCATCCAACACGCCTCAGGTATGTACTGATGTTAACACTGATGATGGGTTAAATAATGCACCTGTGCAGGAGCTTTTACCACAGGAGGAGGACCAACCAGTCAGCACTGTTTTGGATGACTTGGACCGGCATATTGCTCATAGGAAGCAGCGAAGACAGTGTGCCTCATATCCCCTGGCCTCTCATGTCTCCTTTCATCGTCTCACTGGGGATTTCCAGAAGTTTGCCGCTGCTGTATCGTCAGTGGAGATTCCACGGACTTATCAGGATGCCATGAAGACTGAATGCTGGCGTCTAGCAATGGAAGAGGAGATGCGCGCCTTGCAATCGAGAGGGACTTGGTCTCTTGTCCCTATTCCTCCAGGTGCATCTGTGGTCAGTTGCAAGTGGGTATTTACGGTCAAATATCATGCAGATGGTCGTATTGACAGATACAAGGCCAGGCTCGTAGCAAGAGGGTTTACACAGACATATGGGGTAGATTATTTGGACACCTTTTCACCTGTGGCGAGGCACTCTACACTTCGCATCCTTCTATCGGTTGCAGTGGTACGTGACTGGACCATATTCCAGCTTGATGTTAAGAATGCTTTCTTGTATGGTGATCTACAGGAAGAAGTCTACATGCAGCAGCCACCCGGGTTTGCTGCTGAGGGGGAGACTCAGAAGGTGTGCAGACTTCATAAGGCTATCTATGGCCTTAAACAGAGTCCTCGAGCATGGTTCCAAAAGCTCTCCCAGCTTATTGAACGACAGGGGTTCAGAAGATCAAATGCGGACCACTCACTGTTCGTCCGGAAGACCCCTAGAGGTACCATCGTTGTTATGGTATATGTTGATGACATATTGGTTACTGGAGATGATGCACAGGGGGTTGAGATAACCAAGTCTATGTTGGGCAGCCAGTTCATTACAAAGGATCTAGGCACAATACGGTATTTTCTGGGGATAGAATTTGCAAGAAATGCACAAGGAATGGTGATGACTCAAAGAAAATATGTCACAGACTTGCTAGTTGAAACAGGAATGATTGGATGCAGACCTTCAAGTACACCTATGGACCCGAGTATGAAGCTGTACGATGATGATACCGAGGAGGTGGACAAGAGAAGGTACAGAGAAATGGTGGGTAAGCTCTTATACATCACTATAACTCGACCGGATATTGCCCTTGCAGTAAACCGGGTGAGTCAATTCATGGAGCAGCCGAGGCAAGTACATATGGATGCCTTGTACATGATACTGAGATATCTGAAGTCTTCCCCAGGCACAGGGTTGCTATTCAAGAAAGGTACAGATCTGTCTATTTCCGCCTGTGCAGATGCAGATTATGCAGGATGTCCACGAGATCGTAAGTCTACTTCTGGATTTGCTATCTTCATAGGAAGTTCTTTAGTCTCTTGGAAAAGCAAGAAGCAGACCGTTGTGGCGAGATCCAGTGCCGAATCCGAGTACAGAGCCATGGCATAGGCAAGCACAGAAATGATGTGGGTTAAAGCAGTCTTAGAAGATCTGAATGTTGATGTTCCCTTGCCTATGAACCTGCAATGTGACAATCAGGCAGCATTATTCATTGCCAACAATCCAGCCTTCCATGAGAGAACAAAACACATAGAGGTGGATTGTCATTACACTAGGGACATGATTCAGAAGGGCTTCATCTCCACGTCTCACGTCAGTTCAGAGGACCAGACAGCGGACATATTCACTAAGCCATTGCTCAGAGGACCTTTCCAGAGATGTTCTTCCAAGCTGAGCATGATAGATATCTATGCTCCATCTTGAGGGGGAGTGTAGAGATAGTTGTTCGTCTTTGTGTCTTTTATTATATTTCAGTTTCTTTATGTACCTCTCATGTAATTTACCCAAGGGCTCTCTCCCTATATAAGAGACCCGAGGGCTCTATGGAATGAATTATCGGAGTATTCTCACAATTTTCCCACAATAGTTTAATTACCCAAATAACTCAACCCTTCACTATTCTCAACAGAACAAATGAAGTAGTGTATGCAATTGAAATTTTATATTGACTAACTAGTGCTCAAAAGGATTACACCGCTACAAGGACACCATCCAATACATCACGGAATTGGGAAATTAAAACTAGGGTTTCCATCTATTTAATTTTGTCTAATTGAGATTTTTATAAAATTGGGGTGTTTATCCATCTAATTAGAGTCGTAGATTTAAATTAGGGTAGGCATCTTAATTTGATCCAATTTGAGTCATTTGAATTTTTAAATAAAAAGACCATGTGATCTCTAATTAGTTATTTGGTTAGAAACAGTTTAGGTGTCAATTAGGATTTATTTCCTTACAATTTTATTTTTTAATCTCACCTCTCATATATAAAAGGGTTACATTCTATTAGTCGCTTGAAGTTGAATTAAAATTGGAGTTTCTCCATATCTCTCACCCTCTCTCTCTCTACATGACCTCTGCTTTTCTTTACCAAACCTCGCGCAATAGGTGTGTTCTTCTTCTCCTCCCTTTCCCAAATACTCCGCTTCATAAAAGACATTTTCATTAGAAAAATAATAATAAGATCGTGAATAGGTAGGGACATATTCACGGCGGACCTCGTTGATATCATATACAAAATCAATAGCCAAAAGATATTAGCTCCATGTATACTTTTTGACCAGGTATTTTCTCATAACATAAGATATCAATTTGAGATGTATATTCACTTAAACATGTACTTCATCTTCAGAAAGAGAATATATCCCATCTCCCAAAAAAAAAGTAAATGCATTAATTCTGAAATAACAAGCATAAATTTACTTTTAGTATGTAAACTCATACGCATTAAACATTTGAAGTGTCAATTGATAAAGTGTACCGAATAAATTCTCTAAAATTCCCAAAGCCCTGTTGTATACGAGCGTAGCTTCATTGAACATCCCCAAAGTTGTATACATACTGCCCATGTGAACAAGAACAGAATCCAATAGCCTACTATCATCCTTTAAATCTCCAACAATTTCCATCAGCTGCATAAATTTGTCAAAGCAATATGTTAATACAGCCTTACACTGAACCTATACATCCACACAAGTATTGTTGGAGAGAACTTTTTCCCTGTTATGTAAAAAAAAACATTTGAAATATCTCATGGTAAACTCATAAAATTCACACACCTTCCAAAATTCGAAAAAGAAAGGTTGGGAAAATTAGCCATAAACAGCACCGTAGAAAGTCTAGGTCGAAACATATTACCATATCCAACAGATGTCCCACAAATTTAACCTCGCCCATGGCCATGTAACCCAATGCGACTACATCAAGTGTAGCAGCTTGTTCAATGCCTTTGCTACCAACATCAATCTGCTCCTTTACGGCTTCATAATTTGCCAAAAGTAGATCAAGAGCTGCATCTCTCTCACCGCTCTCAAGCATCCTTCTTATTTCGACAAAAAACTCATCAAGTTGTCTCTCAAAATCATTAGAAAAGTTGGCATCCACACTGGAACCATTGCGCATCGTAAGACTGATGAAGAAACACGTAATAAATGAATCAATCTCGAATAAAATTCAACTCATCTTACATACCAAGAAAATAATAATAATAAAGTTGAACTCATCTTACATACGAAGGAAATAATAATAATAACCTTGACAAAATTTAAAATTTGGACTGCAAGTGAAGCTATTTCATTCCCTCGGAAGAAAACTTCAGTTATTAAAACATCCAGTTTATGAGAAAGGCAAGGAAATGCAACTTGTGTGAAGGGCGGACGAAACGTGATTGAGGTGGGATGGATGTATCATGTAATCACCTCATGGCATCAATTATACCTGACAGCATCTAGGCTTTGCACGGACTTTTTTTTGCTTAAGTATAGTACCCTACTTAGTTGTGGGAAAAGGCTTTGTTGTTGTTTTTAAGTATTGTTGGGAGAAAAGAAATTCATATTCTAAAAAGATACCCAAGGGCTCTCTTATATAGGAGAAAAGCCATGGATTAATTACATAAGAAGTGCATCAAGAAAATATAAAACACGAATAACACCGTGAAATACACTTATCTCAACACTCCCCCTCAAGCTGGAGCATATATATCTATCATGCTCAGCTTGGAGCAACACCTCTGAAAGGGACCTCTAGCTAGGGCTTGGTGAAGATATCTGTCGTCTGATCTCCAGTGGAAACATGGGAGGTGGATATGAGAGATTTCTGGATCATGTCTCTAGTGTAATGACAATCCACCTCTATATGCTTTGTCCGTTCATGAAAAGCAGGATTGTTGGCAATAAAAAGGGTCGCTTGATTATCACATAAAAGCTGCATAGGAAGAGAAACCTCAATAGTAAGGTCAATCAACACAGATCTAACCCGCATCATTTCTGCACTTCCATGTGCCATGGCCCTGTATTCAGATTCTGCACTTGATCTAGCCACCACTGTCTGCTTCTTACTTTTTCATGAAAAAAGTGAGATGCCGACAAAAATAGCAATGCCAAAAGTAGACTTTCTGTCTTTGGGACAACCTGCATAATCTGCATCTGCACATGTTGTCACCTCAAGAGATGTATCCCTACTTAATATAAGACCCGAACCAGGTGAGGTCTTCAAATATCTCAAGATCATATGGGCAGCATCCATATGCACCTTCTTGGGCTGCTCCATGAACTGACTAACTTTGCTCACTGCAAAGGCTATATCTGGCCTGGTGATGGTGGCGTATAAGAGCTTCCCAACAAGCTCTCTATATCTCCTCCTGTCTACCTCCTCAGTGTCATCATCATATAATCTCATACTTGGATCCATAGGGGTAGTAGCAGGTTTGCACCCTGCCATATCTGTCTCAGAAAGAATATCCATCACAAATTTCCTCTGAGTCATCACGAGACCACGCTAGTTCCTGGCGAACTCCAATCCAAGAAAGTATCAAAGATTGTCAAGGTCCTTAGTTACAAATTATTGACCTAGGAACTCCTTGGCAGCCCAAATATCCTGCTCATCATCCCCTGTAACAACTATATCATCCACAGAAACAAGAATAGCAACAGTACCTCTCTGTGTCCTCTGAACAAAAAGTGAGTGATCCACAGTAGACCGCACAAACCCCTGTTGCTCTATCAACTCCGATAGCTTCCGGTACTAAGCTCTCGGACTCTACTTCAGGCCATAAATCGCCTTATGGAGTCTGCACACCTTTTGTGGCTCCCCCTCAGTAGCAAACCCTAGAGGTTGTTGCATATATACTTCCTCTTGTAGGTCCTCATATAAAAATGCATTCTTCACATCAAGCTGGTAAAGAGGTCAGTCCCGTGAAACAGCAACAGATAGAAGAATGTGTAGTGTCGAGTGTCTAGCCATGGAGAGAAGATATCATGATAGTCCACCCCATAGGATTAGGTGAACCAACGGGCCACAAGTCTGGCCTTGTAGCGGTCCACACTGCCATTTGCCATCTGCTTTACCGTAAATATCCATTTGCAGCTCACAACGGAAGCACCTGACGGAGCGGATACAATACTCCAGGTACCACGCGATCGTAGAGCTGCCATCTCCTCTTCCATTGCAAGTCGCCACCTACTGCCCTGTAGCGCCTCCTGATATGTACGTGGGATAGTAACAGCAGAGAGTCTCACCACAAACTTCTTGTATTCCTCTGAAAGATGATCCAAGGAAACATGTGCAGCAAGAGGATATTTGGCACATTGTCGACGAAGCTTCCTTAGGGCAATAGGTATCTCCAGTTCATCGGCCTCGTTGTCTTCTGGAACTAATGATTCATGTGTATCATTCAAAAGTCTAGTGCCATTAGCAGAAATAAAGTGTTCATGACATACCTGAGGCGTGATGGATGATGTGGACGGCGCATGAGCAGAGGAGCGAGTAAAAGACCTGCGAGTGTAAACATGGGGTAAAAACTTGGACTGGGTAGATGGAGGTGGAGGTGGTGGAGGTGGTAGAAGTGGAGCATGGGGGGCATATGATGGGAAAGACGGGGGAGGAGGAACCACAACATCCTCTCCAGAACTAGTATTAGACAACATGTCACCTGTAGGAGAGAAATACATAATAGATTCAAAAAATGTGATATATGCACTCGCATAATATTTTCGTCCTACAGGATCAAAGCATCTATACCCTTTTGGGTAGGAGAATAACCGACAAACACACATTTGACAGCTCTAGGTGAGAGCTTGTCACGGCCAGGAGTGAAGTTGTGGACAAAGGCCACAGATCCAAAGACTCTGGGAGTGAGAGAATAGTTCCTTCTCGGGAAATGCAATCAAGAAGGGAACTTTCTCTCCAAGAACAGTAGATGGCATGCGGTTCATCAAATAGTAGGCAGTGAGAACCGCATTCCCCCAAAAAGAATGAGGGTACGACTATGAATCAACAAGGTCCTCGTGACATCAGGAAGGTGACGATGTTTACGTTGTGCCATACCATTTTGCTGTGAAGTGTAATTGCAAGAAGTCTGATGAATTATAACAAGAGACCTATGAAATTCCAATAAATGTAATGTGGAAAATTCCAAAGCATTATCCGTACGAATGAATTTGACATTAGCAGAGAAGATGTCGTTGACTTCAATAAGAAAAGCTTTAGTGATAGCACCTGCTTCAGCTTATGCTTTAACAAGAATACCCAAGATAGTCTAGAATAATCATCCACAGCAACCATATAAAAACGATGCCCCTGATGATCAGGAACACGACTAGGACCTCAGATGTCAAAATGAAACAACTCAAAAGACCGACTACTGTGACGACTCGGACGACTCGGAAACGAGGAGTAATGATACTTCACGGTCCAATGTAGTATGAGTAGATATCTGCGGGAGCACATGAATCATCTTTTGAAGAGGAAGGTGGTCAAAGCGAAGATGCCACATGAAAGGAGAAACAGATCCAGAAGGAATAGAAGTAACACCAGCGCATGGTGGAATGGCAAGCTTATACAATCCTCTCTGCTCACGGCCATGACCAAACACGTTACCGGTTAGTACGTCCTGAAACACAAGAGAAGAGTGGATCAAAGATAGCATGGCAATGTAAATCTTTTGTAAATTTGACTAATAGACAAAAGATTTATCTGAAAATCATGAGCATATAAGACGTTCTGAAGATGCATAGAAGGGGCTAGAACAATCTCCCCCTGACCAACAATGGGTAGTCGAAACCCATTAGCAATGACCATGGATCTCCCAGGTGGGATATACCTGTAAGAGCTAAACTGCATCCGATCTCCACACATATGATGTGACGCTCCAGAATCCATAATCCAATCTGTCACATCAGAACTGCTACAACTAGTAAACGCATAAGGAATACCTGATGAACTAGACGATGCTCCGGCAGTAGCTGCTGCATTTGAGGGACCTGCAGTTGGAGTCGTAGGGGTGCTCATCATCTCTCGAAGTCTCGACACAATTTTTTTATCATCCAAATGTGCATCCGGAGTAGGTGCAGACGAAGACTCAATCTGCTCAGTAACACGTGTAGACGTCGGATATCCATGCTTCTGAAAGCATCCCTCCTCCGAATGACCAGGACGATGGCAATGGGAACATGGGTCACGCTGATGCCCTCCACCTCGACCACGAGTTCCGCGGCCACGAAACTAGGAAGACCCTCCTCTGTCACGAGAAGCTGCCATAGCAGAGGGAGTCATCTATGCCGTAGTAGTGGATGTCGTAGTAATCCTGCTCAATCGTTTGTAGACCTCCTCCATCAGCGGTATCGTCTCTCCAGTCAGAAGTTGAGTACGAGTTGCATCGTACTCAGAGACAAGAGATGACGGGAAGACTCCCGTCATTGTAGCATTCTGATACTGTTGTTGCTGCTCAGTACTGGTAGTAATGGGCATGAAGCTGTGTAGTCGCTCAAACATGCCTCTCATATGAGAGAACTGTGTGTGGAGCAGTCGACCATTCTATTTGGTCGAAAAAATGTCGAACTGCAGTTAAAGGATCTTGCTTTCATTCTTTGCATGCTCGTATGTGTCCGCTAATATGTCCCACATAGCCTTTGTTGTGGGTTGATTAACAATATCATTGGCAATCTCCGTGGTAAGTGTCCCAGAGAGTCAAATGCGAGCATATGCATCATCTTGCTTCCAAGATGTATCAATCCTAGTCTTGTCCGCCGATTCTGATTCCGTCAAAATGTGCTCCTTGTTATGGCACTGCATAAGAATACGAAACTGCATGGACCACAACTCGTAATTAGCCCCATCCATCTTCACGATGGGAGCCGGGCCTTTGAAGGCCCCAGAAGAAGAAAAAACGTCACTCTTGGTTTCTGACATTATACCAATTAGTAGAACCACGGACAAACTGAGGAGTAGACTGATTAGAGAATATCTACACAACCATAAGGAGGAGTGGTTGTATCTGTAGACTCATACAACCATCCTAATAGCCTCTGAGATTTAGAGACATAAGACGTGATTTAGATGAGAAAAATCACGTTTTCCGACTCAAATCAGACGGTTGGACGCCGCGGAATAGGTCGTACGGTAGCAGCCCGGCCGCAAAAAGCGTACAACGGCAAGCAGCAGGGGGTTGGGCTGGAGGTGCCTAGTGGCGGCAGCGGCTGGAAGTGGCCAGCGGCAGCGCGACGAGGGCTGGAACGCCCTGTCTGCGCGATGCGGTAGGGCTGGAAGCCCTGGAAGGGGCAGCACGGTAGGGCTGGAGGCCCTGACGGGGCCCGACAGCGGTGGCGAGGGGATGGGGGCGGGGGAGGGGGACTTGGACGTGTAGGGCTAGGGTTAGGGTGGGATACGAGAACCCCGGTCTAGAACCGTTACTCCGATACCATGTTAGGAGAAAATAAATTCATATTCTAAAATGAGACCCAAGGGCTCTCTTATATAGGAGAAAAGTCATGAGTTAATTACATAAGAAGTACATCAAGAAAACATAAAACACGAATAACACCGTGAAATACACTTATCTCAACAAGTATAATACCATCAAAATGAGCAATGGAAATCTATAAAATATACATATTGAGCATGCAAATGAAAATCAACATATTAATGATTTTTTCCATGCTTATTAAATCAATGTAGCCGACCCTACTTAATTGTGGGAAAAGGCTTTGTTGTTGTTGTTGTGTTATTAGATCAATGTCCTTCTACCAAATACATTAGAAGTGTCGATATATGCACTTCTCATTTCCCAACTAGAAGCACATATTCAAATGTAAAATATGCCTGGAAGTAATAGCAATTAGAGAAAATGTGTCAAAACAGATCACAATTATGGGTAGAACAACCCAAAGCAGTTAAACTCAGTTCCTACCAAGACTGATTCTACCAAACAGTTTCTGTGACAAAGCTACTTCATGTTTTCTCTCATCCAATTTACTATTGTTTTCTAAAATACCAGTGAGTTGATAAGCATTAGACTATAAGAACCAAGAGAGATAAGAATGCTTAAAGGACATTCTATCATCCCCTCTCCTCTTGAAGATAAAACATACACTTCAACTCAACAATCCTTGGTTGCACTAGAAATCTCCTGCTACATGAATTCATTAAGGCTCATTTTTCTTGAAGTATAAATTTAACAGGTGTCCTAAATTGTGATGGTCAACATTGCAGCCCTTATTGCAATGTTAGATCCCCCCAAAAGGGCACATCTTTCACTAATGGAAGTTATAGGCCTGGCTCATGAAGTTCCATGTTAGCAAAGAACTCCTGCAGTTTCGTTATGGCTATCATCATACACTTCGGATTAAAATATGGATTCACAAACAGCAGTTTAAATAAAGTTTTTGCATGTCTACAACCAATACTCAGTAGTAAGTGGATAGAAATTCCCATCAAGATCCATGAAATCCATTTCCAAAGGCAGGCTAGAATTTCTCAGATCTTGAAGATTGCCAGCAGATCTAAAATCTGTTCATCGTGCAAGCTCCTGTAAAAGATTGTTGGCAGGTTTCAAATCAGTAGAAATTTTGGATAGAAACGAGCAGAATTCGGTAAACCGAGATGAGGTAGGAGTTAATGCACAGGACAGAAATTTTGTTGCTAACCAGATGTTCAACCACAATGACAATGCATCCTCCGTTAATTTTCCTCCTATATATCTCTTCTTGATATTAAAACAAAAGAGATAAATAGATTCTCTCTCATTTCTATAAATTCTTGCATTAACCAATGAATCCCTACTGCAATGTTGTCTTCAACCTCCTTACTACAAATCTGGATACTAGCTTAGAAGGCCATGGACTGATAATGCTCAAGTGCTACAAAAGAATGATCGCTTGGATGGCAATGGAAATGTTGAAGAATAACCGTATATCGAAAGTATTCACTCCTCTATTTTTCATAACAGTTGAAACCAGAGAACGCAGTGTCATTTTCCACCTCTGTGTCTGCAAGTCAAAAGCATCTTTATGGGGTCGTACAACATAGGTCGACTCAGTACTAGTGGGGGTCGTACAACATAGGTCGACTCAGTACTAGTGATTTCGAAGTCTGTCCGCCATCGACATCCGAGGGGACTACCATGCCACAGAGGATGTTGATGAGCAGCTGGTGCAATGTATGGAAACCGCTCTCAAGCTCTTAATTGCAAAAGTATGAGTGTTCCACCAATCTCCGAAGTGTTCGCCTTTGCTGCAACGTGCAACTGTCTGTAAAGATACACCAAGCATGTCGATCTCCAGCTATAAAGAACGTAACAGTATAACCCAGAGATGAAACTGTCACTTCCCATCAACCAGGGACGAAGTGGACGCACATTTTATGACCCAATACTGCATCCAATAAATGTCATGAGCATAAATTAACAACCTGCATTTTGTCGCAAACCATGACACTCACCTACTACCACATATTTAAATCTATCTATCAAATTGCTGAAAACAGGTTATCCCGACCCCCATTTCCAGAGGCTACAGAACAATGTCAAGAAAAAAACATCCTGCCAACAGGAAAATATAATTCCACCTCCAAATTTTAAGGAAAAAGTCACCTTTGCATGCCTTTTTCGTTGCCTGCGCCTAGAACGTCAACCCCACAGCCAGTGCACCGCAACTTTAGTGACAGAATTCTCGTAGGTGAATACTGGAAAGCGGGAGAATAGCAAGCCTTCAGTCTAACGAGATGTTTATTTTGAGGCTCCAATTCAAATAGCCCTCTGCAGAAGAAAGAGATGTCACGCAAAGATCTACAAAGAAAATTGGATGTTACCAAACTCGCAAGATCCTATTTTTATGCCATGATATGGTTTTATGCGTCGATGTCACTTCAATTTCTAGAAAAAATAACTCGGGTATTCATGTAAAGTAATAAAGGCGAAGGTGTGGGACGTGAAGGGGCTATAATAGTAGGGGCGCATGAAGAGAGTGGAAAGGTCAGTAAACCTTGGAAGTGGAGAGGCGAGAAGCAGATGTGAAGCAGCAGCCATTAGAGAAGAAGGTTCCAGTGAGAAGGAGGTTTCGCTGCTTTGGTGGCGCTCCCTGAAGCCTTCTCTGGTCGCTAAGGTGTGGGAACGGCGGGATGGATTAGCCGGTGAAGGTGGGCTGTTCTCACTTCACCCACACCCTACAAATATGGAATTTTAGTTGTCATTGTTAAGGGCAGAAGTGATTCTTACGAGGGTTATGGGAGAGGTTAACTCATTTTTGTGTTTTGGTGATTGGATAGAGATTTAAATTAAGGGTAGATTTGTTAGGATATGATTGTATTGAAGTTTGTAAAAGTGAATAATTATTGTGATGTAATTGTATTAAAGTTTGGAAAAGTTAATAGAAGTGGAGTAGTTTATAATTTTTATATGATATGATGGTATAGTATATTATTTTATGATGGAATTGATGAAAGAGAATTGACTTATTTAATGTATTAAAAAGGAGAAAAAGTGAAGCTCACGGGAGAGAAAGAATGGTTTAAGGGGGGTTAACCCCTCAAAGGAGGGTTTAACCCCCTACCCGAACGAGGCCTAAGCGTATAAGTCACACAAGAACAAAATTGAACCATGTTCTTTTGGGTGGTAGGCACACTGTCATTCATAAGCATGTCATGAAAAAATGTAGATATGACAAAAAAATTTGTATATTTGTGGTGTCTGTAATCGAGTAATTTTCCATGGGAACATGGTCATGCAAAGAATACCCAGAGTGGGATACAATAGTAAAAAAACATTACCAAAATGAGCACATATGTTTCGGTGAATGGTTCGCCTTCGTCGAGTGGTGACTTGGCACCCTACTCGGCAAACTATTTGCCGAATCAAATGCCATTTTCACAATCTTTAAGGCACCCGGAAAAAGTAGTGTATCAATAGCTACGCACATAACGAATCAAAATGAATGAAATGATTAATACTGGTAATGATCTGGCAATATTTTCATATGATCCTACTGAGTATCTCTCATAGGAGGACAGATCATTCGCACAACCATCGCAATTAGAATCTCAATTCATGCATTCTTCTCCACATTAGATGCTTCCTCCAACCATTTTACTCCTCGAAGAGCAGGACGTCCCCTCGTGTGGATGTTTACAATGAAGAAGCAAAATTATATGCAGATCTATATGTTTTGATTCAACCTAATTATGTATTATGTTGATGACAAACTCGCATGTACCTTCAACAATTGCAAATTCGAATATAATGTAAGATTTAGTTAAGTTAATGTCATCTTAGAAGTTTGATCTATTTTTATTATAAAAAAAGAATGCAGGTATTTAACTTCTTTGACATCTATGAAATAAAAGATATGTGATCTAAAAAAAATTCTCGTCACATACATCCTCTGAAAAGAGATATATGTTCCTTAACTCTTCTATATTGCATTTTCAGGAAAAAAATAACAAGAATAAATGTTCAAATTATTTGTTCTTATAAATCCATTTTACTGTGATGTGATTCGAGCATTGTCGTTCCAAAATTTAAAAAAGAATTATAAGGTAGAAGCTTCCTTTTGTACAGATATATCTAAACATCTTAACCTAATATTATGTATCCACGAAAATTCGATCATACAGTGATTATTTTCATTTCGACACCAAGAACATATTCAAATAAGCATTGGATCCATGAGGCTTTAAAGTTTGACATAGATTTTGCCTACAGCTAGAAGTTTGACCGAGATTTTGCCTACAGCTCAACCCATGCTCCCATTTACCTTAAACAAAATAATTTCGGGGGATGTGACGGAAGGGAGGGGAGAATTACTAATAAAAATAGTAGATATATATTAAAAACTAAAAATAATACTGCATCATATTCTGAAAATTGCTGATTAATAAAAGCGACTATAAAAGTATTAATATCATTGTTTAAAAATATAAGAATATGCAGTGGAGAGATTGGGGGTATGGAGAATAAATGGGGAGCGGGAGATAAGATAAACTTGAAGGGAATGAGGAATGTCAAATGGCTCGCCAGCCATACATCCAAAGTCAATGATTGGGTATTTCACGCAAGAATTAAGCGAATGGTTTGTCGAGTGGAGTGCTAGGTCACCACGTAGCAAACTATTAGTAGAAATATGCCCATTTTGGAATTTTTTACAACCATGTTCATGTTAGGCATTCTTTGCATGGCCATGCCCCATGTGAAAAATTACTCTCTCTCTCTCTCTCTAATTACGTCTGATCGAGGAGATACATGAACGGAAAGGAAAGCTCCGATCGATCAGCTAAAATGGCTTGATCGATTAGGCCAAATCGATCCTCACATTTTACACGATCGACCATACCTGGGACGAACCAGAAAATAGCGTTGACGATGTCCCAAGAAAATGCTCTGATCGTAAATCTAATTACACCCCCATGTTCGTATTGTTACCCGCATCATGATTATAGATTTATATTTCACATATACGCAATATATAAAAGGGAAATCACAAAAATGTGATGCGATAAAATACAGTTTTTTGCCTCAAACCCCGCTCAAATGCGAAATCGAGACCATATACAAGTAGAATAGGCTATCCAAAACCTATGGTACAAAAATCGTGGTTGGATTCGACAATAAGAGAGGTAAAATCATACCTATTGAAATGTTCCCCTGTGAACTTCCATCATCCGAAATGAGAGTTTCGTGGCATTTCATGCACAATATGCACGACGCCACGATGATCATCACATTGAGTACTTCGAAGTGATGTCCTCCAATCCTCGATCGATGGTCAAAATCTCCAGTGGCGGAACTCTGATGAAGGGGTGGAGTGGTCTATATAACCAAGTCCAATTTGCTCTCCATTATAGAGGGTCAAATCTAATCTGATCTAGAATTGGAACCGGACAAAACAATATTAAATTCAAAAGAATCGGAGTTCATATGTGAAACTCGAGTTGTGGGACCTCATTGCATTACTTTTTGATTGATTTTAACCCTATTATTTTATGTACATAATAACTCTTTTTTATTTAGTCTTTTTCATCTATTTTCTTTGATTATTGCTATAATAAATTGTGTAAAAATTCAGATCCTAGTTATTGGTATATAGTATATATAAATGTTCTTTTATTTGTGTTCTTTTTATTTTACTTCTTTATTTTCTTAATTATTAAAATTCCAAAAAAATCGATTAATATGTAAGTATTATTTTTATATTTTATATGAATTTATATTGATTTTTAACTTATTTCAAAATTAAAAAAAATGCAAAGTACAAAAATACAAGTATTTTATATCTATAGAGTACCACCAAAAATACGTTTTGTACATATGATCTCTTTTGATTTTAGTTCTTTCACAAAAGTTGTAGATCTCGTCGAGACGATCAACTTTCACGAGACCACTCTTTCATTTGATTTCGCCTGCTATCTTTTATGAATTTTTCTTTAAATTTATTTTTCGATTTTTTTGGGAGTGACACGTGGCAGCTCCTGGAGCCGCACGTGTCACCACTCTTTTATTCCCTTTTTTACTATTTATTTATTTACTTTTTAAATTTTATTTTATTGCTATTTATTTTTATTTTATTTAGTTTTTATTATCTTTTTGCTTCTTTTTCTATCTCCTCTCTCGAGCACATGATGTGCACGTGTCGCCCCTCTCTCCCTTCGCCCATGCGGTGCTCCACATCCCTCTCCCGTGTGTAACCGCCGACTGTTCTTTGCCACTTCTCCGGTCGTTACGACCCCCGCATCCCCAACCAATTTGCTCCTTAACCTCCCCTTAAAACCCCTCACCTCCCTTGTCCTCTTCATACACCAATAAACCATTCGATCAGAAAGAGAGCTGTGAAGAAGAGGGTGGTGACAACATCCTCTTTAGCCGACGAAAAACCTCTTATTCCATGTGTGATCCACGACCGTACCACGACCGTGCAGCTTCTCCGTCATGTGAAGATAAGTCAGAGGTTGCTTCGCCCAACCTTAAGGTGAGAATAGGAGTCGAAGCCACGCTCCATCCCTCCAGACGACCTTCTTCCTCGTTCCTCCTCTTCTTTTACTCCACCTCCCTTCGATCCTTCTTTCTTTACCTTCCTATGCTGCTCGCCGCACCTCTCTCCTCGCTCTATCACCGTCACCCTTCGCTCGCTCCACCCTTCGTGTTTACCACCTTCTCCTCAGCTCCCTCATCGTTCGCCCACCGCGACGATCTGTACCGCACCTCCACTCCGTACGGAGGATAGCCGCTCTGTCCCTCAGCCTCGACCCTCATGTGTGTATCGCCTGAGGCCGGGGCTTCACGGAGCTCCAACACCAATGCCAGCTACCGCACCGTCGACTGCCATCCTCCAACATCAACGCCTGCCACCGCTTGCACCTTCTCGATCTGCAATGCTCCTCTGCCCCGTCGCCTGCTCTCCTCGACGCACAACAACCATTGGATCGGGCACCAACCACTGATCTGATGGTTCTCGATCTGTCACGTCTCCTGTCATTGTATGCCATCGTACCTCAAGGTTCGGGTGAGTTGAGCCTCTCCCAGCAACTGCGTGGAGGCTTGGGCACCCGAGCCTCAGCCTCGCCCCGAAGCTCCACCTCCACCACCCAAACCTTGTGCCTCACCTGCCTTGCATGTGGGTGTAAGGAGAAATAGAAAGGAGCCCCCCTCCACTCTAGAAAAATACACCAACATCCCCACCACCCAGATCACATGCACATGTGCCCTTTATGGAAAATTGCAGAAGTACCCCGGTGGGTTTGAATAATTACAGATAAGTTCGTATAGGGACTCTTTTGAGATAAAAAATTAATTTTTATTGTATTTTAGTCCTAAAACATCATTTTATCATAACTTTCTCATTTGAACTCTATTTTCAACGCATAATATGCCATTTTGAAGCTTGTTATGTGTTGTATCATTTTTCACATTTTGAGAATAAATAAGATGTGCTTTGAGATATATTATTGTTTGAGGAATTATTTGATCTTGTGTAGGCTTTATTTGATAGAATTTTGTGTTCGAATTTTGAGAAATTTGATTTATTTTGTAGGGGCTTCAATTCAGAGAATTAAAGTTAATCTCCCTGATAATTTTTATTGTTAAAGATTGCTTCTTTGAGGATAAATTACAGGGAAGATCGGGGGCAAAATTATTTCAAGAATTATTTTTACTCTACATATTTGCATGATTATTTATTCTTTGATTAATCTTCTAGTCTATCACTTAGATGTATTATTTTTTATATCTCTAACTAATTTTGAGGATTAAATGAACATTTTAATTAAGGATTGAAAATAGACATAATCACAGATCATGTGCTTTATTACTTTGTATTGTATCTCTTTTATTTTTACTTTATTTTATGACACCGAGATTATTATTGTAATTAGCTAATTATTTAAATAAATTTGATACCTCGTAACTAAAAATCATTGTTCACTGAGTTCGACCTTGGTACATTAACCAAGTAAAAAAATTTCGCATATTCCAAAGTGTGGTTTTTTATGGATCATTTCTGCCTCATTGATGAATCTCGTATTCATTATGCTAAAAGCCACAGATTAAACCCCCTGCTTAATCAATCCAATAAAAATACCCTCTAATTCTTTATTTTTATCCTGTATCATATTGTGTATATTTTACCATTAAATTATTGTATTTAATTCCCTTTATTTTTCTTGTATTTATTTTATCTTCAAAAATCCCTAAAAATTTGGTAGAATAATTGTCTATAGTTCACTATCTATAGTTCACTAACCCTTTAAAAAGATAAAAAATACAAAAACATCTCAAAACCACAAAATCGGTATTTTTATCCCTTTAAAAATACCCCCAAAAATATGTTTTCTACAAATGACCTCTTTTGGCTTTTTGACTAACAAGAAAGTTGTAGATCTCGTCGAGACGAGCAACTTTCATGTTTTGACTTTTTCCTAATTTGGCCTCTAACTATTTCTTTTCTATTTTTCTTTGTAATTTTACTCTGACTTTTCTCATTGGGCCACGTGGCACCCTCTGGGCCGCCCACGTGGCCCGCCTCCCCTCTCGCCACCCGTCGGCCTCCTGGGCCATTGGATCCGCTGAGCCACGCCTTAATCTTCACTGCTTCAATTCCATCCGTTGGATCTAGTGATCAGATCTGATCTTAGCCACACACATCCGCCTTAACATTAGCCGTCCCTCCGTGTGCATGATGTGCCTTGTCGCGTCCCTCCGTGCCTCCATCTGATCGAAATATCATCCAACGATCTCCCTTGCGCCACGTCTCCCCTTCTTCTTAGCCGCCCGATCACCTCTTCATCCAATAATCCTCAACGCGCCACGTCTTCCTTTTAACCCTCGCCGTTCGATCTCCCCCATCGCTCCATCTGGGCCGCTCTTTAGCGCCCATCCCTCCACCAGACGATCAGATCCTAAGGATCTGATCGTGGCCCTCCGTGCGCGCTCCACTCCCAGTCGTTGGATCTCACGATCCAATGGTTGTGGCTCATCGTCCTCCTCCAGCTGTTTCTCCCCCTAGCGTTACGACTTGCTGCCACACCACCCCCTTCCATTTTTGGCCGACACCTCCGGCCATCCCTCTCGCTCCTAACGCCTTCCCCGTGTAGCCATAACCTCCATCTCCCTCGCGTAACTCCTACGTCCCCCTCCATCATTCCCTCACCATTGAAACCACCATTGAAACCCACCTCCTTATCATGTAACCCTCGTTCTTCCTCCACCTATAAAACCTCGTCCACCACCTCCGATCACCTCGTCCACCATTATTGGGTCTTCACCTAGCTTCCTCCGCCCCTCCGGTGACAGCGGAGGGGCGGAATGTCGAGGTGATAATGGTGCTGGTCCGGTGTCGACCTACGGCCGCATTGGCCGTGTCGTGGTTGGCTCCGCCACCGCTGAGCACCGGGGATGATCGCCCCCGTCGTGCGATGACCTCCCGAGGTCCGATGAGGTCCTCGAGCCCAGATCACAGCCTCCACCCATACCTCGCTCCGGCGAGGTGCTTTGTATGTTATTTTCGATTTTTACCTCCCTCTACCCTCGCTGCCACCTTCATCTGATCACCTCGCAACCTTCGTCGCCTCACCAGCACTCTCGATGACCCCTTCCTCTTCTCCAGAACCTACCCCGCTCCGACTCCCCTCTCCTCCTGCTCCGCCGGAGAAGATGACCTCAGGCCACCATTCCCGTTGCCTCTACGGCCTCCGTTCAGCCCATTTCTCTCGCCATTCACCGCACGCTTCGGCTATCTAACAAGTGCAGGTCCCCAAAGCATCATTGGCTGGAGTCTGCATTGGACCACCTTCACGCATTTCAGCTCCGACGAGGCTTCCCCGACCTTAACCTTCGATCGTCCCTGGAGCTTCGCCGCGTCTCCCAAATATCCGCGAGCGCTTCCAAGAGCTCACCGGACCTCCGTCTTGTGCGGAGGGAATCGGTGGAGCTACCAGCGGGTTGCCGGAGCCCTGTCTCCTCCGATGGCTCGCGGTGGAGGAAGAAGGTACAAGCATTGTCCGATCATCAGGATCGGACGGTGATGAAGATGCCACGTGGACATCCTAGTCTTAGTCCGAACCGATGGCTCGGGTTCACCAAACCTCGAGTCGAACCTCCAGAAGAAGCCACGTGTCCCAAGCCTGAAGCCTCCTCCCGAGCCTAGGCCCTCATATACACCGCACGTGAGGCTTGGGTAATTTGCACGAAGGACTCTGGAAGAATTGTTATTTGCATTTTGGTCCCCAGGCACGTGCCTCACGTGCGTGCCTGGGTATTTTACAGGGAGCCCCTCCAAGGTTTCAGAAATTGCAAAAAAGCCCCTGCACGCAATGGAAAAATTACACTTTGACCCAGGCGGTTTTTGGTAATTGCATTTAGGTCCTTCTAGGGACCTAAATGCAATATTTGTCCCTTTATTTTATTGCATTTTCATTACAATTATGCCCATGCATTGTTTTTAGCATAACTTGAGCATCGTAGGTCCAAATTGCATGATTTTAGTATCGTTTTGATCCTTGTTTTGTCCTCTACATTTTAGCATGCTTAATTGTCTCATTTGCCCCTGTTTTAATTGAAGTAAATTTTTATGTAAAAAATGGGACCCTGCTCTCCTTGTCTTGCTTTGATCTGATAACCGTTGTTCATGTGTGTTCAAAATTGACTCTGATTTCAGTTTATATTTTGTTGCTCACATTTTTAGGGTATGATTGTAGGCATTAATCTGTATATACATTATCTTGCACATTTGCTCTTGCATCACTTTCACTTACATAAAAACCTATTAAAATAAAATGCATGCATCTTAGTATTGCATTTTAAATTGCATAATTTGCATGAGGACCTGAAATTGAAATTAACTAGCCTTGTGCTTCATGAATCAAAATTTGATAAATATATTAGGTAACCATGTCCTTGTGTTCGACCTCGGTAGACTTGCCAAGTAAAATATTCCACGACAATCAAAGATCGTGGTTTTTGTTGAACCGAATTCGCCTCCTGTACTACGATTAATTTTCCACTCTTAAAGAGGCGAATTTGATGTTCATCAAATGGCGCCGTTGCCGGGGACACGGCTTTGCTTAATTATTGAATTTTGATTTTTTTGTTGATTAATTCCATTTTTTTCTAGATCCTCATTTCATGCATAAATTTTTGCATCATATCTGTTGATTTAATTTCTCGATATGCCTAACTTGTCTCTTTTGTGGCAGGGCCCATGATGATCGAGGATGCTTGATCCTCATGGAGGTGCGAAGTCGGGAGCTTCCGCTGAAAAGGCCGCAAAAGAATTCGAGAAGGAATTATAGGAGTTTTAGATCAGACAACCTGCATTGCATATTGTAAAAAAAACTTGCATATTGTAAAAAAATAAACTTACATTTATTTTCACTAGATAATCTACCCCCCCCCATACACACACCTACACTTGCACATACACACTCACTCCCACCATCCCCCTGTATTTCTCTCTCTCTATCTCTCTCTTTATCTCCATCTCTCTCTCTGTGAATATATTTCACAAACCCCTCCCCTTACTCTTGTATCATAGAACACCCTCCCCCCTAATTCAGACCTTACTTAGGCTATTTGTAGCCTAAGTATAGGGGGGACCTGCCTGCTCATCCATCCCTCGTTCTGTCTTCTTGTGCGTAGGTCAATATTGACCTAAGTATAGGGGGACCCTCCGCCTCAGTTCCGCTATATCACCCTATATTTGAACCGAGCCTTGGCTTCATGACACTTGTGCTATGAGGACATAACAAAATTTAAGTACAGGGGGGTATACCGTATATTACTGTATATTTACTTTAGCCTTAGCTCGTGTTTTTAAATTTTTTTAAAATTTATTTTTCGGCTGGGTTTTGGTAAGCTTGTGAACTGGGTAAAATCCTTGTAAAAAATTGTTTTAAAATTGAGGGATTAATTTTTATAAATATTCCTGTGTAAAAAAAATTGAAAAAAAATAAAAAATCTTTCTTGGAATTTGACTCTGACTACTAGGCTTAGTAGACATTTTCAGTGAGGGAACCTCGGTCTCCCTTAGCAGAGTGGGTGGTTTAGAGGACATCGCATATGGCCCCGTCCTCAAGTAACACGGGTCTCGACCCGTACTTACACCCATACTGGCTGAGAATGGATACTTTTATTTGAGCCTGGGCCAATCATTGTCTCTCCGAGGAATTAAAAAAAAATAAAACCCATAAAAATATGCAAAAGCCAAAAATCACACAAAAAATCACTAACCTAAGGAGTTGGTGTATTCCTGACACATTCACACTCACCCAAGGCTTGAGGATTTTGAGGACACTGGATTTCTGTGATCTTGAGAGTCTGAGTTAACATGCCTTAGTCATTAGGGTTTTTAAGACTTAAATATCCACACTTCCCTGGTTTGAAAGATTTGAGTGCTATATTGCACTCTTCATCTCTACCTTCAAGAAAATATGATCAGCACAGTCACTTCCACAACTGCACGATTGATGAGTTGAGTTGAGATATCACTTGAGGAACTAGGACCAGAGATTTGAGTTTAGATCCGATCTAATGATATTCGAGGATGGGATAAAGTTAATGAAGGATTCAGAAAACCTGAGTGTCAGTAAAACCCTAGCCAGTATGTGAACAAGATTCATATGCTATCTCTTTGATATTTACCTATGTGCTAGGGTGTGATGAAACTTAATGGAAATTGTTGATCAATGTGTGCCAATTTTTGGTAAAAGCAGTGGAGCTAGCCAACAAAAGAAAAGAAATGTCAAAGAAAAAGCTCTGAATACCAAAGTCAAAATACAAATGAGCTTTCACCAATGACGAGCGCTTCCAAACATTTTTCAAAGTGTCCACTTGGACCAAGTGCTAATTAGGACCAAGGAGTCGGGCTGACACCACAAAAAGGGCCATGCATCGTAAGCGATACAAGTCTAGGTGTCGAAGGTATCTTAGATACTCAGAAAAGACACACCCCGATGTACTCCCAGAAAAACAAGTGCATACGACTCCAACTCTCTTGACGGACACATTGATCAACAATATTAAAATTTACATGTGTTGAGTAAAAAGGCATCGAGAGGCCCCTTGTTCCAATGTGAGGGTGAGAAAAATAGACACAATCCCATTACCTCCATCATATGGTCGTCCATCAACATTTCAAGTCTGACAAACTAACGAGACGGTTGACTGAAGCAAGAATAGACTTATTCCCTAGTATTGAGGATTAGGTCTAGAGGAGAGTCTTTGGGTTGGAACTTTGAGTGATGCATCGACTCAGCTCTCATTAAATGCAGTACACTAAATGTCATATCCTTATATTCTATGTACAAAAAGAGAGTCTGATAATTAGAGATTTTGGATTCCTTCCGACTAAGGCTTGGATAAACCCAGAATCTTAGGATCACTTAGGTCAAGGGTCTTCGAAAGATCAAGCCTTGAAAATTTCACGCGCACTGCCAGGAATTAATCTGACTCCTTCATTCTTGATATGCTCGAGGACGAGCATGGTTTAAGTATAGGGGTATGATGAATCTCGTATTCGTCATGCTAAAAGCCACAGATTAAAACCCCTGCTTAATAAACCCAATAAAAATACCCTCTAATTATTTATTTTTATCATGTATCATATTGTGTATATTTTACCATTAAATTATTGTATTTAATTCCCTTTATTTTTCTTGTATTTATTTTATCATCAAAAACCCTTAAAAATTAGGTAGAATAATTGTCCATAGTTCACTAACCCTTTAAAAAGATAAAAAATACAAAAATATCTCAAAACCACAAAATCGGTATTTTTATCCCTTTAAAAATACCCCCAAAAATACGTTTTGCACAAATGACCTCTTTTGGCTTTTTGACCAACATAAAAGTTGTAGATCTCGTCAAGACGAGCAACTTTCATGTGTTTGACTTTTTCCGAATTCGGCATCTATTTATTTCTTTTCTATTTTCTTTGTAATTTTACTCTGAATTTTCTCATTGGGCCACGTGGCGCCCTCTGGGCCGCCCACGTGGCCTGCCTCCCCTCTCGCCACCCGTCGGCCTCCTGGGCCGTTGGATTCGATGTGCCATGCCTTAATCTTCACCGTCCATCACCACTTCAATTCCATCAGTTGGATCCAGTGATCAGATCTGATTTAAGCCACACACATCCGCCTTAACAGCAACCGTCCGATCGAAATATCATCCAACGATCTCCCTTGCGCCACGTCTCCCCTTCTTCTTAGCCGCTCGATCACATCTTCATCCAATAATCCTCAACGCGCCACGTACCCCTTTTAACCCTCGTCGTTCGATCTCCCCCGTCGCTCTATCTTGGCCGCTCTTTAGTGCCCATCCCTCCACCACACGATCATATCCTAAGGATCTGATCGTGGCCCTCCGCGTGCGCTCCACTCCCAGCCGTTGGATCTCGTGATCCAACGGCTGTGGCTCATCGTCCTCCTCCAGCCATTTCTCCCCCCCGGCGTTACGACTTGCTGCCACACCGCCCCCTTCCATTTTTTGGCCGACACCTCCGGCCATCCCTCTCGCTCCTAACGCCTTCCCCGCGTAGCCATAACCTCCGTCTCCCTCGCGTAACTCCTACGACCCCCCTCCATCATTCCCTCACCATTAAAACCACCATTGAAACCCACCTCCTCATCACGTAACCCCCGTTCTTCCTCCGCCTATAAAACCTCGTCCACCACCTCCGATCACAGCGTCCATTATTATTGGGTCTTCACCTAGCTTCCTCCGCCCCTCCGGTGACAACGGATGGGCGGAATATCGAGGCGATAATGGTGCTGGTCCGGTGTCGACCCACGACCGCATTGGCCGTGTCGCGGTTGGCTCTGCCACGGCTGAGCACCGGGGATGATCGCCCCTATCGTGCGACGACCTCCCGAGGTCCGATGAGGTCCTCGAGCCCAGATCACAGCCTCCACCCACACCTCGCTCTGGCGAGGTGCTTTGTATGTTATTTCTTCGATTTTTACCTCCCTCTACCCTCGCTGCCACCCTCATATGATCACCTCGCAACCTTCGTCACCTCACCAGCACTCTCACCGACCCCGTTCCTCTTCTCCATAACCTACCCCGCTCCGACTCCCCTCTCCTCCCGCTCCGCCGGAGAAGATGACCTCATGCCACCATTCCCGTCTCCTCTACAACCTCCATTCACCCCATTTCTCTCGCCATTCACCGCACACTTCGGCTCTCTAACAATTGCAGGTCCACAAAGCTTCATTGGCCGGAGTCTGCATCGGATCACCTTCACGCATTTCTGCTCCGGCGAGGCTTCCCCGACCTTGACCTCCGATCGTCCCTGGAGCTTTGCCGCGTCTCCCAGATATCTGCCCGTGCTTCCAAGAGCTTACCAGACCTTCGCCTTGCTCGGAGGGAATCAGTGGAGCTACCAGCGGGTTGTCGGAGCCCTGCCTCCTCCGTGGCTCGCGGCGGAGGAAGAAGGTACAAGCACCGTCCGATCATCAGGATCGGACGGTGATGAAGATGCCACGTGGACATCCCAGCCTTAGTCCGAACCAGATGGCTCAGGTTCGCCGAACCTCTAGAAGAAGCCACATGTCCCGAGCCTGGGCCCTCACGTGCACCGTACGTGAGGCTTGGGTAATTTGCACGAAGGACCCTTGAAGAATTGATATTTGCATTTTGGTCCCCAAGCACGTGCCTCACGTGCGTGCCTGCGTATTTTACAGATAGCCCCTCCAAGTTTCAGAAATTGCAAAAAGGTCCATGTGCGCAATGGAAAAATTACACTTTACCCAGACAGTTTTGGGTAATTGCATTTAGGTCCTTCCAGGGACCTAAATGCAATATTTATCCCTTTATTTTATTGCATTTTTATTACAATTATGCCCCTGCATTGTTTTTAGCATAACTTGAGCATCGTAGATCCAAATTGCATGATTTTAGTGTCGTTTTCATCCTTGTTTTGTCCTCTACATTTTAGCATGCTTAATTTTCTCATTTGCCCCTATTTTAATTGAAGTAAATTTTTATGTGAAAAATGGGACCCTGCTCTCCTTGTCTTGCTTCGATTTGATGACCGTTGTTCATGTGTGTTCAAAATTGACTCTGATTTCAGTTTATATTTTGTTGCTCACATTTTTAGGGTATAATTGTAGGCTTTAATCTGTATATACATTATCTTGCATATTTGCTCTTGCATCACTTTCACTTGCATAAAAACCTATTAAAATAAAATGCATGCATCTTAGTATTGCATTTTAAATTGCATAATTCGCATGAGGACCTGAAATTGAAATTAACTCGCCTTGTGCTTCATGAATCAAAATTTGATAAATATATTGTGTAACCGTGTCCCTGTGTTCGACCTTGGTAGACTTTCCAAGTAAAATATTCCACAGCATTCAAAGATCGTGGTTTTTGCTGAACCGAATTTGCCTCCTGTACTACGACTAATTTTCCACTCTTAATGAGGCAAATTTGGCGTTAATCAAATGGCGTCGTTGTCGGGTACACTTGTGCTATGAGGACATAGCAAAATTTAAGTAGAGGAGGGTATATCGTATATTACTGTATATTTACTTTAGTCTTAGCTATTGTTTTTAAAAGTTTTTAAAATTTAATTTTCAGGTTGGGTTTTGGTAAGCTTGTGAACTGGGTAAAATCCTTGTAAAAAATGTTTATTAAAATTGAGGGATTAATTTTTGTAAAAATTCCTGTGTAAAATTTTTTTTGAAAAAATTAAATATCTTTCTTGGAATTTGACTCTGACTACTTGGCTTAGTAGACATTTTCAGTGAGGGAACCTCGGTCTCCCTTAGCAGAGTGGGCGGTTTAGAGGACATCGCATATGGCCCCGTCCTCAAGTAACACGGGTCTCGGCCCGTACTTACACCCATACTGGCTGAGAGTGGATACTTTTATTTGAGCCTGGGCTAGTCATTGTCTCTCTGAGGTATTTAAAAAAAATTAAAACCCATAAAAATATGCAAAAGCCAAAATCACACAAAAATCACTAACCTAAGGAGTTGTGTATTCCTGACACATTCACACTCACCCAAGGCTTGAGGATTTTGAGGACACTGGATTTCTGTGATCTTGAGAGTCTGAGTTAACATGCCTTAGTCATAGGGTTTTTAAGACTTAAATATCCACACTTCCTGGTTTGAAAGATCTGAGTGCTATATTGCGCTCTTCATCTCTACCTTCAAGAAAATATGATCAGTATAGTCACTTCCACAATTGCACGATTGATGAGCTGAGTCGAGATATCACTTGAGGAACTAGGACTAGAGATTTGAGTTTAGATCCAATCTTATGATATTCGAGGATGGGATAAAGTTAATGAAGGCTTCAGAAAACC
Source organism: Ottelia alismoides (assembly GCA_037367405.1). Classification (NCBI taxonomy): domain Eukaryota; kingdom Viridiplantae; phylum Streptophyta; class Magnoliopsida; order Alismatales; family Hydrocharitaceae; genus Ottelia; species Ottelia alismoides. The sequence goes on from JAZKJV010000030.1 coordinate 1,446,096, forward strand.
TGAGTGTTAGCAAAACCCTAGCCAGTCTGTGAACAAGATTCATATGCTATCTCTTTGATATTTACCTATGTGCTAGGGTGTGATGAAACTTAATGGAAATTGTGAACAGTGTGCGCCAATTTTTGATAAAAGCAGTGGAACTAGCCAACAAAAGAAAAGAAATGTCAAAGAAAAAGCTCTGAATACCAAAGTCAAAATACAAATGATTTTTCACCAATGGCGAGCGCTCCCAAACATTTTTCAAAGTGTCCACTTGGACCAAGCGCTAATTAGGACCAAGGAGTCGGCTGACACTACAAAACAGGCCCTGCATCGTAAGCGATACTAGTCTGGGTGTCGAAGGTATCTTAGATACTCAGAAAAGACACACCCCCGGCGTACTCCCAGAAAAACAAGTGCAGCCGACTCCAACTCTCTTGACGGACACTTTGATCAACAAGATTTAAATGTACACCTGTTGAGTAAAAATGCACTCGAGAGGCCCCTTGTTCCAATGTGAGGGTGAGGAAAATAGACACAATCCCATTACCTCCATCATCTGGCCGTCCATCAACATTTCAAGTCTGACAAACTAATGAGACGGTTGACTGAAGCAAGATTAGACTTATTCCCTAGTACTGAGGATTAGGTTTAGAGGAGAGTCGTTGGGACTGGAACTTTGAGTGATGCATCGACTCGGCTCTCATGAAATGCAGTACACTAAATGCCATATCCTTATATTCTATGTACAAAAAGAGAGTCTGATAATTAAAGAAGTTGGATTCCTTCCGACTAAGGCTTGGATAAACCCAGAATCTTAGGATCACTTAGGTCAAGGGTCTTCGAAAGATCAAGCCTTAAAAATTTCACGCGCACTGTCAAGAATTAATCCGACTCCTTCATTCTTTAGATGCTCGAGGACGAGCATGGTTTAAGTACAGGGGTATGATGAATCTCGTATTCATCATGCTAAAAGCCACAGATTAAAACCCCTGCTTAATAAATCCAATAAAAATACCCTCTAATTCTTTATTTTTATCCTGTATCATATTGTGTATATTTTGCCATTAAATTATTGTATTTAATTCCCTTTATTTTTCTTGTATTTATTTTATCCTCAAAAACCCTAAAAATTAGGTAGAATAATTGTTCTTAGTTCACTAACCCTTTAAAAAGATAAAAAATACAAAAACATCTCAAAACCACAAAATCGGTATTTTTATCCCTTTAAAAATACCCCCAAAAATACGTTTTGTACAAATGACCTTTTTTGGCTTTTTAACCAACAGGAAAGTTGTAGATCTCGTCGAGACAAGTAACTTTCATGTTTTGACTTTTTTCTAATTCGACCTCTAACTATTTTTTTCTATTTTTCTTTTTAATTTTACTTTGAATTTTCTCATTGGGTCACGTCGCGCCCTCTGGGCCGCCCACATGGCCCGCCTCCCCTCTCGCCACCCTCGGCCTCCTGGGCCGTTGGATCCGTTGAGCCACACCTTAATCTTCGCCGTCCATCACCGCTTCAATTCCGTCCGTTGGATCTAGTGATCAGATCTGATCTTAGCCATACACATCCGCCTTAACATCAGCCGTCCGATCGAAATATCATCCAACGATCTCCCTTGCGCCATGTCTCCCCTTCTTCTTAGTCGCCCGATCACATCTTCATCCAATTATCCTCAACGTGCCACGTCCCCCTTTTAACCCTCGCCGTTCGATCTCCCCCATCGCTCCATCTGGGCCGCTCTTTAGTTCCCATCCCTCCACTCGTGGCCCTCTGCGTGCGCTCCACTCCCAGTCGTTGGATCTCCCGATCCAACGGCTGTGGCTCATCGTCCTCCTCCAGCTGTTTCTCCCCCTGGCGTTATGACTTGCTGCCACACCGCCCCTTCCATTTTTGGCCGACACCTCCAGCCATCCCTCTCGCTCCTAACGCCTTCCCTGTGTAGCCATAACCTCCGTCTCCCTCGCGTAACTCCTACGACCCCCCTCCATCATTCCCTAACCATTAAAACCACCATTGAAACCCACTTCCTCATCACGTAACCCTCGTTCTTCCTCTGCCTATAAAACCTCGTCCACCACCTCCGATCACCTCGTCCACCATTATTGGGTCTTCACCTAGCTTCCTCCCGCCCTCCGGTGACAGCGGAGGGGCGGAATGTCGAGGCGATAATGGTGTTGGTCCGGTGTCGATCCACGACCGCATTGGCCGTGTCGCGGTTGGCTCCGCCACCGCTGAGCACCGAGGATGATCACCCCCGTCGTACGACGACCTCCCGAGGTCCGATGAGGTCCTCGAGCCCAGATCACAGCCTCCACCCACACCTCGCTCCGGCGGACCTGCGTGCAATGGAAATATTACACTTTGCTTAGGCGGTTTTTGGTAATTGCATTTAGGTCCTTCCAGGGACCTAAATGCAATATTTATCCCTTTATTTTTTTGCATTTTTATTACAATTATGCCCTTGCATTGTTTTTAGCATAACTTGAGCATCGTAGGTCCAGATTGCATGATTTTAGTGTCGTTTTCATCCTTGTTTTGTCCTCTACATTTTAGCATGCTTAATTGTCTCATTTGTCCCTATTTTAATTTGAAGTAAATTTTTATGTGAAAAATGGGACCCTGCTCTCCTTGTCTTGCTTCGATATGATGATCGTTGTTCATGTGTGTTCAAATTGACTATGATTTCAGTTTATATTTTGTTGCTCACATTTTAGGGTATAATTGTAGGCTTTAATCTGTATATACATTGTCTTGCATATTTTCTCTTGCATCACTTTCACTTGCATAAAAACCTATTAAAATAAAATGCATGCATCTTAAATTGCATCTTAAATTGCATAATTCGCATGAGGCCTCCAGAAGAAGCCACCTGTCCCGAGCCTGAAGCCTCCTCCCGAGCCTAAGCCCTCACGTGCACCGTATGTGAGGCTTGGGTAATTTGCACGAAGGACACTAGAAGAATTGATATTTGCATTTTGGTCCCCAGGCACGTGCCTCACGTACGTGCCTGGGTATTTTACAGGTAGCCCCTCCAAGGTTTCAGAAATTGCAAAAAGGCCCCTGCACGTAATGGAAAAATTACACTTTGCCCATGCGATTTTTGGTAATTGCATTTAGGACCTTCCAGGGATCTAAATGCAATATTTATCCATTTATTTTATTGCATTTTTATTACAATTATGCCCCTGCATTGTTTTTAGCATAACTTGAGCATTGTAGGTCCAAATTGCATGATTTTAGTGTCATTTTCATCCTTGTTTTGTCCTCTACATCTTAGCATGCTTAATTGTCTCATTTCCCCTATTTTAATTCAAGTAAATTTTTATGTGAAAAATGGGACCCTGCTCTCCTTGTCTTGCTTCGATCTGATGATTGATGTTCATGTGTGTTCAAAATTGACTCTGATTTCAGTTTATATTTTTTGCTCACATTTTTAGGGTATAATTGTAGGCTTTAATATGTATATACATTATCTTGCATATTTGCTCTTGCATCACTTTCACTTGCATAAAAACCTATTAAAATAAAATGCATGCATCTTAGTATTGCATTTTAAATTGCATAATTCGCATGAGGACATGAAATTGAAATTAACTCGCCTTGTGCTTCATGAATCAAAATTTGATAAATATATTAGGTAACCGTGTCCCTGTGTTCGACCTTGGTAGACTTGCCAAGTAAAATATTGCACGACATTCAAAGATCGTGGTTTTTGCTGAACCGAATTCGCCTCATGTACTACGACTAATTTTCCACTCTTAAAGAGGCGAATTTGACGTTCATCACTCATATACTACAAATTATCGATTATTAAAGAGGTGGATTTATGATTCATCAAATGGCGTTATTGCTAGGGAATAATGATTTTTTAGGATTTTAAATTAGTTTTTGTTATTGATTTTTTGTGATTTCATTTTTCGTGTCTGTTTTCTTTCATTTTTCCTTTTTGTTTTTTCATTAAAATTTCTTTTATTTTCTGCATTTTCTCTCTTTATTGGATTAGAGCATTTTTGACAAGATTCGAGGATCTACGAAGAAAACTATTTTAATTTTTATCTTGTGAGAGAGAAGGTTTAGATTATGTTTACTTTTCCACAGTATTTTCAGGGTCTTCGAGCCATTATTTCTGTAATAACTCAACCCAGTCTCTTTTCGTGTGTCGGGCCTGTTCCAACCGCTTTTGTGCAAATGGGACCCAACTTGAATGGCGTATAAATTAGGTACACATATGCTATCTTAAATAATTTTTGTTGTGCTTGTAGTTTTTAGGGCACACATTTTCACTAATAAGATGCACTAGTAGATCGTTTGGACTTAGCTAAATCGAAATTCAAATTCTCACGCTAATAATACCATCTGCTTAGGGAGATTTTATCTATGCATATCATTTGGTATAATATTTAAATTCCTTATACTACATCATGCACAAAGTAGGCGATGAATCATTGTAAGTCTTCTTCTTATCATGCATCATTGATTTAACATTTGCATTAGCTTTTTTTATCCTCTACACCTCGGTTTTATAACTTTGGGTTTAAGGGAATCGGGACTACTGGTTAGGCGTGGTATTTTTGTGCTCAAATATGACCTAAGTGATAACCCTTAAATCTAGGACTGCTAATCAAGGAGAGTATAAATAAATCGACATAAAATCAACCTTATGTCTGATGGAGAGCAAACGACTCATTGTAGCAGGAGAGAACCGTACACTTAGGGTAAAGCCCAAAACCTAACCTCCATGTACCCATGCTTCTCAAATGTTGTTTTATCGCTCGATCAAAACTAAAAAAATAATAAGCCGGACTCTTGTGGCCTTCACAGGTGTTGAAGTGGTGAAACTACATGGCTTGACTTGTGTTTGTCTTGTGTGCGTCAAAGTCTTTGCAATCACAATCAAATCATGGTTCACAAATCATTCCTGTCTCTATCTTCAGAAGATATCGACACATTGGTCCTCATATATAGGTTCCATGATTCCTACTTTCATGACCATGTCCCGATCTTCTCCTCTATCATTCCAGGGGAACCCTCTCTTCAAAATTGGTCCCCCTTAGTCATCAATATCCTCCACCCCATACATTCCACCCCATGCACACACTTCTTCATGGATTAGACTGCTCTCACGTTCTAACTTTCACATGACCACGATGGAGAGAGCATATATAAGGATGGAAAATAGAGTAATGATTTTGACAGAGAAACACGATGTCAAGTTACTATGGACTTCCCACATTTTGAACCATCCCCTACTCGGATTGACTCTCTTCCTAAGTACGACCAATTTTCCTTCGACAATACACAAGAAAATCCAGAGTCAAGGGAATATGACTCATGACCAAACCACAACTACAATGAATAATCACTACTCTACTCAAGGTTACACAATAGAATCACGACATGTGGAGTACAATCATTCAGTCCCATGTCATGAAACGATTGATGTTGGCATTGCTCGAATTAACCATATAGCAAATGCTTTGACTGAACAAAAATATAACATCATCCAATAAATGAAAAATCAATAAGAAGTGAGGACACCACAAGTGAACCATAGATGCATCACGTGTCACACAATCATGCACAACCACCTTTGACCTTTGCTTACTGATCATTACACCGAAAACACCAAAATTTTTGAAAAATTAGGTAATTCAAAACAAAATGGACAGCTCTAAAATGGAAGTATTTGCAAGAGTTCTGATCTTAGAGCTTCCACTAATCAAGGTCAAATAATATGTGTACATCTTAAGATATTTGTAAAGGGTTGATTAGACCCCCGAAAAGACAGACAAGAAGCGATCAAGGATTGAATTTCAATAATATCTATGGCCAGTTCTTTAGTGATGGACCATAAAACCAACAGCCACAAAGTCAAGCGGTTGACTCGGATAACGGGTGAAATTAAGGATTCCTTATTCACCCATGTTCAGTTAGACAACAACTCCACATTAAAAATCCTCTCAAAGTCCGTCTTTGATCAACTCGAGCTCGGACAACTCAAAACGACGAGGGTGATCGTTCAACTGCCAGATCAATCTACCAAGAGACTAAGAGGAATTGTTTCTGTCATCATGAACTTCCGAGGTGACATGCATAAAGTGGACTTTATTGTCCTTGACATTGAGTACCACAGAGAGTTGTCTGAGTCTCATATCATTCTTTTAAAGCCGTTATTAGCCTCTGTTACGGAAATTATCGAAACTCGAGCCATAAGATTCACGAACTCGAACCACAACGAACATACCCTCAATGACATGACCCGTTATAAGGAAACCCAATTAGCCACTGACTACCATGACCAAGAGAAGACCACTTCACACGATCAGACCTCTCCTTATGAAACACAGACACAAACCCTATGAGAGACACCTAATAAGACGACTATGGAGCTGACAAGCAAAGACATCACCGTGGATGATTCAAAACCACAAGGGGTATACATGATTACAAATAGAAATTGTCTCTACTCCCTTATGGAAATCTCATATGTCACCAAACTTCGGAATACTAAAAGGTGGCGTATTTTTCCCCATCCATCACTCACACTACCACCAGGAATGAGTTCACAATGCCTACTCAAACTGAGGGAAACTCCCCCGAGACGTGTCATGACCATACATGATGGGGTCAATGAATACGATAATTCATCTGACGAGAAACTCATAAACGCCACAACTTCTAGACGGATTACTCATGATAGGGAGAAAAACTCTGACCTTCCTCCTCCCGATGCTTCACACAGAAACAAATCAACTAAGAAAATCACCTTTGACCTTAGAAACCGAGTGACTTCTGAAGATTCCTCGTCAAGTTCCTCACTTGGTCCTGAAGTGGTACATCAGATTAGTGCATCAATGCAACAATTATCAACGGACACTTACCTTTAGTTGACAATAGTTGGAGATCCTCTACGTATGACAATTATTCTTCTGAGGATGACGCTGACGATGGCTGGACTTCTACATTTTCTCCCTCTTCACCCCATTCTACAACCCCATACTATCCCCCATACTTTCGCAAGAAGGTTTGTCAAAAACCTCACTGACCCCCTTGTATATATATATCTCAAATTTACTTGGTCACTACTTGTAATTACTCGATCATACATAGGCTGACCCAATCCTAAGTACAGGGGGGACCAACATCATTGTGTATACATGACTTCTATTCTTTCTTCTCACCCTCGACCGCCTCATTTCTTGCTCTTCTGCAATGCTTGGGCCTCAAAGTCTAAGTATAGAGGAGTGAGCCGACTTACTATTCTTGTCACTCAATTACGCTTGGTACGAGTTATGTCTTCATTTCATTTTGTGACATGAGGACATAACACAATCTAAGTATAGGGGGCGTATATATTCTGCATACTTTATCCATAGCTCATACTCTAATTGTTCGCATCATAAATTGGGTGTGGGTATAAGTTGTGTATATTATATATATTATATAATTTTTGTGTGTTTATAATACGTGTTTTGAAAACTTTTTGTAAGAATTAGGGGGTATAACAAACTCACTTAAGAAAGTTGTTATTGGAAATTCTGATTATTAAATTTAAAAACGAGTAGCTACTTTTCAGTTAGGGAACTTAGGTCTCTCTTAACAGATTGCTTGGTTAAAGGACACCGGTAAGATACTATCATGGAATAATACAGGTAGTCGTTCTATGATCCGTACTTACACCCATACTGGCTAATAGTAGAGACAACTAGTCATATGAGTTCAAGCCAACCATTATATCACTCTAATATTATAACAAATTAAAAACAAAAAACAAAAAAAGCACAAAATATCTCCTGGCTTCTTATTCATTCTCGCATAAAAAACTCATCAAAAACTTGTATTTCGTATGCATTTCATTAGCATATCATGCATATGTGAAGTGGAAAGTCAGGGGATTCTGAATCGAGTTATGAGTAAAAACTAAGAATGGACTTGACCCGACCTTGATCTATTTTAAATTTCAGAGGAACTTGATTGAGAAGTAGGTTTTTAGAAACTTCAGGTCATAGACTTAATTCTCCAAGTTTACAAGAAGGTGTCTATACTTTGCCTCTTAGTGTCTAACATGGTCGCCTCATTTTGAGGTAGACTCTTAGATAAGGAATTAACATGTACTCTACACCGCACACTTAGCTCAACTTAGACGAGATATTGGAAGACTGCGTGTCTTTTTCTTTGGCAGCATAGACATCTAAAAACCAGAGTACCGAGTTGAAATAAAGCTTCAGATGAGTGATGGACTGCTGACACAATTATTTCTAAGATCCCAAAACATGGACGGAACAAAATATCCTATATCCGTCAGGAAGGCATAAAAGATCAATGCAGAGCAACCAAAATTCCTACCAAAAAGAACAATATTTGACCACAATAGTCCAAGCTTCAGGTAGCCTTACAGATTTGGTGGAAACTTGGCTATACCAGCCAAGATTCACATGAGAGTTGACACACCGGTCACTCCCCGCCTCTTTTTCTCTTCTTCTAACTTCTTCCCCAACTCGTTGTGAACTAGCACGTTCTTGAACTTAGAATGAAATACCAGACTACTTGAGACGAGTTACTGGAGGAGGAGACTGCATGGTAGGTCGACATCTTGGATGGGAAGAGTTAACAATCTTCACACACTAGAGTCAATTATTGAATGTTCACGCGGTATGCTTTGGGAGGGGGTTGATCTAAGAAGACTTCTGAGTTGGGTTTGGATGATGATTTGTACTGCTTGGAGACTGTTGTTCTCATAAACATAATTCTCGTAAGGAGTTCAGTCACATTATTAATCCAAATGTCGAGTCAAGCCCCACTCTCACCTTTTGTTCATGAACATGGTATGGAACCCAATATCCTTCCACTTTTGCATTTCATTTTAGATTCTCAGGGACAAGCATGGTTTAAGTATAGGGGGACAATGAATATGCGATTCATCTCTTTAAAATATGAAAATAGAGCTTTGTTCCCACATCATTCTGTGCATTTTCTCATTTAAATTGCATTTCTATCATTCATGTACAAGCATTTAATAATCATGTTTTATCATGCATAATTGCATTTAATAAGAAGCCAAAATCTTTGTACATTATCACATGTATAATCCCATAACTTTCCATATTTTTAATTATTTTCATGAATTTCAAAATAAATAAAATCAACTCCACCATGTACATATTACTAACATTAAACAAATAAAAATATTAATAAAATACTAAATGTATATTTGCCTAATAAAACCCAATCCCTAGTTATGAGACCAAAAGCCATAAACATCAATATTTCCCTCATAGAGTCTCCTATGAACTCCTACTTACTTTTAAATTAATGTACGTTCAATTATCTACAAAACAAGATCAAGTTCAAAAGAATCGGAGTCCGTATGTGAAACTTGGGTTTTGTGACCTCATTATATATTGTACTTTTTGACTGATTTTAACCCTATAAAACTCCTTTTTGATTTATTTCTTTATCATTTATTTTCTTTGATTATTGCTTTGATAAATTGTACAAAATTCAGATCCAAATTGAATAAAAAAATCAAAGAAAATAAATATCTCTCAGTATGTATATATAGTATGTATAAATGTCCCTTTTATTTTACTTCTTTATTTTCTTAATTATAAAAAATCTAAAAAATAAATTAATGTGTTATTATTAAATTTGTACTTTACCTGAATTAATCTTGATATTTACTTATTTGAAAATTACAATGAATCTTGATTTTCTTAAATATTTACTTCGCCTCCCTTTGATTCTTCTGTCTTTCCCTTCTTCTGTTGCTCGTTGCATTTCTCTCCGTCGTTGTACCATGCATTGTCGTCACCCTCCGCCCGCTCCACCCTCTGCGTTCACCGCCTGCTCCTCTACTCCATCGTCGTTCGCATGCCTCGTCGATCCGCATCGCACCTACGCTCCGCCAACATCACAACCTCTCCGCCCCTCAGCCTCGACCCTCGTGCGTGTGTAGTCTGAGGACCAGGCTTCACGGAGCTCCAACACCTACGCCAACAACCGTTCGTGCCTCGTCGATCTGCCCCACACCTCCGCCTCGTCGCCCCCTCTCCACAACATACAACACCCGTTGTATTGGGCACTAGCCTTTGATCCAATGGTTCTCGAGTCGCCACCCTCCGCCCGACGCTCACCCCTCACCTCGGGGTTCGAGTGAGCTCGAGCCTCTCCCAACAGCGGCGTGAGGCTCGGCCGCTCGGGCACCTGAGTCTTAGCCGCACTCCAAAGCTTAGCCTCAAATGCCCAAACTTCGTGCCCTCATGTGCCGTGCATGTGGGTGTGCGAAGAAAATTACAAAGGAGGTCCCCACCATTTCAAAAATTGCACCAACGTCCCCGTCACCCAAATCACTTGCGGCGAACTTGCCCATCATGGAAAAATTACAGATATACCCCAACATGTTTGAATAATTGTATAAATCCTTCTAAGGGCTCTTTTAAGATAAACAATTTATTTTTATTGTATTTTAGTCCCTGAAACTTTATTTTATCATAACTTTCTCATCTGAACTCCATTTTAAATGCATAATATGTCATTTTGAAGCTTGTTATGTATTCTATCATTTTACATAATTTGTGAATATATCAGATGTGCTTAATATATATTATTATTTGAGGAAATTATTTGATCTTGTGCAGGCTTTATTTGATAGAATTTTGTGTTTGAATTTTGAGAAACTTTGTTTATTCTGTAGTGCTTTAATCCAGATAATTAAAATTAATGTCCTTGATAAATTTATTGTTAATGATTACTTCTTTGAGGATTAAATTACAAGGAAGATTAGGGGCAATATTATGTTGAGAATTATTTTTACTTTGCTTATTTGCAGGATTATTTATTCTTTGATTAATCTTCTAATCTGTCATTTGGATGTATTATTCTTTAGATATATGATTGATTTTGAGGATTAATTAACCATTTTAATCGAGGATTAAAACTATACATAATCACAGATCCCGTGCTTCATTACTTTGCATTGAATCTCTTTTATGTTTACTTTATTTTTCTTAACACTGAATACATTGTTACAATTAGGTAATTATTTAAATTAACTTGAACCCTCACAACTAAAAACAACCATTCCCTAAGTTCAACCTTAGTACACTGACCAAGTACAAATTTTCTACATATTCCAAACTGTGATTTTTGATAGATCATTTTCTGCTTCCTATACTATAAATTATTGATTATTAAAGAGGTGGATTTACGGTTCATCAGACATCAAAATCTTGATCACTTCTAGAGGGCTTAGATAAGGCGATTCCATATCGTCATTACTCTTGAACATTGCACTATTTATATTTCGTCGTATGTATCATAATGCCCAAAGGGTCTGGAAAAGTAAAGCTTATAAAACATTGGACCAAAAAGGTGGAACTCTCATCCATTAAATAAACAAATGAAATTTAGGCTTTGTCGAGAATGAAGACTTAACTATCTGCAATACTAATATTACAAATATTTTCTTCATGCTCTTAGGGATGGAGTTAAACTTTAAGAATACATCATTTCTCCAGTGTATGGATGGAGCTCTTCCGTGTGTCAACTTTGACCATCTGGACTCCAAGCTCTAGACACGAAATATATTGGGATAAACCTCCACAAAAGGGACTTGCTAAATCTTTATAGAATAAACTCATTGAAAAGCTGACAATAGGGTGACAACTATGCACAAGGTGCATTTCCTCATCTCTTTTAGGTGTATCTTTGTTAATGTAGCCTTAATGCATCTTGTAGCATATACTTGCTCCCTAAAGCCGATTCCAAAATGCATGATCACAAAATTTGACATTATAAGGTCCAACTTTATTTGAAACGAGTCCTCCCTCAAAAAGGAAATTCATGTAATGAAATGTGAGTGCATTTGCAGACCCACACTCTTTGGATGCTGGAGCCTTATCAACATTAGAGATTTA